>CAOLHI010000015.1:0-1316524 GCA_948474755.1 Ctenosaura bakeri | reverse complement strand
CCTCGCTTGGCAACTCCCCCTCTCACCTGCAGGCAGCGGCTCGGCCAAGAGCGGGAGGGACGCCCGGGCGGTGGCTGCCGCGAGGAAACGGGATCCGCGCCGGGACTCCCGGGAAGAGGCGCGGCGGGCGCGGCGGCTTTCCTCGCATGACGGCCTCCTCCTCCTCCTTCCCGACCCTCCCTCCGCCCCGCTCCTCCCCGCCTAGCCGAGCGGCTTGTGGAAGAAGCCAGCTCGAGGCCGCCGGTGCTGCTTGGCCGCCGCGGCCGCCTGTGATCCGACTGATCATGAAGGAACAAGAGGCGAGGAAGGTCGGCAGCCCGGGCCCCCGCTCTTGCTGCCGCTTCCCCTCCGTTCCTGCCCTGGGGTGCGGAGTTCTGGATTGGGGGGGTCAGGTAAGGGGGCGCGGATTCTCCAGGGAATTCCTTCCTTCCTTCCTTCCCGCCCTCCGCTGTCGAAAAGCGGTTCGTGCCGAGCTTGGAGTCGGGTGGGCTTCCTATCTCTACCCCTCCCCAGCCCCGTGCTGAAATTTGATTTCCCGTTGCACGTGGTCGTCCCCGGGAGATCTTTGCCGGAGGCAAGACGCCGCGGGTCGAGGAGAGGCGGAGGGGGAGGGGAGGGGGGAGGGGGGAGGCGCGCGCGGGGCAGCCGGCCACGTTTCCAATACCGTCCTTAGTTGGGAAGAGGGGCGGGAGGGGAAGCTTGGGGAGGTCTCGTCGTCCCCTCGTCTTCTCTCCCCCTCCCAAGACGGTAACGCGATGACCGGGGGCTTGTTTTCCTTTTGCGCCTTGGACGCCCTTCTGTTTCTCCCACCCGCTCACAGACACACACCCCCCCCATCCCGGGGCCGCCGTCTGCGCAAGCTTAGCCCTCGTGCCGAGGCGGGAGTGGGAGCGGGAGGGGAGGGCTCGGCTCAGAGCGTCTGGGCTTTGGAGCGCTGGGCGCGCGGGTGCGCTGTGCGCGTGTGTGAGGAGGGAGAGGATTCCAAGTCGCGCCAACAACTGTCGCCTTTCGGAGCTGCCGCCTCCTGCCCGCGAGGTTGCCGAGGCGAAAGGAAGGCGAGGAGCGGGAGGCTCGTGGAGGGGGACGCCTGACATGCGTGCGCGAGGGAGAGAATGGGAGGCTTCCTCCCAAGCGGGAGCCCGGCGCGGTCTCTGAGGCGGCGACCCCTTGCGAGCCCTTTCCTCGAGGGGGAAGCGCGGGCGAGCCGGTACCGAGGCGCCCCCTCTTTGTACGCCTCGGAGGAGGGAGGCGCGCGCGGGCAGCCTTGAGCTGACAAAGGCAGGCTTTGCCGGTTGCTCTTCGCCTCCCTCGGCTCTCCTTCCCCGCTCCGAAATCGCTCGGTTTCCAAATCCAGCTGCTGAGGAATTGGTCGCCCTCGCCCATTTCCACCCGCCCGACGCTCTCGCGCGCTCTCTAACTTCTGGTCTTCAGCAGCAGCTCCGCAGCCAATCAGATCGATTCCACTGCTTCCCCCCTTTTTTTTTGGTCAATGGGGGGTGGCGTATCGATCGGGAGGCTTTTAGGATCCAAGTCGGACAGCCGGGCAGGGCTGTGGCGGGCAGGGGCTTGGCCGAGCGGAGCCGCGAGGTAACCCCTTTCTCTTGCCTCGGACCCTTATAGATTACGCGCTCCCCCGGTAAAGGGGTGACCAAGCTGGCGACGCCGCGGAAGTTTCGCTTCGCTCCTGTACCTGAGAGGGTGCCGGGGAGGCGAGAGGGGTGAAAGGAAGGAAGTCGAGCGCCGCCCCTGCCTCCGGGATCGCGACGGAGGGACGGACGGAGGCGAAGATCTGAGCGAGAGGAGACCCCCGCGTCCCCTCGGTCCTTCTCTGGCCAGCCGCTGCCGTTGGCCATGAAGAGAAAACAGAAGAGGTTTCTGCAGATGACGTTGTTGTTCCTGGTGACTCTGATTTTTCTGCCCAACGTTGGACTCTGGTCGCTGTACAGGGAGAAACACCTGGTGAAATCCACCATGCTGGGAGAGCAGCAGGTAAGTGGGAAGGACTGGGATCCTGAGGGGCCAGGGAACAAAAAGGGAGACGTGCCTGCCTGTCTTCATGCGTCTGCTTAGTTGCCAAAGGAACCTGGGCTGGCTCTGGAGAAGAGTTATGCCTTCTTTTAACTTAAGCCTCTTTTTGTGTGGATGCTGAAAACTCTGGAGAGCCAGGGCGGAGGAGAAGAATTTGACATTTGGTACCATGCCGTTGATTAAGGTGGGAAGAAAGTGGCAAGAGGCTAATCTGCTGCACTTAGGTGAACATTCTTTGAGACACTATCATGGGTGTGAGACGAGACCTCCTTCTCTGGTAGGCGTAGTCCGTTGCCTGATTTCCAAAGTTTGTGCATGGGTTTGTCTAGTCATGACCATGTTATCAGAAGTTTCAAACTCGACTATCCTTTGAAAAGACTAGTGCTGATCAGTTACACTGCATCACTTCAGGGTGGCATAAATGGCATCACATGGGGGCCATACAAAAATAACCATGTTACATTTAAACATATGAGGATCCACACTAATTTCTATAGCACTTTGTGTTGTACAAGGGCCCTTCTGTTTCCTAACCTGCGGTATCCTTAAATCGACCTGAGAAAGTTGCTTGCAATGTGAGAGATGAATCCCCTGAAGACTTGTAGAAGTACCCGCCCCCAAACTTCTCAGTTGAATGGGAATTTGATTCTCAGTGTCTTCCAGAAAAACCCAGTGAAATCCTGTTTACTTACCTGATAAGTCTTGTTTTTGTCTCCCCTTTAAATCCCCTTTGCTCCACAAATAGGTCTAAGTGCCTGGTTTCTCCTTTTCACAGAATGTTGTTACAGTGATCATACCCTATACAGAAAGGCATTTACATTCGTACTCTCTGTCTGACTGTTCTGTTCCTACTCTCTGTCTGACTGTTCTATCTGCTTGATGTCATAATGTGCTGTTAAGTATCTCTAGTTTATGGTCTTCTTCGTCATCTGAGGTTAACAGCAGTTAATATAACCTATATTTTTTGTCATAATTTTCAACTCGTTAAGTTTATGTATGGCTCGTAAACCAAAATAAGACTTGCATTAAATTAAGTGCCTTTTAGAGAGTTGCTTTAATGCAAAACTTTAAATCATTGCTGGTAATAAATTAGGAAAGGCTGTATTTCTTTCGTAAGTATCACTGTGAACCTAACTGCACAATGGTCCATATAGACTTTAAATGAGCCACATGTACACATAAGGGTGAGGGAGGTAAAAGTATAGAAATATTTTGTCTTGCATCTTGTTTATCACTTGTATCAGTATGTATCAGAAGGCACCGTACATCAACTGCTATATTAATATCCTTAATTTCAAGGGCCATCACTCAAGTGTATTATAACTCTTCCATATATTGAATGTTTGTAAATTAGTTTGGTCAGTAGAAGACATGCTAACACATGTCAAATCATTGATTGATACCTTGCTGTTGTCATTTGCTGTACACATTTTAATGTGCTAAGTAAAATTATGAAGCATTCTGAATTAGAGCACAAGTTTTAAAGAGCTTTGCACGTGTATCATTCTTTTTAGAAGGTGGCTCCTTCTAAATTTAGTGCAAAATCTTAGTGATAGTGTCTACAGCACAATCCTATATATGGTTACTTGGGAGTAACTTTCAGTGTGTTCAGCTCAATAGGAGTTGCAGATAACTATGCATAGGATTGCAACTCTGGAGTATCATGTATAATAATTCCCTCAAATAACAGTCAATTTGACTGTATTACACTATGAATACCGTTTTAGCATTCCTAGCTTCTGTATTTAAGGGACTCTTGCGTGAGAAATGCACTTCTGAATGAATGCACAAATCTTTGTTGTCTAATTCGTTGTCAGTCCAATCTTACCCATGTTTACTTGGAAATAAGACCTACTAGAATCCATGGGAGTTAATCCCAGTTAAGGGTGTGCAGGATTACAGCCTAACAGGCATTAGTTTAAGTCCAATGAAGACTTGTATCACAACCCTAAGCATGTGTGATCAGAAGTGAAGTCTTATCAGCAAGTCAGTGAGGCTTGCTTCCTAGTAACTCTGTTCACAATGATAACCTCAGGAACAGAGCAACTAATGTGTGAGCCATAAAAATTCCCTTTTAAAACTCATTGCATGAACAAGGAAAGAATGATCTCTAAAGTTCTTAGAGATCACTTGCTGGAACATGTAAGGTGAAAAAGGTGAAATTAGTGCTAATAAGGTCTTTAGAACTCACAGTGCTTGAATAACTTTATTCTTGGCAGCATGACTTCCCCGTTAATGAAACAGGACTTTTAATAATATGTTTGGAGCTAGGTTTAATACCACGTGAAGTATTATCTGCTCAGAGAACTGTAATTCTATTTTCTATTGAGTGTGTAAATGAATATATTTATTGTGACAAGTGGAAGTAGTATGTCAAGATAAGGCTTAGGTGGCACACATTTTAAATGTAAGTTATGTGTTTTCCAAGGCAGGTTACTGGTTTCATGTGTCCTCTTTCCCAGCCAATGATCCAAATGAAGGTGCAAGACCTGGAATGCAACAGGTGTGGATTCTCACACCACTGATATTTATATGATATCATTTATTTATATATTAATCTCAGGAATATGTGTTTTGAAAAGGGCTATCAATATTCCTTGAATCATTTTTTCATTTTCATATTTTACTAAGGTGATGTCTGTCCTCAGCATTAAAATTAATTTGATCAGGTATTCATGTGAATGGCCCTGAGTCTAACCTCAATAAGTAGTTTTTCCTTTTCTAAACCTGATTAAAACTTTAATGGAGAACCCAAGTTTGAAACTACACTGCAAGTACACATTGGCATCTCAGTATAAGATACTAAGAAGTGCACTGCATTTTAGCAATTAATGTGTGTTCTTGCTATTTAAAGATGCAGTCTTATACCCTTTTCTCTGGAAGTAGACCAAATTAAAATCAATGAGACTTGCTTCTGAGAAGACATGTATAGGATTGCATTGTAAGACAGATAGGATCTAGAGAAATGGGCAATAGGTCAACATCGACTGAATTAGGAATGATTTGTTTTAATGGCCCAAACTAGTATCCATCATGTTTGTAGTATATTTCATATAGGCATTGTTTGTAATTCTGTGAAATTACATTATTCATTTCCTTCACTGAACCATCATTCATTTCCTGCATTACACTTCAGGAGTTTTTTTTACACATTTTTTACATGTTTAATGTGTAAACTTTATGACTTTTTCCCCAATTTGTAACGCATCTTAGTAGACAGATGTTCTCCAGTTTGGTTGAACAAGAAAATGTACACATATCACAGATTCAGTGCTGCAAAACTGCACTTGCCTACCTATGCATAGAACTTCTTGAAGTCAGTGGGACTTACTTCTGTGTATGCATGTATAGGGTTATGCAATAAAAAACTGAAGGATGAGGGGTGCTTGCACATTACAGGAGTCCACACCATCTGGTACACATGCTGAGGTGATTGTGACAGTCTTAGTAACTCTGTTCAGTTCTGATTTGTATCAAGATACAGTGGTCCATCTACTTTCTTGAGGGTTTGGGGTGCAGAACCTCATGAAATTTGAAAAACTGCAAATAACCCCCCCCCGTGGCCCCCCTCTCAGTCTCTTCTGGGGCTCTCTACTCCCATTCCTTTGCTTTTTGCGCACTGGGGCTAGACACAAGGGAATAGGAGGGGGAGCTCCAGAGGGGAGAAGGAAGGCACACATGTATGTCTTCTTCCCCTGTTCCCTTGCCTTTTGCCTCAGTGCAGGGGCCAGAAGCAAGGGAATGCTGTCCTTGGGGCGGGCCCACGGAATGGGAATGGGAGTGAGAGCTCAGGAGGGGAGAAGTAAAGGCACACATGTGCTCCTCCCATTTCCCTTGCCTTTTGTCTGGACATATGCCTTCCTTCTCCACACCGGGCAAAATGCAAGGGAGTGGGTGGAAGAGATCTTGGGGGAAGCAGGATCATGCCTCACAAATAATCAAATTCACAGAGGTCAAACCCACTAAAGTAGAAGAATCCTTTTAAATCAAGTATACAGTGGTAGCTGGGCAAACTGAATATGTGTATGTCTCTGTGAACTGATGAATGGAAACTTCATGATAGAGATTGTGCCATTAATTCAATAGACTCATGCACTGCTTCCATCTTAAAGGAACTGTGATGGTGTCCCATCAGTGTATACTACATGGTATTTTTTGCTGCATAAAACATATATAAGTAGTGATAGGAGGATGATTGATCCATTGCCTAGCAAAGGTAACAATAGATCATGTCAACATCTATCACAGTTATTGAAAAGTCTATTTTCTAAAGATAATTGGATACAGGAAACCAGCCAGTAAAGACATGTTAGGTAGCAAAGTTGTGAACAGATTACTGAAAAAAAATAGCAAAGTTGGTCAGAAGCTGAATGAATTCTTTGCATCACAGTCTTCACTGTGCAAACAGTTGGAGAAATCCCCACATAGTTCTGGAGAAAAAAAGCACATAGAAGTGACATGATTATGCACTTGGAGGACAGCCACCTTAACTATTTTTTTAAAGTAAGAATCCAGAGATAGCCAGGAAATTAGAGACCTATTAGTCCAATATCTGAGGTAATTTTGTGGAGACCTAGAAAATAAGCTTAAAGGAATTGAAATGAGTGTGGCTTGTGCAGGAAGAAGTTCTGCCCCACCAGACTTTCAGTGTTCTTTGGGAGGAAAACTGTGGGAGCATGACTCCCATACTGATAATGGTTGTTCAGTAGAGGGAATTTCAGCAAGTGTTGCTAGCAAGATGAGCAACACCTGCTCAAATTCCCTCTTCTACACAGCCATTAAAGCGACAGAGACTCTGTCCCTTATTTCACCTGGTAAATCTGTTCCCAAGTATCAACTGGCATGAAGGTAAGTGTGAACTGGCAGTTTGTAACATCTGGAAAATCTTTGACGAAATGCCTGATCAAAGGGTCTTGAATAAACTTACAGACATGGATGAGGCCAGTAAGCAAGATATGGACCCTGACTGGTTAAAGAAAGGGAAACAATTATAGAAATAGATCCTGCTATTGTAAGGAGTAAACAGTAATGTCTCCCAAGCACATGGAGCTGTATAACTGGAGCTGTATAACCTGTTGAGAAATGACTATGGAACTGGGGAGGGAACTAAGTTTGTAGATAATAGTTATACATTCAGGGTATTGAAAATGCAACCAAATTTGCAATTTCCTGGGTATAAAGGCAATAAAAAGGCAAATGAGGCTCACTCTAAGTAAATGTAAAGTTATGTTGGACACTAGACTAGGGGTTCTTAACGTTTTCTTTACCAGGGACGCTCTTTAAATATCTTTTGTTGCCACAGGCTGCTAAGATTTAATTCAAGATTTTAAACCCTAAAGTTCATCAAATATTTAAAATTGCTAATCAAGGGTCTTCAAATTGGGGAAGAAGGGAGAAATAAGTAAATGCACACTTTCTTGAGAGGACCAGAGTGGGACGGAAGAATTTTATTATGTTTCTTCCTACCAGTTTAGGGCTGAGTGGATTGAACAGCAATGCATGGGCCCAGCCAGCCATCATTTGCCCTTTTCTCTCTTTCTATCCCTCTCCATCTCCCTATCCCTATCCCTTCTTCTCCAGCCATCCAGTCTATCAGAAATGCTCAAGCACACTCCCCACCATTTTTTTTTTTGCCTTCTTCACCAAGAGGGGAGGATACAGAGATGGAGGAGAGAAGGGGGAGAAAGTGAGAAAAAAGGCAATATATGGTTTGTCACAACCCCTCTATAGAAGACCTTGATCATGCCTCCTTATTTCCATTAATGTGGAATTTAAGCACCCTTCCATCTGAATTGAGTGGTGGCTTATTTTGCGAATGGTGATGACTTGCTCTAACTTCCTGTGTCTTGCCAGGGATGGCACCTGCTGAAGTGGCACCTTTTCCTCTTTTGGCCCCACTCCATCCAAGTGGGTTCTTCGATGCAGTGTGGCAGCCAATTCTGAAAAAGGATAAGCAGGAAGAAGTAGGGCCAAATGAGAAGAGGAGGCAGTGCTGCAGCAAGTGCCACCCCTTTGTAAGGACACTGGAAGTTGAAGCAATAGATCAGGATTGGCAAAATGTGGTGGCGCAGTGGTTAAATGCCAGCACTGCAAGCCACAAGGTTGTGAGTTCGATCCTGCCCGGCTCCAAGGCTGACTCAGCCTTCCATCCTTTCGCAGGTCGGTAAAATGAGTACCCAGCTTGTTGGGGGCATGTATAGAAATGTTTCGAAATACATGCTATTTGTAAGTTATTCGCCGCCTCGATCCATATGGAGAGGCGGGATACAAATAAATAAATAAAATAAATAAATAAATAAAAAATAAGCCATCACTTGACACAGATGAAAGTATGCAGTTATGAATGGAAATGAAGAGGCGAGCTTGGAGACTTTTATAAAGGAGTTCCTTCAGCCCCTGTTTTTGTAGTGGGAGTTGCCTTTTCCCCTTCCTCTCTCCTTTGCCTGTTTCAGTCTCTTTTCCTCCTGAAAAAGAGGGAGGGTGTGTGGCCATTTCTAATAGTAGACTGGACTGCTTTCCACTGGAAAGGAGAGAGTGAGAGAGAGAGAAGAAGGGCAAATTCTGGCTGGCTGGCTGCCTGACTGTCAGCTCTGCTGTCACTTAGCTGCTGAGTCTGCCTCCTGCCCACAACAGAGCAACCAGGTGACAGGCAGCACTCAGGCCCAGCCAGCTAGCCTCTTTTTGCCTCCATTGTGGGGAAGAGATAGGCTGAGCAGCCTTCAAGCCTTTCATAAACCCCCGATGAGTTGTATCACAGACCCCTGGGGGCCCACAGACTCCAGGTTAAGAACCACTGAACTAGGCAGAACATTTTAAATTTTATTATGTGGTTATAGATGTGACAGTGAATAATCATCAAAGAAACCTATGAGTTGTAGTGGATAACTCAGCGACAATGCAGATGCAGCGTACAGCAGCTGTGAAAAGGCAAATTCTATGTGATTAGAAAAGTGATTAAAGATAACATGGTCAGCATAGTAATGCCCTTATATAAAGCTACTACACACCTGCGTTTGGAACAGTGTAAATCAGTATTGTCACCCTATCTCAAAAAGGTGATCAGAGAGCTGGAAGGAGAGTGACTAAAATGATAAAAATGAACACTTTTCTTAGGAGGAAGGACATAAGGATATGAGGTATTTTGGTTTTAAAAATAGGCAAAAGTGAGGGAAAAGATTTTAGGGTTTATAGCAGAGAGGAAATATATTTTCCTCTTTTGTAATAACATTAGTATTTAGGATAATCCAGTGACACAAATTTGCCTTCGATCAGGACTAAGGTTGATACCCTGTTGTGGGGCATAACTGCTGTCACTGGCATAGCAGCAGGAATATTAGTTTATTGAAAATTGAAAATGCCATAGATGTACTGGTGGCTGCTGTAGGGATGGAAACAATATTCAAAAAATGGTACAAAAATGTTTTTCTTGAATGTCAGGCAAATCTGACAAGGCGAATCTTGGACTGAGCTGCAAAATTGGCACATGGTGTCTTTTGCACACGAAACGGTATTTTCAGTGCAAAAATGCTGTGCACCAATTTTTCACAAAATAAGTCCTGGACTGCAAATAATCTTTGTAGTAGGAAGAAAATTGCTACAATTAATAATGGCCTTCTTTGTTAATGAACTTAATAAAGAGTTGCATCCCTAGGTTGCAGGCAAGGCAGAGAAAAACATCTCCATCCAGAGGGAAAGTTGCTGATTTCTGATCAGTCTGTTTTTATCCAGGTGGAACCTTGAAGCTAAAGGTGCTCTGGGAAGGCTTCTGGGGGAATCCTCTATCCAGTACAAGTTATTATCCAAGGCAGCCTTCCCAGAAGTTCTCTAGCTTTGACCTCTTACCTGGAAGCAATCACTGCAGAAACAGATTGCTTTGGATCTGACAGTTTCTCCCTCAGATAGTGATAGAAGTGACTCCCCACTCCCGAATGCTGCTTCATCATGAAAAAGGAAACAATGTTAATGCTATGAACTATTATACCGGTGCAGTTCACCAATAGAATTCCATCCTCTATATTTTTAAAATAATAGTTACGAAATTAAATAATATAGTGCCATGGTATATGGGATGTAGATGACATTAAGGGAGAAATTTGAGACATTCTTACCCAAGCTGCTGCCCTCCTGACGTGTTGGCCATGATAGGTGGGAGTGATGGGATTGTATTCTGATAGTCTTCAGGGCACAAGACTATGGAAGGCTGGGTAGACTAGTTCATAGAGGATATTTGTTGACCATTTAAAGTAAATGGAGCCTCCAAGTTCAAAGCCAATATGTCTCTGAACATTGGGTGCTGGAAGAAAGAGGCTTATCAGCTATATGCTTTGTTGATGGTTTCCAGTAAATATTTTATTAGCCATAATAGGAATTGTGAACCTGTATTTTATGAACCTTTATCCAGTATAGCTTTTTTATATTTGTTACATAGGCAGATGTCTTTTGCTGCAGGGAGTTGGTTATAGAGTCCTAATGGATTCTCAGATGTGCTGTATGAAGAAGCTGGTCTTGTGCTGATCACGATTCTTAAACATGAGATTGAGCTCAAGAGATCTACTTCTGATAAGAGGATAGGTATACCTTTAATGTAACATGAGGATTTGATGCAACCCAGAAGCTACCTGCAACCAAGCCTAAATTATTTCACGAGGAAACATTATTGATGAGCCGTGGTTATCTTCTATACCCTAGCCTAGGTCACAGCTTCTGGACCTTGGCTGTTATCATTGTAAATACTGTTCTTGCTTGTTGCTGCTACCAGTAGATTTTCTCTTGTTGGAGACATGATGGGTGAAATTCTCCAGTGACATAAAAGGTTTCTCTGAAAAAGACAGAGACAGAGTGTATTTGGGTAAGCAAATTTGAGTATGTTCAGTCTTTTTCCGTACATCATAGAACCATAGAGTTGGAAGGGGCCCATTGGGCTGTCAGGTCCAAACCCCACTAAGTGCAGGATCTCCAGCTAGAGGATCCCCAGCAGGTAGCTTTCTAACCTTTTTTTGAAGACATCCAGAGAAAGAAATTCTACCAGTTCTCCAGGCAATTGGTTCCATTGCCAAACCACTCTGTCAAAACGTTTCTTCTAACATTCCATCAAAACCTACCCTTCTGTAACTTAAAACTGTTAGACCTAGTTCTACCCTCTGAGGCAGCAGAGAACAAGCTCACACTCTTCTCTTTGTGTCAGCCCTTGGGATATTTAAAGAGTATGATCATGTCACCCCTCGATCTTCTCTTCACTAAGCTGAACATGTCCAGTTCCTTCAGCTTCTCCTCACATGTTTTGTGCTCCATACCTCTTATCATCCTTATTGCCCTTCTCTGAATTCACTCCAACTTGTCTATATCCTTCTTAAAAAGAGGTGCCCAGAACTGAACACAGTACTCCAGGTGAGGTCTGACCAGTGCAGAGTATAAGGGGAGTATTACTTCCCTCAGTTTTGGAAACTGTGCTTCCATTAATGCAGGCTAAGATAGCATTTGCCTTCTTTGCTTCAGTGTCACACTGCTGGCTTATGTTCAGCTTATGATCAACAATTCCAAGGTCCCTTTTACATATAGTACTGCTAAACCAAGTACACCCCATCCTATACCTGTGCATTTGGTTATTTTGCCATAAGTCCTATAGATGTATTAATAGACATGAGTACAGTGTGCTCTATTATGGCGTGACCTCTGCATGCACAAATGCAAAGTTACATGAAGTGTTGTGTCCCATTATAGCCAATGGACACAACAGGTGTATTTCTGTGATGCTGCAGGCAAGTGCATATTGCATCAATTGACTGCAATAGGACATGACTTTTGTGTTTTTTGTTTTATGTGGGGATTCCTGGAATGGAACCCCAGAATATACAGCAGGTGCACTGTACTATTTTACTTTTATGGACACCACACTGAAATCCAAACCAGATCAATTATACAGAGTCTTCTCATTAAAAAAAATGTTGTTTTTGAAGTTTGCTAGGTTCTGTATAAAACACCTCCTGTTTCATTTCATCATTTTTCTTTCATACGGTTACTTTCAATCTATCTCTACCTCAAATAATCACCAAATGGATTTCACAGTTTGTCATGATGTGATATTAAATAGCAAGTTCAGAAGCAAAATAATCTGAAGCTGAGGATTTTTGTGGTACTCATAACATTTTTTTTAAAAAAAGCAGCAACTCTAGGCTCATTAAAAATGTTGTTTAGCAGTAAAGTTGCAATCAAAACTGCGGAATATAATGTTTCAGACTACAAATGAACTTGACTTCTTTTCTCTGTAAATCAGTCATTCTGTCTGTGCCATGAAAACAAAAGCAACTTAACTGATTATGGTTAATCGTCTTTTTTTTTACAGTCTTATAAATTCTGATTGGTGCATTTGAGTTTCATTTACATTTTTTTCAAGTTTACTTTGTCTCGTTCCTTGTCACAATGTTTGTTACTGCAAAAACGATATAAAAAGTTAAATGCTTTAGCAGAACTGACAGATTCCAAAGACAGGGACTTTGGATGTTACAGTATTTTTCATAATAGCATTCCTCATCTTCTCTTGTTTTATAATAGTGTGTGTGTGAGTGTGTGTGTATGTGTGTGCGTGCATGCCTAATCTGGCAGTCACTCTTAATAATGGCTGAGTAACCTTGAAAGTATTTTTTCCATGCATCACTAATGAGTTTTTACTATATTTATTCCATCTAGTACTTCCGTAGCATACTAAAGTTATTTCTTATGATATAACAGAATATAATTTCACCTACGGTGCCTTTCATATGCTAACTGTCCCAAAGGCAGATGGGAAGTGAGCTGTTTTTATAATTGAGTTTGTTGGCTAGAAATGAGATGAAGAGGAAGAACATGATTAAAGTACAGTTCAGCTTGTGTCCACTTAGATCTAATTTTTCACCCCCTTTGATTGGTAGCTTAAATATTATTTTGCTGATCTATTCACAGTTGACTTTACTTACTTTGTACTTGTTACTTCACCTTATTGAGTCATACTATTTTTCTTCCTTTTGGTGCTAAAATAGATGTGATACTAAGCACATCTTTGACAATCTTGGCTTGGCTAAACCTCTTGCAGGTAGAAGGAATTTTGGTGTTGAATTGTTTGTTGATTAATCAAGTTTTTCCACTGGCTGAATGGGTCAACCTTTATGGTATGCCCCCTGAAAATCTGCAGGTACAGCCCTCCAGAACAGTTGGGAAAATGATGCTAAAGGCTGAAGAAGAGAAGGAAATCAGCAAAAATCATGTTACCTCTTCACATTTTCAGCTGTGAGCCTGTTGCTTAGTTGAACTTTGCTGACGAACACTACAGCTGTAAGAAATTCTGACTTTGGCCCATTGTTCATTTTGAAAGAAGTTTTAATAGTAGGTATCCCCATCTTCCAACCTTCCATCAACACACAGGATAGATATGTTTAAAATGTCTGCCCTGATATGGCAGAGGGCAGATGGACTAGACTTGGCTAGGGGAGCTGAGCCCCTTGCAGTGATTAGCCAGAATTGGACCACCAAGACTCCTGTCAAATGAGTCTTCCCATGAATTATCAGAAGTGTACTAAATGATCAAGCCCAAAGAAATACTAAGATATCTGTTGTTGCTGAGCTCTTCCAGGAATAATAAAAGCTGCATGCAATCCATCCTATGCACACTTGTTTGGGAATACGCTACACTGAAAACATAGAGGGCATTTCTAAGTATACATTGTGCAAGGAAGATTCTTGATATTTAAGGGTGTTTCAGAGATAATGAATAGGATGAAAAGTTGCCCCCCCCCACATGAGTACCTGCAAGTAAGCAAAATGAATAACAATCTGACTCCAACTGTTGTGATCCCCTATGCCTTCAAAACAGTTCCAGTGTCTTTATACTGTCATATTCCTGATAAAATATCACTCCTGGATCATATGTCAGACACAGAAGAGAACTTTTTAGCACCACTGTCCAAGGCTAATAGTGTTTTTAGGACGTCACCTTCTTGTGAACATGCTGAATGAAGAAAGGGTTAAAATTCCCAGTTTGTCAGCTGCAGCACTGATGAAATTAATATTTCCTTGTTGCTGTCATTTAGTTACTAATTTCATGTTTAGTGGCGTGTTGAGTTAGACTCTGTTTTTCCTTGGGATCTAACCATTTTGTTGACTGGGTCTGTTCAAGAAGGTCCTATTCAAGCATTCATTTTCATTTTCATTTTTTTATGTAGGCATGTAGAAGGAAGGGGGCTGCACTCCAGTCCTGCTCTCTCCATTGTCTCATTCAGTTTTTATATGGCTCAGTGTAGTTGGAAATTCTGATATGACAGAGTTCCCAATTGGATGGACTTCTGTAGCCACACTCACCTGAATGGTTACAGTTCCTTTGCAGGTCTTCCCTGTTAACACAGGGAGATCTTGGCTCGTTTTGCATGCTTACAAAACTGAAAACCTGAATTTTGTCTCTCCACATTCCAATGATTGTAGAAAAGGGGTGTCCCAGTTATTACATATTTGAGGATCTCATGGGTAAGAAGCTGTTGTCTCCAAATTTCTATTTACTTGAAGAATTGTTATATGCTTATCTATTATGAGCCCCTCTCCTCAAATTCTAAATGTGTATGAAGATTTCCAAAGAAATGACACAAAAAGTAGTGCTGTCAACAGAATCACGAATGTTCAGCTAAAACAATGTTGGTGTCAATGTCACATGCTATTTTCTGGTTTCAGGAGTACATGACATCACTGTTTTGTCTTGCAGTGTATAAATAAGATTGGTTGTGTTTGAGTCTTGTTTGTTTTGGATTGATTGATTGAAATGATTGAAAGAGGTTTTGTAAAACATTCCAGACATTTAACTTTCCCATAAGACCTTCCATGTTTCCTGAGTGTTCAAACTACTATAACTGTAATCTTGTATGTGCTGGTTGGGCAACTGCATGTAGTGGAGCTCAGTTCCCCTCTGATGCCCCAGTAGGGCACTTCCCTAAGGGTGTGTGTGAACACACTGCATTTTTTGGCTATATCTCAGCCACAATGGGAGCCAGAAGTAGCTTCTGAATATCTTCTGGTTGCCATTATTTCCAAGATAGAATTAAAAAAAAGTATTTGGCAGTGAGGTGGGGCTCTGGGTAGTATAGGACAGTGTATTGGTGCAGTTTTTAGGTGAAAAGTTCCTGAGAAATCGTGCCAAACTCTGGAGGGTGGTGGTGAAATTGTGAGAGCGTCAAGAAGCTTTGAGAGCCAGCATGGTATAGCGGTTTAAGCATTGGCCTATGACCATGGAGACCAGGGTTCAATTCCCTGCTCGATGATGGAACCTACTGTGTGACCTTGGGCATGTCACAGACTCTCAGCCCTCAGAAAACTGCATGATAGGTTCACCATAGGGATGTCATAAATTGGAAATGACTTAAGGGCACACAGTAACGAAAACAGGAAGCTGCAAGGACATCACTTTCCTCACTCCTGCTGTAAGGTAACCCAGTGTTGTTATTCTGTGTAACAGATGGCTGTGGGCATCAAGAAGAGAACAAGGTAATTTCATAAGCTACCACTAATGTTCTCAGCTACATGCTATGTCGTCAATCATATTACCTTTGGAGTTTACACTCTTGATTAGGTTCTAGAACTCAACGTGCATGTGGCTTTATATAGGTATATTTGTGTATCTACCTCAATTCCCTTTTCAGTTATTTTCAAAATAGGTATTCATAGTGCAGCCATATTGTATGGCTGTACTAACTCCCACAGGTTTTAAATCCCAGAAAATTCACCCTGTGCGCTCTTTTCTTGCTTTTTGGAATCAAGAAATCCCTCAGCATAAGAGAAACTGCTTGATTAAATTGTCTGGATTGTTCACCATCAGAGAGCAAGTGAAGACACAACAAGATTTTATCTTTCCCAGAGTATTACATATTTAAAAAATAGATGTGAATCAGCAGGATTTTAACTTGACCTTTCCCTTGATATATTAATTATATTTGTCATTAGGAATTAACTTGTTAAAGGGGAAGGGGAAAGTACAAACCAATTCCCCTTGAAACTGTAGTTCCAAGTGGTACAGTCTAGGTACAGCTGACCACCTCAGGTGCTGTTTCTAAGTAAGTTATAGCTTAAACTTCAATGTGTTCAGGCCTCCACAAAGAGTGCATATATTTCACAAAACAAGCTCTTATGCGACTGCATGAAATGAAAGAAGCATCTTTTGAGAAATAAGAGTTTTTATTGGTTCTTGAGAACACAAATTATTTTTATTTATTAACAAGATATTTCTGTTGTGTTCAGCTTTGCTAAAGGGAGCCCTCCTGTGGCTAATTTAATATTTTGCTAATTTACAAGGATGTTATCAAACAGAACATCTCTTGAATAATAAATATGACTGTTGTGCTTTTGCTCTGTTTGTATTCTCTTACAGCACAAGTGCTATATGCTTGAACTAGCAGTAATTTTCCGATTCTACACAGTAACTCATGATACGTGCACTTTAAGGTTATGATTTTTTGTGCTCTAGTTCCATAACTCCCACCCTTCATTTGAAAGAATAAGTGGTCCTTTGGTAAGAAAAGGGGCAGTGGTGACTCTTGGTAGACAAGTTTATGACCATTTATGTATGACCAAATGATTCCAATTAATTAGCCACACTAGCAACTGGAGTTTTAATAAAAATAGTTGTCTCATGCATTTCAGCCTAAATTCAGCTGTTAGTTTCAACACTTAGTAAATACTGTGGAAATTCCATTGGTTCAGTTGGTTACTCTAGCTGGGACTAGCAATTGAATTCAGGTCTTTGAGACAGTCACAGATTCATATATAACCCACAGTTCACTAATAATTAGGAGGTCCACGGTCTCAACCTGCCTATCTATGCCTGCATCAGCTTTTCACCTCCATATTTAAAAATTGATTATTTTCCTTTCATTTCAATTATTTTTTTAAATACAAGATGTTCAGCAATCAAGTGGCTCCATTTAGCAATACAGTACAATTTATATTTCAATGTAAATATTATGACACTGTAAGAACAAGTCCTTGAGACAAATCTCACAATGCTCTCCACAGTTCTGGTGTTTTCTGTGGTGCTCTTGAATGACTCCTGTAATATTTACGGTAGAGTTTTGATCAGCCTGTTCTGCTCAGGAACAGCCCTTGACTCTTTGCTCACAGGCCTCATGCTGGACTCTTCTGAGGGAAAACAGTCTACAAGAAGCCCCCACATTTTGATTCCCCATTATCTGATGACTTGCTCTTTTGATGCTTCCAAATCAAATACGTTTATTCAACAGGGGGTCCCCTCTCTCATCAGTTTTTCTTGCCTACAGGGGCTCACTTGGAACCTTTCATGTGGATTGCTTACAAACCTAGCTGGGGGGGGGAAGGTGGTAAGCTAACTAAGAGACTTTGCAAACAGTAAGTCTTTCATGTGCCTGATAATACAGTATATGGATTCCTCTTTTCACCCAGATCTGTTTCATGGCTGTGCTCCAGTCCCTAATCTGTCAGACAAGTGAGGGAGGCCTATATTGAGTATACTCCGTAACTGAGGAGAGAAGGGCAGAGGGGCAATTGATATGTCCTCTGTTGGGAGCACATGGGTGTTATTTTACAGCATGTTCCACTTAAAGTAGACCATCAATAATGGCTAAAATAACAGCATACTTTATCTGTATAAACAATGAAAAAGTCTACCATTAAGCTATTTTTCATAAGACTCCTCTAATATTAGTAAAGAACACAGATAGTGATTTTGAGGCATAGAGGGCTAACCACACTTTGCTATACTTATGAGGTCAATAGTACAAATGTTTCCCTGCCATCAGAACATTCAGATGCTCGTGGCATCATTTGAGTTGGAAGAGACCATAAGGAAGGAGACTCTACCACACTCTGAGGCAGTGTATTCCAACTGCTCTTACCATTAGGAAATTCTTCCTAATATTTAGGTGGAATCTCTTTTCCTGTAGTTTGAATCTATTGTTCATGGATATACCTTTATAGGACCCTCCGTGGAAAGGAAAATACATGGTCAGTCAGGTTTCCTCTCTCTGTGAGGAACACTGCATATGTATACATTCTCTCCTGTGTTTTAGTGAAAAGGTGCATGTACTGATGTGTATGCATATGTAATTCATAAGTGTATGTTCTGTTAATAATTTTGGACTAAAGAACATTTGTGTACATGTTTATCACCCATTATCATGGGCAGGGACTGAGGAGTAAAGAGAAAAGCAGACTCTCCATTCTGTGTGGTCTAGAGTTGGTCGTTCAGTGCAGAGATGTATCTAGCTAATTCCTTTCTGCCAAGGCTGAAATTTTGTTTCTATGAGAAAATGCCTGGCAGATAATTCTGAGAAGCCAGGGAGTCAGAGATCCAACCTGTCTTCATAAAGCAACAAGATAAAGGTTTGTAAGATGGGGGAAAAGTATGAAAAGTGATTTAGGGGAACAGAATTAAAAATGTTGTCTCAGACTCATTTAGACTTGATAAGTTCTATATATAATGATGACTAAATAGAAAATAGTGATTATATTATACAATGCAGTATATGATGTAAGCAACTGGTAGAGTTTATTTGCTGCTGCACAGATTTCTGCATAGGTGAGTTTCTCTAGAGAAAATGCTGTAGTAAAATCATTGGTTTTATAATGTGTAGAAAGCAGTTTGGAAATAGAGTGATTACAAACAGCCTAAAGACTAGAAGACATCACCCAGGCCCTTTTCGCATGGCATTTTCCATGTGAAAGGGCACCTGGAGCGTCGTGCGATTGTGAGGAGCGATCTGCATGATGCACTCACAATTGCGTGACGCTCCAGGGGCCTGCAGGCACCAATTGTGCACTTTTTCATTTTCAGCTAGAAGCCAAAAATGGTGTGCAATCGTGCGTTGCTCCTGGGGCCCGCGCACACTTACCTGGTGTGTGGAGCTGAAGCAGCAGGGATGCAAGAGCTTCTCGCTGGAAGTTGCTCACGCGATCCCCACACTGCAGTGCCGGAAAAAGGTAAGATGCGGAAAGGACCCCAATCAGGGTTCCTGCATGGGGAGAGAGGTTTCATGCATATTGATTAGTCATAAAGCCCTTTTCATACTAGGCAAAAGCATGGATGGCAAGACTAGAGAACATTAGCATTTTTGCTACTGGTGTCAGTTCCAGAGGGCTCTGTCACATTATGCATCAACTTTGTTCTGGTGGGATGGGAGTGGTTTCTTGCACAAGCCTTGTGACTTCCATGTCACATTCTTTCAATGTGCATATGGGAAATTCTCCAGTGTGATCTCCCAAAGAGTGTTCAAAGAAACACATTTCATACATTGAGGAGAGGAGTGATGTCAGCACTGTCTCACCATGCTCCTTCTCTATCCATTTTCTCTCCAGCTTAACAAGCCACACTAGCCATCAGTCTGCTTTCACCCTTGTTGATAATGGACTATACATTGATTGGGTACTCCATGGAAAGGAAATACTGGCCAGTCCGAATTTCTTTCTCTATGAGGAACTCTGCATGTGTACACCTGCTTTTTTAGCCATCATAGCCCATTGATGTGAGCAGGATGTGGCCAAATGATATGAGGTGGATTTGATGAGTACAGTTTAACTACTCTCTCTTGTGTTCAAATTAATGCCTGAGAGAGGTTGTGTGTGTTTCCCTCTTGTAATGTTGGCATGAGGAGTTACCATGCAGGTAATGTACAAACTGGCCTACAAATAGTGTCTAACATATCTGCTACCTAGGAAGGAGAAAAACTGAGAACTGCTGCTGTTGTGCTCCTCTGGGATTTGTTGTGGAAATAGGATACAAATGCATTTAAGGAAGAAAGGCATTTTATCGTTACTTGTAAAATTTTGTAAAGTTTAAGGGAGGGTACAGAAAAATCCTCTTTCTGGAAATCATTACTGGATCAGGACCAAAGCTATTAACAAATTAGCATGGATGGCTCCATGAATTTGTAACCTGATGCATTTACACTAGGGACTTGACATAAGAAAGTCAGGAAAGATACATTCTTGTATCTTAACACATGACAAGCAATTAGGAAGGACTTAGCTGATAAAAAAAATGTGTTGGGATGGATAACCTTTGGGTCCTACAGATATTTTGGACTGCCATAGTCCTCTTACTGTTGGCCATTCTGCACGAGTCTCTTGGAAGTTGTTTCAAGACAGGTGGAAGACCAGTAGTTTCCCATCACTGCCTTATGCTGAAAGCTTTCACAGGTTCTAATAAAAACTTTATTAGTCTTGTCTAAAACCTATATATGTACACGTTCCTGCAGTGTAATTTAGGGAAATAGAAAGATTTGTGCAGCTTCTCATTTTAATCAAATTTCTTATCATTACAGATTAGCTCAGGGAATCTTAACTGAAAATCTCCTGAACCTCCTTTTATTTAAATTACCTACCTTTTAATTAAACCATTTCTTGAAGTAGAATTTTACCTTTCTAAAAATGGGACTGTTTGAATATAGTCTTAGTCCATTCACAATTTGACAGAGTATTTCATATCATCGAGGCTGCTTGTTTGTTTCATGGTCTTTTAGCAAACAAATTAAAAAATTATTTTGAAGTAAGCAACTATTTTAGCTTTTTGTTTGTTGGCTAGCACACTTCTATATAAATATTGACTAGTTATGTTAACTAGGGGTTAGTATTATGAAAACGTGGAACACTTCCATGTTTTGTGATATGTAGAACCTCTCAGTTAGAATGCCACAGGGTTAAAAAAAGAATACGTTTTCTGTAAAAGCAACCTTCAGTTAAGAAAGGAGTAATGGTTTTTTTTAAAAAAACTGTGTAAGGTTTTGTCCGCTCCAGTGGTTGCCCCATTTGAAAATATTGTAATGTGCATTAGATACTCAAAAACTGATGTATGTCTTTATCAAACTGAAAACTACAGAATGCTTTTGTAAACTCTGGTTTGAAAATGGGTGAATGTCCATGTGAAGTACAAATATGAATGAACTGTAGTCCTGTATATGCCATCATGCTCATTGCCTTCAGTTGATATTATTGTGGATATTACTACTGCTGTTACTGTGCCGTTCAGGTATTACAAGCAGTATGTAGTCCTGGATTATTGTTAGGATTTTTTAAAAAATATTTATCTTAAAACACACACACACACACACGCTTACAGCTAGAACAACACTCACTTAAGCATTACTATATCAACATAAAACAAAATGTGTATGAGCTGTGAAATGCAGAAGGAGGAATAAACAATACAAGATAGATGAGGTGCAAGCTGTGTAAACAGACTGTCTCTTGCTGTAATTTAGAGACTGCCCAAGATATTATGGTGGCTATGGCTAAAAATCCAAATGCTACTTCTGGAATTATAAAAATATATGTTAAATATGTGTAATATGCTATCTCCAAATCTTCCACCTGGGGTAGGCTGCCTCACTATGCCTTTTGCTCTGGCGCTGCTATGAACTGCTTCATACCACTTTTAAATCTCTAGAGAGGTCATCTGTCTTCATCAGTGTCTATGCAGAAATGTCCATTAATCACTATGCTAATTAGCTTTCCTTGAATGTTCTGTTTAAGGGCAAATGTCCACGTTTTGAGGTAAGCAGCTCTAATTAACAACAGGTTCTTCAGTGTAAAGTTCACATTTGGTCACTTAGTTGTTCACATGTTTATTCATTTCCCCTTCTCTTTTCTGCTTTTATAGTTCTGTACCATACAGCACATTAAACCTATGACCCCTCTCAGATAATATTGTGCTTTCTCTGATTTTTGCTACCAGGTTGCTAGATTTGGTTGTATTTTCTTTGCGTCCTGAGATGCTTAGACAATGTTAATGAGGACTAGAGTAGTTATGTGCCTGTTTTGCCATCCTCTGTCTGAACAGCTGCCCAATATAATGTGGGTTTAAAGATAACCATAGGAAGGGTCAGTTCTCCTCAGAGGGAGAAGGTGTTGGGGGATGATAGGAGTTTCAGCCCCACAGAAACACAGCAGAAAAGCCAGAGCACAGCTAGCCAATAGCAGCAACCTTGTTCCCCAGTAAGGATACTCACACACAGAGGAGTTTCTTCCAAAACAGGAGGCACTTTATCTTGCAGCAAGGTCCGTTATATACAAAGAAAAGCAGACAAGCTTGAGGAAATGGGGAGGCAAAGAGAGATGCTGCTCTGAAATGAGGCAGTAGTGACTCCTTTGTTGACAGGGAGAAGAAGTTGAGTTTAAAGTGGAAGGAAGAGAGTGAGTATGTCCCTTGAGTGGTGCAGCATGTCATTTTTTGTGTTTGTCCCCTTCACACTCTTCAGGGAGAGTCAGCAGAAGAGGCTATGAGTTAAAGAGGCATGGACTGGAGAAACATAAATGAGAAATGCTTGTAAAAGGGTGTTAGGAAGGAGACTGAGGAAAGCTTGAGGGGAGAATTTCTTGACTGATCAGGAAGTTAAGATTTACCTGTTGGACTGTGGAGCCTATATGGCTAGTTGTAACTAGAAAACCTATTTGTCTGTATTTATCTACCATCTGGGGTGGAATAAAGTGTGCTACACTTAAAGCACTGGATATGTGTGGAATTACTGATGCCAGCTGTTGGTGAAAAGGTCATGGATCTGATGAGTCTGTGATAAATAAATACTACCTGTGAACCATTCTTCATGTCCATGATTTGATGGCAACACTGATGGGGTAAAGGTGGAAAAGGGGCGCCTGGGGCTGAGCTCTGCCCTGTCAGACCTCACCCCAGACTACAAATTCCAGGATTCTATAGGATGTTGTTGTGACAGTTAAAGCACTGTAATTATATAGTCTGAAAGGACCTCTGGTCATGGTTTTCTGCACCATGGTGAGATGTACTGTATATCTGTTTGAATCACAGCAGTCACTCCTAAATTGACACCTGTACCTATGACAGCATTATGCAGATATTATGCCAATAGTGACCTCTTTTTGGATGTACGATGCATTTAGACTTGGGAGGATGAATAAATAGTTGTCTTAATAATGGTGTCTCATTTTATATTGGCCTTGGGAGAAGTCTGAAAGACATCTTTCAATTCTATTCATGAATATGAAGAAGGCTGGCTCTGCAAGATGCCTAAAACAGGAAATCATCTGGGAACCATATGTGAGCAGCTCTGAGCTGTTCAAAGAAAGGGTGTATAAAAGTATAATAACTAATCTTCATATTGTTAGGTAGCTCTGACAGTGATATGTTCAAGACCACCCACTGACCTTCATGGTAGAGTGGAAGAGGAAGGATTTGAGTTCAAGACTTCCTGTTGAAAGTCCAACTACGTTGAACCGTATCGATGGAGATCTTTCAATGTAATGCCAAAAGGAACCCCAAAATCGTAAACAAGCACCAATAGTTATAATATCAGTGCTGAGTCATGATGTTTTTTGCTCTGAGATTGTCTTGCCTTTAATTTGTAGTTCTTTAAATACCTGCAATCTAAATCATAAATGAAACATCTCATTTTATAGGCATCACTTTTCTGGTACCGTGTACAAAAGGGCAATTTTAAGGAGAGAAAATAGAAGACTGATGTACAGATTTTGATGTAGCAATGGAGGGAGGGAAAAGCAGGGGTTTTTTGGGAGGGGTCTTCAGCTCTTGATCATCTATTTTTTGGCAGTCTTCAGTAGGAAATAATTTCTTAGATCATATACATAATTATTTAATGACCTTCCCCATTCTTCTCATAATCATGGTTTTAAGATCTTTTTCACTTTTTTTTTAAAAAAACATCCACTTTAATGAGGAATGTAATAAGTTGGTTGAAAAGCATTAGGAAGTAACTAATCTGAATTAAGTGTTCTTAGATGTTCTCCTATATTTTATCCTATACTTGCCTTTTTGCTAACAATACATGCTTTGACAATTCTTTTTTCCAAAGTCTATCTGTTTGGGTTCACCAGCTTTTTAGCATTCCACAATTTCAGAAAAGGAATTCATCCCATTTTATTAATTGTTGATTGGGTAGTCATTTGCCTGCAGACAATTATAGTAGCATTACTTTTATTTGCATCTCAGAACTTTTTAGATTGCATTTACAAAGAGTGATGAGTGCTCATTATCATGGAAGGTGCGTGAGGAATACACATTAATTCCACAATGGAAAGAGTATATTGCTATTTTCCACTTTCTGATAAATGACTACAATTTAAGTTGGCTTTGATACGTACACAAAATGAATGACAAACTTGAATGTGTGTTAGTTTGCAGAATGCTTGTAAATACGCTATAGTGACAATCAAACTGCTCATGAAATTTTAATATTCTAGCAAAATATGAAACTAGAACTTGGAAAACCATTAAAATAAAGAATATACTCTATAAAAATAAAAAAGCTGCAAAGTGTACAAAAAATAAAAAGAAGACTCAGTCACCAAGTGCATCTAAAAACTGATATGGAAACCATCATAGTAAAGTATGATCAAAGTTTCATTAACTTGTACAGCATACGAAATAAGTTTGTACTGCATAAAAAGTAGATGTTACTGATAGTGTATAGGCAGCCAAGAATAAATTTCCGCACTTGCTGATATATGGGGACTACTTATCCAGACCTTCAGTGTTCTAGTTTACAGAGGTTAAGGAATCCTGGTTTGCTGCTTCAGAGATCTTTTTACTCTTAAATCCACACATCTCACGCTCACAAAAGTTGGTCTGAATAAGCCCAGTGGAATATTTTCTTTCTTTCTATGTTTTGGATATATAGATATCATGCTTTATGACAAATTGTTTTTAAAATCTTCCACAGTTGTAGAAGCCATTTGCGCCTTGGAAAAACCATAGTTCCTCATCCAAATTGTTCCTTATCTAGAAACAGGAGAACCCATTTATTTTAAATGCCTTGACAACGTGATTTGATGATAAACTGATAAAACAGAATTGTCAGAAAGTACTGTATTTCATGCACTCCTTTCTACATTGTTAGTGTTGTAAAACCATTCTTGTTTAGACTTTTTGGTCAGTGAACAGTTCTCTGAATTATGGTCACTGTTTTCTGCAAGAGGTTGCCCTATTGAATAATTTCATGAAAAACTTTCCATTCATTTACTTTTGGCATCATTCTTCCATTATATTTATACCATCTTGATTGTTCTGCCTAATGAAAATGTCCTTATTTGCTTATGAAGTTCATTGATGACCTTGAGAAACAATCTTGAATGTCACAATTAGAAGCAAGATCTATTGTAGTTATGTAATTTGGCTCAGTTTCTCTGAATATTCAGTTCCACATCCTTCAAATGAAATGAATGCAGGAGAAAGATAGTGTAAACTTGTATGAGTATGTGGTCTAAACCAGCGACAAAAAAAAGTTCCCAAATTACCCTCCAAATTAAACAAATTGGTAGATCTGGAGGCTGAAGAGGTCTTCTCGGGGTCCCGAGGCTTGTGCTTTGCCCAACCCTGGCATAAACCATGATCTGAAAGAGCTTGTGTAATACTTGTGTCCTTCTAGAATAGATACATAATCTAGTACATTCTTATTTGGTGAAATGTCATTTTTCCGTTTCATAGTTGTATAATACCTAAGGATATAAATCTTAATTTATATCATGTTAAAAAGCTGTATCCTTCCTGGGTGAGATTACAGTGGGTTCATATGTTTTCAATTGTTTTCCATTTTGGGAATTTTTAAATGAAATATTTGTTTATGCAAAAACTTTGTAAAAAAAAAATCAACATTTTGAATAAGAATAGTGTATTTTATGTCAAATGTGCCACTTTCTATGTAGAATTATGGTTTTTGCACAGATATTTTTGGTGCACACTCTTTTATGAAAGTTGAAAAAAGAATCTCTCAGCATCTGACCTTTTTTTTTCATTGAAGTTTCTTCATATGTCAACACCCTTTCTTGTCAAGGGCAAGAAATTTTGTGTGCATTGCTAATGGCTGAACTCCTTATGGTCTCTGAGCTAAGAAAGAAAGAATAGAACTGCCAAGAGTCATAGGTGCATAAAATGCATTTTTCTTAATGTCATTAATTTTTTTAAAGTTGACTGTATTACATATAATTTGCATATCATGATGAGTTATTATCATTTTATGAGCAATCCCAACTTCATTCCACCTTTAATTTTCTATTATAGTTTAGTATCATATGCTAATAAACCTTTATGTGAAAAAGTAGGAATTAAATTCCATCTGCACTGCTTTGTCCAGTTCAAATTGTGCCACAATGTCAGGAAATATAGTTTTATTTTGGTTGTGGCCCATTGTTATTCATTTGATTGAATCAAAGGTTTGAACATTTCCTTTTTTCAGCTAGATCTCCCAGAATTCCTAGCCTGCGTGGTTAGTGACCATGCTGGCTGGGAGATTCCAGGAGCTGTAGTTCAAAAATATCTTTCCCAGCCTTTTGGTTAAATTGTATCTTACTGCAGATGGCATGTACTCCCCAACTCATTTCAGTAAGGCGTTTTTTAATCTACTGTAAATGCATAATGATGGCATAGGAGACTGAGGCATGAAACAAACTTCCTTTAATGCTACATATTCTCTTGTTGCTCTCAAGATGGCTACTGCCCATGGCTACTACCTTGGGTTCGAGGTAGCCAAAGACATACTGTTGCCTGTGCTAAAGGGCAGATAGCACCCCTTTCCAGTCCATGTTCAGAAGATCATTGGATTTACTGGAAGCTAATCTTACTTCAACACTATAAATAAAATGGTGTTGTGCTTGTGCTGGGAGAGCAGAGCCATTTCCACACTATCCTGTTATAGCACGATGATTCCACTTTCAACATCCTCTGGAATCCTGGAGTTTGCAGTTCTGGGAGGGGCCACTCGGCCCCTCCCGAAACTGCAAACCCCAAGATTCCAGAGGATGTTGAAAGTGGAATCACTGTGCTATAACAGGATAGCGCGGAAATGGCCTAGGACAAGTTGTATAGCACACAGGCCTGTTCTCTAGTTGAGAGCACCAACCCAGAGAGTACATGAGAAAGAGATGTCTGCATCCATTACTTGCAGTGGTTACCTTGCTCTGCATAATGGTAAGCCTGGCTCTGACTTGATTTCCATGCAGGTGTTCTCAGAACTGCTTCCTCTGTGTACTTATTCATGGAAATATTTGGTTCCAACTAACATTTCTGGTTATACAGAAGAAACTTGCTAACTAAATGCTGGAGAGAATTCAAAAGTACAAATGTTAACATCCACTGTATTATCTCGTAGTGAGAGGTTGAAACCTTTGCTCGCACTAGAGATTCAAAGAGCAGGCTGTCCAGAGAGACTAATTCTATTCTTAGTATGCGTGCTTGTTCCCCTGGAACTAGTTCTGTCAGCTGAGCAAGCCTGTCTGAGCTGCTCTTCTGATTGAAAGGTCACAGTCTACTGGGGTACAGGTGTTCCTCTGGCCAGTTAGGTAATGCTGCATATTCTCTCTCTCCCTTTCCATAGGTTCTAAAATCAAACTTAAAAAATACATTCTCACAAAGGCAGCAGAGCAATTGTTTGGGCTGTAGGTATCATCTTTTGAAACAGAAAAATTGTTGGATCTTCACATGCTTTTAATATGACACTGGTTGTACGTGGTTATAGTTAACTGCAGCCCTGAGGCAAAGCGAGTGCTTGATGTTGATCCTCTTCTTAAATCCAGGGCTATTCAAATGTATTAGCTGCCAAACACAAGCTTGAACATTACACATTGTGGGAAATCTCAGAGTAATAATCATTTCAATATAACAGTTTCCTGTCTGCCCTAGCTCTTAGTCAGCATGTATCTTTTTACCCTTTCTTTCTGTGACAGCAATCAATATAATTAGTCAGAGGAGCACTCCCACTGAAGAGATGGAGTTCATTTCATGCAGGTACATTCTTGCAGGTTAGTATATCAAAGAATGAAAGTCATAAACCAAAATACCTTACTACTCCATTCTGGTTCAATAAGTATCTCTCTGGTATGCTTGGAGTCTTAGCTCTACCCAGTTCTAAACTGTTTCTTATTTCTATGCCATGGCTCAAGTCTATTCTATCAAGTATCGAATGAGTATTTCTTATAAAAGGTTATTTGGTTGGCAGCTCATTATTTTAGCACAGCACACAGATATGGTATGGCTCTCTTGGTGCACTGTCTAGAAGTGTCCCTGTCTGTGCTGCAAACCGTATATACTCTTTCTAATCTTTATTTTCCCATGGATCATGCCCTGACATTTGTTCTGTCCTGTGTCTCTTTTGGTCTCTGAGCTAACAGTCCTTATTTCTTTTTCTTGTAAGAAAAAAGCAATTTCTTTTTCCTTATAAGAAATTTCACTGTTATATCACTTCACCTATGTAGTTTTCTGTCTGTCTAACCCATACATTATGAGTGTTTCATTTCCCAGCGTTGGCTATGTGGCTAGAACTTTCCTTTGTTTAAACAAATATATTGGCAGACCATTAGGATTATGAAAACCTATGAAGACAATGATAAACAGTGCGCTGTAACTTTCAGTAGTAAACTACTTACCAACTTTAATGTATGTGGCACCTGTTAAATTTGAACACAAAATGCAAACATAGGAACAGTTGATTAATGCTGGATTCACCAGAGCAGCCATTACAGAACTCCACCAGGGGGAAGAAAGAGATCCGTGTTGTGGCCATTGTTAAAAATTGAGAATTGTACCCCTAGAGGCCTCCAGGAGATGCATTTATCCATTGAGTTGCTGTCCTCCCCCTTCCCCATATCTTTAAAAGTAGTAAATCTGAGAAAGTAGAAGTGACTGGAATGTTGTTTCTCATTTTGTAAAACTGATTGTGTGTGGCCTGTGGGGGTATGAAAAATGGAGTGGTAACAGCTCCTGGATTATGCATGATTGCCCACCCCAATGTAGTTGTTGGGAGTGTCCATCATAGCATCAGGGTCCTTCCCTAGCTATCTGAACTCATTAGAACATCTGAAGGGAGTTGTATGTACAGTTACAGGTGTGAAGGCAGAGGTCAGGAGTGCTGCAGAGGCATAGTTCCAAATGTTTTGGACAAAAACCACTGCATGTATGACCATACGAACGGTGTGGCTGTTCCCAGTTCTATGAAAATGTGTAGGGCACAGGCACAGTCTGCTGCTGTCTTGCTACTTATTCACTACAAGCATACCTACTAAGACTAAGGAGGGCTATAGTTTCCTGTAGCAATACAAAAAGTTTTTTGAGTGGGGCGAGGGACTGAAAATGGGTAACTGTACTTGGTGAGACACATTAAACAGGGAATGTATAAAGCTATTACACTTTACTGTGTGTAAAATGTACTAGAGTAATTTTGTTCAAATTAGCTTCCATTGACACCAGTGTTCTGTAATGACACAAGGCTATCATTTTCAATGGGAACTGCTCATTGTTAACTTAAGACCTGCCGCACCTAATGTTAAATATATCTTTCAATTTAGTGTGTAGATTTAAAGCAGGGGTGGGCCACTATGTTACTGGACAGACGCTTTCATTAGCCCTATCCAGTCTATGAAATGGTGAGGAAAGCTGAACATTGTCGTCTAACAATACCTGGAAGGTCATAATTATTCATGTCTAGTTTAAATAAATCCAAATAGTATCAGCTGGAATGAGGAAAGCTATGTGAGATTCTACAGATGACATGCAAACTTCACAGAAGAGATTTTGTTCATTAATGAAATAATGGAGGGAAATGTTTAAATTTTGCCTGAATTTAAATCCTAGTTACAATCCCAGTAATCTCAGATGCACCCAGTACTGATACTGTTTGCATTTATGAAATTTTCCATGTTGGACACAAAGATTTATTTAACCTCCTATGTAGTTCAGTTCTTTGTCTCCATCTAACCTCCTATAAAGATGTTAAATCCTGTTGTTTTATTATACTGATTGAGCTTACTAAATAGATATATACTCTACAGTATGAAGGTTCACAATTAATAATCAGGTGGTAGCACAACAACTTTCTTACAGTAAAGAAAATTTTTATTGCTTGACCCAATAACTTTCTGTTGAAGACTAATCATAAGTCTTTCATTGTTTATCATGAAAAGCAAATAGATCATTCTAGTTGATTTCTGCATATAGATCGACTTTATTCCCAGTAGATATTGCATCTTAATTTCAGGATTTCTCTTGAGTTCAACTGGAAACAAATTTAATTGAAGCTTAACTGGTCCACACAAAGAATGGAAAATGTGTTCTGCTGTTAACTAGCACTACTGATAAAAGTAGCTTTGCTCTCCCTGACACACGAGGACATAAGAAATTTGCATTCGAGGCTATTAATTCTGGGTACTTGCTTCAGAAATGAACCCAAAAAAGAGAGCATGTCCTTAGATGTGTAGTGGAAACTATCTAGTGGGCCAGTTTGTTTTCATTGAGGTCAAGTGTTTTGTTGTAGACCTTAATGAGATATGGATTACTTGCAAAACAGATATATGCTGTCTACATGTTAAAAATTGATAACTGTCTCAGCCTGAATCTTGAAATGAGTACTGTAGTAACTTACTATAAGTGGATCTCCCCAGTCTATGGAATTGTACATCCTCCCTGAGCAAAACTCAAATGGGCTAAAACAGTTTGATTCATAAAAGGTTCTGTTATAACTTTTATTTAAGCTGGTCTTCATTTCTTGATGGTAAGATGAAAGCTTAGTTCTCAGTGTATCATGAATCTGCTGTAGGGCTAACGTAATGTGGAATATGAAGGTTATCTGCCATGCCTTTGTGACTGAAACAGGAACTCCTGTGTGTATAAGAGAATGGAACTATGCATGTGTTTTCAACCTCAACATAATTGCCCTCACTTGTTCCGTACCTGCCCTTTCCATATTAAATGTGGAAAGTTTGGAAGGGATTTGGTGTACATTTAGCTAAACACCCATTGTAAGCCTCCATATTAACAGAAATTTTACTTTGAAGAACAAGTTCCTGGTGTGAGAAGGCTTCTGTGCATGTTCAATTGGCTGCATAGAGGAACTTCCTGCTCAGTGTGAGAAGGCCAGGAGTAGATGTTGGGGCACTGGAGGAGGGGATGGGGCAAGTGCATATGGTTCTGCATTATTTGCCTGCAAAAAATATGAAATCTTAAAACACAGGCCCCAGTCCTGATCAGCTTTTCTTGTCCCACATTCCATCTTCTTCTTATGAAATCTTGTACTCTTAAAATTTTCTTAGCTTCAATGAATTCTTGCTTCTTCCAGAGGTCTTGCATATACCAAAAACTGGATGGCTGGTATCAGGAATTTCTCCCTGCCAGACCACAGCCAGCAAGGGAGGAGAGAGGTCAGGAACACTTAGGGAGTCCAAATATACTGAACACCAGGAAAACACAAGCCAAGCCAGGTCAAGTCCGGTCCAAAGTTCAGGAGGCAGAAATCCATCTGGAGGGTTTCAGGGAGCAGGAGAGACACAGGTTGTGACAGCTTGCTAATAATTTGCTGCAAGTAAGGAGCAGCCACACTGGCAGACTTAAATAGCCACTGTGAGCAGGTGCTGCTTGTTATTGTTTCCTCAGCCTAGTCCATGCAGCCTCCCTCTGAGCAGCCCGTTTCAGCCTTCTGCGTGACTGAGGGCTGATGGGCACAGCTGGTTGCAACTCCTCTGCATCACTGCTGGTTCCCTGTCTGTCATGAGCTGGCTGGGGCAACTCAGTCTCTGTTTGACCTTCCAGTGCAGGGAACGTTTGCAGGTTGACTTGCTCATTCACTGGCTTGGCCCCCTGCACAGTCAGTTGCTCCTCAATCACAGCATCATCATCATCATCTATCACAGATGGCTTGTGTGCATATGTGTATTTGCCTCTTTGTGTATTATCTTCCCCTCCTAATATCTCCCTTAGTACTTGGGCAGTGTTTGGTTTTGCTGTTATTTATTTATATTATTAATCATGATTTACATAGTCACTTTAGCAGATGGGATCTGCAGAGATGGGAGGGCTTTATCTCAGCATGTCTCATTCTTTTGCAACACAATTTTCTGAAATAATAAGGAAACGCCATACCAATCTCAACACCTGGACTAAAGTACTGTTGACTTCGTACACTGGGATGGCAATAAAAATGGCAGGGGCAGGAATTAAAATTCTGCACACACAGCAGCGAAGAAGGGAGACAAAATCAGCAGGGGGGAAGACCACCAGTTCAGAGTAGCCAATTTCTCCAATGCCGTTCCTCAAGCTGGGAGGGGCTGTCCCCAGACACAAGGATTTATGGGAGAGGTGGCATGAAACATCACCTATCCTATGGCTCAGGCAACCATCCAGGGTACATCTTCCAAAACAATTTGCATTTGAGAACAGGTTATCCCCTAAATGATTGGAGAAGAGTTGGTAGCCTCATCTTTATGCTAATTCTTTGTCTTTCATGTACCACCCTCGGTGCTTGCATAATGGGCCATCACATGAGCATCAACAGAGTTCTGGCCTTGATAAAGAATCTCTTCCTCATTATGAGGATAGCCTGTAACATTTGTCCCCACATTGTTGCAATCTAATAGCGATGCATAAAGAAGACATAAACTTATAAGGCTCTGAAATGTATAGAAATCTGATTTCAAAGTTTCACAATATGCTGGACATCGGTAGAAAGTTAATTATTTTTAGGAACCTCACAGGCTGAATAGAGATGAATATATAACTGTGTGTATGTAATCTCCAAAAGCTATTAAGGTTCTTAAGGATTACAGGATGCCCTTCATATATGTGGAGATTCCATTACAGGAACCCTCCCGTAAAGCAAAAAAATGTGAATGTTTTGTCCTATTATTCTCAGAGAGCATCATGTGCACATGAGTGTGTACCTGTCACAATCATTGATAATAGTGGGATCTGTGGCTTCATATGACCTCACATTCATGTTATGTGGAGGTTGTGCCAGCAGAAGGCATGCTGTGTTGTTTTTGGCTTCTCACCTCCATTCCCTTTGGGTTCTCAGTTATTATAATAATATATACACAGAAACCTAGGCTATATAGAATCATAGAATCACAGAATCATAGAAATGTAGAGTTGGAAGAGACCACATGGGCCATCCAGTCCAACCAACCCCCTGCCATGCAGGAACACCCTCAAATCAATCCCGACAGATGGCCATCAAGCCTCTGCTTAAAAACCTCCAAGGAAGGAGACTCCACTACACTCCGAGGCAGCAGATTCCACTGCCGGACAGCCCTGACTGTCAGGAAGTTCATCCTGAGGTTCAGGTGGAATCTCCTTTCCTGCAGCTTGCATCCATTGCTCCTTGTCCTGGTCTCTGGAGCAACACAAAACAAGCCCTCTCCTTCCTCTATGTGGCATCCCTTCAAATATTTAAACATGGCTATCATGTCCCCTCTTAACCTTCTCTTCTGCAGACTAGACATATCCAGCTCTCTAAGTCTATCCTCATAGGGCATGGCTTCCAGGCCTCTCACCATTTTGGTCGCCCTCCTCTGCACTTGCTCCAGCTTGTCAATATCCTTCTTGAATTGGGGTGCCCAGAACTGGACACAGTATTCAAGATGGGGTCTAACCAAAGCAGAGTAGAGTGATACCAGTACCTCCCTCGATCTAGACACCATACTCCTATTGATGCAGCCGAGAATTGCATTGGCTTTCTTGGCTGCCGCATCACACTGCTGACTCATGTTCAGCTTGTGGTCTATGAAGACTCCTAGATCCCTTTCACACGTACTGCTATCCAGCCACGTGTCCCCCATCCTATATTTGTGGATTCCATTATTTCTGCCTAAGTGTAGGACCTTACATTTCTCTCTGTTGAATTTCATTTTGTTCGCCCTGGCCCAGCTCTCCAATCTATCCAGGTCATTTTGAATTTTGATCCTGTCCTCTGGCGTATTAGCAATCCCTCCCAATTTGGTGTCATCTGCAAATTTGATGAGCATGCCCTCTATTCCTTCATCCAAGTCATTGATAAAAATATTGAACAGCACTGGGCCTAGGACAGAACCCTGTGGCACCCCGCTAGTCACTTCTCTCCAGGACGAAAAGCAGCCATTCGTGATCACCCTTTGGGTTCGGCCGGTCAACCAATTACAAATCCAACTAACAGTAGCTCTGTCCAGCCCACATTTTACTAGCTTCTTTGCAAGAATGTCATGGGGAACTTTGTCGAAGGCCTTACTGAAATCAAGGTATGCTACATCCACAGCATATGGCTTTATTCATAGGAAAATAAACTCAAAAAATGGGAACAACACAGGCTACACGAAAGGCTGAAATTTACTTGAGATGGTGGCAGGATTAGAGTGATTCTGTACAGTCAGGATAGCTTTGGCTATCAAATATTTCAAAGTATCAGAATTTCTATATATCTGCAATAGTGTATTCATAGGTGGGGAACAGGGGGGAACATGTCTTTGCATAGATGCAGTCAGCTGTTATTTCTGCTGGATGATTTGTTTTCCCAGTATTTATTTGACATTATGGATGGAACTGTGGTTTCAGTGAACAAAATCTAGCAGCAAATGCCTATGTAACTGAAGTGGGCAGGAATGCAAGAAAACATCTCTTTCCTCCGAAATACAGGTTGCATACTGGAAGCCTTGCTCATTAGCATGCTGTTGGATGTACTAGTCAGAGGTATGCCAGGTGCTTACCAGAATACTGCTTAGAAGCTGCTGACGGTAACTTGTGGGGATAAAAGCTGATATTTTGTCAGGAAGTTGCACTGTATGCTGTCACCAGTGTTGAAATAGGCCATTGCATTCTCAAGGTGAGGAAGCTGGCTTTTCAACTTCTTTTGGAAATTAATTTAAAGTATTTATTACTGAAGTTTCACATCACCATTAAAGCCAGGGCTTTTTTTTTTTTTTTAGCAAAGTACACCCTGAGAGCTAGGGTGATCATACTTCTCCTTATCATCTCCCTATGTAATGTTTCCTATAGGCACAAAAGGAGAGGGAGAAGAAAAGGAAATCAAAGAGAAAAATCCATGTATTGTGGTTCCAGTCTAGCCAATTACAAAACGTTCTCTGAGTTGATTACCCTTCCCCCAAAATGCAACACAATATAGTAAAGTACAGCAATAAGACAGTATTAGAAAACATATAAAAACAGCTATAAAATTTAAAAATCAAAATTACATTAAAAAAAGAAAGGGATGTTGCTGGGATAAAAATGATAACAGTGTAGGTGCTAGGATGCCTCATACCATAAATGGGACAAAACAACAGAGATCCTTTTTCTTGTAGCCACCCTCCTAACGACTTTCAACTAAGGGACCTAGAGGTAGACCTCTGATGATGATCTCAAGGTCCAGGATGGGAGAAGATGTTCCTTTTGATCCTCTGGCCCCAGGTTACTCAGGGCTCTGAAGAAACCACAAGCTTTGAAAATGGTAGTGAAAAAATGAGTCATTTTCCACTTATGGCAACTCTAAGGTGACCTTATCATGAGGTTTTCTGGGGCTGAGAGTATGTTACATGGCCAAGGTCACCTAGTGGCTGAGCAACAAAATTAATCCTGGTCTCCTGAGTCATAGTGCAATGCTCAAACTACTACATACAGTCTTATACTCTAATACAATAATAGTCCTTGTGAAACAGTAGAAAGCTCCATGTTTGGTTGATTGCAGTCTTCCTCAAGGGTGCTGACAGAACAAATATATCAAGAAATATCAACGTATCAAGAAATCATAATAAAATTCATTATCAAAATATGCATTACTAAGACTAGGCACCAAGGCTATGCTGAATGTTCTGCCTCAGTGTTGAATACAGCTCCTTCCCTGATATCTGCATGTACAATGTGAATGTCTGCAGAATTGAATGTTTGCACATACATGTGCAATCATTTCTAGTATGATTTCTAATCACTTAGAAAGCAACGCGGTAATCATGAGAAGTCAACATGGATTTCTCAAAAATAAGTCATGCCAGACTAATCTTATCTCTTTTTATGATAGAGTTACTAGCTTGATAGATGAAGGGAGTGCTGTGGATGTAGCATATCTCGATTTCAGTAAGGCCTTTGACAAAGTTCCCCATGACATTCTTGCAACGAAGCTAGTAAAATGTGGGCTGGACAGGGCTACCGTTAGTTGGATTTGTAATTGGTTGACCGGCCGAACCCAAAGGGTGATCACGAATGGCTGCTTTCGTCCTGGAGAGAAGTGACTAGCGGGGTGCCACAGGGTTCTGTCCTAGGCCCAGTGCTGTTCAATATTTTTATCAATGACTTGGATGAAGGAATAGAGGGCATGCTGATTAAATTTGCAGATGACACCAAATTGGGAGGGGTTGCTAATACGCCAGAGGACAGGATCAAAATTCAAAATGACCTGGATAGATTGGAGAGCTGGGCCAGGGCGAACAAAATGAAATTCAACAGAGAGAAATGTAAGGTCCTACACTTAGGCAGAAATAATGGAATCCACAAATATCGGATGGGGGACACGTGGCTGGATAGCAGTACGTTTGAAAGGGATCTAGGAGTCTTCATAGACCACAAGCTGAACATGAGTCAGCAGTGTGATGCGGCAGCCAAGAAAGCCAATGCAATTCTTGGCTGCATCAATAGGAGTATGGTGTCTAGATCGAGGGAGGTACTGGTACCACTCTACTCTGCTTTGGCTAGACCCCATCTTGAATACTGTGTCCAGTTCTGGGCACCCCAATTCAAGAAGGATATTGACAAGCTGGAGCAAGTGCAGAGGAGGGCGACCAAAATGGTGAGAGGCCTGGAAGCCATGCCCTATGAGGATAGACTTAGAGAGCTGGGTATGTTTAGTCTGCAGAAGAGGAGGTTAAGAGGGGACATGATAGCCATGTTTAAATATTTGAAGGGATGCCACGTAGAGGAAGGAGGGGACTTGTTTTCTGCTGCTCCAGAGACCAGGACAAGGAGCAATGGATTCAAGCTGCAGGAAAGGAGATTCCACCTGAACCTCAGGAAGAACTTCCTGACAGTCAGGGCTGTCCGGCAGTGGAATCTGCTGCCTCGGAGTGTAGTGGAGTCTCCTTCCTTGGAGGTTTTTAAGCAGAGGCTTGATGGCCATCTGTCGGGATTGATTTGAGGGTGTTCCTGCATGGCAGGGGGTTGGACTGGATGGCCTGTGTGGTCTCTTCCAACTCTGAATTTCTATGATTCTATGATTCTATAAGGGTTCTAGTCCCATGTAAGCTTTCAGCTTTACACACAAAGAGCACTTTCCTACAGAGGTCTGCCTTGTGGCCTAAATCCAATTGTTAATCCCAATTAAGGTAGACCTATTAAATCAATAAAACTTATGTAAGTATTGATTTACCAAGTTCTCATTAATTCAGTGGGTCTACCCTCATCAGGATTAACAAATGGATTTAGGACATAATGTGCAAAAAAAAAAAAAAGGTTGGGAAGCGTATTTAGTGTGCAAGACATTAGAGACGGAATTACTTGCTGTAGTCCAATTTGCATGTCAGAATTACTTGAAAGGACAGTATCTGAACAGGGCTACAGTGGAGGTTACAAAAACAAAACAAAACAAAAAAAAACAATCTTAGTCATCAGTTTCTGTGTCTGAATTCACATATGGAAGAACTTTTATGTTCTAATAAAGGACTGTTTAAAGTGCTGACTCCTAGATAGCTGGGGAATTCCCTTTTAAAAAAAAAAGCAGATCTATTGAATTGAGACTTTTTTCCCCCCTTCACAAAAGAAGGGCTACATCTGCCACACGTTTCTATTTCTGTGGAATATGTGAAGTGATCAGTAAGAGAGCCCCAGGGTTGGCAGCTCTCAACTGGCCCTTGGCTCATGTACCTTTAGTATTTCACAGATGAATACCAAGACACATGTGGCCCAAGTAACATCAGAGTGTAGTCAAGATGGCAAAAGTTATTAATGAGGAAGAAAAGACAAGATAAGAGAGGCTTTAACGGTTTGCTTTTTGCCTGAGCCTACAAGGAAGGGCAACATTCTGCCCCCCTCTCCTCTCGCCTGCGTTGATTGAGTGCAAACTACTTTTGTAGCTTAAACTCAGTTTGCAGCAACTGAAGTAAAACTAAGGACAAAGGGGGGAAGTGGGTGGAGTAGAGAGACAGCTGGGATATTTTAAAAGCAGTTGAGATAGTGCAGTAACAGAGGAACAATATAATAATGGTGGTAACAACAACAGCCAGAACAACAACTGTCACTTGCCCACCTCTCCTCATGGATCAAGGCAGGAGACGACAATAGAATAGCATATAACATATATGGTTCCAAGTTGGCCTAGTCTTTTATTTATTTATTTATTTATTTATATATATATATATATATAAATATATATAGAAAGAGAGAGAGAGAGAAAGAGAGACTGGAAGAGAGGGAGGGAAAGAGACTGCAGTGATACTTGAAGAACATCTGCTTTTTCCCTGTTTTTGCTTTGGAAGCTTGTAGGTTCCCACTTACTTCTGTCTTGTGTGCACATTTCTGTGCACATTTGCATGCATGCACAGACCTATGGAGGTACATGTGCTTATGTGTATGTATGTATGTGTATGTGAAAAATTTTCAATGAGATAAAGATGTTCTCAGAGTGCAGCCATTAAAATTTAATGCGTACAAAATGCAGAGGCAATATTTAATGTATCCAAATATATTCCAAATACAAATCTAACAAATTTGTTGTATAAGAGCCTGAAGGAACATGTGAGAAAAAAAAAAGACACATTCTCTCTTTCATCTGTGTCATGTTGGATGATATATTTGCTCACATATTTGCATCTGTGCATGCTTTCAAAAGTTTGGAGGTCTTGAATTATAGGTAACACAGTTATCTGTAAAGAGTTACTTTTTGATAATGACAATATAACTAAGTTACAAAGTTACATTTGAAAAGCAATACAAGGGCGAAATATGATTTATTGGTGTAATACTGAATCATAGATTCCAATTGCTTTCTAAAGTTAGTTTTAAGGGATATTTTAAGCCATTTTAGAAGCATTTTGACAGGATTTTCCTCAGGTTTCTTGCCATTCTCTTTTCAGTGTTCTATCACACAATACTTACTCCACTTTAACTGCCATGGCAACATCCTGTTGAAATAAGTGACTTGCAGTTTAGAGAGAGGCATTTAGAATATTCAGTCAGAGAGCTGTAGGGCTTCACTAAACTACAAACTCCAGAATTCCACAGGATGTTTCCATTGCAGTTATAATAGAATAATAGCACTATAACAGTGTAGTGTAATAGGGCCCTCAATGACGAGAACGTTTTTTTCCAGAAGAAGCAATGTGTCGCAATCCCAAATGTAACAGACTGAGTTAGTTTTCAGTGCTATAATGGGTAATGGGTGAGTAATGGAAGTTTGCTACTTTTAAATATTAAATTTCTGAACTGTGTCCTCAAGAAAGAAGCACTGATTATATATTTCAAGCGAAAGGGCACTGGGTTAAGCTGGTGTATTTCACTCCTCTTAGATCAAATAAATTGAAGCAAATGTTAAGTATTTATTGTACTAAACTGTCTTTATTGTTGTTGTCTGTGCCAAAATCTTGTTACTTGTTGTCTGTTTTTGTAAATGAAGTCATTCCTTCCCAGTCAAAAAGAGAGGCTGAGTTGATTATTTTGTCCTACTTCTGACTCTGTTATTCCGAAGTATCTTTGTGAATATTATTTGACCCATTTTGACACTGTTGTGCCACAAAGCAATTACAGCTCTTTTGTAAGAGCTTATTGTTGTTGTGGGCCTTCAGACATGCCACAAAATAGTCAATAGTGTATGTAAGAAATGTATTTAAACAAACGATTTTACTTTTAAAATCTTAGGTTCTGTCTGTTCACAGGGCTGCAGGAAACGGATGCCTCTTTCTGCTTTCTAATGAAGCTTCTGCATGGACACAGACCCCCCCCTTCTGCATGGACACAGACCTCCCCATTCACACAGACCTCCCCATTTTAGTGAACAAGCAGATGGACATTCAGAGCCACACGATTTAGTGAGCTTCCCCATTTCTAGATGAACATTCAGCAGCCATTCATAGGAAAGAATTGTCTTTGTATACAGATAATGGGTTGTGCTGATATAATTCCCTTACTAAAACAACTTCACTGGCTACTGGTTCAGTTCAAAGTGCTGGTCATGGCCTAAGACCCAAAGTGCTGGTCCAAACTATTTGAAAGACTATATTTCTCTAGATGAACCTCCCAGAGTTTTTAGATCTTCAGGGGAGAGATTTGTCTTTGTACCTCTACCATCCCAGGCTCACTTGATGAGGATGCTCCCACCCTCTGGAACTCTCTTCCATGGGAGGCTATGCTGGCCCCCTCACTTTCCTTTTGCTAGAAGGCAAAATCATTTCTTTTCAGTCAGGCTTTCAGTGTAAGAGCAGGAAAACTTTTTATTTTTATTAGGAAAATTTACTAGGAAGCTCTATTTAGCTTTTAACTTCGTTTGATACAGTTAATTTTAATTGTGTTAAATTTCATTGTAAATTGTTTTTTAACTGTTTTGGAAGCTTTTTTGGGTCCCACTCTGGGACAAAGCTGGTATATAAATGCAGCAAGTAAATAAATAATAAATATGCATGTTTATGACACTCACAATTTGAAATAGTTAACTTTTATAGAGTGTGTTTCTCATAATCCCATGTCATTCTATGGCTGTTAGATTCTGGAAGCTGTGGTTTCAACAAGTAGATTTTCCAGATTCTGATGGCACTCTCTGGTCAAGATTCTACACTGAGAATAAGAGGAAATGTGTCTTTGTACTGTTGTCCCTTCACATTTGCTAGGATTAGGGGCACAGAACTCCCATTAAAAAAAATGCAAAAATAAAAAATGTGTGTATCTGTGGGAAGGGGGCCAAGGTATGATGGAGGAAATGGGCACCCAGGGTCCAGAGCAGGTTAGGGAAAGGAGAGGGGAACCCTATACTTCCTCTCTCACACCCATTTTCTCTGTTATGGGGGCACTGGGGGAAGGTTTGCGGTGCTCAGAAATTAGGCTGCCAGCTATCGTTAGCTGGCCAGTCAGGGGCTGGAGAGGGAGGGGGTGTAGGAGATGACCAGAGGCAGGTTTTGCAAGGACTGAGCAGCCTGACTGGATCTGCTTAGAAGGCAGGTTCCCCTGAAAAAGAAGCACCTTATGTGGAGAAGCAGTGGTTGGAGAAGCTCACAAATAATCAAATCCGTGAAAGTTAAACCCACAAATGTGGAGGGGCAACTATGTATGCCTGTAGGACTGGAGAATTCTATAGGCTAGGACAACTCTTCCTCATTAGTGTTCAGTAGATATAATTCAAAAAGTGAGGAAATGATGCGAGGTTCCAGTGGAGAATGGAGCTGTCCTAGTGACCTTTCAATGAACATGCAAGTGGGTTTTGTGCAAGTCCCCTCATGTCATCAATAAATGTTCAATGTTCAATAAATCACGTTCAATAAAAATGTTCAATAAATCAGATTCAGACCATGTTAATATTCCAAAAGTGAAAAATCCAGGACTGAAAAACAGGATCATTTGTGAAAGTGTCCTGAGACTTGAAATCAGTGAAATTTATTTACATGTTATTACATTACAATTTGGGTATATTTAGCCTTGGAATCTGTAGTTTAGATAGTTTTAGGTGCATCATAGCTGATTTTAAATTGCACCATTTCACCTTTCTGTTCTTCTGCTGAAATAAAGTCTGCCAGCAAACGTTAAGGGGAAATTCATGTTATTGGCAAAACAAGACATTTTCAATGTTAAGATAATTTCCTTCCTGTTCTTAAAAAAAAAAAAAAAAAAGCATCTTCAACATCAGTTGGCAGAAAATTGGCATTTTTTCATTGGCATTTGTATGTGAAAGAAAAATATTCCTGCTACCTACAGCTTTCGGAAATCATAGGGACTGTTTGCAGACTATGTTGGAACTCGAGAAGGCAATCCAAATGCACCACTGTCAGTTTGATGTCCCATACACTGGCTTCAGTGAAAGTATGATCACAGATAGTGTAAACAGACAGAATCTGTCCTCTTTTTTATGTCAGCTTTAAGCAACGTCACTATGGCTCTGCTGTTCAGTTACGTATTTTTCCTAATGAAGTGTGACAAGTCTTTTAGCCCTCACTCTCACCTTCAATCTTTCTCTCTCTCTCTCGTTTTGTTCATCTTCTTCATCTTCTTCTGTCTGTTACACTTACATGTACACACGTACATATGTTCAGCTACACCTTGCTACTTTCTTGTTCAGCATTTCTATTTAGGACTGAAAGTAGGCAGTTGAATAATCCTTGTCCCTGTGCATAACCAACTGCTGGGCATCTGTGAGGCCACTCCCTGGATAACTAGCAACAAATAGCCAATTTGCAGATTTTACCTCCAACTAGGCACAGATGAGAATTGCGTTTCAGTTCATTTTTGATCAGAATTTACATGAATTCACAAAATCTGAATATGCAAGAAAGCAAAATGGACAGATTTCCCTTTTCCAGATAAGGATTTAGTTTCAGTTTATGTTCTTTTAAATCAGATGTTACAAAATTTTAACTCTAGGCACATATGGTTCCCCCCTCCCCATCACAGGTATTATTGTTTTCCCAGAAATTAAGGATTCTATAACAAGCTATTCCGTAAATGCATAATCAGTGGGGATGCATATTTCAGACCAATTACTTTGATTGTACTGGTGCAGCAGATCTTGGGTGAGACGATTAACCCCTGAGTACAATAGTTGTGCTTTCATACCTTACAGCTCCCTACTTTTACTCCCTGTTGCCAACTCCTTTAAATTCTTCTATTCATTCAGATCACATGTACTGTCTAAAACAGTGACAGCTCAATTGTAAATGGTGCATGCATATTTCTATTACCATTTTTCTTCCTATAACCCACCTGAAAGTGTCAAAATGGGGAAGACTGTGCAGCCTCACCACTGTATTTTTTTTTACAAGGTAATGATTTCATTTCAGTATATGTATACTCTTCACAGTTTATTTATATTGTACCACACAATCCATATATTAGTGCAATAGGTAAAAGGTGAATTAGTCCCTAATTAGCTTCCTGCAGGTATATAGAGATAACATTTGCCTCTTGATGGAAGAACTGATACTTTCATATCCTCCATCAGCAATAAAATGCACCAGCTGGTTTTGTTCTAGTCCCTGTCTCTTAATTTACACTTCTTTTCAGAACTTTTGTCAGGATAAAATGGAGTCAGTAGATACATTTACACCACTCTGAACTTCTTAGGAAAAGGACAGGATATGAATTTACTAAATAAACACAAAGTTTTTCAAAGTATTGGGCATTCAATTAAGCATCTACTTGTGAGCTGGTCATCTAAATGTTGTTGTTTGCAGAAGCTGTGCCTTCTGGCTCTGTTTTGTCTTGCCCTTTTATATTTATTTTCATTCTGAAAGAGGATGTAAAGGAAACAAACTCTATACAGTGGCCTCTCCACTGTTGCAAGGGTTCTGGATGCAGAACCCTCATGAAAGTGGAAAAAACATTAATAACTTCCCCCTTGCTCCCCTCCCATTCACTTCTAGGGTTCCTCCCTTTCTCTTCCCATGCAAACCAGAAGGGAATGGGGGTGGGGGAAGGCCCACATAAGCCTTCCTTTCCCCCTCTGGAGCTCCTCCTGCCAGTCCTGTGCATTTTGCCTGGGCGCTGAGAAGTCATGCAAACCTTCCTTCTGATTCCTTTCTGTTTTGCCTTGGTGCAGTGGAGGGAGGACTGTACATGTTTGGGCATGTTTGTAGTTGTTGCTGTTGTTCAACATTGTTGCAGTTTTGAATGTGCTTCCTGTTCTGGCTATATAGCATTGTTGTTGTGTGCCTTCAAGTCATTTCCAAGTTATGGCAACCCTAAGGCAAGCCTATAACAGAGTTTTCTGCATCTGAGAGTGTGTGATACCCTCAAGGTTACCCAGTGGGTTTCCATAGCTGATGGAGGAACTGAACTCTGGTCGCCAGAATCGCAGTACAGTGTGCAAACCACTATACCATACTGGCTCTACAACTTTAGGCAGAATGAAATTCACAAGCAGGAGATGATAGAAAGCAGAAGCAAAGTCTTAGAACAGAGTGCTGTGTGAGTTGCAGTTTGCCCTGCATCCCCTAAACTAGCCTGCAGCCTCCAGATGCTCTCTCATTGGCAGAGCTGAGGAAAGATTCAACTACAAGTCATTAGCTTTTTTATACTGTGGGAAGGGGTCAATTTTGTTCTTAGCTGGAGATAGCAAAATATCTTGGGTGAGTCCAAAATATCTTAGGCAAGCCCACATGAGGCCTATGTGTCAAGACAGAAATTAAACCTTGTTATTTTTAAAGAAGATGGGTGAGGTGATCATACTGTGAAAGACAGAGCATTTCTTCATTGTATATTTTTTAGATCTGAATCTCAGAAACGTAACTGATAGCTGCCCTTTCACTAACTAGTGGCTGCCCAGAACCCATTAGAATCAGTGTTTTCAAAGCGTTTCATAGATAGACTGTCTGATGTTTAAAGGTGTCTTTTGAATAACTGCTTGTCGCTACAGAGTTCATAGAAAGCACACAACTCTCTGTGATGGCATTTCAGTAATTGCTTTGCAAAGTACAAAAAATGAATATAGTGCCTAGTTTTAAAGTAAAACTCAGCTATATGTCTACGGTAGCATTTGTGTAGTGTGCTGTTACAATCAGAAAAATATATTCTTACAATCAGAAAAACATATTCTTATTTCTACTGGTTTATGCATTGAATATGTAGAAAACCTTTGGATCTTCTCCATCAGCCTTCACCAATCAGATATTCTGTGGGTATCTTATACTATAACTGCCAACATCCCTGACCATTATCTATGGTTGGTGGAGACTGAAGACTAAAACAGCAGAGAGCACCAGGCTGGAGAAAGCTGGTCTAAAGAAATGCAAGCTTAGAACTCTCTTATGCTGTGAGGGCAGCTTCAATTAATGAAACTTCACTCTCTTCATAGCAGATTTTTTCCTTTTCATTTTGGGGAGCCCCTCTTAATCTTCTGTATTGCTTACCCCACTCAGCAAGATTCCCTAACTCTTTGAATGGCATTTTTGAGGAGTTGTGCAGGGAGGGGGCCAGGCTATTATGCCTAAATCTGGATCTAGCTTTATGTTACTTTAGGTTTTAATTTAGGGCTGAGACATGTTTTAAAGCAAGGATCTTCCAGCTGTAAGCTTATTTTCTCAAGTACTGTCCAACTCCAGTTTGAGTGGGTAAGGAATGCTGCGGCCCAGTTGTGTCAGAACAGATCCTCAAGTGTCCCCAAATTGGTATGTTGCCAGCAGCTGTTTTCAAGCTAACTATTCAGATGTCTCTTTCAATGACTCTGAAATAAACACCAAGGTGCAGCTCTTCCACATTTACTTGGTCCTTGCTGTAAACACAACTTTTCTTTCTTAACTGTAGATAAACCCAAATTCTGTATGCCTTGAAGGCCCCATGTCACAAGTTATTTGCCAGACCAATGTCTGCTTACTTTTATAAATAATTTTACATAACTGGCTGAGATGGACTCTTGCTACTTTGGACAGTTGTCCTTATATGACAACAGTTAACTGGAATGAAACATCTAATGCAGAAAGAAAAAAAAAGGGTAAGCTGAAGAGCAATAAACAAATGCACATATCACCACCATACTTTAGAAAATGGAAGAGCTGGTAACATGAAACACTTGCAGGATTGAAACTTTTAGCATCTGGAATGATTATGAGTGTTTTAATAAAACATAAGAGGCCAACCTACTTGATATTTCTACATGCCAGCCAACTCTAAAGTAACGATTTGCAGACAGCCAAGCTTAGCTATTATTTTGATATTCCAGGGCATATGTGAATTAATGAAAAACAGGTGAATTTTGAAATCTAAAATTAGCTGTTCCAGCTTCTTCTGATTGCAGATGACTTTCTGTGTTTTAACAGCTTCTATTTATTCTGCTGTTCTTAATGAGTGTGCTAATTCAAAGAGGTCACGTCTAATTTATAAGGAAATACAGAAAATGTGAAACTTTTACTTATGAAATAGAAAACCCAATCTAAGATGGAAAAATGACATCCGATGGGGAAAAAAGTGGTTTCCATACATGACAGAGATGTAACCTGGAAAACATAGCAAAATATTATTTTTGTATTGGTACTATTGTATGTAAGGTAGGAGTAGGAAACAGGCAGTTCTTCAGAATCTATTGGACTCCAAGTCCCAGCAACCCCACCCAGTGTCACCACTGGTGAAGAATGCTGTCAGTCAGCAGTCTGGCTGGTTTTGGAGGATTGCTTGATTTCTCACCCTGGTTTGAACAATGGCTAAAAAGATGGGAATAAGCAACCAGCCATTTAATTACACTAGATACACTGTCTTGGAATAACTGCATGAAGACTTTGTTTAAAAATGAAGAGATGGATGTGTTTGCAGAACTGATGTTTTGTGCTTAAAAGTATCTCTGTCCATGAGAGGTAGCTGTAATTTAACAGTATGGTCAGTGATGCATCTGTAGGACATGAATACTGAGCTGCTGCTGCATTGGTAGAATATGGCAATAAGACTTTTTAAGCCTGACTATACTCAGTAGAGACCTCATATGACATGTAATAGGGAACATGACTTCACTGACAAGGGATGGGGTCCTTCATCACTAGCATGTCATCCCCCCCCCCGCTTTTGAGCTAAGCAGTCTATAAAATCAGATTCTAAGAGCCAGATTGCAAATTTGTGTTTTCATAATTTATCTGCTGACTGAAGCATCAAGTAGTGTCTTGCATATATGAGTGAGTAATCACTGATGGAATAGCAAGCAAAGATTTTCATAAGATATGGTGTGCATGCAGAAAGTGATAGTTTAAATCCTCTTTAAATCCTTCTTTTTCTCTCTCCCTTTTTAAAAAAGGATCCAATAACAGGTGGTATCAAAAGCTTACTTTGAAGCCCTGGAATCAGAATACTGAAATAGAGAGGAAAATGGTCTACCCTGATACAAAGAAGCTTCTAATAGTTTGAATTATGACTTATCAAGCATAGTGTTCTTTAACAGAGTCAGTTAACTTCCAGCTATACCTAAAAATGAGCAATCAAGTGCTGATAAGTCAAGTAATGAGGATTAGAAATAGACAAGAATTTCAGTTGGTTTGGTTTTTGATTAAAATGTAACTCAAATTGCATTTTTTTCATATTAGAGGTGGAAAGAATTAGAGATTTTTTTAAAATTTCAACTGTGGGAAAGATTGAAAGTATAAGATTTGCCCATTGAGGCCCAGGGATTTGACTGATTTACTCTTGTTGAATTAGAGTTGCCACCTCTTTTTTTTTTTTCTGACCAAGATCCCATCATTAACAATTATACAGCATGGTCCTCTGCGTGCTGAGAATAGCCATATCTATAATTTTCCCAGTGCCAAATTTTGTCTTAGCAAGTTCTGTTCTGTTTTTTCTTTTGAAGCTGATTAAAACTCACTATATATATATATATATATATATATATATATATATATATTTCAGACAGATAGAACTTGAGGGAAAGAATTCAAGAGAGATTATCTCTTGATTATCTCCCTCATAATTGCACAAAAAGAAGATATAGTAAAATTGGTCCAAATTGGTCACTATAGTTTTGCCCATGCAGAATTTACAGATTGTAGTTTAGTTATTAGTTAGTTAGTTTAGTTATTAGAACTAAATAAAACATGTGGAATGTTTTAAAGGATTTTCATATTAGAAGGATATTATTATACCTCTATGGCCATTTCCGCACTACACTCTTATAATGCTATTATTTCAGTTTCTACATCCAACGGAATCCTAGGGTTTGCGGTTTAGAGAGGGGCATTCTCAGCCAGAGAGCTCTTTGGCCTCAGTAAACTACAAGCCCCAGAATTCCACAGGATGTTGAAGGTAGAATAATAACACTATGACTGTAGTGCAAAAATGACCTTAAAAGCACCTAGCATAGTTCAGAATATGAGATCAGACAGAACACTTTGCAAAATCACTCCATAGCTTTGGTCAACAGGATTGGCAGAAGGGACCTGAGGTTTATGGATAAAAGAAGGACCATTTGGAAGCATTGCTGATGGATTGTGCTGTAAAATATACACGTTCCTGCTATGTATACAAGGCCAAATTAGCCTGCTATGTAAATACAGCTAATTAACTTTTGTAAGCTCACTGAAAGAGCCTTATCATGAGAAGCAGCATATCGCTATTTAAGTAACCCATAAATATTCTTATGCCTTATATTACAGAGAAGGAGAGAATGGTTAACCTAAAACTCAGAGTCATTAGCTGCAAATAACTAGTCACAATGAATTCCTTTTTCCAGTGAAAATGTTCTGACTATTGTGTATTACAGTTATAACTTAACAAGGGATATTGTTACTTCTTTGGTGATATAATGGGAACTTTTAGTTATTTTCTTAGCTATGAAGGTGCACCTTCATTAAATGCTGGAAGAAGATGCTCACATGGTCCAAGTGCCTCATGCTTCTGCCTCTTGGTCTGTTTTGACTGGAAAATGGAAGAAGAAGAATGGTGTATTTTGTGTAACACTCCAGCAAAGATTTTGTTTATTTTCTGTTTTTCCTATGAAAGTAAAGAGCTATCTTTTTTAAAAAAAAAACAGTTAATTGTTACCTTAAATGTTTCTGAGAAAATCACTTCCCAAACTTTGCTAAAGCTACCCAGTGGGAGCATAAGACTTGATCCAGGAACTTCCTGATTTATTGGTCAGTCTCTCAGCTACCATACTGCAGAACTTTGCAAGGTGATAGTGAATTGTAAAATACACTCACCTTCAGGTAATTCCACAAATGACTGACTGACTTGTGGCTAGAAGTCCAAAGGATTATGTTCCTTATATTGCCTGAACAAGCACACGCAGACTGTTTTATTTTAGTTGACAACAAATGTTCCTATTACTGGCTTCCAAGTTGCAAGAGGATATTTTTACTCATTATTGTTTAACACTTTCAATGAAACAGTCAAGAGGGCATCATTCTAGGAGAAAGTTGTGACTGATTGCTTTAAAAATAAATGATGCTTACACTGAATCAAGAGAGAAGAAGGTTCATTAAAATGCTCAGTGAAGAACTCTCATCACTCTTTTCCCATTGCATTTGACATTGTCTGAGAGACGGTTATATATTATGTTTATTTTTGGAGCCTATTGTTCTCTTTAAATTGAGTCTGCAGGATGGAAAAAGCAGTAATGTTTAGAGATAGAACTTAATTTAAGAGAGTGAGATACTCCACATTCATCTCTCTTTTGGAAAAGAATTTTTTTTTCTCAAGTAGCACTATTTTAAAAAGAGAGAGAGAGAGGCTTTTGGAGAAGGAGGAACACCTCAGCAAGAATTCATGTCTGTTTTGGGAGGACCTAGACTGTTTAATGACATTTACGAGCCAGAACTAGAATGTCACTTGCTCTGCTTTTTAATCATAAGCTTTGAAGTACTTAAAAAGGAAAGCACTTTAATTTAATTTCGGGAGGGGGGATATTTAATCAGATTGACCTACTCTGCTGTTCCACTTCCTGCACAAAGTTCTGAGAAATCTGACTACTTCTGTTGCAATGTGCTTGAAATAAAAGAGCAACATGCACCTTTTCAAAGCAAAATGCATAAAGGACCAAGTTCATTAATTAGCATCTTTGAACCTTAACACAAGTAATAGAGAAAAGGATGTTACACATGCTCTTTCTCCTGTAATCTGAGGAAAGATACAAACGCCTTTGCTTATAGCCGTATTTCAAGTTTCACAGATGGAGATGTGTTTGCCTTATTTTCGCTGAAAATGAGAGGAGGAACTGTGTGTGTATGGGGTAAAAGCCCGCCAGCTGTTTTAAGGCATAGCTATAGAGCAGTACCTTGGGAACATCTAAGCAGATGTTAGCTGGAGTGTAAAATTGAAGAGTGCTGCACTGAGATGCTCCAATTAGATTCAGAAAGTGACATCTGTTATGTCTGTTTGGCTGAATTGTCATCTTCTATGTGGCAGCTCTCAAGGCCTTTTTATTTTCTTTCTGTGATGCACTTCTCCTTATTCACATCCTTCTGAGTTATCTTTTTTGTGCATTCTGTGAACAAACAAACATAAGTACTACTGAGACAGCCTGAATCCAAGGAGTTTTGCTGTCTTGAAGATTCCTATAAATAATTATGGTGAGAAATCCGAACAACATATATGCATGTTTTGGAAGATGCTGTTATGTCAAGTAGAATTGGCTATGATGGCTGGAGTAAAAGCACTGCATGGTAACTCACATTGTGGTCAGGACTCTGCTGCTTGACATGCACATGGATTTTCTGCTCTGGTCACTAGCTGTTCTTGGGGACTCTGACAATGCAGCCCTCCTGGAAATTACATTGCTCTCCCAAGCATCAGTATTTGCTGAGAATTATGACTCTGTGGAGTGCTGAGGTCTCCTCAACCCCCACCTGGCCATGATGCCATATCTATGATAATAGGAGTTGTTTGGTTACTAGGCAACAATCCCCAACCACTTCTGAGCTATATTTCTGGAAGCAACAGTAATGCTGGAAGAGTGGAATATGGAGACAGAGAATGTCATTTGGAGACAAAGAGGATATGAGATTTGTTGTTGTTGTTGTTGTTGTTGTTGTTGGTGTATGCCTTCAAGTTGTTTCTAACTCATGGTGACCCTAAGGTGAAACTACCATGGGGTTTTCCAGGGCTGAGAGTGTATGACACATACAGGGTCACCCAGTGAGTTTCCGTGGCCAAGCAGGGAATTGAACTCTGGTGTCCAGGGTAATAGTCCAGTATTCAAACCACTATACCACACTGATTATACTCAGAAAAATAGAGAAGTAAAAGCCATGGTTATACCAAGATGTAAAATGTCCTTCAAGTATCCTTTGCATTTGGTACCTTTTTGAAGGGCTGTAATTTGACAAGGTAATTGTTATAGTGTTCTCGCTTTCATATGAGAGAAAGCCCATGTGCTGTGTTATAGGAGTCAAATTATGCATAGGTTAATCTCTTTTCTGTGTAATTAAAGTAATGCAACCTACCTCTGTTTCTGAAATTCCCCATAAATTTGAAACCTCTCATTTGGAATAAACTGTTTAGAAGTGTATGGCTCCTGGTTCCGGCTGCTCCTTCCTTCCTGGCACATCTTTGAATACTTGTATCCAGTCTTCCTCAACCTAGTTCCCCACCAGGTGTATTGGGCCACAACCTCCATTCTTTAAACAATGACCATGTACCTTTGGACTGAAGGTAATTGCAGTCCAAAATATTTATCCCATTGAGGAAATCTGCTTCTGTATAAAATATATACCTATAATACATAATTGTAACAACCATGGATCCATCCTAATGCATCCTTGAATTTGTAGATTGATAAGATACTTAGAATTCTCTGCTCAAGAGCCCTGTATCAATCATGTGGACTACATTTTCCATGATATTCTGATCTAATCCTCAATTCTTCTTCTCTGGGCTCTTTAGCAGAGTATTCCAAATACAACAGCACACTAAAAATCCCCAGATTCCACAGGATGAAGCTATGATTGTTAAAGTGGAATTGCATGTTATGGTACAGATACACAGCAAAAATCAATTTGTGAAGAAGACTTTTCCACAAAGTTTTTGTGTGTGGGCAGCGGAGTGTGTTTATGTGTGTGGCAGTATTTCTCAGTTTCCTCTTTCCCTCTCCCCACAACCCTGTCCTTTTTGAAGGATCTTGCCCATGCACATTTGGGATGCATGCATAGAACAGAGGAATCTAAAATAATTATACAATATGCAAAAATATGCATAGACACAATATCTATGAATATTTTTATTTATTTATTATTTATTTGTATCCCGCCTCTCCATATGGATCAAGGTGGCGAACAACTTACAAATAGCATGTATTTCGATACATTTTTCTATACATGCCCCCAACAAGCTGGTACTCTGAAGGCCCTTGAACAGTGTTGAATGTCTATCAATAAGCTGGTATGTGTGCTCTTCTTTTTGACTGGTCTATAGAATGGAAACAAGGAAGAGATTTCCCCCTCCAACTTTCCTGTGCATCAGGTGAAAGACTGCTTTTGTTAACCACCTATTCCTCAATGTATGTATCCTTCTGTTTTTACTGTGCCCCTTAGTTTGGATAATAGGTGTGATTCATTGGTTTAATGGACTCAGTACAGTCTAGTCCTCCTCACATACTTAAATTTAAATTACCTTCTTGAAACTGTAAAGCCCAGATAAACATTTTGCATGATGTTCTTCTTCTGATGGTATGTCACTAGAATGTAGCTTGCAAATAAAGTTGCTGTTTTGTTGGTCATTTGCACACCAACAGCCTCAAACATTCCTGTCTGCATCAAAAGGTGTAACTTGAAATAATTTCTTGCAACATGTGGCTGAACATTGGCCAGGAAAACATACATCTTTCTTTGCGTATGGATTTGATCCACTCTCATGATAGCTTGGCAAAATCAGTGCCTGCCCGTCATTTTCCTGTTCTGCTCATTTTCTTTTTTTTGCCTCTCTAAACTGAGAAGAGCTGTACTGCATACAATTATTTGGAAGGAATGCTTTTGTTGTTGTTGTTGTTGTTGTTATCATTTTTCCCTGGTTCACCTTGGCTTTCATAAACATTCTGCCAATTAACATCAGGGTGGTACAGCAGGGATATTTTTTGAACATTCTGAGATGGTGAGCCAATGAAATGTAACTTACAGTATGTGGTTACTTCATTAGTATTTGCATGCTGGCACAAATCATTTGGATCTTGACATAAAATGCACAAAGAGCAGTCTGGTGGTATGAATTATTTCTCACAGTCCTATTACAGTGTGGATTCACTAAACAGTTTTAAAGCATTCTGGTGTCTTCCACATAATTTTCTTCATTTTGTGGAGGTTTATGAACTTAGGTAGTACTTCCAAACAAGGATGGGTTAGAAATTAATTGGATTCACACTTTAACATGAATTTACAGAGAGCCATCATGTTAGAATCTCCAAAGCATCTAAAGTCTTCCTTGACTCTTGCTGGGAACAACAGTAATATGGGAAAAACATCGTTTTCACTCCATAGCATTTTTGCTGTATAGCTGTTCTTAAAAATCTGCTCAAATACTATAGTTTGTGCAAAATGTGGTGGTTAGACTGTTGCCTGGTATTCACTTTAGATTATCACTATTCTTAAATTACTATGGGGGCTTCCTGTTTGTCCTGTGTCCTAATTCAAGATGCCATTTTCTACTCACATGGGACCAGTTTACCTGAAAGACTCCTTCCTTCATCAGAGGTCCCATTGCGTGTCCCACCACCAAGATGTTAGTAGGTATACAAGACCAGACTCTTTCATGGAGTATTAGTAGTAACACTCTTACTGTGGAAGTTCCTCCCAAGCGGGCCCCCATCCCTGCTGAGTTATAGAGAGACAATAGATGCTGTATTTTTTGCTGGGCTTTTGAAAGACATGAATCTTGTTCTGCCTAGCTTTAAAGACCTGTTTCATTTTTCTCTGTGTGTGATTTGACTGTATTACTTTATTGTAAATAGTAGTTTGCTTTGAGGACCTTGCTGGGTAGAAAAAGCAATATATAAATACCTTTAATAAACACTTCTGATGCAGCTGCAACATGTCAAGTAAATCAGGTGGCTGCTGACTTTCCAATGAAGTCACGCTGTGGCTCTTTCCATGTCAATTGCCGTGTCAGATTTGTTGTCTGAATCAGATGTTCTGCTGACTTCAGCTGAGTGAGTTTGCACTGAGCAAGCATTAAGACAAACCTCTCTTGACTTGCAAGAACCCAGTGTTATCAGATTGTTTCCCTGTTAGCTTGGAAACACTCCAAATAGTTGTCAGACTGTGTTAGTTAAGTAGTTGTCTCTAAACAGCCATGCTTCAGATATGTCAGACTGCAACTCCCATCATTCCCAGGCAATACATATCTGGAAGGCACCAGGTTGGAGAAGGCCGCTATAAAATGTGTTCAGTGAAGCACCCCCCATCACCACCAACTTACCACTGTCTAGGCTCTTTATGACAAGTCCCAGTTCTCTGTTATCAGAATGTATTTTGTCAGATTTCTTAGTCTAATCCATTAGGGAAATGTGCTTGTCAAAGCTTCTCATCATAGTTTCAAAAAGAGAGAGAGTGAGAGCAAGAGAGAATAAAATGCAACAATTACTACGTTTCTATAAGAAGAACCAGCATTTTCTGGATTTGTCTACTATATTCTGTCAGTGGTACATATCCATAATAGGACATATTAGGTCCTCATGGAATCTGTATAATCCTGCTGAAGTAATAGGGTTGTACTATTGTAATTCTCTAGAGGAGGATTTGATGTACTATAAATAAAAAGTGGCTTAACGGCCCAGTGCAATTGGGTTAAAAAACCCCTGAAAACCCTTAGCAAAATCAGCAATAAAAATGAGAAATGCTGCTGCCATAAATGGATTATGATGCGGAGAGATAAATGCATTGCTGTGCCAGGGCAGCTAGTTTACTCGGTGGGATCCAAAGGTTAGTCACAATACATTTTCCCAAATGTGTTCTCAAGGCTCCAAGACCACTTTGTTCTCCCCACAGAATTTCATCCTCGAAGTAGCAAACAAACATGCCTGAACGTATGGGTTCCATTCCAGAATTATATTTGGTGCTGAAGCTAGAAGGGCAAATTTTACAACCTTTTGTTTCAAGGAAATCCTTAGGTTCTGCCAGTCCCAACCAGCCCTTCCCATCTTTAGTTATGACTTCTTAGAGGATTTGAAATCAGCTATCTTTAAGTAGTGAGTGTGGGTGCATGTTTGTGGTTTGTTTCTGCTCTTAGCAAGTAAAACAGAAACATTAGAAAACAAAAGATTGCTGCCATAAAGATGAGAGTCAGTGTGGTGTAGTGATTAAAGTGTTGGAGTGGGACTTCCAGGTTCTATTTTCCACTGTGCCGTGAAACTCACAGAGTGACCTTGGACCAGCCATTCACTCTCAGCCTAACGTACCTCACAAGGTTATTATGTGGATCATAATGAAAATAAGACATGCACCCAGTCTTTAAGTCATTGATGTAAAGGTAGGATGTGAGTGTAACAAACAAGCAATACATTTTAATCCTGCATGAATAGGGCCTTGTCAGAGCAACTGCATTCCAGAAGAGCAATACTATTCATCCTGGATCAGACTCCAAAGGAGGTATTAATTAAAAGCCCATTGTATAATATCCAGTTGTAGTCCTCTGGGTGGAAGAAATGACAGGCAGGCTGGCCTGTGCTGTTAAGTTTACAGTGTAATGCAGCTGTCCCACAAAAGCCAGTGCAGTTCTGGACTTCATCAATGTGACTATAGTGCCCAGACTGAGGGAAGTAGTAGTAACACTCTGTTTTCATAGAATCATAGAAATTCAGAGTTGGAAGAGACCACACAGGCCATCCAGTCCAACCCCCTGCCATGCAGGAACACCGTCAAATCAATCCTGACAGATGGCTATCAAGCCTCTGCTTAAAAACCTCCAAGGAAGGAGACTCCACTACACTCCGAGGCAGCAGATTCCACTGCCGGACAGCCCTGACTGTCAGGAAGTTCTTCCTGAGGTTCAGGTGGAATCTCCTTTCCTGCAGCTTGAATCCATTGCTCCTTGTCCTGGTCTCTGGAGCAGCAGAAAACAAGTCCCCTCCTTCCTCTACGTGGCATCCCTTCAAATATTTAAACATGGCTATCATGTCCCCTCTTAACCTCCTCTTCTGCAGACTAAACATACCCAGCTCTCTAAGTCTATCCTCATAGGGCTTGGCTTCCAGGCCTCTCACCATTTTGGTCGCCCTCCTCTGCACTTGCTCCAGCTTGTCAATATCCTTCTTGAATTGGGGTGCCCAGAACTGGACACAGTATTCAAGATGGGGTCTAACCAAAGCAGAGTAGAGTGGTACCAGTACCTCCCTCGATCTAGACACCATACTCCCATTGATGCAGCCAAGAATTGCATTGGCTTTCTTGGCTGCCACATCACACTGCTGACTCATGTTCAGCTTGTGGTCTATGAAGACTCCTAGATCCCTTTCACACGTACTGCTATCCAGCCACGTGTCCCCCATCCTATATTTGTGGATTCCATTATTTCTGCCTAAGTGTAGGACCTTACATTTCTCTCTGTTGAATTTCATTTTGTTCGCCCTGGCCCAGCTCTCCAATCTATCCAGGTCATTTTGAATTTTGATCCTGTCCTCTGGCGTATTAGCAATCCCTCCCAATTTGGTGTCATCTGCAAATTTGATGAGCATGCCCTCTATTCCTTCATCCAAGTCATTGATAAAAATATTGAACAGCACTGGGCCTAGGACAGAACCCTGTGGCACCCCGCTAGTCACTTCTCTCCAGGACGAAAAGCAGCCATTCGTGATCACCCTTTGGGTTCGGTCGGTCAACCAATTACAAATCCAACTAACGGTAGCCCTGTCCAGCCCACATTTTACTAGCTTCGTTGCAAGAATGTCATGGGGAACTTTGTCAAAGGCCTTACTGAAATCGAGATATGCTACATCCACAGCACTCCCTTCATCTATCAAGCTAGTAACTCTGTCATAAAAAGAGATAAGATTAGTCTGGCATGACTTATTTTTGAGAAATCCATGTTGACTTCTCGTGATTACCGCGTTGCTTTCTAAATGATTAGAAACTGACTGTTTAATGATCTGCTCCAGGATCTTTCCGGGTACTGATGTCAGGCTGACTGGGCGATAATTATTTGGGTCCTCTTTTTTTCCCTTCTTGAAGATGGGGATAACATTTGCTCTCCTCCAATCTGCTGGAACTTCTCCTGTCCTCCAAGATTTCTCAAAAATTATAGCAAGCGGTTCCGAAATGACCTCTGCCAGCTCTTTTAATATCCTAGGATGCAATTCATCTGGCCCTGGAGACTTGAATTCATCCAATGCGGCCAGGTATTCCTTTACCACCTCTCTACTTATTATGTGCCTCATTTCCTCTGCTTCCTCCCCTGCTCCCCAACCGCCAGGTTGAGTGCTTGTATCCTTCTGGGAAAATACGGAGGCAAAGAAGGTGTTAAGTAGCTCTGCCTTTTCTCTCCCCCCTGTGAGTAATTCGCCATCTTCTCTGCGTAGCGACCCTACTGTCTCCTTCTTTTTCCTTTTGCTGCGGACATATTTAAAAAAAACCTTTTTATTGTTTTTAATGTCTATGGCCAGCCTAAGCTCGTTCTGTGCTTTAGCCTTTCTGACTTCCTCCCTACATCTCCTAGCTACTTGCTTAAATTCTTCTTTGGTGGTTTCCCCTTCTTCCATTTCCTATACATGTTTTTGCTTGAGTTGAACCTCACTTTGAAAAAGGTCTCCAGATCTGGTGCCACAGTCCAAGAAAAATAATAACAGACTGGAACATGTCCAGAGAATGGTGACCAAGATGATCAAAGATCTGGAAACCAGGCCATATGAGGAATGTCAGAGTATATGGGTTCAGCTTGGAGAACAGAAGACTGAGCATTGATATGCTAGCCATCTGTAAATATCTTAAGGGATGTCATGCAGAGGACGGAGCAAGCTTATGTTCTTTCTGCTGCTCCAGAGACTAGAAGATGAACCAGTGATTTCAAAGTACAAGAAAAGAGACTCCACCTAAAGGTTAGGAAAAACTTCCTGACAGTAAGAGCTGTTTGACAGTGGAATAGACTACTTGATAATGTGATGGACTCTCTTTCTTTGGAGGTCTTCAAAAGAAGGTTGCATGGGCATCTTTTGGGACTGCTGTAGTTTTATATTCCTGCATGGTGGACTAGATGGCCCTTGTGGTTTCCTCCAGCTCTAACCAGATTCTATGATTCTATGTTATTCTCTGTCAAAAGATTCCCAAACTTGTGTCCTGAATTTGTTGACAGGGTTTGGGGGAAGATGAAGTCTAACAGTGAGTGGCACACATTTACAAACCTTTGATCCACTTCTGAATCCAAAGTGCAAGTCGTATTTCTCTGACCCTTTTGCTTCTTGGTGGATGGATTGAAGTAATGGTGAGCTGAATGTCACCTAGAATTTAGGAAAAGGTGGGCTAGGACATGCCTTTGAAACTCTTCTCTAAATGTGAAGTGAAAGCAAGGCTTTTTTCCCCTGCAGCACCCATTATATTGCTGCTAGATGAGGAAGCTCCACACAATTTGCTCAGGCAAATTGTTTTGTTTATTTATTCAAATAGGAATTTCTAAGCCCACCTTTGTTGTGCAATGCTCACCGTGCAGGCTGGCGTACATCAATTGAAATCACCCAAACCACAGTAGTACTGGAATCAGACAGAACTTTAGATGAAATCATTATTTTCCTGCCAGGGAAAAACTGGTGGAACTCATCTGAAGTCTTTACTGACCAGTTGAAGATAGTGGTTAAAGAGGGAGACATACAAACTTACACCATGAAGAAAGGCCTGGGTACAGGAGAAAGTGAGAATTTAGGTATTCTGGCCTTGTGATGTAACTGTTGTTTGTTTGGTTCTCTCAGCAGTTCCCTGACCAGGAGTGTCCGCAGGTTAAAGAAATGGATATTATACCTGCATGTAGATGATCACTCATGTGTTGCATACCTATTTATTATGGATGGCTGCATACAAACATGTGGTTTAAGTGCCAGATATTTACCTGAAACTTGGGAGAGCCTCTTTTAGTCAGACATGCTACTGCTTGGATCAATGGACCAATAATCCAAGCTGGTATAAGGTGGTTCTCTGGGATTCTTTCTTCACCTGCAGTCACATAGTGCCGTTCATAGAATCAGAGAATCACAGAGTTGAAAGAGACCACAATGGAGTGCAACCTCCCACTTTGCAGCAACACACACTTCAAGCATCTCCAGCAAATGGTCATCCATCCTCTGTTTAAAAACCTTCAAAGAAGATGACTCCCACCACACTTTGAGGTAGTATATCCCACTGTCGAAAGGCTTTGTAGAATCATAGAATCATAGGCCCTTTTCGCATGTTACCTGTTTGCGCGACAGGGGAGGGCGTCTCGTGCAAGAAGCCTCCTCTGAAACACTGCCGCTTCGTCGCTCCTTCCTACCGCAGGTCGCTTCCTGTTAGTGCGACCATCGCGCTAGCGCCCCTTCCTTCCTTCCTCAGGGCAGTGTGGGAGCTGTAGGCTGCGCTGGGGGAGGAAGCGCGACCCGTCTGGCTTGCCGACGCACCGCACGCAGGTAAGTGCGCGAGGGCACCGCGAGCATTGCGCAAGCGCAGAGCATTTTCAGCTTTAAGCCGAAAATAAAAAATATGCGCGCACCCCGCTTCAGCCTCGTGAGCGTCGCGCAAGTGGGAGTGCGTCATTCGGAGTGATGCTCCCATTTGCGCGATGCTCAAGGGGCGCTTGCACTAGAAAAAAAACATGCGAAAAGGGCCATAGAGTTGGAAGTGACCACAGGGGCCATCCAGTCCAACCTCCTGCTATGCAGGAACACATATCAAAGCACTCCCAACAGATGGCCATCCAGCCTCTGCTTAAAAACCTCCAAAGAAGGAGACTTCTAATGTTTAGAGAAATACGTTTCAACCCATTGCTCTGAGCCCTAGTCTCTGGCAGTAGAAAACATGGTTGCCTCATCTTCAACATGACATCTTTTCAAATATTTAAACAAGGCTATCATGTCACCTCTTAACTTTCTTTTCACCAGGCTAAATGTACCTAGCTCCCTAAGGCACTTCTCATAGGGCATGGTTTCCAGACCCCTCATCATTTTGGTTACCCTCCTCTGGACACATATCAACTTGTCAATATCCTTCTTGAATTGTGGTGCCCAGAACTAGACACAGTTTTCCAAGTGAGGTCCAACCAAAGCAGAATAGAGTGGTGTTATTACTTCCCTTGATCTCAACACTATGCTTCTATTAATGCAGCCCAGAATTGAACAGGCTTTTTTTAGCTGCAGCATCAGACTGCTGACTCATGTTCAGCTTGTGGTCCACTAAAACTCCTAGATCCTTTTCACACATACTGTTTTCAAGCCAAGTGTCACCCCTTCTATATCTGTGCATTTCATTTTTTCTTCTTCTTCATCTTGGTACCTACATTTCTCCATCTTAAAATTCATTTTGTTAGTTTTGATGCAGTTCTCTAATCTGTCAAGGTCATTTTCAATTCTGATTCTGTCCTCTGGGTTATTAGATGTCCTCCTAATTTGGTGTCATCTGCAAATCTGATGAGCATGCCCTCTGTTCCATTATCCAAGTCATTGATAAAGATGTTGACTAGCACTGGGCAAAACTTGTGTCTCCCCATTAGTCACTTCATTCCAGGCTGAAGAGGAACCATTGGTGTGCACCCTTTGTGTTCAGCCAGTCAGCCAGTCACAAATCTACCTAACAGTAGCATTGTCTAACCCACATTTTATACCTTATTTGCAAGAGTATAGTGGGGGACCTTGTCAGAGGCCTTACTGACATCAAGATATACTACATCCACAGTGTTCCCTACATCCACCAGGCTTGTAACTCTATCAAAAAAAAAAAAAAGCTATCAGATTAGTCTGGCATGATTTCTTTGTGAGAAACCCATATTCACTTTTAGTGACCATGGCATTCCTTTCTAATTGCTTACAGACTGTCTGTTTAATAATCTGCTGTAGGACCTTTCCTGGTATTGTTGTCAGGCTAACTGGTCAGTAATTGCTTGGTGGGTCTTATTTTTGCCCCCTTTTTCCTGAAACCAAAACTGATAAAATGAGTTGTATTACTTCACAGTCTGCAGAAAAGACTTCAGAGGTGGATCTTTGGATTAGGGTTGGCTTTAGCAGAATTTTGTAGTTTTAGGAAAAAATTTCCAGTTATAAAGAAGAACTACACATTTTTGCTCATCTTTGATAGACAGCATAGTAAGATGGCAAAACCATGGTTATAGGCCTATCTATAACAACTGAGAAGGCAAAGTTTTAACCTTTTTATTAGGGAAAGAAAATTGTGAATGCACTTCCAGGGACTATTGTACTAACTTCTCGAGGCAGAAGAACATTGTGCTGGAAAATGTATTTGGAGAATGAAAGCATAATGTGGCACTGAAGTTTTTTTTAACTTTTTCCAGGGATCTTTCTATATGTTTGGGAGCATGAGAAAACCTTGGTGATTAGTTCCTAATCAAGCCACTATATTCACTGCACATGATTTGAAAGACACTATAAGGAACATTTTCTAAAACTTACAAGAAAGTTCTGTAACAAGTGATTTGAGATACAGGTTTCCAAAATAATGTGATACATTAGATCATAAAAATAGTTGGTTGTTACAGACACAGTAAAGAGATGATCTGTAATGTGAAATCATTTGTTGAATCTCTTTATAGTAAGAGATTAAAATAGGATTTCCACTTTTTCACTGATATTTCAGCAGTGTAAGAGGAAAATTCCTCCTTGCCTCAAGCTTCCCATCTAACATGCATCTATATAAAAGGGAAGTGTCTATACAGAAGAGAAAAAATCTGCAGTTTCTGTTGCTAGAAGAACTCTCACAATCAAAATTGATGATGGCATTCCTCAGGTACTAAAATTTCTTTTGCAGTATTACAAGTCTATTACATGAGGTGGATGAGAAGATAACATGGAATGACTAGAACTAGTATCTACCCAGGAGCTGCCAATATTGTTATAAAGGCATGCAACTGTTTAAGTCAGGATATATCAGTGTCCACTGCCCTATTTAATGGCTGTAGATTTGGTATTTGAATTTGTAATGGAACCTACTCTGTGCTCTCACTGAGAGGGAAGAGTATTTTGTTCCTTTATCCAACTCTAGCTTTTCTCTTCCTCCTTCCCTTTCCTTCCATGGGAGACAGGAAATCTCATAAATACATAAGCCAGGAGGATATGAATAAGGAGATAAACGAGAAATTTATAAGATGAAAATCTTTGTTCTAAATAGATAGCTATGTAACCTTTGAAAGAATTATACACATGAGGGCAACCTCCCTCTCAGGCACATCATAACAACTTATAAAGTTACAGAGCAGTCCTGTTTAAAAACATAATCTGACCAATGTATACATAGTTCCTGTTCTACAAATATTGAAACTGACAGTCTGGCTCTCTGATGTCCATAGAGGGAAACTGGGAGTCTGGATCTTTTCTCCAGTGTCTCTCAGAGCTTTCTTGCACCTTGATGCACTGTCTGTCTGTCTGTCTGTCTGTCTGTCCGCCTGCCTGCCTGCCTATCTGTCTGTCTGTCTGTCTGTCTGTCTGTCTGTCTATCTATCTATCTATCTATCTATCTATCTATCTATCTATCTATCTATCTGCCTACCTACCTACATATCTACCTATCTATGTATCAAAACATGTAGAAGATCTCTTTCTTTCTTTCTTTCTTTCTTTCTTTCTTTCTTTCTTTCTTTCTTTCTTTCTTTCTTTTTCCCCCTTTTGAACAGGAGTCTTATATGATGAGTGTTACTACTTTTGATTCTTAGAAGGCCCAACATCACACTGTTTCCTAAACTTAAGCATTAACCCTTTGGTTGCCTGTAATGAAGGGGGCTCTTCCTTACTGCCCATCACATTCCTTTCTTATAAATGGAATTCTATAAGTTCAGGCCTTACCCTCTAGATCACATGAAAACAAACCCATTCTGTCTTTGAAGGTCATCTCTCTGTCTTCTCTACTCCAGGCAAAACCTACCAATCTGCTTCATCTATTTATTATAGGTCTTAGTTTTCAGATCTGTTACCCTCTCACTCCTCCTCCTCTGGACATGTTCCAGCTTGTGGATATCTTTCCTAAACTGTGGCGTCCATAAGCAGACAGAATTCTGTCAGAATTTAAGATTGCCATAACAGATTGGACAAGCACATTAATTTCAACAGGGATAAATCTAAAGTTGTACATTTAGGACAGAAAACAGGATGGGTGACATTTGGCTTAGCGTTAGAAGGTCAGGGAGCATAGTAGTCAACAAAACGATATGGTGCCAGCAAAACTAATGCAATTCTAGGCTGCAGAACTATAATGTTCAGGTCATGGAAAAATCAGCATCACTCTGTTTTTTTCTCAGACCTCTTTGTGAAAGTCATCTTGAATTCCAGATATGTCTTCCCAGGCATTAGCTACCACTTCCAGTTGGATGTCATCAGCAAATTTTATAAGCGTCCCTTCTGATCCTTTGTCCAAGTCATTTATAAAAATACTGAACTATATATGCCCAGGGACAGAACACTGCAGCACCTCACTTGTTACTTCTCTCCAGGATGATCAAGAACCTTTGGTGACCACTCTTCAGTTTTGGTCCATCAACTAACAGACCCATCTAACAGTAGCCTACATTTTACCAGTTTTACTGCAAGAATATAATGGAGGAGCTTTTTGAAATCAGGATATACTACATCTACAGCACTCCCCTTATCCACCAAGCCTTTATGAGAAGAGGAAACTAGATTAATCTGGAATGACTTACTTCTGATAAACTCATATTAAATTTTAGGAATCACAATGTTCTTTTGCGCAGCCTGGGGCTGTTTCCAGCCTGTAAAACTCTCTGTCCCAGAATAATAGGCTGCCTTCTTCCTGCTCTCTTTTTGCCAGCCACTAAAGACTATTTTTATTTGAACAAGCATTTGGTGACTTTGTGGCTATGTAGAAAAGTCTTTAATGTGGTGTGTATATGTGTGTTTATAGTTCTGCCTGTTTATTGTTCTTTTCATGGTTTTAAATAATTTTATATTGTTTTAAAAGTATTGATGTTTTAATATGGTATGGTAGCTTATTTAATTCTGTTCCAACTTTCTACTACTAGCTTTTAATTCACACATTTCTTTTGTAAGCTTCCTGGTGGTCTATTCAGGAAAGAAGCAAGATATAAAAAATAAAAAAATTAATGCAATATAATATAATAAACAAGTGCTCATAGACTGTTTAATTTTTTTTATTTAATTATTTATTTGTATCCCGCCTCTCCATATGGATCGAGGCAGCAAACAACTTACAAATAGCATGTATTTTGAAACATTTCTATACATGCCCCCAACAAGCTGGGTACTCATTTTACCGACCTGCGAAAGGATGGAAGGCTGAGTCAACCTTGGAGCCGGGCAGGATCGAACTCACAACCTTGTGGCTTGCAGTACTGGCATTTAACTAGCATATGCCTTTGTCATCAGCACATATTCCTTTAACTGGAGATCGCAAATGCTAGTGAGGAAAGTATTGTGCATAAAGTACTTGAAAGCCTACTGGTAAACTGGGGATGGTAAGGCTTGAACCTGGGACCTTCTGCCTGGCAGGCATCTTTGCTGCCCCTAGGGTACAGCTTGCCATGGTGTTGGTCTCTAGACAGGGAAAGAAATGCATGCCGAAGGACAGGATCGAACCAGGGACCTTTGGATTTTTAGTCTACCACTTTCCCAACTGAGCCACTTTGGCTGCCTGAGGGCTCATCTGGGATTTGAACCTGGTGGGTACTTATGTATTTGCATGCCTTACCTTCTAGTGAGATGTAGGTCTCACTCACAAAATATTTAGCCTCCTTCCTTGCTCTCTGCACCTTACGTTAGATGCCTATAGTGAGGAAGTCAAACCAGATCCTCATCATTTCCATTCCTTACCTCTGTTTTGATCCTGAGTTAAAAATCTTCTTTGGCAGTTAGAAGTAGTCTGTCACCTAGTTTGCCTGCCTGTTTCTAAGTGAACTTACTCCCTGGTTTGGCATTGCCTTGGTAAGTGGAAAGCGATGCATGTTTTGCTTTGTTTCATTGGTTCCATGTCATAATGGCGTCATGGAGAATGAGAGCAATCTACCTTCATCTCCCTTTCTTTCCTAGACAACACAGTGTGTCTTGTAACCTCGAAGTCAAAATTATTTCATCCACACATAATTCATAAACAACAGCCCTGCTGCTCTTCTACTTATTCTTTCTTATTTTTTGTAATAAAACACATATTCAGACATGTTCAATTATTCTAAAGGTTGATATACTGTTTCTTAGCTCCTTCACTACTTTGGTGATATTCCACAGTGATTTTTGGTTAAAGATCCTAAGATGTTTAACCGTGACATATGTCCATTCATATGCAGGACTAGTCACACGTAGACAAGGATACATGGTAGCCAATTTGGTATAATATAACCAATTTAATATAATTCCTCCTTGTCTTTCTTTGACTAGGTCAAGGCTACAAATACTAGCTCAGATATTTCAAAGAGTGTTGTTCACCTTCAAATGGTAAATATGAGATGCCAAAGGTACAAGACATGGCTATACTAATAGGACAAAGGCAGTTGGCTTGGCTTCTAGTATTTATAATAAGCTGGGCCATGAAAAGGGCTACTGCCCATATATACATCTTCTTCTTGTGACCCAAGAGGTCTTTAAAACCTCAGTATGCATAGCACATTGTCATCTTAAGCTCTCCTGTGCTTGGTTTGTTTGTTTTTTAAGAGAAAGGAGGGATGTCAATCTGTATAAATAAACTTCTAGCTTGCTGCTTACAGTCCCTAGGGATCCAGGGATATAGCTGTAGGGGGAGGCAAAATGACAGCATTACCCCACAAATAAGAATTCTGCCCCCCCCCATGAAAGTTTCCTTCACTTCCCCAATTGCTAGGATTACAGTAACTTAAATCTTCAGTGAAGTATTTAGAAATAGAATTTAGCCATATAAAGGAAAGGGGCAAGAAAAATTACTCAAGGGAAACACAGCAAATAGAAGAGTTCTACATGTGAAGGATTTTCAATGCCTCACTCTCTGCAATTCTAGAAATTTGCAGACTGAAAGAAAATTTCATTTAAGGGGAAAAGAATTCTTACTTGGGGGAGAGTATCCTCATCCCCCCATCCTACATGTAGCTATATCCTTGTAGGGCTCCCAATGCAAAAAATATTTACATCATTTTATATTTTCCTTTCATGATACATCAGGAAAAGGATTTTTTTTTTTTTGGTTCAGAGAAACATTTCTGTAGGTTATTTCATATGTTTATTAGCAATCTACCAGGTAGGAAACTCTTGTCTTGGTGAAGAAATAGAGAATATTTATCTTTCCAAATGTTGCTGGACATATCATCCCTTACATTTGGCTATACTATCCAGGTCTGTAAGAGAAGGCGTCCAACACCTAGTGAGAAGAGTGCCTTACAGTATGTATGTAAGATTCTGTCTTTCTACCAATATGGGACTGAAGATGACTCACAATATAGTAGTATAATAATATATAATAATATAAAAGAGCTACTACTTCTAGTTCTAGTTCAGAAAAGTGTTCAGCCACTGCTGTTGAGTTATTGAAGGCACATGATGTAAAAATAAAATAAAAGCCAAGCACAAACTTGCATGGTTCCTGTCTTCTGTATAATTATTTTTCAGTACGTACAGTACCTTATAGAACAGTCTTCTAGAACTCTCATTGAAATTCCAGTTTGCAGAAATATAATTGATTCAATGGATGTTCTGACTGAAAAGCTAATTGTAGTATCTTGTCTACTTTGTTGTTTATTAACTTGGTATAACAAGCAGCAAGTGTAGCTCTGTTTGTGAACTACTGATTTACCAGAATACTCTGCTGCAAGCTCTACTTGTTTTTATACTCAAGGAATATTCAGACAATATATCTTTTCTAGGTACTAAAGCTCCTGCACATGGGTGCAAACATGCATATTTTCAAATATTACGTCCCTTGTTCACGTGTAGACAGTCAACAGGGTTTTTCTCCTGGATGCAAAAAAGAGAACACAGGTGAGAGGGGAATCAAACTCTCTTCTCTGCCTTTCCATATTGTGCCTCCTGTGTCAAAGGAGGGCTGTAAGAAGAGTACTTCTAGCAACAAGCAAGTGCAGGGGGCATAAGGGGATAGGAAATTCATTTTAATGGAATGAAGACATATACATTCTGGTTTGTCTGTCTTTTTTCTTTGTGTTTGGGTGGAACAGAGGGCTGGCTTTGTCCTTGCCCAGAGTCCCTAGGCATTTGCTCTTTGGGACAAAAGTAATGTCAGAGCTTGGAAAATTTACATTTGGAACTACAATGGCTCTTCTACTTTCATGAGGGTTTGGGGCACGACACCCTTGTAGAAGTGGAAAAACTGCAATTAACTCCCTCCCCCCCATTCCCTTCTGGGTTCCCCCCTTTCCTTTCCCATGCAAAATGGAAGGGAATAAGGGGTGGGGGAAGATTCACATGAGCCTTCCTTTCTCCCTCTGGAGCTCCCTCTGCCATTCCTATGCATTTAGACCCTGCTCTGAACTTGCGTGAGCCTTCCACCCCTTCCTTTCTGTTTTGCACAAGTTCTCTGCACTGGGGCAAAATGCATAGAAATGGCAGGGAGAGCCCCAGAGGGGAAAGGAAGCCTCACGTGAGGCTTCCCCCACTCCCAGTTCTCTTCTGTTTGGCATTATAATGGAAGGGGGGGGAGCTCCAGACTTCCCTCACCCCTCATTCCCTTTTGTTTTACCTCAGCATGAGTTCTCTGCACCAGGGTAAAATGCATGGGAATGGGAGGAGGAGAATGGTATAGGAAAGCTTGAGTGGCACCATGTACCTCTTGAAACCTCGAATCCTGAAAAAAATCTAAGTTAGAGTCTCATACTTGGGAGCAGAGCCTGGTCAAGAGAAGTCTTGTGCTGTGAGGTGAGCCCACTCATCTAGTGGTAGGTTCAGTTGCCCCTTTCTCCAGTGAGCCATTTCCCCCCCTCATCTCATGATTTTCAGTGGCCATCTGTGGCTGCTTTCCTCTAAAACAGGGAATTGTGCAGGGTTCCAGATGTGGTTAGACTCCCATCAGCTCTATCTAGCACTGTCAAAGGTAAGGAAGTGCACCTGCTTTCACTGTCACAACATCTGGAAGGCTGCATGATTCCCAGTCCCTCCAAAAGTACAGAATTCAAGAGATGACCCTTCTGTGTTTTATGCAGTTTAACCCTTAGTTAATAGTTGTTCTGCATTCCTTTTCGTGTTATTTATTTAGGATCTATAGTGTTCCCAGTATGTACCCACCAGAGAACTATTCCTACTCATATTTCTTTTCTTTTTCATTGCCTTTTATGCCTATAGAAAGCAGGCATAAAATATCAGAACTATACATCAAAACAGAACATATGACTAAAATGAATTGCAGATAGCACTTTAAGACAGCTAAGCACAGTGAAAAGATAAAATAGATGTTTACTGTCGTGATTTTACTAAGGCACCCTGCTCTAGGAGCAGCTCCTCATTTACAACCACCGTATGTAACATTGCCCTGACAACCTTAAAAACAAGGGAGGGGGGACCCCACCAGCCAGTTCAAGAGGATTTAGAACATAGTAATGCAGGGATAAGAGCTATTGACCCCTTGCTTGTCTGTGACTCACGGACTCCAAATCCTCCCACCTTTTCTTTTCTATGATACAAGAACAAAGCGCTCATTCAAAATCCCACAGAAGGAAAAGGCTATGGTAGTTGTGAGAACTGGTGTAGCACAGTGGTTAAGAGGCTGAGCTATGAGTCAAGAAATCCCTTATTCAAATCTTAATTCTTGTATCAATTTTAGACAGGTCAGAGCCTCCCCTCATATACAATGTGGAGAATAACAATACTGATTTACCTTACAGGGCTGTTGAAAAGATTACAGCTAGGTCATGCACAGAAAGCTTCTTGGACATTTAAATGGACTTTATCAATGTTATTGAGAGTGCGTTTGAAATGAGGATACAGTGGTTTCAGAAACAGTTAAGGAATACTCCTTTCACGCTTCTCCAGTATGACACTTCTCTGCTGTTACTGTCAGTGCTATTTCTCCCATACTACCTGAGGTTATGTTAGAGGAAGGTGTTGATTCTCCAGCCAGAATTTGTCCCATGGTCTTCCATTTTCCTGAGCATCAGCTCTTGTGGGAGCTGGGAGGAAGACTCTGCACTTTTATGTCCTATTTGTGATCAGAATTGATGGCAGGGGAAATTGTGAACCTTTCCTTCTCTCAGTTAGGAGAGAGAATAGTGTCTGAATCTGGCTCCTTTCAGTCAGTACCTGCAAATGCTGGTTAAGAACCCTTCCTGCTTGTGGTGTTTCCCTTGAATGAAGGATTCCTTAGAATCAGGCACTGACTGTCCTTAGTCTTATCTGCTTCATTTGGTGAGTGCTACTCTCCATGTTCTCTGCTCCATTCTCTGTCTTGTTCTTGGAGCAAAAAAGTTGGGTGACAGCAGTGGGTGAAATGTCTAGGAAGAATGACAACACTTATCCTCCTATACCAGACAGTAAGAAAGCCTGAGTCACCAGTGTGACATTAGATAATGACTCTTTTGAAGCACTGAGATACAAATATAGTTCAATATCACTGTGTGAGACTTACACATGTGTATGATTGTTAATTATTAACATCAATATAGCTTATTATCTGTTTTTTTCCCATGTGCCCTAACTTATCTGCTACAAGGATTTCTTGACCTTCAGTAACTTTGACTTTAGGAGAATTATTTTTAAATGTGGACCTGAGCATCTGCAGGCTAGGATGCCCCCTACCTGCCTTTTAGTAGTTGTGTGAATGATGCAACAGGGAAGCACCTTGCATGATGTCTCTGAACGGGTATTAAACCAAACTACTTCTTAAGCAAGCTGTTTGCATTTTCAAAATCATTCACACAGGTATGAGTAGGAAAGTGTGGGCTCGTAACAGAATCTTCTTATTTATTATTGAATTTATAGGCCAGTTATCATAGAAGTGTACTTAAGCATCTAGAAATGGGCCTTCCATAATGCAATTTCAAACTAAAATAAGAGAATCATACTTTTCTTCTTGCTTCTCTTATCTGCGACTCCATGAACACCAGTACTGACTAAAATTCCACCAGGGTTCCACTTTTTCTAAAATATTGGTATGAAACAAATAGTAATTGTGGGAATAGGTTTTAATACTGTTCACAGTGTTCTGCAAAATCTTTCACATATGAGGTTCAGTCCACTGGAATTTCTCTTTAAAAGCTCCACCAAAATGAATGGAATTGTCACAAGAACAATAGATTGTTTCTCAGGCAGTTTCTACTCATTTTAAGTAGGTTTATCCAGAAGAAGTTTCCAAGTGAATTGAGCTCATATGTCCTACTTGCTTTGTCTTTCTTTGTAATATTTTTCCCTTGGCTGTCACAGTGCGACTGCCATTGCAGAAAGAGAGCATGTGTTTGAGGCAATTTCTTTCCATCCATCTCCAAATTTTTTATTTTGTGTCTGCCCCACAAATCTCCACTTTCTTTTCTGTTTCATTGTGAATTCTAAGTCCTTCCTTTCACTTTGGCATACATTTATGCCCTTGTTGTGCACATTTATCTGTTTTAATGTACTCTGCATTTTGCTGACCCACCACAAACCTTGCTGTGCCAGCTCCCATTGGGCTGCTATGATGGTTAAATCCCATTGTACTGACTTTGATTCATTGTTTATGTCTGGGCCTTATCATCCTTTCCCTCCAAGCAAATATGAGTCAGCAAGACAGTCCTTTCATTTACCTGTGTCTTTTTTCTTTTGTATATTTTCAGTTTCAGTACAAAAGAAATCCACTGTTCCTCTTGGTCTCTTAAGAGCTTGGTGAGGTTTTAGAGACTGTTCTAATGCATTTATTCTGTTCTCACACCACATGCTGCAAATCACTGCTTGATTTTCCCTTCATTTGCTGGAGTATGAGCAAAGAGGAAATAAACTACATCGATATAAATTTAGAGGTTATGGGCAGAAGAAAGCTAATACCGCTTACATGTATATTGTTTTTTTCTTTATTCTTCTATGACTGCAGTCCTACAGCTATTTGCTTCAGATAAGGCCCACTGTCCTCAGTTCACACTATTTGACTAAAATTTGGCAAGCTTTATCCCTCAAGAGGTGGGTATTTTGGCTATCACTTTAACCTGTAACTTTAATGTTACCAAATATAAATAAATAAATAAATATATAAATATATATATATATATTTATTGTTTTTACGTGCCTTCCGGTCAATAGCAACCCTATCATAGGTGTTACTTAAGAAGATGTATTCAGAGGAAGTTTGTCAGTGCCTTCCTCTAAAGGTGACGGAATGTGATGTGCCCGAGGCTATATCCATTGAGTTCCATGACTGAACAGGGATTTGAATTCTGATAAATAGTCCAACACTTAAACCACTATACCACACTGGCTCCAAAGCAATTGCTTACTCCATTATCCTCATTGCCCAGTTATTAGGGAAGCTTTTTAAAATTCAGTTTAAAAAAACAAAAACAAAGAAGGGCTTGGCTTTAGTCAGACTGAACTAAAGTACTGAACCAAAGCAACCTGCAATCTAAAAAAGATAAAGCGGGCTGAAAGCTATTTTCCCTCTGCTTTGGATCTGGAAAAGTCCAGAGTTCCAAATCAAGGGGGACCTTGATCTGATCCAATGATCTGAGTTCCAAGACATATAGCTACAATTGTCAGTCTGCCTGCTATCTCTGTATTTACCTATCTATCTGTTTCCATGCTAACTTTTAGCACCTCGCTACGTATCCTAAAGCCACAGATCCCTTCTGATCTTGGAAATGAAGCAGGGTCAGCCCTGGTTAGTACATTGGGGGGAGATCATCAACAAATACCAGATGCTGCAGGTTCTATATCAGAGGAAGGAGCTGACAAAACCACCTTTAAGTATTGCCTAAGAAAACATTATGAAATTCATGGTTTGGTCATAAGTTGACAGGCAGCTTGAAGACATGCAATTTCCATGAAGCAGCAAACACTTCTTCCTCCCCTCCTTGGGTGGTAGGATCAAATGCTTTTCAGTTATTTCAGGCTCAACTCTTGCTTCCGGATTGGAGGGACACAGTATAACAGAAAAGCAGAACTCCCTCACGCTCCCTAAATTCCAGTACTGTTATGGGGCACTGAGGAGTGTGATCACTCCACTTTCTACAGCATGTCCATGACTGCATTATAGTGCATTTGGAAATGCATTACATTACTGAGTGCATTTGAAAATGCATTACATTACCCTAATGCAGGGGCCTCTGTGGTGGGCTGCCATTTATTTTATTTATTTATTTTTAACAGGGAAAGACAATAGCACAACCTGATTCTCCTTTTCAATTGAGGACAACAATAAATTTCTTCTCCTACAGGTAGCATCAATGTCATACGTAGAGTCTGTTTGGTACACTGGTTGCAATAGGGTTGGGACTAATGTGGCCATTCAGATGTTGTTTCGCTATAAGTCCCAATGGTTGTAGCCAGTATTGCCAGTGGTGAGGAATGCTGGGTTGCAGACTAGTAACATTTACAGGGGGTGCATTATTCCTACCCTTGAGACAGAACTGATGAGAAAAAGGCAGAAAAGTTAAATAAAATTAAACTATTAATTAAATATAAAAGAAAAGAAATAGTGAGAAGATCCAGGTGTGTGTCCACACTGAGCCAGGATAAACACCATTTCCTCACTACACTCTTATAGCGCAATTATTCCACTTTCAACATCCTATGGAATCCTGGAGTTTGCAGTTTTGGGAGGGGCTGGGCAGCCCCTCCCGAAACTGCAAACTCCAGGATTCCATAGGATGTTGAAAGTGGAATAATCACACTATAAGAGTATAGTGCAGAAATGGCCAAAGAAAGGAAGACAAAAGCCATGCAAGCTATTTAGCATACCATCTTGAGCTCATTGGAAGAAAGACAGAATTAGGTCTGTTTCTCTAGTTAGGATATAAATATAACTAATTTATGTCTTCCTCCCAGTGGCGTGGAAGGAATTTGGGGACACCAGACAGCATCTTATCAAGGGCTCCTGAAATATGAAGCCAGCCTTTGTCACCAACAGTGGGATCTCCCTCCAGAAAAATGCTGGAAGACTGAATTCTACAGTTTAATTCAAGCTAACAAACAGACTCTTTAAGTCAATTAGTTGTTTTGGTCTGGTTCTTATCAAAACAATCAAGAGTTAAAGAACCTGAGGATCTACAGATTCAGTTGGGTGTTTTGAATTAAATTGTATAAATGCATGTTCCATGTGTGTAGTTTTGCAATAGAAACTAAACATGGAATTCGAAGACTGTGCCTGTTCTGATTATTCTAATGTAAATATATAAATCTTTCCAAGAATGAATAATTTCACAACTTTTCTCCCTGTGGGTAAGACTATGGCCATTTTTGCACTACACTGTTATACTGCTGTTATTCCACTTTCAACATCCTGTGGAATTCTGGGGTTTGTAGTTTATTGAGACCAAATAGCTCTCTGGCTGAGAATTTTAAATGTCCCATCCCTAAATGACCCAGGATTCCATAGGATGTTTAAAGGTGGAATAATAGCACTGTAACAGTGTAGTGCAAAAATGGCCTATGACAGTTTTCGTGTTATCTTTGATTATATTTTATAAGTTGGGACTTTTTTCAAAATAAAAATTGATTGTGAAAATCTTGGGGTTTGTCCTTTTTTTTTTTTTTACAAAAAACATGTTTTTGGACAAAAATATGTATTTGTTGCAGGAAACCTCCATTTTTTATGTACACACACACATAAAAATGGGGGTTTCCAGAAAAAAAAATACAAAATGTGTTCCCAAGTTATGAAGAATGTTTCAGTGTGCCAAGACACCGTTTTCCATCATAATGAGAAAAAGTGCAAGTATTCTTTATATGTCTGTTCTAGCATTGTCAAACTGTAGTGAGTGGACAAATAATTGTAGCTTAATGCAATAGAAACACAAATTTCCATGTAGAGGTCCTCACTCTCACCCATACAATCCTGTGAAGTAGGTTAGTCCAAGTGATGTTTGCCAAGGGATTTGAGATAGTTTGTGGAAAACTCTGTATGGAATCAAACTTTTGGAGTAGGTTCTTTTACATCACATGTGTAACAACAGCTGCCATTTTTTCATTAATAAGCCCATCTGAACAGTTAATAGAACCTATCTTAGAAAGGCCTTTGTCTGGTTCTGTGCTGTTCACATTTCAGTTTGAGAGTCACCTTAAAGTGAATTACTGGTTTTGTGAGCCTGCAAGACTTTGAATTAAGCCTCATTCAAGTGATAATGGACTGTTAGCCTACACAATGATATATTGTTGCAAATGATTCTGTTGGTGGTATGTGTCATACATACAGATGTAATTGATCCTCCCTTTGACACAAAGGTTTTAAAGGAAATAATTCTTTCTCAATAGCTTTTCTGGCACTGAGTTACAAACAACAACAGCAACAGCAAGTGTGCATACTTGTTGCTTCCTTGATAACATGTACAGGAATCTATTTCTAAGACACATGTTCTGGCTGCCAGAACAATAAAAATGTATACAGAATTACCTTGTCTTTTGAATCATTTGTGGTAAAGAAAGATCTGTTTTTCCCCCCTTTTTCTTTCTAAGAGTCATTTTTCATCTCAGTGGAGATATCCTGATGCTTTCACAGTCAATTCTATAAATCATTTTACTTTCAAGTGAAATAGAATTGCACCTGCTGCAGTATTTCAGATTTTTGGGGGGCTTCTGAGGATCTGGCAGTCTGGGCCAATTTTAGGATCAGGCTGCAGCACTGTTTAAAAACCTTAATGCACAATATGTTCCTCCCAGGCTCTGCGTTATCAATCTGGCACAGGCTGAAACAGGGCTGAAGTGGGCTGGGGCAGAGTGAGTTGTGGGGGGGGGGTTCTTCCTTAATAAATATAGGAAGTTGCCTCATACTGGGTCAAATTATTTGTTTGTCCAGGCATTCATCATTTTGGAGGTTGAAATAAGTGACTAAGGTAATAATGTTTGAATGAATAACTGGCCCTTGATGTGTAGCTCAGAAAGTTGTTTTTTTTTTTAAATGACATGCTGAAGCAAACCATAACTGACTGTCCTTTCTTCCTACTGCAAACTTTCTGTGGTTCCTTTCATAGTCTTTTCACAATGCTCTCAAGAGTTTTCCCATAGTCTGGAAGAAAACTGAGAAAGTTATTTTTAAGAAGAAGAATATGATGACTTTCTGAGGCCATCACAACTCATAAGCAAGAGGGCTAACAATCTGGATCCCAAAGCATCATCCCATGAGTGCCCAAATTTAGATGGCTTCTGTATGTGAACATATTCAACATTTCAAGCACTGGGACTCAGAAGATCATCCTACCTCTAAACAGTGATGAAAGGTTTCAAGACATCTTTCAGTTCATTGTTTCTAAAAGCACCTTTCCAAGCTCTACGTTGTTCCAATGAGCTATACATCCATGCTTGTGGTGAAATCAAATCAGGATTGTTTATGAGTTAATTTGTATTTTCAGCTCCTGCATAGTCTTCATGGTTCTTATGAGTACGGAAGACTCTGGCCCTTTTCACATGGCATTTGCCATGCGAAAGGGCCCCTCAAGCATTGCGCGAATGTAAGGAGCAGTCCACACGATGCACTCACAATCGTGCGACACTCCAGGGTCTGGCAGGTGCCGCTTGTGCACTTTTTCATTTTCAGCTTTGAGCCGAAAATGGTGTGTGATCGCGCATCACTCCGGGGCCCCACATGCACCTGCCATGTGTGCAGAGCTCTGGAGCCACAGCGTTTGCACTTTCTGTTCCAGCACAACTTGGGAAACTCCCAGGCTGCACTGCAGAAGGAAGAGATGGGGCTTTTGTGCGAGCGGGCAGCAGCTGCAGAGCTGAAGGAACTGGGACGAAAGAGCCTCTTGCTGGAGGCAGCTCGCGCAATCCCTGCACCCCAGCTCCATGAAAAGGTGCATTGCGGAAAGGTTTTCTGTTGTGTTCTCCTGGACAGCTGTAGCAAGATGCTGAGGTTTTCAATGAGTGAGCATTGAGTTTTCAATGAGTGAGTGCTGCTTCTCCTTTTGCTGCTGGTGCAACCAACTGTAGCTTCATATTAATTTACTATTGTAAAGAAAAGATGTGATTACACTCTGATAAGAAAGGCTTTCTGACCTGAGAAGGGATATATAGGATGGAAAAAGATGCTATATTATGCAAACAACATTCCCACCATACACTTTGGTGGCACACATGCATTCTCTGAAGTATTATATTTACGAAGAACTTTTCTCCAAAGTTATGAGGATGGATTCTTCATTCAACGAAAAGAGATACTCATATCTGAACATGTTTGGAACTAAACCTATTCAGGACTGAAAATTCACCTGAATCCTAGTCTAAAACAATTCCAATAAAGGCTAGTGTCTCCACTGAAAAAGATAAAGGAAGAGAAACAGGATAAATCTAGCTGTGAAGAGGCATATTAGGAGATTTCTGTCCAGAGCAATCACAGAAACATCTGAACATAACCTTGAAAGAGACATGAGCTTTCATGTAAGAAAGCCTTAAATTGAAGCACTAAATAGTGATATTGCTTTCATAAGTGACCTGGGATCAGAGCCCCACATTGTAATCTGACATGAAAGTAGCCCCAACTACTGTCTGCATTCAAAAGAAAAGGTTAATGCCAGTGGGTGCAATTGGATTATGACTTTGTATATAATACTTAATTCAACATATGGATGTCAGAAGCCAATGACTCAAACTGCATTGGCCATGGTTACCCATGCTCTGGTTGTGTTTCAACTACTATAATGCATTGTATTTGGGGCTGTCTTTGAAATTCTGAAATTTCAGATTGGCCAAAACATAGCAGTTAGGTTACTCACTAGGACTGGATGAAGAGAACATATCACAAAATCTTCAAATCTAGTCAGCCCTTCGTATTCACAGGATCCGCATCCACCAATTCAATCAACCGTGGCTCAAAAATATTCAGAAAAAAAAAATCCCAACAAGTACGCCTTGATTTTGCCATGCACTGAGCACTACACTAATGCATAGTCATACCTTGCTGGAGCCTCCCACTACATTTCAGAGATCTTCAAGCTCTTTCTGGTACTCATTTGAGTTGTTTGCCATTTTATATGAGGGGCACCATTTTACTATGATATTGTATATAATGGGACTTAAGCATCCACAGATTCTGGTATCTTATGAGGGGTCCCAGAACCAAACCCCAGCAGATACTTAGGAATTTACCTGTACGTTGACTTATTCAACAGTTGGTTAACAAGGCCAGCTCTGGATGGGACCAACCAAGAGGACTTTAGCTGTTACCTTTTGCTACCAGATGGTAATCCTTGTTGTTGTTTTTCTTGTTCCCTGGTCCTATTCTATTTTTATTTACTGTTGCTTCTCTCTCTCACACACACACACAAGTAAACACACACTGGAAACCATTCTGAGCTCGCAGTTGAACATATAATCTTTTTGTTCACCTCATAGTGATCATTCATATTTAAAGTCAGGGTCAGGTTCTTGGATCAGTGAAAATATGCAGATATTGCTGGACTGCAAGTCCATCAGCCCTAGACCTGAATCCTGTTAATAGTCCCAGGCAGAGTAGAGTAGAATCAAGGTGATTTACCTTCATGTGGACTCTCCTCAACATTTGATTCACCTTGGATCCTTCATGGGGAGAAAGGTGGGATACAAATCAAATAAATAAATAAATCAGCAGGACCAGCAATAAGATTCAAGCCCTAATCAGCATAGCCAATGGTGAGGAATCCTGGGAGATAACAGTCTGCCAATATATGGAGACACTTTTGTTCACTTGTGATTTACACTGTGTATACCTACATGGAAATTAAGATGGGTGCTGAAGACTTTGCACTTTCATCTAATGGTGAAAGATGTCATGTTAGTGAGAATGGAGACCTCTCTTATTTTCTGTGGTAGCTCTGAACATCTGAAATATCTCTCCATGGAAGCATATAGCCTTTTGGTGTTGATTGTATTTTTTTAAATACCACCCCCAAGAAAACAAATGGGAAAAAAAAATTATGTGTCTGCTGCTTAATGCAGAACTGTCCAGAATGATTGAATTCTTTTCTCTATGGAAACCTGTGGAAAGGTTAATTTAAAGTTTATTTTAAAAGAACTCGTAATCCTTGGTAGGCTTATGCATTACATCTTAGAATGATCTGCTGAGACTCTGTAGTTCAGTCTCAGTAGCAAACTTTTGAACAATTCTATTCACCTTTGCAGTTTGACTTGGCAAACATTATTTACTAATGATTTCGGAGTAGGGTAAGGAAAGTTTCTCTGCAATGGATATTAAGTGTCTATTGGGAGAAATTTTTGCTGAGAAGTACAACTCTAAGATTCGAGAAATGATCTTTATTTAAGGTGGGTGTTGAAAACATTAATGGGGTTGGACCTGTCCTGACTAAGGAGAAACTAATAATCAAGGACAAAAATGCCTAACAATGGGTTCAACAAGCAATTGAGACTGGGAAGAGAATTTGGCTCCCATGATCCATGAGAAGGGAGCAGCTTCACACTGCTTACTTGATTCTATTCTGAACAGAATTCCTATCATGTTAGAAGCTGTATATTTTTAAATTAGTTTTTATTAAAATGTATGTTACATAATAAGATCCTGTCACATCCATATTACAGTGTCAACATACAATATCTGTGAGTAAAAGAAGAATCAGTAAAAATAAGAAAGCATATAAAGAAAAACAGACATCCATATCAAAATTAATAGTACAAAAAATGTGTGAAAGTTGATCAATCCTAGAAGTGAATAACTAAATACATAAATAAAGAAGAAGAAGTGACTCCCTTTTCAAACAATGGTGAGTGTTACCGGATTAGTATCTTCCTGAAAGCATAAACAGGCTTATTGAATTCCTACCACAGAATGTTCCTTTAATCACTAAAAAAAATGTAAAAGTAATTATTAAATAAGATTCTGGGCTTAATCCTCAAAACATGTTATAGACAGTTTTCCCCATCTGGTTTCCCAGAGAGGAATCAAAACTTTCCACTCTTGTCTAAGTTGCTGATCTGGTTTATCATTTAAAGACATTGTTAATATCCAATTCTGCCATCTCGTAGAGTTTCAAGATCCAATCATCAGTTGTAGAAATATGCACACCCTTCCATCTTTGGGCAAAGGTTGTTCTAGCCCTGTAAATGATACATAGTAAAATTCCCCAGTATTTATTTCTTATTAATTTCTCCAGTATAAAAGAAATAAATATTGGAGAATGTTGGAAGCTGTTTAGAGCAGTTAAAAAAACCCATTTTCTTTTTGACAGGTATCAGGGAAGGGGAACTCAACATTGCTCCCCCTCATCATGTAGAATTCCATTCCAAATGTGATGTCATTATGTTATTCTATTTCTTGCCCCCTCCACCCGATAGCAAAAATATTCTGATTTAGTATTAAGGCTGCCATGAGGAATTGTTAGTGCATAATTTATAGTTGCAATTAGAAAGCATTTTTAACAAAGTGTCACAACACGGTGACAAGTAAATTACACTGTGATTTACAGTAACAGTGCATCGCAACCTGATTTAATGTCACAGTGGAGAAACTGACAAACAGCCTAAGCAGAGCAGGATAGTGGCTTCAGAAAAATGATGAATTCATTTCCAGACCACATACAGAATATGAAAGGAAGCTTTATATGTGCTGGTGAAGTATTATTAATAATTTGGTGTGATAGAACACCAAGTGAAAGAAGTGTGCCACTTAAAGAAAAGAAAGAATATCAGAAATGTTTGGCTAAGGTCAAGAGTGATTGGTCATGACGTCACATGCTTCAGTTACATCCCATTTGGATTACCATAACACACTGTATACATGGCTGCTTTTGAAGAGTATCTAGATACTTCACTTCATGCAGAGAGCTGCAGCCAGATTGTTAATGGGAGGTTTACAAAGAGTATATGATTCCCTTGATACAACAGCTCCATGCGCTACTGGTCTGTTTTGGAACAGTTCAAAGTGATGTTTATGATGATCTCTGGAGCTCAATATGCTTTGGGTCAAGGCTGTCTGACAATTGTATCCTTGCTTATAAGTCTGTCCAGGTCTTGAGGGGTTTGCAAACTAAACATTTTTAAAGGAAACGCTTTTGATAGGGTGTTATACTGCATTTAGTTACACTTTTCTAAATTTGCTTTTTATTCTGTTTAATTGTACCTTTTAAATTGTTTTTAATGATAGTGGCTGTTTGATTACATTTTGACATTAACCTTTTATATGTTTACTGTATTTGTCTTAATTTTCAAGCCCTCTTGAGTCCCAATTTTGGGAAATTGTTATTTTTATTTACATCCTGCCTTTTCCTCCCCAAAACAAGTACTCAGAATGGCAATAACAATTGCTAGTAGTACCTTTCCTATTATGGAAAGGTAACCTTCCTTCCACTACTGAAAAGTGCCTGTTGTGTGAAGCGAAGAAGCTCACGTTGATGTTATTTTGCCTTATGTCCGAAAGCTATGATTTTGGAACTGAAAAGGTCAAAATATGGAAACAGAGAAGTATCAGAGGAAAGGCTGTTAAAACAGATTTGTCAAAAATATAGAAAATGAAGCGGTATTACCTGAAGATCAGAGACAGTGTAGCTTTTGAAGTGCCAGCAGTGGTATACTAGCAGGAAGGAATTAGAGATTTTTCTGTGCCAGTTTTGCAAGGCATTATCCTCTTGTTGCCCTTTCTTTAAAGCCATAAACATATTAGATAACATTTGAAAAAAATGGTGTTTGTATTGGGTGAGGGAGTGGTGAGGGAGTGTTTTAAAATAAATATGTTTGTTTGTTTATTCCCTACTTTACAATCGCAAGGGCTGTCAGAGCAGCTTACAAATTGTTAATCTGACAGTTCCTTGCTCTCAGGTTTGCAATCTAAATAACCCAGGACGCACAAGGAAAAGGGAAAGGTAGTCGGGTAAGGGGATTAAGTCCAGCATATATTGGTGGTTCTTCTGTTCTTCCAAGGTCCCAGCAGTGGCAGTTGGGATGGAAGGAGGGCCTTTCATTTGTTTTTGGGTCTAGGCATGGTAACAAAATATTCTCTCCCCTTTATCCCTTTATGTCTTTTTCCCCTTACAAAGAGGACCTCATGAGATCAGAATTATTAGATTTCTGTCTACTTTTCACTCATGTGTTGACGCAAAGCAGATGAAAGGGAGAAGCTGAAAAATGGTGCAATGATTGCATTGGAACTGTGTCCCTGCCAATATTCGGAAATAATTGAACCTTACTTCAGAAGACTTCAAGCTAGGAAGCTTCATGTCCTTTTCTTCTTCTTTTCCTCAAAAACATGGAATTCTGCCTGTGTAGCACAATTCAGTGTGTTGTCATTGTTGGTGTTATGTGTGCCTTCAAGTTATTTCTGACTTACAGCACCCCTAAAGTGAACCTGTCACAGGGTTTTCTTGACAAGATTTATTCAGAGGGGTTTTTCCTTTACCTTCCATCTCATCTATGACTTGCCCAATGGGCTTCTATGGTCAAGTGGGGAGTAATTTCCATTGCATTTAAATGAATTTACTTATACAGAAGAGGGCTAAGATGATGCAGTGGTTTGGGCACTACAAACCTGGAGAACAGGGTTTGGTTCTTGCTTGACCATGGAAACCCATTGAGTAATCTTGGGTATGTCACACTCTCTGAGACCCAGAAAAGCTCATGACAGGTTCATCTTAGGGTCTCCATAAGTTGGAGGCAACTGGAAGTCACACAACAACAACAACAACAGCAGCAGCAGCAAAACAGAGTTGTGCCATACAGGAAGAATTCTTTGAGAAGAAGAAGGAAATGAGATTTCCTAGCTTGAAGTTTTCTGAAGTAACTCTCAGTCATTTCCTGTCGCAGCAGTACTGATGCAAGTCACTATCTTTAGTGGGAAAACTAACACTAGGCATAATTCCTCATGATGCACTAAGCATTCCATGCAGTTTGGACCTATTTCCATACAGATTTGCATCCGTAGCTTGCTTATTTATTTATTTATTTATTTATTTAATGTGTCACCTTTCTCACAGATGGGACCCAAGGTGATTTCCAAAAAGAGTTAAAAACATTTAAAACAAAATTAAAACCATTAAAAAACATAAAATTATAAAAATCTATAAGAATTTTTTAAAAAGCAGCCTAATAAATAAATAAATGACTCCCTTGCTTACACATTAAAAGCCTGGTTGAAAAGAAATGGCTTTGTCTTTCGGCAAAAGGAGAACAGGGAGGGGGCCAGACTAGCCGCCTGTGGAAAAGAGTTCCACAGAACTGGAGCAGCCACTGAGAATGCTCTCTCCTGTGTCCTTATCAGGTGAGCCTGGGATGGTAGCAGGACCAAGAGAAAGCCTTCCTCTGAGGATCTTAGGGCTCTGGCAGGTTTGTATAAGGAGAGACAGTCTTTCAGATACTGCTGACCTAGGCTGGATAGGGCTTTCTAGGTCATGACCAGCACTTTGAATTGTGCCCAGAAACAAACAGGTAGCCAATGAAGCTATTTTAACAAGGGAGTTATGTGTTTCCTGTAACTGATCCCTGGTGAGCATTCTGACTGCCACATTTCGAACATGCTGCAGTTCTCAAACAGGTTTCCAAAGGCAGACCCATGTAGAATGTGTTACAGTAGTCCAACCAAGATGTAATCAAGGCATGTGTCACTGTAGCCAGATTTGACATCTCAAGAAACAGTTATGAATGAATGTATGAATGAATAAGTGTGGTGCTGGAGCCTGTAACTCCTTCCCCCTCTTACTGGTATGGGATAGCAGGGGACACCATTTTCTCTTTGCCTTGTCAGAACCCATGCACTTTCTGCAGACTTTGCGGACAGCCAGTCAGGTGGCTGGCCACCACATGAGGGAGATGAGTCCTTCTTTTGCACAGGAATGAAGCCCAGGAGAAGGAGGAATGTGGACAGCAGTAGCAGTGAGTTGTTGATGATGAAAGAGATAACACAGAGTCACCCAGCAATATTTGAATGTTTAGGATAAATGACTTTTTTTCATTACTGATGATAAAAACTACTACATTGTATATATTGGTGTCAAATGCATCTATTATTGCTGTTGGTGATCTCTTCTTGATAGGAATCCTGTTGCTAAGGGCAGCAGCAACAATATGATGGAGGTGGCCATAAGTTCAAAAATGCAGGAATGCTTTAATCAGAATGAACTGCAATCAAGAAATCAGAAGACTAGGATTTGGAAGGGCAGCTATGAAGCAACTAGACAAGATCCTCAAGTGTAAAGGTATATTATTGAATACTGAAGTCTGGATTGTCCATGTTGTTGTGTTTTCCATTTCTATGTGTGATCATGAAAACTGGACTGTGAAGAAAGCTGATAGGAAGAAAATTAACTCACCTGAAATGTGGATCTAGAGAAGAGTTCTATGGATACTGTGGACAGCTAAAACACAAGTCAGTGGGTCTACAGCAAATAAAGTCTAAACTCTCCTCAGAAGCCAGGATGACAGAACTGAGAATGTCATACTTTGAACATACCTTGAAAAGACATGATTTCCTAGAAAAGACAGTAATGCTTGTCAAGATAGAAGGCAGCAAAGAAAGAGGAAGACTGCCCATTGCTGGTGGATTGACTCAATTAATGAAGCCATGGCCATGAATCTTCAAGACTGAGCAAGGCTGTTGATAATAGGGTAACTGGAAGTCTCCCATTCATAGGATAGCTGTAAGTCAAAGTCTACTTGACTGCAATTAACAACAGATTTGAAAACTGTGCAGTTTTTTTAAAAAAATGTACTTGCAGCAGGGGAAAAATGAATAAATATTTTCTTTTCTTTCCTGTGAGAATCAAATCAACAAAGACTTAAGGTCTTTCTACCCTACACTGTTACAGTGCTATTATTCCACTTTCAACATCCTGGGGTTTGTAGTTTCCTGAGGCCAAATTGCTCTCTGGCTGAGAATGCTGAATGCCCTTCCCTAAACTACAATTGCTAGGATTCCATAGAATGCTGAAAATGGTAGAAAGGCCCTTATTTCCCTACTCCTGAGACACAGAAGCTACCAGGGACTTCATCCTCCAGTAATCTCCACTGAGATGGCTTTTCCCCTCCTGGTGTGTGGGTACATGGCAAGGTCAGAAGTGAGACAAGACAGCTTCCTCCCAAGCCCAGTTGATGAGGTGGCAACAGGGAAAAATGGATATGATTCTGTCTCTCTTCAGTGGCCAAATGGGGGAAGAGCAGAGGCTCAACTTTAGCCTCAAGGTTGTGTACTTCTGTACTAATGTGTACAGGTGCACAGAGAATGATGGTTTATACAAGTTACAGTGAACCATTCTGCTTTAGGCAAGAATGAACTTCAAGCAGGGTGGAAATGACAAGGAAGGAATTAGTTCTGCCCTCTTCCTGTCGCTGACTTCATCCCCTTCCACATGCAGTGGAAGGTGACTTTTGTATTCATGTCTTCATATGGTTTGGAATCTCAATTTTCCACCTGCATGAATACAATAAATGAGAGCTAGCTTGCTGTCATGACTTGACCACTGGACTATGTCTCCAGAGACCAGGGTTTGAATCCCCACTCAGCCATAGAAATCTGCTAGGTGACTTTGGGCAAGTGACATTCTCTCAGCCTCAGAGGAAGGCAAAAACAAATCCCCTCTACACAAATCATGTCAAGATAACTGCCATGATAGGTTTGTACCATAGGTCAGAAATGACTGGAAGGTATACAACAACAGTGAACATGGTGAGCTTTCTCCTTTAAATGGTCACTCTCAACACGTTGAGAATGAGAAGCATAGCAACTGAAGAAATTTAAGGACCCATCTTCACTCTTCACCCTCCTATGTTAAACTATTCTGTTCAAAGCAGAACACTTGTTTCCACAGTTAACAATATATTTAAATATAAATGAACTTTAATAGGCATTTTGAAATTTTTCTGGAGTTAATAATTGTTTTGTAAAATTTAGAGAAACTGAGAAAGTAGAGGATAGTAGTCTTCTCATCTATGAATTAGTCCAGGAAGTAGAAACCAAGTCAGTTTACTAAAAATGAGAATCAAATAAAATCCATAAACACCCCTACTGAGAACTCATACTTTAAGTCTATCTTTTTTACCCCCAAGCTGACTATTGATCATATACTCACAGGTCCTTCTGTGTATATGCACAATATTTTGTTTTTAAAAGACACACAAATACATATAGGCTTGTTTAAGCACAACCATGTACAATGTGAATCTGTGCATATTTTTGTGGTGTAAATTCCATTGAACCCAGTGGAACACAGCTCCCTGTGTGTGTTTAAGGCCTCAAGTGAATTTCTGGTGGTTTTTCTTGTCATTCACAAGTAAGTCACTATTCCTTTTATCCTGCCACCAGAATTTAGTCTGAAAGTACTTACAGGCCTTATTCCATTTATCTTCTCTCTTTTTCTTTTTTTTGCTCCTCTCATAACTTGTGAGAGAAATGAGAAAAGGCTCTAAAAATCTTTGTGCTTTTCCTTAAGTATTCTGATATAATTAACTTGTTATTGCTGCTTCAGCTTCAGCTTTGAAATATCAGAACAACACTTTGTTCATGGAATGCCATTTTGGGATTGCTGTCAGTTAAAAGACTGGTCCAGGGTAGCAGATAACTCACCCAACAGAGGCATGACACAATTTCATCTTCCTTCAGTCTTCCTGGGTTTTGCCATCAGTATGAAGGTCAATGTCTATGGGAAAAGAGTTGGATAATATCTTATATTAAGATCTTTGAACTGTCATGAGTGTGGCACAAAGTGACATCAGCTTTAATGGTGTGCGGAAATCTTCAATAAGCATAGTGGCACAAAAATCAGGTAGAAGAAAAAAAATCAAGCTGCTTCTTTGGTTGGTGAAACAAGAAGAGAAACCATCAAACTGCCTATCACTGTGTGCCTATCACTGTGTATCTCAGAAAGCTGTGAACTAATACTTGAGTGTTTCTTGTCCTCACTGAAACTCAATTCTACTTCTTGTAACAGTGGAGGGAGACCACAGTGACAACATGCCAAGTCTAATTTTTGAGCTTTTATACCTTTGCCACACCTCTAGCTTTTCTGTGCTGCCCTTGCACTCTCTTCTTTTTTTTGGATAACATCTTAGTTGTCCTAACAAGATGTCTTACCTAACTCAGCATTTTGCTTTTACTTATGGACCACATAGCTTGTTGTTGTTGTTTTGTGCCTTCAAGTTACTCCTAGCTTATGGTGACCGTAAGACAAGCCTATCCTGGAGTTTCTGGGGTTGAGAGTGTGTGACATACCCAAGGTCACTCAGTGGATTTCCACGGCCAAGTGGGGAATCAAACCCAGGTTTCCAAGGTCCTGGTCCAATGCTCAAGCCATTACACCATGTTGACTCTCTTCAAATTTAGACTATCCATACTAAGTACAAAATTTGGCTCATTTAGCAGATGCAGTTGCATTGTGCTGCAGTATATGATGGGAGGTCTGGAACTTCAATTTGCTGTTCACATTATGTTTCCAGCCCTACAGAATTGAAGCTACTGTCTCTGTACTGTCAATGTGCCATGTCAATGGTCATGGCTTTATTTTGATTATGGTATCCGTACCTGAAATACTTCTTGGGTCAGAGTCTTTTAATTTAAGTAATAAGACGAAGAGATCAAAACCTGTTTATTGACAGTCTCTGAAATTATGCCTAATTAGTTTCCACTTTGACATCCAGATTCATTTCATTTGCTGTAAAGCTTTGATTCAGTTGGCAGGAGGAATATAATCAATTAAAAAAAAGGCCAGAGATTAACATTAATTTGATACCACCTGGTTAACATAAAAATCCAATGTGTATGGTTAAGGGTAGTAATACAGTGCTTTAATTCAGATGCAGACTGTGTTTCCTGATCTTGTTTTAAATACTGTTTTTATCTGTGGAGCCAAGTTCTGTCTCATTAAAATTATCTCTTATCGCCATTCTTGAAAATCAACACAACAGATTTTGTTTTGAAAACATTTACTACACACACACAGCAGGAAAATTTCCTATAGCAAATTAGGCAGAGATTTGATTTACAGCTAAGGGGAGGAAGTAAATCAACAACTCTAGAACCATGTTGGCATCCATTTATGGCAAAGAGACATGAGTCTACAATAAAGGATGGGAAACTTCAGCAAGCAACACATTCCTCACAAAGTGTTAAATCTTTTGTGTGTAAAAAGCAGGCCTCTGGTAACTCGTACCCTCCGAAATTTGCTAACCATTGACCTCTGCCATCTTGAACCTGCGTATGTTCAGAAAATCACACTATATATAATTATAGAATTGGAAGGAGCCTCATGGGACATTGAGTCCAATCCCTTGCTCAGTGCAGGATCTTCAGCTAATGCATCCTCATCAGGTAGCTGTCCAGCCTCTTTTTGAAGACACTGAGAGAAAGAAACCCATCCCCTCTCTATGCAAACTGCTCTTACTATTAAAAAGCTCCTTCTAACATTCAGTCAAAATCTACCCTCCTGTAACATCAACTGGGACAGCAGAAGATAGACATCCCTTGATGTATTTAGATAGTACAATCATATCACCCTTCAGTCTTTTTCATCAAGCTGAACAAACTCTGGTCCTTCAGTCTTTACACATGTATTTTTTTTTCTCCATACCTCTTACCATATTTTTCTCCATACCTCTTATCATATTTTTTGCCTTTCTCTGAACTCACTCCAACTTGTCTAATCCTTCTTAAAGTGACACCCAGAACTAAATCTTATACTCCAGATGAGGCCTGAACCAGCATAGAATACAGTAGAACTATTACTTATCTCAGCTTGGAAACTATGCTTCTATTAATGAAGACAAAAACAGCATTTGTCTTCTTTGCTGCAGCATCACATTATTGGCTCATGTTCAGCTTATTTTGCCCAAGGTTCTTTTCATGTGTACTACTGCTTAACCAATATATGCCCCATCCTATACCTGTGCATTTGAGTTTTGTGATCTCAGTGTAGAACTTTGCATTTGTCTATACTTAATTCCATTTTATTAATTTCTGCCCACTTTTCCAGTTTATCTAGGTTTTTTTGAATTCTGTTCCATCTTCCAGTGTGTTAGCCACACCTCCCAGTTCTGTGTCATCTGCAAACGTGATAAAGATTCTCTCTACCCTGTCTTTTAGGTCATTGATAAAAATGTACGATAGGATTTGTTCTTGATATGCTGGCTCCTACTGATCACTGTTTTGTCATCAAAGTACTTACAGATAGACTCCTGTATAGTTCCTTCTACTATTTTTCCTGGTATTGAGGTCAGGCTGACTGGCCTGACTGGCCTTGGTCTCTCTCTCTCTCTCTCTCTCCCTTTGTCTTTTTCAGAGAAGGACAACATTTGCCCTTCTCCAGTCCTCTGGCACCTCACCTATTTGTAGCTTCCGCATTGTCAATTTTCCTGGAACTCCTATTCCTCTCTCTCCTCTGCTACCGCTGATTGGTCAATTTAACACCCACCTCTGTTGTGTGAACTGATGTAACACTTCCGCATGTAGGAAAAAATGCAGCAGCACCATTGTGGTTGATTTGCATCAGAGTTTTTCTGTTTTTATATTGCACTGGTTTCACAAAGATGTGAACTGCCTTAAGAGCTGAACACGTGTGGAACGAACTACAACAGAATGACATCAAACTAGTTTGACGTGCAGATGTATTTGCAATGCAACAATGCTACAGTGATGTATCTCCCTTGTGTGGAAAGGGCCTAGATCCTTCACCTAGGTTTGTGCTGTTGCACAGAAGCATACAGTTCTAGTTTTGAGAAAAAATGAAGCAAAATAGAATTTGTGTAGTTCTGCTTTTTTGCTGTGATCTGTTAATGTTTTACTATCCTTACTAAGCATACTAGTGACAAATATGTTTCCTAATTCTGAATCCATATGTAGTCAAAACAATTCTGTCCAACCACAAGAGGGAGATATGTGCAAGTGTGGAGTAACTCCACAGACTGTAGAATTCTAATGTAATCTTTAAAAAAGAGGAAAAATCCCTAAAGGACGACAACCCCAGAATAGCCCATTGTGGGGTTTGGATGCTTAGAGGTCATGGAACATTGAATGGGATACTGGAGAGAGGAATGTATAAAGCTTTGTCTTAGAAGAGAATAGCCAGCCAGTAGAGTGATTTGTTGGACTGGGACTCTGGAACACCAGAGTCCTAGTCAAATCTCTGCTCAGCTATGGAAAACTTTCTTGAGGTCCTTGGAAAGGTTAAAATCTCTATAAGTTGTAGAGGAAGGCAATGACAACTCCCTCCCCAAACAAATTTTGTCAAGAAATCCCTCTAATATGTTTGCCTTAGGGTTGCCATAAGTCAGAAATACTTTTCAAGCAAGGAGGGAGAAATGAGTTGAAGGCACACAACAACAAAGAAGAGGGCATCATTGTCAGCCTGTCTAGATGCCTAAAGACAAACATTCCAGTCATATTTTGCTGCATGTACCACCTGCACTTTTATGTATCAGAAGTTACTTGAAAAGGCCTTTTCATCAACTGAATTGTATGATTTTATTGAAAGACAAATTATTATTTTTATACTGATTTGGTTAACAGTTGAGCCTATTGTGTGCTTTTATATTTGGAACCTACTGAATCTTAAGCATTTTGTATGATACAAGATTGCATTTGTTTCCCTTGATTGGAGAAAGATGTCTTGATGAAAGGGATTACCAAAATTAAATCCATTTGTCGTTACCTTTACGGCTAATAGACCATTTTGCCAACTGTCTCTTCGCCCTTGCCAACTGTATAATAGCTTTTGCATCAGCAATAGGAGGGGATTGACAGGATAATAATGTCTTATTTTGGTAGCAGTGTCAAAAAATGGGCTTGGTCTTCTGCCTCTGCTAGAACCTTTCCTAAACACTGAAAAAGAAGTCCCATTGCTTTGAATGGACCTAGGTTATAAAATTAATATACTTAGAATTGTACTGCAAGTCTGGATCCAAGGAGATCCAGTGGTATGCTGATTTGTGTCTGTGTCTCATTCCTTCCTTGCAAACCAGTGCTATGATTTATCACACTCTTCTGGCTTGGCACAACTCATCTGCAGAAACCAGGATTGTAAAGAATACTCACATATTTCATCACTCTCTGTGAGAAAAAAGATTTTAACGCATTGAGATGCCCACTGAGGAATCTCACGATTTTTATAATTTCAGGACTTTTATGTGAAAAATTTGCACTACCCACATGACCAGCCTGCAGTTAAAAAAGAATACGAATTTTTGTGCAAAGTTTTTTTTCCCCTCCAGTAAGTTCTAAAGTATGAAACATTGTCAAGCAGTGCAGAGAAATCCTGAAAACCCAGCACAGGAAAGGTTCTGAAATCCTTTCTTCTTCCATTTGAGAATGAAATAAGCAAATATTTGTATCCCCAGCTGAGGTAGCTAGGAATGTGGATGCTGACTACTCAGAGCCCTTTTCTAGGTATTACTAAAAAACAGAATCCAGGAAATCATTAATTAAGGATGCTGGCTTTTCTGTTTTTATTTTCTTGTTTCAGCTTTCCATAAAATCTTACTGGAGCTAGCATTCCCAGTATAAAATTAAAATATATCTGGGAGATGAGAGGAGTGTACAGTTCTCCCTCCACAGGGTTCACTTTCATGAATTTGATTATTTGCGAGGTGCCTGCTTGCCTCCCATTCTCCCATTCCCTGGGCTTTTGCCCAGGCGCAAGAGGGGGAAAGATCTACGCTCCCCTGCATTCTTCCTGCAGGGGCGTGTGGGCAGCAGCTGTCAGGAGGGTGCAGAGAGGGTGATCACCCATTCCCTGCACTCCTTCCACTGCCACTGCCGGTGTGGCCATGCCCCGGGTGGGCGGCAGAAGGTGTAGAGAAGGCGATCACCCCTTCCCTGCACTCATTCCACCACCGCTGGTGTGGGCATGCCCTGGGCAGGCAGCAGGAAGGTGCAGGAGAGGTGATCACCTGTTCCCTGCACTCCCTGTGCCCCGCCTGGGTGGGTGGACTGGCCTGGCAGAAGCATGTAGGGAGGGTGCCCTATTTGTGATTTTGATATTCACAAGGGTTCTGTATCCCTTGTGAATGTGGAGGGCCTATTGTATAAAATCTTAGTTACACAGATGTTATCTTTACAACTGTGCATTCCTAGTCACTTCGTGTCAAGGAGGGATCAAAATGATTAGGACAAACAATTAGCAGTTGCAAATAAAAAGATCAAAATGGTTGGGATAAGCAAAAAAATGGGAGGTTGACCTCCTAGGAAGAGAACCCAGTATAAACAATAAGATAAAGTGGGTTCATGAAGTGCAATTGGTCACAGTGAGGAGGAGGAACTTCTTTATTATGTGAAGTGATAGACCACTATTCCTTCCTGTAGCCCATGTCTAATTTCTACTTAAGTTTTGTTACAACAAATAACTCCTTTTTATTCCTTGGTATATTGAGTTCCTTTAGAAAACACAATGACATATCCAAATCTGGCCCTTTCAGCATTCCCAGTTATCCATCAGGCTGTCAGTGCTTGCCAGCTAAATTTCCTTACAGAACACATGTGGTTATTATCTTCCTTCTGGGTGTCTAATCTTGCCAAGTGTTAATATGTGTCCTTCACTTCATTTGTACTGTGTAATACACGGCTTGAGAACATCCTTAAAAGTAATAAAGGGATACTGCTAATCCTTGTGACTCTGTCAACTGACAATAAAGGTGTGCATAGTATTTGCATTTTCTTGTCCTCAATGAAAAAGAATTTTTAATATGTTACACATTTTTTCTATGATTTTTCACATTCTGGAACTTCTGTGTAAAAACTGCTCTTTCCAGAAAAGTTGGTCTTTCCAAGTTTTGGACAATAAATATGGAGAGAACATACATTTCCCCCCACAAAATTCCTCAAAATCTTCAGAGTCCAGACACAATCTAGCCCAAATGAAGATGGTTGTCCCCCCCATTTTTTTTTTTAAGGTGATACATGAAATAAACCTTCCTAGCTACAAATATTTAAGGCTTAGAGGTAACAATGAAAAATATTGTTTTGTCTGACATACAATAGTCTGTTTAAGAATCTGGAAACTATGTATTCCTTTGGCTTGGTGTGAGTGTCCATTTGTTCTGGATCTTTCTAAATATTTACTCTCACAATGTGATTTCCACAATCCATGGCACCGTATGGAAATGTAATTTTCTTTTTATCAGCTCTTCATTTCCCCTGTTTTTTCTTCTTCTAGTGATATCAGGAGTGGGTCTCCTATCTGTCCTTTCTACACCATTCATTATTTGATATAGTTTTGATCACATTCTCATCTCTTTTCTAAAATAAATAACTCCAATCTTTTCAATCTCTCTTTAGGGGCAAATCTGTACTGCTTTTGACTTGCACAGTGTGCATCTTAGGGAAATGAAAAGGATTTTTTAGAAAGATACTCCCATCACATTCATAAAAAGGACTTCAAGCTTTGATTGCTCTATAATTGCTTATTTACAGATTTTCTCACATCAAGGAACCAGAGAATCAACTCCCTGTCAAATTGTTTTTGGAAAGCCTGGGCACAAAATTAGAAAACTAATAAAAGAAGGAAGGTGTCAGCTTTGGGTGGTATTTTCTGAGTGGCTAGGATATCCTGTTTTTTACACATACTGGAAGAGAAAACAGCCAAGATAAACAAGATGGTATCCAGTGATTTTACAAACCATTTTTCATGGACTTATAAGTTACTTATAAATATTCATTTTCCTCTGCAACATGCTATATTGGGTATTGCCATACATTTATAAAATATATTTCATAAAAATAGTAATAGAAAAGGATAGTAACATACAAATGTCAGTAACAGTTGTGGAAAGTATTGGTTATCCACATGGCTTTCAATCTGGAGACCAAATCTATTTGTTATTTCGAAAGTACTGAGGCACAGTCTTATACTTAGAAGTGTATTGTGAGTAAGTCGATATAGGATTGTTCCCAAAATTATATTTATACTAGTGTATATACCCGGCGTTGCCCAGGATTATATTTTCTCATAGGTTAAAAAGATTTGAGATCCAGTGTCTCTAATTCCCCAAACTGTCTTGTCTAGTAGCTGTAACCTTTCCCCACATTCCACAATCCAAATTGTATTCAGAGTTCTTAGCATACAGAGGTTGGGTTCCTGAGGGAATACACTGCCTCCTCCTTGCTGCTAGGCCTTGTCTCCATATCAACTGATCTATTCAAGGCAGTCACAGTTGACTGAGGCCCAAGAGCTCTCTGGCTGAGAATTCTAAAGTACCCTCCCTAAACTGCAAACCCCAGGATTCCATAGAATCTTCTTAGGTAGCCAATCATTTGAGGTCTTCGCCTGACATGGACATACAAACTTTGATTTTTATATATTAGATGAACGTATTTAACCTGGCATTGCCTGGGATTTTATTTCCCTCTTTAAGAACCCACCAAACTGTCTTCTCCAGTACCTGTAATTTTTCCTCATATTTTCAATACAATATTTATTGAGAGTTATTTACATACCATATTTTGGGTTCCTGAGAGAATACACTGTCCTCCTTCTTGCTGCTAGGTCTTATCTCCATAGCAACTGGCCTATTCCAGTGTCTGTAACTTATCCCTATATTCCCCAATCCAATCTGTATTCAGAGTTGTTAACAAACAGAGGTTAGGTTCCACAGGGAAATTCAATGCCCTTCTCCTTGCTGCTAAGTCTTGTCTTCATACCTACTGGCCTATTCAGCACTCTCTCACTGAGAGTTCTAAAGATCCCTCCCTACTCATAGGTAATACATGTTAGTAAAAATATATAGAAAAAGGTATTTCTAAGTAAAGGGGACAATTTTTTTTCTCTTAAGTGCTCAGTCAGAAACTTGTAACTGTCTATCAGAATTACTTCTATGGAGGAAAAGTTTCATATTAACAAAGTACATGTTCATTGTAAGACTTTCTTATGAATCACAGTTTGTGATTTTCTGGTTGGAGTAAATATAAACAACTGGTTTGGGGAACCCACTCTAGAACACATGACATATAACTGGCCATGGGAGAAACATGGAATTCCAAGTTGATATTGTCAAGGTCAGAGACCTGGGCAGCAAGCCCAGAGAAGGGAGTGTGAGAGTCAGCAAAGTCCAGCCGGGAGGAGACAAGCAAGCACGTTACACAAGGGAGTTTATTTACCAGAGAATCAAGCAAAAGCCATAGTCAGAGTTCCAAACGCCAAGGGTCAAGAGATCAATTCAAGTAGCACGAACCAGGTGCTGGCAGTAAGGAATAGGCAAAAGAAGGGCTTAAAAGAAGTTTGCCACAAGCAAAGGAAAGCTTCCAGGCAGGCAGTTATATAGCCCAAGACACAGGTGTGGCTAGTCACTGCTTCTTGAACTTAATCAAGGAAGCCTCCCTTTGCTCAGCTCTCTTGAGTCTCTGCCTTGTTTGGCATAGGCTCCAAACCATCTTCAGAATTGGATCCCTGTTGCCCTAAAGGAGCAGGCAGAGGAATATCTGAGGCCCTTTTCGCATTTAGGCTTCTTGCGCGAGCGGGGGCGGGCGGCTCGCGCAAGAAGCCTTCTCCGGGAGGCTGTCGCTTCCCCCTCCTTTGTTCCGCACGCCAAGGAACCAGCGGGGAAGCGGCAGCCTCCCGGAGGGGCGGCGGCGGCTCGCGCGTCCATCCCCCCCCGCGCGCGCAAGAAAGGAGCCTGTCCCTTCCGCACCCCCCACTCGCGCGAGACGCAGGAGCCGCTCGCGCCGCCCCCGCACGCGCGCGAAGCAACAGACAGTCGCGCCCGCCCCCCCGCGTGCGCCAGGAGCGACAGACAGTCGCGCGGGGAGGCGGCGGCGCGGGCTCCTTCTCGCGCGCGCACGCGGGGGGTGACGCGACTCCTGCTTCTCGCGCCCCCCGCGCGCGCGAGAAGCGGGAGTCGCGTCGCCCCCCCCGCGCGCATGAGAAAGGAGCCCGTTGCGCCGCCCCCGTGCACGCGAGAGAAGCGAAGGCAGTCGCGCCCGCCCCCCCGCGCGCGCACACACAAAGCGGGAGGCTGTCGCAAGCAGCCCCCCGCCCGTGCGAAGCAGGATGCTCTCGCATCCGCCGCGCTAGCTCCCCGCCCCGCCCCTTCCTTCCGCACGGGCGGAGGGAAGGAGGCGCGACCCGGCCGCCTCCCCAACGCACCGCACTACAGGTGAGTGCGTGTGGGCGCCGGGAGCGTAGCGCGAGCGCGGGGTGATTTTCGCTTGAAAGCGAAAATCAAAAACCCCGCGCTCGCGCCGCTGCAGCCCCGTGAGAGCGCCGGAAGTGGGAGCGCGTCGTGCGGAGCGGCGCTCCCACTCCCGCACGGCTCACGGGGCTATTTCGCCCGGGAAAGCCCGTGCGAAAAGGGCCAGAGCCTGCCTGGTCCATGGCAGCAGGGGGAGCTCTTGAGCTGCAGGACTCATCTCCAGCCAGAGCCACCAACAGCTGCTGCTCCTCATCTCCACCGTGAGCAACAGGAACCATTGGCTGCTGCTCATCAGCAGCAGCTCTGACAGGGGCTTCGGTTATCACAGGTACCAGTGCATTTAATTGACTGGCCCTGTGCCTTGTTGATCGTTGTACTGAATGCCAGCTTAACGGGGAACTGTAGATGCTTGAAACCGAATGGCAAGTCTGTTGCAATGAATGGAATGTGAGAGATGAATACATCTCCTTTTTCCTTGCCAGTCAATACTGTTGCTTCAATTACATTGAGCAACCATTTTTTTTAATGTAGTCTTCTTCTGTTTTGAATTTCAGCTTTGAAATTCCTCACATATGGAATCCATACAATCTACTATATAAAAGGCAGTTTGTGAGTGAGTTTGTCTGTTTGTAACTATGTTGTGTATGTCACTTTAATTTATTTCACATATGCCTCCCAATCGTTTTCTGACAACCTTATTTATGGTAGGCCTTGTCTCCATAGCAACCAGCTAGGGCCAAGAGCTCTCCAGCTGAGAATTGTAAAGGCCCCTCCCTGACCTGCCAAACTCAGGATTCCATAGAATCGTCACAGCTAGCTGATCATTTGAGGTCTTCTCACTTTACCTAACCAATCATATGAAATGCAGACAGAAAGACAAACTCACAGACAAACATTGACTTTTATATAGTAGATTAGACTTCCCTTGAATGCAGTTGTGGTTGTGCAGCTGTGCAAGCCTACCCGTTATGATAATTTATGATGAAATTTGGCAAAGAAAGAACTTTGATACTAAAAGAAGATAGACTGGGTTTTTGATGAGCTGTGCATATATCTTTGATACAATCTTATGCTGACATCCTGCCATTTGTTTTAAAAGACACATTTAGGAGATAACCTACAGCTTATACATATAATACTTAACTGTTTCTAAGAGTTAGGTATACAAACAGCTTTTATATATTGTATCTAACTCTTCCCACATTTGCTCTGCCTACTGAGTTGAAATCTAGTATCCTGTAAATCAGAGATTCAGAACTGATATTGGAAGAATTCTTATGCCCTAGGGCCCTGCACAGGCAAGACTCCATCAGGGTATGGCACCATACTTGCTCTTTTCACACACCACCAATGTACCATAAAAAATAAGGGTGAATACTTCTTTGATTTATGTCCCACCTTTACCTCTCAATGCATCTCACAGGTTAACCAAACAGGTACAAATAAAAATATTATATAAAACATACTTATATTATTTAAGAAAACATTTAAAACAGAAGTGATTTGGACACTCACACACATATAGTACCAGTGTGCTAAAAGTCTCTTCCTAATCCTGTTCACGGAGTCGCCGGACACTCCATTTGTAACTTCTGCTATAACACAGGCATCCAAGTCGGCTCTTATCTGAAAGATTTTATCTGCGAAATGATTATTCAAGGCATCACAGCAAGCTACGTTAGGTTCTAACAACGAGTTCAGGGGAGTGGGTAACTGAGTCAGATCCCTTACCACCCTGAACAGCTCTGCTGGACGAGAAGTCGCAGACGCAATACGTGCAGAGAAGAAAGTCTTCTTCGCTGCATCTATTGGCACTCTATAGGAATGAAGGAATTCTCTATAGCGTGTCCTGTCAGATAAGAGTCGAGATTTCCACCAGTTACGCTCTAGTCGTTGTCCAACCTGCTTCTTATTCCTGAGTTCTACTGTATACCAAGGATTACGATTTGAAGCAGGCTGGAAAGGACGCTTGGAAGCAATCGTGTCGATAGCCCTAGTCAGATCACAATTCCAGGTATTAACTAGGGCTTCCACAGGATCACCGGCGATACCAACCATAAGACCCTCCAGGGCTTTCTGGAATCCAATAGGTTCCATTAGCCTTTGAGGGCGGACCATTCTAATAGGTCCACCACCCCTGCAGGGGCAGATAGCAGCCATTAGTCTAACCCTGACCAGGAAATGGTCCGTCCATGACAAGGTGGTAGTATTTATTATCTCCACCCACAGCTGTGCCTGTTTCGTACTAAAGACTGCATCGAGGGTATGACCTGCACAGTGTGTTGACCCAGAGGCTAATTGGGATAGGCCCATGTTTGTCATGGATGCCATGAACTCCTGAGCTGCACCTGTCAAACTGGTCTCAAATATTGATATTGAGATATTGAAGTTGCCCAGAACCAGAAGTTTAGGCAACTCCAACACCAGCTCTGTCAGCTCAGCCAGGGAGTCTGATAGGCAGCGGGGTGGTCGGTACACTAACAGAATTCCTAGACTATCCCTTGCCTTCAGGCTCAGGTATATACACTCGAAGTGGTCTGTTTTCCGGACAGGTATCCTGGTCAGTATAAGATTGTCTTTGTAAACCAAGGCTACTCCGCCCCACCCCCGCCCACTTCCCCTTACCTGCTCACTGACAGAGTATCCGGCTGGCAAGGCCTGGACCCAGGTTGTACCACTATCGTCTTCCAGCCAGGTCTCTGTAAAGCATGCCAGGTCAGCTTCTTCATCCTTTAAAACAGTGGTTCTCAACCTTCCTAATGCCGCAACTCTTTAATACAGTTCCTTATGTTGTGGTGACCCCCAACCATAAAATTATTTTTTTATTATTTACAATCCCTTTCCCCCCCCCCCCCGGGCAAAGACCGCCTTGCCGGCCAGGAATGGAAGGTGCGTGGGCAGGGAGGGAAAGAGGAGCTCGCATCTCCCCCGGGAAAAAACTCCGAGAACCCCCCTAGGCTTTGCTTCTGCTTCGCTCTCATTTCCGCTGGGGGGGGCAGTGTGGGAAAAGTTTCCAGAGTGTCGACCCTGGCCGGGGAGGGGGAAGGAATCCCAGCACCTTTGTCTTTTGCGCCGGGTGCAGCTTGTCCCCCCGGAAAAGTGCCGCCTTGTGGCTCCCCGGCCCTTCCGCAGCACCCCCCCCTCCATGGCGAGTGGGGCAGGGTCTGTGGCGAGGAGAAGGCCTGCCCCCCGTGCTGCTGCCGCCCCCCCCAAGCTGGCCCATCAGATGGGAGGTTCTCCCAGTAGCGGAGAAGGGGAGCGATTTCAGTCCCTTCTGAATAGGGGGCAGGAGGATGCGAGCACGTGGCTCACGCTTGCGCACCACCACCGAGGAGGGAATAGAGCCTAAGACCATCGGAAATACGTATTTTCTGATGGTCTTAGGCAATCCCTGTGAAAGGGTCGTTCGACCCCCAAAGAGGTCGCAACCCACAGGTTGAGAACCGCTGCTTTAAAAGGTTGTGGATGATATGAGTTTTCTTTTTTATTGACCTGACATTGCACAGGAGCAAGGAAAGGTTCTGTGGGTGGTTTGGTTCGCTCTCCAGACACCTTGGGGTAGCAGGGCGAACAGAAGGTGACATAGGTATTAAACATCTATCTCTCCTTCCCCTGTAATGACATTTCGCCCTGCTATCACCATATCTCCCTTTGCCCAGCACAATACTTATTGTCACTCCCCGTTGTTCATTCATTACATCCAACCACCCCCCAGCACCTCTCTGGTGTTCTTGCTGCCTGTCCCCTTTTCAAGGCCGGGCAGGAGGGTGTGGCTAGCAGCAGAAGACATTACTTATGAGGGTGGTAGAATCATGAGTTCACTCAAAGATCTCAAACTCTTTGAGAGTCATACAGGAGAATGAAGTCTTTTAGATAGTTTGAATCAAATCCTACAGAGATGGACAAAGTACCAAAGCTGTTCTTAGCCTCTGAGCCCCGCACCCGGCCTCATGCAACACACCCTTTTTCTGGAGAACTGTCTGTCCCGGAAAACTCCAGGACCATTGATTGACCTGTTAAATAGGTTTTATCCTAAATTTTACCTTTTTTTTTCCTTTTGCGATCTCATGATATAGAATGGAATATACATATTTTAAAACAAACAAGCAAATACTTTGTATTATGTTCAGGATCAAGACAGAATCCAGCGAAGCCAGGATAGCAAGTGTGCTTTCTCTAGCTGGCTTTGTTCAATCATCTGATCAAAGCAGTCTGGACCAGCTGAAGTTTCTGACTTCTTTGAAGGCAGTGCCTCAGTGAACATGTTACTAAAATCCAAACAGGATGTAATTGAGGCAGGCATCACCATAGCTAAACCAGACATCTTCAGGTCTACTTAAATCAGCCTTACTTACAAATAAAGTTCTTGTAATGGAAGTCTACAGGTAATAATGTATAGCGCTGAGTGAATACAAAGCATTATTTACGTTCTTCTTTCTTATTATGGCTGCTGTTGCTAATGCTGAAGCCACCTCAGGGATTTGTCTTCCTGAGGAGTGAAACCAAAATTACTGATAGTGGAAAACTGGCATGGCTTCAGCTAGCCTCAGCACGGTTTGATTACAATGAAGATAAGGTGAGTTTTAGCTTGCTTTATAAACCAATGGCAAACAGTGACAATTTAGAGAACAACAACTTTCCAGTAATAGTAATTTCATCATGACTGGTATGCTAGAGGTTTTATAAAGACCTGACCTATGTGTCTTGTAATAAAAAACTGTGAATCTTTCTTTAGTGGGTAAGAAAATATATCTGCAATATACCTGAAGGTTAAGAACCACCTCACTGGCCAAAGCAAATAAAAATACCATGGCATTTCATTACATAATATTTAAATGTCAATCATAAGGTTTAGCATATTCTTGGATTATTACAAATTGCTCATCAAAATATCAGTTCTAAGAGTATACGTGACATACAGGGAGAGAAAAGAATCAGAAATGCTGGATGTTTGGAGTCTGTTGTGATGTTCTCATTGTGAGATAGATGAGTCTAATGTGAACTTTATATTTGATCAAGGGGATTAACTATTGCCAGAATGTTAAAATATATCGTAAATTTCATTTTTTTGAAAGTGTTTGTGTGTGAGAAAGAAAGGCAAATAACTTTTCTGTGAAACTTCTGAGCTGTGAACATAATGGAGAGCACCATGTAGTGGTCTGAATATTAGACTATGGTCCTGGAGGCCAGGGTTCAATTCTCTGCTCACTCCTGGGTGACCTTTGGTATGTCACACACTCTCAGCCCTCAGAAAATCCTGTGATAGGTTCAACTTTGGGTCGCCATAAATCAAAAATTACTTGAAGGCACACAACAACAAGTGACTACAGGGATTCTTCAGAAATTCTCTGCATCCAACTTTCTCCTTAAATTTAAGGGTTCTGCACTGTTATAGATTACAATGTAGCACCAATGATTTAGCAATCAGTTCTTCCATCTGTAGTTTCTTAACTGTTCCATGATTAAGCTTGCACTGAGAGACTTTAGAAATGTAGATCTTTGCAACAGGGAAGAACAAATAATCCTACAGCTGAAGTTTTCAAAGACTGTTTTTTACACAAAAGTACCTCTTCTCTCTCTTCCTTTCTTTCTTTCTTTCTTTCTTTCTTTCTTTCTTTCTTTCTTTCCTTCTCCCTCCCTCCCTCCCTCTTGGCAGGGGACCTAAAGCAGCAAAATTTAATTTAAATAATAAATTCAGCTACAGTATTATTTTACAGAAGTTAAAATCAATTAAAGATAGATTTCTGTTTTAAAACCACATGGTTAAAAACAGTTTAAGCACATTTAAAATGTAATTTAAAAAGCTAAAAGCTAAAAATTCAACATGCTACTTTCAAAACAGCCTTCTGCTGCATGATTTAAGAATCAAAGCCCTGCCTAAAGCAAAAAGATCTTTGTTTGCTGGTAAAAAGAGAGGAGAGAGAGGATGTCCCATGGAAGGGAGTTCCACAGCCTGGGAGCAGCCACTGAGAAATTCTCTTATGTCCTCACCAAATGTGCCTTTGATGGTGATGGATCCAAGAGAAATCCTATCTCCAAGGATCTTAACACCTGTCTGGCTTGTATAGGGAGAAATCACCTGTTAGATGTTTTGGACCCAACCCATATAGTATTTTAAAGGTCATAACCAGCACTTTGCATTCTACACGTAAAAAGGCCAGTGGCCAGTGAAGCTTTTTTAATGGAGGAGTAATATGATTGTTGTAACCAGCCTTGGTCAACAGCTTGGCTACAGCATCTTGGGCTCACTGAAGCTTCAGAACAGTTTTCAAAGGCAGCCCCACACAGAGTTCCTTACAGTAATCCAAATGGGATATAATGAAGGCAGGTATTACCATGGCCAGATATGACATCTGAAGGAATGGGTGCAGCTGGAGCACTAGTTTTAAATGTGCAAACATACTTCTAATCACTGACCACTGGATATCCAGCTCAATTTTGTGTCCAGGACCATTCCAAGGTGCATACTAGAGATTTCAGAGGAAATATAATTCCATCCAGCAGAGACTAAATTCCTACACTCTGATCTGCATTATACCTCTGTCTTGTTTGGAACAAGATTCAATTTGTTTACCTTCATCTAGTCCATTATAGACAGCAGAGATTGATTTAGTACAAAAGCATCTTCCTTGGATTTAGTTGGGAAAGAGAGTATACTGATGACACTGAACTGCAAAACTCCAGATGCCCACTCTCAGCATTTTTATACAGATGTTAAACAGCATGGAGCACAGAAGCAAACTTTGTAGGATTCCATGGGTCAATGGCCAGAGTGTCAAACAGAGATGTTCCCCAGGATTCCCTTCTGAGTCTGTAGCTTGAAGAAGACTCAGAACCACTATACAACAGTGCCTTCAAGTCCGATCCCACAGAAGTGGCCCCTGGTCAAATCTGGATTCTGCTCCCAACCCCCCATGTAAGTTCTAATGTGCAATTCTCCTTTTTGGCATTTCAGAACACTCAAGAAACCTGTTTTTCTATCATTTTCAAAATATTTTCAAATATTCTTTCTGGAGTGGGGGGAGTGTGACAGATCTCTTTAAATCTGCAGGCTTTCCCTGCAGTTCCAACCCTAGGAATCCTACCACTCACCCTGTCCATGTTTTCCCCCTTAATCTCTTTCTGAATTGGATTCCTGGGCCTCAGGATGACCCCTTAAATGTGGAACTATGGCTGTGTTGTTGTATAGGTTTTGTTTTGGTATGCATGGCCTGATTCCAATGCAAGCTTGATAGAGACAGCCAAAGGGAATTTTAAAACAACAACAAGAATAGGATTATTAAACAAATTAGAACAATATATTAATCTCTAATATTCTATTCTTTTAGGCTACCCAAACCCATAATTAGTTCTCCTTTCTTACTAATTCTGTCTCTCTAAAATCCACACTTCTATTCAAACCCCAAATATTGTTTCTATCAAATTAAAACCCTGCCTGATCCTTCTGCTTCTGCAAATTTCTGCTTTTGTTACATCTTGTTCACCTACAGTCCCCACTCTGCAGCCTCCATGAGCTGTGATTGGCTACCTTTAAGCCAGATCTCCCAGCACCTCCTTCATATGCTTCTGCTCCAGAGGGCATTGCTCTATTGAGGCCTCAGCAGGTCTCAATCAAGAGCAGTGAGATCAGGTACTTGATATACATGAAGCATTACAAAACATTATAAAATATTAACCTTATCACTATGCTTACCATTATCTTATTTTCCTGAGTTCTTATTTCACATTAACCTCAACACAGTACTTACCAATCATTTTTACAATTGTACATAGTATATTACGTTTTATAACAATACACATAATAGTAGTTCATGTACTCGCATTAACTTACCTTTCATTATACTTTGGGTTTCATCTTCTTATAACATTTAAGTATTTCTCATAACAATAGGCCATACTATTACATACAATCATTTTTTTTAAAAAGGGAGGTTAAGATTCTGTATGTTTATACAACCACCACATTTTGCATATTTTTTTCTGTTACCCGATAGAGCAAGATTGGTATGAGTGTAGCAGCATCAGTACTTATATAATGCTGGACACTTTGAATCCACCCTGGAAAGTCAGCAAATACATCTTTATATTCTTCTTTTAATAGACTTTGAACTTCTTTTACCTGCTCCTTGGACAGTGGTGCATGAACTTCCTCGAACCTGCAGCCTTTGCTTCCTCCTTCTCCAAAGATTTCTCCTTCTTTGTTTCAGAACAGGCATACAATATCGAAATTTCTCTCCTATAGTACGATTTTAGCATATTTACCTGTACCACTTTTGATAGCTTTTCTTCCTCCTTCAAAATTCACCACACATTTCACTCGCTCAACCTGGCCTGGATTTTAATAGATCCAGTCCTAGTGAATTGCAATTTGTTTCTCTTTTCTGAACATAGAATCAGGACTTCATTCCAGGTTCATAGATATAATCTCTTTCTTTCTGGTCATACCAGGTCTTTTCTCTGGACTGGACTTTCCAAAGATCTTACAACCAGCTGCATAGCATCTCTCAATGATGTTTGCATGTGCCCCACGCAGGTATAAGTGCTTCTGCTGGGTTATCTTTCTCTCCTTCCCATCCTTGTCTGACCAAATCCAAAGGTCCACATACTTTCGTTCCATGAGATAGTTCAAAGGGAATAGACCTGACACTTTCCTATAGAACTTCCCCATATGCAAACAGGAGATGTTGATGTTTCACATCCCAGTTGCTCAGATTTGTGGCCACATACCTCATCAGCATATTGCTGAGAGTCTCATTACATCCCTCCACCACTCCATTGATTTCAGGGTGGTAGAGGGTCATTCCTAACATACTTCTCACAATCTTTTCATTGCTTTGTCCCCAATTCCAAAACAATTTTGCTGGGAAAACTGCTATGCAAAAGAGGGCTAGTAGCCTCTTTGCTACTGTGATAGTTTTGAGAATAACTGCTTCTGAACACCTGGTAACATAATCCACCACACTCAGGAGGTAGTTTTTCCCCTTCTGGTTGTCCAGTAAAAGTTTGATTCAGATGGTGGGTGGTTTGAGTTATCCCAAAATGTCCACCCCAAAAGGGCATGAGTGAACCACCTCCATCAATCTTTTCCTGTATTTTGTTGCAATTAACTGCTAGTGTTTCTCTTACACATTTTTATATATACGTTTCAGGGATTCTCAATATAAATTGCCTCACACACACACACACACACATATATATGGATGAGTTCTCCTTAGGCAGATTGGGGAAATTGATGCTGCTAGTTCTCTGAATGACTTTAAACTTGCATCCAATTTTTGCACTTTAAGGAATTCACAGGAGCCTGCTTTCCTCAGGAATTTAGGTGGGTCAGCTCCTGACAATTTAAATCCTTTAAATCCTCTCCCATAATGTCAAATGATTTAAGATCTTTTGGTTCAGGCTGATCTTCACTTTCTGACATAGTCTGCAAATGTTGTTCTTATTCAGTATAGTGGTGGGTAGTGCCACATGTTTGGCCAAATTGTTCTCAAATACATGGGACAGGAATGTCTGAACTGACAGCTAGATTCCACATTCACGGCCAGTCTTTATATCACATATTCAGTCTTGCTACTGGCATTGAGAAAGCTGTGTCTACCTAGCCTTTTAAGCATGTTATTTTTGCCTTGCAAAATATATTCTTTAGTTATAAAATGGGGTTTGACAATGCACAAGTCAGACCTGGAATCTCTCAGAGCTTGGGTGGTGCAACCATTCAGTGATGCTTTCTCTTTAAAGGTAGAATTAGTCTCTGACATTGTGTTGACACATATACAATGCTGTCAAGTTCCTGATATTACAGTGTCAGCTAGTTCTCTGGGTACCTGTCTCCTTGGTAACCTCAGTGGATCTCACCCTTCCAATAGAAATGGAGTTTAACTCTTCATTTTCCCCTTCAGACTGAATCTTCCTCATGAGGTTCACTTGACCTAACCACATTGGGTACATTTCTTTTAACTGTGACTGAGCAGTCATACTGAAGGTCTTCTGCTGCTCCACACTTAAAACATGTTTTAATTTCCATATTTGATTTGTGTTATGGGCTGGCCCTAAAACTCTTTGTTTCTGTCACACTATTTTCTGAGATCCTCTACTATTTCCATTCTGCCAGTTTATGTGAGGTCTTTTATATTCTGATGCTGTTTCTAAGGTAAAATGCCTTTACTCTTTCACCTCGTATTAATACCAGATAACCCATAATTTTAGATGCTTTTGACCCTATTTTTGGCTATTTGTTGTTCACCAACCATCTAAATTCAGGAGTCAAGATGCAGTAAAACTGTTCCTGTCCAACCAAATTTAGTATGTCTTCCTTAGTTTTCGCATTGAACCCCTCAATCCAGTTTCTTAACAATTTTGTCCAATCTGCAGCCTAGTTGAGTGTAACTTTTCTCAGGTATCTTTTTCAGTCCTCTAAATTCTATTCTATTATGTTCTGGGGTTGAACCAAAGCTTTGTTTAACCCTTTCCTTAAATAATACACAGTCTTTGGCTTCAAGACTCATCTCCTCATAGATTTCAGACAGACCACAACAAATTTGAGATCTTAAATATCCCATTTTCTCTTCTTCCTTCCCTGCCATGTCAACACAAGTTCTCTCAAAACTAATGAAAAGGGAATCAATGTTATTACCTTTAATAATGCTTTGGAATTCTTTTTACATCAGGGTGAGGGAATCATTGCTGCTGGTATCTCTAGGAGTTAAACTTGCTGTCAGCTTCAGTTCCACCAATTTCATGTTACACATCTTTAACTCATAATTCCTCCATTTTCCCCTTTTTCCTTCTCTTTCTCTTAGTTCTTTCTCTCTTGATTGCCTCTCAAGTTGGAGTTCCTTTTCTCTTAACTCTTGTCCCCCCCCACTTAACCCTTGGTCTTTCTCCATTCTCAACATTTCTAACTCTTTCTCACATTGGATTTTTTCCCCCTCTTAATTCCTTCTGGTGTTACAGTTCTTTTCCCCTTATATTTTCCTCATGTTGCAGTTCCTTTTCTCTTATTTGTAGCTTAGCCCATTCAACTTTTTAAATTTTCCATATTTCACCACTGTCTAAGGGTTTAATAATGATTGTGTTTATATTTTCCATTATTTCCTTACTCACTCCTTCTCCTTCTGGCACAGGGGCTTCCCCTACAATGGACCTTATTTTCTTGGGAAGCATAATCTCAGTATTTCCATGTCTACTAGCAGCTTTTACTTCAGGAAATATCTTTTTTTTATTTAAGTTACTGCTTTTCATTTTATTTCTACTTGTTTTCATTACTTAGATGATTCCTTACTTTGCCCTAAACTTCTACCTCTGAATCAGGGTTTCTATCAGGTGTGCATTCTTACAATGTTCTTGTGGTAATCTCTTACTTACTTCAGCATTTCACCTCAGGGATTCCACTTTACTTTAAACCAGTGGTTCTCAACCTGTGGGTCCCCAGATGTTTTTGGACTTCAGCTCCCAGAAGCCCCAGCCACTATGGTCAATGCTCAGGGCTTCTGGGAGCTGAAGTTTTTGAACATCTGGGGACCCACAGGTTGAGAACCACTGCTTTAAACCTTTATAGCACCTTTTCCTCAGGCACTTCACTTCCTCACTACACACAGCTTCTGGCAAAACTGTGCCAGCTATCCACTCAAGACATCTTTTTAGTTTCCTTGTAGCCAGATAAGTCTCCTCATAGTATCCCACCATTTGGCAGCAAACACATGTGGGAGATCCAGTTACCCAAACTGTCCAGTGGCTCCTTTACAGGGAGAGATCAGCTATGTGCAAGAATGTACATGTGAATTGTATAGATGCACTGAGATAGAGAGAGAGAAGATGGAGAAAGAAGAGAGAGGGAGAGAGAGCACATATGTCAACAACTAAATGAATAAATAAATTTGTTGAGGAATTTGGGGGTTGTATTCTGAATTTAGGTCCTCTGATCCACATATCCTTGGATAATACATAGATTAGAAAGCAGTTATTTCAAATCGTCATCTCAATATGGTGGTTGTATCCACTGCCTATAAAACACAATTGCTTTTGCATGCACTGAAAATGGGGCCACATATGCCCCTGGGAGCAGTAGGATGCAATGGCATATTTTTCCTCCCAGAGGTATTCTACAGGAGAAAATAGTTTCTTGGAGCAGCTATTATCTATAGAAAAGGAAACAAAAATACAAATAATTTAAAGGTAGTCTTTGTATTGTCTCATAAAGACTTATTTATAATAATAACTTCGTGCATGTATTTTTTCTAGAAAATCTGCATGTTTAATGCAAATCTAAGGTGTCCTTATGAACAGAAACCTGACATGAACTAGATTACATGGGATCTGTCCATGTCTAGATGTACCCAGATCAAGATTTCTTTTTTACATGGTGCTTTGACCATTTTTATCTATCTGTATTCACTTTTCCTCACATTTCAGGTAACCAGCGTCTTGAAAATGCAGAATTTCTGATTGCAGCGAAGCCATTATTCATGTAAATGCTTGCATTCAGATAAAGGCACTGAAGTAGGATTCATGGGTAGTAGGCATGAAGGCATCAAGAGTGTAGCCTTCAGGCATGGTAACATTTCTGCATCTATGTATTTGGGATAGATAGAAATTTGTGAATGTATGGAAGGGAAGCAACTGAACAGTGTTGTATACTCCTGCAAATCCTTAATCTGTAAGGTGGCAATGGTAAGAATGGTGAGAAATGATAACATGCAGCAAACTGCATGTGCAGCAGGTTATCTTCCTGAATGAGCCATCCTGGGCTCTCAGATCTTTAGAGACAGCCTTCTTTCAGTCCCATTTTTCTAGGCACTTTTGGTGGGAAGGTGAGAGAGACCCTTCTCAGTGGCTGGTCCCAGGCTTTGAAACTCCCTCCTTAGGGAAGTTAGAATCGTTGTCTTGATTCTGTCCTTCTGTCAGCAAGTGAAAACTTTTCTGTTCTGCCAGGCTTTCAGGAAATTTCTGCTAGGAGTTTTAATAGTGCACTGTTTTGCTGACTTTTGTTCTTTAGTATATTTGTTTGAAGTGGCTTAATTCTGTGGATAATTTAATTGAATTTTAACAAGAACTTTTTATATGTTTTACTTATGTCTTGGCAAGCCATTTTAACTTCATTTGTTGTAATTTTTGTGGGCTGCCTTGAGCCAACAACAATATCACAGTAGTCTGAAATCAGTTTTAGATATCAAACCAGGTGGTAAGGGAAGAAGAGCATGAAGCAAAGACAACCTCTGGAGCACTAATGAAAAGAGATGGTAGTATTTGTTCATCCTTGATTATGTGGTAGAGTCTCCTTCAGAGTCTTTTTCTTTGGAGGTTTTCAAACAGAGGCTGTGTGGCCATCTGTTGCAAATGCTTTGATGGCGTATTCTTGCATGGCAGGGGGTTGGACTTGATGGCCCCTATGGTCTCCTCCAGTTCTGTGATTCTATTATTCTATTCTGTGGCTCCTTGTATGAAGATATAAATTACAAATGGAGTTACAAAACAGTGGTGATTCAACTGAGGGCAACTTGTTCCCAGCTGCACAAAGAGCTTCTCTGCTTTCATTTTTCATCCAACATCACTCTGATAAAATCTGAAGTAATTATAAACAAAGCTTGATCCTGTCCATCATGTGTTAAATGAAACAAAGCTAGAAACATGCCAAGGCAATTTATTGAAAAAGCTATTTGATCAGATGGACAAAAAAGATGAAAGCAGAACTGGCAGTCAGATGCTCCTGGGCATTGCTTGTGTTTCTGGCACTGGTCATTGATGTGGTTTTAGAATCAGATTTTGAAATTTGCTTAACTGCCCATACTGACTGGCAGGTTCTAGGAGCCATAGTGGGGGGAAAACTTTTCCACATTCAGTTTCTCCAGAACCACACTGTTCTAGCCCTCCAGGTATATATTGTTTGTCTAGTCATATCCCTTTTTCTGCCTCTAAGATGTAACCAAGGTCATGTGAAATGTGGGCAGCCTAGTGCACAATAGGCAATGTGCATGTGCATTAAATTTCAAACTGTGCCTCTGAGCTAAATTTTCTTGAAAGTGATGAACCATTGGGGGAGGGATGGGGGGAACGTGACAGATTGACTTCTTCATACCAGGTATGATATTTATGCAGTCAAAGTAAATTAAGACGTGCGGTACTCTAAATCCTACTCTGGCTCAGTATTAATAAGATACATCATGTACAGAGGGAAATGGGAGAGTCCTTCTTTCAGAAGATTTATTAAATATTTGGAGAGACAGAAGGCCATGCCTGATACTATAAGGGTGTTTTTTTTTTTTAAATGAACATGTGAAAGACAACTAAATGCCAGTATTTTCTAGGCTTAATTTAAGACTACTTGTTTTGCTCATATCTCTTTTGTGTTCCTCCTCATTCTTCAACTTGGTCTCAAACTGGCTTTTGGGGAGGGGCTTCTTTATTTAGGAAGTTCAGATTTCTTCATACATTGATTGATCTCACTACATACATTATGCAGATTATTTAGGAAATATTTACTGACTGTTTTCCTGTGAGTTAGAGAGAGGAGGAGGAGAGGGAATGGCCCTACTAATTTTGGACTCTGGTCCTCATAGCTGAAGAGTTTGTGGCCTTTCAAACTACACAGTCATTTCACTATGATCCTACGGCAACATACTGTGATTTGTAGTTTGGAGAGGTACTAGAGCTCTCTAGTTGAGAATTCTAAATGCTCATCTCCAAATAGCAGATCCCAGCATTCCATAGGATATAACTGTGGCAGTTAAGTGAAATCAAAGTGCTGCCATTGTGTAGCGTGAAAGGGCCCTTCATATCTGCCAGTACCAACATCGAGATACCAGATCTGTTGGAATGTAGCCATGAACAAGAAAAAAAATGTTTTGGGGGCCCCAGGTCTATTCCAGTATTAAACAATTTTAAGTGGGTCAATTGTTTTTCCTGTTTGACTTAGGGAGTAGAAGAGAGTAGTCACGTTTGTTTAAAGGAATTTGTTACCTTGTCTGTTTCAGCAGCTGTGTGTGTAGTGGGCAGTTTTCAAGCATATCATCAGATTCTGTAGCCTTTTTGGACTATATTGATCAAATGAATACTGAAAATATTAGAGTCAGCAATGTAAATGTGAATTTGTTTAACACAAAACCAGTCTGGTCTTTGTCATTATATTAAAATGTAATTCTCCATCCTGTAATTTTTGGGGACTGACAACTAAACCTATTTGATTTAAACAAGAATGAATAATGAATTATGATTTTAGCAACCATGTGTTACACATAAACTCATCTCTAAATTGTACTTCCATAATTTAGGATGAATCTGTGTGAATTCCCTTTGTCTTGGTTAGTAGGCTCCTTACTTTTCAGTATAATTCTCTTTCTTTCTCTCTCTCTCAATCCCCCCCTCTCTATATATATATATCTATGTATATCTGTGTGTGTGTGTGTGTTGTGTGTGTGTGTGAATATGGATGTGTGTGTGTATAGTCAGAAAGAAGTCTCATTGAGTTGTGTGGGTACTTCCAGGCAAATTTGTGCAGCATTTCTTTTTGCAGTATGTGTATGTATTTGTGCATGTGTGTGTATGTCTATATATACACACACAAACATACACAAAGTACATTCCTCTGTGACCCACTTAAGATTCTCCATATACATGTTCTACAAGTGTGGTTGGGCCCATTGCCCTTCTGTGACACTTTTTCCCCATGTTGAGGGTGTTCAAAATTTGCTTTCTTTTTATACTCATTGTTTGAGAATCTGAATACTTAAACGAGTCCTTAATAGAATACTGTGTTTGCTGGCATATAAGACTCACTTTTTTCCTCAAAAAATACTGTTTGAAAATGTGGGGCATCTTAAACACCGGTGTGTCCTATATGCTGGCAAATAGTATTTGGCAGTTATAAATAGAGTGCATCTTATACATGGGTTCATCTTATATGCTGGCAAATACAGTACTTTGAAATGTGAAAACTTTCCTTCATTGTATTTCATTTATTTTTTTCTGTTTCATGGTACTGATTCTTCCCTTTCACTAAGAAACTGTGATAGTGTACACATACTTATTCAGGTTAAAAGAATTGTCCTAAGTAGCTTAAGCTGATAGAAAGCCAGTGAGAGGCAGTGGGTTTATTGGTTAGAGTAATCAGAATATGACTGGAAAAGATGAGGTTCAAATCTGCACTCGGTGATAAAGTCTAGGCTAGTCTGTTTCCCTCAGAGTAAAGGTGAGAAATGTAAGTAGTTCTTTCCACCTGCCCCGATCAAATGTAACTGTTGCTCCCCCAAAATGTGGGTGCCACAAGGACCACTCTGCAATGCCAAATACCTCCTTGAAAAAGTGGGGAATTAATCAGCTCAAAATCAGGAGGCTGTGAGAAGGGGGCAACTAAGTAAGATCTTTTCTACCAGTGTTTACGGGCACACTCAGGAAAAGAAGCAGCCAAAGATTCAAAAGTAAGCAAAAAATATGTTTTATTGAGGGGAATTCATTCATGTATGCACACAAGATACACACAATCACACATTCACACAAGAGCTAGTTGAAAGAGAAAAGGAGGAAAAATTATAGAGAGGCTGAAGGATTTGGGGGATTTATAAGTACCAGTCCAGAAGAGTACTGAAGAGCAGAAATGTGTTTTGGCTTAGGTAGGACCTAATGACAGTTCTTATTCAGGAGCCAGATGTACAGAGTGACAGGTAGACCTCAGAGAGACTGCATTGGGCATCCTGAAATCAGGGGTATTTGTACCCTGAAAACAGCCTATGGCAGTGAAGTTTCCAGATGTAAGACAAAGGGAACCTGTTGTGGACAATGGCTCTTTTGCCTGTTGATGGGCTTAGTGCTTTGATTGACAAAGACATGATGGATGTTGTAACAGCTGTCTGTTGTGGGTGCTGCGAGAAAAGAAGAAAGAATCCAGGTGTACAAGGCATGGATATCTGTCAATCAGAGCCCTGATGGACTCCTTACAGTTGGATTCCCTGGAAAATTCCAGTTTGTATTTAAGCCTATTATCCACAGGAATGATGTGTATTTGCCTGACAAATGACTCAGTCTTACCTGGAGGAAGTTTCAAGTTGACCTATCCTTCTCACATTTACAGTCAAATTCTTTCCCTCATTCAGTTTGACCTCTTCGTCACCTCTCAGGGTTGAATTTGATATCAGAGCCAATAAAATGTGTTGCCAATTACATATGATGCCAGTTAGGTATGGTGCCCATTCAAACCATACTGATAGTGGGGACCCCCAAAGCAGGGCCTTACACTATTTGTGATACATCTTTGTTGGTTCCAGAGCTTTCTTGAGTGAAGTGTTTTTAAATAATAAAGTTCCATGTTTCAAATCAAGGACTTGTACAATCACATTCCAAATGGCAATGAGGTGTCTGTCCTACATTTTTGAAAGAAAGGATTGAGAAGGAGGAGTCAGACAATAAGAAAGCTCTATACAGACAGGGAATCTGATCAGTAAACTAGATATTGTGTTCAGGTAGCAAAAGCCATGTGGACAGAGGAGCACATGGAGAAAGAACCTCACCTATTAAAAAAAAATTCTATTGTTCCCAAAGCAGAATTGAGAAAAGGTAAGGCACTTTAAAGTTTGCTCACAACATCGTTTAAAATATGCCTTTGTGCCTGAAGAAGTCACAAAGAATTATTTGGAAACTAAAGTCAAGCTGTTGAGAGGCAAGTTGATAAAGGAGACTGAAAGCAAGTGAAGATGTTAAATAAGGGGGCTTGTGAACAAAATGGAAGAAAGTGAAAATATCTTAATAGAGCCACAAGGAATTCAAGTAGAGACATAATGAATCCTGCAGAATCTTTGAGGTTTTTGAATACCTGATGGCCAACAAAAATATAGAAGAATTACTATGGGATGTAAAACAGTTATACATTTGTAGCACAGCACAGAGAGCCAAAATGGTTTGTGCATTGGATTATAACTTTCAATACCAAGGATCAGATCCCCACCCAACCATGCAAACTCACTGGGTAACCTTTGACAAGTCACACTTTCAGCCTCAAAGGGAAGCAAAGGCAAACCTCTTCTGAACAAATCTTGCTAAGAAAATCTCATGCTAAATTCAACTTAGGGTCACCATAGGTTGGAAAAGACTTGAAGGCATGTTAAAACAATAAGTACAACGCAGAGGATAAAGTATCAGGAAAGTTAATACACCCTGTATTGCATTTACTGAGTAGGGGGAAGGGATGCTTTTTGAAAGAAAAAAATGCACAAAATCTTAAACTATTCAGAATATCAGGTGGGTTTTTTTTAAACTACTCGGAAATCAGTGAAAAGATATATATGGCCAGTAGAATGTGCAAAGATATCGTGATTCAGAACATATTGAGAAGACCAAGGAATAAACTCTACAGAACTAGAAAAATAAGGCCCAGCAGAAAAAAAAATATGTTTTTGAACCTAGGTGGGAAACCAATAAACAAACAAAAATAAATAAAAATATGTAGAGATTTCAAAATGAGAATATTACACAAATGTATTATTTTAAAGTGACACATGAATTTAAGCACACTGTCTTGAGATGCTGGCACTGTGGGCTATCTGACTGACTGAAAACTCTAAAAATGTGCTCCAAGGGCAGGGAAACCCTTAGGAGCAGATTTTTTTTGTTTCAATGAAGGCTTTGGGAAGAAAGATTGAAAATTTCAGTGCTAACACAAATGTCACATTGGATTTTGGCCACAGATCCACTTAGCTTTATATTTTCAACACTGACTGGCAGGCAGAAGAATCATGCACCCATTGCTTGAGGTACTGAGGGTTGAGCCAGGGATCTTTTGCATGCAAGAAGATGTGCTATAGGTGAGCTATCTTGGTGATGAAACCAAGTGTCTGGATGGACCGAGCAGCCTTGGGACTTAGCATGTGGGCCACTGACTTGCCTATTTGGAGATATTCAAGCATTCTAAGTACAGTGGAAGTGGCTTGAATTAATCTTCTTTGTGCTGAAAGGCAAATGCCTTGATAGGGAATGAAAGTTTTTCCAGGCTTTCAACCATTCTTAAGAACTTATTTATGTCTTCACCCTAGAAAACTAGGCCACAATACCATGAAGTGTGTGTGTGTGCACGCACATGCGTGCATGGTAGGGGGACATCTGAGAGAAGGTAGCTAACAGGGTTCCTTAAGAAGCAGTTTCAACTATCTGACAATTTACAACTTTTTGAGTATGATGTGCTTGCTTCAGAAATCGAATGTGACATTAGATTGTATCAACATGAAGATATTGACAATTCCTTGGGAAAAATGTTTGATAAAGTTATAAAAATTAACAGTTGTTGTTGTTGTTGTTGCTGTTGTTGTTGCTGTTGTGTGCCCTCAAGTCATTTCCAACTTATGGTGACTCTAAGGTGAACCTATCACAGAGTGTGCTGCAAGTGTGTGACGTGCCCAAGGTCACCTAGTAGTTTTCCATGGCTCAGCTGGGCATCAAACCCTGTTCTCCAGGTTGTGCTCAAACCACTGCACCATATATTTGTTTCTGAAATATGCTAAACTTTTATTGCTTACCCTTAGGCCATTTCCGCACTAGACTGTAATAGTGCTATTGTCCCATTTTCAACAGCCTATGGAATCCTGGGGTTTGCACTTTAGGAAGGGGCCTTTGAGGAAATGGCCTTAAAGTTTCATATTTAAAGAACAAATGCCATGGAATATATAATATATTTTATATTGGAGAATGCTCAGCTTGGAAATTTGAATCAATGTTGCTATAATGACAGTCCTGCAGGAGATCTGCTTGTTATCAGCAGCTCTTGTGGGGCACACCAGGTGGAGATATGTTTTTCAAAATGCAATAAGAAAAAAAAATGAAAGTGGACATATATCCACTTCTGGTTTGGTTTCATTTTATTTTTGTAGGAGGGGGGATGTACTGGGAGTTGGGGTGGCCACAGTGTAGTTTGCAACAAAATAAACCAACCAGCCCTGCTATGAGGGACTTCTAGGAATGAGAAAAATGACCTCTTGTACAATAAAGAAAAAATGAGGTCCGTTGGGTTTTTTTCCTAGGGCTGAGGCTTGCAAACCAGCCTTGGCCATATATACCCCCACCCTCCACTGCTGTAATATTTCTGTATGAATTGCACAGAATTTGCTCATTTTGTCAATTTGATATTGAATGAAAGAAGAAGGCCTGGGAAATTATAGAAAGATAAATTATATCCAATACATTGGTTAAAATTATCTTCAACTTTTTAATACGGTACCCTTAGGGCCATTGGTAATAAATGGTGTTGGGCTACAATGAGTAATTTTTATTTTAATGTCTACTATTTTATAGGTATTGAGAAAGAATGAGCTGAAAGATAATAGCACTGTGATTTTAATAACATTGGTGATATAACCTTCAGGTTTTGAAGAGGAGAAAAAAAAATCCTTAACATTTCAATCTGTATTCATCCCTTCCAAGTAAATGGGTTTTGCATGCAGCATCTGTATTAGCTCTTTCACTTTGGTGCAGTATCATTATCAAAAAATCTCTGAGAGTAATAAAAATTCATTCCACATTTTGCCTTATCTAATTTTGTTAATTAAATACCACATGTTATATTGAAAAAGGTATGCATTCTCTGCATTGAAAGACTAATGATGCGTCACATTGCGTATCTTGTAATCATCAGCAATTTTTCCTTGACCAAATTGTAATGGAGACTATAATTCAGTCCTGAATAATTTAAAAACAAGATTAAAAATAATATGAGCTGTAACCTGCAGTGCTTCAAATGCTGTCTGAAATGTGCAAGGATGAAGAGTTGTGGTATGTCATCAGGAAGGTTTAATATGACACTAAATATTTGAGAATCAAAATGTTGATTAGCCATCACTAGATCTGGGTCTAATTCGTTATTTGAAGCACAAGTCTCTTATGTCCAGTTGGGCTTATGTGAACACAGAGCTCACTGAATAATATCAGAAGTCCATGGTAGTCTTATATTAAGTGAAAGTATGAATAATCATATGCAGAATACTAGGCTGTATATTTTAGGTTGCATCTGCTTACCTTAGGGATTCCAGTCTTTATACAGAGCTGATAATGAAGCCTGTCAAACCAGCTGTGGATGGACCTTGCTATAACAAATGTGAACTCAGATATCTGTGCAAGGGGATGGGGTTTTATAAAGTGCAGTCTTGAGGCCACAGGTGACCCCCAAAAAACACTTCTGTAGCCTGTGGTCCCCTAGACTAGAGCAATGAAATGTCTCCAAAAAAGTAAAAAATGATGGCTTGCCATGCCAGGAGGCCTCTCATTTTACAGAGGTAACCCCACAGCCAAAATAGTGTAACCCCCCAACCAAATTAATGAAACCAGAAGTGACCATTCTGGCATTTGGGGGTTTGTTTTCCTGTTTGTTTACTCCTGCCCTTCCCATGGTGATGCCTATATTGGGTGCTCAAAGTGAAAAATACTGCTTGCTTAGACCTCTGAAAATTGCCCATTAGGATTGTTGAACTTGGCTGCATTACTTCTCAGTAGATGTTATGATTGCACAAGTATGCTTAGCTGAGGATCAGCTTTGCTTTCTCCTTTATTCCTGTTACCATTATTTCAGGGAAACAATTACAACTCTCTCTTGCTGGCACTTGCTTTCTTTTTATATATGTATATGTGTGTGTGTGTGTGTGTGTGTGTGTATACATACTTTATAAAGGTCTATTGTGTAAATTAATTATTGATGGCTCCTTTCACCAACTCTCAATTTTAATTACAAATAATTAGAAAATTAGAGATGTAAGAAAGTTTGATTGTTGTGAAGTTGAATGGCTTCTATGTGAGAAATTTCACTCTTTTTCTCAGATTAATTTTGTTTCTTTTTCCTGTTAACTTTTTGGACTATGATTTGGTTTCGTGAAATTATAAATATGACATCTTAAGGTCAAAAAATTTACACAAAAGAGTATTAGCTTATATGCAAAATTATCATCATATGGGTTAATGAAACACACTCAAGATATCATCACCTTATAAATACTATTCTAGTAATTAGTAATTTGCAGCCTGAACAACCTCAAGCTATGAATTTCATCAGTTGATTGCCAATTATTGCTAAAATGATTCTTTATTGCCAATTATTCCTTACGATTCTAATTTTCTCAGATTGATGTGCTCTCACAATACATTTTGGAGGAGTTCTAAAGACTGCTTGGAGCAGATGTTATCTTTCCAGGATGCCATATTTGTTTCTTCTAAATAATTCTTCCTTTTCTTTCAAGTTTGATTATGGCCTATTTTTAGAACTTTGAAAAGAAGTATGGTAATCTCAAGACTTTTTCCACTGAGAATTCTCCAAACATCAACACTCACTACAAAACTGATGAAGATTTTTTTTAATTGATTGCTTAGTTAACAGCCTGCATTTCTCTCTCACACATACTTTGATCTCTTTCAGTGAATGGTATATGTGGTTTTATTTTTTGTTACTTTAGAGATGTACCGGGGAAAGGGCTGAGAATAAATGATTTTTGTAATCGACTGGAAATGTTCTTCTTCACTACTGCAGTTCTAGGGAACTTTTTGATGGTAACAAATCTCTTGTACTTCAGTCATTCTCACGTATTGTGTGTATCAATACCCATCCCTTTTCGTTTGTAGCATTAGAAAGAATATACATTTCCTGTCTGAAAAATGAGTTTCCCGACACTCAAGAAAGCCAAGTAGGAAGAAAAATAGAGTGGCAAGAATTTTGTGGTCTCCCCCCAATATTCACAAATACTGAAATGTTTCAGAAAATTATTCTGCACAGAAATACACATGAATATTTCTGGAATGATCTTACACTGTGGGCAGGGTTTCTGAGTTAACTTTAACAAAATATTGTTAGTTCCCTGTCTAAAATAAAAATCTGGCTGATTTATTCTAGAATCTAAAATCACCTGAAACAACTTGCTACCACTATGTGATCTATTAAATCCAAGAAAAGTCTAGATTTATCATAAAAATGGAGTAGAGGGTGTCTGATATTATAGTAGAGTGCTATCTGAAATAGAGCACTCACGTCTAGCCCATAATTAGCAGCATCTCTTGACAGGACAGCTGTGGAGTATCTCCAATCTGTGTGCAGGATAATTCACAATATCCATCCACCAATATGTTGGTCTGCTTTTGGTGGTGTTCCCCAAACCCCTAAAGATTTTGGAATCCAGTTTCCCAAGCCATGCACAATTGCCTGTAAATGTGACAGTTTTATTTCCCTTATCCCTTACCAATATCCCAATCTTTAAAAACTGGCAAAAATTGCCTGAAAGCTGAACCAGAAGTAATGTCACAGCACTTCAGGTCATGGAAGTTGTTCCAGTGCAGCCCACCAGGGGCTAACAGGGACAATAAATGCTTTCTGCCCTTAGTGAAATTGCTCACCTTGTTCTTAATCTATTAGTTAAACCTCACTTTTTTTTCTCCTATGGATGGGATTATAGAAAGATATATATATGGACCACAATTGCTTTCTTCTTCTGAAGGCATCTACTTGGAAAGCCTGATCCATGCAAATGCCTCAGATGTAGTAGGCATGCAAGAGAGCAGATAATTATTTCCTATTCTCTCTCTCTCTCTCTGTGTGTGTGTGTGTGTATATATATATATATATACCGTATATACTTGCATATAGGACGACTGGCGTATAAGATGACCCCCAACTTTTCCAGTAAAAATATAGAGTTTAGGATATACTCGCCGTATAAGACCACCCCTCTTCCAACGCACACCAAAATGCTTATGACTGAATGTGGTACCCAGTATACAACAACCAGCCAATCACGGCAAGCCAGGTACCTTACAGGTGATTGGCAGGTTGTTGTATACAAAGCCTGCTTAGATAGGTCAGCTCTCCCTGTCTGCCCAGCCCTCCCTCCAAACATGCCTCTTTCACCTGTCTGGCCCACCCCTGTATCCTATTACCAAGGGTGGTCCAGACAAGTGAAAGAGGCATGTTTTTCTGGGCAGTTTTTCTCCAGCAGCTGCCGGAATGTTGCTGAAACTTCCTGAAACATGGGAGGAGGGGCGGCAGCCTCCTCAGAGTCGGAGCCGGGGCCTGCCCTCCCCAGCGAGCCTGCAAGTGTCTCGCAGGCCGGGGGGAAACTCGGCAGCAACCTAAGCCTCAGGAAAGGCATTTCAGTCTCTTAGAATGGGGCAAAATCCATATAAAATTTGGACAAGCACCAGATAAAGAGTATCAAGGAGAAGGGAGCAGAGCACATGGCTGGACGGGGACTTTACAAAGGTGGGACTGAAAACCCTCACCTCGGCGGTGGGCGAGAGTATCAAGGAGAAGGGAGCAGAGCACATGGCTGGAGGAGGACTTTACAAAGGTGGGACTGAGAACCCTCACCTTGGTGGCGGCGGAGCTTCTTTCCGGGCAGGGGAACTCTGGGGGGGGCAGGAACAGCGGCGGAGCTTCCTTCCAGGCGGGGGAAGCTCTGGGGGTGCAGGAATGGCGGTGGAGCTCCTTTCCGGGCAGGGGAAGCTCTGGGGGGGGGCAGGAACAGCGGCGGAGCTTCTTTCCGGGCGGGGGAAGCTCTGGGGGTGCAGGAATGGCGGTGGAGCTCCTTTCCGGGCAGGGGAAGCTCTGGGGGGGGCAGGAACAGCGGCGGAGCTTCTTTCCGGGCGGGGGAAGCTCTGGGGGTGCAGGAACGGCGGCGGAGCTCCTTTCCGGGCGGGGGAAGCTCTGGGGGGGCAGGACGGCGGCAGAGCTTCTTTCCGGGAGGGGGAAGCTCTGGGGGGCAGGAACGGCGGGGGAGCTCCTTTCCGGGCGGGGGAAGCTCTGGGGGGGCAGGAACGGCGGCGGAACTCCTTTCCGGGCGGGGGAAGCTCTGGGGGGCAGGAATGGCGGCAGCAGCGGAGCTCCTTTCTGAGCAGGGGGAAGCACCTGGCGTATAAGATGACCCCCCACTTTTGAAAAGTTTTTTGGGGGTAAAAAAGTCGTGTTATACGCAGCTATATGCGGTATATATATTTGTCTGATTTTCTCCCAATAGGGGACTGAAGACATTTCCTCAAATAATAAAGTTAACAAAGGAATACATCTTTTTAAAGCCTGTTCTTACAGATTTAACTTCACAATGCCAGATTAAAATTATGAATTTACCTGGGCTTTAAAAATTATAAAGCACTGGCAGTTTTGTGGCGGAATGAGCATGTGTTGTTGGATGTGGAGGACATAATAATGCTCCACAGCAAACAGCCATATGGGGAGGGAGGAATCTACAAGTTCTAGCTACTTTGTCTTATTCCAGCTCAGCTCACTGATTCATGTGACTTCAGGCAACTCTGTGTTCTTCACTTTGTCCTTTTCTGTAATGAGCACTGTAAGACATGTGAAGAAATTTGAATAATTATAAATCAAGTGCTCTGGGAATCTCAGATGAAAGGCATTTTAGAAAAGTATGATATTCTTGCTTGTCTTCATACTTCAGAAATGAAACAGCGCTCTTTATAACTTTTGAATCCCTGCTCTCTCATTAAATTATAGCTGAATGCTACTCTTGGGTTTCAGCAATTACTTGAGGAGTTAACATCTCTAATGTGGTGATAGGCCTGATGCTGCTCATTGGGATCTTGGCAGAATTGCTTTCTGTAAGAAACCAACTTGAATAAGTCTTTGCTAGAATAACATATATGTTCATAATTCTTTTTAACTTTTACTTAAGTAAAAGTTAAGTAGAAAGCAAAAGTAGAAAGTTCTTTAAGCAGAAGTCTAAATACAGGCTTCTCCAACTTATCTGGCTGGTGAGAGACTGATGTGCTGTCTGAAAACTAAATGGTGGGAAAGCAGAACCTATGTATTGTACTTCAGGAGCATGAAGGCCTTATCGAGGCTCACTAATTACTGACCATCTGTGCACTGCCAGCAAAGTTTGTCAGCTGGCTTACCGTCTTTTCCTGCTTTCAGCACACTTTGAAAGTGTGGAGTGAGCCTCCATAGGCAAGAACTGATGGAAGAATGGAACTCTCATCGAACTAATGGGGCTTATCCTTGATTTGGAAGTGTCAAAAAAAAAAAAAGTTGCCAGATAACAGGGTGTCAAAAGGTGGGAGGTTCCTATAGAAAGCAAAATCTTTTGGAAATGAAATGTTCTAGATTTTTGTGTGCTGGCAGAAATGATTTAATCAGTTTCACTCTGTGCTTGTGGGTGATTTCAAGTTGCCTATTGGCTTATGGCAACCCCATAAATTTTATGAAGTTTTGATAGGCAAGGAATATTCAGAGATGCTTTTGCTAGTTCCTTCCTCTCAAATCTAGTCTACAGCACTGTCCAAGTACAACCCAAGCTGACCTTGCTTAGCTTCCAAGATAAGATGGGATCTGCTGCTATAGAACCTATTACAATAACTTGATACTACTTAACTGTCATGGTTCTAGACTGTAGAAATCTGAGATTTGTTGTTTTGTGGAATACTCTGTATTCTCTGCTAGAGAACTCTAGTCCACTTCTCTGAGCTATAGCACTGAAGTTGTCTAGCAGAGAATTCTAATTGTAAAGTTGAAGGCTTTCACAGCTGGAATCCATAGGTTGTTGTGGGTTTTCCAGGCTTTGAGGCCGTGTTGTATTAGTATTTTCTCCTGATGTTTTGCCTGCATCTGAAGATCCTCTGAAGATGCCAGCCACAGATACCAGCGAAACATCAGGAGAAAATACTAATAGAACACAGCCTCAAAGCCCGGAAAACCCACAACAACCTAATTCTAATTGCCTCACCAAAGTACAGATCTCAGGTTTCCATAGTCTAGAACCATGACAGTTAAGTGGTATCAAACTGCTAACAGTGTAGTGTAGATATACTTTGATGACATAAGTCCTGTCTGCACTTTCTTAGGTGAGGCATACTTTCATGTAGACATGCACAGAATTTCTTTCTCTTTCTGTGAACAGAAAACATATAACAAGCATCCCCTGTGTGTTCATTGCATGCGTGAACTAGGGAGATGGGCTGGCCCCACTGTCAACATGACTGTTGGCTCTTCCCCTGCTGACCTCTGCATGTTCATAGGAAGTTCTCCTCCCACATAACTGATTTTGTGTTTCTCCTTTGCATGCCAAAGAGAAAACCAGAATTCATGAAGGTACTAAGGAACAGGCTAGTGGGTAGTTTTATTTTCTCATCCATGCTGGACGCATGCACAGAGGAGGCTCTTCCCCATTCACAGATTAAATGTAATCTATAGAATAAATGGCAGAGATTTCAGTGGAGGAAGATACAAATCCTTGCAAGCAGATGGGAAACAAGGATGAGAAGAAAATGTAGGTAGGATTGGAGAAACTCAGCTAAACTGAAACTAAGAGTTTTTCACATTTCCACAGAAAATGCTTACAAATTTCCTTTTTGTAGGAAAAGAAAGTCTTACAAGCTGATACAAACAGAAGATGTAATGAGAATGCTGGTGGAATTTGAAAGAAAAACACAACAGAATTGAGATGGGGGGCTTAGCAAGTTCCTAATATGCCTGACTTTTATGTCGATTTTTAAAATTACTTAATTTATCATTCCCAAACTTAGTCCATTCTAGATATGTTGGATTACAGCTCCTGTCATTCCATCATGCCCATGGGGACTGAGGATGATTGTAGCTGTAGTCCAACATGTCTGCCAGTCACCAGTTTGTGAAATGCTAAGGTGGACATTCTGTGCAAAACTAATATTTACCAAAATATCTCAGAGCTCCACAGGAGCTGTGGTAGCTTTTGGGCAGACATAACATTTAGCAATAGCAAGTTGTGCTGATACATCTGGAGGTAATCCAATAAGAATGCATCTATCAATCAAATACCACTACTTCTAAGATTTTTTGCTAACTTTTCCCACAAGAGGAAGTTCTACTTTCATCTAGCCTCTTGTGACATTTTGTGATAAGTATCATTCAATATAGGCTGCATTGAGATGATATGAAATAGATGCCCTAAACAGATAGAACAGATTTAATAGGGAAGCTTGGGATAGCTAGTCAATCTGCATATATCTTTAAGTTCTTTTATGCATTTTGTTTTGCATGCAAGTTTGTCAATGAGAGACTACTCAGGAAATATATTCATTTTGAGTTGTCACGCTAGTGAATTCCCCTATGTCTCTTCGAGATTCCCCCCCCCTTTAATTTCTAGGGGCCTTTTGAAAGGACTTCTCTATTCTTTTCCTTTTATATATCATTTTTTAAAAAAAATCTGTTGAAGAAATCTTCAAAAACTTTTATGCTGAAAGGAATCGTAATTCCCCCCATAAGCACTTGCAGAAGTACAATCTTAACATCTATTGACAGTTCAATTAATATTAAAATTTAAGGCAATTTAAATGTCCTTTGTTTTCATTATTAAATGATAATTGTAGGAAAAGAGAAGTTGTATAAAGCCATAGTAAAGAAAAATAGGATTTGATCAGGATAGAGTATGGTTATTTTCATATTATATATGTATTCCTGCCTCTCTTTGGATATCTCAGAGTGAGGTACAGACAATGAAAACAAAATAAAGCTGTTATAAATCATTTTTGAAAATAAGAAGGAAAAAATGAAACACACAAACAAATGCAAACACATTTGAACAGTCCCAAACCCAAGGCTACAGTTCTGTGCACATTTATGAGAAATAAGCCTCTCTGAATACAGTGAGGATTACTTCCAAAAAAATAAATATGCATAATGTTGCATTGTTAATCCATTAGCATCCTAATAATATCTCTTAAGACTTCTGAAGATCAGTTCTGACCCTGCTACAGCTTCCCACCCAAAGGTTATCTCTGGCAGAAAGCTATCTCATGGTTGGCCCATGATGGAATGAGGTGTGGGAGTACATAGACCTTGGCTTTGATTTACCACAGCTTTCTTAAAAAATACCACCCATATGAACATTATTACTATATCTGTGGCACATTTAGCTGTGATAAGCCTCACTTGAGCGCAACTGGACTTCTGAGTAAACATAGCAATGGACATTCCCTATTAAGCAGGAGTGGGCAGCCTTTGGGGTTTGGGACTTTCCCAGATCCACCAGGACTGACATTCATTTGCCACCACTGCTACTAACCTGCTGCTACTGAAAACCTGCTGCTGAAAATTCTGCTGGGAAGCAGCCCACAAATAGAGAGATTCTGGTGGAAACAGAATCACCAGGGGAAGTATGATCCCTCAGAGGCCTCACAAATTACCAGGATAGACATTGACCTGATATAGAAAATTATCTGGTGACATTTGCAGTAGGCTCTTAGACTGTCACTTTCTTTTTAAATGTGAGTGGCCATTGATGCTGCCATACTGATTGCCATCTTCCCAGCTGGGCTGGGTGGAGATGGTGGCACACAGAGAAGAGATCAAAGGCAAGGGTCATATATTCACTGGCTCACTAGACATGCATTGTAACTGCAGCTGATTATGGCAGAATCAGCAAGAATGCCAAGAAATAGTGCAGTATTTTAAAAGCCACAGGAGATTGGGTTTAAAGGAAACAACACAGTACAGAAGGATCTGGAGGACAAAGAAAAGGTAAAAGCAAAGACATGGAGAATGGACAAAGAAGATGGAAGAGTAAAGTGGGACAAGACAGAGCATAACGGAGTATGTTGAAACGGGGAAAGGTTGGGAAAGATAGGGCAGAAGACAATCCTGGCCAAAACAAACAAGTACAAGAGAGAGGAAATAGCTCAGAAAAAGAAGACAGCTATTACAGACTCTGGAGATAGGAAGGATATCCAGAAAAGCTGAAAGAGGAAAGGGATGGGGAGGGAAAAGTTAATCAGGCAGGAAAGGCAAGCCTTTTCAGAGGAGAAAGAGAAGCACCTTATCCCCCTGGACCCTTATTTCCCATGAAGAGAGGAAAGCTCAGTACCTCAAAGGTCAGAGGAATCTGTCTTTCCAGTAGGGTATTGATTTTTTCTAATAGTCAGACATCCAAAACTTCCCTTTTGCAGGCAGTAGAAGGCATGAAAAGATTGATGCAATCTCAGCTAGTCAAGAGAAGCACGATAGAGAACAGAACATAGGATGGACATAGGACCAAGACCAGAATCACTTATGTCTTCAACTCCTCTAGTCTCGCCAGAGGAGAAGCTATGAGCCTTAAAATGTTATGTTTTTGTTGTTGTTGAGATCCTGCAAAGTAACAAGGATTCTAATAAACAGAATTGGTGAGAAATTGAATGTTGGGGTGGGGGGTTGGATGGGGAACTGATGGCTCTATTCCAGTGGAGGGAGCTAAACTGTATTTACAGCCAGTTCTGCAAAAGTTGAGTGTTCTTAGCATGGTTTTGATGCTCTATTAACAAAAAACTCTCTGAAACTTTAGAACAAAAGCTGTTGAATATGCCTTTACTGTCAACTGTGCAAAAGCCTTCATAAGCAGTGTTTTTTCTGAAAGGCAAAGCAGAAGACTGTTTCTGCCAACTATCTTCTGTAACTACGAAGCATCCTAACATGTACAGGAGAACATGGAGCAGCCCTTGCTTTCATAGGAGTTCCTCATATATTTAGGTGCCAGTGCAAACTGTAGTTATTGGAATAGTCCACATTCATCTTTATTTTTCTTCTAGTCTATGTATGCTTATCATGTTTTAATATGCATTTAGTGTTTTCTCAGAGCTAAAAATAATTCTCCATGTTCTTCTACTCCAGAATAGAGTTCATTTTGATATTTCAATAGGGCAGCCAGACATGACTAACAATGAAAGTAGCTGTTTTATCCATTCCCAATTATGTTTTTTCCCCTCAAATGAATATGAAATATGTTGCTCTCTTATCATTCAACTCACAGTAGAAAAATAATTGAGCCTAAAATAATATTTTTTTCTGTGAATGCAGCTGAAATATTTAATGTGACTGGGTTTTTTTTAAAAAATCAATCATGTATTATTTCACCATCTCTTCTTGTTTCTAAATAACCCATTGTGCAGTAGAATAATTTACAGTTCCAATGGATAAGCAGTTAGTTTTATCATTAAAGATAACATTGATCACTTGAAGCAGCTGAAGGTAGAATAGAATTTGCATAAGATCTGTTGTTGTATATTAGAGAGTATGTGTCTGCATGAGCGAAAGAGAGCATGTATTAGTTCTTTGCAATAATAGTACCCTTCAAGGAAAATAGGCAAAAATCTGTCTTTGCTCACTTTCTCGTGTCCAACCATTTGTAGGTCAGACATGACTGAAGATATTAAAAGAGAGGTTTACAGCAAAAATAAATGGGGTGAAGATTAGAGCTGTGGTAATTTTCAATAATATAATCATACAGAAGAACAACTATATTAAAACTTGAAGTGACATTAGGAAAGATTTAGAGAGATAGATAAAACTTAAGTTATTTCTACTGGGCAGAATTTCTATAACCAAAATGAGTGTTTTACCTAGAATGTTGTTTCTCTTTCAGACTACACTGATTTTGACTAATGATGTTTTATTCAAGCAGTGGCATGCAGATATATCAAAGTTAATATGGCAAGTTGGATACATACATTCCAGTTGGATATGATTTTACCTAGAGTAAAATATAAAATTTTACAAGATGCTAAACAAAGAAGGGGATTGGAATTGCCAGATCTGAAATTATATTTTGCTGTGAGCTTCCTAATTTGTTTGAAAGAATGGATATTGTTGGAAAATAAAAGATATAGAAGGGCATGAAGTAAAATTCTATGGCATGGTTATATTTGAATAACCCTTATGTGTGAAAAGCTTGTTTGGATTAGATACAGACCAAGGTTATGTACTAAAACACCCTTGTGGCTGTCATGACAAGATGCTTTGTACAGGAAAGAAATGACACAGAAGCAAAAGTGATTAACTTATCAAGACTTTTTTAGAAATTGAACAGGAACAGAATAGAATTAAAATTATAGAAGAGTTAATGTTTGAGGGATATAGTTTCCAGTGTTTTTCCTATAGACAGATAATAGAAAAGTACAAGGTAGATGAAAGGCTGTATGGTTTTGCATTGATTAAATCAGAGTTTGAGAAACTGTTGTGCTCAGATGATGAACATTTGATTGGTGAAATCTATAAACTTTTGCTGAAAACTGAGAGGGAAGATGAAGTAGTTAAAGACTGTACAATAAAGTGGGCACAAAATATTGAATATAACATACAGTTGGAACAGTGGGGAAAATGTGGTCAAAGGGGATTAAATTTCCATTGCCTCATGATCTAAAACAGAATTTCTATAAGGTGATGTATCCGTGGTATTTGACTCCAGAAAAATTGCCCAAAATGCATAAAGATATCTCAAATAGATGTTGGAAATGTGAACAAGTGGGAACTTTTTACCACATACATGTGTCAGACATGAAAAAACAAAAAAAATCTGGAATCAAATACACTATTTTGTAATCTGATGTGTCATTAAACCTGAATTGTATTTGTTGGAACTAGTAGAAGATTGGCTGGAGAAGAAATATGACAAGATATTAAGATATATGTTCATAGCACCAAGGCTATTACATGTGGTAAAAAAAAGAATGCAGAAATTCTAATGAAAGAAGACTAGCTGATAAAATTACTGGACTTAGCTGAAATGCTGAAATGACAAATTGATGATATTGCTAAGATAAAAACTGGTGGCAACTTTCACAAACGACTGGGAATCATTAACAAGCTTTTTGCCAGAAAACAATCATTGTAACATTACAGTTGGATATGATAAGAATTTTTTTTAAAAAAATTGTTATTTTCAGCAAATGTTTCTGCATTGTTTAAAGGTGGTGAATTTGCTCCTGTCCAAAAATATATCTGAAAGTGCAGAAGATCTAGAGTTAACTTAACATAAGGTACATGTTCATTAGCCAGTAGAGAACTGGGGGAAATTTCTACCCCCCCAACACTTCTATTCTTTTTTATCTTCCTATAAATTACCCTCTTTTACATCATGTCTTTTAGCAAATTAGCCCAAGGTATTTTGCTGCATGAAGTAGAGGAGCAAATTCCAGTCCTAACTATTCAAGCCAAGGTATATAGTACCTAAAGCAGCCAAGTTATTTTAGTAGTTGGGACTGAAAATCTGACAGGCGCCTCTCCACATACCTGACTGCAAAAATACAGAATTAAATTAACAATAAAAAAAATACCTAGCAGTTTTCCACCCATTCGTGTCATAAAAACTGTCTTTTGAGATGATCACTTTACTCTGCCTAGTGGCAGACCCAGCTCTGGACTTTCAGGTTATACTGGATTGCAGAATTGTAGGACCTTTAAATCTTTGTAAGACCTTTAAATCGTTGTACTATTACATGTGGGAGCTTCTCCCCGTGCAACATCGGATAATGCTATTCTGTTCCATACTGATACTACGCCATTCTATTCCAACATAAGAACATAGTTTTGAGGCAACCTTAAGTCTAATAGATTTATTTGTAGGCATTTTCTGCATCCAATTGTATTCTCAATTTCACTTTCAACCAACTACATTGTACATGTATACCTGAAATTCTGGTATTGTACTCCATACATTTGAGGTGGTGGCTTGTAATCCAGAAAATACCATGATAAACTGTATCTGTTAGTTTAAAAATAGGTCACAAATTTCTTCGTTATCTTACTCGAATAATATTATTGACATTTTATTTACAATGTCCACAAGAAATTTTTGCTAGATTTTCTTTTTCACTTGGGAATCCAAACTGGAATTCTTAACACTGGAAAGTTACCTAGCAAATCGTACTACATTTCTAACATGCTTATTTGAACCATCTGATAAAGTGTTCTCACTATGTGCGCTCACCAGTAGGTAGTGCAAACGGGGGGGGAGGAGTTTCAGCATACTGTAAATAATGAACACATGTAGTGATAATCCAAACCCTGTGGATGTGAACTGAAATAAAACCTGCTTTAAAAAAAAAAAAGATATTGCCATCCTTTGAACAGCCATTTTCCCTAAAGTAATGTCTGTCTTCACGATCTTTGCTAGAGATAATGCTAAGAGAGAAAAGAGGCCTAAGTCCCATAGAACTGGCAAAACCTGTGAAGTGTTATTCTTTCATAATTTGAGGTCAACAGTGTGAAGAGAAAGAAAATAGTTCAACAAATCTGTGCCCTGCTAGTTTTTGTAGTCTAGTTTGTCATCTTTACCCATTTTTCATGTTGCTGCTTTTCTTTTTCTAATTTTCAAAATTTAACAATGTTATATGGAATGTCATCTTTTTGCGGACATTTGCCCATCTCCGGTTTTCAAGACTTTATCTGTTCTCCAGCAACTCTCAAGGATTATCGTCAGTGATTCTGAGATTACTTATAGCAGTGTGTGTGTGTGTGTGTACACACCTGCACCCCTTTGGTTGTAGTTCTTTTGGCTCTGGAGATGTGAATTCATTTAGAGTAGCCATTATTCCTGTATTACTTCTTTACCTGTTTTGTGCTGCATTTCCCCTACTGCATCATCTGCTCCATCTTCTCCAGGTTGAATAGCATTTTCCTTTTGAGAGATGACTGAGTCCATTTCCACACCTTATCGGATCTTGTTGTCCTCCAGTTGTGATCCCAGCAGCATCTTTGCCAAGAAGAGAGCACAACAGGAACTCTCCCCTCTGCACCTGACCGGCTCCTGGTGGAAGAGGACATGCCTCTTCCTTCTGCAATGCAGCCGGGCTCCTTCACATGCTGTGCTGGGGCAGGAAGTGCTTCCATTGCAATTCCTGCCCTTCTTCATGGCTGGGAAAGATGGGACCATTGTGCGATCAGAGGTCATTCACAGAGAAACTTTGTCAATGATTTACCCTGTGATCACACCAGTTGGTGATGGGAGAAGGACAGGACCACAATGACTTCATGCAGAAGTATTGACACAGTCCCACTCCTCTTCATTCCCATGCTGAGAAACAGTCATCATACAGAAAGGGCCTGAGGCAAAAAAGATGTTGAGTAATTCTGCATTTTCTCTGTGCCCTATTAACTGCCATCTTCTCTATGTAGCAGCCCTACCATTTGCTTGTTCTTCCTTTCTCTATGAACATAAGCCAGGTTTTCATCTGTGTTTTATTGTTTCAGTTTGTCCACTGCTGAACTATGATTCAGCAATAAATAGAGAGAGAGGGCTGGATGTTTCTATAAGATCCTCATAAGCAGCTGAAATGTGTGAGTTGCTATCATCGTCGTCAATCATCTTTATCTTTATGCTCCACTTTGTCCCCAAGATTGGGACTCAAGGCTGTTTACAAATTAAAATGATTGCAATATAGTTAAAACATATGACAAGTCAAAATTAGATTTAAATTACACTATAACAGTAAAAAAAAAATTGAAACATCCACATTAAAGGGATAAAAAGCGGTTAAAACCCACAATTTAAAACAAGGCAGTAGTCTCTTCAAAGCCTTTTCCTTAAAAATGTTCAGTTCCAAAACCCTTTTGGAATAAAGAAAAAGTCTTTGCCTGCCAATGGAAGGAGAACACATTGAGATTTACCACATTGTTTGCTGCCGTTCATGCTAGAAAGGAAGGCATTACAAAAGTACCTTGTTTGTGCTTTGCCTTATGTGAGCCTCTTGGCAAAGCCAGTGCTGCTTTGTGCTGGTGCTGCCTCATCAAATGATGCGTTGTTGAAAATATGCCTCCTATTAAAAATCATTAGATGGACTCTGAAATCTTGTAAACCATCCTGAGTTTTTAAAGAAAGATGGAATAGAAATTAAATCACCGAATCAGTAACATAAATACAACAGCAAATTTTGATATTTTTTTTCAAATAGTGGAGGGCAAAGTGTGGCCCCATGGTTCATGGAACCCTGGAGGTTATGTTGTCCTTGACCCCTGCAGACTCCCCAGACTGTAATTTTTCTGGCAACCACTCCTCCTCCTGTAAAGCCTTTTTCTGGAAGGCTGCTGAAGTGCCAATTACCTTTTAAATAGACTGTATTCATCCTCACTCAGCACTGCTTAATATTATGTTAATATTATGTTTCCCAAGTGCACTTTTAGCTATTTGCAGGGCATTTGAGGGGTGGGTAGGTGGGACATATTGGCATCAGTGATATTCCTTCTGAGCCCTGGAACATCTTGGGGCAGAAAATTGGTCCATGGACCAACTGCAGTTGCTCACCCCTGTTCAAATTGTGAAAGCTGGCATTTTCTCCAAATCCTTCTAATGTTTCTCATTTTGCATCAAGTCTCCAATAAGCCATTGCATATCACAGCAGGAAATAAGCCCTCCAGGAAGCCAGTTTTAGAAAATAATGTTTTAATGATCTCTTATCGATTAAACAATCAATATGTAGCTCTCTTTTCTGGTGGCATACAGTATTCATGGTGTTTTATGAATCCATTGACTTTTCTTGTATAGGTTTGTTTTCAGAAGACACATGAATAATCTTCTCAAAAGCTTGTTTAATGCCACACATCTAGTGTTCTGCAAAGGAGACTCTTAAACTTCTCTGTTTGAAATATCTCTGGGGAAAGCATGGCTGTGAAATGAGGATGAGGAACCAATTTGTTTATTATTTATTATTATTTATTTGTATCCCGCCTCTCCATATGGATCGAGGCGGCGAACAACTTACAAATAGCATGTATTTCGATACATTTCTATTACATGCCCCCAACAAACTGGGTACTCATACAAAGGATTATACTTATGTATCCTAGAGAAACTTCAATGTAGATTTTCAGATGTGCCACAAAAAAAAATTAGATTCAAAAGTGGAAGACATTTGTATAACTAAATATCCCAGTGTATCCAGAGATCAGAGGACCATAACTTATAGAATATTAGAATAATACGGTTGGAAAGGACCTCAACAGCCGTCCAGTCCAAACCCTAGTAGTGCAGGAAATCTATTGCTACAGCGCTGCTAATAGCATTCATCCTCTTTAAAAAAAAACACCAACAATGGAGGTTTATCACCATCTAAGGAATTAGACAGCAGACACTAGCAGCAAGCTCTTCCTAATATTTATACAAAATCCCCTCTTGCAGTTGAAAGTGATGGTTTGGATATTACCTACAGCAGTAATAGAAAGCAAATCTCTCCCTAAAAGTATAAATCCTTTTATTCTACATGGGGGGGAAAATTACAGTCCTTCAGGGATTGTGTAAATCTTGGACTTGCATGAGATATTTATTTGAATTCCAGAAGAGACGAGAGAGAGAGATCCACTGTTCCTCAAGTGCTTGCTGGTGAAATAATACCCGTTTTCTTTCATCTCCAAATTTCAGACTATTTGTTTGACATAAATTTATAAAATCAAAATTTAAATAGCTTTGGAAAATTTAAAGATAGATTAAATGCTAATCACAGAACTGGCAAATGGAACTGAGACTGGCTTTCTAAAATTAAAATGTAGGTGCCAAAGGCTGATCTGGTCTGAGACTGTAGTGTAAGATTTTATTCTTTGCCTCTCTAATACGATCCCAATCCAGATTATGGGGCCTGCACCTGCAGTTTGCGGAAAGCCAGTCATATAGTTACTAACTGCAAGATTGCTGTGGTCCACTTTGGCCCCCAAAATATAGATTGTTGATGTCAACAGTGGGTGAACATGTTTTCCAAAATATTGGATAGTGTCTATGCTTGGTAGCTTGGCATTCCCTGAATGTTTACGCAGAGGGCATTTATTTATTTAATAATAAATCATCCAGAGAATCATTGTATGAAGTCTAATGGCCCCTGGTATGCAAAACAAAACAAAACAAAATCCAAGACCTTTGAATTTTATAGAAACTTCCATATATTATCTGCTTTATATTACCCAAATTAATGTGTTGGTCTCAATCAAGATTCATTATTCCATGGATTAAGATTCTTCTGTCTTTATCCCACATTGCTGTCTGGGATTCAATAATATATAGAAATTTAGCCTCTTTCTGTATCTTGCCTTCATCTGTTTGTGATTCATCTAGAGAAATGTTTAGAACTGTGATTGTTTTAACTGGATAATGCTATGAAACAAAGTTTCACAACTCTTCTTCACTCTCCCCACTACTGATGCTAATGTGTGTGTGTTAAAGAATGATTAAGTCACTGTTAGTTTCATTCCTAAATCTTCTTTGTCCTATATCCCCAAGTTATGTGTGTTACTCTAAAGTGCATGAGAACTCTTTTTTGTTTCTGTATGGAAAAAAAAAATTATGCACATTTCCCTAGTGTAAACATTTTGCATAGAGTTTTTCACCATCTCAATTGTGTGCTCAGGGCCAAGCTGTCTACTGACCCCCCGAAAAGACCACATAGACACCAACATTTGGGAAAAACAAAGCAACAACTTTATTGGCTACAGATGTGACAGGGTTGGCATGTGCATGGGTCTGGATTCAGGCATCAGCCAACCCACTTGTTAGCTGATGAACCAGACACCAAGCCCAGCCGGGATCACCTGGTGGCAGGGCCAAGGCCACTTGCCCCACCAGGGAATACAGAGGATGTGTGCACCACTGACTGCCGCACATCCGATTCCCTCTGCACTCCTAATGCCCCAGAACTCCTTGTCCCAGCCTGGGAACCATCATACTGGACCCAGAACCCATGCCACTGCCACAAGAGGTGGGCAATGAAACCTGGTGCCCACCAACCACCACCTCTCAACATCTGCAGCCAACAACATGCCATACCAAATAAAGGGGGGGGGAGATGACAGATGATGACCACAGCCCCTCTCCTATGGGTCCAAAGTCCAAATCCCACAGCAGACATTGTGAATCTGCTGCCACCATGTGTCCATTGCTCGAAAACTGAGAGTCCAGAGGCTGTTCACATTTTGCGGGAGCTGCGCTTCTCCTTTTTGCTGCTTCAAGATCTTATCCTCCCTGCTGCCACAGAACTTGGCTGTTCCCATTATTCTGCCAATTCATCTCTCTGACTCCAAGGGGCTGGCATTCCCATTCTCGTACAGCTAGGACTCAAGAGAGAAAAAACATCACCACCTACTGTACCTAGCCTTGGGCATATGTAGCCCTTGAAAGCACCCGGTTTCTCTTAATGGCTACCAGGTCCTGGCCACAGAGGAAAAAGTGACCCCGGAACAACCCAGCTGGGAACTGAAGTCACCTGAGGGTGGTCCTGAGCACTGCCACAAGTTGGGACCGGGGGGGGCATCCACATGAATGAAAAAGTAGCCCTCCCCGATGGCCTCTAGCTTCAGTATCTGTGCAGGACACAGACAGGGCATGGGACAGGGCTAGGCAAGGGCCACAGTGCAATGATGGAACCTCTGCCCATCCGATTCCCATTTGATTTGTGAACACAAATATTGGCTGACACACACCCCCGGGACAGAGATGCATCCACCTACTGTACCCTGCCTGGGCACTCAGACTTGGACCCAGCCACCAACTCACCCGCTGGAAGGCTCCAAAAAAGGCAACCATAAATGCTGTATTGAATGGCCTTACTTTTGCTTTTGAATGGCAGATGACTGGCAAGACCTATAAGATCTTGTGGAGGAGAGGAAAGGAGATGGGGCTTCTGTTGTCTACGCTGTTGGGGCTGACTGCCTCCAAGCGTCCGCTACCCATCTGATTAACAGTGGCAAAGGGATCCCCAAACTATCTTACCCAGCTGAAAAAAGGGACAGATCTTCCAGGTGCAGGGCCATGGACTACTGGACAAGGCTCGATTCTCTCAAGTACATGAGAAACTTAAGGATGCATTGCTTGGAAACAGGTCACTCCAATGGAGACCCATGTTCACTGTCAAAGGCCCAGAGTCTGGCTCTTGTCCTGGAGTAGGCCCTCACCATGGTGGGTGCACTGGAATAGATTACCCCTGTATCACTGTTTGCTGCCAAGGTTCCACAGTTCCTCCAGGGAGGATGCCAGCTGCTAGTCTACCACTTGTGATAGCAATCAGAATCTGTCCACCTGAAAACAAGATAGTGAATCCTCTATCCTGTTATGCAGCCCTGGAACATAGTGAATTATGAATGTGATGTTAGCATATAAACAAATCTGTGAACCATTGGTTCATTTGGACTTGAATGACTGCCAGCTGAAGACAGCAGCCACCACCTGATTGTTATTTCAAAATGGACCCTCTTGTATTGGAATTGGTCAACCCAGATGATGATGGCCACTACCGTGGGGAACAACTCAAGGAAAATGAGGTAACACACTACCTGTCCGTGTAGCCAGGCATCTGGTCACTGTTGGGCACACCAGTGGCCATTGAAGTAAACCTTAAAACCAATGCCTCCAATGAGTTTGAGTGGACTTGTGGCTTTAGACCTAGCTCCCACACCTCCTGCCATGGAGATACCCCATGTGCTCCTCCAAAAACCTTTGCTGGTCAGCCAAGTCCTCTGTGACTCCCTTGGTGATCCTGTTCCGATGATGTGGAGCCTTGACCCTGGGTGTGATTCTGACCAGATGCGTGCAGAAAAAAGAAAGAACCATCCTGGGTGCCACCACTTGCAAACAAAGTAAAGTTGGCTGAGCAGGATTTGCACCTCCTTGAGGCAGCTGTTCTACAATGCAAAAGGGGCAACAGGTGATCCTTGATGGCATGCAACTTGGCCTGTGGGAGGCAGGAAACCTTTGCTGAATTGAGAGTGATTCTCAAGTGAACCAAGGAACTAGTTGAACCATACCTGTTGTGTATGCAAATTTGTCTGTATTTGGGTATTCAAGATGTGTGCCATGTAAAATCCAACCGTGTTTCCCATCTATATATATGACTATGAAATGCAGTTTATTATAATTTGTGTAAAAAATGTGGGACCAGAATATTATCCTTCATTCCTACAGTATAACACTGCTCACCTGATTTTCCTGGTCATGTTTATCCAGTTTGTGCGTATGAGTCAAATGTGGTACATGCAAATAGCTTTTTGCTTTGACAACAAACAACAGGAGAAAACAATCTTTCAAGCTTCTGAAACTCTGGTGGATAAAATACAGCCCTCCAGATGTTGTTAGACTGGAACTGCCAGTGTTCCTCATCATAGATTTTATAGATTTGTTATTTTATTTTTTACAACTCACCTACCCTAATTTCAGAGGAACAAACATTGTCATCTTGGCGTTGTTGCCCACTGCTTAAACAGAAAGGTTCCTTTGCAAATCTGTGGAGAAAGTATGGCAACTAATAACCTCCAGCTGAATTAATGAAAACTGTTTCAATACATATCTGCCATTCTATCATTCCTGCAAGTAATGCTTATGTTTTCTCCTGGGAATTAGATACTGCTTCAGGAAATGTCTCTCCTAATTTCTTTCAGTTGAAGTATGGCAAACGTCATGCAACTGATTGTAATTTCCCTTTAAGAAGGAAAAAGCCCTTGTTTGTTTCATTTTTTATTTTTTAAAGCTATGTACATCTAAAAGAGAAAGTTGACAAACTGCATACAGATACTTTGGTTTGGAAATCATGGTTCCATGAACACCACTTCTAAGGACGTGCCCCAAGGTGAAAACAATGAAGGGGGAAATGTCCAGAGGGGAAAACAAAACAGCTTGGAGATCAAATTTGATTTTTTTAAAAAATCTTTATTTAAGTTTAGATCCTGCCTTTCCACCAGAAATAGTGCTCAAGACAGCTAAAATTAATGTAATGCAAACAAAACACAGGATTATAATTGTAAAATAAAAAAAATGGAGAAAATAAGCACTTGCTAATTAAAATCTTTTTTAGTCACAAATTGCCTAAAATGCCAAAAGCCTGCCTGAACTGAAATGTATTTGGTTACCAATGGAACAAAGTTCTAGCCAGTGAGATCTTTTCTGGTGTTCCCATCAAACATGCCTCCAGTTGTAGCAAGACAGAAAAGAAGAGTCTCTTAAAATCCAGGCTCATGTAGGTTATATAGATTTCAGAGGAGGTAAGTGATAATGATCGCTACCCCCATGCAGATATTCAAGATCTCGCATAATGGAGCAAAATTAGTCACCATTACTCTAGTGAAGGAGTGGGCAAAGTGTGACTTACAAGCCCCATAAGGATTCCCCCTCCCTGCCATAAAATAAGAGTTTTTTTACAGGCCTCAAGAAGTGAAATTGTTTTCTTCATAAGGGATTGCACAGTTAGAGTTAGGTTTTTGAATAGTGCTCTTTGCCCATTTATAATTCTTGCTGTAATGGTAGTATACAGGAACCTTACTGTAGCAGCTTTCTCAGTTTTAGAACCACAGGGTTATTGGGAGGATAGGTGGAGAGAAAAGTTGTGCACATTGCCTTGAGCTTATTGAAGGAATGATGGAATATAAATGCATTTTAAATTGTAAAGAAATCTCTTGTAGATTTAGTAGAGAAATAACAAGTATTTTGTTCTTTTAATTTTGGGGAAGAGTTGGTTATTCCTTTCTGTTTTGCTGTCTACTAAAAGTAATACCTTGTTCCAACCAGATGCTCAGGACAGAGAAAAACAAATGCTTGCTTAAATATTTGGCAGTGTTAAAAAGAGTCACTTTGAAAACTGTGACTCCACAACTTCCTCCTGAGAATGATCAGTGAACATACAGGCAGGGAATTCTGGAAGCTGTAGTCCTATAAAATAATTTCCTATGTTTTGTTTTGTTAACAGTTTGATTTATTAACAATTCCAGTGAAGAATATGGAGCGGAAACTGAAAAGAAACACCTAAACTAGGTAAGGGAGACTAGAGATATTGCAGACCTCTTCCAGTAACATACTTGGCTGGTGACTGATAAGTAGGAGTAGGGAGATTTGTTAGAAAAGTGCTGATGATGTCAAATAGAAATACATTTTAAGATAATAGTTGGGAGCCTATTCAAAGCGTGTGCATAAGCCTCTTTAGGTGAACAGGTTCTGTGATATTCTTTGACTAGCTTATCTTGTTACAAAGAAGTAAGTGTTTTGCACTTGCTCTGATCTCATTTCAGGCATCAGGTATGTAACAACATGTCAAGGTAAGCTGCTTAATTGCAAGATGTGAAGACACTTCACAGATCTTACAGTTGAACATTTTTTTTCTGTACATCATCATCATGCTTTATTTGGATACCACTTTTCCATTGTATACCATGCAGTTCAGAGCAGTTCAGAACATCAGAAGACCTTGCATAATAAAATATGGCATTTGAAGGTGATTCAAGAACAATTACAAGGCAACAAAATATCCAATAATCATACCAGTTATATATCAAACTTCAAGTACAGTGAAAGGAAGCACAATTTACATACATATCTTCATTTTTAAAGTGTCAAGTCACCCTTTCTTTAGTCAGGGCTGTAGAACTCAGTTTATTTTAATTGGATTACTGTTATCTGTTCTATTCTATTGAGATATCTTTCTGCCCAAGCTATGAATATCTTTGCAGAATGAAATATTTGTATCTTTGTTTTGAAGGGCATACAAGGATATTCAGGTTAAAAATAAGGTGCAATTTCCTTTTTAAAAAAATGATAGTGACTAGAGGATGGAGATTTTTTATTTTCCCTTGAACTAGTTGAATCACAAAGGAAGAAGAGAAAAATTGCTGCAGGTTGTAGTTCAGGGAGAAGTAGCATGTGAAACCTTTGTCACAAGGGCTTTTAGAGAGGTTTGATCAACTCTGACACTGCAGGAGCCTCCAATTTTAACCTGTAATGAAGAACATATATAGTAATTTCTTAGTGCCAGTAGTTTTGCTACTGAAAATAAATTTGTAATGCAAGTCCTAAAAATAAAACAAAACATGTTGTAGTGTATTTAACAGTGCCTAAGCTCTGAAACAAACATCTGCAGAGTGATTGTTTTATTCCACAGATACAGTTATGTATGAATGTCCCTATAGACTGTTGCGTGATGGGCAAGGTTTGCAAAATTCCAGTTCACACAGAATTTGAACTAAAATTCTGACTCCCCTTGCAATCAATTCTATGAGGCAGTGGGATATATCAATAGAACTTCTTCCTCCTTTGGAAGGACTCCTACTGTTAAAGCAAGGAACCTTTCCAACCTATCATATGTCATCTATAGACATGCACATGATGTGTCTTCAAAATGTTGCAAAACAACCGCAGTTGAGGAATATGCCAGAGTGGGGAAAGGTGAGACAAGAGGAGGGTGGCTAGACTTTGTACACAGTTTTTTTTAATGCAAAATAAAGGATCTTGGTGTTATGGCAGATCCATTCTCCTGGAGCCCTTTCAGACTATACAGTTGTAGCTCTATCATTCCACTTTAACTGCCATGGCAACATCCTATGGAATCCTGGGATTTGCAGTTTAGGGAAGATTATTTAGAACTATTAGGCGGATAGCTCTAGTGACTCCCGTAACCACAAACCCAAGGATTCCACAGGATGGAAGCATAGCAGTTAAAGTGGAATTATAGCACTGAACTTGTATAAGATGAAAGAACCCTAGGTTGCTCATTCAGGTACCAGCCTTTGAGTTCTTGTTAATCATTTTGCTTCACAATTCCAAACCCTTCTCTGGCTTAAGTAACTGGGCCCTTTAACACTAAACAGGCGGATGTGGTTTGTATTAGGATCAGTTGAGTAATGTATAACTGATTCTTTCTTTAACTGTTTTTTTTTCAAAAAAAAAAAGCTTCCAATTGAAGATATGGGAGAGCAAAACAACAGTCTATCAAGTAACAGATGAGATACAGAACTAGCATGTAGATAACTATTCATAACTATTTCAAGGTAACAACTCAGAATCAAAGTAGCAACTTTTGCCTGAACTTTTTATTAACAATTTACTACACTTCCAGCTCCCTTCCAATTATATCTATTTCCCCTAGTTTGATCTTATTCCCGACTGCTCAACTGCCAAGCCTCTGTTTTTATATTCTCTCCTACACTCATAGTCCTCCTTCTCAGAATTCCAAGAGCTATGGTTAGCTCTTTTCAAGCTAGGAAGCTCTTGTCTTCAAAGATGTGCTCCCACTGGAGGGTGGTAGGCATGTGAAAAATATTTAAACATTTTCTCATCTTTTCTTGCCACTTTGACACATTCTCTTGAAAATAAAAGGTCAATGCTTGCAATATTTTTTATTGTACTGCAAAATCTGAGAGACCAGAGATATAGCAGGCTTTGGGAAGTTATTTTCAGTGGGCTTGTTTGACTATTTGTTTGCAATTTTTTACAAAAATGTGCAAAATTTTTTCACAACTTTACCAAATAAGGATAAAACTTTGAAAGTGTGTCCTTCTCATGTAAAAGAACAAACTAAGCTAAGATCTACACCCCTACCAAAGGCAGGGGTCATGCATCACACAGAAAAAGGAATTGCATCTGCCATAACGAGGTCACCAATTTCTGTGGGGTAATTTCTGTCTATAGATAGAAATTTAGAAAGAGTGACTTTGTTTTAATTAGAATGACAGTGCATTTCACCATTGTGGGGAAGACTATCATTCACACTACTCTGTTATAGTGTTATAATTCCAATTTAACTGGCATAGTTCCATCCTATGGGATCCTATGTTTTGCAGTTTAGAGACTGGTATTTAGAATTCTTAGCCAAAGAGCATTAGTGGTTCACCAAACTACATTCCCAAGGATTCCATAGAATGTTGCCATGACAGATAAAAGTGGAATATTGGGTTAGAGTTATGTATTGTCAATCAGCCCCAGGTAACTTTTCTCACTGTTCAATCTAATACTCAGGTACTGATGGGCCACTTCAGCATTCCTGCACTCCCTTTTTATCATTTTTAATCAGTATACCAGGTTTAGCCCAAACACTCCATCAAACAGAGAAGTAGTTTCTGTAAAATAGGACACATGGCCATCTTATCTGTGAGAACAGTGTGGTATGTCTTCTCTTTCATAGAACACTGGGAGCTAGAAGTCAGTTGTTTTTTGCTTCTCACTACATCCATATTACAGCAAAAGTTTGAGGTACTTTTCTAATACATGGCAGACATACAAAAATTCTAATTTCTCCAGGTATATGGGACAAGGAATAACAGTGGAAATAAAAAGGTTAACCTGGAGGTATCTTTTCTTATTGATGTTTTTCTCCTCTTTATTTTTTCTTCTTCTAGAAACTAGAAATTGAAATATATTTCTTTTCAGGATATATTCACTTGGAAGATGTATGCTGTTTGATCTGATATTGTTGCAGGTTGTCACCACTGTTGGCTCACATGTATTGATTTTGTTTTCATACCCATGAAAGCTTTGTGAGGTAGGGAAAGAACCCCAAAAAGAATTTCATACAGACATTTTTCAAAGATAATGAAAGCTCTTAAAAGAAAAAGGACAATAAAATAGTTTCCAGGGAAAGAACCATGTTAGTTTATTGCCACAGGAAAAAATGAGTCTTATTACACCTTAATGACTGGCGTATATCATGACATAATAGATGTTATGGACTAGAATCAACTTCATCAGATGATTGAAATATCATCATGTAGAAATATATAGGAGATGGGACCTAACCGGGAGACCAGAGGGAAATGAAATGTTGAAAGTATCAGAATTGATAATTATATCAATGAACAGTGGCTACTCACAAGACGATTGTTACAGAAAACCAGATACCTTGATGCTGACTATCCTAATTAACACACATAGGCTGGAATTCTCTAAGGGACATCTGCATGCAGAAGTTTCCCTTACACATGTGGATACCCTTTTTCAGGCACTGCAGGGGTATTTCTTTCCTCCCTCTGGAGTGTATACAGGCCCTTCCCAATTTTGTTGTTATTGTGTGCCTTCAAGTCATTTCTGACTTATGGTGACTCTAAGGTGAACCTGTCATGGCTTTTTCTGGGATTGAAAGTGTGTGACATGCCCAAGGTCACCCAGTAGGTTTTCATGACCGAACAGGGAATTGAACCCTTGTCATAGTCAACCATCCAGACCACAATGGCTTGCTCAACTTACTGGAAGCTAAATTGGGGCTTTACCACTGAGATACAGCACAATTTTGTATCTGTATGTAGGGATGCAACTATAAATTCTCCAAGCCTTTGTGACTGATGTGAAGCATGGAATGGGAGAACATAGCTTAGATCTACATGGGACTGTTTACATTACACTGTGTTGATGCAATTTGATTAAAACACTTGTAACCTGCCTCTGTAGGAGGCAGAATTGGCATCCTTGATTGATAGTAATTTTATTTATTTATTTATTTGATTTATAACCCTCCTTCATCATAAATGTTCAGGACAGCTTGGCAGTTCAGCTGATCAACTTCATATTAAAATATCCCTATGAAATTTCATTGCTCAGGCTGACCACTTTAAGGTCAGTTACAGAGTTTTCTGGAATACTGAGATCTTATATAACCATTATAGAATATTGCTATTTCTGACTTGAGGTGTATGACAAAACAACAGGAAAGGGAACTATGCTCCTCCAGATGTTGTTGGACTTCGACTCCCATGAAACCTATTAGGAGCTGTGATACTGCAACCAGCTTAGATGCAGGGACAAAGTTGGCATCTGGGTTTGTTGTGGGATCTAGTCCCCATTTTTGTGCCTCATTTAATTTGGAGGACTGTGCTTAAAGAGGTACAGGCCTAGTACCCAATCTGTGAAAGAGAAGTGCCATTATTTAAGCTGAGCTCCTTGAAGATACGTCTGAGTGATTTTAGCTGGAGAGATACTGATTCTGATTCTGTTCTTCTTCTGTGTCTGTTTCATATCAAACCAATCTGGGCACGTTGGTTTGAGTTTGTACATACATAAAAAGCAAAATTAAAACAAAACAAAAGCAAAGCCCAATGACCTGTGCTGTTTTTTAGTACGGAGGTGTCCTTTTGATAACATGCTCAACAGTTGTTGATCTACCGTATGTATAGAGATGACTGGACCTGTTTCATTTTGTTTGCACCTTCCTTTTCCCCCCAAAAAATAACTTTATTTTATGTTTTGTTTCTTCATTAGGAATCTATTCATTCACATACATAAAACCATGCACTACATATATGTTGCATGCCTTTTCCTAACATGAAGGTATTTCAAGCAACTTGCCTTAATATATGCATTTTCACACTTTTCCCCAGTGTACATTTTTTGTATGTAATTCTGCCTCAAATATTTGTGTTTGTAGGCACTTTGAAAAAAAAAGCGAGTGAGAAAGACAAAAGATGATCACATTCTGAATTGTGTATTAATTTAAAAAGTGAAAATGTATATCTAAAATATATTTCTTCACTATTTCACCAGTCTCTCTCTCTCTCTCTCTCTGCGTCTCTCTCTCTGTCTCTCTGTCTCTGTCTCTGTCTCTCTCTCACACACACACGCACACACACACACATGTGCACACACTTCTTCCCAGCCCTTCTATTTAAAACTAAATTCTTGACTATCATCATAATTATGCCTTGGATGTGAGGATGCATCCTTTGATCTGACCTAAGCTAACTGCAAATCAGTTTTGTTTAATGTTTACAAGGTTTCATTATATGATCTTGCTCTAAAAGGTTCTTTCAGCACGAAAATATTTTCTTTTGCCTTGTAAATGAAGTGCTGTAAGAAAGGTTATTGGGCAATTTCTTTCTGTGCCACATGCATGCATTTTTTGCAGAATATTCATTCACATTGGCCCCACTGTGCAGGAAGCAACTATAAATCACTCTCATTATTAGTAGGTCCTGTCAGCCAGGCCCTATTGCAGAAACTGCCTTAAGCAAGGGATTGTCAGCCTGACCAGAGTGATCTACAGCCTCCACACTTGTACTGCTGATGAAATTATGGTCAGAACAATTCTTTCCACAGTCAGGTTAATCAGTAACATCATTGCCATGGTGGAACTGCATTCTTGTTTCAGATAACTGACAATTGGAAAATACTCACCCACTGCATTTTCATTGGATTTTATGCAGTTGTCAAACTGGAACCAGTAATGGCTTGGCTTATTGTCTTACAATTTCCCCTGTTCATGGAGTTAATTAGTTCCCCATCTATGGATTTTGTTATCAACAGTTTTTTTTTTATTTGACAAATTTATTTCAAAGAAAATATTTTACAAAGCACAACCAGATTTTTAAGAGGTGTCTGGATTAGGAATGGAAAGAATATTTATTTATTTATTTTATTTTTTGTAAATTGAGAAATCCATCTAAACATTAGGAAGAATTTCCTGATGGTAAAAGCAGTTTCACAGTGGAATGCACTGCCTCAGGGTGTGATAGAGTTGACTTCTTTAAAGGTTTTTAAACAGAGGCTGGATGGCTATCTGTTGGGAATGTTTGATGGTGTATTCCTGCATGGCAAGGGGTTGGACTTGATGGCCCTTGTGGTTTCTTCCAAGTCTTTGATCCTGTGATTTTAAACCCTGACAAGAAGAATCCTGGACTGACATGAATCTTCACAGTTCAGGACTTATTCTGTGCAAAACTCACAAGGAAACAGGTTTTTCTGCACAGAAAATAACATTTCTGCATGGCAATATTTTCTGAAGAGAAAAAGATGCAGTTGGGGACATTCCATGAAAAACTAGTACATTGTTCATTTGCACAGAAAAAGCTATTTCCTGGGCAGAAGAAGCTGTTTTCTGTGCAAAACAACCACATGCGAATTTTGCACAGACTAAGTCCTGAATTGTGATCCGGCCTCGTGGTTTTTGAAGCCTTTTTTACAGAAGGAAAATTACTAATTACTAAAATTCTCATTGCTTCCCATAAGAAGAAATTTAGTGAAGAATTGCATTCGTAGTATGGATGTTGTACTGTTACTTGGGATTCATCTCCGCTTAAACAGGTAAAACTTGCTTATAAGTTGGCTGGGATCCAGTTCTGATCATGCTGACAAAGAAACTATATTGAAACAATCTGTTCAACATATGGAAAAGCATTCATTTCCATATTGGAAGTATATATTTAGAATTATGACTGCTGTTCCCAGAAGAAGAAACCTTACATGGGTGACGTGGGGGGGGAGGCAGATATTATGTAAACAGGTACACTATTTCATAAATGATGAGAGTTATTGGCCTGAAATGGGATTTGTAGCCCAGAAACATCTAGACAGCCATAGCTGCCTATTCCTGACAAAACATGGACAAGCTGAAGGTGGACAAAACAGAGATCTTGGTGTTTCAGCCAAGAAACACTCAGCAGCCCCTCTCTCATGTCCCGCACTGGATTTACAGGGTTGCACAGTGGCTCCTGTCTTAGTTGCCAGGAACCTTGGAGTCCTGCTGGATAACCACCTATCTCTATGTTCCTTTATTGGGGCTACAGCAAAGGCATGCAATTTCCATCCTTTGAACATCCACAAGATCTGGAGGTTCCTGACTGTAGAGGCTGCCCATCTGCTTGTCCAGGCCTTGGTTATCTCACTTGGATTATTGTAACAATTTACTGGCAGGTTTGCCTTCATCCTCTGGTTTTAATTCAGAACAATGCTGTCCGGGTTGTTTTACATCTGCCAAAATATTCTTCTATTTCTTCTCCCTCTAGATTCCTTTACTGGCTACTAGTTCGGGTCAGGGCCTGTTTCAAACTTTTGGTCCTGGTATTTAAAACTTTGCATTCTAACTTCCCTCGGTATCTTGCAGCTCAGCTTGTGTGGTATGTTCCATCTGGGAATTTGAGATCTGAAGGCAAAGGATTATTATCTGTTCCACCAACATGTACAACTCTATCAAGGATGCAAGCCTTTCAAGATCTGGCTCCACATTTGTAGAATGGTCTTCCTTTGGACCTCTGGCTGGAGGAGGATCTCACCCATTTTCGTAAATGGTTGAAGACCTTCCTCTTTGACTCTCCAACTGAAATCACTGAGATGTATTTAAAGTGCTGAGATGGGTAACAGCTGGTGGGGTGTTGAGGATTTCATGCCATGTATTGTTGTGGTTTACTATTTTAATGTCTTTGTCCCTGATTGTATATGTCAATGTTTTGCCCTTTGGTGTAAAGAGAGTTATAAATAAACATTATTTTTATGTCTTAGATTCTAGTGACAACTGCCAAAGCAATAGTTTAGAGGCACAATGATCAAATGTCATCCAACACTAGAAAAGAACAAGTAATTACATGTAATCCTAATACTTGGTCCAAGTTGAATTTAATAATAAGCATAGTTGGGATGTCAGTTTTTAAGGAGAAAGGAGTTCTTCAGTTTTCTGCCCTCTGTGCCTATACTGTGCATGTGGCAGTGGGAAATCAAGGCTCTTTCCGCACCTTACCTTTTTCCAGCACTGGGGTATAGGGATCGCGCGAGCAGCCTCCAGCGAGATGCTCTCGTATCCCTGCTGCTTCAGCTCCACATGAGCTGCCTGCTTGCGCGAAAGCCCCACCTCTTCCTTCTGCAGCGCAGCCTGGGGGTTTCCCAGGCTGCACTGGGGCAGAAAGTGTGACCAGCGCAGCTCTGGAGGCTCCACATGCCAGGGCCTGGGAGTATGTGAACAGGGCCTGGGAGTAATGCGTGGGAGTAATGCGTGATCACTCACCATTTTTGGCTTCTAGCCGAAAATGAAAAGGTGCGTGATCGGTGCCTGCCGGCCCTTGGAGCATCACGCGATTGTGAGTGCATCGTGCAGATCGCTCCTCACACCTTTTGCATGGCAAATGCAAATGGGCCCAAAAGTGCCCTCTGACCTTGCCCCCAACAGTACTGAATGTCTCTGCATCCAACAAAATGTTACTTGGAGAACAGTGTATAGGCACCTCGCCTAACAAGGAACCTTATACTTTTTAGGCTCTTTATTCAGTGGAAAGTTTGTGTGGATACAGCTGCCTGCAGGCCCTCCATTCAGATATACTACTGAAGAGTGAACATATTAGAGGACCAAAAGGCAAGCAGAAATTGGGAACTGATAGCAGGCACAAAACCCTTTCACATGTATAGTATTAATGGGTAGGGCTAACAGATGAACAGTACAGTCTAAAGCCAGTGTGGTAGAATGGTTGAAGTTTTGGACTAGGAATTAGGTGATTGAAGTTGATATATGATATACTGATACACTGATATATGACACTCACTAGTAACTTTGGAGCAGTCATTCTTTCTTAGCCTGACCTATCTCACAGGATTGTTGTGAAGCTTAAGTGGTTGGGAAAAGAGCCAAACACTGCCTTGAACTCATTGTGAGAAAAGCAGGATGTAAATATAATTCTTTGAATAATGCAGAAATTTATTATTGTGTCCCTTTGAGTATAGTGGGGGGTTTCCATGGTTGCATAGTTATAGGATTTCCAACTTCTCCCTGCAAAAAGAAGGTAAGGAATTACAATTAGATTAGCCCCACTGAATCAGTTTTTGAATGGTGAGGCAACACCATAGATTCAATGGGTCTACTCTAGTCAGGACTTTATCAGTAAGAATTAGGCCTCAAGACTCCTATTCTCTTGATAAAGTGCTAAAGACATCAGTCTCCTACTACCCATTTGGAATGAGTATCCTCTGGATGAATGATTGCTATGGCAGGGCAGTAGAGTAGGAACTGTCCAAAGAAGCATAATAATTACAACTGGAAAAATTGTTCAAAAGAATGAGTGACACAAAGAGAATGAGGGAAAGCGGATTAGTATGTATGATAGGGGTTAGCTTCCATTTTTCTGCCAGCAGAAATAGTACAAGATAAAACTGAAAAGAAACCATTTGCTGGCTACAGAACTGAACCAAGTAAAAGGGAATAAAAAGATCTAAAGGCATTTAACTACTACCTTTGGCAAATGTGATGGTTTTGTCAGTATATAATGGAAGTCTGAGAAGGAAGAATTATCTCCCCAAAACAATTCTCTAAGTCACTTGAAACAGGGAGATACATTTACAGTAATAACCAGGGCAGCATTATTTAAAAAAAGAAGAAGCAGGAAATAGTTGCTATATCTATAATCTGCTTTGGAGGGCTAAAAAGCCCTGGAGTATGAGTAGTAATCCATTGGTAGTTCTTAAAAAGACTCTAAATGTATTACTACAACCCATCTCCCCATAAATGTTTACATTTCCACTTGTGCTATCCACTTGTGCTTTGCTAGAATTTACTTGGGTGATCCCCTTTGTGTAAGATGCATTTTACCTTGATAAATGGCAGCAAGCTTATCTAAAATTCTCTTGAATCTCTCAGAATGCCAACAGGTACACCACTTTCAAGGACTGATGCTCCAATATGGGATATTCTGGATTACAGCTTCTTCTAGCCCCTTCTCCTTTTTTAAAAAGAGTTTTGACACTTAACAACAGAATTCCTGCTCTCCAAAGGGAAAGAGGGAATTTGTCTTGATAAGGCCCTCGATGATAATCTGTAAAAACATTTCAGAAGAACAGCATTCAATATTTTTTGGTTCACATTCCTAAGAGAACCAAACAAATTCATGTTGCACTAATAAATGAAATAGAATGCAATTATACTTCCTGAAATACTGAGTTGTATTTAAATACTGAGATGTAATTAAAAAATTAAGGAAAATAAACAGAAAAATGGACTTATTAGTAGGGAATGTATACAGTTCAAATGCACATGTTCATGTTTTATCATTTTTTAAATGGAATGGAATAGACTTATTAAACACATTAAATACTAGTGTTGACAGGAAACAGATTAACCTAGAAATAACACATGAAAAAGAAAGAAAGAATATTGACTATTACAACTGCTATGCTATCATTTAGTGGCTGGGATCTTATTGGGTATGTGAACAGTACAACAATACCAGCAGAGGTGGAGATGTGGCAGGGAAAGGAGGTAAAAGGTGGTAGAAATGAGAGAAGTCCATTGTTTCTATACTCTCTGTTCCTTGATTACCTGGCTTCCAGAAGGTCCACAGAGACAATGTGGTACAGAAAAGTAAATGGTTTGGGTAAATGCCTGCCCTGTGCTGGCTTGTACCAGCACAGGTGATACCCTAGACCAGCCTTACCATACTGCCTTGGTTTCAGGGACCACAGAAGCTAAGTATTTGAGAAATAGCATGGAAGGCTTTTTTCTTTTCTTAACACCACCACTATCTCCTCCTTGTGCTGGCATGAGGAAAGTGAAAATACTTGCATATTGGACTGTTACACTAGTATTATATTCCAACAGATCCTACACCTACCAAAAAAAAAAATGTTTTAGGAAGAGAGGAGGAATTAACAGATAGCAAAGGGAGCATCTTTCAGGGGGATTTGTAAGAGGTGTATCATTCAGAACTTATAGGATTGCTAGTGGCATGAAAAGAATAATGGGATCAAAAATTCTAAATTCAACTCAATATGTCTTTACAAAATCCATTTATGAAGCCCAGCTTCAAAATTCAATTGAAGGGAGTTTGTACATTAATATTCATTTTCATTTCTCAAATCCCCCTCCCACCAAAAAAATGCAAAATTTCATTGACTAAACTCAGGTATAAGATGACTAGATAGGAGCCTGAGTGAAGGGATTATGAGGGCTAGATATGGAGAGAAAAGCAAAGAGGTGAAGAAGGACAAAACCAAGTCACAGAAACCAAGCAGGGCCATTCTGCTAAAAAAGTGAAAGCAGAATGTGAAACAAGATCAAATATACTTCTCAGTAATTGAATTAATTGCCAGCAGATGTCCTGTGTCATATAGTCTGACAGCTTTCAAAAATTGTTTTAAGTGTTGTGACTTGCGGCAATTTTTTTTTGTAAAAAATGATTCATGAAATTCAAATTATCTAATCAAGTATTAATCAAGTATTAGATTACTTTGCTGACAGTCATCAATGTATTTTGCATGCAATTTAGTCTGATATCTGTTTCTAGTTGGAGAAGCCAAAGTATCTTTTGACACATTGCCTGCTGACAGATCTACTGTGGTGTGAGCATTTTGCAGAGACAACAGTCAACTTCCTCGGATCCTGTAATTTGTCATTTAACATAAAAAGCACTGGTGGACAGTCCATGACCTTCCACCCTATTATTTGTGCCCCTGGCGTCTCCTGTACATGATCAGCATTGTCTGTGTTTCGTATGTCATTTCCTCTGAACTTTCTGCTTCACCAGTAAGAACTTACTTCCTAGCATAAGTCATTGCCGGTCATGGGAGAAAAGACTATCTTAGTTGGAACTGAGTTTACCTACCTGCCTTTAGCCGACAGGACCTCTTGGTGCAGCTTTCTTTGATAGTTCTCATCTTCTTCAATCATGCCATCCTCAACTGACGGTGACCTTCTTGAGACTTTCTTCTGTGTGATGGTGAGGCATAGAGAGTGATGTGAAGGATGGGAGAGAAAATGAGCATATGTTTCATGAATGAGGTTCATGTTTATGTTTGTATTAATAGATTGGTGGTCTATGTGAGAGAGGATGGAGAGAAAGAGAGATTATGATGATGGATTGAGGAGGGGAGGGGAGAAGCAAGTCAGGGAACAGAGAGGTCCTTGTCTACATTTCTCCTAGTCCTGCCCACTTTGGATCTTCCTCACCCACTTTTGACTTTGGCTCTTCCCACTACCAACTCTGATGCCTCCCACTATTGGTATGTGCTTTTTGACCACATTGCCCAAAAGAAATAATCCCCTTAAATTGAAAGGTTTTGAGTTAAGTTAGCCCAGCTTCTCCATCTGCTTGTTGCACTGGAAACATTGATTGAACTGATCTGTAGAGGACATTGTACTAAAGTATCCAAGGTTTATCAAAATGACACTTTATGTCATGATCCCATGTCCTTTTCAGCAGTAATGAAGAGATAGACCTGTTACATGCAGTTCTTTATTTATACAAGACTGTTGCCAATTGTGTGAGAATCCCAGTGAGTCCTGACATCTGCCAAGGCAGAGTGGAAGAACTGACTCTTGAATTATTTCATCCATCATTTCTTTGGAGGCATGTAAGGAACAAAGAAGCAGGAGGTAAAGCTAACCTATTTGTTGTTGTTGTTTAAATCGGGTTTTCTAAGCTACAAAAATTCAAAATTGTTTGATACTGATTTGTTACTACCTGTTGATGATGTGTTCAGTCATCTTCATTAGCCTCATTATGCTTCAGGCGTACAGGGCTGCCAATTTTAGGCATTCCTCTTAGGCATTAGAACAGGTGACAATTTGTAGAAATATCTACATTCAGCTCTCCTTTCATGAGAATCTGTGTTGAAGGAGAGTGGCCATGGACTGTGCCAGTACCAGGATGTTAACCAGGGCTAGCAAGTTAAAGCTATAGTTCCCATGTAGTTTGTCACCTTTATAGTTACCTTTCCAAATTGTCATTAAACTTACTATACTCGAAAGTAATATAGTCATCTCATTCGGTAGGGTTAGGGGCACAGGACTCCCCTGAAAGTGAAAAAAACATGAATAACTCTAGGCCCTCCCAAACCATATTTAGTACAAAAAAAAGTATGATCACCATATTCAACTCACCGTGGATTCCTTTGAGGCACCAAGGTTCCTGCACAAGGCAGAAGTGGGTGCCTGATGGGGCTTACTGCCACCTCCACTGCTGCCCCACACAATTTTTAATAGGGACTCATTCTCAGTTTCTCAGTCTCACAAGGTTTGCTGTCCCTATTAAAAATGGCACAAGGAGGCAGTATAGATGACAGCATATAATTCATGAATAATCAAATCTGCAAAAGTGAAACCCGCAAATGTGGAGGGCTGACTGTACTTTACCTTCCCCCATTTATCAATGGAAACTCATTGTGATGAAGTTGCTTTGGGGATTAGCAACTTGGTGGCAGGTTGCTAGGAAACAGGAATAGACACCCAAGAATGAAACCCAGCACAGTGAGTAAGTAGGAAGGGGTTATGGAAGAGAGGAATTATATATAAGGCAAAGTTTCTGTGTGTCTTGAACATTCAATGAAAACTATCCAGAGAGGTGGTGGCTTGGGCATGAATTAAGCAGCTGAGGAAAAGACACAGGGAACTAATGTCTGAAACAGGGATTGATTGTTAAAGTACCAACACTGTACTATAACTGAACTCAAACAAGATACTTCATTTCTACTATTACTATAATAAATGTTACAGTTTGTGTTATAACTATTGAGTTGGCTTGAGTTGTCTAAAGTCACTGGTAATAAATAAAACATGCTGCCTTAGATAAACAGTTTGGTTCTGAGGAACAATTAAAACTCCAGCCTTGTTACACAAAAGCTGTGATAAATGGATGCAATCAGGGCAAAATGGTATTGACCTTATTGGACTGCAACTGCCACACCAATCTAAGGGAGAATAAGGGCCTGTCACACACATTACTTTTAAAAACTCTTCTTCAAGCTCTTTGCCTATGGCAGAAAACATTGTCTCCCTGAACAGCTTGTTATTGTCTCAGTACCCATAAGAGAGGACAGATTAACAATATGAGGCACAGCATGAACCTGCACCTGAACTATGTGATTTTCCTCTTGTGATGCTTAAGAATGCCATACCTTTGTAATGACATAAGTGATATAAATAACTTTCCCAAAGGTTAAAATTCCAATGGGAACATGTTACATAATTGGATTATAAATGACAAGCTGTGACTAGTTAATGCCTATCTCTGCATTACTCAAGACTATTGGCAAATTGGGTCAGATCAGTGTGAGATATAGTTTAAATCTAAGTATAGCAATAGATAACATACAGCACTGTGTAGTGGTTTGAGCATTGGACTATGACTGGAGTTGTTGTTGCTGTGGTTGTGTGCCTTCAAGTTATTTCCAATTTTTAGCAATCCTAAGGTGAACCTGTCATGGGGTTTTCTGGAGCTGAGAATGTGTGACACTGCCAAGGTCACCCAGTGGGTTTCAATGGCTGAACAAGGAACTGATTTCTGGCTTCCAGGGCCATAGTTCAATGGTCAAACCACTATACCATGCTGGCTTTCAATGACTGGAGACCAGGGTTCAGATCACCACCCAGGCATGGAAACCCACTGAGTGATCTTTGGCAAGTCACATTCTCTCAGCATCAGAGGAAGACAAAGGCAACCCCCACAACAAATCTTGCCAAAAAAAAAAAGATAGATTCACCTTATAGAAAGCACATAGCAACAATAGCAATATCCTCTCTGTTGGCATTAGTTTTCTCTTTTCTACAGCTGGAATGGCAGAATGGTATCCCTGGCATAGCTGCTTATCCAGGCCAGTTCTTACATCACAGAGACTCTGGTGGGTTCCCTCATTGCAGTTCTGAACAAACCAAGTTCCAGAGAATTTAGGGGAAAGCTGTATTAAGGTTGTTGCCTTACACAAGATATCATTGTGTGAGTTAGTTTGTCCATACTTACCTTTCATGTGGGACTAAAGCCATTAATATATGACTCATAAAGCTGCCAGAAATCAGGGTACTCTAGGCCATTTCTGCCCTACACTGTTATAGTGCTATTATTCCCGTTTCAACATCCTGTGGAATTCTGGGGTTTGTAGTTTACTGAGGTCAAAGAACTCTCTGGTTGAGAATTTTAAATGCCCCTCCCTAAATTTCAAACCCCAAGATTCAATAGGATATTGAAAGTAAAATAATAGCACTGTAATAGTATAGTGCGGAAATGGCCATAGTAGCAGTTCACCCAAGAATTATCTGTTCACCTCTAACTGCTGGATATCATTATGCAAGACAAAGTGAATTGACTAGAGGTTTGAAAGCCTGATCTCATCTTTAGAATCTTTAGTTTCTTTGGCTGCCAGAAAGGTGCTGCTGGTCTCCACAAAATAAAGGCCAACACTTACTCAGAAAGTAGTTTATCTGCTTACTGAAGACAAAGTTGTCTGTGTTGTTTTGTTCACATTTCATCTGGATTGGATTTGTACTGTGTTTAATCCCACTAATCTTCTTATTTGCTGTTTCTGAATGCAAATGGAAAGCAGGAAACCTTTTCAGGCACTAAAATGCACAAAAATGGCAGGAAGGCTGTATATGCAAACACCAGCTCCAGCTTTCTGCTCTCTATGGGACAGAGAGCTTCAGACCGCCAGTGCCATAAAAACTATGTAAGGTACAGTTTAGAGACTGACATTATAAGGGCTGTAAAATGGTCTTAGGAACTATATGTAGCCCATGGCTGCCCTTTAGTCCACCCTAGTTTAGGGTTCAGAATGTCTTAATTTGGCTTTTTGGAGACCATTGTACATTCAGCATTTTTAGGGTTCCCAACCACAAGTGTTCAGCCAACTGTGTATATTTACTGTGTTTGCTAGCATATAACACTCACTTTTTTCTCTCAAAAATACTGTTTGAAAATGGGGTGCATTTTATATGCCAGTGTGTCTTATACACTGGCAAATAGTATTTGCCAGTGTATAAATGGGGTGTGTCTTATACATGGGTGCATCTTATACACTGGCAAATATGGTAAGTTAAAAAAATAAAAACAATAGGACACCACCACTAAACAAGGGGCTCATTTACACAACACAATTAAAGCATTATTATTCCACTTCAGTTGCCAGGGTTCTATCCTATGGTATTCTAGTGTTTGTTGTTTGCTAAGATACTGAGTACTCTAGCTCAGAATTCTGAATTCCCTAAATTATCAGTCCCAGGATTTTCTGGGACAGAACCCTGGCAGCTAAATTAGAATACTAGCAGTATAATTCTGTAGTGTGAGTGGACCCCTGATCCTTACTTCTATATGACCAGTCCAAATCACATCATCATTGAAACAAAAATATATTCCTGTTCTGAGCCAGCTCCAATTTGAGAACATGCTGGTGTTCATCCCTCCACATGACTGGTATGAGAAGGCACTCCCATGACTGATGTCACAATTTTCACATTGCCCTGAGGCAATACCACATCAGACAATCTATACCATTTGTGCTGAGAAATGTTTAAGTGGCAGTTTGTTAGCTTCCCACCTCTTGATGGGGGATCCAGAATAGATGTTATTGCATTGGGCCACTGCTAGCAGTACCAGAGGATGGCAAGGGGTGCTAGGTGGTAATGCCATTCCTAGTCCCTAACCATGTGTGAAACATTTGGAAAGTACTGAAGAAGCACACTCAAATTATGTAAAAAAGGTAGCCAAAGATAAAAACAACAAATTTTGGAAAAGTCCAGTAATTCTACATTTACAGTTGTGGCCCACTGGATGTTGCTGAACTGCAGTTCTCCTTCTGTGTCACCGTTGGCAATTGTATATCATTGGCTACAAGAGTGGTGGCTGGGGAAGGGAAGGTGAATCTGTTATGGCTTTTATTTCAAACCTATCCAAGGTGTTGAACCTACTTTGATTTTGGACTGCAACCTTCAAAAGATTCTCTACTCGTCTTACATAGAAGCCATCAGCCATCACCCAGCAAGAAGTGAGTATTTACTAATTGCATTCTCATATGAAGCAATCAATAATTTTAACAGTTTCCTTCCCACTGGTAGAAACCATTTGCAGTTCAGGATTTATTTTGCACAAAATTTGGAGCTTCTGTGGTGCAAAAAAAAGAAAAAGAGCATTTTCTGTGCATTATATATTTTCTATGCAAAAATATTAACATAATAAAAATAAAAGTAATAAAATATTATTTCTGTATATCCATGCAAAAATATTAACATAATAAACATAAAAGTAATAAAATATTATTTCTGTATATCCTATGCAGCAAATGTTGTAGCTTGGGAGATATTCTGCACAGAAAATGCTGTTTTCTGCACAACCCACCCCACACATTTTTCATAGAATAATCCCAAATGAAAGATATTCTCATCTGTCCAGCATTCTTATTGTCAAGGTTTTCTGACATTTGAAAAACATGAGTTTCTTAGATCACTTTTTGATTATTCATTGCTGCCATTGGATTACACCTACGAAAAACCACAAATACTCATAATGGAGTGCTGACATTGTTTGAGGGTGAATTAAAAAAAAAAACTACCTTGTAATCAAAGATTATTTTATAAACAGGGATATAAAATTAGGTTGCATAAAAGTGAAAATATAATTAGTGGTGAAATGAATACATTGTCTCTCCATGGCAGAGAGTCCAGTAAACTTATAATGACAGAACCATTTTGCAGTGACATGTATTAATAAGATGGAACCTCTGTAAAATCTTGGAAATTAAACAAAGAGGAAAGCCATTCTGTACAGTAATTGCCTTATAATGAGGCATTACTGTAATTCCCAAAACATAATGACATCAGTGTTTTTTTGTATCAATGCTCCATTGGTCCTGGAGTGTCTGTTCTTGCCAGAACAAAAGTCCTGATCTCTGCTTCTCTTCTTTCCATTTTTTTTAAATTGTTTGCTTCATATTCTGTAGCTACTGGTATCCATAAACTTGAGTTCAGGACATGGTGCCAAAAGCTCTCTGAACCAAAGGGTTGTTGAATGTGTGCCATCCACAGCTATTAGTGATTGCTAGCCCTCCAGCACAGCTAGAACAGTACATTCATCTCCCTACACCTCATTTGTGTCTCTTATTAATGCTGACATCTGTTCAAGTCTTAATTACCACATTACCAAAACGAGTCCCTTGTCAAATCTAACCAAATATAAGATATCTGAACAACAAAGGTGCCAAAGGCTCTATAAAGTAATACAGTGATAACAGCTTAATAGAATAAATGTGCTGGGGGAAGGGGGAGAAGATACTATTTTCATAACAGCCATGAATGCTACCTACTGTCAGAACATTTGACTATCCATTCATTGTGTGTGTAATGAAACTTTCTGGTGGCAGCATTGGATACTGACAGGTGAGATCAATCATTTAAATCAGAAACAGTGGTTCCCACACTTTGGTCCTTCATATTTTTGAATTTCAGTCCTTAGAAGCCCTAGCCAACATGGCCAATGATAAGAAATTCTGGGAACTCAATCCAAAACTTATCTAGAACAGAATTTCTCAAGCTATTTAATGTGAGGACAAGTGGTTTCCACTCCCAACATGCCAGGGACCAATACTATATTTGTTTCCATTTACTGCAATTGTTTCTGTCTTCTCTGGGAACTCACCAGGGACCAACTTCCAATGCCCTGTGAATCAACACTGGTCCATAGACCAGCACTTCAAATAGTCCGTTTCAAGAGCAGCTTTCCCATTTGGTACTCTCCAAATGTTTTGGGAATGCTGACGGTTGTACTCGAATGCATTTGGAGGATATAAAGTTGAGAAGGGTGTTCTAGAGAACAAAGCTAGTACCACTTCTGCTTCTAGGCATGGTGATGTAATTTTCTCAGGTAATGCAAGGACAGCAATGACTGTGTTGTTGCTTTTTTCAAATCCTGAAATCTAAGGTTAGCTTCATTTTATAAGGAACGAATATTGGTGACACAGTTTGGATTTTCTGCTTTAGACACTATTCTTGGCAGCATGCACTCACAGTGAAAGCATATAAACAATACATGACTCGTTCTATGTGGTACAGTGATTTCTTTTTAAAAAATACGTCTTCAGAATGCTTTTTCCCAATAAGCAAAAGTGTATAATTAGTTTCATAGTCATTTAGTAGTTCCATGAATGATCTTTCTCCAAAATCATTCAGATGTATGATTCTTGGGCCTAATTCCCAACTACAGTAGACTCATTAAATGAATGGGGTTTACATGAGTATAGCTTTACTGCTCAGCAGTTCAGTTAGTGAGTCTACTACCACCTGGATTTAGTCATTGGTTGCTTCTGATCTAACAGAATGTCTCCCACTTAGGAGCGAGCATAGACATCTCACAGGAAAGGCATTATTTATTTCCTTTATATCCTACAAATATCCTACATGGCATTGGGGGCAGCGGTAGCTGGGAGTGTACATCCCTATTCTTGGCATGTACCATTACTTGGGGGCATCTTTGAGTCAAGTTGATGTGTTTGTTCAAAATAGTGGCATCTTGTTGAGCCTATTATCTGACTATGTTGTTGCTGTTCATAGAATCATAAAATCATAGAGTTGGAAGAGACCCAAGGGGCCATCGAGTCCAACCCCCTGCTATGCAGGAACATACATCAAAGCACTCCCAACATCGGGCCATCCAACCTCTGCTAAAAAACATCCAAAGAAGGAGACTCTACCACACTCCGAGGCAGCATATTCCACTGCTGGACAGGTCTGACCATCAGGAAGTTCTTCCTGAGGTTCAAGTGGAATCTCCTTTCCTGTCTCCAAATTGTCTGCAAGGCAAGTGAGGAACCTGTTAGACCTTGCAGTCTTGGCAGAGTTTGACTGCCAACAAATATCAGGATAATTGAAACCTCCCATTAACACTGCATCTCTCCTTTTTGAATGTGTGGTCATCTGCTCCAGGAAGGCCTCATCCAAGTCCTTGGGCTGGCTTGGAGGCCTGTAGCAAACCCCTACTATCACATCCCTATTGTTTTCTCACTCCCTTGATTCTTACCCAGATGGTCTCGACTTGGCTTCCCAGATTTTAGTCATGGATCTCTTCACAGGTGAAAACATCCTTGACATATAAGGCTATTCCTCCTCCTTTCTTGTTTGGTCTATTTCTGCAAAATAGGTTATACCCCCCTATTCCTACATTCCAATCATGAGATTCATCCCACCAGGTTTCAGTGATGCCTATTAAATTATATTTATTTTGTTGTACTAAGAGTTGGAGTTCATCTTACTTATTTCCCATGCTCTGTGCATTACTGTAGAGACACTTGAGACCATGTGTCCTTCCTGGAAGTCCTGTACTAAAGTTACTTTCTCTCCCCCTTGTTGTCTGCCTTCAAGTCATTTCTGACTTATGGTGACCCTATCATGAGGTTTTCTGGGGCTGATAGTGTGTGACATACCCAAGGTCACCCAGTGGATTTCCATGGTTGAGAGGGAATTGGACCCTGGTCTGCAGGATCATAGTCCAGCCTTCAATCCACTACACCACACTAGCTCTCTGAGTATACAGAAGACAAATTCCTATTTTTTTGTTTTGTTTTGTTTTCAGCATGTATTTAGCTTTCAGCCCAATGGGGATATTCAGTCCAAGAAGCTTTTTATTAAGATAACATTGTTATTTCACTACAGAAGCTTTTTCTCACCTCCATGGGACATCACAAAGTGTCTATTAAAACCAGGCTGTGCTATCCACCTTGTTTCTTACAGATTATTAATATTAGGCCCTTTCCACACCTTACCTTCTTCCGTTGCTGGGGTGCGGGGATCGCTCGAGCAGCCTCTGGCAAGAGGCTCTCACGTCCGGGTCCTTTGGCTCTGCACAAGCTGCCTGCTCATGCGAGAGCCCTGTCTCTTCCTTCTGCAGTGCAGCCTGGGAGTTTCCCAGGCTGCGCTAGGGCAAGAAGTGTGACCGGCACGGAAACTCTGCACGCTAGATAAGTGCGCGCAGGGTCTGGGAGCAATGCACAATCATGCACCATTTTCAGATTCTAGCCGAAAATGAAAAAGGTGTGTGATTGGCGCCTGCTGGCCCTGGAGCATCGTGCGATTGTGAGTGCGTCGTGCAGATCTCTCCTCACAATTGCACGACGCTCGAGGGGCCCTTTCACATGGCAAATGCCATGCGAAAAGGGCCTAAGTTGGCAGTACTACAGCTAACTTAAGGCCTGTGTGCTTAACACAAAGGAGTTTGGGCCATGATTTATGATGAGTTGTTACTAAGCACTTAGGCCAGTGGGTTACTAGCTTTGAATCTATACTTCCTTTACTCTTTTCACATTTCAGCATTTTGTCAAAAGTTTGGAGGCTTTATTTTTGTTTTTACAATGTGTGGATGACACTCAGCAATTTTAGATGCTTTCAAAGATATATAAGAAAATGTAGCACTCACTCTTCTTTTGCAAATGCCAATGTCAGCATGTACTGTGGTCTTCAGTGCTTGCTTTACTGCATATCAGATTATTTTGGTTTCTTGCTTCCAGAAGGGCAATGGTACACTGACAGACAATGTAAAACGTGCAGTCTATACAGTCTTCGTTTGGATTTACCACAGCTAAGCTTCTAACATGAGATTCTAATTAATATGTAAATATTGCAGCTGATTGCCTTGGCCATTTAAATCAGGGGAGGGCAGTTTCTAGAGAAATGGAAGCTACGCATACCCTGTACATCAGAGCGTTACATCTGCTGTCATACCTCCTCATACACACCCCCATATTATTCTTTTGAACTAAAAAGGTCCATTGAGCCCCTTAGCAAGTGCAATGGACAATTTTTGCCATGTTTTTGTCCCCCACCCACAGCTGTTTTAGGCCTGGAGGTTAAAGCTCAGAAGCCAATGAGAGTCACTCCCAGTTTTGAACTTTCCATAGTGGCTTGATAAAATCTCACAGAAAGCTTGAAACATGGCAGAATCATGACTGGATCACCTAGAGGACACAGGGCATCTTTTTAGTTCAAGAAAAAAAAAGGGGGGGAATCCAGATGGTGTTGCACTTGAGGCTCTTTGACCTCTTTGACTTAGATGATTGCTCACAGCTATTTACAGGAAAAGGTTTCTTTGTTTTAGTGTGAAGACTGTATGATGGATTTCTGGACAAGGGAGAAACAATGAGAGCTGAAAAAGACACTTCTAGTTTCAAAAGGACTGGCAGGATCACGAAGATTTCTGAAGTAAAGAACCTCTGGGGTAGTTGGAGTGCTGCTATTGCTTTAGAGATATGTGTGTCTTTGAATCCAGTGTTGGCCAACTACATCTTTGCTTCTGAAGTTTTTGCTCTGTCTATTCGTTTATTTAAAAAAAACCCTGATCTTTTTAAAAAAATAATAATAAACTGTCAATATATTTTTCCTCTCAAATTTCCATCATCTTTCTTAAGGTGGAGCCCAAAGGATGCATTATATAAGAGTAACATGTTAAAGGATCCAAGAAGTAAAATGGTGTGTTCAATACAGAAATCTGATGTTTTAGCATTTTGTTTTTACAAAGTTTGTATTAGGAATTTTTATTTCCAGACAATAGTTATTTTAATTGAGGATTTTAAGGAAAGGAGAATCAGAGAAGGTCCTCAAGGAGCCACATATACTAGGAATAAGAGATGCAGTTTTCCTGTTTTTCAACCTATAAGCTAATATGTGTGTGCAACGGAACAAGAACAAGGAAAAGCTATATGTGTGTTGTGGAACAGCAGACCTTTCATATATCCAATCACAGCCTTTGGTATGTCTTCAGGATAGAGCTCATTTTTATTTTCTCTTGTCCTAACAATTTTTGCACCAGCAGAATGTGTCGGTCAATTCAGCTTATTAAGTGAATGATATTCAGTCTAAATATGGTTTCCAGCTGCTGAACAGAAGTTCCTAAGTGGCTTGATACCAACAAACCTATGAAATAGTTGGTAAATAATAAAAGACAAATTAAAAAGTCTTCATACTGAAGAAGAAGAAAAGTTTCCACACTGTGTAGTATATAAATTGTGAATAAGAAGATAGTGCCAAGTTAATAAAAATGATTTTTCAAAAAAATGTTGTCATGATTATGTCTCAAAGGATAGTAGTGTGTAGAAGAATCATATATATATAATTTTAGATACATAAAAATGTACTCTAAATAGAGTGTGTTAAGTTATCAGAGTTGACCACAGTGAAATCTGCTTAGGTATATTTGTTTATCTGTGGCGTTCTCATCCAGTTACTCTGACCTGATTAATTTTTTGAGTCTTAGTCAACAAAGCAATACATTAAATTATTCATTAAATATAGGCATGCACTTACATATAAGAAAAATAGTTGTGCAGGAAAAGCATACTGCATTATTTTTATATTTTATATAAACATAGGAGTGAAGGACACATACAAACTTCAGTAGTGTTTCCTATGCAAAGTATAGTTATACTTGGTATTTGTGATGTGTTTTTCCAGTCCAAAAGAGTACAAAAATATGTCCAGTAGGGGGGAAAACCCCCACAAAAAGTAAGACAATAATGCAGAAAACATACTAAAATTGCTTCTAAAAATGACTGCATTAGGAAAAATTGTACAGAAAATTCATATAGTGGGGAAAACATGTACAAAGGCTTATAAATTTTTGTGCAGACTTTTGTTTCTTCTTAGAAAAAATTGCAGACTGCAGAAATGAAACAAAACAAATTTATAGTTGGAAATTTAGGAACTGGAAATTTTGAAACTGGGAAAACATTGTAATCCCTACATATGCATATATGTTATCATTCTTTTAGAGGCAATATCACCTTTGTTTTTGTTTTCTCTATGGGGAGGGGAATACTTTTTAAGATGACACTATCTATGCCATCTGATGATTAGTAGCATCAAAAACATTTGTGCATAACTCCTTGGAATTCAGCCCAGTTCTTGGAATAGCCAAGTCCAAGCAATTTTTTCTTTCTTTCTGATAAATGAGAGTGGGGAGGGGCTACCTTCCTTTCATGTCTTGAAACAAAGAGCATCTTTGTGACCCGTTAAGGAAATATCTTATGTTCTATCCTCACCTTCCAAGCTTCACCAAAATATCAAGAGTAGAACAAGCTTTAGCTAACATGAACTGAATGGCACAGTACAGTGCATTCAGAGGACAGATGTTTAAGGTTCATGGTGTGCTGAAGTCTTGCTTTGTCTCTAATTTTTTATCACCTGCTTTTTAACTGAGAGTATTAAAATCCCAGTGTGTATTTATCAGCAGAACCGTTATATTATGTGGGTGGGTGTTAGAAATAGGCCCAAGTGGAAAGATGCAATGAGAATCAGTTTTCCATAAAAAAAAAAAAAACGAGAGAGAGATTGACAAAGAGACAGAATGTGAGTGAAAGTATGGAGGCTTTAGGCTGACTGATGTTCTTTTTCTGTTTATTGTAGGAAAGATTTTTGGATGTGCATTGAGATAAAGAGGTTTTAGTGGGAACAGTAGAGACCACATAAAATGTTTCCACTCAAAGGCGCTTTCCACAACTCATTTTTTCTTGGGGCTGGGGTGTGGTGCTCGTGCAAGCAGCCTCTTGTGAGAGGTCCTTGCGTCCAGGTTTCTTCAGCTCCGCATGAGCTTCCTGCTTGCGCAAGAGCCCCGCCTCTTCCTTTCGCAGTGCACGAAGTGTGACCGGCCTGGCTTCCAAGGCTCTGTATGCACGGCAAGTGCGCGCAGGGCCCCAGAGCGATGTGCAACCGCACACTATTTTTGGCTTAAAGTGAAAAAGTGTGTGAGCGGTGCCTGCTAGGCCCTGGAGCGTCACACAAATGTGAGTGTGTCGTGTGGACTGCTCCTCACATTTACGCGATGCTCGAGGGGCCCTTTCACATGGAAAATGCCGTGTGAAAAGGGCCAAAGATAAAACACTGCAGAAAAGGAAATTAGAGCAAGAATGTAGTACTGCACGTGTAAGGAAATTTGAAAAAATGAAAATTCATGACAACCAGTGGGAATTTTTGTCAGTTGTAGCAAAGGGAAAGACAGAGTGAGGAGAATCAAGAGTAGGCCTTAAATTAAATGGATTAGATCAGGAGTTCTACCATAATTAGAACATACTCACTTGCCTACTTTAGTTCCACTGATTTTGGTGAGTCTGTTGTAACTATGACTGATGCAGTAAAATTGTACATTTACAAAAAAAGAAGATGCTTGCTAGATGGATGCTGTCCTGAATGTGATTTTACGTCTAATTCACCTGTTTTTCCTACAGTAGAGCAACTAAATGATACGATGCCCATTTTGCTACCCTGCTTGATGTCTTTAGGAGGTGTTGCATGGTGTGTGGATTGGGGTGGGGATATATGATAAGATAATGGCATCATAGCTATTCCGTATTCCACAGGAGAGATGGAACACATAGACCAGATGCGGGCAGCTGTGGAAGGCTGGGAGGCTGCCAGAAGACCTTGGGGGTGCCTGTGTTCCCAGAGAGGGAAACAAAAATCCTTCTATATAAATCACATATTTCAAAACATAATAAATTGTATGTTATCAAAATATTGAAGGAACGTGTCATAAGTAATGACACTACTTGTAACCCATTGGTTTTAGGAATGAGGGCATGAAAATGTCCTCCATCAAAAAATAAGAAACAAAAACAAAACCAGTAATGTTACTATTTATACCATGTAATCTACTATATAAATGTGAATGTTTGCGCATTTGTCTGCTTGTCCGTGTCAGCATATGATTGGCTGTGTGAGGTGAGAAGACCTCATATGATTGGTTGGCTGGGAAGATTCCATGGAATCCTGGGGTTGGTGGTTTAGGGAGGGGCCTTTAGCATTCTCAGCTGACAGCTCTTGGGTCTTAGGCCAGTTGCTATGGAGATGAGGCCTACCATCAATAAGGATGCCAGAAAACTTTTGGGAGGCATATGTGAGAAAAATTAAAGTGACATACACAACATAGTTACAAGGTCTTCTTGCCTCACACAGTAGATTACATGGGTTCCATATGCGAGGAATCTTAATTTTGAAATTCAAAACAAAAAATGCTTCCAGAAAAACATAAAGCCATTGCACAAATTCAACAAAAAACAAAACAAAACAAAAAAAATCAAAAGCCAGTACATCAGTGTCAACAGAGAACAACAGATTGGATTTGTGACTATGGTAAAAAGTTACAGGTACTGGAATAGGCCTATTACTGTGGAGGTGAGGCCTAACAGCAAGGAGGAGAACAGTGTATTCCATGAGGAACCCAACTTCTGAATGTTAACAATTCTGAATAAAGACTGGATTGGGGAATATGGGGAAAATTTACGGGTACAGGAGTAGGCCGGTTGCTATGAACACAAGACCTAGCAGCAAGGAGGATAACAGTGTACTCTCTCAGCAGCCCAAACTGTGTATGTAAATAACTCTGAATACAGATTGCATTGGGAAATATGGAGTAAAGTTACAGGAAATGGAGAAGACAGTTTGGTGAGTTCTTAAGAGGAAAATAAAATCCCAGGTAATGGCAGGTAGATACACTCATCTAATATATAAAAATCAAAGTTTGTTTGTCGGTGCCAGGGAAAGACCTCAGTTGGCTGTGTCGGGTGAAGACCTCATATGATTGGCTGCCTAAGAAGATGCTATGGAATCCTGGGGCTTGCAGTTTAGGGAGGGGCCTTTAGAATTCTCAGCCAGAGAGCTCTTGGGCCTCAATCAACTGTGACTGTCTTGAATAAATCAGTTGCTATGGAGACAAGGCCTAACAGCAAGGAGGAGAGCAGTTCTTAAGAGGAAAATAAAAACCCCTGGCAACTCCAGGCATATACGGTAGTGAGTAATATTTACTCATTCTTGTGAATGGTACTTTGTGAGGATTTTTTTTAATTTGATTTTAAATCACTTTCTTACTCTTTTAGCTTTATTTTCCCCTATAAAAAGGATCTCCAAGACAGAAAATAAGATAACCAGAATATTTCCACCTACCCTCCAAAATGTCACAAATGAAAATGGAAATACATGCATCCAAGCCACATCAGAATGTGGTCAAGATGGCAAAAGTTAACAATGAGGATGAGCACACATACAAAGGCCCTTTTCGCACAGCATTTGTCATGCGAAAGGGCTTTCAGAGCATTATTCAATTGCGAGGAGCATTCCACATGACGTCCTCGCAATCGCGCTATGCTGCTGGGGCCAGCAGGCACTGATCACGCAATATATCATTTTCGGCTTTTGGCCAAAACTGATGTGCAATTGCGCGTCGTTCCAGGGCCCCACATGCACTTACCGTCCGTGCAGGGCCTCTGGAGACATGACCCTCTCACTTCCTCCCCCAGTGCAGCCTGGGAAAATAGCTGACTGCACTACAGAAGGAAGAAGCGGAGCCCTCACGCTGCCTGCTGGCCAACAAGCAACTGCTGCGGAGCAGGAGCAGCAGGGACGCGAGTGCCTTGTGGAAGAGGCTGCTCGCATGATCCCCACGTGACCGCACTGGAAGCAGGTAAGCTGCGGAAAGGGCCTAAGAGAGACTACAGCAGTTTGCTTTTGTTTCAGCCTACTGAGAAGGACAAGAGTGCCGCTCTTCTCTTCTCCCTCTGCTGAGTTAAATGGCTGCAATCTACTTTTTCCACTTTGAACTCTGTTTGTAGCAATTCTGGTAAGCTGAAGACAAAGGAGGAAAGTGAGGAGGAGAAAAAACTGGAAGATTTTAAAAGTAATTGGAAAAGTGGGATGATGGAGGATTAATTGTGTCTGTCCTTGTCAAATCACAACAGTTGGAGAGTGTGATATTAATGGCAATGTATTGCTTTGGGAAATTTTCATAATGAATACTTTCCTAAGAATAACTTCCCAAGCTCTATTCACGATGCTTTGACAAACAAAAATACAATATAGCATCTTTGCTTTTTTCTGCTGTTGAAATTTCTTATATCCTGAGAATAGGGTTTCCAGATGTCATGACTCTTCTTCAGTCTAGGTGAGAGAGCTGCCTTGAAAATTACTTATGCCTCTGTCTTCTTGGCCTCTGTTGTCTGATTTGGAGTTTCAACTGTGGATTATTTTCCATGTAAAGCAGAGGATAGAAACTCTCATTGGTTGGACCAGAACTCCCATGTGTTCTTAAAAGCAGTGCTGCAAAAGTGTTAAAAGCAGAACTGAAAAAAAAGTGGGACTTTTTCTTTCTCTTCAAATGAGAGTTTGGAAACTAAATTTCCAAACAGAAATATTTTCTCATTTGCTAGGCTTGGTATTTATTATTTATTGTTTGAATGGCATGCTCTGAACAACTCTAGTTGATGCATCATTCATTGTCATTCATTTTGACTCTGAAGTCACAGGGCCTGGAATTCCCCTGATTTGGCTGGCTGCCTATGAACAATAACACTAGAGAAACTATTATTGTTTTGCCTAACCCTGCTCACAAAGGGCAGTTTAAAGACTTCTGGGTATTGTCAAGTAAAACAAAAATCTACGAGGTCACTTAAATGAATTGTCCAGCTTCAGGTCTGAATGAAGTGTCTTCTATGACTCCAGTGAAATGAAAACACTCCAATAAATGAACTTTGGTTCTACAAAATATCCAGCATACTTATTTTGATAAATGAAGACATTTGAAATAAATTTGATGTGTTTGTGGATAATTCTGGGGAGAAACAAAATGATAAATGTGACAGATAAATTGCATGTGATGAATAATTTGACCAGCTGAAATAATAAATAGAATACAGATTCATAAAAGTGAGGTAATAATGGATTGAGCACAGTTGCGACTATGAGCAAAGTGACTTATGCTAAATTCAGTTTCTGAAAGGAAATTCTTTCTAATTTAATTGTACTGATGTATTCCCCCTGCCTAATCAAATGGGAAGAATATTAAAGAATGAAGCTGCGATACAGAGTCTCTCACAAATGTGACAACTGTCCACTAGTACACCTTTTTTAACTGAAGGCAATCTTGGGAGAATCTGTCCCCCATAGTCCCTTGCATCTTATTACAAAAGTCAAGAGTAGGCGTACAATTAGGCAAAGTGTGCAGGGTGTGCAGAGCTACAAAGACTATGTAACACTCGCTGATGTCCTCTCTTTCCCAATTTCTGTTTGGTTTGTACCTGGTTCCATTGAATTGTTTGTTTTTATGGGGCAAGATCTGTCCTGGTGTGGACTGAGATAAGCCTGTCCAGCGTTGGACTTAACTGGAACTCGTTACCTATTCCTAGCTGCCTTGCGCAGCCAATTTGGGTTGTGATGACCAGGCAGTTAATTATTAGCTATTAAATTTATTCTTAATTGTATATTTACTGCCAGGGCATGACAGAGGCACATTTGAGATTTTTGCCTTGTATGCTGAAAAAACTTAGCTTGTTGTAGATATGATATAGACTATAAAGGCATATGAGGAACACAGTCTGCTGTTCTGCTGCAGGCAGCAGAATATTTTCAGTCAATCCTAGTGAGTGTATGTGGATAAATGAGAGTAAAATGAAGAAGAAACTTCTCTCAGGACCTTTTCGCATTAAGGCTTCTCGCGCAAGGGGGAGGGCGGCTCGCGCAAGAAGCCTTCTCCGGGAGGCTGCCGCTTCCCCCTCCTTCCTTCCGCAGGCGAAGGAACGAGGGGGAAGCGGCAGCGACGTGCAAGCCGCCCTCCCCCCAGGCGAATCAGGAGCCTGTCGCGTCCGTCCCCCCGCGCGCGAGAGAAAGGAGCCTGTCGCGTCTGTCCCCCCGCGCACGCGAGAAAGGAGCCTGTCATGTCCGCCCCCCCGCGCGTGCGCACCAAGCAGGAGGCTGTTGCGTCCGTCACGCTAGCGCCCCGCCCCGCCCCTTCCTTCCGCAGGGGCAGAGGGAAGGAAGCGCGACCCGGCCGCCTCCCCGACGCTCCGCACAGGAGGTAAGTGCATGCGGGCGCTAGGAGCGTTGCGCGAGCGCGGGTGATTTTCGCTTCAAGGCGAGAATAAAAAAAAACGTGATCGCGCCGCTTCAGCCCCGTGAGCCCGGCGGAAGTGGGAGTGCGTCGTGCAGAGCGACGCTCCCACTCCCGCGAGGCTCACGGGGCTGTTGCGCGACAAGCCTGTGCGAAAAGGGCCTCAGTGTCCCTCCATTGTTTCTTCTAGTGGCAATGGGAGGAGCTATGCTTTGGTGGCAGTAGAAATAAGTGGGAGGTGTAACAGGCCATGTGTGCAGTTGACTTATATATGAATTTTTCCCCTCATATTGTTGTGTGCCTTCAAGTTATTTCAACTTATGGCAACCCTAAGGCAACCCTATAATACGGTTTGCTTGGCAAGAAAAGGGCCGTTGTTCAAAGGTTGTTTGGCTTTGCTTTCCTCTGAGGCTGAGAGATTGTGACTTGCCTAGGGTCACCCATGACCAAGCAGGGATTTGAGCCCTGATCTCCAGAACTATAGTCAAGCATTCAATCAAACAATAAGGATACTGCTCAGCCCTGTATTTTGCATAAAATGTCACATCTTACTCTATATATTTGTCTTCCACAAAGAAAGAAAGAATATGGGAAACAAGGATGTCCAGAGCTTGGAAATATTACTTTTTTGATTACAAAAGCCATATTACTCCACCAGTATGGCCAGGACCATTCTGGCTGGAATATTCTGGAAGTTGTAATCCAAAAGAGTAATTGTCCCAAGCTCTGCTAATTTCTCTAAATTCACACTCTTCCAATAATATTGATATCAGAGGGTAGATTTTTCAAAAAATGAAGAAATAAGAAAAAGAGTGATGCTTCTCCCTCCACAAAAAAACTGATTATCTCCAAATATAAATACATTCTTGTCTTCACTGCACTGTTGAATATCAGCTAGATTTCAAGTGCAGAGGATAATTTTGAGCAAAATTGTTTCTTTAAAAAATTCTTCCAGGTCTAAGGGCTAGCAACTGCAACCCCATTGCAACTGCAGAGGAAGACACGTAGCAAAAAGCAAGTACTTTTCTTTCCTTTTGATAAATAACTGCAACACTTTTATTAGTTCAAATTGTAAACAGAACCGTTAAATCAGCTAGGGTGCAAAAGGGAGCTTCTGCACAATTTTTGTGAAGCTGTGACTAATCAGGAATTATGAGAAAATATTTATCTCCTTTGAACAAGGCGTTGTGGTTGCAACTTTAGCTTTTCTGGTTAGAGCTATTTAGATAAGATGCTACTAGCTGGAAAAGCAATTCTCATTACAATTCATATAGCAGATGACTATCTAATGGAAGGCTATGAAAGAGCTGGCAATTAAGTTTCTGCTGCTTCAATTTTACATGCTGGATGTGGGAATAATCCCTAAGTGCTAACTTCAGCTATGCTTTATTAAAAGAACGAACTTTCAGATAGTAGACTCTTTTTTCTCTCTTTCTTGGATTTATTTTCAGCCTGTGATACAGCATACCTTTCGGTTATTTATGATTAAAAACTCTAGCGAGAGGAAGTGATTATCCAAATGAACAAAGAGGACCTTCAGTTGGTGTTGCTGAGGTGGATTTGCACATCTTGTGCCCTTCGAGGTGTTTTAGGCTAGAATTTGCCCAAACCCTTACTGTTGAAAAACGTTTGCTGTGGCTGATGAGAGTTGTGGTTGTACATAGTAGTCATCTCCTGCTTGGTGCTCAGAGTGCTTTTTCACATCATCATCACCAGCAATAACAGCAGCAATGCAATTAATTTCAGTTAATGCACACAGTGGGTATCTTCATTTCTGTCCAAAACAAGAGATTTTTTCACAGGAGCAGCAAGTGTTCCTGGATTACACTGATTCACAAGGTAGAATGCTTCTCCATACAAAATTAGATGTCATGAAAAAGATGTGATGAGGCCATCTTATGTATGCAAGGAATGCTTTAATAGGGATGCATCCAAATATGCTGTCTTCCATCAGCAGCATGAAGTGGCTAAGTCTAAGTGGCCAAGTCTAGAGATTGTTTTATCACCTAATCTGTCCTTTGAGGCTACTAGAGAGAGATTACTACAAACATTAAATAATATGTGACAGAGACATTTTATGTACATATATATTTGTACACTTTGGGGAAAAAAAGTTTTTCTTTTTCAACTGTAGCATGCACAAGAGGTCCTTAACAAAAACAGTATTTTAATAAAGATACAAATAATGTATTATCTTCTTTATCTTCCTTAAATTGTGAAGCAAAGTTGTATTAAAACAGTAAAACTACTGCCCATTTCAGAGCCAGAGTGGTGGAGTAGTTTGAGCATTGAACTACGACTCTGGAAACCAGCTTCAGATCCCCACTCAGCCATGGTATGTTTGGTCTGCAAAGAGAAGGTTAAGAGGGGACATGATAGCCATGTTTAAATATTTAAAAGGATGTCATGTCGAGGAGGGAGCAGGCTTGTTTTTCACTGGTCCAGAGACTAGGACAAGGAGCAATGGATTCAAGCTGCAGGAAAGGAGATTCCACCTGATTCTCAGGAAGAACTTCCTGACAGTCAGAGCTGTCCGGCAGTGGAATATGCTGCCTCCAAGTGTGGTGGAGCCTCCTTCTGTGGAGGTTTTATAGCAGAGGCTGGATGGCCATCTGTTGGGAATGCTTTGATGGGTGTTCCTGCATAGCATGGGGTTAGACTGAATGGCCCCTGTGTTTTCTTCCAACACTATGATTCTATGAATCTGTGAATCCACTGAATGACTTTGGGCAAGGCAAACTCTCTCAGCCTCTGCGGAAGGCTAAAGGCAAACCCCCTTTGAACAAATCTTACCAAGAAAGCTTAGAGCCAACATAAGTCAGAATCAGCTTAAAACACACACCTTGCATGTTTCTGTCTTTGAACCATTAAATCTAAATTAGTAGTTAAGTAATAAGAAAGCATGTCAGATACTGGCAAAGGAACAGAGGTACTGTTACCCTGTATGTTGGGGGTCCCGGGAGGGGCGCCCAAATAACCAAATAAAAACACAAGGTGGGGAAATTAAGCTCAAGCACTCTCTTAAGCTAACGAGAGGCAGGGTAACTTTAGCTAGTATCTTGTACCCTATGTCTATGGCTTCAGGTCAGAGAGCGTAGCCAGACAAGTTTTAAAGTAACAAAAATAACATTTATTGAGAGCATACAACATAAAAGACACCACATGCACACAGCTAACTAGAAATAGAAATGGAGAGCTTTTGGGGAATGGGTAATACGACACCTTGTCTCGTAGTCCTGGAGAGAAGCAGGGGTTCCAAGAATGGAGGCGGACTCAGTTATTGGGAACTGAGGGGAAAACTTCACTGGACAGAGCGGCAGCAAGGCTGGATGGAAGTCCAGGGTGATCTGAGGAAGTCCCAAAAGTGGGGACTTTTTGTAGGGTGGATTTTATCTACAGGCTATGTTATGCTCGGTGAGAACAAAGGAAATTTGGAGCTGGACAAAGGAGTTGGAAAAGGTCAGGTTTTGCATGATGAGCTTAATGCTAGATGACGATAGTATGGCCAGTACGTTGATGGCCCGACATAAAAGAATGGCTTGGCTCTTGGCCGTGCGGCTTTGTGAAGATACGCGCCAAGCAAAGCCTGTTTGCAGGGAGGTTTTTCCCTAAAGCATTGGAGAGGCTTAAGTTGCCTGCCTGAATGAGGTTTTGGAATGTACAACCATTAACAGCCGCACCCAATACATGCTTGTCCGGAGGACCTCTGCAAACACGTGGAGTAGGGTGGCAGAGAAAGGTCAAGCAAAGGCCAAATTATTTGATATCAAAAGGATATCTAGTGCTCTCACCTGACATATCACAACTGTGATAACAGTACTGTTTGAGTCTTCGAAGCTGAAGTGGCAAATCAGAAGAACAGTAAAATGTCACTGTTCAGTTCCTCTGTGTGTGTGTGTGTGTGTGTGTGAGAGAGAGAGAGAGAGAGAGAGAGATTGAGGGTGGGAGGGAGGGAGATGGGATTTCTTTTGTACAATAAAGCCATTATTGGATGAATTATATCCTTGCAATGGAGACAAATACATTTTCAAATGCATGAGATTTAAAAGTGTATTAATTTTTTTATATATATATATCCATGTGGTAATATGTTGCTTTACTGACTATTGTAAACTGCTTTGGGAGGATAATTTATCCTGCATGACATCTTTAAAATCCATTAAACAAGCAAAGGAGGATCTTAGGAGTTTGCACGGGATCTCCAATTCAGTAAAGCAACCTGCCTGCAGCAAGAATCCCTTTTTTAAAAAAAGCCCAGACATTTACACACCCTTCATATGTTTAAACAAAGTCAAAACTTTAATTTGCTATTATTACTTTGATACCTGTTGGATGGAAACTGAGGAATCCTGCAACAGTTCCTGTACTGCTTTTCTTCTATGCTATGGTCAAACACTGTTTGTGGCACTTTCTGGATTTGTTTGCCAACAGCTGGCAGCAGCATTCTTTAATTCTGCACCACTGACTTCTCTAGACATAAGAATTCCATTTCCTTTATGGAGTTCCTTGGGGAACATTGTTTCACAATACTCTTTAAAAATAAATATATATGCAGGATGCTTTTATTTGTGAGGCCAAAATGATCTATCACTTCATCAAATTGTTGTACACATTTCAGTGCTCTCTTACACTCCTTTTCTAATTCCATTGACTTGAAGGAGGGAACCCAGGAAACTGAATATTTTTTTAGAAAATGGGAACATATTACGCAATCATGACTGCAGAATATATTGTATTAGTGAGGTGAGAACATGGACAGAGGCAAACATGTGGTCAGGAGCAGGCTCACTGTCTCAGCACCTTTGTCCATTGCTGGTCAGGTTCTAAGTTCAATTTATTTAGAATTATTTATTCAAGTATTTTATTCTGTATTTTTATCATGTATTATATATTATTTGTCACTCTCTGAGTGACAAACAGATAAAATATTATCAACAACTTAAATAATACCCGATTAAATTCAGTAAATAATTCAAACAGGATGAAAACAACCTAAACAAGTTACGTGAGTTACAACAACTTTAAAAGGCTAGAAGAGTTTTTAGAAACTATGTATACACTTAAAAGTAAATAAGGCCCCAGATCACACTACCAGAATCTTCTGGAGGGGCAGAGTTTTCCATGTAAATATAACTTTGCTCCATGGCCCTCATGTTTTTGGTTAATGAAGAAATTTTTAGAAACAGGAAATATCTAGGAGAGAGAGTGTTGGGTCATAAAAGATGGAGGACTGCTTTTGAGAGGGTTCATACAGAGTCCATGATTCACACTTTGCCCACCTTTGTCCAGCTCATTATTGTTATGTGGTTTTGTTTGTTTGTTTCTTGTTTTGTTTTGTTAACTGTGGTTGGTTTCTTTGAGAATGAAAACTAAGATCACAAATATGAAATCTAATGAAAACTTTTATGAAGGCATTGAAATCACACCTCTTTAACAGTGCAGTTTTAGACATGTCTACTCAGATTTGACTGCCATTGACATCAGTGGGACATACTCCAAGGTAATTTTGAGTAGGATTCCAGCTTAAGGCCTCTTCAACGCCACATCAAGTTTCTGAGATTGTCCAGAATTTTGTACTGATATGCTATGAGCATCAAAACACAAACATCATGCTTCCCTAGCCACAGTTTTCTCTTTCCTTTTTCCTCTTTCTGTCTCTCTCACTTTGTGAGGTATGCACTAGGTACAAGGAATAAGCTACAATACACTTAGGTCCTTTAAAGTTAGGAAAGTGTGAACACACACACACACATATCGAGCAACAACAACATACAAATACGTTTATCCACAGTAATTGGTATCCAAGGGGAAATGGCAACTTGCTTAAATTGCCCTAGTCAATGTGCACATCACTAAAGTCCTCCCACGAAGGAATTTGTGTTGACAGATTTCTTTCCCTCGATTTAAATCTTACCACCCTTCTGGTTCAAAGTTATTTATTACTCTATGTCTGCTCATAGATCTTGTCCCTAATTATAGCTAGCTATTAAGATTAATGCTTTCCAAGAGCAGGCAGTGTTTGCCAAGTTTACCTTTTTGTTTTGCTTGCCTGATAGGTGTGTAGAAACTAGACAGTGGTTTACAGGATTTCTTCCTCTATAAACAAGGATGATTGATCAGCAGTAAGGATAACAACACAGCTTTGCTTTGGATTAACCTCAGGGTAGAAGTACATCAAATTGATACAGGCATGGGAACCTGAAAATGTATTAGTCAATGACAGTCTCTTTTCTGTAGGGATTTTGTTAACCTTTCAACACCCTGATTTAATAAGTGTTCTGCATTTTGTCTACAGAGACATGCTATCACTGCTACCTTCCCCTTCAGACCAGGAACTGTGGTGTCCGATTTTCCTACAATGGCATGTCTCCATTCCATAAGCCTTTTAGTTTATAACATACATTAAATACAACAGGTGTTTACATTAATAGTGCTGAGCAACTTACCGCTCAGCGCATTTGCAAACTGGGATGAAGAGCGAGTATTCTGAGCCATTGTCTGCCGCCAGTGTTGGCAGTGACCATTTTTGGGTGTGTGCCTCTTGCTTCATTTTCACTACCAACAAATATGAAAGAAGAGTAGTTTATGTGCTAAACTCTGAAAGAATGCACTATTTCTTTAGGCAAAGCTACAAAGGAGATCTGTGACTGAAATCTCCCACTGTCTCCCCCTCTCCCAACTTCATCTCAAAATTATCCAAGCTAGGGCCCTTTTCGCATGGGCTTTCTGTCGCGCGAGAGCCCCCTGAGCCTCGCAGGAGTGGGAGCATCGTTCTGCACGACGCACTCCCACTTCCGCGGCGCTCATGAGGCTGACGCTGCACGAGCGCGAATTTTTTTATTTTCGGCTGGAACCGAAAATAAACGGCGCTCGCGCAAGGCTCCCGGCAGCGCCTCGCACTTACCGAAGTGCGGAGCACCATCGCAGACAAGCCTGTCATGCTTCCTCCCCGCTTCCGCCCCCAGCGCCGCCTACAGCTCCCAGGGAGCGCTGTGGAAGCTGGGGGCGTGGCTGAAGAGCGCCCGTCGCGGGAAAAGATGCCAGGTGCGGTAAGGAGGGGGGAAGCGGCGGCGTTTCGGGAGACGGTTGTCACGCGAGCCACCCTCCTCCGTCGCGCAAGCGCCGGCGCTGCAAAAAAGGCCTAGGATAGGTCAGACCATATTCCCATATTCTTTTAAAACACTAGCCAACTGTGTCACATTGGTTGGTAGATACCTATAGAAATTATGCAAACAAGGGCAAACATCCACAAGCAATAATACCCTCCCTCTCTTGTTCCCAAGAAAGTGGCATAATGTTCCTAGAGCTGGAAGGAGTATTTAGCCATCATGACTACTAATGGCCATGTGGGAAATTTGAACTTGAGCTATGATATGAGGGTTGTGTTAACTAGTTCTCCCTTTACACTGATGAAAAATTGCTCTCCACTTTGTACTGCTGTTTGAGACTGAAAATAGTAATATATAGTTGTACAAATGAACCTTGCCTATCGGGCGAGGATTGGGGATTGGGCAGAGGTTAATTTCTCCACATTACATTCTTAGTCCAAATATCCCTGCTTTTCGGAAACTGAAAAAAAAAATCTGTAGAACTAATTACACAACTCCAGCATCACATATAGCTTAGCCTTTAGTCACTATCTAAAGAGAGAAAAGTATCAGAAGTCTGCCCTGACTTTGCTGGACTAAAGGAACAGAGCATGTAATGACCTCAATTCAACCCCCACCAGTTTAAAATATAGTACTGTTCTTCTCTTTCATTAGACTGCTTCACAATGCTTTTTCCGTGCCAATGACATATGTAAGAGTTTTGTGGAGAAAGCTAATGAGAGGTGAGGACAGTGCTGAATTTTGAACAACTGAGTTTCAGAAATGAACTAATCCCTGCCCAATGGATAGATTTAATTTCTCTCACGGAACCTAGATTTCAAACATTCTGATAGCATTGTTTTCTCTGAAGTTGGAATATTCTTAAATGTTGTGTTCCAGTGAACATGCAATACAGGCTTAAATTTCTGAAGACTAAAAGACAAGATGTTGGGGATAAATCTAATGCCTGAAACACAACGATTCTGGCTTGATATGCATGTTTTGATATTCCATGTAGGTAGTTTCATTTTTAGTAGCACTGATCTTGATTACTTATGGGGTACTTACTGTCTGTAAAGTGTTTTGACATTTGGTTTTTACAAACAATATTGTCAAACCAAACTACTTTGCTTCCTTTCATTGGCCACTCTTGAATATATTTGTAGTGTATACTTTATGTGTAATCATTGTTAGTGGAATGCAATTGTCCTGGGGTGAGGGGAAAGATATGAGATGAAACACTTGTGCTGCTGATTCTTTCATGTTAAAATGCAGAGGATACATTCTCTGGGTGGTGCTGATTTGAGTGGTGCACCATAGATGGTTACTTCAGAAAAGTAGAGAATAAAGCCTTCACCATCAAAAGTGATCCTGCTTTTATTTTAAGCTGTTTGAAAAACAATTGTAACAAATATGGCATTCTCTGAAGCAGCTCCCAATTCTTCACAGATTGATTTTTATTAGCATCTCGATTTCCTACTTCTAACTGGAGTTTAATGCATCCTCTAGCCTTTGAAGCTTGTATTTGCTTTTGAAGTTACTTTTTAAAATGGTGACTTGGTTTATGTCTAGGAGAAATATGCCTTGCAGAGCACCCTCTCCCCCTGTTTAAAAATTCCAAGTGTGGATTTTTCCCCCCTTTGGGTTGAATCAAAAGCATTTTGTAAGTTTTCTTTGAAGCACAGTGCCTAAACACACCACCTATGGACTTTGGAAATGTATTATGGGTTTTTAACGTGAGATGAACATCCAAAAATAATACATGATCTTGAAAATTCCCAAGGCCTGATAGACCTGATAGACTACTGTTTGTGACATTTGTTATGAAGACTGTGCCTCAGCTACTGCTGGCTTTTCAAAGTGAACTATTAAAATGTACTATTGTTACCATAAAACATTGGTGACTCAGAGGTCCACCCGCAATTCCAGTGCCTCCGTGAAATGGTGGGGAATATTAGCTCAAAAAGGAGACCTGTGGAGGGGAGGGTAACCTTATAAGATCTTTTACACCTATGTCTACCAGTACTAATGGAGGGAGAAACCAGCCAGAGATCCAAAAGTAAGCTTATTTGTTTTATTGGGGGAATTAACAATCACGTACAGACAAGATACAATGTCACAATCACACAAGGCTAACTAAAGGAAAAGGGAGGAACAGTTGGATAGCAAGAGTTTAGGGCAAAGTAGGTAATATTTACCAATCAGGAGAGAAACGAATAAGCAATTGTGGCTTAGACTAGAAGCCCAAGAGTAGTACAAATCAGGAATCAGAGTGGAAGAGTGATAGTCAGTATGAGTTATCTGGCAAAAAGCCAGGGTCTAAATACTTTTTTTCCACCCTGAGGGTGAAGGTATGAATGGCTTTCTGGCAGAGTAAACAGTGGGATCCAGAGAGTGGACAATGGGGTCTGGAAAGAGCTAATGGCTTTCTCATTAGCTGACAAAGGGACTGATTGCTGGACAGGAAAGGGAATAAAGGAAGACTTTGCTGGGGGTGGGAAGAGGGTTGAAGATTGTTAGTTTAGTTTCAGGTTCCATGGTCTCTGGAGGTTCAGTTGTTGATGGATATTTGCAAGTCCATTGTTGCTGGAGTTTCCCTGATGAATTCCTGTCTTTAACCTAGCCAGGACTTGAGGTTCTGTCTGACCTAGTTCTTGCATGTGTTTGCCTAGTCCTTCCTCTTAGCCAGCATAGGCATGCTGCCATAGTAGTGTATAATGTATATTTCCCAATTAAATCATATCAAAGCATGGGGGTGTACAGCTTGGTAAACCTAATCTATGATATTCCTTTTGTACCAATCACCTTATTATATTAGGGCAGAAGTCACTTCATCCAAATTAGTGGCCATATAGTTTCTTTTCCAAATTGGCATTTGCAGAAAATTTGTAACAGTATGTACCTTTCTGATGTGGGTTGGCAGAAAATACAGTTTTCTGTCAAAACAATCCAGTTGATAAATATTCATATTACCATTAATAATCCACTTGCTAAATATTAATATTAGAAAGTTTTGGCAGTCAACTCAAGTGATTTATGGAACACTACAGTGGATCTGCTTTATTTACCTATAACTACCATTAATAGGCATAGTTAAGGGTTACACCATCTTACAGTATTGATTAGAAAGGAAACAAATATTTAGTGATCTGTTTTTGAACACGTGAGCAAAATCCATGATTTTGCTCACATTTTCCATGATGCAGACCTAGGTGTGTGTATGTGCTAGGTTCCCGCAGCTCCCACCCCAAATAAATAAGAGAAATCAAGCAAAGAATAAGATAAGTCAAAATGGTCAAGATAAGAAGAACTGTTGTTCTATGAAGGCAGCTATGTCAAGGACACCATTTAATAGGTTTCTTTTGTCAAGGTTGTTGCTGGGCAGGCAAGGTTTTCCTATGAGTGGACGGCAAAGAGAAGAGGCGATGTGGCCAGACAGCCAGGTGCAAGGCCAGCAGGATTGTTATGGCTATGTCTTGTGTATTAGAGAAGGCCACACGCCAGAGCACTGATTGGGTCACCCCACTTGTTCCAGGGAGACAAGATAGCATAAAAAGGCTGGTGTTTGCCTCGATCAGCCACCAGTTAGATGCCCTAGCTGGACCTGCCATGCCATTGGCAGTATACTGATTGTAAGGGGAGATGCTGCCCAATTTTTCTCCATTATCTTCTGTTATTCCTCTTTGTCTAATTGCTGGAATGCTAACATGTTTTTTGCTAAACCTTATCTTAGGGTATGGCAGTAAATCAAGCCTCTAGTCTTACTTAATGAGCCTTTGGAATTTTTTTCTGCTTCACTGAGACTCTCTGCTGTGGCGAAGCCTTGCTTCACAGATTGCACTCTGCTCATGCTTGGAGGAGCCAAATCCTGCCAACGCTGACATCCTTGAGACTTAATCCATTTTCACACTAGACTGTTATGGTGCTATTATTCCACTTTCAACATCCCTGTGGAATTCTGGGGTTTGTAGTTTATTGAGGCCAAAGAGACTCTAGCTGAGAATTCTAAATGCCCCTTCCTAAACTGCAAACCCCAAGATTCCATAGGATGTCGAAATTGGAATAATAGCACTATACCACTGTGATGCTGAAATGGTCTTAAAATGATCAGAGTTCTGTCACCTTCTACGCCCTTAAGAGGGACAGCTTTTTCTGAGAATCAGGCAAATGACCAGATGTTTCTTGGTTCAAAGGCTAGAGGCCAGATTCATTAAGTACAAAAATATAAAAGTCTGCTGCAGCAGGGTGCCAGAGGTTCAGGACAAAGGCCAGAGACTTGGCAAGGCCTTTTTATCCACGTAAACCGCATACACGCCCACTGCAGCATTTTTCCACCAATCACAGACCACCTGCCCCATATTAGGTAATGTCCAGAAACTTCCATGCATATAAGGAAATGTCCAGAGGGGCGGGTAATATGAGGTTTCCTCCAATCACAAACTACGTTCCAAATAATGTCCAGGGAGAGATGCTTCAGATGAGGTAGAATCATGAGTCAGCAGAGGGCTAGAACTCCTGTGTATGTGACTACCTCCTAGCTTGTAATGGAGGTTGTCTTTTCTTCACTCACAGTTCCTATAGAAAACTATGACCATTTCCACACTACACTGTTATAGTGTTGTTATTCTACTTTCAACATCCTATGGAATCCTGGGGTTTGCAGTTTAGGGAGGGGCATTTAGAATTCTCAGCCAGAGAGCTCTTTGGCCTTAGTAAACTGCCAACTCCATAATTCCACAGGATGTTGAAAGTGGAATAATAGCACTATAACAGTGAAGGGTGGAAAGACCCTATGCCAATATTTACAGCAAGAAGCATGCCTCTGAAGACCAGTTTCCATAAACCACTGTCAGGTGAGAGTTTCTGGTACATTCTTGTCCTGTATAGTCATCTGTTAGGTTGCTGTGTGTTGGGACAGATAGATGTTTGGTCTCTGCATGTATATCAGTGGATGATCACATTCATGGTATGTTGTCATATGCTACTAGAGGAAGAAGGCAGTCTCTCTGTGAGCCAAGCTTCCCTTAATCTTCCTCTAAAAGTAACTTTCTCACCTTGGTAGAAGCTGAGTTACAAGACAAAACATGCAATCCCTGTTCTGCCTTGGTCTTGTGAGGCCTTAGCCTAGTCCTGCATTGTTTCTGTGTTCTTAGTCAATGAATTAAGTCGTATTAATGACTTGCATACCTTCTGTTGGAAAAAAACCTCATGATTTCATTTTAAAGTCTGGATCTGGTCATTCAAAATGGGAAGTACACCAGGTATATGCCTTCACCACTGCTTGGTGGGGTCCCATTTCTATAACCATACAAAAACAGCAAAATAAAATTTGTCTTGTTGAGGTAAATTTATAATTTAACTTAGCTATAATTTTGTTTGGAAAACAAATTTTGAAAATTTAACTTTGAGCTGTACATAGCTTATTATATCCAGACGCTATACATTATAGCAGAAATAGGTTGGTTATCAATGGGCTTTCTATGCTGATCATTGTAAATGTGAGATAATGCACATTCACAGGCCTCAGGTAGGACATGTGGTCTGGTGTAAAAATACTGGTAAAGGTAATACATTTATATAAGGAGTGTGACCAACATTTGGTTTAGATCCCAATTGGGTGATATGGAAAACAACCATCCTTTGCTTTTGACTGGTATTGGAAATTACCAAATAGCTATAGTCTGTTTGGTTTTGAAAAGAATTTGTTACAACATGCATGCTTGGTAATATCTTATATGAGAAGCTGGGTAAATTTCAGAGAATTATGTGGTGTTTGGGTGAACGCATTGGGTGCCATTATTTTTTTACCCTTACAGAGTTCTGATAATGATTTGATTTTTTAAAAAAAATATCCTGGCAGAATTAGATGGAACCTATAGTCATTGTGGCTTTTTCAGAGAGGATGAAGCCTGCCACTTTTTAGAAAAAAGGTGAGTTTCTCATGCATGACCAAACTTTTGAATCTGTAGGAATTGGCAAAATTTAAGAAGATATGTTCAGGAGGGAAGGGATACTAGACTGTAAAACTGATTTCTGGGATAGAACTAAAAGGGATTTCCTTCCTTTCTCTGTGTTTTTGTGAGTATTTTGTATGCATGTATTGTAGAAGAATCAGGGACTAGGAGTTATGATGACTGAAATTTAGTGTTGAGGATTTTCTTCTGTGTTCCATTCGGTAGACAGCATCAAAGTGCTTCTTCTCTGATTGGGACAGGGAGTGATGCTATGTTGAAAGTGCTCCACGGTGCTGTTTGGAAAAGTGGAAGATAATATTGAATATATATTGAACTGAAAATAAATTAAATAAAGGCAGATACTAAAATAAAATAAGGTATATAATTACAATACGGATGGAATTGTGTTGGCATTAGGTGTTTTCTAGCATACTAGGATTAACTAGGATAACTGCTGTGAAATGTGTGCAAAAATACAATATGTACCACCAGAAAAAAATGATGAACTGGAATAAGGAATACGAATAACAAATGACTCTGTTCCATTGGGTAGTTAATACCTGGTGATTGAAGTTGATTCAAGTGAAAAAACCTAATTATCATCTCAGAGACATTTGGTAGTTTCTTGCTTATGAATTCACATTCTTTATGCCAAAGCATAGTTTAAAATATTCACAACTGAGAACTTGATAATTTCATGCATTAGAGAGAGTGGGAGGGGAAGGAGAGGAATGCCTCTTGAGGCCAGTTCTTAACGGAATACTATGAAAAGGTGAGTTCTATAGAGACCTTCAGATATGACGAGAGAAAGAGAGAGATCATAGGAGTTGTTGTTCAGGGATGCACATATCAAAGGATAGATGCCTTGAAGTAGAAATGGGCAAATCTTTTAGGTTTACTATCTCCCATATGCAAATTCTAATTGAAAACCTGCTGAAATAAGATTCTCACTGATCCTAAAGGATCGACAAATCTGATAGATTTGTTTTCTCCAACATTCAACATTTTGCAAGCTGTGTTAAAACTTTTTTTTAAAAAAAATGGTTTTAAAGTAAGTTCTCATTCATTCAGAAAGAATGGTGAAATATGCTACTTTCACCTTCTTCCGTATTCAAGTGTTGGAAGTGTTGTTAGATTCAGATAAAAACAAACTGAAATGAAATTCTATACTGTCACTAATTCTCCCCCAGAAAATGACAATCCCCCCCCCAATGGTTTAAAAAATTGTATTTGAAGTGAAAATGAGAGCCATAAGCAATGCGGTCTCTCCCAGACACAAACTGCATCACATCGCTGAATAGGCATCATTGTCCACTGCAAAATGTGCTGACCACAGCTGAATATGCTCAGTTTTGTCAGATAATTGCCAGCAAACATCCCCGAACAAGCCCAGCAACTAAGTATTTACTAACTGAGAAGTTATTTACGTTATGTCCAGGGAAGGTATTTTCATCTTACCTAAAAAGACATAAAACAGAAAAGAGAACCCTGTGTGTTCTCTTTGCTGCATGTAATAATAATTAGAATGGAAAACCCCACTATTACCAATCAATATCAGTTCAGTATTTGATTACTCAAAAAACCCATTCTGCCTCATTTTCAAAGCATTCTGTACATCCTTCTTTAAACAGTGAAATGTTTTCCATGATCTTAGACTTATTTTCAGAATCATTTTTATGTCCACCTTACCCTGATATTGACTTGTGCATATTTTATGTTATAGTAGACAATTTTAATGTTTTTGGTGTGGTGTGTCTTTGTCTCCTAAGCTGAGAACTGTGTGACAATATTGGGACAACAGCAGTCTCCTCCTGCATAACCAAAAATTATTAACTTTCTTTGTCTTGAGGCATGGGGAACTTTGGCTGCTAGTTTTTAATCGTACTATTGACCAAAGTACGTGGAATGTGTGCGTGGAATGTGTGTGTGGAATGTGTGCGTGGAAAAGTTGCATGAAGTAGAAAATGTTTTGTTCTGGCCTTGCAGATTGGCAATTGGTTAAAAATAGATATCAATTTTTTAAAAAATAATTTTAAAAAAATGACTGATTTTTCTCCTTTTTCATTGGCTTACAGAATAAAAACTCCTTTCTTTAGGACTTTCAGACTTTCTGATATTACAGCATTTAATGTAGCCACTTCTGCATTGTCTCCCAAAGAGAAAAGACATCACTAAAGTGAGGATCAGAGGATATAGGTTAAAATAAAATGTATGTGTGCCAGTGGCGGAACTTGGAGTGTGTGGAGGGGGGGCAGGAAGGGGCGGGGCTACGGCTGCCTGGGGTGAATCACCTCCCTCTTGATCTCACGTCCCTACGTGACTGATGTATGCTGATTTATATATGTAAATACAAATATTGAAAGTTACTATAACTTACATTGAATACATCACATTATTTGGGGGAAAACTATGGCCAGGTCATCTCTGTGCCTCTGAAATCTGCTCTCCTGCTATTTTTAATAGATGGTGTCATAAGTTACCCTCTAGAATCTTAGGAAACTAATGCAGAGGAGATGCACCGTGAAGAATGTCTGGCTCCATTCCTGAATCTGAGCAACTGGTGGCTTTGAAGACGAGTCTTCCTTTGAAGACTAGGAAGAGGAAGAGGAAAAGCTTTGTAGGTCTGTGTATGTTAAATAGGAGACACTGACTCATCAAACACCTGGCATCCAGACATAGCCACCTTCAAATCTCTCGGCAGCTGCTGGGAATCCTTGTTGTTCACAACCCTCTTCTGCACTACACTGTTACAGTGCTGTTATTCCACTTTCAACATCTTATGGAATCCTGGGGTTTGCACTTTAGGCAGGGGCATTTAGAATTCTTAGCCAGAGAGCTCTTTGGCCTCAGTAAACTACAAACCCCAGAATTCTGCAGGAGGTTGAAAGTGGAATAATAGCTCTGTAACAGTGTAGTGCAGAAAAGCTCTAGGTATTACTTGCCTTTCTTGGAATTCTTGACATTTGGACTGGCTAGGTTTAACAACTCCTCATGTCGCCCTTTGGGGATTTGGTTATCTGCACAACTGGCTTTGTGTAACAACTTCTGGACTATCTGAGACCTTGTCCCTGAAACTCCTGTCATCTTGAATAACCTGTGCATGACCTGTACTGGACTGACTTCCCTGTGTCTGCTTCCCATATGATTATCTATCTCCCTGTACACGTGCTGTGCTGCACGTAGGCATAAGACAGATAGCTTAAACTCCCCTCTTCTTCTTTCTTCTGTTACTTTTCCTTCAAACCAGACTGAAACTAAACTTAACAGCCCTTCAAACAAACAAACAAATATATAAATAAATGACCATTTGGAGAGTGGACTGGCCTCTATAGTCTACAACATGCGATCATCCTAACAGCAGGCAAGTGAGGGAGCACTGGAGCTTGGAAAAGTAATATGCTACATCACTAATTGAACTCATTTTTCTTTAAGTCATTACATTATGGGGGATGGGGATAGTAAATAGCAAGTAACTGCATTACTTGTTAATAACGTATTTCATTATTCACTCTTGAAAAGAGGGTACAAAGGATTGCTGCTTTTTTACTTTAATTACAGAGAAGATGGCTGGAGGATTTTTTTGTTTGTTTGTTTATGTTCTTTGGTCTATTTATTAAGTTTTAAACATGGGTTTTGTGCTGGAGAGCAAGGTATAGTTCCGCTGCTTGTTTCCACATAATAATAACCACTATCAGAGTTAAATGACCAGGAAGTACAACTGTCTGTCAGCCACACTTCCAAGAAAGGGCCTAGAGCATCACATTCCTTAGGCTTTCTGGGACAAACCACTATGACACCCTAAATAAATTGAGACTGTATTTTAGAACAGATAAAATGGATTTTGATTGTGCACCCACTAAAGCTGTCATTATTGACTTTGATGACAGTTGTAAAACATAGTGGTAATCCATGGCCTCCTGATCCCTGTTGATAATTTACCTTATCTTGTATTGTATTGTATTGTATTGTATTTTGTCTGTTTAGGTAAAACCCTTTGGTTCTGAGAAGTTCGTTCTAGCTGAGAATGCTGTTGGTTAATAGAAAAAGTTAATCTCATTTTGGAAATTGTGTTGATTAGTATTATGAGATATTTAACACACTGGCTGCAACATTAGCCATAAGTTCTTTCTGTTAAGAAAGCAAATATAGACCAACCCCACTGCTTTCAAAGCAAAGTAATACTGCTGATTGAAAATACAGTTGAGCACTTGCAGAAGATGAAAGTTTGAATTTGTCCATAGATCATCTCAATGGAAACATTTGCTACAAGGCGACATGGAGCACTCTTTTAATATTTCAAGAGTTCTATTTTCCCGGTTTCAGGACACTAAATTTGCCACAGAACAGAGCTTGGATATTCATGTGTTCCCAAGATTTCCTTGACAGTTGTCAGCTAGAGAAATAGCTCCATCAGAGTAGAACTAGACCTGCCATTGCCAGCATATAGTCACCCATATACAGAAACACAATTATATGGTGACAATATCTACCTCATTTGCCTGTTCTAGGTTTCATGAAATTCTTTTAATACTCTTTTGGCCATATTGGACTCTTGGTGTTCAGTATGTGTTCCATGATATATCATGTTTTACAAATAGTTATTCATTATAACATAGACAGATCACCGAAAGATCAGAAGACCAGGAGGGGAATCTTCCAAACAACCCAATGAGTTTGAACATGGTCACTGCCCACAATCAATTTATGTGATGTTATTAGAAGAATGGAGACCAACTCTTGGTTTTTCCTTTCCTCAACAGGCTATCTTAGACCTGGAAAAAAACTCAATGAAATAAATTTTAAGTGGTGGGGAGACTTTATCAGCAGAAGTTTTAAGGTTCCGTTTGGGGAGGAGGAAGACTTGTAGCTCATTTCTGTAAATTCCAAGCAGTGAAAACATGAACTTCTTTTAAAATTCCCCCAGAGTCCTGCAAGTGGTGGTCAAAGGCTGAGGAAAAAGACCTTGGAGAGCTTCAGTTAGCCTACCAGGTTCAATTTTACTCCCTCTTAAGCCCCTCTCAGTTCAGTTGAACGTTCTGCTGAGTAAATATGTATAGGTTTGCATTGGTGACAGGAAAGAAAAACATTTTATAGATGCTCACTAATGCTAGCAAGATATCCCATTGTTTCAAGGAGTGTTTCACCAGTTTCACTAGTGTTTTTACTATGACTGGCTGGTGTGAATGTATATAATAATAGGAAGAACTCCTTGATAGTAGGTCAAGATGGCTCTAGTGGTCTCTTCCAACCTTTTGAGTCAATTATTCTATTGATAGAAATGATTTCCAGTCCATTTCTAGACACAATTTAAAGTGCAGGCACTTACCTTTAAACCTATGTATGATCCAGATCTAACAAATAGTTGAAGGCCAAACTGCCCATGTATTGAAGTCATTTTAAAATGATCTTCAGGTGCTCCCGTTATCCAAGGCAAAGAAGAGGCTGACCAAAGAAGGAACCTTCTTGGTGGTGGCACACAATTTGTGCAATTACCTTTCCTGGAGATGTCCTGGTGGCAATGTTGTTACCTTTTGGCCACTAGTGAAAAATGCTTTTTTTTGAGACTGTTTAACGTACCGACATGTATTAAACTATATCACATTTTTATAAACTAATCTGAAAGCTTTTTTGGAGAGAGTATATAAATCTTACTAATAAATAACTAATCATTACAAGCAGTGATAAATGTTAGAAATAAGCTTAAAGTCTTTATTATACTATACACATATTTCAATATAAATCCCATTCCAATATATCTGAACAATCCATAATCTGGGTAAAGAATTAAAATTAGTGCAGAGGTTGTACTTTTTGTCTGCCTTCAAGTTCACTTCTACTTACGGTATCATTATCATTGGCTTTCTTGGGAAGATTTATTACATTGCCCAGTGCCACCCAGCAGGATTTCCGTAACTGCACAGGGATTTAAAATTGGTCTCCTGGAGTCCTAGTCCCATACTCAAACCATTACACTGCATTGGCTCATAGAATGTTGGTAAGGAATGAAAAGAAAAACTCTGTGACAGAAAGAAACTCTTTTCACATAAGATATCTGTGAAAATTTGGCCATAATTTGCCCAAGGATGAAATCCATTTCATTCTAGCTGTGCAGACTGTTTGAACATGCTCCCAGCTAAAACATTAAAAGTACCATTTCTTTGTAAGTCATTCTTTTCTGAATTTCTGTTTAAGTTTCTGATAAGTTCACCTCTCCAGTGAACTTCCAGAAACCTTTCAAATAGACTGTCAGGGTACCGATTAAACAATGAGCTATTGTGGAATTGTACTCCTTCATTTTCAGATTCTTTCATTGGCATCTTGCCCTTTATGCCCATTCCTTTCTATTATGGTATTATTCCTGGGCCTCACCTTGTCTTTCGTCAATGATCTTCCATTTTAATTTGTTAAGACTGTCTCACTTTTTGAACATTCTGCTTACATCTGATGCTGATGCTGTACTTGCCCTCCTGAATTAGGTTTGCTAAAAAATCCCTCAAAGAATCCAATGAAGGTTTACATCTGAAGACCCAAGCTTGGAGTACCAGTCGTACCCTGCTGTCAGAGAGCAGAGCAAGGGAACTTAGTGCACTGCCAAGACCGAATGACAGCACTCATTATTTTTCTAACAAAAGGCTCATTTGGGGTAGATATTCAACATGTTATCTGTTAGTACTGTTCTAGTTGTAACACTATCTGTCACAGTACTACTCCAGCAACTGAATGAAATGCATTGAACTCCTTTCAACTAAACAGCATATCCCTCAAACATGTTGTCAGTCAGGAGGCAGGTAGACAGAAAGAGGTGGAAGGGCACACTTAACTTCAACCTAGCAAACTCTGAGTAGGAGGGAAAATGCCATAAATCCAAGCAAATCCATCGATCTATGAAAACTTGGTAAATCAATTCTTTTGCAATATCCACTGATGCAGTGGTTCTATGGTAGCTGGATAGCTGCAATATCCATTAATGCAATGGTTCTACAGTATTTAGGCTTCTATTCCTGCCCTGTGTGGTTCATCAGAGGTCTGCCAGAAATGGCTGTTTCATGTCCACTTAGGGTTGTTGGATTGTATATGGCACAAGGCTCTTGTAACTTTAAGCTCAAACAGATTGAGAAGCAGGATGAGCTACCATAAAACCTCACGAAGCCAGGTCAAGGTACTTGTCTTACCTCACCTTACCTTTCAACCTCTGACTTTCAGCACAGCCATTGTCTCCCAATACAGCTTTTGCCTGCCTGGTAGAGAGTGAAGGATGAGGACTTAGAGGTACCAATAACAAGATCAGAACTTCTCTGCTACTCTAAAGAATAGAGACGTTAAATTGGAGTCAAACTGTTCATTTACCAAAACCCATGCCTTCCCCATGTCTACTCAGAAGTAAAATCCATTGAACCCTTCATAATCTTTTAATCTGTTTGTTATTGCTGACATCAACTCCAGAAATTAACTGCATTGTGTGGCTGTAGTCCATTTAGTGGGAAAAAAGCAGATTGGGAAAAGACAGTTTTCAAGTTGCCAATAACAAAATGTACTGCTATGGTCACTGTGACAAATTCCATGCTATTCCCTATAAATCCCATAATCCATTCTGGAACTAATGTTTTTGATAATATTAATTAGCTATAACTTGGGCAATTAAATAATTTCAATGAGTATTATTGGTAATGGATTATTTCTCCAATTTTGAGTGGTTAACTATTGAATTAATTTTCAAATGTAACACTCTAAACACTGTCCAAGTAATATGGCTCTCAGGATCTTTGTTTAAGAGTCAAAAATGGTAGAAAGGGACAAAACCGATTCCTCGTAGCTCCCCAAATGGTTAACATGTAAAAAAGTTAATTTTTATGTTAAAGCCTCCTTTGTGGTTTTCATGTAATTGGTATTGTTCACCTTCATTATATCCAAAAGGGATTAGTTGTAGGTAGTTAGGCATTACCATAATAAAGTAACTTCCAACACTGCTTACATCTAGAATCACAAATAAATGCTTCAACTGATTTGTATGATGACTTCTCATGTATAACTTTGTTTTTATTACTTTAATTGCACCGAAGCCTAACACCCCTTTTTCTGTTTCTTGCTTCCCTTTCACTTAAATTTTATAGAACTTTAATCAATAAAAAAAAGTATTTTGAAACCACATTATCATAACCCTAATCACAATATCCTGGAAATACTTTTTGTTCAATGAGTCTCATATTCAAGCATATGTGTTCCTGAACAAAGTAGCCATCTGAATCAGTTTTCTTCAATTAAAATCCTAAAGTCATGTATGTTCAGGATGTCCTCTTGTCACATGAGCAATGATCAGGTAAGTATAGGTTCAGAGAGACTTCATCAAGCTTAAGAAGTTCCAAGTTCCATTATGTTACGCAAAACTAGCATTTAAAAAAAAATCAAATGAACAGATTCATGGGAAAGACTAAATAATGAGAAATGGAGAGATAACAATAAGATAACTTCATCTAAATGATTTTTTTTGTCTTATGAAAAATAAATGAACCCCCACCCCATGTAGTTAGCTTGCATATTGGCAATCAATAAGTCATTCATCATAGTAGCAGATATATGAGGTGCTTAGCATTGTGTTTTATAAGTCATCAAGCTGAGTTCCTTCTTTGCCAGTGGCAGTTTCTGACCTTTTTTTTTTTTATGAAGTCTTATTATTGCCGAGATTGCTAATGTCATATAGACACAAGAATACAAATTGGGAGATGAGGCAATTTCATTGTTTATGTCATAACTGTCCGTATATACCATGGAGACAGTAGGAGGACATTTTTTAAAAAAATCTGAAAGTTTAAAAGGCCTGAGGTCAGTAAAAACCAAAGGGCAGTATATACAAATTATTTGAGTATGAATTCAAAGGAGTTGCTTCCTGGCTTAAATATTGGATTTAATAGAAGCAACATAACAGATAATCAGGAGTTGGGATGGCTGGTTTGAAAACATAATTTTAGGAAGAAATTAGAAATGCTAAATAAGATTGTGATCTAAATTGAAACGTTATCACCATAAACAGTTAATAGAAGATAGAAAGGAAAATAACATTCACTGAAAAGCCATATCAAAGAATTATCATAGTCCTTTACATCAGATTCAAAGGATGAAAAAAAGCTGCATGTATTGAAAAAGACTGTGATTCTGAACAGTTTCATTTTAAAAATTTCTAAATGAATGTGAACTAGGTTTCTATCACACTATAGTCTTATTAAACTAATATGGTTTAGTGGTTTGAGTGCTGGACTGGGAATCTGGGAGATTCAAGATTCAATCTCCCCGCCCACTTTGACCATGGAAACCTATTGATGTCCTTGGACAATTCACATTGTCTTGGCTTAAGCAGAAGGCAATGGCAAAACTCTTCTGAATAAACCTTACAATAGTAGTGATATGGGTACCCTGAATACAGGGTAGGGTAGAACAGAGTGATGATAATGTAGCTTGCCTGGGCCAACATCAACATCTAGCATTCCCGGGCAGCTACTGAGGTCTCAGCCTAGGGTCCAATGTGGATGACAGTGCTCTCCCTCTCTATCTCTCTCATTCTCTCTCTCCCCCCTCTTTTTTTGTTTTTGTTTTAATCTGGCACAGCAAACAGAATTAGTTCGCTGCATGTAATCATTTTTTAAATTACTTATAACACTATCACCATACAAAATGCTAGGGCATTGTGGGAAATCAAAATATGGGTCGACCCAGATGACCAGCACTATTTGCAGTATATCAACCACGATTGTTGAGTAAGCTTGATAAAGAAAGAAGCTAACCAGATGACAATTGCTCAGAGTGATCTTAAACCTGAAGCCAGCCCTAAGGCTCACCTTTGAATGTTGGCAAGGCAGCTTTCACGTATTTCGCTTATATAGCTGTGCCTTTAATCACATAGAGCAGGAGTGAGCAATATCTTTTTGTCTAAGGGGATTTATTGATTTATTTATTTATTTAATATCCCACATCCCATCACTTCTGGAAGCTAGCTGTATGGGATCCCCATGTCTTGTTTACAAGATCACTAGCACTTCCAGAAGGCTTCTGGGAACACACTTAGCATCTGGAAGAATGTATATATTTGTGGAAAGGAAGAAAGGCTTAGTTTTGGGAGTGCAAAACTAAGCTTGGGAGCATTACAATAGATTAGGATGGTAATACATTGCCTACCATGGATGGTGCCTGAACAATTTTCCATGTGTAATGTGACTGTCTCAAATAATGGGGGAGGGAATGGCACGTAGCGCCCTAAACCCCCATAAGGTTGCTGCTGGCTAATCTGCCATGTTTGGCAGTATTTATCCTACCTCATGAACGCCAGCATGGGATAGTAGTTTGAGCATTGGACTTTAACTCTGGAGAAAAGGGTTCAGATCCTTGCTCTGCCATGGAACCCCCCTGGCTGATCTTGGGCAAGTCACATTCTCTCAGCCACAGAGGAAGGCAAAGGCAAGCCCCTTTTGAACAAATCTTGCCAAGAAAATCATGTGATAGATTCACCTTAGGATTGCCCTAAATTGGAAACAGCACCTCTGCCAGGATGAGAGCATGTCCCCAGCGCTCTTATCCATATATGACTGACTGCCTGTGGAAGGGAGCGCAGGGGACGTGCTCCGTCCCTCTGACCTGCAGCCAGCCTTCTTCTCATGCTGCAGTAGGGGAGGAAGTGTGTAGATCACACTTCCAGCCCTTCTGCATGTCCAGCTGTGACAGAAGGTTCGTGCAATCAGGGACAGAGTTTCTCTGTCAATGATACAGCTCACAATTGTGTCAGCTGGTGACTCAAGAAGGGCAGGATCACGACAACATCATGCAGAAGCATTCTCATGGTCCCGCTCCTCTCATGTCCCCATGTTGGAACACTGTCATCATGCAGAAAGGGCCAGAGTGGTAACAAACACTATTTGTGGACCACTCTTTGAAACTTTGTGGTTGATGGGCAAAGTATAAATACTCCAAGAAAAAAAAGTTGTCCAATGGAATCCTGCTGTAGCCAACACATTGGCAGACAGTGTCATTCACTAATTGGACTGGGTACATTTTCTTGCAATTCAGTGATCTTCATGCTTTTTGAAATCTTAATTCTTTTTCTCTGTACCCAGACTAGTTGGGGGAGTTTTCATATGGAAGTTCCATGTGCACACAGTTTTTATCTATTTGTGGCACACAGTCCATATCTTTTTTTCTACCAGCTTGTGCTTTTTGTTACATAGTACATGTTGCATTGTCTGAGATCTGAAAAAGATTTTTATTTTTCTGCTAAGGGAAAATATAGACTACAGATCCCAAAGCTAAAGTATGATTCAAAGAAGAGACCTCAGTCCCCAGATGGTACCAGTCCCCCCTCCCAGCAGTATATCTCCAATGCTTCCATCCTTATAGAGCATTTTAGAGATGGGAAAGATGAGCTCAGATGTGATTGGAAATGAAGAGGGACATCAAATTGGTCTAATTAATTTTTATACTACTGTTTTGTACTACATGTTTTCACTTTATAAACTGCTTTGAGAAGTTGTCCGTCATTAAGATAGTATTATTACTGTTATTTCTTCACATCTGTTGCTACTTTGCTGTCCATATGTAGATTGTAAATGTAATTGTTGTTTATTTATATAGCTCCATCAATGACTCCTCCAGATGGAGGCTGTCATATTCATTGTTATAATTCTCAGGTGCTCTTGACTATTTCTATTGTCCCAAACTGTTTTCTGGCAATTCTTGGCATTAGATGCAACTTCTTATTCCAATCCCAAGTGGATTTCTTTTAATTCTAAGATAAAGGATTCTTGCCTTCCCCTCCTTCTCTTTCTTTCTCTCTCTCTCTCTCTCAATCCTTAAATTTAGAATTCTAGTGTATAGTACATCAGTCTATGAGTGAAATGACATTTTTATGGTATGGCACTATAACTCTTAAGAATTTTTTTAAAAAAATATCAGAGAGAAGAAAAATTCTCCTTCAAACTAGAAGACCATCTCAGCAAATCATGCCCTGTTTTTTTTTTTTTTAATCCCTCTGTAAATATCCTAGTTCAGGTCCATGAAATCACTGCAAACAGCTCACCCCTCTAAAAAAGAATGCAAAGAGCAGACAATGATGGTAAAGCAAACCCTGGCGAAACCTTAAGAATCTGTATCATGAGAACTTGCTATCTTAGACCAGTCTGGTATTGTCCATTACAGGCAGGTTTCACTTTAAATGGCATTTAGATTCCTGGACTCATGGTGTAAACTGAGACTGATGTAAATGGAGGTGGGAGAGCCACTTTCATGGGCAATCGTTGGAGATCAAGGGTATGTGTGCTGCAGAAGTAGCCACAATGGTAGCCATTTAAGAAGAGGCAATAACTTCTTCCAAAGAGGTTTGTCCAGAATGATTTGGCTTGCCATTACATGACATTTCTTCTTCAGAAGAACACACAAATAGTAAGCTACTGACAAGGAGTGTGTTCCTCTGTTTCATTTCTCTAGCAGGCTTCTCAGATGGAGAAAGTGCAGCCAGAGGGGGTCTGCACTACACTGTTATAGTGCTATTACTCCACTTTCAACATCCTGTGAATTCTGAGTTTGTAGTTTACTGAGGCCAAAGAGCTCCCTGGCTGAGAATTTTAAATGTCTCTCCCTAAACTGCAAACCCCAGGATTCCATAGGATATTGAAAGTGGAATAGTAGCACTGTAACAGTGTAGTACAGAAAGGCCCAGAGACAGGGACAGAGACAGACCACATATCTTGCTGTGTCTTCTCCAGCAGTGTTTCCAAATGAAGATTTCAATTGCTGCCCCCTGCCAGCCAAGCAGGGCAAACTCTTTTAAGCCACCCCAAAACTCAAATATTCTGGTTTCTTCTTCCTCTTCTAAGTAGGCAAAGGAAACTCTTTCTTTCCACCAATACCAAGACTGCAATTGCTTTCTTCCACCTTCCCCCAACTTGATTGGATAAAAACAATCACCTTTTAAAATTATTATTACCACAACAGAACTCCGAACGGCTTTACGTTCCCCTCCCATTCTCCTCATTCTCTTGCCTCTCTGCTCTCCTGCCTCACACAATTGCACAGGCATTCTGAGAGAGCTATTGATCATAGATGATATTTTTTATTTATTTCGTTTTGGGAGAAATGCTATAACTTTGAAATATTGTAAACTGAAGCAATACAAATGAGATTCCTCTGTTTTAGTACTTTAGAAAGACACTTTAGAGGTTGTGAATTCCTCTTCAAGTTCAACTGGAAGTGGACGGTCAGGACAACTCCATGGCTATCTCCTTGAAATAAATCTTTGTCCTTGCCATTCATCCATTATGTGCAGACTACATTGGGATTGCAAGCAAGGTCATCTAAGATATTTTCCCGCCTGGGGCAAAACCAAGAGACACTCCTCATTCCCAAGCTAACTGGAATCTTACTTCAATACAAGTAATATATGTGAGATTAGTGATGGAAGAGCATTCAAATATATTTGAAAAATAGTTTTTAAGAAGTTTCTCAAGTGCTAGTAAACTCTGACAAGATAAATCATGAACTGACAAGAATCTTCAAATTCTGTGTAAAATTTACAGATTTTTTATGCACAAAAAATGTATTCTGTGTAAAATTTGTGTATGGTTTTTTGTGCACAAAAACTTTTTTTCTGCAGAAAACAATATTTTCTGTGCAGAAAATGTTCTTTTCTGTGCAGAAAATGTTCTTTTCTGTGCAGAAAATGTTCTTTTCTGTGCAGAAAATTGTGTAGTTGGGGACTTAATTCTATGCAAAATTTATATATATATGTACAGAGTGAGTCCTGAACTGTGAATCATTTTTCAGAACTGAAACTTTCAATGACTTTTTAGCAGTAAGAAGAAGACTGTTGAATTTACTTAGAAAATAAATGAACTAAGAATTACCTCCCTACCTGAAGTCAGCAGGCTGGCTTAGGAAGTATAGAGCAGGATAGGTACAGATTACATGAGTCCATTTTTTTTTTCCTTTTAGGATATAAGTTTCAAGTTGATCACTTGTCCTATATAGTCCCAGGCTATTTTCACACTAGACTGTTATAATGCTATTATTCCACTCAAGGCCCCTCCCTAAACTGCCCAGGATTCCATAGGATGTTGAAAGTGGAATAATAGCACTATAACAGTCTAGTGCTGAAATGGCCCTAGAGAAGGATTGATCTCACTGCAGCTGCCTACATGATGAGAATTATGTAAAATGCCCAGCCTACATTACTGAGGAATTTGTAACCCTGCATGGCTTCATCAGGGATACATCAGATCTCCAAATCATAGCCTATAATATTTAAAGCTCTGATCAGGCAGTGAATTAAGAGTGTTAAAGTCTATTTTGCAACTCCTCAGCTAGAACTACTAGAGAAGAATCAAGTGTTTCCCATACATCATTATGCTGACTTTGACATCTAAAGCAAGTTCCTATCAGTGCAGCTGCTTTAATTGACTGACCCAGCAGTTGCCACTCTTCACTTGCCACATTCCCTGCAGCTCTCTATTGATGCTCTAAGGAAGCTTCATTGAGGCAGCTGCACTTGAATTTAATTTTTCCCTCGCTCAACTTTCCTTTTTTCTGTGACTTTAAATAGACAACTCTGTGGTCTTGTCTTGGCACAGAAATATTCTCCAGAGGTATATTAACAATTGCAGTTGCCTGGAGCACTCATTAAACTTGAAATACAGTAAACATTTATTATATGAGATATAGCAGAGTGTGCACCATGGGCTAAACAACAAATGTGTCAAAATGATACATTAGTTGAATTTTGCCCTGGCATTTTTCTTGTTTGTTTATTTGTTTGTCCGTTTGTTTTAGTTTGGCTTAGCTTTTCTGTCCTTTAGGTGAGAGTGTAGTCTCTAGAAAAAGAATGCAACTGAAAACATAACTTACAGAGCAAATTATTTTTCGAGCAATCTATAGATCTGATTTTTAAAAAAGATCTTTTGAAAAATTCTCGTGTATTGATTTTTAGGGGTGGGGGTGAACAATTGCATTATCAGCAGAAAGATCTGGTAAAATGCTGACAGTGGAAATTGAGAAGTGGATAGTTACCGTAACCATCTTCAGTCCTGTTGAATGGTGGAATGCACTTTAAAAACAAAAACAAAAAAAGTCTTTTGATGTCTGTGTAATTTCAGCCTTTATAAATTATAATCTTTCTGGGACGTAAATGGTAAACATTTATGTAAAATTTATGCAACTCATTGAAGTGGTATATCTGTCAAACTCAATAATTTTTTTTATTGTTATTGGCTAACTTCAGTCTATATAAAGCTGCCTTGTATCATTTTAGAGCAGTGGACAATCTAACCCAAGATTGTTTGCTCTGACTGACCGTATCTTTCCATGGTAGCATGCAAAGGAGTTTCCTATCACCTCCTTCCTGATCCTTTTAAACTGAAGATGCAAAGGAGTGGACCTTAGATCCTGCTGAATTAGAGCAAAGGCCTGCTTGTCCAGCATCCTTTTCCCCATAATGGCCAATTTATAAACTGTCTCTTGCTTTTGTTCCCCAAAAGCTAGTATTCAGAGTTGTGATGTCTCTCTCATTTTGTAATGGGTACACACTTGGGTCATGACAAGATATTTGGTCTACCATGGAGCTATGTCCTTCCACAAACTAGACTTTACTAAATAAGCTTGTGTATCCCAAGTATAGCAGCTACATTACAAGTGCTTTCCCAGTTAGAATCAACCCACACAGGCACTTTGTTCCATTAGGACAATAGTATATGGCTTCATATCTGCATACTATTAGGTTGGTAAGTTGGGCGAATTCGTCTGATAATGAGTATAGGGCATATGAGTATAGTGCAATTGTTAAGACTACTCTGTCAAAGAGCAGAATTCTTTCACAAATAAACTCATTCATGGAGTGACACTGCTACTACCATGTAACTTGAAATAAAAATGTTTTGAAAAAAATAATGAAGTGAGTTTTTAAATTATTTTTATTAAAACAAAGCAAGAAGAAAAAGAAAAATATGACACACACAAAAGCACACATTTTCACATAATATCTGACACACATCCAGTTAATACACCTAAAACATACTCCAGTTTCTCTTCAGATCATGTAAATCTTTTGCCTTATCTGTAGTTCTGTTCTTCCGTTCATCTCCTGAAACAAGCATCCTCAGTCTCAATCACACACACCGACAAGTATTTACACACATTATGTAGGCCACTTAGGAAACCTTCCCTATTTGTTTGTGTTTTTTTTAACACCATGCCTGATCTGAGAAAAGTCTCATTTTTTTTCTTTTGTACCTATACACCTAGCAATTATCAGTTCCATTTCAGTTCCATGTTACATCTTATATATGTTGTGTTTAAAATCTGAGCAGAACAAGTCTTCCTCCTCAATGAGCCATCTACTGATTCTGGAGGATAATATGCTTGATTTATTTACTACATTACAGGGTGTAAAACTTTAAGAACCTATAACCTGTCAGCACTATTATAAATAATCCTTTTTATTCCCTTGATTTTTTTTTTTTAATGTAAAGCCAGAAGAGAGGGTTTGATTTGTGCTCTTATTATGTCTTGGACAGTTAGCTGTTGAACTGTTTGCTTGACCAAAAGATTCAAATAAGGTGGCACCCATATCTCCACGTCTGAATAAAAGCTTCTTAAACTTTTGATTTAAAGTTTGATTTTACTTTTTCAGAGAAAGGCAGTGACTGGTCAGTAAATGGATTAAAGTATTCATTACAGTAAAGACTTTGCTTGAGACTTTTGTAGGAGACTAGTGGGAAAACAAAACCAATTTACTGTTATTGCTTGAGTTTTGAATGTACAATATTGCTGAGGCAGAGACCCAGCTGCTTGCACCTATTATACCAGATATAATGAATTAATAATCTTAGGTGAAACTGCATAATGCTTTAAATTTTTTACTCTAATTGCATAAGAATGTAGTAGGTATACTGTGCAATACATAAACTATGAAATTCTGTAGTCATTACCAGCTAACATAATTGATAAATATACATTAAAGATCAGAACTTATCTCCCACTGCCCTATCTCACTTTTCCTCTAGATCTGGTGAAAATATTTTCAGTGAGTCTTAAACTCAAGTCCAAGCAAACATCAATATGAGAAACTAGGACTATTCAGCACAACCATTTCAGTACTGACAGTTCAGAGCAGTCAGTGTTAGCCCACCTTAAGTATGCTTTTATTGGTGATAACAAGTCTCTTGCCCAACTCTGCACCTTTTACTTCTGAGTGAACTCCCGGAGGCAACCGTCTGATCTCCTATGCTCAGTCCAGGAAGAAGTGTCCCTACTTTCATCTCATTGAACTCAGAGCTAATCTTTACTTTACTTTCGTGCCTACAACCACTTTGAGTTCTAAGAAACCTCAGAAAGAAAACTCTCTTTTTTCCTCCCCCTCCCCCCGATTGGTACAACACTTCCTCCAGCGTAAACACACCTGAAGTACACACACACACACACACACACACACATTGGACTCATTGGGCTTTATCTGCATGATGCATTTTATTTCCGAGTAAATTCCTGAAGGCAACCCTCTGCCCTCCCACGTACAAGCCCATTTCCTCCCTTTCACTGCCCCTTTCATTGTTCACTTCTCTTTTCATTGTGTTGGGCTTCTCCCGCTTCCCATTTTTAAGACTTGTTAGACTTTCCTCCTGCTGTGAGTTTTTTTTCCAAGTAAATGCCTGGAAGGGCTAGTCCTTTCACTTTTCACTGTCCCTGTCACTGTGCTGGACTTCTTGGGCTTCCCATTGTTATGTCTTCATTCAGGACAGTTCATCCTGCACTGAAATGGCCTCTCTAATCTGTCAATGCTGAAATGGCCATACTGTATTGTCTCATTCCATCAGTGTGGTAGCTGTTCCACATGGCAATCTTTGCATGCCACAGCTGTCCATTTTTATCATCCCACTAAAAAGATTCCATAGATAGGGAAGCATAATCTGCAGCTTGCCTGGGCAACTTATAGCCTCCCAAATGACATAGCACTGCAACTCCTGATAGGTGAGGAGGGGGTTGCACTACAGCAACATCTACAGTACAAGTTGCTCACATTGATCTACAAGGATTCAAAAAGGTAATTATTGTTAACCATTCCATCTCCACCATACACTTTCCAAATACTGGTTCATTCATAGTTTGCCTACAGCACTTCAGTTGGTTCAGCTACTTGGCAGGAATGAAGGTCATGGTTCACATTTCCTCTGGAAACCACACATTTAAGCAGACTTGATTTAAATCAATCTGCTGAATCAATGGTTATGATCTCATCATAATAGTGGCCACTGCCAAAAATTAAATTAAAATGAAATTAAACAAGAAGTGTGTCACGAAAAAAGAGCCAGGTCAGGATACTGATTTGCATACAATTGATATATTTATAGATGGAATTTAGAAATAATTACTGTAATTTAAACTAAAATTACAGTACTCCTCACTGTATAGAGGAAACCTATGACTAAGTGATTTTTATGCCTATTTAACAATCTGCTGTCCAAAGGTATATTCACACCCCAGCATTTTAACAGCTTGATACCATTTCCATTGTCCTGATTCACTGTCCTATGGAAACTTGGAATTTATTGTTTGGTGGGGTACTTGGGATTTTTAAAAAGGAGATCTAGTGCTGTAGTTAATTGGAGTGGAATTTTGCTGAGTACCAAGCAAGCAATCCCAGGATTCCATAGGATGCAAAGCAATTAAAGTGTTATCACACTGTTATAGCTGTATTGCATTGATATGTCCCAGATACTGTCTGTGAACAGGAAACTACACCCTTTGTTTTCCTTTCTTATGATCTTTATATTTAAACGAGATTTGGACCATAGAGGCAGCCTTTCAAAGAGATGACACCTTCAAATAAAGTACTGTCTTCTGTAAAGTAAGACACACGATCATCCCAGTAATCAAACACCACCATCTATTTCTCCATAATCAGGTAGACTTTGGGCAGTCAAAATATTGCATAAGTGTGCAAGGTGGGAAGTCTCCAAAGATCTCATTACTATTTCATCTAGGATAGTTAGTCTTTCTGAGGAATCAGTACTTTCTCATATTTTAAAAAAGTAATGGCAGAAGAAATGTTGTAGCAAACAGCAAATGGGCTAGATTTGAGGGGGATGAGGTTCTAGGGGATTAAAAAAAAGATGCTTTCATATTTAGTGGCTGTTGGAAACAACTCCTGAACCCTTTTAAAGGAAAGAGAGGATGAGAGCAGCTGAGAGTGACAGCTGATTCTGAGCAAGGAAGTAGAATGTAATGTGTTGTGAAGAAAATTAATGCCATTTCTAAGCATGAGTCTGGTTCACTCTCGTCTCAGCTATGAATCTTTTAAGTATATTTGCAGACTCAGAGGCCTCCTAAGTAGCTAAAACAAATAAATAAGATGAAACTGTGAGGCCCTCCCACTGTGACACTACTGATCACCTCATGGCACTTTGGGGCAAACATCTTCATTAGAGATGAGCAACGCCCTCTGTATCCATCATACCAGTTTCCCCAGACTGATTTGAAGAAAAACCGGGAGATAACCTGGTATATTCAGAATAAATGAATTATGCTGAGCAACAGATTCTCATTCCTTTAATAAGCCTGTAAAAGCCTTTCCTTATTTTCCTGCACTCTCAAGCCTAATTTCCTTTCAACAACTTCCAGCTGTCCCCTCCATTTTCCTCTCTCACCCACCAAGTTAACTTGTAGCTCCTGATGTAGCTTTGGCAGTAGCACAGAAAGGGCAAGAGGTTTTGCTTTCTGCCATCCCCTCCCCACATAGTTCTCCTCTGACAAGCTAAAAGGAGTTCCAGATTGATGTCAGAAGCCCTTAGAGCTGCATTTCCTAGCTTTCCCAGTGCCTGGTTCATTAAGAATTCCTGGCTGGAGGAACATAAATGCTGCATAGGGAGACGATACCTTCTTTCTTCCAGCTACAGCTCTCTGGAGCGGTAAAGAACAAGCCTCCTCCCTCCTCAACATGACATCCCTTCAAATATTTAAACATGGCTATCATGTCCTCTCTTGACCTTCTCTTCTGCAGACTAAACATACCCAGCTCCCTAAGGCGTTCTTCATAGGGCATGGCTTCCAGACCCTTCACCATTTTGGTCATCCTCCTCTGGACACGTTCCAGCTTCTCGACATCCTTCTTGAACTGAGATGCCCAGAACTGGACACAGTATTCCAAATGAGACCTAACCAATGCAGATAAGAGTGGTACCATCACTTCCCTCGATCTAGACACCATACTCCTATTGATGCAACCAAGAATCGCATTGGCTTTCTTGGCTGCCGCATCACACTGCTGACTCATGTTCAGCTTGTGATCTACCAAGACTCCTAGATCCTTTTCACACGTACTGCCATCCAGCCACACGTCCCCCATCCTATACTTGTGACTTTCATTTTTTCTGCCCAAGTGCAGGAACCTACATTTCTCTCTGTTTAAATTCATTTTGTTAGCTTTGGCCCAGCTCTCCAATCTGTCAAGGTCGTATTGAAATTTGATCCTATCCTCTGGTGTGTTAGCAACCCCTCCCAATTTGGTATCATCTGCAAATTTGATCACCATGCCCTCCACTCCTTCATCCAAATCATTGATGAAGATGTTGAATAGCACTGGGCCCAGGACAGAACCCTGAGGCACCCCACCAGTCACCTCTGTCCAGGATGAAAAGCAGCCATTGGTGATCACCCTTTGGGTGCAGTCGGTCAACCAATTACAAATCCACCTAACAGTAGTCCTGTCCAGCCTGCATTTTACTAGCTTCTTTGCAAGAATGTCATGGGAAACTTTGTCAAAGGCCTTACTGAGGTCAAGTAAGGCCGAGGATTCAAGGATTCGGTTGGCTCATCCCTACAGCATAGTCTATCCAGAGGTCCCTGAAAAACCATCCAGACCTCTGGAGAGCCTGTACTGCTTGTGGGAGGGGAGGGAGGCTTGAGTGAGCAGCTTGTTGTGAACTTTTCTTGACTTGATGTGCACAGAGATGGGCTCTAGGGCCTTTTTGGCAGCCTCAGCTTCCTCCTTCCTTTTCTCCTGAGTTGGGCAGCCAGTCTCTGCATGTTTGTGTGAACCCCTCCCAAGTAGCATGGGCTACCCAGAGGTCTGGATTTTCAGGGACCTCTTAAAGCTTCTTAGCACATTCTTCTCCTATGGAGCAGCATTGACGTGTGGATAAGGTGACCCAGTTTTTCAAGCTTTTTTCTTTTTTCTTTTTTAAAAAGCTTATATTCAAACATATGCAGCAAGCAATACAAGGGTCTGAAAGGATTCTGATGGGCTCCCAGAGGGGCAAGAGGACTTTATATAAGCTTGGAATTTCTTTCAAGGCATAGAGAACAAGATTTGCACTGTGACTAAACTGAGGCTATTGCACTTTGGACAAGTCATGAAATCACATGACTCATTTAAAAAGATGGTAGCACTAGGTAAAGTTGAAGACAGTAGGAGAAGACGAAAATGACATAGGCTGATTGATTCAATTAAAGACCCCATGCCACTGAGCTTGCAAGACCCGAGCAAGGCTGTCAATAACAGGATGTCTGGGCAGTCTCTCATTTATAGGATCACTATAACAGAAAATAACAGCATAACAAAGATAGTGAGCATATCGCTAACACGCGCACATATTTCAGGGAGGCGTGCCTGCAGAATTGCTCCTGAACTGGGTTACAGTGATTTAAAAATGATTTTTGTTTGTCTTTCATCTTCTTCTGAAATGAAAACAAAAACCTGCAAGCTTCAAATTCTCAAATGCTTTCCATGTTCCCAATGGTGTTGTCATTGTTAGGGGATAATTTTGTTGCATTATTATTTACTATTTGAAATTTAAAAAATACATCTTGTTTACAAATACTCAGAGACATCTGTGTTCCATTGGAAAAAAAACCCATATGCGTAATAATAAGAAAATAAATAGAATAAATCTGTTGCTTGCTTCTTCCGAGTGAAGAAGACAGTAAGTCAGTGATACATACGCACACAAACATTATAAAAAACATGACTTACACTGAAAAGGAAGCTCTGCTTCTTTGAGGAGAGGTTGAGAGCAGGAAAGGGATAGACTAGAGGAGAAAGGTCAAGTAACTGATAGAATACCATGGAAAAAAGGCATTCTTCTGGATTAAAATAATGTTCAAAGGATAGGGCAACAGTGGCAGTGTTCAGGAAATGGAACTACGGTTTGTCAGAGTTTGGGAAATTATTTTGAAAAGTAATTAGATACAGGTATAGTTCCAAGGCCTCAAAGTAGTTAGCTACAATTATAATTACTTTGGGGGGGAATAATCTCTTTAACTCCATTTTCTTCTAAAAATCCTCCATTTTTTTTAAAAAATAATAAAAATAGATTTTTTTTTAAAAAAATGAGAGCTACAAGTTAATGATCTGTGAGTCAAAACACATTGTCCTCCTATCTTTTCATCACCTCAGCATTTACAACACAGCATGAGGCAGCAGTATGAGGCACAGTGAAAGCTAGCACTTATACTATGGGATAGTCTTTCCCTACCATTTTCTGAGCCCAAATTCCCAAAACGATTACCATTTCCGCACTACACTGACACAGTGCTGTTATTCCACTTTCAACATCCTGTGGAATTCTGAGGTTTGTAGTTTACTGAGAATTCTAAAGGCCCCTCCCTGAACTGCAAACCCCAGGATTCTACAGAATGTTGAAAGTGGAATAATTGCACTATAACAGTGTAGTGCAGAAATGGCTACAATAAAAGCTACAATATATTATAGTTGTAATGCAAAAAGAATGCTGTATATGAATCCTGTTAATTTACAGTTCTAATTTTACACAACATGTTGTTGTGTGCCTTCAAGTCATTTCTGACTTAAGGCGATCTTAAGATGAATCTGTCATTTGGTTTCCTTGGCAAGATTTATTCAAAGGTGGCGTTGCCTTCACCTTCCTCTGAAGCTGAGAGAGTATGACTTTCCTAAGGTCACCCGCTGGGTTTCCATTGCTCAGAGAGGATTTGAACCCAGGTCTCCAGAATCATAGTCCAACTATCAAACCAGTATGTCATGCTAGCTTTTGTAGCTATTTCTTGATTACTTAGAAAAAGGAGGAAATTACACAGATCTCTTTCTTTTTAAATTAGTTAATTCTGTACTCTACACTCCCTTAAGGGCAGGTTTCTTCTAGCAAGATCAAGGAGAAGGAACTGGTAATGAAGGATGATTGCTTTCTCAGTGAGAGAGTGGCAGATCCAGAAAGTGTGGAAGATGGGAATTGGAAGGCAGCAAATGGAGATGAGTTTGGAAGAGAGATAGCAGGAGAGCATCGCACTACTAGACATGTAGTTAGCAAGTTATTTAGCTCTTAGCTTAGATGCCTCCCTGGATGATTCTACTGGCACATCCAATTATTCTTTTTTCATGCTGCTTATTGATTTGACTTCAGTCAAATGCTCCTTGCCATCTACTCTGTATTTAAAGCAATGGCTTAGTAAAGTTGAACTGGCTACTGACAATAAACTTCCTTTTCTTCTCTACCAATATTCCTTTAGACAGTTACAAGCTTTTTCTTTGTTTATCCCAACATTGTATATTTTCTCTGGGTCTAAAATCTTGTCCAATTTCAACCAGGGGTCATACATTCATGGAAGCAGACCTATGCATATCCATCCTTAGATGGATGGAAGTGGGTAAGTACCTGATCAGAACTGCAAATAACTTGGTTGACCCACACACACACACACACACACACACACACACACGATCAGAGTCTTTGCCTATAATTCAGTACAAAAATGTAACACAGTACTGGGGATGGGGTGAATTTGATGGAATTCAGACTTCAGATTGTGAAAATCAAATTTGATTTGGGGACATGAAATTAGCATGCTTATTTCAAAATGTTGTTTCATTTTTGTTATGTGTTAAAATGAAGTGAAATCAGCAAATTAATAAAGAATCTGTCATTAGTAAGTGTTTTTACATGAAAGATATTGGTGACCAGCAATTGCTTGCTCCTGCTGGTTTGTCATTTTTCAAGGTCTTTCTGCACTAGACTGTTATAGTGCTATATAGTATGCATGTGTGTGTGTGTATGTGTGTGTGTATCTATATCTATATTTATAGATATAGATATAGATATCAGGCCCCTCCCTAAACTGCAAACCCCAGGATTCCATAGGATGTTGAAAGTGGAATAATAGCACTATAACAGTCTAGTGCACAAATGGCCATAGTGTCAAATACTTCATTTCATAAACCAGGTATTTCCAAGTGTTGGCTCTGTGTTGCCTGACCCAGTTCACATTACTCAGTGTTCCTAAATAATCACACACACAGTTTAAAGAGAGTGGGAAAAGCTTAGTGTGAGCCATACAGTGTGGTGACAGTCATCTCTATAAATGTGGCTGTACTTTGCCCAGCTGTGCCAACACTGGAATGGCTGCCAGATTTGCAGACACAGTTCAGTTCACACGTATGTCTATGCAGTCATATACAGAATCTTGACAGAGGTGGTAGAAATGTCCCACCTCACAGAAGATAGAACACAGCAGAATTTAGAGGAGAATGTAGTCTGACTTATTCAGACTAAAACTTCATTGTGTATGAAACTTCCCTGATGAACAGCCAATAAGCTTAAAGTGCTTCCTTGAGGATTATTCTTTATTTATGTGTTATTCCATGTTCAATGCCAGACTTTGCTCATGCTGTACCACACAGAGTGAGAAATGTGTTGAAGCTACGTCCCTTGACCCATTTGGTCCGTCCCCCAAATCAATAGTACAAATCAGCATTTGTCCAACCTGGTGCCCTCCAGATATTTTGGACTACAACCCCCAGATTCCCTTACCATTGTTATATTGATGAGAGTTAAAGTCCAAAACGTTGGGAGAGGACATAGAGCATGAGTGGCAAGGGTCATGGATATTTCCAAGGATCTTGTCTACTTCGTTATAGGCATCAGATATGCCTATAGGATGCCACAAACAGGATGCAAGTGCAATAGAACCCCTTGCTCAACCTGTTTCCACCCAAACAATGCTGGGTGACAGTATAATTATTGTATTGCAGTATAAAAAGGTTTACATGGTATGCACATATTAAATGTGAAGTTTATGTACATATCTTGTAACATTGAAAAGATGCTATTAGCTATAGCATTGTTATAAACGTTGGCATATGAAACAATGAGAAAAGTACAGATTTGGTAATTATGCAGATTATCTGAACAGTGATGGGACAGATCCACATTTAATTTACCATCTCTAGTGCTTTCTGGGAAAGTTAGTTATATGCTAAACAAGTGAACAGTGATATACATCCTGATGCTAACCATTCCTGCTGGTTGCTCAGGATTCCGAACAAGCATAGGATCCAATGAAATACACAATATAATTCCACATGCCCAAAGTGAATCTGACCTCCTAGCTGTGTGACAGATAACTCTGAAAAGTAAAAAGATATGCTTGATGTGACAACATCAATCATATCTTTCTTTTCTTTGACAAAATATTTCTGTTGTTCAATGGAAAAAGATTTAAAAATCCCAATGGGTCTTCCACTCAAGTCCTAAGGCATGCTTGAAATCATTCAAACCAATATTCTCAGCTTTGGTCAAATATGTTCACTCATTTTTGATATGTTATTGAAATACTGGCACTTAAGAACCATTTCAGACTGAAAGGATAAAAAGTCTACGTGAAATCCAATAGCACTTAAAGCTTCAAGCTTTCTCCTCTCAATGCCCTCTGCCCAAATTTTCATTCCCTGACTTGTAAAAAATCATTTCTGGTTCTGAAGCTGGTTTAAATGATAAATAGAGCAGAACCAGATTTTCTTCCCATCTCTTTTATCCCTGTTGAATAATGCCTGTACATGCTAAGTCACATGGCTCTATTTCAAAAATCATGAAGTGAAATGGGACAAGAATCTGAAGGCATGAATGGTGTGAACATAGCTGAAATTATGGTTGGAAGAACTGAGGCAGGTGCAGCTAATCTCCTCCTATCGAACTCTGTTCACACTTTGTTGCTCTCAACTGCCTGATACCTCTTTTCTTTCTTTCAAAGGAAAAAAAAAGATTCACCTTGGAAAAATGGGGACACATTAGGTCTGTAACAGTGGGATAGGCCCAGGGAACCTATTTGTCATTTGGGAAAAGCTAGTGTCCCACCCTAAATATGACTGATTTTGTGTGACTTTAGAAGTTTAGGTTTGGGCCTGGTTATTATTTGGGTTAGGGAACACCAGAGGTCTCCAGATTCAGTTGGGAAAGAATCTTGCCTAAGACTCTGAAGAACTACTACCAGAGCCCATAATACTGAGCTAGATGACCCAATGGTCTGACTCAGTATAAGGCAGCATCCTATGCTCCTGTATTCCCAATTGATATGTTAGATGAAATCCCACATCATGCTTGCATAGTTTAAACATGCATATAGTTAAGTGATGATTGTGGTACAACACCCATCTAGTGTGCAAACTATTGCTTACCTGTGAATGTGATTGCTTATTGTCCCATTGTGCAATCTGGAATCCACAATGGCTGTTTCTGCAATCCCAGTGCATCAAGTGGTACACTGAAGGCACTGAAACATATTTTTGCATCACACAAGAATGTGCAATTGCATGTACAACAGTTAAATTTGAGGACTCTCATTATGCAATTGTAAATTGAATGTGGAGATTAGTGATGGCCAAAACACTACATTTGTATGTGTAAGGGACATCAAGTGTGCATAAAACATTGGCAGAATGCCAGCAGGGGTTTGTCTGAATGCCAGTAGGAAAAGATTCATGGAACATTGTTTTCTTTAGAAAAGAGGGCCAGGTCTTTTGCTATTAACTAGCTCTCTTCAGAGCATGAAAATGTTACTCTTTTGAGCTACATTTTCCAGAGGTCTAGATGGAATTGCTAGTCCCAACTAGAGTGGATCCATTATATCAGTGAAATTTACCTAAACATCAAGTTACTATTTTTCTCTATTAATTGGATTTAGACCACAATTTAGAGCAGCCATTATGGGTGATGGCTACACTTACACACATTGCCATTCCACAGTTGGGCATCCTGTGTTGTTAGAGTTCTCAGTCATAGGGAGATTTCTAAATATATTAACTGAATGTTCATGGAATCTAGCTCAAAAGTATGTGAGGAGAATGGAAGTGTTGTAGCCACGGCTTCTGCATGATCCCACAGCCCTTTCCATGGACGTGCAGTGAACAGCTGAAGAGGATGTGAGGGTATGTGTGTGTATGTGTAGTGTGTATTTCAGAAGGAAAATGCCATGCCTTTAATAATACTGTAGGACTAGGATGACTAGCTGTAAATTTTCCCATTCTATATTGTGCATATCTCAGAGTGTGTGTGTGTGTGTGTGTCACACACACAGTGCATAGTGGAGAATTTATGTCTTGTGTTCTGGACTCTACTGTGTATAGAATATATGACATATTTCTATCCAAGATTCCAGTGACAGAGATCAAATGACTTTGCTTGTTCCACCCTTCAATGAATTCTGACTTGAAAGGCAGGCTGAAAAATAATGATCTCCTTCTTGGCTTGCTCAACCTGTGACTATGTCCCTCTGATCTCGCCATCTCACACACTCCTTGTATTCTTATTGGCATCACCAGTGCAATGAACAGGCAGAAGATGGACTATAATATCTGTAAATATATTTGGCTGTAAAAGATAAAGAGATTGCAACTACATGGTGGAGCGCATGTCTTGCATGGAAGAATGCCCCACTTTCACTTCACAGCATTTCCAATTAAAATGATTTCAGGGGGCAGGTCTGAACAATATCAGTGCCCGAAAGACAGAAGGGCTTTTTCCTAGCACTATAGCCACTGCTAGGACACATGACCATTGTTCTCATTCAGTATAAAGCAGGTTCATATGACAATATGTCACACAGCATTTTGCAATGTGTGGTAAGATATGAAAATGGAGATTTATCTCCAGATTTCCATTTTTTTTTTAAAAAAAGTCCCACTTTAGTATTGGCCTAAGGTTTGCCTGTATTTCTTATTTATAATGTGAGAAAGTTCTATCTAGATGTGAGTATGTGTCAGGATTAGTTCTGCCACCAGAAAGGCAGTTACCTGGACTCTCAAATTTCAGATATTGTGAAATTGTTAATTATTTAATTTATTATGACTTTTTATTTTATGTTGCCATCAGGTAGGAAAGTTATTCAGATCTTTTGCCTCAGACAGTAGAATAACTTGACTATAATGCCTCTTGATGCTGGTAGTGTTGGACACAATTTGCTGACGTTATGCCTCAGGCAGCAAAATGTATTGACCTGGCCTTGGTATTTTGCAGTTATTCTGCATAGTTTAAACTAACCTCTGGTTTGAGGTGAACCATTCTGGTACACTGATAAAAGTGAAAGGTGGTAACATAGCAGTGGTGGCTGGTGGCCTCTAGGTCAGTGAGAAAGTGAATCCATTCTGAATTTTAGTCTTAACTCTAAAGGAGCTGTCCATGGTGCTGAACTTTTAGCAGCTTGGATACTCTTGGACATTTCCTGTCCCAATTACACAGAAGTTACAAGCCACCACTGCAGACCTGGTTTCCACTCCTTTCATATTACAAAATACTATCACCTCAGTGCCCTCATTTTGATTTCAACATAGCTCTGCCTGTGCTCCTATATCTGAATGTCACAATACATTTAAGCCCTTTTTAGAAGTGAATTCCACACAGAATGAATGAGTGAATGAATGAATGCACAGGAGGGGGCTGTGTGAACAGAATGTCCAGCCTCAGACTATATGCATCAATGACTTGGGAAAATCCTTTTTTGTTTTGTATGAGAGGTTCTAGGAGTTGTAGTCCCAAAACGTAACTTTTTAAAGCTCTTCTCAGAGGTCCTATACAGAACTCCCATCTGTACAGATATGTATATGCTCTATTCAACATTGTTTTAATTAACATAGATACACAGGACAGGAACAGATCATGTGTCACTGAAGTTGTGCCACCAGTATGTGCGTGTGTTCAATGCATATTTCATTTCTAGTTGAATGGTTGGATGTTTATTCCTCTCAATTATATTGTATTGTCACTTAATGTTTTATATTGTATTAACTTTATTGTACAGTATAGCAGACTTGAATTTTTTATGGATGCTTCCATGAGGTAAATTGTTGGATGAAATCAGGTTTACACAATCTTAAAATAAATAAACAAATGCATATCCAAACAGGATTCCTAAAAGCAGTTTTTCCTTCTCACTGTCCTCAGCAAGGGAAGGATGATAATGGCAAACCTGTTTTTTTAGGGGAGGGAGGTATAGAAAAAGGAAGAAAGGAAGCCTTGTCTTCTGGCAAACAAGGCAAAATATTCAAGATTGAATAAGGAAGCCACTTCAGGTCGTAGATGCTGAGAGAAGACAGCAAAGTTCTGAAGGAGAGAACTGTGTGCCCCAGTCAAACCTGAGCCCCTTTTATCCTTTAGGTAAAGTTGAAGGTACTACCCTATTTGCAAAAGAAAATTCAGATGCAGTCTTGGTAGCTTTTGTACAAAAGAAGGAACAGCATCATGCTCTTTGCTTTGGGCAGCACAATGTTTTGGTCTAGTCCTGACAAGATCTTGGCAGAAGCAGGATAAACACTTGTTAAACAGCAGCCATAAACATCAGTGTACAGCTACTGGTATCTTAATTCTTATTGTTAAAGAGACATTAACATGACACTGGCAAGGGTGACAAAAGAGCAAGGGTCACCATCTTAAAAGAGTCCTAGTGTGAGAATTAGCAGATATGCAGACATTAGCACATCTCCATGCTTTCCATCTCAAATAGAGTGTGGCCCAACAGGGAAAGCCTGTCTTGAATACCATCCTCCATCTCATACTAGTTATCTTGTGTTCCTGACAGTTTCTATAATAATGGAACCAAACCATCTTGAACACACACTGTCTCATCTAATTTCAGAAGTGAAGCAGGACCAGGCTTGGTTAGGGTGCCACAAGAGATTACAGGAATCTCCAGATAGGACTAAGAAAGAATCTTTGCCTGAAACCCTGGAGAGCTACTGCCTAAGTTGATCATTTTGAGCTAAATGGACCAATGACTCAGGATAAGACTGTTTCAGATGTTGTGTTATTAATTCAAGATCCTAGCAGTATTATGCCCCTCTGTGCCCTATGTCCAATTCTCCTGCATTTTCTCATCTTTTTTTTTTTCCTTGTGGTATGTGATTTTTGCTTTCTGAAGAAAGTTACGGTGTGCCTAATGCTTTTGCTTTCTTCTTAGTTACAGTGACCCTACAACTCTATAAATAATGGAATAAAATATTCTGTTTTGTTTTTTCTTTTAATGCTTTTTGCGTCAAAGGTAAAATCATTAATCTTTTTCTTGGCCTTTTTTTTTAGCGAATTAATTGTCCTAGGAGATTTAGTGAGGCCAAACAGTAAAGGCAATAATTTGTTAACCTTTGTGCCAGAGTGTATTCATTAGCATTAATTAAACTGCATACATTTAATCTGTACCAATGGTGTATTGGAAAATGAGGTAAATATGAAAAAAGAGGGAGAGAAGTAAGTTGCATTTATTTGTTAGGGTACGTTTCCTAAAATAGATTGACCACAGAACAAGTAATCCTGAAATGCAATTTCAGGAAGGCATTTAAGTTGTAATTTATGGTTTAGGATAAAGAAATGGCCATTTTGTTTTCAAGATATGCCTATGTATATTTTATTAATCCCACTTATTTTTATTAAGGTATAAGTCTGTAACCAGTCACCTGGGAATAAATTGCTTTAAAAGCAATGGAACTTCTAAAGAGACACGATTGTTTTGTTAACAAATTACAACAACAAGAGGCAGCTCATAAATCAGTAAGGGAGTTAAACTCCCTCACCCCTCCAGCATCTCAAAGCCTTCTTCATCTTGCATAATAAAACGGGGTAGGTTAAGAGCAGCCCTGGGCTATGTGTGTTCCCCAAGAGCTCTTCCTCAACCTTTCCTGACTTCCCAGAGCACCCTCTTTCGGCTCCCCCATGCCTCTCCTGGAAGCCTTCAGAAGAGAGAGAAAACAAGAAGTAATATATAGTACCTTTTGCAAGGATTAGAATCTGACAGCCTACTTGTCAAATCTGTTCATACAATCTAGCAAGGGAAATCTGCAGGCATAGCCAGCTCTCTCTACATATTTAAGTCAAATGTGAGTTCAGAGGCTCCATAGCACATTGTGCATATGTAGGAAGGAATGTCTGTGAGATTCTTCAATTTCTTTTATGAAGAGCAGAGAGAAAACTTGGCATCTATTGAATGATAGGGATAGATGGTTCTATATTTGCCCTAGCTGGCCAGTGGCTTAGATACAAAACTATTTCACCAAAGGGGTTTCAATATGCTAGCTGTTATCTATGGCAAAATGTATGCTAGCTTGGTCATTGTTTATTTATTTAATTATTTTATGCTGAGCCTTTTCACTCCTCACCCCTATCAAAAGAAAGAATAGTGCCTGTAAACAGTATGACCATTATAGCAATAGCAATAGCAGTTACATTTCTATACTGCTTATCAGTGCAAAGCACTCCATAAATGGTTTAGCTAATTGCCCCCAATAAGCTGGGTACTCATTTAACCAACCTACAGAAGGATGGAAAGCTGAATCAACTGGGAAGGCCTGCAGGATCAAACTTACAACATTGTGGCTGCAGTACCAGCATTTAACCACTGTGCCACCAGGGCTCATTATATCAAGGGAACTTGTCATGGGTACCAGTGATGTGCACAGATAGGTAGGAAAAACATTGAGAAAAAGTATGAGAAGAATTATTTTATGTGTAATGTACAACTAAGGATCCCAGATGTCAGAGCTTGGACTCCAAGGGCAACAGTTGAAGACACTCACAGCAAGAGCACTGCCTAGAAAAAACAGTGTGCATGATTTCCTCATTTGTTTTAGATTTATTCGAGTATTTTTACATAAGAACACCAGCTTTCCTGTAAGAACATCAGCCCCTATACATTTTTTTGGCCTACCGTGAGGGCTGTGGGGCAGTAACTTTGCTAGAATGGCTTGAGTTCCAGTGCTCTAGAATAAGGAGAATTTGCTTCTACATAGTATAAACCTATTGCTCACCTTTCCAATTACACTCTGTATAATGCTTTCTTTTAAACACACCTTTGCCCTTTTCCCATGGTGGGAGGTGTACATGGGGACTTAATGGTTTCTAGGATGCTCCTTAGTAGTTTGTTGAAGTCCAACTGATATAGTGTAGGCAGGTGTTGTTGTTTTTTTCACATATAAAATAACAATAAGCCATCTTTTGCATCATGCTCTTTTTTCTCTTGAATCTCTTTGAATCGCTTTGGTCAGGTGGCCTGGATCAGGTCCCAGAGCCAAACAGTATCCAAACCATGCTTTGCTGACAATGTTTTTAAGCATATGAATCTGTCTGTCTGACTTTAAATATTACTTATTTTAGTGAAGGGAGAGCATTTCAAAAGAATTGACACATTTAGGAGGAAAACAGACAGAGGAAAATTTCCTGGTTGTTGCTCTATTTGTTGCTCAAGTTCTCTGTTTTTCAAAAAATACAGACAGAAGATGTTTTCATTTTCATGGAATAGCCAAAGCAGTTCTAAGGGAAAAAAAGAAGACCTATTTTGTCCCTGCCTAAAAGCTGGGTTCTTTATTTTTCAGGATAGATTGTAGCAAAAAGCTTAATTTTTTCTTCCAGGAGATATGTATGGCTAATTTCAGGGTTTTTTGTGTGTGTGTTGATGGAAGGAGGAACACTGGATGTTTATGTCAGTAAAATAAGACTTTTGAAACACTGTATCTTCCAAAAAGAAGGCATGTCTGTCTAGGTTTCCAGAGCCAATAGTGATCAAAGACACAGAAAATGTCACTTATTGGCTGTCTATAGCGCTATGAAATCTGAATGTGTATTGGCCAAATTCCTTCATCCTTCCTTCCCTTTCCCCAGGTAAAGATGGCTATGTGGATGGAAAACACCTTGCTAGGAAGTCCAAGAAGTGGGAAATGACACTTTTTGTAGCAAGATATCTTCTTCTTGTTGATGTTCTTCTGAAAAAATAGTTTGGCCTACAGATAAATAGTTCAACATGTCATAGATATTTGAACAGATTTCTTCCTGAAATGCATTTATTTTTTAAAGCTGAAGATTAGGCCTAATTAGAGATTCACTCCCATGTTAAGTGACCTACATATTTTACTCTAAGGTGAACCTAGCTAAAGCTTCCAGTTGAGAGTGACCCTAATAATTAAAGTGTAGTATTACATTATATGAGCTATATGGGGAAAAAAATGTACTGGTTCATGTTGTTTTGTTGGTTTTTTTAATATGTGTCAAATCCTTGTAGCTCAGTAATACAATTTGTGGTGTTTTTGACAAGGCTTCTTCTGTCAGCTTTGACAATTAACAATGTAATGGAGCTGTCTACAGTGTCTCAAGCCATGCTCTAACAATCTGTTGCCCTAATATAATGCTTAGACTAGATTTTTGTAAATAGAATTCTAAGATGACATTGTTTCTCCTCTTCAGTACTTTTGAAAACTAGCCCCCAAAATAGAAAAACCTGACAAAAATGACAGTCTTCTGTTTCTCTGTTTCAAAACATCCAGGCCAAGTCTGGCAGGGGTCTTGAGCCTGTCCACCAACTGTTAGCATTTGGACAGCAGGCTAAATAGACATCAAGGCCATCTGGTCACACTCCTTTCTATTGTGATGAAAAGTACTGCATTTCTATTTAAAATGTAGAATGAGTTCTAAATTTTATTAACTTTTACATTTTCTTGGATAGCTTGAAAATGTCTAATTTCACCCATAGTCCCTCCAATTGTGCTGATCACCTGAGGACCAACCTATATAAGTATCTTACCAGATGGCTATGGTCTGTACATCATCTGATAGCCATCTTTCTGGTGGTGAGCTCCTTCTTACTTAAATAGGCTGGTCCTCAGGTAACACATGCACAGTCTACTTGCAGAGCCATACTGAAAGCTTTAGCCTTCCAGTGGCATAGTCTTTGAGAACCTGGGTCACCATTGTGCCATAATGAGATAGCAGAGTAGGATTTTGTGGATGACATTTATACTGCCATGTGCTAGATTTATCCATTTTCTCCTTTCTTGTTGTTCAGTGGCTACTTTAGTGTTATCGACATGTATGTTCTGGGTCTTCTTAAGTGCTCAGATTTTGAGTTTTATGCAATGGCTCCCCCATCCCCAGAATAATCGTGAGCACTGAACTTGTGTGGTCTTGTGAAAGCTGTTATTGAACTCTTGGAAATGTAGAGCAAAGTGTACATTATTATTTCCAGATAAGGAAACAAACAAAGGGTATCACCAGCCGCAGGGCATTGTACATCATAGCTTGATTGTCTAGATTATCTGAAAAGGATGGAAGAGCTTTCCAATGACGTCATTAGAGCAGCAGTTTCTCTGACAGTGAATCAGTGTGAGCCTTCTGCAAAAAATGTGTCAAGAAAATGCTAACCAGCAGTTTTTAAAAATACTGTACTAGGTTGTGGTCCTCAATTATGGTGTAACTGGCATGGAAATAGAAATATGTTCAGAAAAAAAATGTCTTTTACCTGGATTTTAAAATACTTATTACTTATCTGCTAAATATATCTTGGTGTAAGAAATCAATTCTGAATATGCAGCTTGGCTTTCAGTGATCTGTCTACTTCTGATAAAATGGACTGAATTCATGAATGCTTATGCTAGATTTTTTTTCCTGAGTTAGTTTTAAAGATAGTACTGGATTCTTTTATGTCTTTCTATGCTGAAACAGTCTGACACAGCTATTTCTTTGAATACTACTACTCTTCTGGGAAATGTGAGAGTTAGTAATGGATCTTATGAGCTGAGTAATCAAGTGAACAACAAACAGTTCTACATGTGCACATGCACACACACACAAGCCCACACACAGAGGGTCAAACAAAGAAAAAAAACTTACTCTTCTTCATAAAACACATAAGGGAGATTTTTAAAATGATATGGGTGATGCAGGAAAGGAATGGATATGATATAAGCAGACAAACAGAAAGTTATAAATTAGAGATGGGACGAATCCAGAATTTTCTGAATCCCTGGAAGGTTCTGCGAATCCACGAATCTCACAAATCTCGAATCTTTTGAATCCTTTTTTACAAAAAGGTTTAAAAGACAAGGGGAATAAAGTGCTTCTACTGAACAGTGTTTTGAAGCAGAATTTGACATCTTTGCTTAATGAAAATCAAATTAAATAATAGTTTTCACTTTCAGGAAAATATACCCATATACTTCTTATTAAGAATTACATGTAATTTGGAAGTACCTCCAGATGTTGGAGGATTCTCAAGATGATGCCATCTCCTGGGTTGACTATTACAAAAAAAAAAGGGGGAGGGCAAGGGTAATATTGGGAAAGACAACTCTCTCAGCCTTAGCAAAAGCCTAGGCAAAGGCAAAACTCCCTCTGAAGAAATCTGGCCAGGACAATCGTCATAGTTTTGCCTCAGGATCTCGCCAGATTGAAAATGACTTGAAGGCCCTTTCTACACAAGCAGGAAAATGTGGATTATTAATCCCACATTTTCCTGCCTGTGTAAACAGGACCACATACTACAGTACAGAGATAATCCAGGTCAAAACTGGATTTTTCTTTGCATAGCTCCTTCTGTAATCCTGGAGTTTGTAGTTTCATGATGCACTAGCACACTTTGGCAGAGAAGGCTGTGACACTTTGTTCAACTACAAACCCCAGAATTGTGTATGAAAGAGCTTTGTAAGGGAGCCATGCAAAGGAATCTTCTTCAGCTGTCCTTGAAATCTCAAGAACATTGTACTTTCCAGTCAAGTCTCAAGTCCCACAACAAGGAAGGCACTTTAAAAAAACAAAGAACAGAAACACCAGCCTCTAGCCCAGTCTCAGTTCTCTACCCTGATGTCCAGTCTCAAGTCCTGCAACAAGGAAGGCACTTAACAAGAACAAACTAACACCAGCCTCTAGTCTAGTCCCAATTCCTACCTTCCAGTCTCAAGTCAAAAGAATAGGAAGAAGAGAATAATTACTTTGCAGAGGGAGGCAGCCATGGGGCCGGCAGCAAGAGCAAGCATGATCCGTGGCTCTCGTGCCAGCTCAGGCCTCCGGGCATGCAGGAAAACGGTTCTCGGCAGCCCTGCGCACCCATGCAGGCCTGATCCAGGGTGATCGTGCCAGCTCAGGCCTCCGGGCATGCAGGGATTCGAAAGATTTGATTCACCTGTTTTGGCCCAGGGATTTGGATCTGCAAATCTCGAATCCTTCCCAAGGATTTGAGGATTTATGGATTTGGTTGGTCCATCCCTATTATAAATATATGCAGTGCCTAAACCCTTCTAGATTAATCTACAAACTAACAATTAGTGAGGGCATAGGTGTGCAAAGTTTGCTAATTCTTAACACTCTCTAGCAGCTTTGTTTTCTGGCTCATATTGAAATCTGAGCTCCTCCAGGAGAAAGTCTTCTTCCCCATCTCTGCTATGCTGAATCTTAAAAGCAGAGTAATCCTGTTCCATGCAATGCCTACACCCTCCCAAAACACACTTTCCTTTCCTTTCCTTTCCATACATCTCTTGTTGGCAGGATGTGATGGTGGCAGTGAAAGGGATATATTTTCTGTCTCCCTCTTTCTATTTCCTTAGCCAACTACATGACCCAGGTTGCACTAGATTATGGCAGTTTCAGGGATTCTTCTTCATTATACTTCCTGTTCTAGGTGTCACATTTGGTGGAATGAGCCTTTTCTAAGCAGTAGATATATTTCAGTTTTTCTCCCTCCTTGCTACCATTCTTTTTTGGGTAGTAACAGATTGGACATTTTCTAAATAAATACATAAATATAGATGATTATGATTGTCTTTCCAAGTACATCCTTAACTTCCTTTCCTAGCATTTCTAGCTACGGGCTTCACTTCACAGTTCTTAGTTCACCCTCCTCCAGAGCACTATTTGCTAGGTGTAGACACTGAATAAAGTATATAGCAGAAATGTGTGAGGCTAGCTCTGCCTCTTCAGCAGTGATGGTGATGCACACACCAGCCCATTCATAATCAGCTGTAGTCTGAATGTGGTTTTATAGGGTTTCTTTCATGGGGAAAGGAGCCATGGCTGAACAGGGTTCTTGTCTCTAAGCAGTGGTGGACCATGGAGTGTGGAGAAGAGGGCGGGAGGGGGTGGGGCTACGGTGTGAGGGGTGTGACCACTGTGCATGGATGCATGGCTGTGGTGTGTAGGCGTGTGGCTAGAGTGCGTGGGTGCACTGCCAGGGAACACAGGGGTGTGGCTACGGGCCGGAATGCCCCCCAAACATTGCCTCCCAGGGTGAACCACCTTCCCCGCCCCCCGTCCCTATATGACTGTCTCTAAGCTAAAAAGTCTCCAAGTATAGACTGATGCCATCACTCATTGCCCAAAGGTATGACCAGCATGCGTACTAGTGTGAAGAATAAGACCTAGCCTATCTTTCCATTGACTATATCAAGCATTCAGAGGATATGTCACAGGTATATTGGCCTTTTGCCAAGAAAAAAAAGATAATATACCATGGACTACAACTTCATAAAGAAGCATTAGATTATGCATCTTTCAGTCTTCAATTTTAGTTCTTAGGAACAAGTTTTATTTTGATTTGTTGCTTTAGCAAATGTTTAATTTAAAAACTTTCCACACCTGGGTGAAATTTTCATTATTTGTTTAGTTTCACTAAGTTTAAATGTATGCACTAAAGTATAAATTGTATGCATAACTGACATCAAAATAATAACACATCCCAGGTAACTCACTTGCTGAAAGAAAAGGGTATAAACACACATATGAAAGCACCTGCGTAAACATATTGTCAATTATTTTATCATCCTGATGTTGAAATTGCTATTCAAGGGCTAAATTGGCATGAAAATAGAAAGTCCTAAATAATTAAAAATAACGGGAAGCATTTCTTAGTTTTCTTTTTGAATAGGTTTTGCAATGCATTTTCTCAAGTGGCTTCCATTTGATATTATTTTAGAGTTTTAAATCAATATTTAAAGCCTATGACACCCTGCCTTTTTGAGGACAATTACCATTAAGACAGTAAGCTGTGCCCACGGTGAAAATAATTGGAGCAGCAGTGCAGAAACAGAGAAGGACACTTATGATAACATATGACTAGACTGAAGAAATATACTAGATACCCAAAAGGTATTCAAGAAAAATAGCCTTACATGTTCCATAGCTGGAGAGGAAAGAGATGCAATCTCCTGCATCTGGATGGCTGGGGAAATACCAGTCAGGTAGAGAAATTCTAGAGGACCATCTGTGTGAGTCCATTACAGTAAAAATAATTAAAAGTCTTGCAGCATGTTAAAAAGTCTAACTAATTTCTTGTGGGATCATCAGGTAAATGAATGTTCTAGTTTAGAATATTCATGCCACAACAGTTGTGTTAGTGCCACAACATTCTGTTTTATTTGGAGAACAGTCTTATGCTGTCTAATGTTGCATTGGAGTCAGGAGGATAGAGAAAGAGAGAGCTGCCCTCCCCTTTATGGAATTTTAGCTTTTAGAAAGCAGTGTTTAGAAAGCAATTGAAGAGTATTCATATCAGATCCAGCTCTTGTCTAAATGTCATCTCCCTGAGATTGAGGGCGTGGCAGGAGGACAGTGGATTATAGATCCTTTGGATTTGCATCTGCTGCACAACCATCAACACATGCTGCCACACTTTTTCTCCTCTCCCTGGCTTCAGAGTTCTGACCTCATGGTGAAAGCTACCTCACAAGCATCCATTGTGTTTGGAGCTGGGGGCATCTGACATTAGATCTGCTTATCTGAGGGGAGACCTCTTTGTCTGAGCTTTGACAGAAGTATTCACTCACAGCCTTCTGAAACCAATGGACTGTTGCCTTAGACACCCTGTTCAAGTATTGTCTTCTCATGTAGTAAAGATGATATCACTCTTCATTGTTGAGCCTGCCACTCTACACAAATGGAAGGGTCAGTGATACCACCAAGGAGTCTGCTGTACTCATGTCAACTTTGTGATTAAGAACTGTGTACACTCAAGATGATGAGTCTCTATGAGTATAACAATCTCCCTGTTGTAGGCATCTCCCCTTTGCAATACATTGGAGTGTGGTGAGGTCAGGCTTAGAGATGTAGTGTAGGGAATTAGCTAATGTATTTCCACTGTCTCTTCACACAACTCTGCTTACATGAGGAAAAGAATGCTTGCATAGATCCATAAACTTTCAGGGAAGGGGAACAGCACACTGAGAGCCAGTATGTTATAATGGCTTAGGTGTTGGACTAAGACTCTAGGAGACCAGAGTTCAAATTCCCACTTAGCCCTGGAAGGCAGCTACGTGGCCTTGGACATGTCATGCTCTCTCAGCTTTAAAAAAAGACAATGGCAACTCTCCCATTGCCAATCTTGGCAAGAAAATGCTATTCTATTTTCATAAGTTAGAGTCCTCTTGAAGGAATATGACACGGCAACTCAGAGCCTGAGTTTTGAGCAAAATAGTCATTAGACTACATAGGCTTATTTGGCAGTTGCGAAGGGCAGCTGTTTAAATCATCCACAGTGCCCTAGAATGAGACTATATCAAAAGCATTTTGGAAAAATTAAAATGGCTACTTGCTGTGACCAAGTAAGTCTGGAGCCAATAGCTGAATGGAGACAAAAGTGCTATTGGGTCCTGCTTAGGCTAATGGGCCTTTGAAGGTGTGTGAAAGTTCTGTTGCTAGACTGGATAATGCAGTGTACAGAGAGTATAAATTATAGTGAGTGTGAATAAAATCATACCACACATCTGATCCTGGCAATTTTGCTGTACCCTTCATGAATGGGGGCAAAATGAATTGAATGAACCTTTTCATTCAAAGCATGATGATACTGGCCATATGGGACAAGCAACGTCTGACTTGATATATTTTCCAATCCTGTCACTGGTTTTGGCATCCATTATTTTTCATCAATGCAGAGCCTGAAAATTTGCTGCTACAGTTCAGCAGACCACTGCTGGGAAACAACACATTTATCCATAGTAGGTCAGTGTCACTTTCTTTACTGGCTGCTTCCCCAGAAATGGTCAGGCTACTCTACATAGAGGAATACGCTCAGCGCTTAACCAACTGTTAGATGTGAATGAAATTTCTAGCAAGTCACACACCATTAATCTAAGAATTCAGGAGCATTAATGAATACACAGATTTAGCTGGTGCTTGACTCCAACCGAAGAGAATATCTGACTGCCATCCATTTTAGAAAAGATCAGCTGTTTTTCTGCCCACTTTAGCAGCTATGTCAGTTCCAGGCTCTCCTTTTGGAAGGCAGATTTCAAAAAAAAATAAATGTTGATATTTGGAAGTTGTTTGCACATACGGTCATCACTTGATAATTACAAATGGTGACTTGCAGGTATGATTGGGTCATCATGCGTAGAAACTTTAATTCCCAGGGTTACAGTCTAAATTCAAATAGCATTTTTAATGGCATCATTGGCGTATATATATATTTGTGTGTTTTCAAGAATAATTATGTGTATTATGTTATGTTCAGAATATACTAATAAATGAATATTTATTTCATTTGTAATACTAAATGAAAGAAAGATTAACAGCTAAATCCTATATACAAATCTACTTTGTAAATCCCGGCAGAGTTGACTTCCAGGTAAATTAAGATTGCAGACTAAGGCTGTTTCTGCACAACAACTGCATCCCGGCATGGGGATGCAGGAGCAGCAGGACTGTGATGATGCTTCTGCATGATGTCATTGCAGTCCTGCCCTTCTCCTGTTGCCAGTTGGCACAATTGCGGGGTAATTCATTGATGGAGTTTCTCCATCAATACGCCCCCCCCGATCACGTGACACTCCCAACCTTTCTGGCCATGAGGAAGGGTCGGAAGCACAATGGAGCCACTTCCTGCCCCAGTGCAGGATGGGAAAGAGCCTGGATGTGCTGAGGAAGGAAGAAGCATGTCCCTCACACTCCCTTCCACAGAGAGTCAGTTGGGTGTGGAGGGGAGCATTCCCACCAAAGGCACTGCCAGGATCATGACCGGAGGACGACAGGATCCGGTAACATGCAGAAATGGCCTAAGATCTTTGCAAGTTATGTTAAGGCTCTCTTAATCACCCATCTGTGGTATACTGCATATTTAAATCATCTGTTAAAAGATCAGTTTTAATGGTTCCCTGAGAATAAACAGAATAAATGGTTGATCTTTTGTTGACATGTTACAAGCATCTTTAAGTGAAACTTTGACTCTGTAAATTCTAATTTAGCTCAAAGATTTAAATTCTGCTTCTACAATTTCAATGATGCCCATTAATCACTGGGGAGGGGGCAGTTTAAGAAATGCAGAGAGGATTCTAACAGCAGTGAATGCTTGTTGTGCTTGGTTTTTAAAATTGCTGCAGATGGCTGAAGGTAATAGTATGTTTGAACAGGGAACATGCTATATAGATAAACTATTTTTAGGATATGACTTCCTAATATATATGTAAATTGGGCTCCACCAAGCCAATACTTTGACGTTAATAGTAAATCTGTAGTAAGGAAGCTGAGCTTGGAGGACACCTCCAGGATCAGAAGTGGCATGCCTCTGCATACCAATTGATGGCACACTGCATGCTAGTGTTTGTGTGGGTGCTGCTTTCCTTCTTTCTGGGTGTCCTACAAGCAACTGAGAAAGGTGATTCTGATCTAAACGAGCCCATGGTGGGGCCCAACGTGGCCCTTTTTACTTTATTGTGAGATGCACATTTAGCAAGTGCAAAGATGTGGGACAGTAGGGTTGTTGATGTGCTTTGTTGGTTTTGCTGTCTCCTTTAAACCATAGAAGATAATATCAGGTGTAAATATTCAAAATTTCTGCTGATTGCCATCTTTCCTTTCTCTTTCTTTCTTTCTTTTTAAAACAAAGTGAAGCCTAGTAAAAACCAGCAATTCCAGATGTTGCTGCTGCTGCTTTTTAACATATATTACACAAAGTACAGCTCATGTACACAAATTAAACTGTCCAGAAGGCGAACTCAACTTCAGGAATGCATAATTTCCAAGTACAGGTGTAGCTCAATAAGCTGTAGGTATCAGCCAGAGAACTATCCAATGAATCTTTTATTATCAACCTTTCCTTCTGATCTAATGTAGTTATTATTATTTTTATATTTGTGTCCCACCATTCCCCCAAAATTGAGACTGAAGGCAGCATGTGATTTAAAAAGAACAGCTTGACTAAAAGCACACCAAAAGTGAATATTAAAATGGAACAGCTTGCTAAGTTCTTATACCTGTTCAGGTACCAGATTTTTTTTTAATGTTACCCCTTGGAAGAAGAATGAATTAGTTTAAGGAAAGACTAAAAATGTTTTTCCTTTGCTACTGCTGCACACATTTCAATCTCTTTTAAGATCTCCAAAGTAACAACTCAGTTTCTGTTGACATTCTGTACATTTGTCTATTTGTTTATTTTAGTGTATACTCTGTCTATACGGCCAAGATGTAGTTGCTTCCACAAAACAAACTGAAACAATCTAAGATAATGAAGAACTGAGCATCCCAGTCACTTCCAATAGATTCAGCAACTGATGACCTGAAATGGCTGGCATTTGCAATGTTTCACTTCCCAATTACATTATTTGGAGCATTTTTTGTGGCTTCCCTCTGCTATTTGCCACCAAGGTATCAGGACTCCCTGCAGAGGCCAGCCATGGAGTGTGATAAAACACAAGAGGAAAAGAGTCCTGTCATATATTCAGATCAGATGTTGGCTTCATGTGCATAGTTTACTTCCCTTAATATACCCAGTTTGAAACAATATAGTTAAGAGAAATGGAACCTCTGTTATACTGGCCTCATCTGACTCAGGACTTCCCACAAACCCTGCAGTATTGTGAATACTAATATATTGTTCATAAACTGATAAACTGCATACAGTTATCTTATATTGAGTTCATTAATTCATCACCACACAGACACACATACATACGGATATATATTGGATTAAAAACAAACAAAAAGCCATGATGTTGTATAATGTTCATTAATTTGAAGAATGGTTTCAGGTATGGTTAACATATTTCCAGCCATCTGGTACATACTTTTCTTCATAGTCAAACACAGAAATATGACCATGAAGACATAGAAGCAGTGTGAATTTATGTTAGCAAATGGACATATTTTATGGTTGCCAAAAACCAAGTGTTCAAAAACTTTTTATCAGATGCCCAAGTCAGACAAAAGACTAGGACTAAGACCATTTCCACAGCACACTGTTATAGTGCTATTATTCCACTTTCAACATCCTATGGAATCCTGGAATTTGCAGTTTAGGGAGGGGCCTCAAAGGATGTTGAAAGTGGAATAATAGCACTATAACAATCTGGTGCGTTAATGGCCTAAATTTTGCCCTGACCCTCCATTTCAAGAAAATTCTTACATAGGAACTTGCAGTTTTTTGCATGGGAATGTTCCAAGATACGCAGATTTAAATATACCATACAATAAATTGTGGATTGGCATGGATTCTAACAGCTCAATCCTCAATCCTGTTCATGTCAGTTCTTCTCAGAAGTAAGTCTTTTAGCTCGAATCACTCTGGGTAAGTTTCTTTAGGACTGCAGTTTGTTTGATTTTAAATCATCCCAATGTGAATTGGTGACATTAAAATTCAGAAAATAAAAGGGATAGGATTCTCTAAAAAAAAGTTATCCCATAAATATGGAGATCAGAGAGATAATTTCCCTTTGAGAGGGATGTGAGGTATATCAGTCAGAACAACCCAGCCACAGCATTTTAACTAGATAGGTGCAAAAGGCATAAATTACTCACTTCCAAAATAGTGCTAAGTAATTCTTAAATCAATATAATACAACAGCCATTGATTTCCCTTCTGTTTTAAAATACCCACCCTGTCTGACTTGCAGTCTAGCCTTAGTTCAGCATTGCCTCCTCTATAATGAGATTTAGATTTATGCTAAATCTGCTTTTTAGAAGAAGCCTTGCTCCAGTCACAATCTCCTTCTCTTTATTAGTATACCACAAAAATGATGTCTTGTTGTACCTTTGTGTTTTAAGTCTGATCCTGTGGACTTCAACAGCATAGATACATAGGATCTAAGCTTATGAGACTGTCTCTTATGAGGGTGTGCTTCTCATTTTTTGTCTTAGAAGTAAAACTTGTATGCCATCTGCTGGTCCACAGTGTTTAACATATAAAATATATATATGTAAGTGTGTCTCTGTAACCTTGTGCTTTATACATAAAGTGTGTAAGAACTAAGATTTTTTTTCAGTCTGTCAGTCACAGTATTTAATTACTTATGATTTTTATTAACAGAGCATTGTTGTGTTTTCCCCCTATAAAACAGATATTTAGAAGTCAAGACTGAGCAAGGTCTTAGTGGGTTGTGAGACAACAGATAAAGCCTTGAAATAAATAAAGATTCATAGATAGCTCTTGCTTTACACTGCAAGAACACTGGGGGATTCTGGGACCTACCATACTTTGCACTAGGTTCTAGTTCTAATTCATTCTGTAAGAACCAGATGGATATGTTTGGTTCACATGTAAATCTATTTATTTTGTGGTTCTCTGAGCAAGCATTCAAAGCAGCAAAATGCAATTACACTTTGGTCTTCACTCTCCACCAAATTTTGTGATGTGGTCTATGATCAAAAAATGCAGGGAAATTGAGTACAAAACATGTATGGTAATGAAAATGGCATTAAAAATAGATTATGTTAGGTGAAGTTACTGCAAAAGTTCCAAGTGGTGAAAAAAATTATACAAAAATGTGAATATTAGGGGGGAAATGTATGTCTGTGTGGGGATAGGTAGACATGAATTGTCAACATATTTAAGGTGTTGTCAAGGAGTGGAAAAATGGGATGGGATGAATTTAAGATGGTAAAAAATGAGCAATTGAGACAAATAGAAATTGACAGGTTTGTCTGTAGTCCCTGTTGACTATATGTATCATTGGTGTCATTTTTCATGATGCAAGGTGTCAGTGTAATATTTGGGTGGAAGCTTAGCCCTTGTCTACAAATATTTATTTTGCTTCCCAATACATATATTGCATAAGTGTCCTTTCACTGAAATGAACTTAATGCTGCTGATTTAATATAGCAAGAGTATCATCAAGGAATGAAAAGAAGGGAGATAAAACTGTGTCTGCTCTTTTCTAATTGCATTTCCCCTACCAACCCACCTGAAACCTGTTGTAGTGATAGCTCTGAAGAAACTAGGATTTTTCTTCCTTTCCCCCACTCTCCAAGTGTGGTGGTCAACAGACCTTTCAAAGATTATATAGAGGTTAACCTACTAATCTGCCATTTCTTGCTGGAATCATAAACTCCATCTTTTATGTAGATAGCAATTACTTTGAGAGCACCAAATATGGATAATGTTAATACATAAATGCCATCAAAAAGAAAATTAACATAGGAGTAATAATCATGTGTTTGCCTGTGATCAGTTCTTGCCATGTGATCAATAACATTCACTCTTTGTGAACACAGAAATATCAGAATGCAAGTTATGTGATATACTGAAATGAAATGGGAGAAAAATAAGCTTTAAACTTTCGTTGTTTTGGTTTGATTTCTATGAGCTTTCTACAACTACATCTTAATTATAGAACTGGGGGAAAGTGCTAGCTATTCATGCGGTGCTAATTTGAACTTGATTTCCAGATTGTCTGCAAAATGAAATAGGTTTTGAAAGGGATTTTAGATATAGTAATAAAAGCATATGACTTCTAGCTTATATCCACAGTACAGATTTAAATCTACATTAATGTTTTCCAACTATTAGATACATTTCTCCCTTTCCAAATCTCTGTAATGAAGCTTGCACTGAGCTCAAAGGACAGACCATTGGTTTGTCCCATTAAGTAGGATTTACAACTGTCTGACAGCAGCGTTCCAGGGTTTCACATGGGGATCTTTCCCATATTTTAGTGGAGATGCCAAGGATCAAATATTATACATCTATCCCTAGCTGCATTAAAAGGCAAAGCTATTTCTGCCTTGTGTGTTATGTACCCTTTTGTGTATTACAGAATATTTGTACAGACTTTAAGGTGAAGGCTGAGCTGATATAGATCACAGAAAAAAAATGGAGGAAATAAGTTTTATTGAGAATTTTGGTAATCCCCCAAGGCACAAGGGCACAGACTTCAGGATTCTAAAGATAATAAGGGGTATAAATGGAAGATTAGATAGTGATAAAGGAACTGGTAATGAAAGTGATTGTGTCAGTTTGTCTTTGAGGACAGATTAAAGGTTTTATGCACCTTACAGTATGACATAGGTCAGAATGTGTTGGTGTCTTAGGCCATCTCCGGACTACACTGTTATAGTAATACTGTTACACTTTCAACATACTATGGAATTCTGGAGTTTGCAGTTTACTGAGGCCAAAGAGCTGTCTGGCTGCGAATTCTAAATTCCTCTCTCTAAACTATTAACCCCAGGATTCCATAGGATATTGAAGGTAGAATAATAGCTCTATAACAGTATAGTGCAGAAATGGCCTTACTTTCATACAAATGCTGTAGTGTGAGTGCTTGTGCTTTTTAGGACATTGCACAAGAGACGTATCCTGATTAGGGTTGTGCAGATAGCTTCAGAGTGGCATCGGGGCGCTACGCTTCAAGTCCATGATCATTTAGCTGTGGCTTGCCACAACATTCCATCTTATCTCCCATGTTCTTCATTATGTGCAGGAAACCACTGGGTGTGGCCATTAAGAACATTGGGGTTGGGTGCCATCAGTATAACAACAAAAGTTCTTGCTTAAAAATGAAATTAAATTATTGGTCTAAAAGGTGCTATTGTGCTCTTCTACTGATTAATAAATATTTGTGTTATTTCTGATGTTTAGGACAGTAAATGAGCCTAGTTAGTCCTGAAAAAAAAGTAGTTGACTAGGACCAAATTAGCTGTGATGCAAAAGAGCAGTGAATGAAATTGGCACAGATTTTAAATGAGCTGACAGCAGCCTTAGGAGTTTCTGAAGTTAAAGAATTCTTAAAAGAAGGGCTCATTGTACCAATAGTTAGAAAGCATTGTGCCAATGTTCTAACTTTTTGTGTATGGATTTTCAGTGGTAAGGAAAGAGATGGAAGAAACAGTGGAAGAACAAGAGAGTTATCTGTGGAGGACAATGTCACATGAACTCCCAATGGATTTAGTAGAAGAAATAAGGCAACAGTGATAAAAGCCTTGTCTGAAACCACTCTATTCCCCCACTCCCTTCATGCTGTTTTCCTGATAAAAATGGCACTCCCCATTAACTATTTCTGAACAAGAACAGGGGAGAGACCTGGCAGGAAACTTTTGGAAAGCTCAATCACTCTTTTACTATCAATACATTTTAAAGACACTTCCAAAAGCATGTAAGTCTCCTACGAATGCTGCCATAGCTGTACTGATCTTGTAAAGGTGACAGTATTAAAATGCAACAGATTGACACTTATGCTGTTGTTCACAGCTCCTTTCAAAATAACTATTTTGCAATTTCATAGCTAGTCTCCCTTGAACATATTTCAATAGACATTAATAAATTGCAGGACTTGTTTATCTTTCTGGCTTGTTGAGATTTGAATAGATGGGCATTTTTGTTTTTATGTGTCTTATCAAGTGATAGCTCAGAAATATGATGCCTCATATATTTCAGGTAAGGAAAGGTTGTTCTTTGTGATGGATGTAAGCAGGACTGCTATCAAAATTATAGATTAGAGAATATCTATCTATCTATCTATCTATCTATCTATCTATCTATCTATCTATCTATCTGTTTGTCTATTATATGTTACAAACTATGTGGAGAAGGTCTTAAATGATCTTTGAACTAATCAATAATTTTATTTAAGTTACTTAGCTATTTATCTTTGATATCTGCATTGCTTCTTGACATTCGGATATAAAGTATAGAGCTAACCTAGTATTTGGCACAATGAACGGCTTTTTCTGAACATTTATTTGTGAATAGCATTGCTTTTAACAATTTTTAGGGGAAAAGGAAATGGGTGAAAATATCTGTAGTGGATAGCAATAGCATGTGTATTTCTATATCACTTATCAGCTAAGTGCTCTCTAAGCAGTTTATAATGTGTTAGATAATTGCCCCCTATAATCTGGGTACTCATTTTACCGACCTGTGGAAGGATGGAAAGTTGAGTCAGCCTGGAGCCTGGCAGGATCGAATTTACAACCTTGTGGCTGCAGTACCAGCATTTAACCACTGCACCACCAGGGCAGGTTGTTATGATGCTACCCTTATTTCAGACTGAGCGCACTTGCAGGCTTGCCTTCAAAAGGAGGATGTAAACTATGTAAACTCCTCTCCCATATTAATTTCTATTGTGAGTATCATAATGCAATTGACTGGCAGCTAAATCTTTCTAGCTATATGATGTTAGGATGTTATCACAGTGACATTGTGGACTTGCAATTCCTAGGAAGAAGGTGCTGGGATGAGGATATGGAAACATCTGCAAGGAGCATACAGCAGGGGTGGAAGGAACAAATTAACAGCTTTGGGAACATGGACTGGTATCATCTTCTTCTCCCAAACTGTGCACAAACATATGGTACAGCCCTGATTAAAAAAAAAGCAACCGTCAAAGAGTGTGTGCATACACTTATAACTGGTTCTGAATAAGCGAGCTATTAATTCCACTTCTTCTCCTATAAAATGACACAATTTAATAAACATATATAACAAAATTGGAGAAGAATTATATTTTATGATTGTGTGATACCCTTATGTAAACTAAAGTTTGCCTAGCTGGAGTTTTATGAGTTTGCCAAGTGGAGCACCATCAGCAACAGATGAGTGAGTTTAGAACCTATAGTAATCAATGCCATTTGCAGTAAGTCAGGAAAGTGTTTCAGCCACTTTAGAACAACCTGCTTAGGAGATAAATCAGCATTTTTTTTTAAAACCTTCCACTTGTACTGTGATTGACTCACAACCATCTTTCATCTCCTTCTATGGGGCCACTTACACACCTCAGGAAAGGAAAGGAAGATGACTCATGTTTGTACAAATTTTTCATGTGCTAATTTATGTCCAGAGATGACCAACTAGAAAACATTACCATTAAGATAAATGGCCATATGATATAGCTCATAGTAGTGGAGCAAACTGTGACTAGGTGATGTGTGTGCCTTAGTCTGGGTGATAACTGTTGATAACTAACTTCAGGGCTCCTGCTTGTTTTTCAGAGCTTGGAAATAACTCATTAGAAATAACATGTTACATCAATTCATTGGAGTGTTGAATAATGAGACGAAACAACTTCATGTTTTGCTTTTAACTTAATGAGGCCCAAAGTCATTAATATTTTGGCATAACAAAATAGTTTTGACTCATTATTCTTTAGTCGTTGTTGAGAAGTATCTATTTAGAGCCTGGATTTGCCACGCTCAGTGTTTAAAAAGTTAAATGTGTCTTAGAGAGAGCTTAGGGTTAATGAGTGTTTCAGTGGCCTAAAATCTTCTCATGTCTTTTCCATCTAACTTTTCTTTTTAAAAAAATAATTTTATTGAAATTCCATCATATAAAACGCATATATATATAATTGTACAATTCATTGAAATATTTCTGATAGTCTTCCTCTCCTCCTTAGATTTCATGTTCTTCAATTTAATCAACAAGTTAAAACTAAATGTACTACACTAATATATGCTAATATTTCATGATAGCTCCTACAATAAGTCTGTACTAAATTATATGTCATATTATTCATCTGATCACATCCTCTTGATAAAAGTTATACATTTATATCAAGCATTGTTATCTGAAAGTACCCAGCAATTATCCGACACTATTCTCCATTCTTTTTTTTTCTCTCTTCATCAGATTTGCCCTTTAATCTCTGAGGTACTATATCTGCATTCCTGTTTTCAATAAAAGTTACCCACCATTGGTCAACTGTAGGCATTTGCTGGTTTTTCCATAATCTTGCAAATTCTATATGAGCTGTCGTGACCATATACAATATTATCCACCAATATTTCTTTAACACAGTACCATCCAACATATGTGTCATATTTAACAAATACATTTCAGGCGTCTTATCAAATTGCATCTTCAATATTGTACAGATCTTATTACGTATTTTCCCCCAATATTTCTTTGCTCTATTACATGACCACCACATATGAAACATCGTACTGACCTCCTTTTGACATTTTCAACATTGCCCTGTTCCTGTTTTATAAATTTTCATCAATTCACCTAACCTTTCTTAGACTGATATATCTTAGGGATAACCCTTCCTCTTCTCTCTGCCTCTTTTTTGCTTTATGTCTGCTCCAAAAGTAAAACAAAACAAAGCCCCAAAATTAATTTAGTCCTTAGTTTAGCTCCAAACATTTAGAGAGCTTTCCTGTCTCTAATGGAGTTTATATAATAAAAGTTTGGTTTATTTCATATAGCCATTGGCCTAAATGCTTCATAATCATGGTAGCTAGCTACTGCATACATGCTCTCACTATCAAAGGAGCCCCTTTGCTTGAAGCATGGGCCACCGGTGCTCATCTGAACACAACTGCTTTTGTTCCAGCAAGTCATACTGGGCAAAGGTATCTGATCTTTGGACTTTTTGGAGGGGTGGGGGTCAAATATCTTTGGATCTGGTTGAGGATCTTAGTAAAGCAGCCAGTAATGAAATTATTGGGGTTAGAAGTAGCCTGACCCCCTGTCCTTTATGCTCTTCCCATTTAGACACAACTTGAGATCGGATGCTTAGATAAGATGCTATTTTTTCCTGTCTTTCTAATCAGCTGACAGAGCTGCTCTGCTGTTGTTGTTTTTTATAATATGATGGACTCTATCAAGTGTGCAGATTTTAATTATGTCACAGCAGGGGATATGAGTGATAATGGAATAAATTTTCAAAATGTAAATTGTCAGGGAAAAATGGTGATGAGGCAAGCACCAGAGTAAACAGAAGGAGGGAGATGAACATTTCTTCTAAGCAATAACACTAAAATGGACTAATTGTTTAGGTATGCACACAAATATTCTCTCCTTGAAATTGGATTCATGCTGTTGCAAAAGAAGTTTTTGATCTCCTTCTTTCCTATTTGACTTTTAATTGTCATAATGGATTGACCCAGAATTTTCTTTATAATTAGAACAGATGGAGATGCCTGGATCTAGTTTGGCATTGCAAACTTTCCAAAGTTTTATAGTGGAATTGGTCTACAAATTAACTTTTTAAACATGGCACTCTTTCTTTTACTGTGAGTATGAAGTGCCATAATAGTTTCAGTTCTCTTTTCTTCCAGTGAAATAAGCTGAAACATTCAGTCTGTCCCAGAACCTTCCACTGTATCTTGTAAGTTAGTTCAGCTCAGGACCATCCATTTCACCAAAGTACAGCAAACAAACTCAGGGTGGCACACACAGAGCCTCTACTCTTCAACAGAGAAGAATGGCCAAAGGATTCAGATGGAATTGGTCGAGGGGCTTCTCCTGCTTCACACACACACACACACACACACACACACACACACACACACATGCCAGTATCTGTCATTGGACCTGGACACCTCACTCTGCTTCATGGTAGACAGATGTCTTAGAGAATGCCTGCCAGCATAAGAGGATTCAGCCATGAGGGCAAGGGAACAACTGAAATGTGAACAATGCTGATGAACAAATACAAGCCATTATTATACCACAAAGCTCCATAGCTGACTGTTGATTTTAGCCCAGGGTACACTGATTTTTCCAATTTTCTGATATTTTTCACACTGGGGAGTCACAACATACGGCACTGCCAAAAAATCATAACAGATGTTAAAGTTGCCAGTGCTGATGACTCAGTGCATTAGATCATGAGCCATGAGAGGCTGCAATATGTATGAAATCAGTTGTGGTGCTATTTTTGACCATTTGGATGCACTATACTATACTATCATGCAGACTGGAGTGATTTTCAGATATTATATGACTGATATCACATAGAGAGAAAAACAAGATTGCATGACCTGACTCTGCAATATCTGTTGATACCACTCCTGCCCCTGGTCCACCTTAGCAACTTGGTTGCAGAGAGAAGCCTGATAAAGGAGCTTAGCTGAAACTCTCGCTGTGCCTGTATAGCAAGTGTCCCCTTTATAAAAGTGCTTACTGCTTGGCAAATTACAGTTATAGCTCAGTTACCCCACTCCACCTCAGAGTGGCTAATTACCGTGACTGCTGCCAACTTGACTTTGACTTATGGCAACCTCATGAATGAGAGACCTTCAGGTCATGCTATCATCAGTAGCTGTGCTCAAGGCTTGCAGGTCATGCCTTCCTTGATGCCTTCCTTGATGGAGTTGATCCATTTGTAATGCAGTCTTCTTCTTTTCCTACTGCTTCTACCTTACCAAGCATTATTATCTATACTAGTGAGTCACATCTTCTCATGATATGTCCAAAATATAGCCATCTCAATTTAGTCATCTTGGCTTCTGAAAATAACTTAGATTTGATTTGCTCTAGAACTTGGGTATTTGTCCTTTTGGCAGTCCACAGTATTTGCAGAACTCTTCTCCAGCACCACATTTCAAATGACTTGATGGTATTCCTATCAGCTTTCTTCACTGTCCACCTTTCACAGCCCTACATAGAAACTGAAAATACAATGGCATGGACAGTTCTAACTTTAGTACTCAATGACACATCTTTACATTTCAGGATCTTGTCTAGTTCTGTAGCTGCCTTTCCAAATCCTAGCTTTCTTCTGATTTCTTGACTGCAGACTCCAATCTGATTTAGTAAGGTATAGGAAATCTCTCACTATCTCAATGTTTTCATCATCTAAAACTATGAGGAGGGCAACCAAAATGGTGAAGGGTCTGGAAGCCATGCTCTATGAAGAACGCCTTAGGGAGCTGGGTATGTTTAGTCTGCAGAAGAGAAGGTCAAAAGGGGACATGATAGCCATGTTTAAATATTTGAAGGGAAGTAATGTTGAGGAGGGAGCGGGCTTGTTCTCTGTTGCTCCAGAGACTAGGACAAGGAGCAATGGATTCAAGCTGCAGGAAAGGAGATTTCACTTGAACCTCAGAAAGAACTTCCTGACAGTCAGAGCTGTCCAGCAGTGGAATATGCTGCCTCAGAGTGTGGTAGAGTCTCCTTCTTTGGAGGTTTTTAGGCAGAGGCTGGATGGCCATCTGTTGGGAATGCTTTCATGTGTGTTCCTGCATAGCAGGGGGTTGGACTCGATGGCCCCTGGGGTCTCTTCCAACTCTATGATTCTAAATCATTTGTGGTTATTATTTCTGTTTTCTTAATGTTCAGCTGTAGATGTAAATGTAATGTTCAGCTGTTGGTTTTTACACTCTTTTCTTTGACGTTCTTCAGTAATCATTCCAAGTCTTTGCTATTTTCTGCTGGTAATGTGGTGTCATCTGCATGTCTTAAATTGTAGGTGTTCCTTCTATCAGTTTTCACACCTTCTTCCAAGTCTTATCCTGCTTTACATAAGATATATAGTTGCATTTTTTAAAAAGCAACTATTCCCTGTTTTTTTCAAAAGTAACTGAAATAATTACTTGCTAGTTACTTTGAAAAATCTGAGTGTACTTACCATGCCAAATTTGTAGTATTAAATGTCATCCTCCCACCATTTTTGCCACTTTGATACTCATAACAGAGCACAAGGCCCAGCACTTAAACAATATCATATTTCTTCTTTGCTATTTAATGAGGCCAGATGTCTTGCCAAAGGCAATTGGCCAGTTCACCAAAGGCAAGGGAGTTCTTTTTAGAGGACCTGGAGGCAACAAAAGACACCAGCTGTAGGTGAAAAAGTCTCAGATTTATTCAAGAGCAAGCAGTTTAAACAACATAAGCATAAGCATACAGTTATAGATGAAATATACTTAAGCCCATCATGCCTAGAAAACATAAAGATAGATTTTCTCATTCAAGCAGATTCCTTCAATTGGCAACCGGCAGGAGCCCAAACATAAACCAGGAGGAGAAGGAGAGCCCCCCCCCGTAACACCTGTGCACGGGGCTGCAGCTGTCAGCCAGTGCTGAACTCCCTGCCTGAAAGCACAGTCCAGGGAGTATTTATACCCTCGGTCTGGGAGACTTGGGTTCTTTTCATAGGATGATGCTCTCACGCATTGTCCCATTTCAATCCTGGCCACATCTCTACCGGGATGAGAGTGTCCCCTGTGCTCCCCTCTGCACCTGACTGGCTGCCTGCAGAAGGAAGTGTGAAGGACACACCTCTTCCTTCTGCACTGCAGCTGGCCTTCTTCCCATGCTGCAATAAGGAAGGAAGCATGTGATTGTACTTCCAGCCCTTCTGCATGGCCAACAGCGATAGAAGGCTTGCACAATTGGAGGCCATTGACAGAGTTTTTTCATCAGTGATATACCTGCAATCGTGCTGGCTAGCAACACAAGAAGGGCGAGACTGCAACAACATCATGCAGAAGTGTCATCGTGGTCCCACTCCTCTCACATCCTTATGCCAGGATGCCATCATCCTGTGAAAAGGGATTTGGTCATCTTCTATAGAATGTTTGAGAGTCCTCACACATTTGGGACAAGCTAACTTCTTTCAACTGTCAAGGTCATCAATCAAATAGACACACAGAATGAGCTAAATGCCTTTTAATTGTCAAGATGACCAATCACGTAATCATCCTTCAGGTTCATCCCCTTGCCCACTGTCTAGTGTTACTTGGTTGTTGGTCTCAAGCCAAGGGCAGGTGCCAATTAGCAAGTCTCATCTGCAACTTCTCAAGCTAACAAGCATACAGAGTCCTTGACCTTGCAAGAGCAAAGCAAAAGATAAAGATCAAAGCAAAAAACGGTGTACTTAATTACCCAGAATTCTTAGCAGTAGCAGATAGAAACACAGACCATGGAGACACAAGCTGGAGTCAGGACATTCCTACACCTCCTCGAGATTACAATGGTCTTCTGGTTATTTCCCATACACCAGGGATACCCCTGTAACTATTAAAATGGCTAACAACTATGCATTCTGAAAAATGACTGAAATTCTTCCATTACCATGTAATGTTATATAGGGTAGTTATGCCTAGCTCAGAAAAGGGGATTCATAACAAGTAACTACTTGTGGTAATAGTTTTACCTATAGTAGTAACATAGTATTAATTCTGAGCCCTAAGAATGTTCCTAGTAGATGTGTCCAGCAAGGAATGTGATGTTTGGGCCCAGACTTGGTCCCACAGTTAGGAAGAGTAAGGTGATTGGGGGGGAGTCAGTGGTACCATCATCCCAGATGTTCCATTCTGTTGGAGAACAGCCATGTGTAGGTATGCTATATAGGTGTCTTAGGTGATCTAAACTAGTCTGTTGCCTGAGATTCAATGCAGTATGTTGTCACATCACTAATGAAGCTGACTTAAGTGCCAGTCCAGTCACCTTCTGTAAAGGGGAGCAGCATCTTGCTATTTCCCACCACAAAATATCTTAGGCCAGCCCTGGTTGGAATGAGGCAAGTTTGTGCACCCCTTACACAATCTGTTTTTTAATCTCTTGATATTAGGAGGATAGAATGCTTGGACTGAATTGTTTCATATTTATTATGATTATACTTCCTTGGAATTTCTGTCTATAACTATGTCATACTGGGATTAGTATAAAAGAAATAGCTTTGCTTTCTATTACTGAAGCAAAACATATTTCTTCATATGTTACAGTATGTGTATGTCCTTAACAAACACTATAGAGAGCAGTATCTCTTTCTGTAATTCCAGACTGTCATTTATGGTGTTTGTTCTCAGGAACATTAATTTAATTGAGCACATTATGGCCTTTCCTGTATGATGTTTTGCCTTGTAAATGATTCATGTCAAGTCCAGACCTGGATGAACAATGATGTTTCACCAGAAACAGATTGAAAAACTGCTCTAGGCCATTCCCAGCTACTCAGGTACACTAAGAGAAATCTGGCAATTGCAGGAAATTTGACCTCCATCTGTTGGCCAAATTCTGTTCACCTCAGGCTTTAGCTCTCTAGGGAAATGTTTTACAAATAACAGGAACAGATGGGCCCTTATGTATAATACTCTGGAGTATTCTGGGTTATTTGACTGGCCCATAAACCACAACCTTCCTCATGCTGAATGCTTATACTCACTCTGGTTTAATATTGGCAGTTTTTCCTCACATCCATTTTAAAAAACAGTTGAACTTTCAGTTTTACTGACAATAGTCTACACTAATAGTACTTTTGAAATATTAAATGTTGGGAACTGCTTAGGTTGTGACATATAGAAAAGAGAGACCAGTCACATTCTTCATATATCTACAGTTAAGGTTGTATCTTCCAGCTTCACGTTCGTGTGTTTGTAAGATTTCTGATATAAAGGGGAATTGGCCAAGGCATTCATATTACTGCAGCAAAGATGCTCTAATCACAGCACTTCTCTTCCCTATTTTACAAGATCCAACTGGATAGAATGCATATATGTGATTCCATTTGCATTCCTTTTAACATGAAAAAAATAGCTGTTGTGGAGGTGTGAGTTGTGATTTGGGACTTTAGAACAGTGGAAGGAACTATAACCTACCATCCTACTGCATCTTCTTGTTACCCTAAAACTCAGGGGTGACTCAGTGGTCCACCTGCAATGCCTGTACCTCCACGTGACAGAGGAGAATTAAATAGCTCAAAATTAGGAGGCCTGCGAGAGGGTGGTAACTTAATGAGATCTTTCCACCTATATTTATGGGATCACGCAAGAAAGAACCAGGCGGAGATTCAAAAGTAAACTAAAGATGTGTTTTATTAAGGGGAATTTAGTCACACATGTGCATAAGATACAAACATTCACACATTTATACAAGAGCTGACCAAAGGATAATGGGAGGAAAAATTAGGGATAGTGAGGCTGAGGTTTTTGACTTATAATTGCCAGTCCAGAAGAGAAGTGAAGAAGCAGCAATGTGGCTTACACTTGTGTATCTAAGGGCAGTACACAGCTGGGAATCAAAGTAGCAGGGAGGCATTCAGCAGCTGGTGAATTGCAAAGCTAGTTGCTCAGAATTTGATATTTTTATACTCTATTTCCCTCCCTGAAAGGGATGTGAGTTAATTGCTTTCTGGTAGAGTAAAAAAATGGGTCTGGAATGGACTGATTGTTTCAATGTCTTAATTGGGTAATGTGACTGTGCAGGGCTTCAGCAGGAAATGCACACAGCAAGGTTGCTTGACTGCTGCATCTGGCATGACCATTGTTTGCTTTGAGAGGATTAGCTTAGAGCCATTAAGTCAGGCTTTTCCAGCTAATTCTTGTGATCTTGCTATGTTCAGGTCACATTTTGACATAATCCCAGCCAGTGTACCTTTCAAAATGGACTTTCAGCTAAAAGTATGTATAATTTTTATTTTATGCCAATTAAACATACCTTCCAGTTTATATATTTTGCCAGTTAGACCATATTAAAGCATGGAGGTGTATGACCGCTAATATTTTAACCATTTCCCAAGGAAATTGTCATCCTGTCCTTCCCACACAATGCTGATTATTTTCTCAGAAAGGTTGAATATACAAAAATCCTAATGATTTTGGTCCATTTGGCATCAACTTTGAATATGAAGCAAATTCCAAAGATTCTGAGTGCACTCAGTCAAATTTTATTTAATTCAAAATCACGTGTTAAATCATCAGCATTGACCTAGGCATTGCCAGAGAAATCTTTGTAGTCCATAAATTAATATATTGCTGATCTGTGTTAACTGCTTTAACTACCTGTGATATAGTCTGGGTAGATTCTAAGAATAGTATGTTATGGTCCTTCTGCCAGCTTTAAATTGTATAGTCTGGACTACAGGAATGCTAGTATATAGTTAAGATCTGATTTATCCTGTGAGTGGGTTGTTTGTTTTCTTGGGAACAGTGAGATGGTGCATTGTGCATTAACATGTATTATATATGCTTCATGTATTTACATCCAAGATGTTCATGATTCTTAGCATTACAGAGTTATTTTACTTTCTGGTTTCCAAAATGTATAGGGTATGGAAATCAAATGTTCATCTTCCAGCATACCCCACCTTTTCCTTTATGAAGGGAATGGCACATAAAAACTGTAGACTTCTGGTGGACACAGTCTTACATGTGCATTTCGTAGTAGGGCTAATCCAAGATACTTTGCTGCCTGAAACAAAAGGCAAGGTGATTCCCCTTCCCTCACTCTACTTGAAGAAGCCAAGTAGACCACCAGTTGAATCATATTTCAGTACCGCCAATAGGATAGCTACACCTGAATGTATCATTGTACAAAGGATGTATCTGAATTAAGTAAACTGTTGACTTCACAAAATTCTGTGGGTCACTTTTTTGTTTCATTTCTTGATCCCAGGTGAAATTCTCCTGCACTGTTTGGTTCTACTCTGTTTCCTACTTTTGTATTCCAATTGCCTGTAATTGCCAACATGTCCTATTTTGGTTTTTTGTTAATTTCCTCCTGGACTGAAGCATATAATCTTTCAGGTTCTTCCTATTTTGCCTTTGTGGTTAGAGAGAAAATTTGGATTATGGTTCTATTGATGTGTTTTCCTTGAAGTCTTTATATTTTTGGTCATATTTGCATTATATCCTTTGACTGCTTTTGCTACATTCTTATTACTCTTAATGCCACTCTGTTTCTTCTTACATTTTCATTTCCTGAGTAAAACGGGAAATGGGGGGAACAGTTATGTGACTGAAAAATTCCATTCCTCTCCACTTTAGCTCACTCACATCAGGTACTGCAATGTTTATACATTCTGTATCTTATCTTATTGTATCTAGCTTCCCTTGATTCATTCTTCCTATATTCAATGTTCCTATAATATATGTTGTGCAGCTTTTGACTTTCTGTTCACTTCTGAGCATGTCAACAACTGATCATCCTTTCAGCTTGGGTCCAGTCTCATCTTCTGACTCTATCTCTTGTTTTATATTGAAATGTCTTTATAGGATTTTCAAGATAAAGGGCTCCAGGAGTTTGTCATTGCTTTCTTCTGCTCAGTACTAACAAATATTAGCTTATGTTGCCACTGCCATTGTATCTGAAAGATCCTCAACCAGTGTCACCCCTCACTGCTGCTGCTGCCCAGTAGCTGTTTGGCAGATTTATTCTGGCTCCTTCATAAAAGTCTGTCTGACATGGGGGACCTACTAGTGTCACTGCTACTGTCAGCATAGCCACGTGCCTCACAGGAGCAGGTAATCCCACCATCACAGAAAGATAGTGCCATAGTGGAATACTTTGTGGTAGGGTTGGAAATAAAATTAAAAATATTCAATCCACTGAAAAAAAAAAAAAAAGGAATTCCTTTATTGTCAGGAAACCCTGATAAGCACAATTCCTCTGTCATGAGAACTTTTGTAAGTTGTGGCCTTTCTGCAAAATTTTGTGTATATGTGCACATGTACACGTTTGTGTGTATGTGTGTGTTTGTTAAGAAAATGTCATTTTCTGTGCAGGAATTCCCTTTTCCATGCAGAAAACATGTTTTCTTTGCAGAAAATGAAGTTTTCTGTGCAAGAACCCAACATAGGCTTATGGTTTCTTTGTGTGGAATAAGTCCTAAACTATGAATAGCCCTTAGAAATGCACAGTTAGAATCATAGAATCATAGGACTGGAAGAGACCACAGAGGCCATCCAGTCCAACCCCCTGCTATGCAAGAACACACATCAAAGCATTCCCAATAGATGGCCATCTAACCTCTGTTTAAAAACCTCCAAAGAAAGAGACTCCACCACACTCCGAGGCAGCACATTCCACTGCTGGATAGGTTGTTCTGAACTTGGGAAAGTTACTGTTGCGCTACAACTCCAAAATCTCCCACTAGTCAGACTGACTGGGGAAATCCTGGAAGTTGCAGTTTTGTGGAGTTCTAAATATAGAGGGAGGGGGACAAGACAGAAAATGCTTGAGTCAATACAGCATTCTCATCCTCAGCCTTGTTTAAGAAGAATTATAATTTCTGCCCTCCACAGGAGGTCTTTTTTAAATAGAGGAATATTCTGCCCAGCCAAATAAAATGTGCTTGGAATACAGCTGGATGGAACGTTCCTAGTTTCTGCCTCCTCGTGGAACTCCACAAGACAATAGGTAAACAGGAAAATTATAGACACAGCTGTGTTAAAATTATTGGGTTGGATCCCAAGTTAGTCATGCTTTAAATTAAAGCTAGCAAATATGCTCTTCCTCTTCCCTTCCTCCTTCTTCTCCATTCCTAGGTCTGGTCCAAAGTTAGGAAGCAACTTGTTTTTCAAAGGAATTACTTTGTTAACTAGTTAAATCTAGCAGTTCTCTTTCTGTCTATAACATCTATGGTTGTAACTCATTATTTTTCAATCAAAAAGGTACAGTTTGTCTGCCTGTTATTTATTCCTGAGTGCTTAGTCTAAACAATGGGACAGTTTGACAATTACTTTCTTGCAGCAAGGAGAACACAAAATGCAGTGTTGCCAGGATTTATCTCTGCTATGAAATGTTGCTGTCATTATTTCTAAATTTAACCTACCGGCTTGGACTGTTCGAAGTATGAAATAATAGCTGATTTTCACGTCATGGCTAATTGTAACATCATGAATATTCGTGCTGCTGCTACTACTGCTGCCCTCATAGGAAGCCCAGATTGGTAAATTTCCTGAACCAGCTGAATAGATCACTGTTGGTCTGATGGCTTCCTAATTTTCTCTGGAGGAAATATGCCATGAATTGTCTGTTTAAATTGGTTGTGCTCAGCCTCTGGCTGACTGAACTGGCCACTTTAGTAGTGTGTGTTATTACCAGGCTCCTGCTGGGATTTGATGTGGTATTGGTTTTAGGACTAGTTGGCTGACTGCCTGAAACCACTTTTTTTTTTTAGAAATAATTGCGTATATAATGAAGCAAATCTCTGGCACCCACAGGTCTGCAAATGGTTGCCTGGTTGGCTATACTTATCAGTGGAACTAAAATGAAAGAGGTTGTCCATCGGAACATATACTAAATGAGAGCTGCTTACCTATTATGGACTATTGTGTCACTTCATTATTATTCCAAGCCTGTTATGATGAACAGGAATGCAAGGGTCTTCAATATTTTATTACATTGTGAGAACATAAAATGGGTCTTTACTATATACACATTAACATCATTATTTATCACATAATGGTCATGAGTTTAGAGTTGTGACCCAACTTTAGGTAAAGTTCCAGATTTGGGAATTCTGTAGATACATCACATCACATTGTGTTTATTGGAATTAGCAACTAGTTTTGTCCAGTTTATGAATATTCTCAGGCTATAAGCTGTATCATATGGCTAAATCCCACATTTCATCCTTTTTGTCTGGAAGATCTTGTGAATGGCAGGAATGGACCAATCTCTATCATAAGGTTACCGGAACATTTTTTTTCTATCACGGGACTGAAACTTTTGTGGACATTCAGCACTTATTTTCAAGCAAATATACTTATGAAATGTATTGTGCAGTTTTTCCATCCTATCAGCATTGTTCTTACACCTGAAAACTCTATTTTTACATGAATCTAATCTACTTTATGTAGAGGTAAATTTAATCTATATAAATCTAATGTATCAAATGTACCTTAAAAGCTCTATTCTAGTGTGGAGAATTGTTGTTTTCCAAAGAATAGAATCATAGAATGGAGGCTCAGCTTCTGCTTTTGTTTCTTGAACTGGCACTGCAAATTAAGCAGATAAGCCAAGTAATAATCTCAAAAACTTGGCAAGAATAAGAAATCTGCAGTTTGGAGCTTGTTGTCATTTCAGTTAGTATGTAATATTCATTGGATGACAAAACAGCAGTGTAGCTCACTACCAAAGGGATACAGGAAAGGACACAACTGAAAAAGCAATTAACAGATATAGATAAGATAAAGAAGACCTTTATGCCTTTATGTTAACTGAAAGTTCACTGTTAATTACCTTTCCTCCTCCACACATCCCACCTTTCTGCATGTCTTGAGTGTTCTGTCACAGTGTTGTAGGTTAAGCTGTGACATCTCTGTCATTGGGATAAGCAACAAAGGAAGCTACTTGTTCCAAGAAGACCATTATGAAGTCAGCCAAGCCAACATTGCCATCATTCTCTGTAAAAATTTCAGCGTTCTGACTACATCATCCCACAACTCTTCTTTGCACAGCAAGGTGTCATGTCCTAGATAACTTGTGTTCACAAACGGCAGTCAGAATTTGAACAGAAGCATTTATTTGAATCAAACAGGCAAACAAGAGACTACCACATGTTGGATGGTTATAGGTTTTATACCTTGTCACATACAAAGTTAGTCGTGCATAGCAATGATTGAAAGTCATAAATGTCACATCACCCACCAGCACCAGAATTTCTCCAGTCCCTTCAATTGTTTACATATCTTTCATCTTGGGAGCCAGAAGAAGTTATTTTAGGTATGTCTGTTCCAATAACACCTCACTAGTTCTGCCTTCTGCCTTCTTATCTCTTCCCTCCTTTCCAGATACCATGTGATATCACACACTGTAGTGATTGCCTTGGGGTACTTTAGAACTTTTAACCAGGTATATGTTTGCACATATACAGCCAGCATACCTATGACAGGAGCCATGCATCTTGACACAAGTTGCAGCCAACTAGTTGCCTTGAATGTAGGAAAGCAGGATATTGCATTCAGTTTTGACATAACCTGAAATGCTGTTTTTGTAGGGTGAGATTAGTTCTGAATATGTGGTGAGATTTGAGACTGATTATGCTGTCCATTGATATAAACCTTCCAGGTCATGGCCACTGTGGTAGCTTGCATGTTGAAGAATGTAAAAAAAATAAATGTAAAAAATGTAAAAAAAAAAATTCATACCAGATAAATATGACAGGTATGATTTCTTATAATGACTTCATATAATGCTTAATGCCAGAATCCATAACAATACATGTGATCCATACATGTCTTCCCTTAATAGTAACCCAATCCTTCAGAACCTGGCCACTTCATTCTATTGTATGGTAGAATGTATGGTAGATTGACATGAGAGAAGAAAAAGGAGCAGGTCACACAGGACACGAAAATATGCATGGATATACCCACCCTAAACTAGATTACACATAACCCATCTAACCCATGTAGTTGCTGGTTTGAGATATAATACCACTGTGGCATGAAAATTATAACCACGTGGAAGTAGCAATCATATCATAATTGCGCTTGCTGATGGGTACCTAGGTGAAAGCCACTTCCTAATGAACCTGTAACTATGAATGCATGGAAGGGCAGTCCTGTGTTAGAATATTGCCCTTGTAAACTTTTCTGATGCAAGGTTGCTATTTTATCTCCCATTTTGATTTCTCCTCAATACATCATGTTCTACACTCTAAGTAGCAAACAGATTTAAGAAGTGATTCAGAATGGGTATTTATATAAATGTGATCCCTAGTACCTTTGTAAAAGTAGCTTTCATGACATTCCTCACTGCCCTGAAATGGCACATACATTTTCATTCTATTACTTCCCTTTATTTCACATTTGAACTGCTTGTGGGAATGTAGGTTTGATGTATCATCCACTACTTTAATCACAGTTGTATTGCCGTCTTACCCTTTCCTCAGCTCAGGCTTTATGGCAATTTGGTGGCGATGCCTTTTATTAGCTTCTCTCATGCACTCTTTCCCTCCAGCATGTGCTAACTCACATCAGTCTGATGCTTTATTTTAATATCTTTTAAACCTGAGACCTCATTAATGTTTAATATCTCCTAATGAAAAAAACCGTCTGCTTTCTGAGTTATGACAGTTTAATCTTCTTGTTCCTCAGAAGCAAGACATTTTAAAAAGTTCAGCTTGATGAATTTAGGGGCTAATAATATAAAACTTCAGCATTTTTAAGTGGCTACCTGGTAAAATGACAGCATTTGGAAAACATCTATTATGCAGGAGTTCTCTGGAAAGCAGTCTTTCATTGTGGAAATTACTGGCAATGCAAGATCTTCTTCACACCTTATATTTTATGGGATGCAAGTTCAGTGGCAATCTTCGGTCGAGTAGACCAGAACCCCAGGTGTTCCTTGTAATATATGAATGTTGAGTGGCAGAGGTGTAGCATGGGTGTGTTTGAGGTCATTGCTCTCACAAATAAGACCTGCCCTTCCAAATTTCACTGAAGGAGAGAAGTGTTATTTGGACAGGCAACATCCTCATTTTGGCCACCCACCCCCATAGCTATACCCCCACTGAGTGGCATCAGCAGGACAAACTGAAGACACTTCACTTCCTAAGGTAGAGGAGCAAATGGTATCTTCTACCCACACATATCAAGGTCCATATTGCCAAAAAGCAGCATGCCATTTTATCATATGAAACAAACAAAAATCTGATAACCCTCTCTTCCATACAGGACAGTAATAATACAACCGATTAGGTAACAAGCAATTAGCTGTCCTTTAAAATCTGCTGCATGAGGCATAGCCCAGAATCCCTCAAGCATAGCCCAGAATCCTGCTTGTGTCTTATGAATGTCTATGTTCCCCTAGAGAAGCATTTGGACATTTTTTTTTATCCTATGTGTAATATCCACATTCAATTCAAGGTATTAGAAGCAAAACTGTGCTACTGTTGTATACATGGGTGTTCATTCAGTTATGCCTTCCATTGTGCATTTAGTTTCACATTCAGTTGTATGCTGTTGCCACAAGAGCCACAGAGAACATGCAATACCTCATTCTGTACATAGTGACTGGCAAGCCTACTGTAAGATTTCAGTCATACTTTCCCTATCATTGTCAGCTCTTGAAACAAGAGCAGCAAATAGTTTTATAAAACAATGTCCAGGATATCAGCAAATCTTTGAGAGGATAAACTTACCTGCATGGCATGGCCTTGCATCTTTTATGTTATGAATATTATGGACATTTAAAGAAGCCATCTTCAAAGGAATCCCACTTAGATATACCACTCAAACTGTGTTTAGTACTTTAAAGGTGTGTTTACTTGACATGTATTGGAGAACAAGAGCACATTATTTTGCCTTGCACTTACAAATGTTCATTGAATGCCTGAAAAGAGTGCCTGTTTGCTGAGAGCTCTGACCATATAATTGGGAAACTGTCCCAATTATTTACAGTACTTAATTATTTATTGTCCTTTCCCCCTCTCACATATGAGAGGAAAATAAACCACAATTTACACACCATTCCTTCATTTTACCCTCTTTGTCAGTGGACTTGTTCCAAATATAGTCACAGGTACAGAACCTGAAATCCCATTGAGATAAATGTACCTGCTCTTAGTATTGTTGAATCGTGAATCAGCTGTACATAGAGTCATATTTGCCTATGGCTTCATTAAAACCTGCTGTGAAGCACTGCTATGTAGAGAATGCTGTACTGTAATCTGTACAATGTAGTAGCACTTTTTGGACTCACAAAGTATATCTTTGTAGCAGTAGTTGACCACTCATCCTTTTGTTTCTCCATGTATGGCTGCTATCATAGAAATGCACTTGGCATTACTTCAGTAGCACTGCATTTCTCTTACTTTTTTTCTTCTTTCAAAATGCTCCAAACTGTTGCTTATCACATTCTGTTCAGAATTATATCTTCCAAACCACATATCTGCCACATTGGCATCATAGGCACATTGCAATCTTTCTGAGATCAAACCATTTTAGAAGATAACTCACTTCTAAAAATGATATTCACTTTAAAAAGGTTTGTGCTGATACAGGGATGTGAAGGCTGGGCTGCAAGGCAAGGCTGTTTCACTTCATAAAATCAATGAGTGTCTGGGTAACCTACTAGCTCTATCACCATTTGTAAAAGGTAGCTTTTATTATTGGAGCTGCTGTGGATGTTAGGAACATTAAAAGCCTAACAGGTTCACCAGGCTATGACTGCAACAACTGATCACTCTTCTTCATTAAACACCAATTCTTCACCAGGTTTGATTTAAAGATTTATGGCTTGTCAGACAATTACAAAGTTTAAGCTTCATTTAGAGGTGAAAGGGGAAAATTGGGAACTCCCTGAGTTGGAACAGTTGAGGCAACTGGAGCAGGTGAAAAGAAGCATCCAGAAGTAAATAGAATATAAGCCTACATGGTATTTTATGCCCTCCTATCCCACCCAAAACTTGTTATAATTTTGCAAAGTAAGAATCTGGATCCAGATCTCCTCACAGCTAAGCTTGTTTTACTCATGTTTTTCAGTAAGAACTGAGCTGCAAGTGGTATTTGACCTGAGACTGCAGTAGGATTAGTCGAGTCTAATCTGTTTTGCATCTGACAACATTGAAACGTTTTGAGACTTAGTTGTTTTTTCCCCCCTCACTGTTCTGTTTCTGCATGAGTTGTGTTAAATATCTGCACATATATCTGTATGCATTTCAGTGTGCATTTCTCTGGGAAATGTCGACTGCTGAATTCATATCCCACTTTTCTCTTGACATGGGGCTGAAGGAAGCTTACATGTTGGACAATGTAAAGTATCAGGCTGAGTCTCAAAAGGAAATGACATTGAATCAGCTAGTATTATGAATGAGGATCATTACATTCACTGAACAGAATTTTGGAATGTCAGGATTTAGCATAGCGTGTCAGACATAAAGTTTGTGACTATTATGACTGAGAAGCTTGACTCTTTATATCCAGGAAGGCAGTTTAGAGTGACAGAGACTGCAGTCCTATGCACATTTAGCCAGAAGGGAACCTCACTCAAATCAATGGAATATCCTTTTCCTCCAGTGTGTATTGGATTTCCATACCAATAGGTGGAACTATTAGTAGGATTTTGATATCTCATCATGTCATTTAAATGACATGCAACAACTGTTATTTCATATTACTTTTTTAATAGTTAATAAAACAAATCAGTCTCTAAAATGAAAGTCTGTTAGTGAACAGACATTGCAGTGTGGTGAAGATGCTGAGACTGAGTTCACTAAGTTTAGAAACAGGGTATAGAGTCTAATGGTTTGGCTTCTGAAGTTTAGCAAGAAACCATTTCATGTGACTTCATAGTATTGCCTTTGTTTCAATTACTGGACACACATAATACATAAGTGTCCAGTAATTCTTACCTGTGCCTAGTACATTATTTTGTAGAATGCAAAAGAGACACTTAAGAGGAACAAAATTATAGTCAATTTATTCTGTAATACCTTCGAATCCAGTATGAAAGAGTACTCCATGGAATGGATAAACTGTAATTGTTTTTAACACTAGCTTTTAACCAGAAGCGTGTAAAAAAATTTTTTTATTTCTTCCATTTAATTCATTTAATCCACATCATTTAAATTCAAAGCCTGAACTTTGCAGAAGGTAATGCTTGACTTGCAGAATCACACAACAAAGTATGTATGTGCAGATCTCATTTTCTAAGAACCTGGGCTTGTACAATCAATGCTTCTGATAGAATCATTCAGAAGGACTCTGACAGGAGTACAGAAGCAGCTCAAGGTAAAGGGTCCATGTGATCAAGCAAGAGATTTTGAAAGCAGAGGAGCAGAACTGCAGTTGGAAGTTCAGTGGGTCATCTAAATGGACATTTCAGCTTCAATTTATTTGATTTTCCTTCCATAGCAAGTGACAATGGCTTTCACCAGGAGAATGGCACAAGGAGAGGGTTAAAAACTTTATTCTTCCATGTTTTGGACTTTACCTGGATCTCCCTCCATTGTACCAGGGTTGGGCTCCACCTCATGGGGTTCTAACCTCAATGATCTCACCTGCTGTTTCTCTCTTTCCACCTAGATAGATTAGGAAGGAAGGAAGGAAGGAAGGAAGACAGACAGACAGACAGGCGGACAGATAAACAACACATATGGACAAGTTCCTATGACTAGGCTTCAAATAATAGTATAACAATTCTTGCTTCAGTTTCTTAGTTAAAGTAACTCCTTTGGAACAACAGCAGTTTCAAAAACAATATGAAATATAGCTTGCTGTGTTTGTGGATTCCCTCTTTCCCTTAGTGTATATCAAAGGGGACCAGAGTTTGGCAATTTTCTTGATGTAATTTTGACACAGTAAGAAAGCTCTGTTTGAGAAACAGAAGCAAGGTTCAGAAATCTCCCTTAGCCAGTAGCTACAGTAGTGTAACAAACCTATACAATACTATTCTTCCATGCATGTAAGTTGCCTTTGAGCCAGGTATAGAGAACCCAGAGCATAAAATAGGGATGGTACAGCACACACCAGCCTTACCTCAGTATCCTAGTGTTGAGTGAGGAGATCCACAGGGGATTACTTAAATTTGCTTGAAGCCTCCTCACACAGACTTGCCTTGCCTGGCAATCCTAATTTATCAGGTCTCCCATTTTTGCTAATGGAGCTACTTGTATTCAAGTGAATGTGCACAGAAGCCCCCCAAGCAGAAGCCCCTGAATACATTGTTTTTCATGTTTTCCTTTCAGATATACAACCTAGATATGGCTCTACACTCTTCTGTAGAATGTAGGCTGCATTCACAGAATAAATTTGATTTTAAAGATAGATATATTGTCATATATATTTCAAAGCACTAGAACAGAGAATCCCAGGAAAAGCAAGTACTACAGACGCCCTTTTTGCACGGCATTTGCCATGTGAAAGGGTCCCTGGACCATCGAGCGACTGCGAGGAGTGGTCCACACGATGCACTCGCAATTGCGTGATGCTCCAGGGGCTGGCAGGCACCGATCGCGCACTATTTCATTTTCAGCTGAAAATGGTGTGCAATTGCACATTGCTCTGGGGCCCCACACATACTTGCCATGTGTGCAGAGCTCCGGAGCCACGGCACTCATACTTCCTACCCTAGCACAGCCTGGGAAAATCCCAGGCTGCACTGCGGAAGGAAGAGGAGGGCTCTCGCGCTACCTGTTCACGAGCAGGCAGCAGCTGTGGAGCTGAAGCAATGGGGATACGAGAACCTCTTGCAAGAGGCTGCTCGCATGATCCTCTCACCCCAGCGCCTCAAAAAGATGAGTTGTAGAAAGGGCCATAGATGCCATAGCTGTTGAAGAAATATTGAAGTATCTTACCTGAAGAAGTTTGCTTAGCTTTCACAACAATATGTGCATCCATTTTTATTTCAATGGTAAATAACTGTTTTGTTACTGATTTGTGGCATTGTTGACCTCTATTATATATAGCATGTATTGTGTATATCAAAATCTACACTCCCCTAATAATGGTTTCCAGCATTTGTACATCTTGCTTAATCTACACATTTTAGCAGTGTACTATAAAATCAAATGCACAATCTGATGGAGTTAATTGCTGTCCAACTATTTTTTTTTTATGTATGTGTCTTTCCTAGTGCCACTTAATAATTAGCAATGCAACTTACAATAATTATTTGACTGGGCTTCTCTTTTATATATATATACATTTGATAGGAATGAAAGAAGTTTCATCATTTCAGATTGTATCATTTAAAGTTATTAAAGAACAGCATGGGTACATGAACAGGATGCAGTGGAATCCTGACACTGTGTGCCATGCATGATATGAATATGAAGCATAGGAGTAGCTGATTAGCATAGCTTCAAAAATTAAATAACATTGAGTCATTTAGATGTCATAGTACAAATCAAATTCTGCCCTGTTTTAATGGACTGGGTTAATTATTTCTACAAATGCAAATGCCAAAGCAATAATTAAACACTATGCTAAATGAGATTTTTTTTAAAAGGTACAGAAAATCACAAAAGGAGCAGACAATTTTTTTAACCCTTGTATCTCTAAGATATCTGACCCATCAACATTTTTCCCCATCTTTGTCTAATCTAGCCATGTGTGGGGGGGAAATGGACTACTTCATCTTAAAATCAATGGTCTGTTTGGACATAACATGAGCTGAATGAGCTGAACTTCCCTCTAGGCTCACATAGTCTCCTTCCCTTTTTCCTGTTCCAGTTTCCTGCTCTAGGAGATTAGAAACATTCACTTCCATTTTAGATTAGTTGAAGTGTAATGTGTATTCAGCCCTAAACCAGTGGAGAACAACTATGGTAGGTCAGAAGGGGATCCATTTTTCATCCTAGAGTCCAGCACAGGCTGAATCAGCTTCAGAGGTGTCAAAAAAATCCCCAAAGGTCAAAACTGGAAGAAGGCACATGTTTAACTGGGGGAGAGGAGAAACAAGGTACAAGAAGGTACAAGATTCAGAATGAGCAGAATAAACAGAAATCCCTTAACATGTTTCTGTTTTACTCATCTTGTTCTACTTACATTTGGTAATCTGGCCCCATGATGTGCATGGCAGGGAAGTCAGAAGTCTCAACTTTGTTTTCCATCCTCAGTCATGGTTCTCTCAGAGTCAAATAGAAATAGTAAAACTGAATGTCTTCTGTTTACTGCAGCATCTTAAGAAACTGGCTACAAAAAAAATCAATCATTATGTAGCATCCTTAAGCCCACTCAGGCAAGGAATGGCTCTTAAGATCCTTAGGAGATTTCATGTCATCCTGTTCCCTATGGCTTTACAGGAACTCTTAGCTTACCTGACAGTAAGCCAGCAGACATATAGCTATGCTGTACTTGATAAAGACAAGATAATGAAAGGTTGCCATGCTCATGGACTCAATAAAAGCTGTACATGCTTTTATTAGCAATTTCAGAGACTTCCAGGTATGGAGATGGACCTTTTAAAAAAAGGGGGAAAAGCCTTCAGGAACCATTAGTACAGTTCCAGAAGGGGGCTATAAAAACTGACCTTAGGTCAACATGTGCAACCCTCCCCCCCACACACACACACAATAAATGGTGGTTAGTCTTAACTCTGGTTAAACTTGACATGACAATCTGCCAAAGTAATATGACATGGAGGCCAAAACTTCCATACTTTTGCGTCCATGGTGGAGGAGAGCAGAGAAATAGAGAAGGTGCTTTTTCTCTTAAGGCTAAGCTACAATTTAGTGCCATGTTCCACTCAGACCAATATTGTATGTAATTTCTACTATGACTTTCATGGGCTGCAATAGTGGTTGGCAAACTCTGCAGGGCAATTTTCATATCTACTTTTCCTCTACAGAAGCCCTTGTGCTTTGCACAGGATTCTTGGATCTGTTCAAAGGAACATGCCCAGTTTCAGTGAAGGGTTTAGTTTACGTTCTGCACATACTCTCCCCCTCATTCTATACCTTGGTGTAAATGGATTGTGGATCCACAAAAGCTCCTGCTGCAATAAATCTGTTAGTCTTACCAATGTCACACATTTTTATTGTTTTGGTGTAACAGACTAACACAGCTGCTCCTTTGAAAAATGAATAATTCCCTGATGCTGAACAAAGCAAGGGAGGACTTTTGATGATAGGAAAACTGTTTTGCAGAGAACAAGAGCTTCTAGGTAAGCCGGGGATTCCTTACTAGGTTGCTGCCTATGCTAAAATGAGAGAAGTAGCATTTAATGACAGTGCTTAAAAATCTGAAAGGGGAAAATCAAATTTTCTTGCTAAGTTTCAGAGTAAGGAAATGATAATTAAAATCTCTTGCCATATGGAAATATGCAGTAAGACTAATATTCATTTGTTGTACGGGTTGGAACAAATTATTAATAGACCTTCAAGTTCTCCTATTCATGAAATGGTTGTATATTTGTTTTCCATACAGCATTAATCTGCGGGAGATGTATTGCTATACCACTAAGCCTCTCTATAACTAAGCCACTCTATGTGAAAAGTCAAAATTCAGACACTAGAAAAAGCTAGAAAATATAATTTTTTAGTGTGTTCCTTCAATTGCTGCCTGTATATCTATGCACTGTGAAAGTGAGGTTCCAGCAGACTTCAGTGTAACTTTATCTTGTTAGACAAGACCATTGAATTAAGATGTAAGCATATTTGGTGCTTCATTTTTAAAACGATAATGTAATCATTATGTGAACTTGAACACCCTTTTGGTGTTTTGTGTTTCATTTTGCAAAGAAATGATTCATACCATACCATACCATAAATGCTTGTTTTTTGTTTTTGTTTTAAAAAATAGAATCTCCATGCTACATTATCAAATTTAGCTGAAGGAGCTCCTTCAAATGTGTATCTTCATGGAGCAAAATTAAAACAAATTAATTACGCAATGAAACACAGCTGTTACTAAACTTCATCACTCAAATGTCATCGGCAAAGAAGCCATGTTTTGCCTCTCTTAGGAATCTAATAAAAATCCGCAAGTGAGTCTCTTTGATAATCATGCGCCTTTTTGGCTCATCATATTTCTCTGTAATTGAACCAGATGTTAAATCTTCTCCAGAGGAGATGGATCTTCTGAAATCTATGTAGTACTTTATTAGACTGGCATCCCATAGGGTTTGCAGGTTAATGTAAAAATCAAATGGTGAGACAGACGTTGCATGTAATGCTGCTGTCTTGGTAATCCCTCCTGACCCAAACCACTTAAAAACGTGCCGGCTGCAGATGTCTACCAGGTGTAACAAATGGCTAGAGGATATGCTATTCTGAGATTATTTTTTTTAAGAATCATTTAAAATCAAGATATTTGCATGTACAACAGTTTTACATTGTAAGAACTGTAACAATCAACAACTCTGTCTTCGCAACTGGTGCTCAAATAGCAAACTTGATTGTTTTACTTTTTTTTTAAGATGAAAACTGAGGCCTTTAAATATAGCTTCATATAGTATATGCACACACATTTCTACATGTTAAATCTGTATTTTATCTGAGGTCTATGTATCCCAAATGTTTGTCACCCTCTATTACTGATGGGTTGTATCAGTTATACCATTGCCTCTTTTCTTTGTTTTTTTTTAAAGGTTGAGGGAGAAGGCAGGGCAGAGAAGAGAGAGAGGTAGAGGGTGGCTGGTTCACATGATCCTTCACCTCCCATCCAGTCCAACGTATAGAGGGAAGCTACTCCCTGCACACATACACATGAAGATGACCCAGTTGCCAAATGCAGATGAATACATTAATGGTGTGATTTGTGTATACTCCTAGGAAGGGATCGGGCTGTCCTTGCATATACAGATGATGCAGGCAGAATATGTTGGCTGGTTGAGAGGAGCTCTGCACATGTTGTATCAGTTTGACTGTTCATTGACAAAGCAAACCAGCCCTATCAGGCAAAGAACATAGTAGAGACAGAAGTCTTGGGTCTGCAAGGATGGTGAATAAACAACATCCAAAATCCATAAAACACTCATACCTTTATTGGGTCAACTGAAAGTACTGATGATATAAACCAGATTCCTGTGGTATGCTAACCATCATGCTATTTCCAGATCTCCACAGTAGTGCCAGAGAAAATAGATGTGATCCAAGATCTCTGAGAAACCTAGAGTGCCTTCCTTCCTTCACAGTTTCTCTGAAGCTTCTTCAAAAATTGTACTGCTCGTTCTTCCACCATATATGCCATTGTAATGTGCCAGCATACTGCTAGCCATGGTATATAATTTTAGAACTAATTATGTACTGTTATGACTATTGTTATAAATATACTACAAAGTTACTTACTGTCTTTGATTACCATTCTAGGTTCACTTACCTTTGTGTCAGAAGTGGCTTCTTTTAAAAATTTATGAAAGCTTATTGAATGTTCCTGCTGTTCATAATAGATCTAAGTGTAAATGGGACTTTAATATATGTTTATCAGAAGTTCAGTGGTATTGCATAAGAATGCTACCCAATAATCCCTTGATTATAGCTTCTGGAAAAAATCAAAATGGAACAATTGCTCTTAATATTAACAATACTGGATATGAAAAAAAATTTGTCCTGAAATCTTTTTGTATTCTTTGAGACTACATATTTGTCCAAAAATATTGAGACCCAGCATAGTGTAGTGGTTTGAGCATTGGGCTATGATCCTGGAGACCAGGATTTGATTCCCCACTCGGCCATAGAAACCCACTGGTTGACCTTCGGCATGCCACACACTTTCAACCCCCAGAAAACCCCAAGATAGATTCATGTTAGGGTCACCATAAGTCAGATATGACTTGAAGACACACACCAACAACAATATTGAAAGCTATATTGGGAGTTCAAGAGTTTAGGGAACTCTTGAATACAAGTTACCTTTTCCTACATCTTTAGTTTGGATAAATTATCGGGATCGTCATGTTTCAATTAAGCATGCAGCAGAATTCTAGTTGTTAATTTATTTACTTGAGTTAAAATCTTTCTTGTAAAATATTGAACTTGCTTAGAGTTGTTTTCAGAGTAAATGGGGCCAAGGAAAAATGTGCATATGATAGTTACTAATGAAAATGCATAAAGTTACATGTTGAATTAGATCTAGGCTAGCTTAGACACAATTAAAATCTCATTGCTTCTGAAAAGATAAATTACTCATTCCTGTCTTAAATCCTATTCATTTCAATGGCATTGTAGCAGAACTTGCGTAGCCTAAATCCAACCTATTATAAAGTTTTTGGTAGGAGAGACAAACAACCCTATGTAAAGTGTTACCAAAAAAACAAAACAAAACAACCCCTGGAGACCATTCATAATATAGTAGGTCACCCATAACCATATGACCAGTATCCACAATTTCACTTATTCGTGATTGGTCCAGGCCAATGGCTGCTGCCACTGGCCAGGGTCCTTGCTCTGCACAGCTGGGTCAAGAGAGGTGCATGGTGAGGCACAACTAGGCTTCCTGCACCTCTCTTGGCTGAGGAAGTAGATGGATACCCCTTCCTTGGCTGAGAGTGGCATGGGGAAGTTTGCCATTGCTTCACCACCCCCACCTCATGCTTCTCTCAGCTGAGGAAGGAGGCCAGGAGAGGTGTGGGAAGCCCAGAGAGGTACATAGCTCTGAGTAGCCAGACCTCCTACTTGATTTGGCTCTCAGGGAGGGGTCTGCTTGCCAAACCTCACTGGGAAGGAAGGCAGAAAGGAAGGAGAAGCTGGGCAATGGAACTGCCTTCCTTCCTCTCTGCCTTACCCAGCCTAGGGGGGGTCAAAAATATAGCATTTGGTATTATTCGTGTTTTTTGCCATCCGTGTTAAGTCTGGGAACATATCTATCATGGATATAGGGAACCTACTGTATATTGGAATCAGTTTAACTAGCAGAAAATGTATGTCAAATATTGGCCATGATGTAAGTTACGTTAGTGATCATTTAAAAAAAAATGAATGTGATATGTGGATTTCAGACTTTATACCTTATTATGTTTATTGTTTGTATATATTAACACATTTATTAAAAATACTTTATATATCTAAATAGAGAGCTAATGACATAGTACAAATGAAAAAAGGAAATGCTAAATTTTAATCACATGCAAATAACCATACGCTAAACATAATCAGGCAAAGTGTGTGCATGATTTTTGCAGAATGCATAGTCTGCTCTTTCAGTGAAGTGCAGAGTTCACTTGAATTTGCATATATTTACACAGTTGGGATAATTTACCCAGCTTCCAAAAGCCAGCTTTCTAAAGAGTGTGACATTTTTCAGTAGGGTCGAAGAAAGAGAATGTCAGGGAGACTGGATAGAGTTTGCGAGCACAGAGATCAAAAGCTGTGTAAAAGTAGCATTGCCCATTGCTGTTTGAGCACAGCCAAATACTGCCTGCATTCTTCAGTGCTGTTCTCTGGTATGAAAGCTAGAAATTCTAAAAATCAAAGTTGAGACTTCATGTGTACAGTATTGGATTGTCTCAAAAGTATATGAGATAAATATAAGATTTTAAAAAGGAAAACTGATCACAAATGTTGCTATTAAATATCCTACATAGCTTTTCCTTTTTTATATATATATAATTTTTTTAATTAGTTTTCCACAACACATTAAAAAAAGAGACATACATCACCATGTTTGGTATGTCCCTCCCCCCACCACATCCCTATATTATTCTTACCCAGTTCAGTCATTACTATCTTTTTCATAATGAATCCTCCATTTTTACACAAATACATTTTACTTAATCATCACATGTATCTATTATTTGTAACCAATCCATTACCCCTTTCCATTCTCTTTCAAAGTTCTGAACAGATTTGTTTTTTAGAGAATATGCTAATTTTTCAGTCTCAATCATATCTAACACTTTTAGTTTTTATTCTTCCAAATTGATTTCTATTTTTGCTTTCCAATGCTGAGTGTATGCCAACCGTGCCGCCCTAATCAAATACAATATTATCTTTTGATGTCTTCTAATCTCTCAATTCTGACCTGATATATTCAACAAATAAAATTCCGGTGCCAATTCAAAATTCACTTTACAAACTTTTTGAATTACATCATGAATCCCCTTCCAAAATTTCTTTACATTTTGACAAGTCCGCCATATATGAAAAAAGGTTCCTACCTACTCCCCACATTTCCAACACTTTGCATCTCCAGTTTTTGTTATTTTTTTGCAACCTCTCTGGAGTCATATACCATCTATGCTTTATCATATAGAAGTTTTATCTTAAATTTAAATTCAGAGTAAATTTTATTTCCGTTTTTCATACTTTTTCCCAAGCATCTAATTCAATCAGATGACCTACGTTCTGAGTCCATTTAATCATCGTCCCTTTTATTGTATCTGGTTCCATTTCCCCCTTTAATGTATCGCTACCATCGCTACATAGCTTTTCCAAACAGATTCAGTATGATCTAGAGCAATACTTCAACATGCAAAGCAAAAGCAACTCAAATAAAATTGTTATCTATATGATTATAAAATGCAACAGTCCAGATATTTATATCTGATAAATGAGTTACAGTTACAGAGCATGACATATTACAGTATTTATTGAATGACATATTAAATTGTTGTTTTCATTAAGTATATTAAGCCTCTTTCTTTGTCTTTATAACCTAGAACTTGTTATTGTTCCTCCAGCATCATCACAAGCCTGGAACCTTGATAGACCTTGATAATCTTGTTTCTGTTCTTATTTTTTGTAATCATGAAATGAGTGGGTTAATTAGGCACTGTATGAAATGTGCCATTTTTGGTTTGCCTTGAATCTCTTACCTAATAATTTGGGTGTTTCTCTGTTGTTGTTGTTGTTGTTCCAAAAAGCTATTTTCACGCAAGTACAAAATGATCCAATTGTTCATACAGAACCTCCGTGCAGTTTTACTGGCTGCACTTTTATGTTCAAATAGGTATGTTTATACAACTTGCTAAAAGTGCATGGATAGGAACAGAGTTCACTGCCACAGTGCTCTTCCTTCTTTTGTCCATGCTGCATTTGTCTTCTTCAACCTGGCATCCCCCAGATGTGTTAGTGTACAGTTTCCATCATTACCAGAAATCTGAGAGTGATGTTTACTGTAATCCTAGATATCTGGAAGGCTCCAGCTTGAACTAGACTACACTCTTTCCAGTCACTCCTTCAGAATGGTTCATGCTTCTGTAAATCTCTGTCTCCATTTGTTCTAAACCTAATATTCTTAAGCCCTTTTAGTGATGGAAGATGCTAACTCTCTGAGTATCTGCATTATCCCTTACCTCCTAATTTGGGATGGACAACTACACTCTCACATGTCCCTCACCCAACTCTCTATTTTTTTTTAATTGTAATGCCTGTATTAAAAATACTCTTCTGCATATAGAGCAGTGGGGGAATGGGGAAATTTCACTATGTTTGGGGTCCTTTGGGCTCTCAGAGGATGTGGAGAGCATTGTGTGGATCTTTTTTCCAAAAAGATTGAGAAGGGAAGCCCTGGCTGGCTCAAAACCTGTTTTGGGGATCATATGCAGTCTACAGGCCTCGCTTTCCTGATCCTGATCTGAAACTTATTCCAGCTGTACAATATACTTTTTGAAAATAAGGAATGTGGACATGCCAGGCTTTTGTATAATGGCACTGATAACTTGCTGTTCTGTAGTCACTTCCTTGGTGCTTATATTCGACCAGAGAAAGCTGGTGTATAAGAAAGACCTTACAGCAGACCGGAAGTAGTATATTATAGTATAGTATTAAAGTATTAGAGTTCATTCTGCTGTGGCTGAAAAGCAATTTTGCAACTGAAAAGTAGCAGCCAAGGAGGAGTTCTTTGGTGTTCTGTTGCTAATCTTCCTTGGCATATAAGAGGGTGGGTGCCACAGAAAAACTTATTTCAGCAGATAATAGAATGTGTGACAAAATATAGAGAAGGACATGCACAAGATATGGCTGGTAGACAACATTTAGCCTTTTAGTCACAGGTTGTTCAAACCTGGATTAATCTAAAGCTGCTGCCACTAACTGATACTCAGCAGTAAATATTTTGCTTGACATCACATCAGGGAATAATTCTGCTCTTGCTAATGGTGGCTAAAATATTTTTTGACAGTACTGAGCATCTATTTCCCAGTTATTGAATGATATTCTCCTTTACTGTGGTATGAAAATATAATTGACAAAATCACCCTTAGATTTCACAAATGTATGCTGGCAAATAATTGTGATGTATCCAGTATAATTCATTCTGCTTTCATTGGCTGTTGTCTTCCCTATGTCTGTAAATATTTATTGTCTTCAAGTGTTGTTGGCTACGTTTTTTGAAATTATTATTTGGTTAAGAAAGGTAATAAGCATAATATGTATTCAAGTGCAGTTCATTAAACTGAGACAAAGTTTTATCGTATTTGTCCTATTACATTTGACCAAGATATTTCAAACAATGCATCTGTGAAGGTTTGAATAAAGCAGCTTTTCTAAGAGACTCAGTTGGAAAAAAGTGCACTTGAAAGTGCCATACTATAACAGTAGCAACTTTATTCCTGATGCCGGTTATAGCCAAAATCAGACTTTGTTATCTATGTAGGTGGCCCTTATTGTAGATCATCTTCCATAGGACTATACTGTTGAAAATGTTTCCTAGAACCATTCAACCCTTTCCCAAAGCAAGAAACGTAATCTATAGGCTTATCTAAGCAACTGCTACATGTAGATTAAAGGAAAAAGTCATCTGAATAATCCAAAATTAAGCCATTGTTGTTATGCAGAGCAGCTGTGGTGAATGGTTAAACGTATGTGATAAGATGGCAGGCAAACATTGGATTAGTGTTCCAAGGTCCTCCTATAGCAAGTAGGTCTGTACTGTATTGGTCTTCAGATTTACCACTCTATTTGGAATCAGTGAATTTAAGATCCAGTTCAGCAACTTGAGCAGTGGGAAGTCTAAACATTTTTGCAGGTATTAATTGGGTGATGGTGGTAACAAAGGTGGTAGGCTTCCATGTCAGCAAGATGGTCAATCTACTCCAGGTTTTAGTCCAAACTTTAAAAGAGCTATTCAGAGTGCTGAGGCCTGGCATTAAAATAGGTTCAGCACTTTGGAGAGCTCCACAGAGAGTAGATTCCTCTCTTCACTAACATGGGAGCTACCCAGTGGCACTTCTTTAATGAATTCCCCCCCCCTTACAGTATGAGGCATACATTCTATGCTCACTCACAGTGGTCCTTTGAACAATCCTACATTGTGATGTAGCATCAGTCAAAGAAGTGGGGAAGCTCTTGGATCCTGCTGATGTCCAATAACTATTTTTTCTCCGGAAGCTTTGAGGGCAATGGCATGACATAATACAAGATTGTCCACAGGGCAGTGTGGTGCTGAGGGCAGATGATCTGCAAGGCAGCTGCTGCATTTTTTTAAGCAAATGGTTAAACACACAATGATAGATGAATGCAACAGCAGAGATCTGCTCATTCATCATCACTGAAATTTAGTTCATCACTTAAATTTCATCATTACTTAAATTTAGTTCAAAAGTATTAGCTCTTCAGATCTAGATAATACTTGCTTCTCACACAAGGGTACTCACAGTTTCCACTCCTGGGGCTCAGCAGTTTAAACAGATTCAAATTACACAAATGCTATAAAAATGTCCCTTTACTGTAGCTCTCCACATAGTGAAATGTAATGGTTGTATGGAGTTCTGTCATATATCAGCCCAATGAAATCTATATAGAATGACTGTGAATTAGTGCTCCATCTCCACCTCTGTGAATGTGATGGACATATACTGTGCATGTACTCTGACTTGCAAAATAAATTCAGTGTAATTGTTATCCCATAGGATGCTACTGCACTGAAACAATTTTTTGATAGATTACAGTTACCTTTGTTCTCAGCCATAATCTAAAAAGAGAATCTCCTTGATAACTTCCCTCTCTCCCCAGGCAACTTCTCTCTGATTAATACTCACTCCACTTTCCATGCCACAGAGTTATATATGTCAGTTGTGAGCTATGTTATTTATATAATTTAGTAGCAGGATTGGTGGATTTACCACTTTGCTGACATGGACTCTGAACTATAAAGACTGTACTGCAAATATTCTTGTCAACACAGAGGTGTGAGGAGTCAGAGGTGCAGGGATAGAGAATGTGCCTCCATCTCCTATATACTCTTTACATGTACTGGTGGTCAAAGTGGGCTAATTTGATAATGACATGCATGCAACTCTTTATTTGACACGTGATTTGAAATTGTTACATGGTTAGAGTGATAAATGTGTGTGTGTTTATTCTGTGTATGTGTGTTTACTGTGGCTTCTTGGGTTTGTTTTTTACGTCCTATTGAGTAAAAATTGTTATATAGGCTAGACGTTTTTCAGTCACAGAAATGGCGCTTCAGTAACTGGATTTCTATGATACGAGTTCCTCTGGCCTAAGGCACCAGCTAATCAAGGAAACTATTTTTCTAAAATGCTTTAAAATAATCTTGTTAAGCCAAAGAACAACATCAAAAGGAAAGGCCTCCTAGATGCTCAGCTGCAGACAAGGGAAATCAGTCGCTAAGGAACTGCAGATAGCTTCACATTTTCACACCCCTTAATTTAAAATTCCTTGCTCACCTCATGGCACATGGTTCTGAAGTTTTGGAGAATTCCTGAAAATCTGCTTCAGGCTCCCTGAATAAGAAAAAAAAAGTCTCCTCTTGTCTGCACATGGAGAAAATTTCATTAAATCTAATTCCCTAGAGGTCACTAATGTTCATTTTCCCCAACAGGTCTCATTAGAAGAATGATTATGTCTGAATTCTGTTCTTCAGCAATGACTTCCTAGGTCATTATACTTAATGCCTCTATAAAATTAGGGAGTGAAGATAAAACTCCAAGAGTCTCAGATTTCCCCCACTTTACTGTACTTATTGTGGTGAATGAGAAAAATGAAAATCTCTGCACAGCATTGCACGCTCTGATTTTTCTGTGAATATTTGCAAGGATCTATATAAAGAATTAATAGGGAAATCAACTTCAGTATGAGAGACAGGAGGGGGAAAAAGTGGATGTAAGGATGCTTGAGAAATTTGATCTTTGCACATTTCAGCAAGAGCTGAGATGACCTATATCTCTGAGCTGAATATCTATAATCCACTCATGCTTTAATGGAAGCTGTCATGTGGGATGCTTTTATATTCACAAATTGATCAATTTTATTTATTAGTTATGTTCCTCCAAAGAGCTCAGGGTGATGTATATGACTCTATCCTCACAACAGTCCTGAAAAGGAGGTCAGACCAAGGCAAAGTGACTGGGCTAAGACCACCTAATGAGTTTCATAGTTTGATGGGGACTCAAACTAATCTCTCAGATATCAGTCCAACTCTCTGCAAAAATGGAATAGAACAGACATGAAAAGGTGATATGGTCTGGAAACAGACTCAGTTGCCCAAATTCTTATCCTCCAACTGTTCTGATTTAGCAGCAATAGTCCCAATTAATCCTCTGTTTTACCATTTTTTCAGCTGCCTTTGAAATATCCCAGATTCTCTCTCCTCTTCCCACTTCCCCTCTTTGTCCTAGCCTTCAGTTGGTGCAAACTATGCTAAAAATAGTTCCCATGCAATTAACTGAGCAGGGGCAATAGGACAACAGGTTAAGTGGTGACATGATAGACATGTTTAAATACCTGAAGGATGTCATATTGAAGATAGAGCAAGCTTGTTTTCTGCTGCTCCAGAGACTAGGACATGGAGCAATGGAATCCAACTGCAGGAAAAAAGATTTAACCTAAACATCAGGAAGAACTTCCTGATGGTAAGAACCATGCAACAGTGGAGTATGCTTGCTTGGAGTGTGGAGTCAAATTCCTTGGAAGTTTTTAAACAGAGACTGGATGGCCATTTGCTGGGAATGCTTTGAATTTGTGTTCCTGCATGGCAGGGGATTGGGCTTGATGGCCATTGTGGTCTCTTCCAACTGTATGACTCTATGATTCCATGGTTCTAAGAAAGGTATGGAATCTCATCCTTACCAGAATTGGTCAGGCAAAAGCAAACTGCTGCAGCCTCTCCTAGTTTGTGTGTTCTTTGTCACTAATAACTGTTGCCATCTTGATCACACTCTGATGTTGTTTGACCACACAAATGTCCTAGTTTTCATCTGTAAAATGTTGGAGGGCATGCACATCTTGGGGAGACAACATTATCCTTCATTTGTTCCATCATCATGGTATTTTTGGATCCTATTCAGCAGTATCAGTGGAGATAACAGATTGTGGAGACTAATGCCTATTGGTTAATCCCAACTACTGCAGATCTGTTGAATTAGAAGTGAACTAATGAGTCAACACATAGGCAAGCGTTATTGATTCAGTGGTCTACTATGGTTAGGAATAACAATAAGATTGAAACTAGTGATGCATATCTTTGTAAATTTTGTTCTTGCCGGCAAGAATGAATAATTTTAGCATTTTTTTTCCTCACTGTGAGAAAGTAATTGCAAACTGCATCATTTTTGAAAATTGTTCACAGTTCAGGATTTAGTCTATAGAAAAAAGCACATTAGTGGCATTTTCTGTGAAAAAAAATTAGTTTCCTGAATTTCCCGTGCAGGAAACAGCATTTTATATGCAGAAAACGATATAAAAATTCAACCCCAGAAAACAATATGCATTTTTTCTGCAGAGTAGATTCTGAATTGTGAGATTCTTGCCTATCAAAGATTCTTATCAAGGTTTCCTAACACTTAAGAAATAATTTCTTGGCCATTTTATGTTTCTTTTCTAATATTCTTTTCACCATTCAATTAGGCCTGAATTTTCCAGAAGGAGAAGACATTCTCCATTCTCCCCAGTACAGCCCAACCAATATCTTGGTGAGATAACAAAGTACTTTTATATCCTAGTATCATTTCTTTAAACTATACTTCTAGCTTTTCTAGAGCCAGGGGGGATAATTACATTGATAGAAGCCAAGGCATCAAATTCAGATGGCATCTAGTAACTGGATTGCCTAAGGAAACATTACAATACAAACAGAACAAGGATCCTTGTTCTTACATCCTTTGGATATTTTTGAAAAAAATGCAGAACTGAAAATGGCTAACTTCATTGAGATGGTAATCTTCTTTACTTTTTCTGGAAGTCTGCAAAACTTGGAACTGGTAAATGTGAATGAGAAATATTTCACTAATGTTATCATATTAAAATAAAAATAAACATGATATGGTTGACACCTTTCCCCTGGATTCCTGTGCCTTAGCAAAGGGTACACTGTATCTTCAAATAATAATACCACCACCATCAGATCAGTCATCTCTCTTTCTCTCTCTCTCTCTCTCCTCTCTCTCAATCTCTCTCTCTCTCTTTTAAAATCAGTCATGATGCAGTTGAAAGATGCAGGAACTATGCCAAAGAAAAAGATGTCAGTGCTTCCAGTCTAAATTCCAAAAATACTGTGTGATGTTATCATATCCACTAACTGTTACATATTTTCTTATGGTGCCACTGAACTTGTCCATATGGGTTTCTGTTAGATCTACAGTTGCATTCCAATTGTGTATGTAAAGTTTGCCAGCTACAGTTTGGTCACAGATGCTAATAATTGAAGTATATGTCTCATATGAAGTAAGCTGCCTGAAGGAGCCCTTACCACAATAATAAATATTGTCCTTTTTAAGGTGCCAAAGAAGTCTGTATTATTGACTTGATTTGATTGATTGACTGATTTCAGGAGAAGGCTAGCATTACTTCATTACCTTTACGGACTTGCATTATTCAGCCCAGATCTCAGGAAACTGTCTGATGTTATATTCAAGTTATTTGTTGAACAGATGGAATCAAAGGCAGGTGCTAATGAGATCTTTGTTGAAAATGATGCAAGCTTTGAGAGAGTGCAGAGTACAACTAATGGGCAAAGCAGCCCTACCAGTTAGAATGAGAAGATCTGAAGGGAGAGGAACTGCTATGCTCAAAGATTTGCTGGGATTATGCCAGTAGGTGAAGGGAGGGAGGAGCAGTATTGTTTTCTTCTCTTCTTCTTCTTTTTTTCTTTGACACTTTCCTTCCCATTAGTATCAATGGGAGGAAAATCATAGAAGCCAGTGTAGGACTGGTGTCGATAGTATCTCAATATTCTCTTCTTTGCCCCAGTCAACCCATTTTTCCCTCTCATCCATTGCCAGAAATCTAGTAAGTCTAGTAAGAAGAATTTCCTGTTTTACCCACATATCACAATCAATACTTTTTTCCTCTCTCTCCGTGTCAGAACTCCAATATCTGTGAGACAAGGACCTTGGATGTTTCTCCAGAGATTCAAAATTGGATATCCCCCCCCCGCCCCCATAGCAGACCTGTCTCTCCCCCAGGACATGCCTACTGAGATTCAGATCTAATTGAAAAACTCCAGTCATCTGGTGAATTATGAAGATTATTTATTATTTCAACATCTCTTTCTACCCACCAGTATTTTAAAAAGCATTTCTAAAAGTATTTTAATAGCTTCTTCCACCAGGGCTTCCATTCTGGAAAGGAAATTAAAACCTAAATACTGAACAAGACAGTCTCGACTGTCTGCTGGAAGCTCAGTAGGCATGGAATCAGATGGGCTTCCCTTGGGACGGAAGTCCACATTTGAGGAGCTGTCTAGGAAAAGTGCTATCTCATGTACTTAACTCACCAGCTTCTCAGGGTGGTGGGAAAAGTGATGGACTTTGTGCTGAAGATCTCACATTCTAGGCAGATGCATATGGGAGGAGATGGTCTTTCAGATAATTTGACTACTAAACTGTTTCAGGCTTTCGATCAGCATAAATATCTTGAACTGTACTCAGACAAACTGAAAACTTATGCAGTTGGTGACTACGGTTTCTAAACTTCCCCCTTTTTTGCATTAGTTGTACTTTCTGAAACTTTTCAGTGGTATCCCCACATACAGCACACTACAGTAGTCTAGTTGAGGAATAATTCAGGTATTTTCCTTCTCTAGGCACAGCTGATACCTCAGGTAATGCAGGGCAAAAGCACAGTCCAACTGGCCTTCCAGGAGTAACCCCAGTACTTAGATCATGCCTTTAAAAAGCACTTAAAGCACAATTAAATGAGGTCACTGAGCCCCACTTAGTTTAATATTTACACCTTTTCTGGATGTTGTTGCTTTTTGCACAATTCTTCTTAAATGAGAACTGAAATGAGTCTTCATTCCTTTGCATTAAAGCAATTGTTGCTTTAACTGTTGCCCTGGGAGGCCTTAAGGCACTAAGGGAGACAAATTATGACAGGAAATGTTTTCCCATCACTAATCCTGATCCATAAAGTGTGTGCTGAGGAAGAATTGGGTACTTTCATTGTTTCAGGTGAATGGCACCTACATGGGCCTCTGTCTGCTGCAGCAGTTTCCCCTATGAAGTTGAGAACCAGTCACCACCATATGTGTAGGCTAGGGAGGAGGAGCTGGGTGCAAAAACCAGGAGAGCCAGCTGGATGGCACCACCCTACATAGACAAGCTAGTTGTCATGGGTCCCTCAAGGGATAACTCCAGAAAAGCTCTAGCAAAAGCATGGGGTTTGGGGAGAGGGTTTTGGAGGCTCTGTAGAAGAGTAAGAGAAGTGTGGAGCAGTCTTCAGAGAAGGCAGCTTCCCTTGAACACCAGTTTGTAGGAACCAGAAGCCAAATGCTCAGCTCTTATAGTGAATGGACCTGTATCTACTTAATCCTGTGGTAATGTCATATTTACTGTGTTTACCAGAAGCCTATCCACACTACACAGTTACAGCACAATGATTCTACTTTAACTGTTATGGCTTTATCCTATGGAATCCTGGGTTTTACAGTTAAGGGAGGAGCATTTAGAATGATCAGCTAGAGAGGTCTAGTGCCTCAAACGACAAAATTCAGGATACCAGAGGAGGCTGCACTGGCAATTGGAGTGGAATTATATTACTATAATTATCTAATGGAAAAGGGCCTCCAAGCATATGATGTTCCAACATGGATTAATTAACCTGATCAAGTATCTTATCTGGGGTATCATGCACAGATGCCATACTCAAATGGAGGGGACTGATTTTCGTGTGCCCCAGCTGGCATAAACTCCTTACATCAGAAGTAAATTTATATATTTTCAGTGACTATAGTATTTTAACTAACCATTCCTGTCAAAATAAAGGCAATATATACAGAAAAACTGTGCATGTATTTTTTTGCTTCTAAATGAAGACTTCCATTTGATGCTCAAATTAGGATTTGCTTTTTATTAATATCAGACAGCTGAAATTGCTGTATTATTCAGGGAAATTTGAAATACTTCAGGGAATATGCTGAGTAGTTAAACTAAAGTTTTCTACCATCAGGAGAAAAAAAGAAACTATTTCAAGTGATCAGGGTAACACAAATAAGCATGACTGACAGGGCTAAAGCTTACTAGTACAACATTGGTCTATTTAACGTACAGCTTAAGCAGTAAAAAATATCAGAGAATAAATGCAGCTGTGCTGTTTCCCCTTTGGTCTTACAACATTTAATAACGAGCTTGCTATTTCTAGTCAAAAATGCATGGGCAAGAGAATCTTTTTCAAGACATCCAACAAGCAACAATGATTGTCAATTAAATGGGAATGAAGAAAGCTGGAATTTTATGAATTCATTTGCTTTGGGTAAAAATGTCTGAGTCGTTTAATTTTTCTTTGTACAATATGCAGCCTTGGAACAGAGACCTCTTTTTTTTCATTTTGGAGCATCATCCTTAGGAACTTTTCATCACTGTTTCACATTTTGTATTTCTAATCGCCTTATTACCATGCAGAATAAGTGTATAGCTCAGTTAAAATTTTAAGAAGAAAACTGTGGTTATCAACACATGTACAGTGTCAGTCTCTTGTAACAAGCACATCTACTTGGGTAACTATTGATAAAATGAGGACATAATCTTCAAAGAGAATGCCTAGGTACACTAAAAATGGATTTTCATATGGCTGATACTGCTAAGTACATGAGATTTGAACTACCTGGTAATAGTTCTGTACGACAGTTACATAACTAATGTACAAGACCTTTTTCATACCATTACTCAACTTGACTATATCCATAGATCAGTCTGTATGCTACAAATATTTGCAAATGCAAAAAAAGTGCAGAACAGTCGCGTAGGGATGGGAGGGTGAGGAGATGGTTCGTCCCAGGTGGCAATGTTTTGGGGGCATCTTGTCCCGTAGCCACACCCCCACACGCCCTGGCCATGTCCCCACACACCACAGCCATGCCCCCACGCACAGTGGCCATGCCCCTTGTGCTGTAACCCTGCCCCCCTCCGCATACTCCAAGCTCCACCTCTGGTACAGAATGCAATGCTGAGTGCAGAAATGAGCTTCCCAAAGGCCTCTCCTTTTCAGAAACTGAACTTGCCTGTAGGGCTGCAGAAAATCCTAACTACTAGGTCATGCATTAAAGACTGTCAGGAATGTGAAAGTATTTACTAACTTGTTGAAGACAGGTGGCGAGTAAGCCTAAAGGATGTTTAGTCAAAAGACATTCCACATTCACAGGGTTATCATTAACATGAATGAAAATCTAACCTTGCATATTCATGAGCCTTGTGTGATCACTGCAGTGCATACAGTGAGTCTGATTAGTGTTTGTCTTTGTGTATGAATGAGTTTTGGTATGAATAGAAAAGGTAAGCTATACCTGCCATTTTTCTTTTCTTTTTTCAAAGTCTGTAATTATACCGTTTGCTTATTTGTTTGTTTCGGCAGACATTCCCAATGGGGCTTGGAGATGGACAGCTGTATCCCTGGACAGATGGCTTGAAAAGAAAAGACTGGCATGACTATGAAAGTATTCAAAAAGATGCCATGCGTTCAGGTGGGCTGCTTAGAATAAACCAACATTTTACTTTCTCCTTTGCACATGGGATATTTTGTCATTAGACCTGGCAAGCAATTATCTGTTACAAGCTCTTTGAAATATGTTTTTTGTATCTCATGCTATCCTGACATTTAAAAATAGATTCAAATGAGAGAATTAAGACCAGGAATTGCAGCTGCCTGAACTGCCACATCTCTAAGAGGAAAATAAACCTGTACCAATTTCATTATTTAATAGTTGAAGTTTTGTCACAACATTGTTAAGTGGAAAAGATTAATAAGATTCTCCCACTCATCTACCTTATTCTCCCTGAAGGTTTACAGCTATTTTTAAAATCTTTATTCACTTGTATCCCACTTCAAATGTCTTAGGAGACTGCACACAGTCTCTGCCTCTTTCATCCACAAAGACCTTGTAAGGCTGCTTTGGCTGAGAGTGGGGTGACTGACCTGTAGGAATGGAAAGAGTATTTTTACTATATACAAAAAATGGTTGAAAAATGGGCTTCTTGAGTACCAGGAAACCCAGATAAAGAGCAACAACGACCTCTGTTCTCTCATCTTATAGGTCTTTAAAAATGGACATAGACCAGACAGCCCTTCAAATAGCAGATATCTTCAAAGACAGGTTTGTTCTCTTAAAGCAGGAAACAGGGCCATCCTACTTGTTCATTGCTTTTCAGCTTAGGTTTGCAAGTGGCCGTACAGAGCACAGGTTTCCCTAATATATCTGTCATACTGGGACCTTGTTACAGCAGCTTCCTACATAAATTAACCATAGTGTACTAGCTCAGGTTCATGTTTTACATAGCATTGCTACAAAAAACTCAGAAAGACATAATGAACTCCAGGCCATAGCTGGCACTTTTCCTTTCTCAAGCTGAGTTCTGCTTCATCACAGTTGACATCCCGAGAACATAAAAAAATATGATAGGTACCAACTGCTGGTGAAACAGAAAAGAAGCTGCCAGCTAATTGCTCTGACACTTTTCCAGCTGTTTGAGGTATGAAGGGCAAATATCACTAAGTAGACAGTGTGAATTTTAGTAACATGATTGGAGAGTTCAGTCTTTTTCAGAACTGCATTTCCCTAAAAAATGACAATAGAACATTTCCATTGTCTCTTAATAAGCAAGGTGGGTCAGTGTGATCTAGAGGACAGAGTGATAGATGAAGCCGGAGGCAACTCAGATTCAAATCCCCACTTGTCCCTCAATCTAGTGGATAAATTTGGCCCAGTTACTGTCCATCACGCTAATCTACTCTGCAGTGAGAATAAAATGCAAGAAGGAGTAGAGGATGGAATGTTAAAATGTTTACTTTGTTTTGTGTTATTGATCTAGAGTGTAGCTCCAGTATTTAAACAGTTTTTGGCTGCCAGTTTAACTATATGTTATTGATTACTTTAAGTTTTGGTGTGTGTTAACAAAGATTATTGTAGGGGAAAAAATTAAACACAAAATATCATAAAATACTCTCAAAATATCATAGAACACTGTCAAAATATCATAAATAGTGCCTTAACAATAAGAAATGTTGTAGATTTCAAAGCCAGTATTTTAGATCTTTCTTGTTATAAAAGACATCAGTTTTAACAGTCTATAGGAGATTTCAGATCTAAGTACCAAGTTTCTTATTCCACTCTGAATAAATCTGTTCAGCTGACAGATACATAGCTTGGCAAAACTCAATGCAGTGAGGATGTTGATGTGCTTATGGCCATTTCCACACTAGACTGTTATAGCGCTATCATTCCATTTTCAACATCCTATGAAATCCTGGGGTTTGCGATTCAGGGAGGGGCCAGCTGGCCCCTCCCTGAACCGCAAATCCCAGGATTCCATAGGATGTTGAAAGTGGAGTGATAGCACTATAACAGTCTAGTGCAGAAATGGCTTATATATCAACAAGGCTGAAGGGAAGGGCCCCAGAGTTCTCCATGGACTGTCATGATGTGGACTGGAAGGCTAAAAAAAGGAACAATACATTACAAAATAATGGTGTCTCAACAAATTTAGAGAGTGGTTATAAAATTGCTAAATTTACAGGTGGCACAATCATGCATATAGCCCAAGGCCCAGTACCAATTCTCAGTGCACATATTTAACACTTTCTGTAATATTATTGCATTCTTAGTACTGTCCCATAAATTTGAGTACACAGTGTTTGCTCTTCAAAAAATCCCTATGAGATTGTACTTTTGTGGTTTTGTTTGTGTTGTTGTAGTTAAGACCTGGAATTAACATTATCTTGCCTTATCTTTGAGATGACAACTTCTTGCTCAAAAGTCACTAGTTACATGTAGACATGCAAATTCTTCTACAGACATGTGTATCAGGTTTATAGTATTTGTACTTACAGTATCTGGTTTATAGTTATTGTCTATTAATTACCAAACATTAACTCATAAACAAAAGGAAAAAAAGGTATGCTTTCAAACTGAAACTAACATGAAGATCTATAATGCTCACTTCCTCAAATAATCCTTGACTTTTGGTGAGACACTTAAATTAGTATCCGTCTTTAGGTATTACTCACAGTATTTCATCTCATTTATCCAGAACCCATTGTCTTTGTGTTCCTTCATTACTATTCACTTATTTACATCTCAAATTTTAATTATTTCTCATTGAGCATTTTCAGTTTATTATGACTATGGGCCTTTTTGCACTATATTGTTATAGTGGTATTATTCCACTTTCAACATCCTGTGGAATTCTGGGGTTTGTAGCTTACTGAGACCAAAGAGCTCTCTAGCTGAGAATTCTAAAGGCCTCTCCCTAAACTGCAAAGCCCAGGATCCCATAGGATGTTGAAAGTGGAATAATAGCACTATAACAGTCTAATGCAGAAATAGCCTGTAGTGTTTTATAACAGGAGATCTAAAATTGCTTTTAGAAAGTTGGGTTGGCAATTTTCAGTTGCCTTTCCTGTGTTTCAAATAAACTAAAATTACCCTTAAAAATGTGTATTACAGCTGCTCAAAGGAAGGCCAGGGTAAAATGTAATTAATAGTTGCTATTATAGAAGAGTTAAAATAGCAGGCAAAAAGTACTTTGCATTGTTCATTTTTTATAAACCCAGAATGCCAATTGTATGATTAGCTGCATTTACATTTTCTAAAATTTTGTTCACAGTTGTGTCATTTTCTAACCAATGTTGTTTGTTGCAGTACACCGAAGTCAATCATTTTAGTGCTGCTGGAGCATCACTGCTTCATTCTAATGAGAAATCAGTATTAACCTAAAAATAATCCCTTGTCATATCCCCTAAGGTATGAAATTAATAAGAGGAATTACATCTCTTGATTAGGAACTTGTTTAATATACTTTCTGTTCTTTTTTAGAACAAGCTGAACCATGTCATGCTGATAACCTCTGCTCCAATGCAGTTCTTAAGAATCACATCTTTGTGAGCAATGGTCAATTAACAATAGTCAGATCTGTCTATTTTTCCATGCAATCAATATTCAGAGCAGAAAGTGTAATCCATAATTTGATGAGCTGATCTGATTCCCTTTGGTGTCCATACAAAAAGTTAAGCTCTTGAAAAATTCTCTAGAAATTCAACCATTGATAATGCTACTTGGTCAGAATAGTCACAATGATTGTGGCTACAAGCTATTCTGATTAATTTCTTAATTTAATCAATCTGACAGCACTAGAGACTACTGTACAGCCTGAGACAACTAAGCAGTATCTATAGACCTCTATAGACTTCTGAACCTGCAATGTGTGATGTTTCACAGCATGGCAAATTTTATATCATATGCAATTGTTACCAATACATACATATTGGTAAACCATTAAAAATTACCATTTAAAGCACGTTCAAAGAACAAATTTTTCACATTTCTTCATCGGATTTTCAAAAACAAGTAACACCTGCAACAAAATTTTCAGAAACTACTAGTACCTGTTGCAGTAGGAATGTTCTTGCTCAAGGAGCAATACAATCACTATGTTATCTTCCAGGATGCTCCATTTTATTTCTCTCTCTGCCACCTCCTCCTCCTCTTCTTCCTTTTATTGCTGTTTCCTATAAGAGATATTCAGGATCCCATATCAATAGCTGATTAGAGAAGGATTGCCCCCTTAGAGTTTCCCCCTTTCCATATTTTCTGTACTTCTTCAACCTCAGTGTTCTCCTCACAAGCTGAAATGTTTCCCTTTTGAATTCAGCATTTCCATTTTTGCAATAAGTGCATCAGGATTCACAATTGGAGTTTACTATTAGAAGTAATGATATATTCATTTTTTGTGGTATGAGTGATCACACACTATACACAGCCACGTGTGTCTGGGGAGGGGTCAGCCCTTGCTTAAGGATCTGTCCCATTCAGTCACTTTCACACACATGGCAGTTCACAGTACATCAAGTTTATTAGGTTGTTTACAGCCCATAGGCCAGGTGGTACACAGAGAGAAAAAGAAGAAAGAGAAATGTACATGCGCAAAAGAGGAATGCCAAGGATCTCTTAACTCAGGGAATATTGTAGCATCCCTCAGCCCCTTCTCTCTTAAATCTTCATGAGTATGTGAAAGGTGTGCAAGCTAGCTCAGACCCTAAAAACAACAAAGGCAAAGAGCAATGCCAAAAAAGGAGAGACAACAAAACTTCTTATCATTTCTCACCGGAGTTCTCGAGTCCTCCTTGTCTTTTTCTTTTTTTTAGCCTCTCCTTGGCTTCTATAGCATCTCCTTGTCCCTTCCTTCCCATTCACTTTTCATTTCTCCTATACTTCTGCCCAAATGATTGACGAGTCCCTTTATGTTCTCCTTTTCTTCCCCAACTCCTCTCAGTCTCCACTGTCCTCCATAACCCAACTCATCTGGCCCCTGCTCCCTGTCCTCTCTTTCCACATCTGCTTCCTCCCACTCAGTCCTTTCTAGCCTCTTTTTTTTCACTGTATTCTCCTTTCTCTTATCCCTTGATACCATTCTGTTCCTCCTCCTCCCTCTCTCTCTCTCTCTCTCTCTCTCTCTCTCTATTTCTCTCATATTTCCCTCACATCCTTCTGCTTTCACCCAGTCCTCTTTCCTTCTCCCATCAGCTGTTCTTTCTCCCTTTTAAACTTCCTGGTGCCTTCCTTGACCCCTCATGCCAGTGCTTCTGGAGCAGCCACTGGCCACTCTTCAGCTTCTTCCTTGGGCCACAGCCATTCCCTTGGCCTGTGATGTGCTTCATCTTCAGCAGAGTATGTCAGGGATTACAGTGATGATGTCTGTATGCACTGCATGACCTTCCTTCACCCATCTCCCCAGGGAAAGAATACTTGCCCAGCCCTATAAATTAGCAACTACACTCACACATATTTCATAACTCCAGTCTCCATAGATATATGGCAGTAGCATTATACGTGTATTGTTGTAACGGTTAGAGTCTTTATGGAATATTGGGCCAATTACAGAATAAAATTAAAGCACGCTGGTTGCAGCTGAGGAGAAGATTATTTAAAATGCAGTTCAGCTGAAGTGAGTTGAGAGGGTGATTCAATAGTCATTGACCGAAACTACAAATATTACTTATTTTTGCCAATGAAAGGATGGATAGAGGATCTAACTATGGAAAAACCTCTATAACAGAAATTCTCAAGCTCTCTGCTGAACACAGTGGTCTAGGGTCACATTAAGGTTTTTGTAGGCACTACACGGTGTTCTATTCAACTCCCCAACTCACCTCAACATAGCAATAGGGATGTTTTCATAGGCCCTAAAATTTTCATAGGCCTTGGGTACTGTGCCTAAAGTGTCTAATGGATAAGGCAGCCTTGTCTAGGGTGGTTGAGAATTTGTTGGTTAGTTTAATTTTTGATATGAACTTTCCACAATTTGGAAATAGCTGCATACCCTCATTGAAAATAACTTTTCATATTCTAATTTAAAAGATTTGCCACTTCTTCTTTTTTTTTTACCAGTTCCTCATCTTTAACACATAGCTGAGAATTTCATTTGCATCATTTCCAATAAGAACTCTTTATGTATTGTTATTGTTGTGTGCCGTCAAGTCATTTCCAACTTATGGTGACCATAAGAGAAACCTATCATGGGGTTTCTTGGGGGCTGGGAGTGTGTGTTGTGTCCAAGATCACCCAGTGGGTTTCCATGGCCGAACAGGAATCAAACCCTGGTCTCCAGGGCCATAGTCTAACATTCAAACCACTATACCACACTGGGTCTCAAACAATTCTTCATAAAAGTAGAAAGAATTTGACATTAAATGATGGGAGATGAAATGTGGGAAAAAGTGAAACTGAGAGAGTTGCCCTTCTCCATAATATTGGGCCATAAACAACTAATGTGCTAGCTTGTCGCAAGACACAAATACAGTTTTTCTGTAAGTTCACAGAGAATTCTGTCTGTGCATTTGCCTCTGTTGTATTTAATCAGCAGCTTTTAGAGTCATGCAGTTGTCTCCAATGCATGAATAACTGCTGTGCAGAAAGTACTGTTTGCACTTTTCTGTGCGAAGCAGCCACATGTACCTCTTGCACAGAATATGTCTTGAACTGAGAAGATTCTCATCAGTCCAGGATTCTTCATGCCAAGTTTCTTGACCATTTCTCAGATATTTTGAAATATTCTTTTCACTCCTACTGAACATACCATGGCCTGATTGGACTACTGTGTGTCTTCCCCCTCCCCTTTTATTTATGTATTTATTTTTGTACTTTTGAGCTTTACCTTAACTTTGAATTTTCCCCAACCTGTTGATAGGAATATACATTGTCATTTATTTTGTTGTTACATACAAGAATGAATAACTTTAAAGGTTTTTGCACACTTCTTCCTTCCTTCCTTTCTTTTCATTCTCTCTTTCCTTCTTTTGCATTTAGGGGGCAGGTTGCAAAAGAAAAAGCCCTTGTTTTTTTCAGCAAACAACATGCTTTGTGCTTTCAACAATCCCCTTAAAATATTTTTGTATATTTTTTTAAGAAAAGAAATCTGAATAGCAAAAAAATAAAATAAAGTGGTAGTTGACTATTTTCTTCATGTATTGGGGCACCTTCACTAATCAAAGCTGAGGTAATTTGTACTTTTACATATGCTTAAACATTCCATAGATATTTACATGAAACCTCTAGGAGAGGTTATCTGGAGTTTTGCCATTTAATATTACCAGTATGCTGATGACAACCAAGTCTGTCACTCTTTTCCATCCAATCTGAAGGAAGCTGTGTCTGCTGTCAATAATCGACTGGATGAAGGCAAACAAATTGAAACTTAATCCAGACAAGACAGAGGTGTTCCTGGTCATTCACAAGGCATATCAGATAAGAGGGATTCAACCTGTACTGGACAGTCACATTCCCCTTGAAATCTTATGTTCACAGTTTGGAGTCTATTGGACTTGGATCTGAGCCTGGATGCCCATGTTTTGATTGTGACCAGGGGTGCATTTTTGCACAAGCTCCTTGAGAAGTCAGATCTGGCTATGATGACACAAGCTGTGATTACATCCTGCTTGGACTAATGTTGTACTCTACATGGGACCTTTGGAAACTCTTTGAAAACTTTATCAAGTCTAAAATGTATAGCCAGGCTGTTGACCAGCGGTGGTTACAGGGATCATGTGACTCCCCCGTTGAAACAGCATCACTGGCTACTAGTCTGTTCCTTGGCAGAATTCAAAGTGCTGATTTTGACCTTTAAAGCTCCAAATGGATTTGATCCAGACTATCTGAAAGGCCTTATACAAGTCAGGTCAAGTTTTAAGATCTTCAGGCGAGGGGATTCAGTCAGTTCCACCACCTTTCACAGGCGCATTTGATGAAGGCATGGAAGAGAGCTTCCTCTGTGGCTGCTCCCAGGCTGTGAAACTGGAGGCCCAGTTGGCCTTCTCCCCACTCTCTTTCCACGGGCTTTTTATTCAGATTGGCATTTGAATTTTAATTATGCAGGAGTGGTGGGAAGGGGGGAGAAAGAGAGAGAGAGAGAAGAGGTGTACTGTATTTTTTTAACAAAAATCTATTATTGGTAATTAAGTTTTAAGTGCATGTTAAACTGTTTTAACCATATTTTAATAGTTTTGCTATTTAATTTTTAATTCTTTTTAATTCTTTCTTTATTTTATAAAATTTTAACTTAATATTTTTTAAATTACTGTAAGTTGCCATGGATCCTATCTGGGGAGAAAGGTGGGATACAATTAAATAAATACGATAGATAGATAGATAGATAGATAGATAGATAGATAGATAGATAGATAGAGGAAAGATAGGCTCCTCTGAATATAATGAATAGAATCTTTTTCCTTACCTTATGTGGCACGAGTAATGTGGTTTCTTTTTTTCATATTTAATTCAGAGTTGGAAAAGTGTGGTTCAGCTATCAGTCATTTGAGCAACACTGATCTATAGACAATAGTAAAATTGAAGCAGTTTCACTTGAAGACTTACAAAGATATCATTGAGTTTCCAAATTAAGACATCTCAGGTTTGATTATAAACCTGCTTTGTCAAGTCTATTTGACACCGGCTGCTTTTGTGTCCACCATTTTATATTCAACAGACTAATGAATAGAAAAGTGATTGACAAAGTTGCATTGTATCATAGTACGCTCTGTCCAGCATTCCATTTCTTCCATTAGCCATTCTCTGTGGACAAAAATTATATGCTTCATTTCATGTAATAATGAAAATATTCAGAAGGAAAGTTTCTGGGATCATTTAGAAGCACATTGTGTCTGTCTGCCTTTTTAGAGCTCACGTTGAAGACTGATCTCAGAAAGAAATGAGTCTTTCTGTTTGTCATAACTTTGATGGAATGATCATCATCTAATTTTTTCCCTTTAGTGAAATCGTGTTCTAAAATTTGCTCACCAGGCTCCACTTAATAAGAGACCTTAGAGACTTCATTTTGTCCAAGGACAAATTTAAGAATATTAAATTTTGTGGTGATTTTTTTCTTTCATATAACAGAGGGAAGAATACATTGCAGCTCTTCATCATAACTGCACATTTGCTAATGAGAGGTGAGCTTCACTTTATTTTGAATGGGGATACAGAAAATAAGCTAATTTGGCTAAATCTATCCAGATATGGCTGGTATCAGTTCATTTGGAATATTCCTGATGACACCCTGCCTAATTCCTCATGAGCTTCATAGCGTTGCCTCCTTCTCACTTCCCCATAACTTGATTATTGGCTGTGGCAGCAACAGGAGTGGCCTCTGTTGTAGCTTTCATTAGGCACTGGAAGCACTCTGGACACCAAGACCCCTGGGGTCTTGACATGCACATTGTGACTGCTGCCTAATGACATCCCCAGCAGCAACCCGTCTCATTAACTTTGCACCGGTGCCAGAAAAGCAGCATGGCACCACATAGCCTTCTGCTAGAGCTGTACCAAACTGCATAAACTCTGGGCATTCTTAGAATTAGACTAGTGATTTGCCGGATGAACTCTTCTTATGTCGAATCATTATATTGCAAATGGTGGTATACTGCTGCTATACTTCAGCCCAAGACACTTATACCCTCTTTCAAGAAGTTAAAAAAATGGGGGGGGGATCTCAACAAGGATGGCTACCATGGAGAGAGAAGGGTTGGGTTCTTTGTTCCCAAGCATTTCCCCATATGTCACAGATCTCTGTGTGCAGAGAGGAGGTCACAGTAACACTAGCAATTGTCTTTTTTTTTCTTTCTTTTTTTTTATCCATCTAGCCCAGCACTGTCAAATCTGACATTCAGCAGTTCCTTGGAGTTTAAAGTAGAGTTCTTTGCTAGAGACCCATGGTCTTCCCTGGAGGCCTCTCATCCAAGTTGTAACAAAGCCCAATCCTGTGTAGCTACCAAAATTAGACAAGATCACATGTGTTCTGAGTGGTATGGTGATGTTCAATATCCCTCTCTCTCTTTCTTTCTCCCTGTGTGTATGTATTTATTTCTGTAACAGGGTGGACAACTGGAAGAGGTTGGAGAAATTAGCAGGATCATGGATAGCCACAATTTTCTGATTCCCCATTTTAAAAATTTCATCCAAAATGACCAATATTGTCCCCAAACCTTGTGGGCTGGTATTGACCATTCAACTGCATTTGTGAGACTGTATGTAGTATTTCACTGCTCTAGACCAAGAGAGGCCTTATTTCCAAACAGGACACAACTGAACATTATGTTTGTCCTTTGGGTAAACACAAAATAGATCCTAGGGGTACACACAGCCCATGGCTGCATTTTACTTCTCTTTTCTTTGGTCTTTCTATATATATATTGGGGAGCATCAAATAAGGTTTCCAACCTTCAGTTTGACATGGTAGACCCAGACCAGTAGACTCTGTACAACTCACCACATGTCATTCTGCTGATACTGCAGTACAGCTTTATAACAACTTAGAAAATATTAATAAAACTTACCAGTAAAAATTGAGTTCATGTGCCATAGGGCAAACAGGACAAAGCAGAGGAAAAGAGGGAACAGAACAAGCTAAGAGCACAGTGATCTAAGAAAAGCAGAGTTATTTGGGAAAGCAGAATTGGAAGGTGGTATGATGCAGTGGTTTAAGCATTGGACTAAGAGTATGTCAGGTAGATCTTGAAGCTGAATGACTGCTTTTACTGAATCCTACTATCAGTAGCTTTTCTGGATACCAGATCCCAATGGCAATTATTGACCTCAAGTGAGGGCGCAAAGGGGCAACAACTTTGGACAGGCTCACAGTTGACTTTAAGCAAGGGACCAGTGGCTTGATTTTGAGGAATGAAAGGGGACCTTCCTTTGTATTTTTGGCTAAATCAAATCTTATTGACACAGCTTAACAAAATGCATGCTTCTAAGCAACAGATAGACATAGTTTTCCACTCTCCAAAAGAGTTTGGTAGGAGTTGTCTGGCTGATCCTTTTAGCTTCTAGTCTGCTTTGAAATTAGGATGTTTCATGCTTGTGTCAAGTTTCCTACCAAGGCTTTAGACCAGTGGTTCTCAACCTTCCTAATGCTGCGACCCCTTAATACAGTTCCTCATGTTGTAGTGACTCCCAGCCATAAAATCATTTTCTTTCTTTCTTTCTTTCTTTCTTTCTTTCTTTCTTTCTTTCTTTCTTTCTTTCTTTATTATTTAGTTAGTTATTTCCAACATCAAATAGATTGGAAACTGCCCAGATCATTGCTCTGGGTAGACTTCTAATGCCTAAAAACTGGTAATCCTCCCCCCTTTTTTTAAGCACAGAAAGTGTCCATCAATGCCAGAATTAAGGCAGTAGTTCTAGTTCTGAATGTTGGGTTTCCACAGTTCAAAAAGCCAGTCACTCCCAAAGGCAACGCCGAAACAGCCCACATTTTACACGATGCGCAGGGAGGAAAGGACAGGGAGAGAGGAAAGATGGCGGCAGCATAAGCAGAGACATTTTGTTTCACTCCCTCCCTCCCTCCCTCCCTCCCTTAAAGGGAGTGCGGATGCTGAATATACAAAAAGCGAGGAATGCAAGACAGTCAGGGCGAAGAACACAACACGTGCATGTGGCAAGCGCCAAGGGTCCACGCACAACAAAAGCAAGAGGAGAAAGTCATCCTGGCTATTTCTGCACTAGACTGTTATAGCGCTTTGAACTGCAAACCCCAGGATTCCATAGGATGATGAAAGTGGAATCATACTGCTATAACACTGGAATGTGGAAATGGCCAAAGTCTACAGGACGGATCAGAGCAGCGCTTTCGGGTCAAAAAACCAAAAAAACCAAAACAAAAAACAAACAAACCAAGGAGCCTCGGGGGCTCTTGCTACACAAACCGACGCCCTTGGCTGACACCCCCAGCTCCTTTCCCAACTGAGTTCTCGGTCTTGGAAGGACCGATCTCCCCCGTTGGATGGCACATCCACCACAGGAAAGTTTCCCCCTTTGCCTGCCGGACCAAAGGCGACAGCCACATCGACAACTCCCACGGAGCGGCGTGCCCAGAATGAATGGGCGACCGGGCGATCGCCGCTGCTGCAGCTCCACCACTTTGGGAAGCAAGCGGAGCCCAGCTGCTTGCTTGCCCTGGCAAGCAACTCTGTTCACCGGCATGAATGAGCGTGAGACGAAGAGGGCGAGGGGACGGGGTCTTACCTCCCAGACGTCCCACTGCAGCGCCATAAACTCTGAATGGGAAGCCCACGTCCAAAGCGCCTGGCTGTGCCCGGCTGCACGCCTCCCCTCCCCTCCTGCCAGCGTGGGGTCTCCTCTCCTCAATTCCGCCTTCACATTCAGGTTCTAGGTCTCTCCTCCCGCTCTCCGCACCTCAGACTCCACCTCAGGCTCCTCCAGTGCTTTCCCACCAGGCAGGGAAAGACGGGGAAACGCCCAGCACGCCTCTTCTCCCCTCCTCCCAGCGTAGGGGTCTCAGAAGCACTGCTCCCATTGGCTGTGAGGCCACCTTCTTTTAAAAGGGGGGCAGGATTGAGGAGCGGCAACCCCTGTGAAATGGTCATTCAACCCCCAAAGGGGTCGCGAGCCCCAGGTTGAGAACCGCTGCTTTAGACTGTCCAGTTTAAAGTTACCGCCACAGTTTGACAAAATAGGGTGTTTTCAAAGAAGTAGGGAGGGAGATTTTAAAAAAAATTTTTTTTAAAGAAATTTAGCAGCACCTCTAAGACTAATTTTTATTTTAGCATAAGCTTTCATGGATATCAGTCCACTTCTTCAGATGCAGTACAAAGCCTTGGGTTATTAACCATATATATGCAGCTATGGGAGTGGGAAAGAATCTAATAAAATCCAGAAAGATGAAAATCATGACATTCACCCTTAATCTTTGAAGGGCTGTGATACAGGTCTCTCAGATCTTTACAGTGGTCACTTAGTATTGATTTGTGAAAACAAGAAATATGCTCACCAAAAGTCAGTTACCTTGGGGTCAAAATCTTCTCTGGAGAGATTCCTTTTGTTATATGAGCAGTAGTGAGGACTCATGTTTTAATGTGTTTATATTTGTGCACCTTCAAGTTGCTTGTCGACTTATGGTGACTCCATGAATTTCATAGGGTTTTCTTAGGCAAAGAATACTCAGAAATGGTTTTGCCAGTTCCTTCCTCCAAATAGCCTACAGCACCTGGCATTCATTGATGGTGCCCCATCCAGGGACAGGCATAGAAGTTTGTGGGATTTTCTGTCTAATTTATGAAAATAAGTTGGCTGTCTTTGGGTGCTTTACTCTGACTTGGAGTGAGATTGTTATTCTACCTCAAGTCTCAGAATGGCTTCAAGATTCAAAATGTTGTGGATATTTATTATCTGTAAACATAGATTAAATGGTATAATTTAGCAGCAACCGTAAACTGTGGGAAAACCATGAAAAAATGTATACAAGCAGCAACTGCTGCAAGCTAGTGTTCTGGTGTAAAAAGGATTAGGTGTACCATAAGGCCCATGCAGCATTCCTGAAGCTAGACTCCAGTGGGCAGAGAGAGCATCTTTAGATCATCATATCTGCTACTCGGAGACAAGACTGATGTTTACTCAGTCAGCTATACTGCCAAGTAAGTGTTCCAGCTTCAATTGCAAACCCATTTTAAAGTATCTGAACTTCTCCAGCCAATCCCAAGGCAGATTGCAACCAGCCACCTGCAAATGCTAAGTTTCTTCAGTTCCTACAGTGCTTTCCTAACAGGTCTTCAGTTCCCACAGTGCTGTTAGTTGGCTGGCCTCTCATAACTTAAACAGAGATTTACATACATTTTCTCTGGAGATGTCATTTTCACAGGAATGAGTCCAGTGTCAAAAAAATACACACCTATGAATTGCCAGTATTTTCTACCTGCTTAGAAGATGAAATGTTCATCTGGCAGAGCTTTTCCCACATGGTGCAACTACACTATACCTTCTTTGGCATAATTGTTTCAGGCATGACTGTCCTGGCTGTCTTTGCTTGTGGTCAGTACATGGATTCTCTTGCTCTTTATGCTATTTTAAGAGACAGGATTATGTTTTCCTTTGATGGAGATTTTGAAAATTGATGAAAACAAACACTTCCTTTTTTTTTTTTTTTTTGGAATAACGAGTGCTATCTAAGATAGTAAAGGCATCCTGGCAAATTGAGAGTGGCTGTTTAATGTTATAGTATGTTCTCCTTTAAGAATGAGGTTACTGTTTTGCACAAGTGCTGGTCAAAGCCATTTTGTTTCCTGAGTCTCAAGATTAAATGTTACCCATTCACCATCATACATAATACAAAACACCTTGAGTGACAGCAGAATCCTACCTCAATATGGGCAATGGGGCAATGGGCAATGAAGTGAGGGACTGCTTGCCACTCAGATTATAGTCATTCTGCTGGAACAGTTTATTTTATTCCCTGTTTCTGAACCTTTGGTTTCATCTTTTCCAGATGGGTTTTGAGGCACTCACTAATTACTGAAGACATTCTGCTATATTCCCATGCACTGTTCCTAGATTGTCACTGAGTTTGCGTTTTTAAACACTACCAACCAATCCCTTTACTGTCAAGCTGAATTCCATCACATTATCCTGGAATGTACTGGATTCCTTTTATCTATGCTGGTCAGCCAGCGATTGAATCAAACTGCAAGTGTTTTTTAATGTTGTGATGAGTTGTGTTTTTTCACAAGCTTGTTTGTTTTGCTGTTTACAAGGGTTGGCTCTGGAAAGTAACCTACTGCCAACCTGTTCTTATGTTAAATGCGGAAAAGGCATTCTAGCAGTGGTGGCATTTGGTGATAAGTAACTGCGCTAAATAGAAGATGTACTGTGTGCATCCCCTAGCTACAAAGCTGTGATTAGTTTCAGTCAGCTGCAAAGAACAGAGCCTCTTTGGTATGATGATAGTGCTGTGACTTATATCAGAGTGTGTACAATGCCTTATCTCCCATCACACACACTCTGGCATGGCAAACACACTGGACAAATATAGACTGCAGGCCTTGATTTCCTTTTCAATCTAACATTACAATATGTGCCTATTAGAGGCTAGATTAAGCCTTTCTTGTCCTCAGAAACATAACTTGTATTTCCATTGTAGCTGCCGAAAAGTGATGTTCCAGGCACTGATTTGTTTGTTTACAGAAAGGGGTAAGCAAGGACTTATAAATGTGTTCATTGGCAACTTTGCACATTTCTGTTGTGAGCAGCAAATAAAGCAGTGGCAAACATGAGATAATTTACATTGTATATTCACTGCATACTCAGAAGGGAATGAGTATGCTCCACACACCCAGCCATGTAGTTGCCAACAAAGGGGTGGGTGGATTTCAAACTTGTAGAATCTGTTTAAGGTTTGAGTTGGTTTTTATGAGAACACTGAAATACGTCAACTAGAGCTTTAGAATTAAAGAATACTGATTTTTTTTTTCAGCATTAAGCTCACAGTTTCACATACAAATACTCTCCTGCTCATCACAAGTAGCGTTTTCCCCCCACAACAGTGTATTTGCTTTGGAATGGGGTTATTTTTGTTATTGCGGTTGTTAAACCTTGAGATTCTGAAATCCTTGGATGTCTGCTATAAATCACCGATCACCAATAAAACTACAAGTAGACCTAGATGTGTGCTGCTGTGCTACAGTGCATAAGGCTACCATTATAGTTTGGCTGAAAAGGTAGCTGGTCCAGAATTGGTTTTAATCAGTAAGTAATGTTTTCTTCCTCCACCTCCCCTTCTCCCTCCCTCCCTTTAAATGAGTGGGTTGGAGTGAATGGCACACTTTTCCCCACCTAATTTGATTTTGCTATATTACTATAATAATATGCATTGCAAAAAGAAAATATTGAAAATGCTGTTCCTGCAAATTATGGTCATGGTTCAGCCAAAGGGAAGTATATTTAAATCTTATTGATTTCAGTGAAGAAGCATTAACCTATGTTTATTTCTTGTACTGAAATCAATGGAAGTTAGAAATGTTTGCAACTTATTGGATGGTACCCAATGAACTGTAACATTTGTTTATTAAATTGTAAGTTTTCATGCACATCCTTCGCTATCTGAAAAGAAACTTTTGTTACAGTTTTGGATATGTGGACACTTATTCTAAAATCAAAGTAGACCTGAAAAAAGGCTACTTTGAAGGAAGTACTATTTAGTTTAATAAGGCTTACTCACAAATAATATATATGTAGAAATGTAGTAAAACTGTCAGTTCCTTTCTACTTAACATGAATAGTCTATTTATGTATTGAAAGATTTCAATATTTGTGTTTTACTTAAAGCTGATATATGGTATGGTCAAAATATATCTGCAAAACTTCCAGTGACACAATATTTTGATGGTATGTTTAATTGTTGACCACTGTCTTATGCTGAGTGACTGCTGTTTACTCTAATTAGATTAAATTGGATTTAGTCACCTAATTACTGAACTTCAAACTAACTAGTTACCAGTGACAGGTTACATGTAATTAATTCCTTTTGCAGTACTGAGAGCATAACTAGGGTTGCCACATTGCATTTCTTCAGATCTGGGCACCTAATATGCATATAGTACAGATTATTCAAATTATCCAAATTACTATAATTTTCATTCTTATTACATAAATTCAGCCTATTGTTACTTTTCTTTTCTTCCAGCATATTTCATTCAACATTCGTACCATTTCTACAGTTACATCTGATCTGAGAGAACTAAGACAGACTAATGTTCAAAGTGCTGAGCTTGGAACAAAGCTCTACTTGATCATAAAATTTACATGTGACCTTGAACTATCACTGTATCTCAGCAAATGTGTCGTTGCTTCTTGTATTTCTTCATTCACACTGATCACTCTTCAATCCCTCTCTGCCCCCTCCCTCACCTCACACCCTCACAGTGCTCCCCTTCTTACACACCAGCACTCACACATCTGTCTTTCTTTCTTATCTCCCACTCTCTCCGTTACATCACCCTATGGTCTCACAGTGCCTCTCTCCCTTGCTTCTTACATGTTGCTGCTTGTACAGTTCACTTCCACTCCATCTCCTTGCTTCTCTTGCTTCTTTGATGCCACCATTTGCACTGCTCACTCCCTTCCTTGCCTCAATTCATGTTCTTGCAGTACCTCTCCTCTTTACTTCCTGCATGATCGTATTCACACAGTTCACTGCCTCTCCCTCTTATTCCCTCTAACAAATCATACTTTGCACTGTATCCCTCTGCCTTGTTTCTTTCACACCAGCACTCACACAGTTCCCTTTCCTTTCCTCCTACTCCAACTCTCACCTCACCACCTTGCAATGCTGCCCTCCCTTGTTCCTTGCCCTGACCACTCCATCCCTTCCTTCTTTCCCTACATCCCCCCCCCACTGCAGGGTTTACTCTCTGAAAAGCATGGGTGAACTTGATTCTTGCAGAACAGTTTCACAGAAGAGTGCCTCCACATTTTACCTTGTATCCTAGCTTCTACAAGAGCTACAGACTTACTTTAAAAAAAATGAAAGCTTGGAAGCCAGGACAGGTGATGGTCCAAAGTGACACCAAGTGACATGCCTAGAATCCAGGTGAAATCCATCCAGACATGGGTATGACAAACTTAGGCATAACTGAGGACTCTATCACAGGACACTGTTATAGCACTATTATTCCACTTTAACTGCCATGACGTCATTCTGTGGAATTCTGGGATTTTTAGTTTGGTGAGGCACTGGAGCTCTCTGGCTGAGAATTCTGAGTGCTTCGCCCTAAATTGCAAATCCTATGATTACATGCAATATTGCCATGGCAATTAAAGTGGAATAATAGCACTATAATAGTGTAGTGTGATAGGGCCCTGAGCTATAACTTTACTTCTATTCTGACTTCACTTTCATTCTTTTGCTACTTTTATAGTTGTTATAGTTTTGAACAACAATAAGGATGAATTACTTTTTAAATTGCAAGCATAATGGTAGCTAACAACTTTTTGGCCTTCACATTTGTAATTAATTAATTTTAAAGGTTGCTTTCTAAGTTCTGCCTGATTGCAAATAACCAGTTTGATGACAGAAACAAATAACATCCAAGCAAATACAATTACACCTGTCCTGGGCAGTAATGTTTGGATTTTATGGTTCACCTCTGAAGTCTTAGAGGTATAAAAATGTGCTTCAGACCTCAGGACATCTTTCAGTTGCTGGTTCACATGGAATGATTGTGTTTGTAAACCTGCATTCAGGGAATACTGAGAAGATTCATATAGGTAGGAAAAAATCTCAATGATTTCAGAAAGTAAAACTAAGATGTTTTTTAATTATTTGTTTTATTCCCATGCTGCAAACCAAAACAGTGAGACTTTTAAAAAGAAAAGAATAACAAATTATATGCCATTCTTTCTTTTTCTTCCCTTTTAGCTTCCAGTTAATGTAATTATTATTGCACATTCACAAAATTTCTTTACCTTTATTGCTCTGAGTCTATAGGGCTCTATTTTGAGCCAATTTACTCAATAATTAGCCTACCTGCTACTGTTACTGCTCTGAGTGATAGACCAACATGTTTGTGCTGTTGGGTCTGTAACCACTTGAGAAAATAAAATTCCTTTTCTTATCTCACTAATCTTTTTTTCTTTATTCAGTAAGAAAGCTCTTTTTCCTGTTCTCAAGATGCCTCCTTTTAGACAGGCATTACTGGGTTTTTTCCCTTTATATCATGAAGGAAGGGCTATAGCTTAGTGATACATATCTGGCATGCTAGAAGTTCCACGTCCAAATTCTAGTACCTTCAGACAGAGCTCTGGAGAGCTGCTGCCAGTCAGTGAAGACAGTGCTAAGCTGGATGAATCAATAATTTGATAGAAAGTGGCTTTCTATGCTCTATAATATCTGAAAACCACAGAACAAAAACCAATACATAATTGTTTGGTATTAAAGTAACAGGAGCAAGTGAGACTTTACTTGGTATACACATCTTACAAATCAATCTCCAGTTCCTCTTTATAGCTACAGTGGTGCATTGGATCTTTCTATGGTACACACACAGTCCCAGATGCCTCTCTTACACATAGTTAGCCACCAACTCTAGTGTTGATGAAGGACTTACTCATTTTTAAAGAAGGATTCTGGAGAACAGAAGGCCACTCAGATCTGACCACTTATAAATTCAAATTAGACATTCTCTTGGATACCATGATTCAATGGGAAGCCTGAAGCAACACATGAGTCCAAATATTTGCCTTCTTTTTTGCTCCAGAAGACAAACACAGACTTTGTCCGTATATATGGGATAAGGAAAAACCAATAAAACCAAAAACCCTTCACTGGTTTAAGTGTTATAGTGGACTCTCTAATAGTACTGCTGTAAGAACTGCTGACATAAAATGGTTGAAGAACTTTGTGCTAAATGAATGCTAAGCATTATTACTGAAGGTTAATAGAAGCACCTCAATCTTCAGGTGTGAGATGGGGGGATCTGTAACCTTCCAGATGTTTTCTACTACCATTTCCACAGTCTCTTTCTGTTGGTCATACTGGAGTTGTAGGCCAAATCATCTGGAGGATGCTGAGTTATGACTTGTGATAGAAATTTAGTATAGTGGAGAAATTTGACCTGTTGTGTTTAAACCTTGAGACCTGCAGATTATCCATTGGCACTCTGTACTCAGTGGCGTTGGAATTGCTGGCCATAAAAGGGAAATACAGGATATTCAACCTAGGATACCAGCATCTGTTTCCAGGATCCTACTCCTGGAAACAGATGTTCAGTCCATGCGATCACCTCTCATTATTACTCCAAGGTCTGTCTTTTCATCTAGGCAAGATGATTCTGAGGAAATTGTCTAGGTTTCACCTTTGTGTTTCCAGTTACTCCTCTTTAGTTACCAGGTGTTTGCAGCCTCTCCTTCTACAAGTATTTGGGCCCTGCTCACACTATATCTGAGCACTCAATAGTCATGTAGGGTAACCTTTCCTAGCCTGTTGCAGCCCAGTCTTTTCTTTGCACCACCATTTAGTAAATCGGTGGGTAGGACAGAGTTGCAAAATCCTCTGATGAATTTCAAAATTCATCTTCATTTCGTGCATGACCTTTATTGGTTTCATATGAAAAATTCCTACTCAATATGTCATGACCATTCTAGTACTAGCTGAGAGCTTATGGAAAGAAAAGTGTAATGTCTAATGAAATACATGTACTCTGTTTGGCCATTAACATACATAGTTTGCATGATAACTATGTGGGTTTGTTTTTGTTTTTGTTTTGGTTGGTTGGTTGGTTGGTTGGTTGTGTCTAGGCTGCTGTTCATATTGAATAATGATTATGGAGATCAAAAAGCAGCAGTTAGTCCCACTCTGTGTATGTATGTTGATAAAACTGACTGAAAGACACCAAAATTTTCAGTAGTAATTATCAGCCAAGGGTGGATGGGGGATGGAGTACTTGGGACTACAGTCTAAACCAGAGCTCTCCAAACTTTTCATGTTGGTGACACATTTTTTAGACATGCATCATTTTGCGGCACAGTAATTCAGTCAGTGGAGGCAGTCCCTCCACCTGAGCCTGGTCTGTCCCTGCCACTATCCTCTCTGGGGTCTTCCTTGGCAGCGGTGGTAGGAGAGGCAGCCCCTCCACCCAAGCCTGGCCTGCTGCCGCTGCCACCCTCACCAGGGTCTTCCTCGGCCTGGGGCAGTGGCAGCAAAGGCAGCCCTTTCACCTGGGCCTGGTCTGCCACTGCCATGGGAGAGGCAGCCCCTCCACCCACTACATTCATGCGACACCTACACACTACAGCTGACGCACTAATGTATCACGACACACAGTTTGGAAAGCTCTGGACTACACCTTGACAAATTCAAGCTTTCATCTGATATATCAAGCAGCAGAATGGTCACAAAGAATATACTGGCTTCTTGCAGTAACTTCCTCTTAACTTCCTCCAATATTTTCCTTGGACAATATCCCGAGGTCCAAATAGTTTTGTACTAATTTTCACCTCATATATCATTTTCTTCTCCCAACTTCTTTTGTCAGTGTTGATTAATTTTTTTATTTTTTATTTTTTTTTGCTTGGCTAAAATGTCCTTGTCTTGAAAAAGATACAACTGACATGCTAGACAAATCTGGCCCCAGCACTGTGAGCCAGAGAGTCCACTTGAGCCTCCAGTGACAGGAGTCAGCATACGGGTAGTATGATCCATAAAGGTGGTTCATTTTTGTTCAATTGGAGGCATTGCCTGATGATGTAGACTAGATATTAGCTGTGGACATGTGCAGTCCCCTTTTCTGTCCTCTTTTTTGTAGTCCTCTTTTTTTATACTTTTGTTGTTTGCTGTACTTCCAGATTGGAACCTTCACATTCTCTCTGCTCTGAAGGCTCCTGCTTCATTTTTAGTTTTCTTTAACTACAATAACAACAAATCCATACTATTAGAGCTGTGAAGACAAGGTGAAATTCTCTTGCTAGTCTGTGCAGTAATCATCTGCCTCAAGGTTGCTGCACTTCATTCTGCCACCCCTACAACTTCCGCTCATACCACTACATGGACTTCTCCCTCCCCATGGCTCTTCAGTTGTTTCTTTTTAAAGCAGAGCCAGAGGTGGACAGGAATTCAATGTGGAAGTGTGAGTAAAAGCAGAACAGGGTAGCTGGAGTTAGAATGAAATAGTGTTTGTTGTTTGTTCATTTGTTTTTAATGAAGGGCAATAGCAGGGGTTCAGGTTTTTCTTTAAAAGAATAGAAGTCAGGTGGAAAAAATAGAAGTGTTTTAAAAAGGAGGTGATAGGAACTTATGAGAAGAGACATTAAATAACAGGGAATGATGTGGCACAAACTGCCTCAATGATCCAATCTAGGTCATTTCCACACCCTACCCGATCCCGTTGTCCTCCCGTAGCAATCCCAGCAGTGCCTTTGCCAGGAAGGGAGCACTACGGGAATGCTCTCCTCCACACCCAGCTGGCTTCCTGTGGAAGGGAGCATGAGCAACATCTGTCTGCCTTCCGCAGTATAGCCCAGCTCATTCTCATGCTGCACTGGAGAAGGAAGCACCTCCATCATGCTTCCTGTCATTCCACATGGTCTGGAAAGGACGGGAGAGTAATGCAATCACAGGCTCTTAATGGATTTATTCCATTCAGCAAATATCCCATGATCACGGAAGGTAGGGTGGGATGGCAGCAGGACCACGATGATGTCATGCAAAAGAGATTAGTTAGCAAAGGAGGGAAGTCTAGATCCTGCCTGGCCTTTGATTTCACCCCTCTGTTTCTTTCTGTGTGTTTAAGCCTTTTGCTTCTTTCTTGCCTGCAGAAATCCCTTCCTCCTTCTTTTCAGGAAACTAGTCCGTCTCTTTGTTTTCCTTTGTCTGGAGGAGCATGCATGAGGCTCCAAAGTCTACAATGGATGCCAGTTTACACCCACACATGAGAGCCAGCTTTTAGGGGCTCTTTGTTCTTTCTTCTATCTCCTTTCCTATCCTAAGATGATTTCCTGAGACAATAAAGATAAGTTTTCTCTTTTTTTTAACCTTATAAGAGTAGGTTATGCTGTTTCTACCTATGCTCTATGCTCATGTTGCACTACCCCTGTTGAACTCTGCTTAATATAGATACCAGATATTCCTGCAGTAAAAGCTTCAAGCTAAAATACCTTAGTTTTGGTTCTACACTCACTATAGAAATGCATCCCCCAAGAACTCATTTAAAATTGAATTCAGCCCTTTGGTGTAAAAGAAAGTCTCATCATTTGTATTATATGAATAGCAACTATTATTCAGTAAAAAACACTGAGTATTGCAATGGATCATGAGCAAAAGGTGATGTTAATCATTGAGAGCTAATGTTTCATAATAAGAAGATCTGCTGTCCAAACTTCTGAAAGGTTCAGTCAGACATGGCTTTTTGTTATTAAAATCTAATAGAAACCTATTGTTCACAGGGCAATCAATAAACAAGTAGTTGCTGTTATGGTTGATCTCTTTGCAGCTTTTCAGCATGAATTTTCAAGAAAGGAACCATTTCAAAGGCTTTGTATCCAGAGTAGCCTTGGGCTATGTGATATTTACATTTGAAGGGATCACTTTCCTTTTGAACAGAAATAATAAGTTAGCTGTGAATAACAAAATGACAGGAGCAAGGCATCCTTTATCATCTAGGTAGATGCTTTTGCTTCTATTATTTTAATACAGAATTGGTTTCTTAGCTTAAAGTAAACTAAACATTAGTAATCTTTTGTGCACGACCAGGTGATTTCATTAGACCATTAGGAATAAAGGTACTCCAGGTGACAGAGCTCTTTCTAGGCTGTCATTTTCAGCTGAAATTAAGGGTTAAGGCTTCAAGGGCATCTCACCGGGCTGACAGTTTGATTTTCACTGGACATCACCATTGCACTCTACTGACAGATTTTAGGACGGTGAAAGGGTACAATCCTTCACAAGACCTTTTTCATTTAGACAGGCATTTTATGATAACAGAAGTGTCTTTTAATGGCTGTCAGTGTGTGCATTCTACTTTTATTCTTGTGACATTTTTAAATGCTTCTATGTGTATTTTTTATCATTTGATTTTCAACCATACTTCATTTTAATCTATGTTGTAAGCTGCATTCAGTCCAATGCAGGAGATCAACAATAAAATAAAAATTCACCATCTTTCCTCAGGGTGCTGGTCAGGTCATGTGGTATGCACAACTTGGTCCCCAAAAGAACCCAATGCCTAAAGAAAATAGAAGGCATCTGCTTCCTGGGACAGTTGCTTTCCCTTATACTGGGGAAAGCCTTGTCCTTCTTTTTGGATCAGATCTAGAATTTGAGAGTGCACGATGGAGTCTGTCCTATGCCAATCCAGATCCTCACTCTCCCACTTAAAACTATGTGCTGTTGGAATGCAACAGGGAAAAGTGGAATATGTCAGCACAGAACAAGAACTATTACAGCCAGGACAATAGCCATTTCCACACTACACTGTTATATTGCTATTATTACACTTTCAACATCCTATGGAATCCTGGGATTTGTGGTTTAGGGAGGGGCATTTACAATTCTCAGCCAGAGAGCTCTTTGGCCTCAGTAAACTATAAACCTCAGAATTCCACAGGATGTTGAACACAGAATAATAGTGCTATAACAGCGTAGTGTGGAAATGGCCAATGTCTTAGTCTGAGCTAGCCAGGTTCATGTCAATTGATAGCTGCTGTGTGGTGAAGTAATGGATGTCTGTAGAATCCTTGTTCTAGTCCTCTCAGAAAGAAAGGCATGAGGATTGTAGCTGAGGCTGTGGAAGAGTTAAATTTGCATTTTTGAGGTTTTATGGAAGTGCAAAACTGGAACTTTGGGTGTTATCTAGTGAAAATTGGATTTTCATTTTAGAAAAAAACATGTTCTCTCTTTGAAATGGTAATGATGGTACTGAAAGCATGATTTTGGCTTTCTCAGAAGCCAAGAGGTAGCTGTTGAGGTGGACCTCCCAGCACTTCAGGTAAAGCAGGGGACCCTTTGGCCTTTCAACTCTCATCAGCCCAACTTTTCATGGTGAGGTATTATGGGAGTTGTCATCTCAGCAGGATGCTGTATAGCTAATTATCCCTCCCTTTGATTGGCAGAACTGGAATAAGCTGTTCACATAGTAGATAGATTTGCACATTTGCTTAATTTATATGATTCTACAAATCATCTCCATGTGTTATTATTCCAGTAGAAGACTCTCACAGTTCATTGGTGCCGACTCTCAAGTAATAATTGGCATCTCTTAGCTGATGTTAGATCATGTTAGATCATTGTCATCTCTTAGCTGATGTTAGATCATGTTTACTTTCAGATATTGTGGAATCTGATCTGCTTACCAGTAAGGGCCAAAAGTAGGTGAGACCTGCTCTCCAGTCAAATGGTAATCCTAATATAGCACCACACAGAATGGCCAGGGCTTTTACAAGTATAAAGAAAGGGGTAAGCAGACTGGTGCCTTCTAGTTGTTTCAGGCTACAGTTTGTAAATCCTAGTCAATATGGTTGATAGGGATTCTGGCAGGGATTCTGGCAGGTATAGCCCAAAACATCTGGAAAGTACTAAGTGAGCTGTGTGTTGTTTAGAATGTCATCCACTCTGGCACTATTCACTTTCCAAGAACTACAAGGGCATCATTTTCTTACAGTTCTTCTTTTCCCCACCCCCGCTGTTACCCAAAATAAGAAAAAATCAGCCATAGAAAGCTGTATGTGGGCAAAATAATCATGGACTAAAGAGAGAAAACAGCAGCTGCAAGGATGACAGTAAGGAAGAGATGTCTGCAGAGAGACTACTTTTGAGAAGAGTGTGGGACTGTGTTTATCGTTACCCAATGCCTCTTCAAAATGGGCTGCTGGTTATCATTTGTACATTTGAAAAAAGAAAGATCTGCCAATGAAACTCCATAAAACCCGAAGTCTTTTTCTGCTGGAATTGGCAGAGCAGAGGAAGCAGAGATAGTCTTTAAGTTATTTTTTAAGGTGCTAAAAATACATTTAAAAAGTCATACATTGTGTATTTTGCAGTTTATAAGTTTGTGTTTTAAATATTGTTGCCTTGCTCTTCAGCTGAAAAGGTATCCGTAAAAACAAGATGGGTTCCTCCCTTCAGGCTTACAATCTAAAACAGGCAGGGGGACCTGTGGCCAATTTCCAGCATCTCTTACCATTGGCTCTGCAGGCTAGGGGTGGTAGAAACTAACAACCCATCATCTAGGGGACCACAGATTTCCAGCAAAAAGACATGACCCAAAAAGATGAAAAGGTAAAGCAAAGGAAAAGGTGCAAAAAAAAAAAGGTGAGGTGCAAACTCAGACATTGCTTGTTAAAGTCACAAAGCTCTTATAATTACCAACTTGAGTAGAAACAGTTCCAGATCATGTGCGGAGTCCTCATGCATAGCACAAGTTCTTCTATTCAGATTATTCAGACATATCAGTCTCCTTTTTAGCAGAGCAATAAAACTAGTTTCCAAACCAAGTGAATAGGTTTGCTGTGGTTTTTTTGCTCCCTGCTTTATTATGTCTAGATGGAAGATTACCTTAAGGCACTGCTTGTGTACTGTAATGTGCACTAACTGTGTTTTTAATGATGGATGTTTTAATCTGGTTTCAAATTTTAAACTTCTAACTTAACTTTAACTGTTCAAACTTTTTAAACTTGCTTTAACTTTTATTTTTTTTAAATATTTGTATCTTGTTTATTTTTAACATTGTCTTTTTTAATTGTTGTAAGCTGCTTTGAGTCCTGATCTGGGAAAAATTGTGGGATAGAGATAGTAATAGTAATAATAATAACAACAACAAGAGTTGTCATTGTTTCATAATTCAGATTTGGTTTGTAGCATGATTATCCACAACAGTATTGCCACATGCTAATCTACAGAACAAATTGTTGACCTCTTCTGGACCCTTAGCATCCAGTGATGATATCATTTTCATATTGTTCCAGGGAAGGGTGAACAAGGAAAGCCATACCCACTCACAGAAGAAGACAATGATGATTCTGCTTATCGAGAAAATGGTTTCAATATTTTTGTGAGCAACAATATAGCCTTGGAGCGATCACTGCCAGACATTCGTCATCCTAAGTAGGTATTTTAAATCTGATAGACTGTTTCGCTACATACCCTCTTATGGAAATGCATTGTGACTTAACAGAAGATTAGAAAAAAATAGATTAAAGATTAGAAAAGATGTAATGTCTACTTTCACTTCCATTTGCTTGGACTGAGAAACAAAAGGAAATTGTGAGCTCTGATATAGACATTGTTTGGCTTTACAGTTTTGAAGGATGTGATATTTCTGCTGGCAGATCACAGACAGGAAACAGGGAAGCAGAACCAGGCAGTTTTCCCAAACCTTTTGCCCTGGTTGCAAGATGTGTATAGTGATTCTAAATTGATAAATACAATACAAGACCTGGAATAATCAAATATGTCTTTCTACTTCCATCTGCCTTGGTGCCAGAGATTTATTTTTCTCACCTTCAAGATACTCCATCAAGAAAATGATCAATTGGCACAAGATTTTATTTATTTTTTTCAATTTGGGATTGATTGTCAAAAAATTGTTTTGGCAGAAAAAGTGGGGTTTGTGCAAAAAAATTTTTTTTTTTGCACAGGAAAAATCTTTTCACAAAAAAATCCTGAAATATGAAGAACATTTGAAAAGTACTCAAATATGTTTATTCTCATCTAGTGAAGATAATAGTAAATTTTAAATTGTATACACTTGCATGCAAGAGCAAGCAAAGATGTACCTCTTTATTTGTCAGTGATTTTGTACCAGTTCTTGTTCTGTTTGTATTAACATAAAGTAATTTATGAAGTGCTCTGTGCTGCTGCGTTTTGTCTGATTGAGGAGAACTTTATTAATAGCATAGCAGTGGTGGAAAGTCATAAGACTTTTTTTACTTGCTTGTTAATAATTTGTAACTTACTTGACAGATAAGACTGAAGAAAAGGCACACAAGCATGCAGTTAACACATAATTTTAGCTCTGGAACTGATCAGTCTTATGGCTTTAAAAGTCAAGGATTTCATCAAGACAAGAATTTTGTTGTCTAGTTAACTTGACTAGTGCCTCAAAGACAATGTAACTCAGGAGCCCCTCAGAGCTTTCAACAGCAAGATTATCCAGTTATTCAAGGAAAAACATCTAGTAAAGCAATTTGGGGATGGTGTTCACACACACACACACACACACACACACACAAATGTCATAGATAGCTGACCTTGCAGAAGAAATGTTTTTTAAAAAGAGATGATTGAGAACTCAGCAGCACCATGACCAGACATAGAACCAAGGTTTGCTACTATGAGTTCATCAGAACTTGACTGCACACTGTCTTTTTCCTTGCCACTGATGATACCTAAGTTATCTTACAGAAAATATAATCATCAGCTGTACTGCTAATTGGACAGGAAATGGAGCTGCAGTGATTCACTGTGATTCTGTCTCCCTGACCCATGCCCCATCCTATGGTCTTCCAGTTCTGAGTGTATTATACCTTATTTTCTGGCATGTAAGACACACTTTTTTTCTTAAAAAACACTCTTTGAAAATGGTATGCGTCTTATACACCAGCGAATACAGTAATGCTTAAAACATGGGGAACCAACTGGGAGCACAAAGCTCTCCTTGCCCAGGCAAACAGGAAGGGAGGGAGTAGTGGAATCCGAGTGAAGCACTCCTTACCTTCTCCTCCTCCTCTCCTGTGCATTTTGGCTTTCCTAGGACCCAAATAAAACTGGTGCAGCATTCTTTTCATTCCTCTCCTCTCCTGGTGCAACACTGTTTTCATTCCCTTGCTTTCCTGGTGCAGCACCCGTTTCATTCCCCTCACCAGGGAACTAAAATAAATTTTTCCTGAAAAATACCCCTTGAAAGTGGAGTGCGTCTTATATGCTGGTCATCTAATATGCTGGGAAATACGGTATATGAAATCAGGCACTCACAACAGAATGGTGATGGAGACCTGCCTGAGTACTCAGCACTATCCTTTTCTCATCTATCCAAGGTAGTGTCAGAGATGGTACTAGAATTGTTTTGCCTTGTTGTGGTGAAGTGTTTGAGTACAAATGGTTTTCTTTTTAATTTTTATTTACGTTCAGAAGCGATCTTGGTTACATAATATAAACAAAACCAGAAAAATAAAAACACAAAAGGAGGAAGAATAGCCACACTAGTCATAAGTTTCTATAAAAGCTCACCAAAAGTCCAAATATAACCCCATTTATAAATTTCAACTGTATGTCCTTGTTTCAAATGTTCCAGGCATTGTCAGAGCTTCTCTCCATTGGATCACAGATGAAAAAAATTATCTTTCCAGTATCAAAGTATCAAATTTTTAGCAGTCAAAGGAGTGTGAGAAATCCACTTCTGTTGGCTATTTGTTAATTTCCAAGGAACAGGTAAATAATTTTTAAAAATGTATGTCCCTGAATATCAAAGAACTTGCCAAAACCAAATTTCTCATGTGATTCTTTCCTTCCAAAATATAGCTACTGTGGGACAACTTCAAAACCTATGTGTTAAGGAAGAATTATGATTAATACGTCTACAACCGTTTTCTGATTTAGAAAGCCCTTTCTCGGATAGATGTTATGGCAACCAATATACCCAAAAGAGCAATTTCTGCTGCAAAAAATGTAGTTATAGATGGTAAAACCAATGACCAATGATTAATCAGAACTGGATATTCTAATTCCATTTTAATGTAAACCTTGATCATATTTATTAATAGATAACAAAAATTTACATATATTAATTGTTGGTTAGGATACTTGCTTGGGCTCAGTTAATGTCTCTAACATTAAGGGAACCTCAGATACACACAATCCCATTGTTGGACCATACCTTCCACAAAAGTGGCTCCTTATCAGTTTTCAAATCTGGATTTCCCCCCATAAAGTCAATTTATTAACAATTTCTACTCTTTATGTATAAAATGAGAACAAAACAAATAGAGAGATGCCAGAAATGAAGACTCCAAGGCTGACCATTATGGATTGCTTACTTTAAGTGGATATGTTCATAAATTAATACAAGATAAAATATATGCCCAATAATATATAAGAAGATCTGGAAAGCCAAAGCTTCCCTTTTTGATAGGAATTTGCATTTTTAATTAAAATTCTATGAGGAGTTGACCTCCCACACACATTTCCTAAACAATGTGTTTAGTCTTTGAAAATACTTACAAAATATAAGTTAAGGAATTTCACAGATAACATAAATAATTGTAGGTATAACATTCATTTTAATCAAGTTTACTGTATGACACATACTCATTTTTAAGCCCACTCACTAAGTCTTGTGCAATATCTTTTGCCAGCGTACGTACATTGGACTGTATTGGCGACCTCCAGATCTGGAAATTTCAGTAGTCACCAAGCTTCGTATCTTATACCTAAAATGGAAGCAATATTTGTGCGGATGCACTGAAGTGTCTGTGTACAGGTCACCACAGTTTAACAATATGGGATGCAAGCATTCACAATACCTGAAATGGAACCCTCACAGATATAAAGGGTCCACTAAATTTTAATCATCTGAGATAAGTCCCTATGCCCAAATAAGTACCGGTAATAACATTTGGGCAATGTTGAAACTGCCATGCTTTAAATGTGCTAGAATCTATCTTGTCTCCCACTATCAGTATTTCTGACTTAGAACAGTTTACTGAATAATTAACCAGCTGCATCAAAACAAGTATCAATTGCTCAGGTTTTGAAATGAAGAGCAAAAGATTGTCTGTGAAAAACTATATCTAAATTCTGAACTAACATGCCCAAATCAATTGCTGCTGGAATTTGTCTAATAGCACATGCTAAGAGTTCCAAACACATATTGAATATTAAAGGAGACAGTGGGCATCCTTGCCTTTCCCCCTGTTCATTGTAGAAAGCATAAGGAAAAAACAAACACCCATGCTCTTGATGCTACATATAACATTTTTATCCATTTCAAAAATATTTTAGGAAACCCCAAATTAGCTAATACTGTGAAAATAAACAGCCAAAGGCATTCTCAGCATCTAAAGAAATCATGGCGGTCTGATCAGTTCTATCTGAGGCCATTTCCACATGACAGTGTTCTTCCGCGTTGTCTCACTTCAGTCCCAGGTCCAGAAGGGAGCACGTCAGCAACGCTCCACTCTGCACCCACTTGGTCCATGCGGAAGAGAATGCAGTGGCACCATGTCTTCCTTCCACAGTGCAGCTGGGCTTTTTCCATTGCTGCACCACAGAAGGAAGCATCACCAATGTGCTTTCACAGCTTCCGCATGGCCAGAAGTGACGGGAGCACTGCATGATTGCAGATGCAAAACGGATTTTTTTCTGTTTTGTGAAAACTGTGCTAGCATGACACTCTGCGACAGGATCAGCGGGTCAGTGACAACATCACGTGGAAGTGCGACCTGCCAACTGCTGCCATCCTGTGGCAGAAATGAGACAGCTATGTCATGTGGAAAGGGCCACAGTTTAAAGCAACCAACTTAACAACAAATTGAAAATTATGAACTCCCTTCAGACCGACAGAGGTCTTCTGCACCGTGGAGTGGACTGGGGCGGACTACTTTTTGTAGTTCCGCACGTCAGTCCACTCCGGAGCAACCGGAACCTCTTTTAAGAGGTTTTTAAAAAGTAAGGAGCGCACGACCCTGTGTCGTTCCATCGCCACGCTCCGGTGCAGATTTGCAGGCACGCACTAGACTCCACCAACCAGAAGTCGCCACTTTGGATGCTGGAGCAGTGCGGAGCGACGAGCTCGCACTGCTCCTCATCAGGACGGACCCAAATGGACCCACCAAAAAGCCAGTGAGTAGCGGCAGGGAGCGTTTCCCTTGCCGCGTGTGGAAAGGGCATTAGTGCAGCAAGTATGATCCTTATCAGGTTTAGGTTATCAGGATAATATAGGAATCATTTAATGGTGAAGAGGGGGAGCCAGATTCTAAGATATGCTTATGAAGTTGGAGCAGCCTTGGGGCTAACAAACTTGAAAAAGCATTGTAACATTCAATTGGAAGACCATCAGGGCCAGGAGACTTCCCACTTCTCATACTTGCTATAACATTGATAATTACCTCTAAGTGTAAAGGTTCTGAAATAAATTGTTGCTGCAATATGCTAAGATGGGGAAGGTCAGGATGAGAAAAGAAAGTCTCCATATCCTCTTGGTGAATTTCATTATTGAAGCTATAAAGATTAGCATAAGACTTCAAAAAATTATAGATTTATATCTCTGGGCAATGTGTATAAATTATTGCTTTCATCTTTGATAGCTGAAATAACACCGTGTTGCTGCTGATGCTTAAAGTGCTGTGCCAGAATCAGGTTGGGACATTACCTATTTTCCCAGTATGATTGCAACAGACATGTCAAAGCAAGTTCAGCTTGTTATGAGAAAATATTAATTTCATATTTATTGTTCAATTCCTATTTAGCTGACCTGTTGGGGGTCTCTCATACATGCTGAGGCTATTCTGTTGGCATTTTCTTGGGGCCTCATGAGCTCTGTGGCAACCATGAGCCTGCCCTAAATAGTACCCAGTCCCTCCAGGTTATAATTTGGACTTGATTTTCTATGTTGGCTGTGGAGAACTTTTCTACAGCTTTGCTGTAATGGACAGATTGCTCTTTGGTGTGGTTTAGACTTAAATGGGAATCAGAGCCTCTGTAGGCATAGAAGACCAATTAAGATGATCCATTCAAGAATGCTAGTATATCTGGTTTTCTAGAGAGCTGAGAGCAATGAAACAAGTGAGGCAATGACTTGAGTTGGATGTTGGTGTGAAATTCTCCTGTACAAGCCTTTTGGAAACTGTCCTGCCCAAACCTCATTGAAATGTGTAAGAACATGGCCAGATTGTTCCCGTGTATTTCAGTGGAGAAATGGCAGAAAATGTTTTCTCTGTCTTATCCTCTGTGTTAATAACCCAGTACAGCATATATTTACTTATCTGCCCTTTATTTGGGGGTTTTATATGATGTTCATTTTTAAAGAAATATATTAAAAATTCTTTCAAGAAAGGCAAAGCTTGCCCTTGGAAAGCCATGTATTAATCTCTATAACTCAGGGTCTATTTGCATATGATTAATGCAAAGAACTAACTCTTTTTTATCTAATCTATTTGTTTTAAATATTTTGTTTTTGCCTTTTAGCGGGCAAAATTATCCCCAGGTCACCTGAAATTATCTGCAGCAATTCCCACTGGCCAAGAATGTTTCCAGTTAGATGGGATTTTAATACATAATTACAGAGCATTAAAGTTACATTCAGTTGCATTGTTGGCATGATAAATATGCACTACACAACAGCTTGTACTCCAAAAGGATATCCTGATTTTTACTGGTGTTCAAAACACTGCCAATGGAAACAATGCGGAAAATCATTAGGGACAAAATGAGGCTGAACTGCCACTTTTCCCTGTTGAGATTGTCAATATATCTGCTACTAATTTGTTTTTCACCCACTGCTGGCCAGATGGGCCATGACATTTCTCAGGATATCCCCAGAAGCAGGGCATTGTCAGCAGTGCCTTATTGGGAACATCAGCACTATAGTGGCTCAGCTCTTTGGTTGTAAACAGCTTTCCTGCCATGAACCTATTTGGCACCTACCCTGTTCTGCCACAGCTTGCCAAGAGAACATATAGTGCAGGTCACAGGCATATTCTTCAAGCATTGCAGCCTTATTTGAGTAACCAGTATGGGTGTGAATATGTATGCTATGTGCATATGAAGGGCTTGATGGCAGACACCACCCCTGACCACCATGCTTTAATGGGATCTTCTGCAAAGGGATCATGCATACACAAATTATGCAAACATAAATTATTTGCATCATCATCCTCAGCACCACTTTTTTCAGAGTTGCTACTGGCTGGGGAAAGTTACTTTTGGGGACTACAGATCCTAGAATCCTTCATCCAAAGGGACAGTAACTAGGTGTTGCAAGTTTGCTTTGCTAATTACATAGCCTGCAGTCCATTTTCACAGTTTACATTTGCATGATATCTGGACAGAAAAGCTAATTAAAATGTTGATGATGGGGGCAGAAAAACACTTTGTGCTGCAGTTGTACTCCCTTCCTCTACATTCTTCAGTTTCAAATATTGGTTTTGTAAAAAGGCCTTAGTGAATCACAGGTTTCCATACTACGGATCATAACTAGATGAGGGACAACATACTTCTTTCTCTTCATTCCACATACATGATCAGAGCATACTGGCAATTGTTTATTACTTCAACTTTGATGCCCAGAGTTGAACATCAATATATCAACACCTTCCAATCATCACGATTTAGCAGGGACAGTCCAGATTAATCCTCTATCATCTCCTTTTCTCAGCTACTTCTGAAAGGCCTTAAGTTCTTCCTATTGTTTTCTCCCTTTGTCCCCTACTTACTTCAGCTACTGCAAATGGAATTCAAAGTGCTAACGTAGTTTGTGCTCAATTAACTCAGTGAGTGGACAGAAGGGGGCAGAATCTTGTCCTTCCCAGTAGGCTCAGACAAAAGCAAACTGCTGCAGGCTCTTCTAGCTTCTGTGTTTTTTCTAATTAATATCTATCTATGGGCTTTTTCGCACTTTGGGAAGAAAACGGAGCAGTCTGTTACTCACCGGACTGGCGTGCTCCCTCCAGTGATCCACGCTGATCCGGAGCAGTGCGTGCCCGCGCTACACACTTCTCCAGGGATGAAAATGGAGGCTTCTGGTTGGTGGGAGGCTCTCCACCAACCGGAGAAGCTCGCCAGCCAGAAGCCCACCCCCAGAAGATCTGCAGCCTCGCACTGGTGCAAGCCTGCAGATCTACACAGTAGCGCAGCGACGGACTGGGGCACGCTGGCCTATTGAAAGACCTGTTTTAAACGGTCTTTCAATAGCACAGCGAACCACCAGTTCTGGTCGTTCCGGAGCGGGCTGAAGTCTGAAACTGCAGAAAGTAGTCCGGACCCAGTTCACCCCCAAGTGCAAACATCCTCGCTGGAGGACGCGCTGCCCCATTTTAAAAACAAAATGCAGAAAAGGCCTATATCTATACCTATACCTATATCTTGCATCTTCACATGCTGAGGTTGCTTGGCCACAGGTGTTTCACAAAACAGGAATTTTCATACGTGAAATGTTGGAAGGTATGGATATCTGAGAGCACCAGCCTAGCTTTGGAATGTCAGGGAACACACCCTGGGAGAGGGCTCCTTCTCCTCTGTTAATAACCTTTTGTCTCAAAGCTGACAGCAAGTTGTAGCATTTTAAGACTAGTTTCCTTAAAATATATGAACATACAGCGAAGCCCCCACCTTTTGATGCCCCATTATCTGACAACTCACTCTTTTGATACTTCCAAATTAAGGATAAGTTCCATTCCATTTGACAGAAGTTCTTCAGCTCTTCCATCAGTTCTTCTTGCCTACAGAGACTGAACCGCTCACACTTGTACACAGCTTGGGGTGGGGGAAGGCACTAAGCCATCTGAGAAACTTTGCAAGACTGTGCACGTGGTTGGTCCCAAGTGAGCCTCCACAAGTCCTTCATGCTCCCTACAGTGCACGTGTCGGGTAGCCCTCCATATTTTAGTTATGGGACATGTAGTAGGAGCTAAGTAGCAGCTTGCTTGTAACAAGGTATGAGAACCAGAGACCGTTAAATAAACAAAGCTAGGAATGTAGTGATAAGCGCTGCCAGGCTAAACCAGAACTGCAAGGTCTCTTGTGGGTGGGATGAGAAACTCTTTGCCTTTAATGTTTTGAATTTTGCTAATTGCCTCCAGTTTGCTCACTGAAGTCCTGTACTAAGTATCACGCTCCTAATAAATAGTGTATTTGCACTATTATATTTGTGTGTGTGAATTCGGTTCCTGATAGCACGGGTTCCATTCTTCAACCAATTCTGTTTTCTGACAGTACTCCATTCCTAGCCTGTCAGATAAGTAGCAAAAGCCTGTATTCCTTTATACTGCTGTACACGCACACACACGCACACACGTGTGTTAGTTTGGGTGGAACTAGATATATATTAAATAGAGGGGAGTTATCATTAACAATTACAGTTTATGTTCATGCTGTGTGTGGCTACATTTATCCAGTGAAGTAGACTCAAGTTGACTGACTCAGACTCAAGTCAAGACTTAAGTCACTACAGTGACTCAATGCAGCAATAAATGATGCATCAACTCAGCTTGAGACTTGTATATTTTTAGTGACTGACTTGCTGCCCTTTGGTTCAGTCACATAACATACTCATCCAGAAACCTTATGACTTTGAACAACACTTCCCTCCCTTTTGCCTCCTGGTCACATGACAATCTGTCTCAAGCCCAAAGTGTGGGCGCATTTCTCAGAGAGGAACAGCAAACAGGTTAGGCAATGGGCTTGAGGCAGGCTTGAGGTCTGCTCAGCAGCCTGCCCCCACTGCATATTGGTGGAGCCTTCTAAAACATTTCCTAATAGTAGAAGACAAGACTCCCCCCCGCCCAGAGTGCAGGGTGTATCAGAAGGGAACAGCAAATGTGTTAGGCAACGGGCTTGAGGAGGAAGGATCCTTCTTTCTAAAACTTTTGAAGCTTCAGTAATAAGGACTAAGAAGGATCCTATTCCCCACTTCTGAAAAATCCTCTAGCTTCGGGAAGAGGGAGTAGGAAGGATCCTATTCCCCACTTCCAAAGCGGCAGATGGCAAATTCACAAATGTGAAGGGCTGACTCTATTAATATTGTTAAAACTGCTTTATTGGACTCTGTCCAGAAATTATGGAATATAGTTGGGGTATAAAGTTGGCTTCCAGACTTGAGACTTGACTTGAAAGTATTTCAAGGACTTGAGACTTAATGTGAGACTTGAATGTAGAGACTTGAGACTTGGAGTAAAAGACTTAAATACATCACTGCATATATCTATGCAAGATAGAATACATGCCATTAACCAAACATACATTTCTTATGCAACATGCTGAATATATCCCTATATCCCCAAGGCTGTTTTTATTCAGATAGTAGCACTTGGCTCCAGCTTGGTCTCCCTGCCCCCCCCCACTGGATATCTTTCTTAGTTCTCTCCCTCCCCTACATTCCAGTGGTTTGTCTCCCAAAGAGCTAAGTGCTCACTCTTTCTTGTTGTCTACCAGGTATTCATTCTGTAGTGTATTTCTATATGTATCCATTCTCTCAATTATAATGTGTGAAAGGTTTTTTTTAAAAAAAAAAAAAACAAATGGTAAAATACACCTGTTGTAAATGATATTATGACTTGCAGCATGGCATAGTGCTTTGGGTATTGGAGTAGGACTCTAGGAATCAGGGTTTGAATCCCTGCTTAGCCATGGAAACCCACTAGTGAGCTTGGGCAAATAATACTGTCTCAGCCTTAGAGGAAGGCAATGACAAACCCTCTTGAAAAAACATTATGCCAAGAAAACCCTGGAATAGTGCCTTAGGGCCACTATTAGTCAGAAATGACTTAAAGGCCCACAGCAATAGCCAAATGACACAGTACTAGTATAGCCCTATAAATTTCGTTTAAAAAACCCTTTTGTACATTTTTGGAGGTTTTTAAAAATATAAATATCCTGTCAATTGGTGTCATTATCCACAAACTAGTTAAAGTGTAGTATTTGGATTTAAAGCTGACCCAGGAAGCAGTGTTATTCCATAGTCTCAAGCTTAATATATTAATCAGGCTGTCTGTTAGCATTTTTAAGTTCCATTTTGGTGCAAATATATTCAGTAATGTTTGTGCCTGACGATAGCTCTGAAGCTTTGAGCCACTCTCTCCATGGTTGGAAATTATTTTCCCCTCTCCCCACCTTCAAGCTAATTTTACAGACCTGTCAAATGGTCGTGGAAATTACCAGTTATCACTGCTTTATCGAGTTCAGCTGACAAGGCTAGATTGGAATAGAAATGCTGTATGACTGAAGCTGGCTGCTGTAAATTGAATACTTTGACACACAGAGACAATTACTATGTAAATCTTTGCTTGAAAACGTTTTGGGCTGGTATTTTTCTGTGGCATGTTTGTCACTAGTTTGATGTCAGGTAGGTATTGTAGTCCCCTTGATAAAGAGAGAGAAAAGGTCAGCTCTTTTTTTAAAAAAAAATAAAAATCTTCCACTAGGAATGGATGTGCTGACAAAAACTGAATGGAAAATTGAAACTTGTACTTTTTCTCTTTGTTCTGACTTTGTGTGGCACGCTCTTTTGTAAGAATTCTTTCTCTTAAAAAGCAAGAACTGGGGCTATGCAGGGAGGTCTGCTTTTATATTTTGAGTTCTTGCATTATTATTTTTTTCTTTCCTTTTTCTGGCTTCCTAAATGTTTTGTGGAAAACCTGCGTCTCCCTTTTCCAATGATATTATCATCATGGAAAGCAGTTTACAAGCCTATGGATATGTCTGGAAGGCAGAAAATCTGGTACCTTGCCAGGGTTCTGCCACTGCTCTCCCGTAATGTGCATAAAATATTATTGCTATAACTGTGGGGTCAAACAAATTGCAGCTTTTATGAATTGGCTTTTTCTATAAACTGACTGAAATGGTGCCAACATTCCCCTCCTTTCTCATAATTTAAAAAGCTCAGGCTGTTTCAAAATGTACTCCTACAGACATTTCAACAAAGGGCCACTGAAGGTTGTCATTTTGAAAATGCACATCAGTGGAGCATAGTGGTTTACACTGCAGTTGCTTTTGTAATTATTAAATTTCTATTTAAGTTTTATATTTTAAAGACAAATCAGTTCCCCTTCTTTAAGTAATAATATTTTGCACTGTGGGAAAATGTGGGATACCAAAATCTACCCTGATATCATCAAACACAACTAATCTTACATAACTCCATGGTAGCTATTTTAAGTGACTTTTGCAGCCTGTATTATTTAAGTTGCTTGTAAAAGATCTTATTATAAAGGGGCAATCCTTTAGAATACAAGCAAGGGATCTTTGCAGATAAGTGTGCACTGGTGTCAGAGTAACATCATTCAGATTGCAGAAATAGCTAGTTATTTGTACCCAGCTACTTCTTGCAAGTAACTATTTCCAATTAATTCCTATTTTTAGTAACCTACTAAGTGTATTACTTGTTTTAGCCAGACGCTTGACCACGATACATGTGAAAGAGATCTGGGAGACCACATGCTGAACACGTTCAGCAGTGTGATGTGGCACCTAAAAGAGTCAATGCAGTTCTAGGCAGCATCAACTGGGAGTATAGTTAAGGGAAGTAATGATATCATTCTATTCTGCTTTGGTTACAGCTCACCTGGAATACTGTGTCCAGTTCTGGGCACCACAATTCAAGAAGGATATTGACAAGCTGAAACATGTCCAGAGGAGGGCAACCAAAATAGTTAAAAGGCCTAGAAACCATATCCTGTAAGGAGTGGCTTAGGGAGCTGGGTATGATTAGCTTGGAGAAGAAGCTAAGAGGTGACTTATTAGCATTGTTTAAATATTTGAAGAGATGTTATATGGCGATTGGAACAAACTTATTTTCTACTGCTCAAAAGACTAGGATCTGGTACAATGTCTTCAAACTACAAGAAAAGAAATTTCACCTAAACATTGGGAGGAATTTATTGCGTGTAAGAACAATTCAACAGTGGAATATGCTGCCTCAGAGTGTGGCGGAGTCTCCTTCTTTGGAAGATTATAAACAGAGGCTGGTCGGCCATATGGCAGAAGTGCTTTGATTATGTATTCCTGAATGTAAGAGGGTTGGACTCTATGGCCTTTGTGGTCTCATCCAACTCTATGATTCTATGAAAGGCAAGTGGGCTTAATCTCTTTGCTTAGTGTTCTAGAACCTGATACTTTTTCCTTGTTAGTCACATTGATTGAGACCTTCTGTTTGATACCTTTCAGGTAGTTGAAGAACTGATACCAGTAGTTTGTGATTACCCCTGATTCTATCTATTTTATTGCTAAGATAAATTTTGAAAAATTTGCTGTTCATTGAAAGAAGGACAGAGGGATGCTGCTTATATTTTCAGGACTTCGTTCTGAAATTAATATCAGAAACAACTCATGTTCTTTATTTCCTTGTGCAGAACCTTTGTTTCTTTAGCTACCTGGCATCTTCTCTGATTATGCTATCTTGAACAAGGGGTTAAACTAATCAAACGCTAAGAGTATATAGTAGGCCAAAAACTCATCTTGTGAACTTTACAACTGAGAGGGGATTTGTATCTTGATTTTACTATTCTTAGCCCAAAATTCTTAGCGTTATGCCATATCACAACAGACCTTCATGTATTTAGGTTTATGAATAGATTTAATATCTGTATGAAGCAAACATTCAAGCAAACATTTGAAGATGAAGTTACAGTTTTAGAAAGTGAAGTGGAAGCTACACTCAGGATACTTGGGAGGGATAAAACATCAGGAACAGATGGCATACCAATACCTCTGCTTCAAGCCACAGAGGCAGTATCTGCTCTAGTTCTAACTAAATGGGTCAACAAACATGGAAAACAGAACAGAGGCCCTCAGATTAGAAACACTCATTATACATTCCAGTCCCCAAGACAGTGGACAGCAGGGATTGCATAACTTTAAAGTAGACAACAAAGACATTGAAATAGTTAAAGATTTTCCATACTTTGCTTCAGTCATTAGAATAGAAACTACAGTCAAGAAATCAGAAGACTAGTATTTGGAGAGGCAAGACCAGATCCTGAAGTGTGAAGATATGTCATTGAATACTAGTGTTAGAATAGTCCATGCGATGAGATTTCCAGTTTCTATGTATGGTTGTGAAATCTGGATAGTGAAGAAAGTGACCCTGTGAATTTCGTAGTATTTCTTAGACAAGGAATATTTAGAGTTAGTTTTGCCATTTGCTTCCTCTGAAATATAGCCTGGTGTTCTTTGAACTAACCAGATCTGGCACTGCTTAGCTTCCAAGATCAGGTGGGATCTGGTTTCTTTAGGGTATTTAAGCCAGCTCTATGAATATAACAGTATTCTATAAGTTAAGGCATCCATTTAGCCTGTGAATGAACAGTCAGACTGCTGACTTCCCAGTCCACACACTCAACTATTGCAATATACCAGAAAACTTACAGCATCGGTTACATTACAAAATTACAGAATCAGAGAGTCAGTGGAGGCATTGTAGGCCATTATTGTTGACAATAATAATAACAATAATAATTTCTATCCTGCCTCTCCCCATGGATCGAGGGCGGCGAACAACAATAATACATTAATTACATTAAAAAACATACCCAATCCTCCCCACCCACCAACCCACCTAAAACCAACTGCCTAAAATACACAACAATTAACAATTAACAACAATCAACCGACTATTAAAAGAACAGCAAGACAGTTGGTGGGAGGCGGTGGAAGTAGTAGTCTGGGAAGGCCTGTCAGACATCCCTAGCAACTTCTGCCTGAAGACCTCCAGGAATTACAAGCTCTTCAGCTCCCAAGAGTACTGATTCTATAGTTGAACTACTTTTACTGTGCTGAAAAACTGAAGTGTATCCTTCTGCAACTTAGATATAGTTCTCTCTGGAGCAACGGACTTTCATAGGGCCTTTCCTCAGTATACCGTTATAGTGCTATTATTACACTTTGAACTTCCTATGAAATCCTGGGGTTTGCCATTTAGGGAGGGGCATTTAGAGTTCTCAGCCACAGAGCTCTTTGGCCTCAGAGAGGTCAGAATTCTACAGGATGTTAAAAGTGGAATAATAGCACTATAACAGTGTAGGGTGGAAAGGTCCTTCATTGGAGTTTAGCATTCAGATGGCATGTTAAACAGTGATTAATTTTAAAAGGAGATAGTTTTAGATCTGCCCCCTTTGGATGCATACCAGAAGAGGGGAAGGGATGAGTGTCTGATCTTCTTTTCATAGCAGTAAGCTATCGTTTTGTCATGCTTTAGTTTTGTGCCTCAACAGTCAAGAGGATGGGGTGATGCCTTTCCAGGAATTTTAAACTGGTACACACTGTAGGGGTTGACCAGAACTGAAATGAACAGAACACATTAGCTGCAGCTCACATAAGTCCCATTGCCTTTAATGGGCTTTAAGTGCTACTTGTTTTCTACACCTGACCTTGATTCAACATGTGGCAGAAACAGTATGCTTGATATATATCCTTGCTCTGTTGCATTCCTTTCTAAAGTATATACTCTTCTAACCCAGAACTGCCTACTTTTTTTCTTTGCATTTATTTTTACCTGTTCACCTAACATTTTTCTTGCTTATGGGTCAATATCATTCAAAGTTTAAATATTTGTTTCATAGCATGTTTAGATGTGACAGCAGGCTACAGACTAGCAGCAGCTGAAACACTTTCAGAAACATCTATTGGCTTAGATACGCATTCATGAAGAGGATGGGAGGAAAGCTGATACAATCTAGAGAAGATGATGTACCCATCCTCCCTAACATTTTTGAAAAGTTATTTCTGGAATCTTAACAAGAAAAATAGCAATGAAGTAGGGACAGTGATTTCAGTGGAGTGAACACTAAACAGAGAAGTGTTGGTAGTGCTTCATCTTCTCTCTAGCAGCTATTTTCCCATACAAATCTCCCTGCTACCACCACTGCAACATGCACACACATCTCTGAAGCTTCACAGCAAGTATTTGCAAGAATAAATGCCAACTTGGAACCCCACAGCAGGAATACAAGCCTGGTTGATTTGGATAGTGAAAATATTAATTTTGTAACACCAACTCACCAGAATTCTCCAGGCAGTGGCCATGGTGGCTGGGGCATTTGGGGAGTTATAATCTAAAAAGTAGCTTTTCCAAGCTGTGGATTTGGAGTTTAGGGGGGAAAATAGTCAGTGAAGAAAAAATTAAGTAGACTTCATTCTTCTACTTGTCTTCTTGAAAAGCTCACCCACCCCAATAAATCTGTTTTTCTTTTTTCCTTTTTTTCTTTTCTTCTTCTTCTTTTCTTTTTCTTTTCTTTTTCTTTTTCTTTTTTAGTGGCTATAGGGATTTGATTACCTGCATAATTGGCTCAAACAAAAACTAGTTGAGGTCCTTATTGCTCTTAATGAGGATACTAGGGCAAAGTGTCAATGATGGTATGGTGTGTATGTGTGTGTATTAATTTCAGGAAGCCAAGGGAGGCCAAGTGGTGTGGCCCACTAAATTGTAATGCTATGATGCATGCAAAGTTCTGAAGCTTTGTAATGTTTGCCTGATGAATAGATAAGAATTCCAACTCGAATGGCTTGTTTCCTGGATGACTCAAGAATACTATCCTGAATGGGGGGGGGGAATATTCAAAGTTTCAGGGAAAAAAGAAACAAGAAAGGGACTTCTGGAGTATCTGAAACTCCACTGAGGAGAATCCTTTTCAAGCCCCTTTCTCATATACCTCCAAGTCCTCAAATAGATTTGCTTCCCAATGTCATGCAGTAAATGAGTGCAATATCTCAAAAAAAAGGGGGGGCTATAGAATCCTGTTACTTGACTGCTTCCCTCTCTCTGTCACACAGTGACATTATACCAGTATTGTACAGGGTGAGAAATGGGGAAAGATATCCCAGGATTCTTCCCTCCCACCTTCCTGATGTCACATGGAGGTGGGCCAGGGAGATCTCACATACACACACAGACACACACACAGGTAAATTTCTTCCCCTTATGAAAGCTTTTTGAAAACTGTATTGATTTCAGAGACAAATGAGCAGGGACAAAACTCCCTTGCAGGAATGAATAATTTAACACAGCACAACCCTAATCAGGACGCATTTAAATATGTGGTCTGGAAAAATTCTGTCAATGCTGTGTTTCTTTGATATATTACAGCATGGCTACCAATAAACAAAAAAAAGGGGGGGAATAATACCATGTTTGTATCATCATCATCATCATCTTTATGTGTGTCTATTTTGCTTTTTAACTTTATGTATATTTTGCTTTTTTCTTCAGAACAAGGATGCAAAACAAACATAAAAACAGGTTAAAGAAACATACAAAAGGTATCTTTAAAACACAAGTAAACTGTGACATAACAAACAACCATTAAAAGAATTAAAGAAAACATTAAAATAGTATGGGGCTTTAAATGTCTTTTAAACAGTCAGTTCCATAAGCCTATCACAAATATGCATTTGTCTGGCCTACCTAGGTAAGTAGGGAGTTGAGTCTAGGAGCAGACACCAAGACCCTCTCAGTTGTCCCATCAGACAAGTTTGTGAGAATGGCAAGACAGAAGCCTCTTCCGTAGACTGCAGTGGTTGGACAGTCTAATGTGGGAAAATTTTACTTCAGATAGCCTGGTCCCAAGCTTTGTCATAAATCAGGTCTTTGAATTATGCCTGGACATAGACTGGTAGCCAGTAGACTATTAGAAAGCCAAGAGTTGTATGTGTCTTGTAACCAGTACCATCAACTAGGCTAGCTGAAGTCTCTGAATGCTTTTCAAAGACAGATTCTCATGTGGCCAGATCAAATATATATAGAAATGTGTGTAGCTGACATACTGATTTGTTGCAAGCTGGTTCCTATAAGAAGCCTGACACAACATGATTTTCTGCTGCCTAAACAAGTAGACTTTGTGGGTACAAAATCCTTTAACTGCTTGACCAAACACTATTTTTACATCATACATTAAACAGTAGTCTACTTACCTATTGAGCGTAAGTGAAGAATTTAAAGGTCCAGTGGAAATTTGGAATCTTTTCAGATGTATTACAGTCGGCAATGCCCATATTAAATGACCTTCCTCATTCGCTGTGGAAACTTGAGGCGCTCAATAGCCCTAAAAATTTCTCATTTCTTGCTTGAGGTAGAATGAGCTCCCATATGGAAAAAAATATATTAATCATATGTTTATCGTACTGGAAGCAATAACAACCACTGCAGCAAAGGAAAAGTTATGAATTTAATGCTAACTTCTTCTATTGAAGTCATTCACAGTAGCTTCCCCAAACTTTCACCTGTAAAGTTGAACTATATTAAAGTTGGTTTATGCCTAAAGGTTAGCTTAGAGGGTGTTGTTTTAATTCAAGACTTAAAAAACAAACATGGGTTTAATATTGTACCTGCTTTGATATAAAAAGCTGTGATCTTGCCAAGCAGCCCCTGTTCAGATGAAATTGGTTATGATGTTGACTTCTGCATTTAACAAACAATATACAGTCATCCCTCCACATTCACCAGGATTAGGGGCACAGGACCCCTGTGAATGTGGAAAAACCAGGAATAACTCTAGGCCCTCTCAAACCATCTTTAACACACACACACAAAGTATGATCACCAACCCACCGTGGATTCCTTTGAGGCATCAAGCAGAAGTGGATGGCAGAAGTGGGAGGCTGGTGGGGCTTACTGCCACCTCTACTGCTGCCCCACACCATTTTTAAGAGGTACTTAGAAGCCTCGTTTGCAGTTTCTCAGTCTCACGAGGCTTGCAGTCCCTATTAAAAATTGGCATAGGGAGGCAGCAGAGGTGACAGCAAATAATCCATGAATAATCAAATCTGCAAAAGTAAAACCTGCAAATGTGAAGGGTTGGCTGTATACTGTCTATGCAAGAAGAAATAGCGGTGGTTGTGGAGAACTGTTTTCCAGAGGACAGCTCTCTGTGCTGGCACACTGAAGAGGGGTTGTAATTTTTAAGGGTATGTACTCACTGTGACACTCCCCAGTGAAATGTCCTGAAGAAGAATGCAAAGATTCAGGGAGCAGTGTAGATCCATACACACAGAGAGAGTTCTAGCAATTGAGCTCTACCAAGAGGTGGTATTTTCAGTTGCGTAGGGATGAGGGAGTGATGGAGGCAGTTCGCCCCAGGTGACAATGTTTCTGGGGCATTCCAGCCCATAACCACGCCCTCGAGCACCCTGGCCATGCCCCCACATGCCCTTGCCATGGCCCCATGCACTGCGGCCATGCGCCACGCACAGTGGCTATGCCCCTGTGACATAGCCCCGCCCCCTTTCACACCCGCCAAGCTCTGCCACTGGGTCTTTTATACTGTTAATGGGATTTAATGCCCCCATTTAGGTCCAAATCTTCCCCCAAAATTTTAAATAATAAGAAAGCAAGCTTTTAATATATTGTTACGGGGACTTTCCCCCACTCCCCAACTAATCTTCTACTATAAATACTTCAGGTAAGCTCAGAAGGAACAGGAAATGCAAGGAAATTTGGCAGATGATGTTAACATCATGTTCATTAAAAATATCTTGGTACTGTTCATGTCGCTTGGTTTGACTACACCACTGATGAGAGAAGGATAGGGAAAAATCACAGCAGTACACTGCAAAAATGTGTCTATTGTTTTAGTTGGAAAAGAGATTGCTGAAGGAATGGGATATGATAAGTGTGTTATAAAATTATACATGATATGCAGAAAGTGGAGAAAGAGTTTTTACTGTCGTTTTTATAATATCGGTACCTGGGATTATCCCGGAAATCAACTGTGGGGAGACTCAGAACAGACAATGTAAAATACTCCATACACTGCATAGTTAAACTGAGGAATTAGCTACTGTAAAATTTGGTGACAGCCATTTACTTAGATTCAGGGCTAATGAAGTATTCACTTAGACATGTGAATAAAAATATCCAGTTATCTTTGCAGTGGTTAAGAATAGGTGTTTGAACTTATAAGAATATCTCAGAAAATAAAAATGTGAACAACTACACAGATGTTTGTTCACCTCTGCATATGAGCAAAAAAGTATCATTTTTGTCAATAGCACTAATAGCAAAATCACATTGTTTTTCTGCATAAAAATTCTCTACTTTGTGGGCACTTTTTTTGCTGCAGAATGTTATGTATCATACCAAAAACAAGAACAACAACAACACCCTTTTTGATTTTGCACTCCCCTCAAAAAAAAAAAAAACACCCTTTGTGACATTTCCCAAAACGTAAAAAAAACACTGAGTAGCACACATAAGGTCCTAACATCTTGACCAATAGGGAGAAAATTTTTACCATTTTCTTGTCTGAGAATGAAATAAAAAAAGATTTAAATTCCTATTTAGATGGCTTTGAATGTCTCTGATTGCTTATATTCATGGAGTATAAGGGCACATTCAGACTGATTGAAATGTCCCAGATTTTTGTTTCTCTTCTTTTTGATTTTTCTTTTCTTCTTTTAAACTCACCTGAGGAGCTGGTATAAAGAGTCTCTGATCATACCAGGAGCTGACAGAAAATATTCTAGGATAAATAAAATGTGTATGGATCTCCAAAATAAAATTGGGAAGAACAACAAAAACTTACGGGACTTTCTGGTCTTTTTAATAAGTGTAGATGTGCCCTGAGTCAGCCACTGGCTATTATTTTATAATGTATCTCTAATTCTTCAGGAGAGAGTCAGTGTGGTATAGCAGTTTGAACTATGACCCTGGAGACCAGGGTTCAGTTCCCCACTGGGTGACCTTGGACACAGTAGACACCCTCGACTCCCAGAAAACCCTGTGATAGGTTCACCTTAGGATCACAATGTCAGAAATAACTTGAAGGCACACAATAGCAACTACTATTACTACTATTACTACTTCCTCCAGGGTCAGAAGAGTCAGTATTTCTCTGAATAACTGGTGCTGAATAGTGACAATGAGAGAAAACAATTACCTTCAGGGCCTATTTGTGGTTCTTCCTGGAAACATCTGGTCAGCTGCTGTTGGAACATGCATCTAAGTTACATGAATCTTTAGCCTGAACGTTTTACATTTGGACCCAGTCCAAACCTCCATCAGCAGCCAGATCTTTTCCTGGTAGATTGGATATTGTAAATCAATTGTACGATAGGTCAGGGAAAAACACTGTGAATAAAACCAATATGGTGGTAGCAGACTCAATGTTATTGTTAGTTCCAAGTGGAGTTGACACTTTGAATCAATAAGGTCTGCATAAATGTTGACTCTTGATTCTGCAGTTGATTCAGCTCTAGTTGCAAGTAATAACAGGTTGGAGACCAGCATATTGGGATATGACTGATGAGACCCAGAGTGAAATTTGCACTCAGTTATGAGGCTCACTGGATGACTTTGGACCATTTACCAGTCTTCAGTCCAACCCACATCCCAGGATTGTTATAAAGAAGTCAAAAGGTGGAAGACGAGAACACTTCATAGAGTTCCTTGGAGGAAAGGCAGGATAGAAATACATAATAAAAGAAGTCGACGTGCTGTCTCAAAAAGCTGTGGTTTTTGTTTAGTGTATGGAATGAAGTTCATGTCTTGCAAAGATGGACTATATGTACCATGCTTCATCCAGCTACGGATAGGTACAACAACAAATTATTTATTACGGTCCATAGATCAAAAATGTTCAAAGTAACAGCATGTCAAATTAATTAAGATATGTGGAAACCCATGTCTAGATGTCTCTGCCCTCTTGCAAAAGGCACAACTGTGCAGTGTTATGCTACACTGAAAATGAAATGTCAGATGGAAATAAAATAAAACTATCCATTTTATCTCCTTAATTAAGATGCTTGCAAATTCATTTTTTATACATATGAAAGAAATATGCATCTGGAGCCTCAGAATGATTTTTTTCCCCTTAACTCTTGTAGAATAAACCCAAATTTCTTTTCTGTAGAGCAAAGTCATCTTAAATTCATAAAATTTACGAGCTGCCAGTTACTGTGACATCTTTTGACTGATATGCTGTGCTCTATGGTATGAAAGAGCAGAAGTGACAATTTCTCACAACGTTCTTTGCTAATAATATTGTCCTTTCTCTTCCATAGCAAATGTTCCTTATTATTCAGATAGTATTTATTTTTTACTTAAGACCTGTATGTCTTTTTTAAAAAATAAAAAAGCAATTATCTCAATTTAGTGAAAAGTTAAAACCAGCAACAATTTTTCCAATCCCTAATATTAGCAAACTGTTGTCTTGAGAATATAAACCAGTACCATACACCTTCTAACATTTCACAGATAAAAACTGGGACATGTGCAGCCAAGCAACACCAGAGGCAGAGGCTGTCAGTGAGGAAGAACTGAGAAACTTGGAATGGCTGTAGCAATTTACTTTTGCCTGAGCCTACTGGGAATGGCAAGATTCTGTCACTGCCTTTTCTCTCCCCTTCACTGAGTTAGGCCCTTATTGCATGATGGTGCTATCCTGGCATGGGGATGTGTTGCTGCCATTGCGGTCCCACTGCTGTCGCATCCCAAGCTGTCATGATAGTGCTGTATACCATTACCAGAAAAAATCTGGTAACAGCTTCCTTCATGCAATGACCCTGCCAGCTGTGGGTGTGTGGGAAGGGAGGAAGTACTATCAAGTGCTATTAAGTGCTTCCTTCTGCATTACAGCCCAGGAAGAGGTGGGCTGTACTGTGGAAGAGAGCAGTGTGTCCTGAGTGCTACCAATCCTCTAGCAGCTGACCAGTGCAATGGGGAGTTCAGGTCCTGATCGTATCCTGGCAACGCGACGGGGTGACACAGGATCACCATAGTGTGATAAGGGCCTTACTTATTTAACTTACTGAGTTCATTGAGTGCCAGCCAGTTTTACACTTTGAATTCAATTTGCATCAACTCAAGTAACCTGAAAGAGTGTGAGATGAGAACAGAGAAACATTTTAAAATATTTTTGAGATATTTTAAAAACAGCTGAAAAGATGGGACAGCACAGGATAAATGGGGGTTGCCCTGGCTAAACTGGAACAGTTGAAGGGTGTGCTGCCATTTCTATATTGGAAAGGCGGGCAGGTGAAGGTGCCATTTTTCACCTCAGCATCTCATCATCAAGCCACCTCACAAAATTTGTGGCCAATTTTTATCTGAGAATCAAAACCAGAAAGTCACTTTTCATTTTGATTTCTGGATTTGTAGGGGTGTTTTATGCTTTTTGGGGGTATCTGGATGCTGGAGCACTATTTTAAGGTAAATTGCATGGAGTCCCAATTAGAATGCTTAAAAAGCTGCTGTATTACAGTTGCCATGTAGTTATAAAGAATGAGTAATACCAGTCACTAAAAATATATGAGTTGAGGACATTGCTGGTGCCTGTTGGGCATCGGGGTTTTGATAAACTGACCCATGTGCCATCAGTTCCACAGTACAATATAAATAAATAATGTTCACTTTATATTCATTACATTGTTTCAGAGGTGCTTTACTACTAAAGTCTTCATATGACTTTCTTGTAAAATGATGAAGTGTGAAATTGTGTAGTTGGCATTATACAAATGTAGTTGGTGACTCATTAAGAAGTTCATGAAGTACCTTTATGTCTTTCCATTTACATTTGAATGTTCACTTGTACTTATCAGTTAGTGGAAGCTCTCTCTTTTTTTCTCCAGAGGCATATTTGCAGTTATACTTTCCATTTAATGGTGCTGATTATTCAGAGCATTTAGTTGCATTCAGTGGGTCTACTGATAGAGTCACATTAGCACTATCTATCCCTTTGTGAATAGGAATGAAACTAAAAGAAAAAGTGCAGTGAATATTTGAAAGATTTCAACTGTGGATTTGGTCTTGACTTAGGAAATATCATGCTGCTATACCCTGTATAGGTTGTGGATATCTTTCTTTGTGACCAAGAATGAGGAATGAAATTATCATACACTCTTTACACCAGAATCATAGAACTCACATCCCTGTAGGGCCATTAAACCCCAACTCAAAGGACAGTTGACACATTGTGTCAGATCACATGCAATAGCCTAATGGGCACAGGGAGTCACTCTCAGGCCACCACTGTGTGAAAGTAAAATTTTTGTCTGGTAGTACTTCAGTGTTGGTGTTGCACTTACAACTTAACTTCTGTAATATATTTCTGCTTTTAGGTGATTATTTGGGGTCTTTTCTCCTATTTAAATGGGACACAAGCATTTTCCTATCTTTGCAGTAATTGCAGTGGTCAATCCAATTAAGACAACAACAACACCAGTAATAGCAGTACAAAAACAATGATGGCGGTAACATCTGGCCATATGTTTTATTTTGTAGACATATACATTAATTTTTATACATGCTTTGAAATTATATATGCTCCAGAAGGGAGAATGGGGCACATATTTTGAGCAATACATTAGCAAAGGTAGTCATGGCTTATTTTAGGTTATGAACAAAAAAACAGAGGCAGATGGGAATCATAGTGGACAGTATATGTTTAAGAAAGCATAGATAAATATGAGTTTTAAGGACAATGAACAATGTGGATTATGGCCATAGTCTGCACATTTACTTGGGACAAAGCCCAACCAAGTTCAGTGGGACTTCCAAGTAAGCCCATATAGGGTGTTTTAGTGGTGGTTATTTTATAAACATTTTTTCCCTATCTGGAATGTGAAACACTTCTCTAAAATGGAAAGATTCGTTGAACATACAATCGGACAATTTTAATGAAAGAATGATCTGATTTCCAAGGTAGAAGATTTAGCCAAGACATGGATACCCAGCACAGACAAAATAACATGGAGGAGGGTCACAATAATAAAAGTAATTTGGTCAGTTTGTTTATTTGCCAAGCAGATTTATTTTATGTGGGGAAAAAGTTAAATTGGATAAATATTGAAGAGGTGCTGAACCTGTTTTGCTCTGTTATATTCTTATACGATCCTTTTTGTTTCTCTCTTGTCCTCAGCTGTAAGCACAAGGTATATTTGGAGAAGCTTCCAAACACTAGTATAATTATTCCATTCCATAATGAAGGCTGGACTTCACTCTTGCGGACCATACATAGCATTATCAACAGGACTCCAGATAGCCTGATAGCAGAAATCATTCTTGTGGATGACTTCAGTGACAGAGGTAAGGCAGATGGGATAAATTCTTTCAGCAGTTGCAGATTGTCGTTCTCATATAAATGATAACAAAATTGATTCTCTCCTCTGCCCCTGCCTTTTGAGGAGGGATTCATATTTTCCTTTTTTAAAAACTGTATGCTCAATTCAGTATTCATACTAAAATAGTTCTGTTCATTTGTTTTCATCCAAAGTCTGATATATTTTGTTCCAAGGGCAAAGGAAGGTTCAGAAGTCTTTTATGTCCTTTCTCTAAAATAGCATGGCTGATTTGGTATATTGTATCTGCAGTTTCCCAGATAACTAATGCTGAAAACATCTTTTTTGCTCAGTGTTATTCTTCTGAGTAAAAACCTATTAACTCTGACCTTTGGGGAAGCTGTTTATCAGATTTCCCACTTTGTGTTTTATTGCATGAGACAGCTTGATTTAGCTATAGTGCCACAACAACATAGTAGTACATTAGAAAGGCAATATTATAATTTGGTCTTTGGGGGATGGGAAGTAAAACTTGTTTTTAAATGTGGGTTGTTTCATAGCTGCAGTGTGCAAAGTGAAGCCTTCCAGATTTTGTTGGACTGTGATTCTCAGCATTCCTTATCATTAGCCTGCTGGTTAGGGCTGGCTGAGTTACATACAAACAATATCTGGAGGACTGCAATTTGTGTCCTTCTCTCACTGGGTGCAATCCAAAGGGCAGCTTGGATCTGGATTAATTTACCTCATTGATATCAGTGGGTCTACACTAAGTGTGATTGGATCCCACCTAGATCAGAGGCACTTCTATCTACCTGGTGCTTAACTCTTGTGCATAGCAGCCCAATCCTTTGCATATTGAACAAGACCTAGTACTTGTTTTTAAGCAGATAGACAGGCTGCTACAATACCATACTAGGGCTCAGATTCCAGTTTCCACTTAGACATGAATCCTATTGGCTAACTTTGAGCCATTCAGTATGTCTCAGCTTATCCTACTTACAGCAGTGTTGTGGAGGTATAATTGTAAAGATTACACCAGTGCTCTACTGTGAGCTTCTTATTTGTTATTCATAAAAAAATAGAAAATAAATATGGTTAAAACTGCAGGCTAAGTCTGCAATGATAAGCACACTCATGTAGAAATAATACCCTCTGTTGGATTTACTTCCAAGTAAATTTACATAGGATTGTGCTACACATGAAATCTACTTCCTTTTAGAATAGTCTAAACACTGTTTAGTCTATAGTCTATTAGCCCTGTTGAACTCAGTAATATTTAATATCCTAGTAAGCATTTTTTGGAGCAGTCTAGGATGGGTGCTTAATTAATCTGGACTAAGCACATTTAAAATAAAGAAAATATCATTTGGGGGGAAAAATTCAACTGTTGGGTTTGATCCACAGTATTTTCCCCCAGGCATAAGGGTTTCTTCTAGTCACAGGAGGGACAGAGTTCCAGCAGAACTTCGTATTGGAAGAACGAAGGGATTTTTTTTACTGAAGTCTCTCTTCTGCCTGAAGTCTCCAGTGCCACTGCAGAGGAGTTTGGGGAGTCTAGAGCGGGAAAGACGGATCAGTGAAAATGATCAAAACTCTGTGTTTGCTCTACCAGTTGCAACCCATGCACATAATGGGAAATCTGGGTCTTTGAGGTTCCCCCTCAAGGTATATACTTTAGTTTTTGTATCTGTTTTTTATTTTGTAGGGTGAACAGAAATAATGATTGTCTTCTCAGGGTTTCTTTCTGTTACAAATTTGCATTAATGGTTGAGTGTGTTTCTTGGGCTTTGAATTTGGTTTTTATTGTTCGTAATGGTAAAATTTAAAGAATGTGATGTGTGGGAGACCCTTTTTTTCCCTAAACCCTCAGCTGGAATTTTGTCCAATTTCAAGTGGATTGTTATAGTATTTACATGATTTTAATAGGGACAACAGAAGACACAGTGTCCTGTCTTTGAATTAGCCCTTTTGGATGGCTTGACACTTCTGATGTGTACTTAAGATAAATATTGATGAAGCCATGGTGTCATGGAATGTGTTTCAGAAGGAATTCCATTTCCTCTTTCCAGTGCTAAAGCTGAGTTGCAGTGCATATCTCTTTCTTGGTTTTGCATCATTTGCATCTCCCTTGCAGTATGGATTTTGTTGGCCTGCACCATTTCATATTTAACTTAAATGCAGTAATAATTATTATTATTATTATTATTATATATTAATATATAATATTATATTATATACTACTATATATTATTAGTATTATTAGTATTATTATTTTTGTAAAGTGCCATGTACATGGATGGTGCTATATAAATATTGTTGTTGTTGTTGTTGCTGTTATTATTATTATTATTATTATTATTATTATCATCCTTTATTTATATAGTGCCATCCATGTACATGGTGCTTTACAAAATTAAAATACAACAGTTAACATAGATAAATACATAATAAAATGAAGATATAGAAAATGAAAAAGATCAAGGGTATATACAATTACAACCAGTACAACATAATGTTACCATAATGCCAATAAAATACAATATCTAATTAACAATAAAATTAACAATTAACAAATTAACAATATCTAATTAACAATAAAAACCAGTCCAACAGTAATACAATAAAGAAGAAAATGGTGTGCATTTGAAAAAGCCTATGCGATAACCAAAAGCTTTGGGGGAAGCTAGCTACATATGCAGCAAAACTGCATAATTAATTTCAATTATTTTTTCAAAAGTAAATATGAATATATGAATTATATGTAAGTTTACTTAAGGTTTAAAATATTGAAAACTATGTGATCTCTGTACCGCAACCTAAAATTGACAACATTTACCTGATTAACCTGATGACTGCATGGGCTAGCTTTGAGACCACATACCACAGCATCAACAATTCTTCCCAGGCTCTAAATTTGCTACATGATTTTTCACATTAAAACTGTGACATCTATAAAAAACATAAATTGAATTCTTGTGCAGTAAGTTTTCTTTTGAACTGGCTGTTCTCCATTCTAACTTGTACACTGAAGCACTTTGAGTGTTTGACTAGGATCTGAGTGTTTAAGCCCTCACTGACTCTTGAAACTCATTTGGTTAGAGAACAATTATGTTTCATGGTTTTAAGTTACAGGAGGGTAGATTTTTGATCGTACACTGGAAGGAATGTCTTGACAGTGAGAGCAGTTTGGCAGTGGAACTATTTGCTTACACAGGTGATGTGTAAGAGGCTGGACAGCTACATGCCATGAGTGGTGGTCTAGCTAGAGAAACTGCACTGAACAGGAAGTTGGACCCGACGGCTCACAGGACCTCTTCCAAGCACAATTCCTCTTGCCCAATTCCTCTCTTAATGACACACTTCATAATATATCAATACAAAGTAGATATTTTCCCCTGATTTTGTATGTTGAATTGTGTTTCCATAGCATGGAGATATGAAAAAAATCCTCAGGCCTGAATCCTATTGGTAATCCCAACTAGAGAAGACCTGTTGAATGATGAGCCAACATCTATGTAGATCGTACTGATTCAGTGGGTCAACTCTAGTTGGAACTAACAATATAATTGTTATAATTGTTTTATAATTGGTCTTCTTTTTGTGGAGTTTCACTCAATCCCACCTTTATACTTCTACCATCCTTTCTTTGATTCAGACTGTGAAACCTTCTATCTTCCTACATCGAAGTCCAGATTTGTACCATATTAATCCATGTAGGAAGAAAAAAGGTTGTATATATGTAGTTTATTTCTACAAAATGTACCACAAGCCTCACAGATTTTTTAAAGCAAAGTATGCTTTGTTTCACAGTGGATCTCTGCAGGACCAAAATGGATCACCAAATTTATTTTCTATCCTATAGCAACATGTGTCAATATTGTTAATCTGTGTGCTTCCTATACAGAGAAGAAAGAGTAAGACTTGTTAAACAGAAGTGAAACAAAAATCCCTCAGCTAGCTTTTGTATCAAAATTACACAGCTTTCTAAAACCAAAGAAATACAATTTCCAGCAGCACTGTATTATTTTGGGATCTCTTCTTAGAAGAAAGAGGCTGATAGCCTTTACAGCATTCATTATCCTTGTTTGCAAAGTGATTAAAGAGTTTATCACTGCTGTTACAAAAAGTTTTCTGCAAAAGTCCACTGAGAAGAAATTGCCAAAAGACAAGCAAACCAATCAGAAATGCAATTATTTAGCCAGGTGGTAAAAACTTAGCACCTTGAAAAGACTGTAAAAATAGATGAAGGGAATGGTTGTGCATTTCCTACTTTATATTCTTATCTAATGCTAACATTGAGGCACATATAAAGGGCCTGCTATGACAGACAAGAAAAATGTTTCGGTGCCTAGCATACCGCTGAGCATTCTGCCAAATGACTTCAGAAAAGTTATTTTGTATGCCTTGAATTTATACACATTTTTTCAGACCTGAAAATCTTTAAATTGTTCATGCATAACTAGCAATAAAGTCTGGCATTTAGATAATAGAAAACTGGAAGGACAAGCACACTTTTAAATCTTGATAGGACACAAATGAGAGAGCTGATGTTGAGACGGAGGAAGAAAAGGATGGAAAACTAAGCAACTGTTTAGAATATTTGACTATGCAACATGCTTCAAATAAGAATTTTATGTCAGGTGATTGGATAAGACTTAAGCTACCACTAGTAAGAAATCATGTATGATAACCCCCTCCTAAGTTTGGTAAGATGAACTTGTGTGTACATCAGAATGTAAATGTTTGCAAACTTAGTTCTCCGATGTGAGAATGAAAAATTTAAAGCATTTTTGCTCAGCTGGTTAATATCTCAAGAGTTTTATCTGTTTTTCAATATTATTTTTTACATTTCAACACTTTTCTAACAAACATTTTATGGGGTTGGTTTCTTTATTTGCATGTGCTGTCTTTTTGTGGCTATAACATTAAGTTTGAAGAAAGTGCATTTTTGAACAAAAAATAAAAACAAAAAGTACTAGTCTTTTCATTTTCATGCAGCCTAGGAGACCTTTTGGCACTCTACTTGTTTTTTTTTCCCCACCACACAGATATACTTTCTCATTGAGGACAAGAAAATTTGCAAATACTTGCCAGCAACCTTTTAGTAATGTATGCAGGTATAAGTTGCATTATGCCTGCAGACTGTTTTTATTAGACACTGTATGTGGCTATATCCAGGTGACAGAGACAGCAGCAGAGATCCATTGACATGTTGAACATAGATTGATGTACATTGAGTGGCAAGTACATGATCTGCAATGAGCCTCTTTTCATCTGTAATGCAGCTTGAGGCCTCATGGTGGAACATTTAAAAGTGCAGTGCAGAACATGTACCAATGTGTATCACACTGCACTTTGTTAAATGCACATGGCTGGCACCTTGCCACACAATTGCAATGACCCACTGACATTGCACTAGGCTGATATCCAGCATAGGCACTGCATAATGCAAGCAGAATATAGCTCCACTGACAGTTATTTATGCTTCACTGTGGCAATGTGGGATCTTGGCCATTCTTTATATGCCTAGAATACATATATGTAGTTGTCATCATCTCCATAAAACTGTAGAATACATATATAACTGCTGTCCTCCCGCCTACCCCATTGCATTCTTTTCCCCATAAAAAAAGATGAACAGGAATTGGAGTGGGATTGATTATACATATGGGCATAATATGCTTTTCATTTTTTAAATTAACGTTTTTAAAGTTGATTACGTTTAATGCTTTTTTTTGTATTCTAGACTGTTTTATGCTGTGTTTTGACGTGTCATGTAAGCTGCTTTGGCCCATATATGAGAGAAAAGTAAATTTGGCCCATGTATGAGAGAAAATTAAATTTAAATTTAATTGCACTCTAAAATGGAATCAAGAGGATTTTGTTTTTGTTATCTGAAACTGGTGGTTAGGCAAACAATACAAGTAAAATATCCAATGCTATACTAAATCCCATGTAAAGTGACCCTATGCCATACTCAGCACTTCTCGTGCTAGGTATAAATAATGAAGTACCTTATATTGCTTTCTTTTTCAAAATAACTAACCTGTATATAAGTAATGTAACTATTAGAATATAACAAGAAATAACTCCTCTCTTTTGACAATATAAGTGCAATTGGTCTTGGTTACTTTATAGCCACAGGGGTAGTGGAATTCCTCCTTAGGCATGATTTGTTCCATAGGCTAATAGCATTCTGATTATTTTTTTTAAAGAAGTATGTATTAAGATACTGTTATTCAGTATATTTAGTATACCATACAGTATCTGTTTAGTTATTTTAGTTATTTTTTAATCAAGAAAATGGTTTGAAAGGTTGTGCAAATGCAGTTTAAAGGTGAAGATCCTTGAGAAAGGAGTACATGAGGTATGGATTTGCTGACCAAAAGTTAGCAGATCTGTCCAGACAGGTCACATAATCGCAGTCATCCCCACTGTGATGAGATTTTTTAACTATTTCTATTAAATCCAGATGAAATGGGATGAATATTTAGGATAATCTCTTAGAGAAGGTAATATGATTTTAGAAAAGAGGAAGTCCATTACAATATAAGGCATATCTCAACTAGCAAAACCTCCAACAATGAAGGTCCTTTTTATAGGGTCTTTTTGTGCCAACCCATCCTCCTTATTGTGTGTCTAGCTGGAAATTTCTCAGCAGCATTGGCATGGGGAGGATACTGATAAAGAGTTGAAAAAACACAGACCTTTTGCACACTATGGCCCCATCCTGGTATGGAGACACATTGAAAATCTGGTAATAGGCCTCTTTTGCACCACCATTGCATTATCTGGGGTCATGCAGAAAGTGCAGAAATGCTATCCAGGCATTTCCTTCCTCAGTGCAGCACAGGAAGAAGCCAGCTGCACTGCAGAAGAAAGGAGCATGTCCCAAGCACTACTATCTGCTGGCAGCTGGCCAGGTGCGGAGGAGAGCATTTGGGAAAAGCACCATCCCGGCAAAGGTACTGCAAGGCTGATGCCAGGACATCATGGGATGCAGGTAAGATGCAGAAAAGGCCACAGACTTTCAGTGTCAGGTTATAGAACTGTATTTATCTAATCATGCAATAAAGCTTAAATTGGAAAATAATGAGATTCTACTGTTGCTATGTGGGTCTTCCTACAATAAACAAGGGAAACAGTAGTTTCCTCTACAATCCCTTACTGAGCATTCATGAACAGTAAAACAAAGAGAAAAGAGAAAGAACAGATAAGCCTACCTCAGCAGCTGCTCTTTGTATGTTAAAAACATAAAGTTACAGATTTGGCCACCAGAATGCAAAGCATAATGAGAAAAGTGGAAGCTGGTAAAAGAAAAATCCCTCTCTGGATGTATTTGAGAAGGTATCTCCAAGTGGTCTCCAGAAGGTTCAAGGGGTTTTGTTTACTTGGGCAAGACTTATCTGACCCAGTTTTTGAATTTCACATGTGCATATTGTTAATTTTGAATAAAATATTTCCAGAAATGTGTTGTACTGCTCTTCATTTTCATGGTGTAGGAATCTAGTCCTATTTTATTTTCCATTTTCTTTCTGCCCCTGGTACCAAATTATTTGTTAAAGAAATCATGCCCAGGAACATATCTTCTTTATTAACTAGACCTACTATGGCTATGTTTTTTTTAAAATATGACAAAAATACATAAAGAGTATCAACTCTTATTTAGAGATATAATTCTTCACTAATTTTCTTCTCAAAGGCAGGGACAAGTAATTTCTGCAATTTTCTTCCCATTGTGAAATAATTCTCCCCAAAATAGGCACATGGTTATTTTGCACAGGAAACATCATTCTCTGAATAGAAAATATCAAATTTTTGCATTGTAAATAATATTTTATCACCGAAAGACTAATTCCTGCACAGAAAATGCTATTTTCTATGCAGATCAACCATGTGCACATTTTGTGCAGAATACATCCCCAATTACAGCATTTCGTGTGCACAGAAAACAACATTTCATGTATAAGACTTAATATTTCTCCACTGAAATTTTATTTTCCATGCAGAAACTGCTGTTTCCTGCACAGAAAATGCTATTTTCTGGGTAAAAACCACCTTGTGTGAATTTTGCACAGAATAAGGCGCAGACATCAAAGTTTCTCATCAGTCCAGAATTATTCTAATGGGGGTTTCTCAACACTATAAAAACACATTTTTGACCATTTTCCAAATATTTTCAAATATTCTTTCTATCCTTACTCTTATTTAAATTTAGCTTTTTATTGATGATGCAAATACCATCACGCAAGTTCTCCATTTGCTCCCTCAGTTGAATCCAAACCAACTCAGCTTAACCCACCAGTTTTAAATTATGCCATATTTACTTCCTTGATACAGCTTGTAGCAGTTTGGTCAATATTACAGTGATGATTTTAATATTAGATTAGATTTCTCAGTGATTCTTCACAGACTGCAATTTATATCTACTAGTGCTTTTTCTCTGCTTATAAACTCTCTATATGCATTTCCTTTTTTCCTTCCTTACTTCCTTTCTTCCTTCCCCATCCTTCCCATCCCTCCCTGTCTCCTACAACTCCCCCCACTTTGGCATTCCAAAATATTATCAAGTCTAATTGGGAGACCTTCTAGCATAATTGGTTTAGCTTGCTTTTAGAGGCATTAATCTGTTCTGTGGTGGTCACGAAAATAGTCAGAAACACCGCCTTTGATGATATGCTAATGATGACCTTTGCAAGTCAGTCTTTTGTTCTTTCCTTAATGTCTGCATTAGCCCTGCCAATCCTGTCAACAGTTAACAGTGGAGGCCTTGTGAGTAATCTTGAAATCCCCATTTGTCAAGCAGCTATGTCTTTCAGTACTTCAAGTTGTCTGCGGTAGTTTTTCTACTAAAATATGTTGTTAATTGGATGAAAAGGAATTAATACTTCATGACATACACTGCTGAATTCTTTACAGGAATATCAATATAGTGTATGTTGACCTGGCTATCCACTGTCCACTCTTACAAATAAATGCATACCTGATTAAATCAACTTGTGTGGTTCCCTTGTATGTCTAGCTTGTCTACTAGACGAGCATAGATTTACCAGATTTCAGGGTCTGATCCTGAGTGACCAGTTTTCATGGTTTGTCTCCAGGCATGACATGAGGGTGCAAATTATGCTCTTTTCATAGACTAAGTTCTGGGCAAGAGAGAAGGGGTCTGTGCAGATCCCCATCAGCTTGCTACAGTTTACAAGGCTTAAATAACTTATTGCTGCAACTTGCAAAGACTCTCCAGTGGGGGTCTATGCATTTAATTAGTTGGCTTCCACCTTCCCTACTAGTCTTTGTAACATCAAGGCTCCAGCCTGCATCCAGCTTCTGACTAGAATCAAGTTGGCCTTTACTTCTCACTAGATTGATTTCACAGATCCAGCTTTAAAAAGTGCCCTTACTGGCACTTATCTCTAGCTCCACCCTTTAAACACAAACTTCATGTAAAAGTGTTCTCTCAGAACCGATTAGTTTAAGGTAGTGTGCTCTTTTTTATTATCCGTGGTTTTAGATAACGCAAGCCAGCTCCGTAGCTATAAAACAAACTGTATCCTTTATCACAGTAACATTAGAAGCAATGTTATCTTGTCAAAGTGCATGTAAAGTGCAGTGTTGTTACATTAACCCATTCATATTGCTGACAGTCTTTGCCAGTAACTTAGACACTAGTTCTCTCTATCTTTTTCTCAGCTGCTTAAACACAGCTCAGCCACTCTTCCAAGCCAAGATCTCACTGAAGGACCCTTTTTACAAACAGACTCTGCCTTATATATAATTCCTCTCATTCATAAGCCCCTCCCATACACACCACTGTGCTAGGTCTCACTTGTAAGGTACTAGTCCTGTTGCCTCGCAACTTGCCATCAAGTTGCACTTGCATTCCAAATAGATGACCACCAAAGGAACTTTGTCCCAGCCAGATTAAATGATCCTTACTCCTTCTGTTTAAGTAAGAGAGGAGGAATAATTTCCTCATTTCACCTTCATCTGGCGACATCCCCTTTATTTAAGATTTCTGTGTTAGTTTCCAAAGAGGATAAATACATTCTCTCTGTGTGTTTGAATTACAAGCTATGGGCAACTGTAGTTTGTATATAATGGATAATCCTTATATAATGGATAATCTAGGGCTGTCCCTAGATTTCAGGTGTTGGCCTAGAATCCTGAACTGGCAACCTAGACGAGCATGTGTCCAAATCCCAAATGCCTGGAAGTTGTTGAGCACCTTTTCCTCTTCCTTAATTGGTCCGATAACTGGGAAGAACACAGTGTAAGCAATCCAGTTCCCTCCAACCTTGCATGATCAGGATGTGATCAAGATGTCAACAGTTAGTAATGAAGAACAATGTGCAAACTAAGAAAGGCTGTTGAAGTTTGCTTTTGCCTGACTCTACAGGGAAGGGCAAGATTCTACCTCCAAATCTCTTGCAGAGTTAATTGAATGAACTCAGCATGCAGCAATTGAAGTAAGTGGAGGACAAAAGGGGGGATGTGGGAGGAGGCAAAAGAAACTGCAACATTTTCAAAGCAGAGGAAAAGTAGGGTGACAAAGAATGAATTGGGACTGTCTGGGTCAAATTGGGGCAGCTGGAAGGTATGAGATAAGTGCTTTCCTTAGAATCAATTTACACTGCATCAGTTTCTTATGCGTTCCTTATACATGGCTCCGGTAGATCAAGAACTTCGTATTAGTTTTAGTAAAGAACTGATTTTCTAAAATAGGGAGGATGACAATGAGAATGAGGGCTCTTCATGGAGCACTTTGCCAAGAGACTACTACATTAATATTTTTAAGCCTCAGTCAAAGGCCTTGTACTCCAGGGCTTTTTAAAATCTGTTAACATTATTTAATATTATTTAAATATTTCTCATAGACTAGCATTATTATTTTTGAAGTCTGATATTAATAGCAGCTTATTCTCTGTTTTGATGGTGTTTATTTCATCTTTATCCCTACAGGGTTGTTGCCACAGTATATGCTGTTATTTTCTTTGCTTCTCTGTTTTATGGTATCATGGTATTTTATTGCTTGCAGGTTTTTTTTATTTTTATTTTTATTTTGTTTTTTTATTTTATTGCTTGTAGGGTTTTTTTTTTTTTCTTATTCTGGTTATCTTTATGTTGCCTAAAGACTAAGTTGATACACAACTTACAAAGGCAAAAACTAAACAAATATGTAGCAAAACACTATTCATGCCAAAGAGGCAACTGTCAGCAGGAATTTTCAAAAGGAGAATCCTAACGGAAAGGAAGCCAAAAATTGTATAGCAGAGCATGGAATACCAACTAACTGGGGGAAGGATAACAGTGAGTTATTTTTCTTGTTGTCAACTGCTCTTAAGTTAACTTTGACTTATGGTGGCCCCATCATTATCGTAGCTTATGTCTTATAGACTCAGGGCCATGGCTTCCTTGATAAAGTCTACCTGTAATACCGTCTTCCTTTACCTTAACAAGCATTTTTTTTAAGTGAGTCATGTCTTCTCATGATATGGAGTCATCTACCTGTCTTAAATTGTTGAGCTTCTTTCCTCCAATTTCCACACCACCTTCCTCTGAGTTTAATCCTACTTTATATATTACATGACAATTTCTATACTACAGTTATAGTGCTATTATTCCACTTTCAACATTCTTGGAAATCCCAGGGTTTGCAGTTTAGGGAGGGGCATTTACAACTCTCAGCCAGAGAGCTCTTTGGCCTCAGTGAACTACAAACCCCAGGATTCCATAGGATGTTGAAAGTGGAATCATAGCACTATAACAGCATAGTGCAGAAAGGCCCCAAGAGTATCAGTGCTGTGAAATTCATCTCCCTATAGATATTATGCAAACACCTATAATTTTGAGCTTGAGACAGTTAAGTTAAGCTCTTCACACAGGGTTTCCCTAACAGGTGATTCCCTCTTTTACCTTTTTCCTGACTGAATAGTGATTTATTTGCATTTTATATTGTAAATTGTTATGGTCACTACCACTTTTATTTTCATAAAAAATAATTAAATGTTAAATATATACATATTTATCTAATATTAAATATGTCATTATTTCCCCCAACTAATTATCCCTTGTAGTCACTGTTGCATGGAATTCAGTGTTAAGAACAGCACACTTGTGTTCTGTGGTTGAATGTTGCTGGCTATGGAAATAAAACTCATGCTTAATTTCTCAGAAGTGAGGTTTACTATGTCATTATTATCTGACAAAGTGCTTTGTAATTTTGGTGCTTCTTAACCTGTTGTGAAGTTGTTCAGTAGTGTATGTGTATGGATGCAGGGGGAAAGAAAGATTTCGTTTAAGTTTACAGAACCTCATTTTATCACTTAATCAGTGTTTCTTCTTGAGAATTTTCTACCTGATTGGTTACTATTTGTTGTGCCTAAGTGTTCCTGAGTTGTACATGGGAACTAATGAACACAAAACTTTAGATAAATATTCTATATTTATCTGGGTTATCTTTACAGTTACTTGTCTCCGTCCCTTTTATCTTCTGGAGGTTATCCTCTCATTAGCCCTTCTCCCTGCTTATGTACCTGAATCCTATTGTTAGTCCCAACTTCAGAAGAGCCATTGAATGGACTGGATTTCCTTGCATCATTCAGCCACTGAGTCAATAGTTCTACTCTAGCTGGACCATCTTTTTATTTCAGAGTCATAATGCTTGGAAAAATGGTAATCCTGCCCCACCTCCCTTTCCATAGATTTCATATGGGAATGAGAAGTTGTCCTTATTTAACTAAGGATAGCCTCATGACCAACCCATTGTAATTTATAAGGACTAGGAAGACATTAGTCCATTTGAGAATTGCAACCCAGATTGTGTTTTTTGCTTTTTTTTTTTTTTTCATTTAGAAGAGCAACAGAGCAGTTATGTGTGCATTTAAAACTGGGCAGGTCAATGAATTATCTTTTCTGTTATGCTTGCCAATAAAAACAAAATGCCTCTTCTGAATTATATATATGGATGCTTAAATTTACTCTGGCAAAAAATGCCTGAGACTGGCTTCTTCTTTTTTCCCCCTGCCACCAAGAACTGCTTTGCAGTAGTCTAGTTCTACAAAAAGAAACCTATGCCATTACTTGAGCTTGCATGGAGTTAGTAGAAGATCCGAAAACAGTTCAGCTTGCCGAATAAGCTTGTACAGAGAAAAGTGTAGGAACAAATTACTTAGAAATTCCTGCATTACTTTCTTCAATGGTCTAACCAAATAATTAGTTTGGGCACAGAAAAAAATCACTTACACTAGTGTATTTAAATTAGTTTAATACAAGTTAATGAGACTGAGCTATCTTTAATGTAATTACTGCTAATGCTTTCTACCATTTATTTACTGGCAGCAGAGAGCTTGCTAGAGAGCAACACTTATTTAAATCCAGGAGGGAAGTGATGTAATCAGTTGCAAGTGTGCTTAAAATTGACAAAAATTCCAGAGGCAAGAGTTCAGAAAACTGTCTTCTTCATCTGGAGATTAGCAGATTACCCATCCCTGGAGTGGAAGAAATTGCCAGTGTTGGTGAAGGCAAACTGGGGAAGAATCCCATTTATAGAGATTTATGGACATTTCCTTGGGCCCAAATACTGTCCTTGTACATTAAATCTGTCTATTTCATCCAGTTCTATCCAGTTCTGTTAATAGCTAATTTTTGATGTGTCATATATGCATATTTCATTTCCCACTTGTGTTTACTCTGCATCACAGGTTTTGTGGTTGTTGTTGTGTGACTTCAAATTGTTTCCTGTTATGGGGTTTTCTGGAGCTGAGTATGTGATGTATGCAAGGTCACCTAGTGGGCTTCCATGGCCAAGCAGGGAATCAAACCCTGGACTCCAAAGTCATAGTCCAATGCCCAAAGCACTTCACCAACTGCATACAGTTATACTGATGAAGGTGTTTTGATGATGAAGTATCCAAGCTATGTTGCTTAAAAATTAAAATATTCTGAGAATGCAAATATAGTGTACATGATACATTTAAACATGATTTTCAAGCAGATTGTTAACAGCTTAATAAATTACAAAATTTTAGATTTAACAGAACTTCAATATTTACGTGTATAACATTTTTTTCAAAAAAAAATCTAATTCTAGCTTGGCTTTCCTTTAAAGAAATAACAAGATTAAAATCATTTGTTTCTAGACAAAATAAAGTCAGTATTTTAAAATGTTTCAGGAGGTTTGCAGTCCTTGAAAAAAATGGTTTGGATTCAGGCCACATAGGACATAGTATCGTGCTGTATTGAGTGCAGGCACTTTGGTTCCAGACATCCTGTGATCTGGACTTGCATTCACAGAATGTTTGTAATCTCAGCATCTGCTGTGGAGAACTGGTTTATCCTCTGGAACAGTAGAAGGGAAGACATTAGACAGAGGAGGCAGTAGGTGAAAATGGTCCTTCTTTCCTTTTCCACGAAAAGGAGCTTTCATTAGATAGTAAAACTTTCAGTGAGTAGAAGGCTGTCTCTGTATCCTGAATACACGAGGGGGGGGTTAGGAAGAAAGCTGAAGAAAAAAACAGGGAGGGGGAGGTTTTCCCCATTTTTTCCCAAATCCTGTTTCTTTCTGGAAGAAATGAGGGAAGTAGACTATGAAATATTTTCTGGTAGAATGATAAAATATTAAAGTTTTGCTGATATGTATTCCCTCCCATTATTTCTAGAAACTTTGTAGCTGATACACTTTTATGTATAGTATCTCTTATCATTGTATTTCCTTGGTTTCTTTGTCTTAGTTTTTTTTTTAAATAGGAATCAGTGCTTTGTTTCTGTTTGGTACTATGGAAGGCTAGAAAAGACAAAATAATCTTCTTTTTTACTAATGTTAGTGGAATTTTCTGTTTTTATAGAGGACTGGTTTGTTTGTTTCTTTTTGTTTTTGCATGCTGTTCATAAACTATCAAAACCAAACAGTTTCCTTATCATTCTGGTGTTCATTTCTGCTGCAGCTCTATTTGTAAGAATAAACTTTTAAAAAGTAAAGTAAACTTCTGAATAAATTTCAATGTTAATATATCAAGCTTGATATCTGAGGCCAAGCCAAGTTATATATAAACCATTGTATATTCCAAGAATAAAGTGACTTTCAGTCTATAAATATTGCATTTTTGTTCTTTTTCTAATTTTTTCCCCATGCTTCAGAATGTCTAGAATGTTCACATCTCTAGTCCAATTTTTCTGATATCTCAATGTGCTAAATGATACCTAGATTAATCTATAATCTGGGTAGAGAGGCGTGGAACGTTCTAAGGTTTAGAAATTTGAATCTGAAGTGATTCATAACACTTTAAAACATAACAATTTTATTCAGGACTACACTTGCTGTTTTGGTTTTTTAATCTCACTACTACAAATAGGTTTTAATCATAGGCACACCTACCTGGAACTACAGGGGCATTTATTTTGGCAAAAACTTCTATAGTGTTGAACTGTAAAACACAAGTAAAGAAAAGAGAGAGACAGGGAGAGAGTTGTGTTTATTTCTTCTACTTTGGGTAATTGTCTGCTATTCTTCTCCTGTAGCTGTCCTCAATTTATATCAGGGGAAAACATGTTCTGTTGGGCTTGTTTCTGGCATATCTTTATTTATGTTCTCTATTGAAACAGTGTTTGCCTTCCAGCTAGGCAGAAATCCTGAGAGCATCTTGTAGCATTCTTGAAATGATTTGCTAGGTTCCTCTTAACAACTGAGAAGAATGCAGAGGCTGGGGAGGTGGAAGGAGGGAGAACAAGAAAGGATGTGTTAACAGGACTCTGATAAGACCTATCACTTCTGTTGGATTTTTCTATAGCTGCTCAATTTCACTTAATATCTAAAGTGACTGAAATTGTTTGTCTTTCAACATGACAGAGACATGATCAGTAATAAAGTTGCATCTAACTAAAGTAGCATTCATTCATCCCTTTAATGCTGAAGGTACAAATTAATGGGAAGGCTGGAGGAAAAACAGCAGATTGCATTGGTCCAAACTCCAGGTTCTACACCATTTAGGATCAAGCCCCTTGCCCCCATTATTTTCCTCCTTGGCAAAATTTAATGAACGAGCAGTAGCAATTTCATTTCGTTTCCCAAGGCTTTGCTAGCTGGCGAGATGAATTAGCTCTCTGTGGGAGAGATGGAATTCCATAAAAGATGGGGGGGGGAATGATGTACCAAAATGGCAGTCATTTCAGAGAGACATGTGGCCAGTTTTATGGTTGATTTGTATGAATCACTTATGGGGAAAAAACAATAATGTTTTGGTATGTAGCGATATAGTTTCACATAACTTACACTGCATATCACATAAATGGATAACTGTAGTACCCATATTCCTCTTAATCATTGTTCTTTGCTTCCCTCTTCCCCCAGTGTTTTCTTCCTTGAGTAATGAACATCTGGCTATCATGCAACTGAAGTACAGGTGGGAATATCTGCTGGTGCTGCTTCTGTTCCTATCTTATGCAAAGTTTCATTTATTTAAAATTCTTTCCACCATGTGCCTGATAATATGAACATCTTTAAAATATGTTTCATTTGTGGCATTTTATTTTCCATTTGTTGTCTCATTAATTTATTTCATTATCATTTAATTCATTTTTCACTTCTCATCCATTTTCATACAGAAGACACAGCCTGTATTCTGTTGACTGTAACTTTGGAGTTTTCTCTCCAAATGGCATGACATTTTCAGCACTTTTACTACTCCATGGGGCATCAGATCCACCAAGCTGCAGATAGATTGGATAAAGAATCCCTGTTGTATAAGTAATTTTTTAAAAATGACATCCTTTATCATTGTTTCATGGTTGAGACTGGACAGTTTTAAAGTATTGCAATTTCCAAACACTCCAGGTTTCCTTTCCATCCATAATGTTGTAGGACTATAAATACAATGGTGTAAATATATAATATAATGGATAAATAAATAAGCCAAAAAAAATATTCAGGCTTTGGAGTTTATGGAAAGACACTTCCATTTGCACTTATGACTCAGTCTTGCAAAACATCTAAAGCAAATATAATGTCACACAGGGGCAAGGCAGGGCATAATTTGTATTCATTTTTTTTCTTGATCGTTGTTCTTGAAGAATAATAACTAAGACAGTTTGACAACATATATTTTTTCATTATTTCCTCTGTTAAGACAATACAGTACCATCACATATCTGTCATTATAAAATGCAGGTTGTATTCAACCTATATTCCACTTCCCCTTTACTGTACACAAATAAAAATTTAACATTTGTGAAGGTTTAAACAACAAAGAATTTATGTACATGTTTATTGCTGGAAAGGTAGTAGAAACACTCATGGTGTACAATACTCTATTTCCACTTCTGTTCAAGTAACATAATGATTATCATTTTATTAGGACTATGGTGAAGGAACCACACTTTGATATTAGATTTTTTTTTAGGGTTTTGTTATAAAGTCTGTATCCATATAGTTACAAGCTTCTCTTTCACCTGCAAAATGTCCTGTCCCATTATTTTTTTGTAATGGAAATAGACAATTCAGAAAGCTTGTGAATATGGATGCAACATAACTGGTCCTTTGTTCATTGTTCATTGTGCTAAAGATTCTTGTGAGACTCTGCTCTGCACAAAAAACAATTTCTACAGGTTTCTGGTATTGCAGAAGTTCCTTTGGAATTAGAAATGTGAGAAAGCTGAAAGAGAGAGAATGGGCTAGAAGGGAATAAATTGTCAGGAACAGAAGAGGAAAAATATGTGACTAACTTTGTTTTGCATAATTCAATATCTTCGGTATGTATTATCATTGAAAAAGCTGAACCATATAAAAATAAATATTACTTGATGCCACAACAACCAGTTCTTGAGCACACAAGGCTATTCCACACATCTACATTATTTTTCCATCTCTATTTTAGGAGTGGGTATGTGCCTCTTGTCCAATTTGCTATGACCAAGTGTTCCCCTCCTTCCCCCATTTACTGTGGCAGTGGTAGTAAAAACTGGTGCTTTCTCTTTAAACAAGAAATGTGCCCTAAGCACACCTTCTTAATGAGAAGAATTACACTCTTTGATGTCTCCAGTAAGTGGCTTCTACTTATAAACAATGGGAATGTGTGAATCCTTTAGGCATTTTAGAATGGTTGAATTTGTTACAACAAGTGGTTCCTCCTCTGGCAGATACAGTAAGACAGGAGGGCCTAAGGAGAAGAAGGAATAGAAATGAAGAAAATGCATCATGTGACTCTGTTAGTAGAATTTAACTGGAAAGAGTAGCTAGAAAACAACTGAAGAAGTAAGATCAGGGAGCAATTGACGGGAAAAAGTGAGTCATCAAATGGAAAGGAATGTGTGATTAAACTGTTTGTTTTGTCTTCAAGAAGTTAAGGCCTTTACAGAATGCCAGATCCTTCAGGTTGCCGCCACCACCACCCCACCTGCTTGCCTGTGTGTCTTTCAGGTAGACAGACTCTTCACTTCTCCTCCTCTATTGATTTTATTCTGGTTTCCACTCCTGCAGTTAAACCAATCCTTTAGTTTTTATTGTTGCTCATAGAGTGATAGCCCCTTGAATAATTAAATGGAATGGGGGTTTTTTCAAGCCCACCCTCTTGTTTCCTCCTGTCTTGACTTTTTGACCCTCTATTCCCTACCTATTCTGTTTACTACCTGCCCTTGATTCAGTGGGTCATGTCTTTGGGGGATTTGGTGAGGTTCGAACTATTAGTTTGCAGCCAAATGATTCATTTACCAAAACTTTGATACCCTTAAAGTTGGGGGACTTTGGGGTCCACCTACAATGCCAGCCCTCTGTAGAATTTGGAGAAATTATTGTTCAGAGGAGACCTGTGAGAGATGGGTAGCGGCAGGATCTTTTAATCTATGCATACGTATGCAGAGAGGCTCCAGTTCAAAGATTAACAGTGTGTTTTATTGGAAATTACAACATGCGCACACAAGGAAACAGACACTCTCAAGAACCGCACAAGGCTATCAGAAAATAAGGTGTGAATGGTTGGATGGAGAGAGATTAGGGATGAAAAAGGTTGATAGTTACCAGTCTTGAAGAAAAAGTTTGAACGCCATCTGAAGGTAGCATAGACTAAAAGCACTCTGGGTGTTACATATTGCATCTGAAATGTTACGAATTGCTGGAACTAATGTCAGAGTTTATATACCCTTTTTCCTATCCTGAGGGGATATTCGGGCAAAGTCTAAAACTTTATCATGGGACTGACCAAAGGGTTCCAGGATAGGTGACTGCTTAGACACCGGAGTGACAAAATTTATGGGAATCATGATAACCTCTTGAAATTTGGATCTACAAGGAGTGTATGAAAGATCTTTGTAGGGTGAGATCAAAAGAGATGGTTCCTGATTGTCTTATCTGGGCTTGTTCAGAAATGCAAAGAACTGAGATCCGGGAAGAAATTAGCTTGAACCTCTTGATGCCAGGGTTTTCTGCTTATGCCACTTTGAATTTATGGCCTGACCATTTCTGGCAATACACTCAATCCCATTAGTGTGGCTTCAATCAGGTATTTCCAGCTATAAGCATGTCCAGGTATGAAAACAAAAGGTACATTATTCAGAATGGGGGTGTCAAGTGTGGTAACAACCTATGCCCTCCCCATGTGTGTGTAGAAGTAATTGAACCTCGCTGTAACATTGTAATGCATTTATTATTTTTCATAAAGCAATAATAAACACAGTGGGGTCACTTGCATAATTAAATGGAAAGTTTTTTACACAACATACATACACATATCAAGTTCCTTCTTTCTTTGTTTTTCTCTCTCTCCTCTCCCCATGATACTGACAAAAGTGGATTCTGTCCTGACGCACAACCAGCCAAAAACAAAATCAGGAGGAGATCCAGAAGTAACTTTATTTGTTGCAGCAAAAAGATTCCCCAGGGAATGAAATTTCCACAAAGCAGGCATGATAAACAAAGAAAAGGCAGTATCCTTTATACATTTCTACATGTTAATGAGAAAACATCTGCAGTTACATCACTTCCATGTAAATCTGGTGGGCATCAGGTATCAAAAGGGCACGCATACTAAGCCAGTCTTGTACCAAGCATCCCATAATAATTTTGGCAATTTGCACCCCTCTGCTATCTTCTTTCAAGTTGACATGTTTTATTCACATTTTCCTAGGCCTGGCATTTGTCCTTCTCTGTTATCTTATACCTTGTATTCCTTTCTCATAGTTTTCCTTTTGTGTTATGCCTCCTTGCCAGGCCAGGCCAGAATGTTACAAATCATTAAGCCTAATGTCTCGGGCACCAAGCTAATGGGATATACAACATATTCTGTTAAACAAATGTTAATCAGGCAGGCAGGCTTGCAGCCTCTAGAAACAGAGACAGAGAGAAGCCTAATACTGAGTTCTCCTGGTTGACTCTAATTCCCATTATCTTAGAGGCCTCTCCTATCACCCACTAACCCCATTCTGTTTTTCACACACCATTTTTTTCAGTGAATCACTGAGTGGTTAGGTAAGGGTGGAACTTGGAGCTACACACCTGCCCTCTGCTTTCTTTTTTTAAAAAATTATGCAAGTGTAAGCCCACTGAACTAAATGAACAAGTCTGTTCTGCATGAATCCTGCCAGATCACATTTCCTGATAGGGAAAGAGGAGGCAAACAGCATATGGTGATTCAGCTATACACAAACATTTTCTTCATATTATCAGAGACATTCAAAACATTTCTGATCAGGAATACTCTCCCCTGATTCATAGATCAATCTTTGTAACTAGCCACATATTTTGCAGTGAATCAATGTGTTTTAATTGAAATTAGAACATATTTCCTTACCAGTTTTTAATATCTTCTCTACTTAACATTGAATAAGCAAGTCCTTTTAAAGACAAGTGAACAATGGACATGTTGGAACAAGTGAGAGAGTGTAGAAAAAAAGAGGACAGTTACAGATCAGTGGGAAAAGTTAATTAACAAGCTTTAAATATTTGCACCCACTTTCCCAACCTGAGAATTTGCAAATGTGTTGAAGTTCCATTCTCCCCAGGCAACAATGGTATCATGGAGTCTGTAGTCTATCTAGCTATGAAATTCCAAGCTAGGGAAGATGACTTAAAATTACGAAAAGACCTTCCAAGGTGCCAATAACAAAATGTTCCCCTTGGATTAAGGGTGAAAACTTCTGTGCCATTCTCTGACAGGCCCTTTCTACACTACACATTTATAGTGCTATTATTCCTATGGAATCCTGGGGTTTACAGTTAGGGAGCGGCATTTAGAATTTTCTTAGAATTTTCAGCCAGAGAGCTCTTTGGCCCCAGTAAAATACAAACCTCAGGATGTGGAATAAAGCACTGTAACAGTGTAGTGTGGAAATGGCCTAAATCTCATTGCCTGCTCTGGGTACAATTGTTTAAATAATTACTTAACTACTATTAACTTACTGAGGTCCATTATTAGTGTTGGTGTTAACTAATTTTCCTGTTTCTAATGTTACCAAATTTTAAAGAACTGTTTGACAATGGAATAAACTACTCAGTTTTAGGCTCCCCTTCTTTTAAAGTCTTTAAACAGAGGTTGGATGAGCATCTATCAGAATTTATAATTGTATAGTCCTGCATAACAAGAGACTGCAGTCTTAAAAATAATAGCATCACAGTACAATAAACAAGCAAAATTCCCAAAACTCACAGTATTGATTAAAATAGCAAATTAAAACAGATCCAGTTAGCAGGAGCAGGAATTTAAAATGTTGATGTGATTACTTTGTTCAGGAGTATCGAAAGACCCAATCTTGGGAAAAAGATGAAGTATATATAAAGTGATTTATTGACTGAATGTCTATGAATTTGTTGCCCCACAAAACAAGATGTGCTTTTCCAGTTATACAGAATTTATTAATATGTTTATTGTGGTGGTTTTCAAAGAAGCAGCTGTGTTAGTCTCTCGCAGCAAAAAAAAGGGGGGGAAGTGGAGGAGGAAAAAGAGAAATGTGGCAGCACCTTTAAGACTAAGTGGTTTTTATTTTAGCATAAGTTTTGTAAATATAAACACACCGCTTCAGTACTCCGTACAGCATCCAAAGAAGTAGATTTTTATCCATGAAAACTCATGTTGAAATAAAAACCAGTTAGTTACAGATGCTGCTAAATGCATTTTTTTCCTTCCACCTTCCTCCTTTTAATGTATTATGTATCAGTTGCTTGAAAGGAAGGAAATTACCTTTTTTCCCCTAAACAAGAAAAACATTTCTGCTTAGATTTTCACTCCATGTTCATTTCACATGTGCCCATTCATAAATCCGTTCCATCATGTTTTCACATAGATTTCTAACTGTTTTTTTAAAGCATGAAAATTTACATTATTTTTGGATACATTTTTCAAGAAAATGTATATTTTAAACATTTTCTCCACAAAAATGTGATATTTTGTATGCTCTTTGGTCCATTTTTGAGCTGAGAATCAGATCATAAAAACCAAGGGATCATTACAAAAAAAAACAAGAGCTCATCTGTTTTCTTGTACATGTTAGTCTGGAAAGTATAACTCAGATTTTTTACTTTAAAAAGTAGACTGGATGAATTTGTCAGCCGTACCTAATGAATGCCTAAGTTTAAATGTGATCTAGAGCCTCAGTAGGTATCAGTTGATAGAATTAGAGTCAATATTATGGCTTTTAACAGTACAAATATGTTTCGTTCCCTGGCTGATAATCGTGTGTGTTAGCCTAGATTAAAATACCTGCCATGGTGGGAAATCATGATGGGAAAGAGATGCACAGGATCAGCATGTTTGAAATCCTGGAGAACACAACAGTTTTAGAATGTAATTGTGCCCTGCTAAAATCAGTGATTCTCCCCTTTTCCCAATGACTGGAATTTGATTTTTCCCCAGGTGTCTCAGAAAAGAATATGATAGTTTTAAAATCTGTCATTGGGTAGGAATCCTATTCAAGTAGTCCCATTCCTTTACTATTATCACATGCCCTTGCCTTGGAACATTTCCTTTCCTCTACATTTAAAAATTGTGTACAAGGTCTATTAGATAGAGTGTGCTTGTCCTAGTAATAAAACAATTATATTGACTGAAAAATCCATGAAGAAATGGCTTGTATCTTATGTAGAACATCTAATTAATTTTACACATACCTGATTGAGTTTGAGACCTGCTCTGGAGCAGGAAAATCATTCCCACCATGCTTAAATGGTGCTGCAAGGACAGAAAATAAAGCACTTCAGAAGCTATTATTGTATTATAAGTATTATAAAGAGATCATCCACATACCAGTTTTGTTATGTGATAATACAACCAGCATATCCAGTACTATTGTACTGCCTATGCAGCTGCTATTCATTTGGGTCGTTGGTCTTGATTATACTTTTTTGGATTCTTGCTATCTGTGTGATTCCTTAAATGAAATGCTGCTTTCATTTATTGACCACAACCATTGAACCTTTCTCCATAAGCCTGATTGGAGTGTGACACATTTCAGAGCATATCTGCATGAGGCATTTTGGAGAAGAATGTGTAGATGAATGGAAGAGGGAACAATATTCAAACCACAGTTGATTTTTTCTCTCCCTGCTCTTATGAAGAAAGTAGATGACAATACCATCTTAAGGAATTTCTGTAAAAGAAGTCAAGTTTAAATACTTTTGGGTTTTTCTAAATAAAGCATATGTGAATCTTTTCTTGAAGCAGTAGTGGTACTAATGTAGGAGCATAGGAACCTGCCAAACTAACGGTCCATTTAGTCCATCATTGTCAACTTCCAACTGGCACTGGCTCTCCAAGATGACAGATAGAATTCTTTCCTAGTCATACTTGGAAGTCCCTGGTATTAGCCTTTAGTCTCAGATACAAGCATTAACCAGGCCTAGTCTTGATTAGCTTCTAAAATCAGATGAATTAGGGTGCTCAGGATGGTATGGTAATATAAGCTGTAGTGGCAGCAGCAGCAGCAGCAGCAGTAGAGTACATCTAAAAACAATCTTGCCAGAGTCTTAGATCCTCAGGGGTGAGTTTTCTCATGGTCACCAAAATTATTACAGGCCTATCTGATGAGACATGGAAGTGTGACTTTTCCTAGGCTGTAGAATTTCTTTCTGTGAGAAGTGAGCCTAGGAACAGTCTTGGGACATACCAGGAGAAAGATGGGCTATAAGTTAATTAATTAATTAATTCTAAATGTTTAAAAACTCAAGCTCCAAACTTTATTTCCTGCTAATTTAGATTTTTTTCCCTTATTTGAGATGTCATGAACTGAAATGTGGAGCATTAAGAAGACAAGCCTCATGTTTCTCTTTTTGTGTATGGCAACTCTTTCTGAATATCTCATTGTAAATAGTCTAATAAATTGGTTTTGTCATTTCCTAGTGGCTCTGCAATGCTACTAGCAACCTAATGCCATTACTACCAAGAGGACTGCCATGTTAATAATCTGTGTATTGAGCACTTCCCAGTGTTAGTTACGGTTCCCACTCATGCTCTTTCTTCAACTACCAGTCATCTCCAGTTCTGCTGCCCACTACACTTTTCAAATCCTATTTCACTTTACAAAGTTTTTCACATTGCTAAGAACTTTCCTATTTCCACTACTCACAGAACACAGTCTTTCCAAATAGACGTTGTGGTGGCCAGGATATTGAAAGAACATTTTCTTTTGAATAAGATGTAGCTGGACATCTATAACCATACTTCTTATAGATATTAAAACCAAACCATTGAGGAATTTGATGTTCCAGATCTCTATTCAATTCTTGCTTAAACCTTGCACACCATATTTCTTTATAGATAACAGAAATACGCACGCACGCACACAGAGTTGGTTTGGATATTTTGTTGGCCTCAGTTAATGTCTCTGATATTAAGGGACCCTCGGATTCACTTAAAGCTCCAGAGCCAAATCTAGATTGTAACAGATGTTTCAGTTCTAGATATTGCCATCTAGTTGATGGAGGTACAGTATGTCCTGCTATAATGTGTTGTTTCACTGCGGGAATTGACAATAACACGATTAGTTAATGGAAGGGTACTATTAGCAGAACATGAACTCTTAATTCGCTATAGCATGATTCCATCTGGAGCATTCAAACTTGGCACCTCTCAGCATCTCAGCTGTTAAGCTGCAAGTCAGCCTCCTCTCATCTTAGCCATTCTGTCGGTTTGAGAAAGTGAGGGACTGAGATGAGTTGATGGAAGGAGGGAGAGGGAGCATTTGCAAGCCAGGGATTTTAAACTGCTTAAAGGGGAGGGCAGTGTCTGAGCTGTGAGAATTAATGTGGAGAATATATATAATTAACTAAAATTTTATAGTCCATTTCTAGCTTCAGCCACACACCCTTTCCTACATAGCCTCAAATACAAAAAAGGGTGTACAACACTGATTTAAACAATATTTTACCTCAGACTTCTTTGTTCTCCAGTTATATGTGTATTTGCTGACTACAAGATTAAAAACTGGGCATTTAGATTCTTGGGAAAGATGGGGAAAGGATATGTATAAAGCAGCCTGACTTTAAAATTAGAAAATATTTTCTTCTTATCAGTGTCCAGTGTGCCTTTATAAGAGTCATGTATCTCCAATATTTATACCTTGTATGACATTTAATTTCCTGGCAGGTTGGAAAGTTAGATAGATTTTCTTGTTTCTTGTCAGCTGAGGTTGGTTGGTTTTAGGGGAGGAGGAGGGTCACTCAAGGTAACCATTAGGTTCATTTTTTTTGTTCATGCTCTTCTATCTGTTTGTGTGCATTGTGTTCTCTTAATTTTATGGATGAGGCGGATTTAAAAATTATTTCTTTATAAAATACAAATAAGAAATTTGGTGAAAAAAGTACCACTATAGTTGATATAAAGGTTACTGTAAATTATATTAACTTTAAAAAGAAATATGATTACACTTACATTAATTCTAACCTGATGTTTACATTTACATTACATCACTATGCCAAAAACCTTACCAGAATCAAGATAAAAATTCCCAACCATGATTTTTCTTCTCCTCCTCCTTTCCCTGTTTTGAACTTGGCACAGGAAGAAACCATTATATGAATTTTAGAAAATCCCGTTTTTCAAATATACATGTACCAAAAAGGAACGAGTGAGATTTAAAAAAAAAATACACACACAGGAAGATTAGAGGAAACAAAGACTCATATCTATAAATATAAACTAAAAGTCAGGCTCCCCATCAAACCGCACTCCCCATGAATAACACCCCATAATAAAAAACACAGTGTTACATATATGACTGATATTTTTAAGAAGCCACAACCAATAAAGGCAGAAATATAGTGATGAAATAGACAGTTGTACTTTCATAGTTATGAGGGTGAGGCAAATAACTCACTTCAACAGAAGGGGCGATAACAAAGAATACAATAAAACACATACGGTTAATAACATTAAAAATTAAGATTAAAAGTATAGTAAATATCAGAATTAAAACAAAATCTTACTTTAAAAACAGTACAACACCATAAAAGCTCCCCACTCTTTTTCAAAATTAGTTTCCAAAAGCTTTCTGGAAAAGAAGGGTCCTAACCTGCTACTGAAAGGAAAACAAAGAGCTGTCTCAACTTCCCTAGGGAGGGCGTTCAAATGAAATGAAATGAAATGAAATGAAATGGAGGAAGATACTTTTTTTGTAAATTGCCTCTCCTTCTGCATCCCCTTGTGCCTGTCCAAATCTGCTCTGGAGCATCAGGAAACTTTTCAAAACAGCGGGAGAGGTGGTGCTAGGTGTTGCAAGAAGAAATGAAAATGTATTAAACAAACATACAAAATGCCCTACTTCCCATTAAGTGTCTTGAGCAGAACTCTTACTTGGGATGATACCACTTGTGAAGCAAGCATTGGATCCTTCTCAGTATCTCTTCATCACTTTCATTCAATGTGTAGCTGCCACATTGCCCCCTTCGCTTCAAGCCTGATGCTCTACAGTATTCAGTATGCATTAAACCCCTTGATTTCACCACCTTAACAAATCAAAGCTTATCACAACTTCACAGGGTAGTATTTATTGCTCAGTTCCAATGCAGAAGTGGCCCAATACAGGCTATTTTAAACTTTCATGAATATTGCAAGTGTGTTAATCGGCAGCAGGATGGAATTAGCATAGCTAATAATGATGACCTGCTTATCTACATCTTCTGCTGTATTAGAGTAAAAAAAAAAAGTACAGGAGCTAATTAAAATACTTATGTTGAGGCACAGTAAATTAGAAAAATTCAGCGTGGATCATTTCTGTATGCATGTGTGATGCAGAAGCATCCAGCATATTTTTAAAAAGAAAGACCTCTTCCTTTTATGGCTGTTTTCCTGCATTGCTTCAGGGGACTAGTAGTTGTCAAGAAGAATTGCAACCAAGTGATTGATGGGCAAGGTAGAGAGTCAGTGATGTAATCTTCATCCCAGAAGGCACTGTGTGCTTTGGTATACTTGGCTGTTTTACAAGGGAAGGCTTAAAGGAGATTGATGATATATGAAATAGAAAGAGCTCCAAGAATTAACCAAGAGAATATAGTATTCATCTAGGCAGTTTCCTTTATAAAGTGAGCCAAAAATCTATAGCTGTGATGATAATGAAATCCAGGCAACCTTAGGGCAGGGCATAATTGAGAGATTTATTGCATGGGAGAAAACAAGGAATGAAATTATTATAGCTTTCCTTTTATAACCTAAAGGGTGTTGTTTGTTTTTTTTTACTTTTTCATCCGTTGTAGAAGGAACACAAATTTGAAATTGGTTGTGCCAAGATTTTCTTCTTTTTGCTTTCTCTCTCCTTCAATACTTGTGACAATAGTTTTGATGGCTTCTGTGGGATTATTCTGGCAGCCCAGTATCAATCCAGTGAAAGGGATCTGTGCACATAAAAAGGCTTCTGTGCACATTGTTGGTTTGCTCCTAAATGCACATGTCCATCCGCACTCTGCTGGAGAAAAGAATATGCTACAGCATGCTGTTTTCTTAACAAAAATAGTTCATGCAATTTTTTTGTAGAATTTGTCTGAATTCTGAATAGTTTTCAAAAGTGATGCAGTTTATGAACAGTTTCTTACACTGAGGAGAAGATTGCTGAAATAACTTGTTGCTTTCCTGAAGAATGAAATTAGCAAAGAAATGTGTCCTAGTGCAAATCTTTGGTTTCCATCATTGTTTTAAAACCAGTTGTTATAACTACTCTTCCATTTGGTCCATTTCTAATTTACATGAAATTAATTGGAGTACATATTCAAGAAATACATGTGTTGGTGGGGCCACAAGATGATTTTCTCTTAGACTGTTATTTATTTATGTTGTGAATCTTTCCCAGTCGTACTGAGCTTTCTTGTCCTCACATTAGACAAAAAGCATGAAAATTACTGCCCCAAACTCTTCAACCAGCAGAGTGTAATATTAACCTCATTGGGAAGGCTTGTTATGAAAGTCTGACTATTAATGTAAGTTAAGGGAACAGTTGGCATTTGGTGAGCTAATTTAACACTATTATTGTTCAAAAAATTTTAGGGAAATTTTGCACAGATCTGTTAGCTCCAGATCAATAAGTCTGCTGGCTCCCTAAATCTAGAGCTTGGAGAAGTTACTTTTTGAGACTAAATCCAGCTGTTTCCTTCAACCTCTCACTGATTCAATGGCTCTACTCTTGTTGAGGTTAATAATAGGAGATAGGTTTTGGATACAGTATCCAGAAACCACAGGTCAAAAGTCAGTTGGCCATACTGACTTGGGTACATTACGGGACATTACTGGAGTTTAATGTAAAAAACTGTAATTTTGCAAGCTTTACCCAAGTCCATTGAGGAAAACTAGTTCCATAGTCGTAAATAGAACATTACTTGATATGGACATTTTTCCTCAACAGTCTGTAACATTTTCAGAAAGTCATCTATTTAGGTTCATACAGCATCTCTTCCAGAGATACCCAAATTTCCCATGTTTTGTGTGTGTGTAGATATATCTCATACCAACACATTTACATTTGTAGAAGTAAATCTTTGAATCACAGCAATGGCACATTTCGCTGTGAAAATAATACTCTAAAAGGAGAAAGATAGAAAGGTTGTATTTTCCGTCATGATTCATAATGGGTTTACCCCTAGAGCAAATCCTTCATGGTTCAAAGAGAGTCAGCTAAAAGCTAACAAAGTTCAGTGTAGCAGGCACTGTTTTATACACTGGGAAGACATCCTGAATACAAATTTCTATGCACAATGCCAAGGCGGGAGGGTGTTCCAGTGACTTGAGAAGGAGCCAGATCCTACTATTTTATAGAGGAAAAGCAACCTATAAAATCCATGTATGTTATTGACAACTGATTGATTTTCTGTCACTTCCTGCTTGGAGAAAAGAGCCAAAGGAAAGTGGATGATGGTGGTGAGCTATGAAGCTCTCCTCTGCCTCCTTACATTCATTGTAACATACACTGTTTCACTGAGCCTGGTACCTGAAAATAAAGGCAGGAAAAGGGGGAAACCTTGAGACAGGAGACAGCTCTAGCAGTCAGTTTCCTCCTTTCCCTTTATTCTCCGCATCGTTCTATTTCCCTGTGGAGAAAGCAGCATAGTGGGCATTTCTCCAGGATGTAGCAAGTGAAGAAAATTTGCAGTTAAGTGTTTAATCTAAAAAAACATGAATGACAGGTAAACGCATTGACAAACTCTTGTGGATATCTGTGATATTTGCATCTTGATTAAAAACAATGCAACACATGCTCACATGTATAAACCTTTCAGTTTAATGTTGTATTAAGGGTTATCTAAGAATCAGCATTTGTAGTGGTTGAGTGTTGGACTATGATCCGGAGACCAGGATTTGATTCCCTGCTCAACTGTGGAAACTGAATGTATGACCTCGGGTGCATCATACTTACTCCTCAAAACCGATGAAAGGTTTGCCTTAATGTCACCATAAGTCAGAAGCTTGAAGATACACAACAACAAGGGTTCTCTATGTTTGTTCCCCACAGCTAAGAAATTGCTGGTGTTAATATCTTTGACCTCAGTAGATTAATCATTTAGGCAACATGGCCACCATATGGTAGTACTACTTGAAGTGGTGGTCCATGGACCAGTGCTGGCATCCGAGTCATCTGCTGCTAGTCTCTGGAGATACTCCAGGAAAGAAATAGTTAGTTACAGAATCAGGCCCCAGGAACCTGCTGACAAGCAGGAGGACCACCTGCCCCTTCTTTCAAGGGGATAAAAGCTAGAAGCCTGCTGGGCCTGAAGAGAGAAGACTACCAGTGTCCCTGCCAATCCAGGAGGAAAGTTTATCTGCTGGCTGCCTGTTGCTTGTTTTGCTGCTGGCTGCTGGCTGAGAACTTTCCTGGAAGACTGCTGCTTGTGCTGAGGATTGCACTCCTCACAGAATCAGGCCCCAGGAACCCAGCTCAACCTGCTGACAAGCGGGAGGACCACTTGCCCCTTGCTGCAAGGGGACAAAAGCTGGGAGCCTACTGTGGTGGGGTTGCCACCAAAAGATAAGGCCAGGAGGGGCTGAAATGGATGGGGCTTACTTGCTAGTTTTAATGAAGCTGCCCCCAAAGGAGAATGATATTTGGAGAGCAGGGGAGTGAAGTAGCCCAGGGAGCAGCCCAGCCATTACAACATTGCTGGGCAAAGGGAGATATGATGTGGGGAGGCAATCTTATCACAATCAGAAAAGAGAGAGCCACAAAGTGTTGGTTACTCCCAAGCTGTCCCCTATTTCAACTAGTCTGGATGGCCTTGGGAACACACCCCCTGGGTTGAAAATGCTGCTGCTTAATGCCAGGTTAATGCTGCTTAATGCCTGATCCAGGCCTTGATCCTGGATTAACATGCTGACCTGGCCTGTATTGCGGAGACCTGGATGGATGAAGCTAGTGGGTTAATCTCTCCCAGCTCTGTCCACTTGGATTCTCTGTGCAGCCAGAGGGTGACTGGCTGATGGGGTAAGGGGAGTGGTGAATGCCTCACTGCAGCAAAGTAAGTTCCCAGCATGTTTAAAAGAGTCTGTGGTGAGGCCACTATTAAAAAAGCCCTCCCTGGATCTCACTATCCTGAATAATTATCGGCCAGTCTCCAATATCCCTTTCTTAGGCAAGATTCTGGAGTGTGTGGTAGCCTCCCAGCTCCAAGGGTTTCTGGATGAAATGGATTATCTAGACCCATTTCAATCTGGCTTCAGGCGTGGTTATGGGATGGAAACAGCTTTGGTCGCCTTGGTGGATGACCTAGGCCAGGAACTAGGCAAGATAAGTGTGTCCTCGTTGGTTCTGCTGGACCTCTCAGTGCCTTTTGATATCTTCGACCACTGTATCCTTCTGGGCCGACTCTCTGGGATGGGACTTGGGGGCACTGTTATGCAGTGGTTCCAGTCATTCCTGGAGGGGAGAACTCAGAAGGTGGTGCTGGGGGATTCCTGTTCGACTCCCTGGCCGTTGGTCTGTGGAGTCCCTCAGGGTTCTGTTTTGTCCCCCACGCTGTGTAACATCTTCATGAAACTGCTGGGAGAGGTCATCTGGAGTTTTGGGGTTCGGTATCATCCATATGCTGATGACACCCAACTCTATTTCTCCTTTCCATCTGATTCCAAGGAAGCTATTTCGGTCCTGAACCAGTGTCTGCTGTCAGTAATGGACTGGATGAGGGCAAACAAATTGGTGCTTAATCCAGACAAGACAGGTCAGTCAAAAGGCAGATCAGGGAATAGGGATTTTGCCTTTGCTGGATGGGGTTAGACTCACCCTGAAATCTCAGGCTCGCAGCTTAGGTGTTCTCCTGGATTCAACTCTGAGCCTGGATGCCCAGGTGTCAGCAGTGGCCAGGAGTGCATTTGCACAGTTAAAATTTGTGCACCAGCTCCCTGAGATGTCAGATCTGGCTTCAGTGACACACTGAGCATGTGTGTGTATGTTTTATATATATATATATGTATGTATGTGTATGTATATGTGTATGTGTGTATATATATATATATATATATATATACATACATACATAAAACATAAAATACATACATACATAAAACACACACAAAATACAACAAGCAACCGCTGCCATGCACGCAGAAAGAATTGGAAGGACATGTCTCATGAGAAATTATAAGGTTTAAAATCAATTTTAAAACAGGAATTTTAAAATCAATGTTGGGAATCTCAGGGTACAAAAGGGTCTTTTTTATATGTAGTGAACTTGCAAGAAGGTGAATACTAGACTTTAGTCTCATGAGAAATTAGACTAGACTAAGATTTACATGTTAATTCAAAAAAAAAAAAAATAGAGGCAGATTTTGCAGTGTCACCAGAAATGTTTTTGTTTGGAATTATTGAAATTGTTTGTTTGGAATTATTTGTTTGGAATTATTGTTTGAAATGGACTGAAGAACTGAAAATGGAAGGATGGCTTGTTAAAGTTGCAGATCTTGACAAAGTTGTAAAATTGAAAGGGATTTTATAACAGAACAACAGAAGATTTTTTTGAAAGTGAGTCTGAAACTCTGGGGTGCTGCATCCAGTTACTGTATGCCCGCCTTCCCACCCCTGGTGCCCTTTAGATTATTAGACTATAAGTCCCATCATCCCCAGCCAGGCTGATAGCAGGCATAACCACAAGGATAGATGGCCCTGTAGTCCAACTTGCAAAGGATCAGTTTCCTATGCTCTTTTTATGCTACTGCTTTTGGCATGTTTGGAAGTTACTGTCCTGAACTACGTGTTGTTTAATAAACTGTTTTCGGTCATTTCCACACTTCACAGTAAGAATGGTATTATTCCACTTTCAACATCCTATGGAATCCTGGGGTTTGCAGTTTAGGGAGGGAAGGGATTTAGAATTCTCAGCCAGATAGCTCTTTCACCACAGTAAACTACAAACCCCAGAATTCCACAGGATGTTGAAAGTGGAAAAATAGCACTATAACAGCGTAGTGCAGAAATGGCCTCAGAATGATTTCTTTAATTTAATGGCATGTCTCTTTCAACACCATGTATATACTGTTCATCTCAAGCACTGTAACTGTGTGTATGAGACATGAATCATAGTTTAGCTTTATTAGATTTTCCACACAGAAAGCAAATTTGACATGTACGTAATAGGCTAGCATCTCAGCTTCCCACTCAGCCACACAATCCAATTATAATACATTCCATTGTACGCAGGGAGAGTATTTGATTCATTGGATTGGCTCAGATTATCTGTTACTGGCTAGAGTATTCTGAACCCAGCTGATAAGATTGTGCACTTCAGAAACCACATCCTGAATAGATAGTGCTGTTGCTTTACAAGAAATATTCTAAAGACTCAGGAGTACATCTGATTGTTAACATAATATGAGCAGAACAGCTGAAAAACCTAAGTGCAGATGCTCTTCATTGGGTCACAAGATTAGAATATTTGGAAACTTGTTTTTACTTTCCAAATGTCTCCGCTATGACTTCTCAGCACTTGAAACAATTCTGCTATTGTCTCAGAATCCGATAGAATGGCTCTCTGTTTTAGCACTGAAGCAAAAATAAGCTGGTTGCAGGTAACTAATAAAAACAAGTGGATTCAAAACTACCAAAGCATTGTATAAAAAGAGAATAATGGGCACATTTCCTTTGATTTAGATGCCATGGTAAAGACAGGGAAACATATGAGTTTTGAGATCAACTGTGTAGAGGAGTAGAATTCATACAATTCCGAAGTCTCAAAAAAAAATGCATTGTGAAATTGGAATTAGGAAAGACAAGGACAAATTTGCAAACATTTTGCTTTCTAGCAGAGGTGGGGAACAATCAAGTATTGTTTGATTGCCACTTCCATCAATCCTAGCCATCCTGCCCCTTGGCTAGACATGGTAGGAGTCGTACTTGAGGGCCAAAGATTCCTTGAGAGCCACAGGCCAGTTTTTAGTGATCAAGTAGTAGTTGTGTGCTTTCAAGTCATTTCTGTCTTATAGAGATGCTAAGGTGAACCTATTATGGATTTTTCTGGAGCTGAGAGTATGTGAAGCACCCAAGTTCATCCAGTGGGTTTCCATGGCTAAGCAATGAATCAAACCCTGGTCTCCAGAGCTGTAGTCCAATGCTCAAATCATTCCACCACAGTGTCTTTCTAGTGATGAAGTACACCTTGTTAATTGTTATATTAGAATAGTGAAATATTTTGATCATGTCAGGAGCAGTAGAATCCTGTACAGCTAATCTCCATCTATTTATACTTTGTTTTGAAAGAGACCCACCTGGTGCATAAAGCTCTATATTCTTAGGGCTTTCCTCACAATTCCCCACAATTTTCCAGCTTGTTTAAAAGAAGCAATTATACGGCCGCTTCTAAAAAAGCCCTCCCTAGATCTTCTGGATATGAATAATTATAGATCAGTCTCCCATCTTCCATTTTTAAGCAAGGTGATCGAGAGGGCTGTTGGTCCTCAGCTCCAAGCTGTCTTGGATGAAACAGATTATCTAGATCCATTTCAAACTGGCTTCAGGGCAGGATATGGAGTCGAGACTGCCATGGTCACCTTAGTGGATGATCTTCGCCTAGGTATCAACAGGGGAAGTGTGACCCTGCTGGTACTCTTGGACCTCTCAGCGGCTTTCGATACCATAGACCATGGTATCCTTCTGGAACGCCTGAGAGGGCTGGGGATCGGGGGCACTGCACTTAAGTGGTTCCGGTCCTACCTCTGAGGTAGATACCAGATAGTGATGCTTGAGGACAGCTGCTCCTCGAAAAAGGAGCTCAAATCTGGTGTCCCTCAGGGCGCCGTCCTGTCCCCAATGCTATTTAATATCTACATGAAACCGCTGGGAGAGATCATCAGGAGGCATGGAGCAAGGTGCTATCAGTATGCTGATGACACCCAGATATATCTCTCCATGCCTCGGATAATAGCATCAACTAAGGGTGGCATCTCACCTCTGAATGAATGTCTTGAAGCAGTAATGGATTGGATGAGGAAAAACAGACTGAAGCTGAATCCAGATAAGACGGAGGTACTCACTGTTAAGGGCCCTAGCCCAGGTATGGAGGTTTGTCAACCAGTTCTAGATGGGGTCACACTTCCTCTGAAAGACTGTGTCTGCAGCTTGGGGGTGCTCCTTGACTCACCACTTCAGATGACAGCTCAAATAGATGCGGCGGCCAGGAGTGCCTGCTATCAGCTTCAGCTGATATGCCAGCTGCACCCCTTCCTGGACGTGGAACACTTAAAAACAGTGGTGCATGCACTGGTAACTTCACGGCTTGCGCTCTACATAGGGCTACCCATGTGCTTAGTCCGGAAACTTCAATTAGTTCAGAATATGGCAGCCAGGTTGGTCACCGGAAGATCTAAAACTGACCATATAACACCAATTCTGAAGTCTTTACATTGGCTGCCTATTAGTTTCCGGGCACAGTACAAGGTGTTGGTTCTTACCTTTAAAGCCCTTCATGGCTTGGGGCCAGCCTACCTGCGGGACTGCCTTCTCCCATATAATCCGCCCCACACATTAAGATCCTCCAGGAGGAACTTACTGCAGCCAGTCAGAACTAGGTTAGCTGTGGTTACCCAGAGGACCTTCTCTTCTATCGCTCCCAAGTTATGGAATGGCCTCCCGGAAGAGACCCGGCATATTACCAGTCTTGACTGCTTTAAAAAAGCAGTCAAGACTGTTCTCTTCCGACAGGCCTTCCCAGACTAGTACTCCACCACCTCCCACCAACTGTCCTCTTGTTCTTAATAGTTAATGTGTTTTAGGGTTTTTTAGATAGGTTGGTGGGTGGGGAGGATGGGTTATGTTTTAATTGCTTTTAATGTATTTGATATACTGTTGTAGTACCACCTCAATCCGTCGGAAGAGGCAGGAATTATTATTATTATTATTATTATTATTATTATTATTATTATTATTATTACACTGAGAACTCTGATTTTTATATCTTGTATTACAGTATCAGAACCTTACAGTTACCTGTGAATTAAGTTGCTATTATTGTTCTTCAACCACAGAGTTAGTGATGCTTAAGCCCACTGATTTCCAGAGGCTTAAGTGTTCAGGACGTTGTGCTGAATTGCAGCCTTGGTCAGTAAGTAGCCTGATTCTAATACATTTCCATTTCTGTTCCCTATGGCCCTCTAAATTCAGCTTCCTTTCACTCTTCCCAAGACCTTCTTTGACTTTCTGGACCCTGAATGATGGCTTGATCCATAGTAAACCCTGTAAAAAAATGGACTATACAGTCTTTTTTCGATAATGGATGCAAAGTGGCCTCTTGGTGCTGATAAATTGTCAGGTCTTTTAATTGGTGCCTTTATGGCTCTCACTAGCTTGACAGCGTGTGCGCAGAGGGGTCAGGCTTGACTTGTAGGTCATGGACAAATGTGCAGGCCATGAATGAGGAAATCATATATACTGAAACACTTGAAAAGTGCAAAAGACACTGTAAGAGGCTTTTACCATTTCTAGATGGTGACATCATCCTCCGAGCATATAAAACACAAACTTATTTAGGGTGTCAAATGTTTTTGACAGAGTTTCTCCCTTGTGTAAAAGGAGCAGCAACAGCTTGCCCTAAAGCAATCATCCCTAAAAATAGAGCAGTATGGGTTTTTTTTCCTAGTCCATGTAGGATACCAATTTTGTGGAGTTTACCTTGTTTGTTGTTTCTAACTTGAACCTTGAGATCTACTGACAGAAGCAACTATAGTCTTCCCTCCACATTCACAGGTTTAACCTTTGCAAATATGATTACTGATAAGACGTGCATGTGCCTCCCCCACCTCTCCTCCTCCCATTTCCTTGTGCTTTGTTGGGTGCGGAGAAGGAAGGCAGGTGCACCCAAGCAAAAGGCAAGAGAATGAGGGAGAGACATGTGCATGCCTTTCTTCTCCTCTCTGGAGCTCCCATTCTCATTCCTTTGCCCCTGGACTAAGCATGAGAATTCACACTGAGGCAAAAGACAAGGGAATGTGGGGGAAGGTCTGTGTGCACAGTCCTTGTCCCTTCCAGAGCTCCCCTCCCATTCTCTTGCCTTTAGCCGCAGTACTGAGAAGGAAGGCTTGCACACCAGGTCAAAGGGCAAGGGAATGGGAGGAGGATAGCGAGGGGGAGTTATTAGTGATTTTTCCACTTTCATAAGGTTTCTGTGTCCCAAACCCTCATGAAAGTGATTATAGCAATTATAGCACCATGATTCCACTTTAACTGCCAGGGGTGCATTCCTATGTAATCCTGGGTCTTTTAGTTTTATAGAATCATAGTATCTTAGAGTTGGAAGGGGTCACAACAGCCATTTATTCCAACCCTCTGCCACATAAGAGTATACAACTGAACCACTCCTGAAAGATGCCCATCCAATTTTTGTTTAAAGACCTCCAAAGACGGAGGGTCAATTCTCTCCCCCAAGGCAGTCCATTCCACTGTCAAACAGCTATTGCAATCAAATTCTTCCTAATATTTTGGTAGAATCTCCTTTCTTCTTATTTGAATCCATTGGTTCATGCTCCAGTCTCTGGAATAGGAGAAAACAAGCCCAATCCTTTTGTACGTCATCCCTTTGGATATTTAAAGACGGCCATCATATCACCTTTCAGTCTTCTCTTCTCCAAGTTAAACATTCCTAGCTCCCTAAGATGCTCCTCATAGGACTTGGTGTCTAGACCTTTGATCATTTTGATTGCCCCAGTTCAGAATGGAAAGAACTTTTAAAAAAGCACCACCCCCAAAAAAAACTTCATGTCAAGTCACATGGTTGAGTATTTAATAAGCTTTTCTTTGTTTTCATATTTTTTTCTTGGTTTTTATCGTCATCATGATTTGTTCACGTATGGTGATGCAGCTGTAATAGAAACCTTTGTAATAGTTGACAGAACAGAAAGAAATGGCCGACAAATTTCATACCCCTCCCATCCTTCCTGCTTTAAACATTTTGTCAATACTAACATGAAATCCAAAATCCTTTACACACATACCTGCAAAACATAGTGGGACTTATTCCTGGATAACATAGGATTGTGGTGGAATGGGTTAATGCCACTGGGAACTGAAGCTAATTCCCTATCACTTATAGGACTGAGTATGAATTAATCAATCTCTTTCTAGCCAATTTGGCATTTAATCCGTTGAAAGGCCATCCCATCTGATTTTGATATTTGCAGGTGAATTAACAAGTGTACACCCCCCAAATCCATTTTTTCCATATGGAGTCACTAAATTTTTACTATTTGTGTATACAGCTGTTGAACAAAGAACCGTGTTGTAAAAGTATACAGTTTAATAAAGATCAATATTCTGATCCTCATATGAGTTTGGGATGTGATTATTACTGTGCCAAAAAAAAAGAAAAAAAATGTTCCTCAATCCCAAATTAAAATATAACCTTCTTTTGTCTTAATGGTGTATGAATTTGTAGGTGTGAACAAAGAAAAGACAAAGAGCAATGGCAATCTGTGATTTGTGTCCTGAAGCATATCTTAAAAAAAAATAAAAATCAAATGTTTAATCCATTCTCTAAATACCCATGCAATGTCCCTATTATATTTTCAAAATTTTTACTTTGGAAGAAACTAATTTTATTGAGGTCAATTTAAATGATTCTCAATTCATTCTATATATATCACTTTATCTAAGATGTGAATTCACTCTCCAGGATGAATGGTTGAAGTTTTAGTTGAACCTTTATGTTCAAGACTATACTAGATCCCTACCTCTTCAAAATTAGATAACCCCAATTGCTTCCTTCAGGATATCATGTAGTTTCGATCTCTAAACAAATTGTTTGTTTGGCTTCTTTCCCCTTCCCCCACCATGATGACAATTCTTAGAATATTAAACCATTCTGCCACCTAGCTTTCCAGTTTGGTATCTTTGTATCTGATAAGAATCTGATTATTCTCTTACGAAATAGGCTTTCCAAGCTGCCATCTATTTTACTGTTACTTATTTTTGCTTTTTTCCCCCTCCTCAAATGTACTTTACCTTGAACATATTTTTGTAAATAAAAAAGGAAGGGAAAATGGGGTATTTTAAAATAAACATACATATAAGCCTGGCTTCATGCCAAGTAATATGTGGTGAATTCAAGCTGGCAGATAACAGTATCTCACATTACGAAGTATTTTCAGGCAGACTGGTACTAGCACGGGTTAGTGCGCATAAAATAAACACCCCAAAGTGGTAGAAAGGAAATAAAGTTGGGTTGCCTTTTTAAGCAAAAAACAAAAAATATTTTACTATGCTTTTCTATCTCTTGATACATGACGGTACATGGGAGAAAATTAGAAAGAAAAAAAGAGCTTGCAGTTTGGATATTACAGAATTGCTAGGCTGCCTAGAAAACATTATCTAACCCAAATGTTATTTTCTTTACATTTACGATGTGTTATGCTTACAATTAGATAATGAAATTATTTAGGTCATTACAACTGTAAGAGAGAGGAGAAGATGTTTGGATGGATGGCCTGTTCATTTATAGGTGAGATGGGAGTGGCAAAAGGGAAGGAAAATTAATGGAGCGATGGGGCATACGTAGCATGTGACAGAAAGAGATAATGACTAGATAATGGATAAGTATCTGCTTGTTTGGGAGCATGGATGGATGTGTGTGAAAGAAGACAATCAATAGATGATGATTTGAAGAAATAAGAGGCAGAGAAGGGAGTGGCAGAAAAATTAAATATTGCACCACTTCTTTTTGACTTTACCATGACCAGCCCTGGCCCCACCACTCCCCACCTCTGATAGACACCGCTCCAACTACTTTTCCCCAAAGGAATGTGAGCCTTGCCTTCAATAAGAGTCCTTATCTCTGTGCAATATTGAAACATCCTTTAGCTTTACTGAGTTGAATTCTTTCTTTCCTTCTTTGGTTTGTGTGCCGCCATTTACTTTGACTTTTTGTTAAAAAACAGTTGTAAACTGCCAGGTCCATAAAACCTATCTAACAATACATAGGCTAGACCTGTGTTAGGGACATATGCATGCATATCTCAGGATTACACATGTATATTGAACAAGGATCTGTTTATTCATTAGCTTTTCGCACAACTTCCAAAATTCCTCCCCAAGGCAGCTTGTACACTCTGAGGGCACTGCCATGGATTATATTCCCCACTCTAAGGCTTGCCAACTGCCAGGGGAGGAGACAAGGAAAGTGCAGCACAGATGCAGCATGCTTGTATGTAGGAGCATGACCATAATGGAGGCCAAGTGAATTTCCCCAGTGGTGGAATTATCACTGAAAAGCCCCTGCCTCTTGCATCCACCACCCTTATGGAACTTACTGGAAGTCTGGAGACTAGCGTCCCAGAACTGATCTTCATGCCCAGGCATGTTCATGTGTGCAAAGATGTCTCTTCTAATGAACTGGTCCCAAGTAATTTTTAATTCTTAAGGTTAACTGTCAGAACTTTAAACTGGGGCACCATTACAAAATTGGTGTTATATGTTTTTTCATATGGCCTAGACAAGCAACCAGGCAAGGGCATTCTGTGTCAACTAAAGCTCCCAAACCATCTTTGAAGGTAGATCTGGCTAAGTTTGACCCCTTAGTCAAAAACAATTTTTGGAGAGGACCTATTTCTAATAAGAACTCAAAACCTTGCAGCAACTATAGCAGAATTTCTCTTCTTCTTGCATCCTCTCCCATCCAGCACAACTTCCCACCCTGTTCTGAAGGAACTATCTCATCCTTGCAGGTCTGCTTTATGACAGGGGAGGGGGTGGTTGTTTGCAGTGAAAAGTGGACAGTGAAAATTGCTTTCCTACTTATACTAGCACAGGGATGGGAAACTGTGGAGGGATGGTTTTAGTTCTGATCTCTACCCATCTAGTATAGCCAATGCAACTGTAGGTGACATCTTTTTTCCTCCCAGCTTTGTGAGCAGTGAGGTATTTTGCAAGAGTTTAATGCCATTTATGGAGTTAAAAAATTGGAGTGGGTCTGGGGATTGGGGGAGGGGCTTCTCAGTGGAAACATTCTGGGACCCCAAGGGCAATATGCAGCCCATACTTTGCTGACTGCTGCTGTAATAGAAGCATCTCCCAGGAAGGTTTCCACTTATAAACACACTAAGAACTCTAGAGTCAAGACATATTTGCTCATATTTAAGGATATATATTTGTATATACACATGCAATCGGCTCTCCTCATTTTCCAGGAGAACTTTCTCTCTCATTGGCTCCAATCAGGCCATGTGGCCCTTTAAAAACTCACCCCGGTTCTCCTCCTCCTCCACCAGTCACTGCCTGGCCCATTAAAGACAGCTTGCAGCCCAGTCTCTTAGTACTACAAATCCCTTCCTGATACCATCCCACACCCAAGGAAGGGGTTGAATGAGTGAGAGGAAGCCAAACCCACTCCCCTTTCCCTCTCTTTGTTCCCTGACTCGATTTGGACCCTAGGTGTTTGTTCTCCCCACGGTGCCTCAGCTCTCTTCCCACAGACACACACACACACACACACACACGTTTTGATATTTGCAAGTTTCTCACTTTTATGAGAGTCCTGTGTTCCTAACCCTAGTGAATGTGGAGTTCCAGCTGTATATTTTTTGCTAAAGGATGGAATTCTGTTACACTTTTCAAATGGTATCATATTTTACCTAAATTGTAATATTGGAAGTGAAACTGCATGCAAACCAGGTTTCAATGTGACATTTTTCTCACATCCTTCTTAGTTATATCCACTTTCCTAAGAAGGTGTAAATGATGGGGGAGATCATTTCCACATACACACACACACACACAAACCACCTGTAGCTCTTTATTTTATACTGTCAGGTTCAGGAGCAAAGATTCTAAATTATGCAGAACATTTTTCTCTTTTTTAAAAATGGCCAAAAAAAAAAAAAAACCACCGATGACCACAATGGAGCTCATTGGGCAATTTTAATAGCAAATGCAGTGTTTTAATTAGAATTCTTTTATTTAAACACTAAAGGCTACAACTGGTTCAGAATTGCCAGAGTGGTAATAGTAGGTAATGCAGCCAATTGCAAACAGCAGCCTAATTTGTTGATTTCATGTGAGGTGTAATTATATTGCTTCATTTGCTGAGCAAATCATATGAGAGTTTTTCTAAATCAGCCTGATTGTGTAATGAAGAGCTAATTACAAACAGCAGTGCTCTTGCAGTAAATGTATTGTAACTGCTAATGCCAGGTTGGCTCCAGTATTACAATGCCTCATTACTGCATTAAGAAAGGCAACAATGGAACACTGCCCAGTGCCAGGCTGCCATCCTCATGCCTTTGAGATGGCTGCACTTATTAGATTTTCAAACACTTAACTGCCAGGGGGAAATGGGCATTTGATTTTAGTTCTTTTTTTTTTCTTTGAAAAATGTGGATATTATAGTGACTTTTTTTTCTTTAAACAATGCAGCAAAGAGAAGCAAACTGGTCTGACGATTCCTCTTGGTTCCATTAATATATCAGGTATATTTTTGGACATGTAATTTGTCTGAAAGCTACTTCATATCTCTAGGTATTGGTGACAATTGACTGTTGTCATTTTCCCTTCCATAGGGAATCTCTTCCTTCTTTGCCAATTTCCATTTATTGTTCTAAGTGGCTTTGGGACTATTTTTCATAACTGCTTTGGCATGGTGTGGGCATATACCAGTATTCACAGAAGCCTGCTCTTGCTGTATCCTTAGCTGATGCTTCTTAGGCAGTATTGTTTTTAGTGGCATGCAAGAAACTGAATCTTGTTTACTGCAAGGAAGACTTAAGTAGTTGGGCACAGCTTGGTAGCCAGCGTGAGCGGGATATCTAGCTTCTTTAGCGTGGATAAACTTGTCAATGTTGTGTTCCCACCGTTTCTCATTTTCCAGTGCTATAGCTCATTTTATTCCTTTTCTACATCTGTTTGAGTCTTAAAAAAAAGTCTATACAGCCATTTACATTACTGTGTGACTTTCTCTTAATACAGCCATTTTTGTGTGATCTACCCATTTTTGCTAGTAATTTCATCACCTACCTAGGGTCATCAGATCCTCAGATCCAAGCAGCTGCATTTCACAGCAAGGGCAAGATGTCACTCCCTTGGTCCTTCCCATTCACAATGCATTTATTCCTGAGTAAATGCAAGTAACAGGCATTCTGGATCCCAATGGGTAATCCTCCACTCCTCCCTTTAATCCATAGGGAGTTTCTCCAGCCAGAGATCCTTCTGGCCAGCACTTTTACCATGAAACTTCTCCTCACTGCAGAACTGTGGCCAAGAGCATCTGCCTGACTGGCCTGCTAGAAATCACACAGGTCAAGTTATTACAAATGTGTTAAATTACTCAGACCTCACATTGTCTCTGTGTGTGTGCACACACATATATAAACACCCATACCGATGGTGGGGGATGGATCCAGAGAGTTGCATGATCAGCGTGCTTACCTGGACCCACATGGCAAATGGCGCTGTGGGAAAGGGTAACAATTTGATGGCCTCCATAATAGACACCACATTGCTTCACGACTGGTGCATAGTGCCAGATCACTGCTCCTGATATGAACAGGGTTGTAGGCTATTTAAGGGTTGTAGGCTATTTAAGGGTCCTTCATGTGTCTTCTTTGAATCATGACAGCATAATTCACCCTCCTACCCATAGTGCAGTGTAAAATTCATCAGGTCACTTTGGGGCTAGGTAGGAGTTTTTCCCCTTTTACCATTCCCCCCCCCTTACCCCATACTGTATCTGTGAGACTTGAACAATTGTCATCTAACAGGTAGTAGGGTGAGAATTTGAAACTTCGATGTACACCTTTGGCATCCTTTTGATGATGGAATTTTCTATTTAGGTTCCCATGTCTTCGGAGGTAGGGAAGGAGGCTATCCTTCAGACTAACCTGGGATTCGGGCTCTCACTTGTAGTAGCATTCTGTGGCTTGGGTGGAAGTTCCATGGGTTATCTTCCTATTGTGGTCAGCTGGGGAGGAACTGAAATATTTGGATTGCCCTTGGAGTGGAGGTGTTTGGCCCAAGGAAAGACTGAGGAGGTAGTCAAAAGGTGGTGTCTGACCTCAGCTGGACTGGCATTAGGTCGCTCCCCATTCTTTCTCCATTTCCAGGTCAGCACATCTTTGTCAGGATCAGACTCAGACACAAGGACAATAAACTTGCATAGCAGATTTATTGTAAAGTTGTAGAGCAGTGAACATTGACTTCGAAGAACAGGAGTGAGCAAGGTTCCAAAATACTCTACAGTTAAACAGTTCAGATTCACACAAGAGAAAGCAAAAGCACATTCCTACACTAGAGATCATAAAGTCCCAGAAGTATCCATGGTTACTATCTACATCCCCCATGGATGTTTAGAGAACAGCAAATGGAGGAATGTATGCCTGCACCATATTGTGTTTACGAAGCAATCGGAAGCTGTGTCTATTAGAGGTACACACTAGCCCATAATCCCCTATATATTTATGGAGGGCCATCCCTACACATCTTAACTGCATTAGGTTAAAGAAAGTGGCCCTTATTTAACCCAATTTTTTGTGTCTGGTCTCATTATTTCATTGCTGGTCATCAATTTAGCTTGCCTAGCAGAGATTTATCATTTTACTAAGCCCTGCTCATACGATCAGCTTCCATACCCAAATTCCCCCCCCCATCATGTAGCCCACCATGCCACATCCCAAGCATTTCTTGGTGGCCCCCCAACCATCATAAGATACTTGTGAGGCACAAGGAACTGCCTGGAGGAAGAGAGATAGAAGCAGAATTGTAGTTGCACCCTATGACTCTGAGCCATATTGTTTTCTGGTTTTGAGCCAAAATTAATTTAGATTTGTATCAGATGTTACTCTAGTGTATTTAAACTTCTTTTTTCTGAGACATCTTAATATTAAAATGATAATTCCTTACTGTTATTCAATAAAGTATTCAATAAGGTTATTTAGTAAGATATAATTCCTTATAATTATTAAGTAAGGTATATTAAAGGTAGATAGATTCAATAAAGTAAGCCATAACAAAGTCTCTTGGTGATCTCTTGTTCATAGGGTCACCGGAACTTGAAGCAAATGACAGTACATAACAATGTTATGCAGCATTATATAATACTGCCCAAGTGACAAATAAATATATGTTATATAATTGAATCATGTCACTTTTACAGAGCAGCTTATACAAAAAGTTTACAAGTGAAAAGAGAAAGCTAGTTTCACAATATGCTACTTGCAATAAAATAGATTTTTCAAAATTTATGCTTGCAAAATGCACCTTTCCTCGTTTCAGTTATTGTGGTTCCACATTAAATGAAACATCTATAATGAAGCAGTGTTTCTTAAACATGTGTTTTGCACATATACCATTCTTCTCACAACCTGACCTATTAAAGACAAAACAAAACATTACTTCTGGCATACAAATGTGCTCCTATAGAAACAATTAAGCATTAGACCCTGGTGGTTGGCAGTATTTTAATTGGTGAGACCAGGATTTTAATGTATTGTTTTTGTCTCAAAAGTGCACAACTGAGCATCTTTAGGAAGACTGGATTTAAAAAAATCTTAAAAAGCTATTCAAGAACCAGTCAGAATTGTGAAAATACGTGCAATCTCTGATATAATCAAGGAAAAGCCAAGAGGACTCTAATGGATATCAAAATGACAGGAGCCCTTTCACACTACACGATTATAGCACTGTGATTGCACTTTAACTACCATCACTGCATACTATTAAATCCTGGGAACTATAGTGTGAGGAGCACTAGAGCTCTCTAGTTGAGAATTCTAGATACTCCTCTCTAAATGGCAAATTCATTAGAATGTTACCATAGGCCATTTCCACACTAGACTGCTATAGTGCTGTTATTCCACTTCAATATCCTATGGAATCCTGGCGTTTGCAGTTTAGACCCTCCCTAAACTAAACTAAACTAAATCCGAGGATTCCATAGGATGTTGAAAGTGAAATAATAGTACTATAATAGTCTAGTGTGGAAATGGCCATAGTGGTGAAAGTGGAATTATACCTCTATAATTGTGTGGCTTACAGGAAGACAACAGCTGTAACACAAGTTGATGATACCTTTGCAGGCTAGCATAACAAGTCAAGAGAGATTATTTATAGAGAGCAAGAAATTCTGCAAATACTTTTTATGTTCCTTAGCTACTACCAATACTGATAGCATACATTGAAATATCGTTATATTATGCTTATGCAGCATTGTTATGAAATGTACAGTTTGATCTTTTGCGACTATATGAAGTACAACTATACTGCTGCTATTTGTGAACAAAGGGCAGCGACAATCTGCATTTGTCTCTGAAGACCAGTCACTGGGAAGCATATCTGAGATAGGCCTTTTCCACACGGGGCGAAGGAATCGCCCCGTGCCGGTACTCACCGGACCTGTGTGCTCCACCCGCGGGTTCAGGCTGGTCTGGAGCAGTCTGTGGCTGCCGCTCTGCACTTCTCCAGGGATGGAAATGGCAGCTTCCAATTGGTGGAGGCTCTCCACCAACCGGTGAAGCTCGCCAGCCTAAAGCCCACTCCCAGCAGATCTGCAGGCTCACACTGGTGTGAGCCTGCAAATCTGCACTGGAGTGCGGCCACGGAGTGGTGCGCTCCGTGCTTTTGAAAGACCTGTTTTAAGCGGTCTTTCAAAAGCACGCTGAACAACCACTTTGGGTCATTCTAGAGCAGTCCGGACCCAGTCCGCTCCCAGGTGCAGTCGTCCTCCCTGAGGACACTCTGCACCGTTTTAAAAGCCCTGTGCGGAAAAGGCCATAGTGTCACAGTTCTCTTGTCCTGCTTGGCCAGTGTTGAAAGAGAGTGATGAAGTAGAAAAGTTGGTGGTCTTATAAATTAAATCCCTTCTTAAGTTCCTATGTAAAGGCAATAATAAATAAAAGAAATGTTTATGTTCCATTTTATCAATTGCACATATTGCTCTTTCAATTTGCTTGTTCACCAACATAGGCTTTGTTGCATTTGACAATGATATAAATTATTGGAATATTAGAAGCAAAATGAAATGCCTATGCTACTTAAAACAGACCTACAAAAATCAAGGGCTCTTAAATAGGTTGTGGCTGAAAAATCCCACCCTGATCTAAATAGGCATAACATTGAATTTAGCCATAGGTCTTTGAAAGAAATGCATTTATTTCCTGTAACAATTTTTGGTTTTGCCTTTCAATTTACAGAACGCTCTTATTTCTGCATGAGTAAGAGTACATTCCTTCTCTGTTTCTGTACAGATCCTCTTATCAAGTCTTGTAATTCTTATTTCAACTTTTCCTTGTCTGTCTGTCTTAAAACTGTCAGCAGTCTTGGAAGGAACCATGCCATATCTCTAAACAGGATCAAACACACTACTAGTGTTTTAGTGTCTGATAATAATAGGGCTGTCACTGGCAGCTGTCTGATCTGAAAGAACAGCAGCAGTGTAGGTAGAATGACTGCCAATTTCTGATTTATTAGTGGAGAAAAAAAACAGGACAAACTGAATGCAGCTTGACCTCTCAGAATGCTCTAGTTTGGCTAGTTTTTATGTAATAACACAAAGGTTTGTATTCATCTTGAATCCATCTTAATCAGCATCTGTGACAGTATCCTTTAAGCATCCCCAAAATAACTATTTTTGATTAAGTGGAATATTATAATTAAAAGTGGACTGAAAATACCGCTTCCTATTTTCAAGAGTCCATTAGAAAGAGTTTCAGAAATACGGGTCATATGTTTGGCTTTGCTTACATAACTTTTACTTACTTAACTTTTACAAAGTGGTAGGGGAAGATATTTTCTTGCCTTCGTAAATTCCTTGTTTGTTTTTTGTTTTTTTTATAATTAATTTTATTATGATTACATCGTATACAAAAAAAATTCTCATTGTACATTTTACCGAACTATTACAGCGTCTTCCACACCTCTCTGGATTTCAGTACTGTTATTTCATTGACATATCAACATTTATGCATCACATAACATTTGTTAATATACAAGATAGATCCTGCTCTTCATCCCTACTTTACATGTTCCATGACATTCCACTGATTTTTACTTCTAGCTACTCATGCTACCATGAATCAAGAATTGTTGCCTGTCAATACTCAACCCATTTCCAGAACAATTTGCCATTCTTTGTTAATGTCATCATCTGATTTTCCTTTTAATCTCTGAGGGACTATATCTGAATTTCAATTTTCAATGAAAGTTGCCCACCATTGCTCTATTGTAGGTATCTGCTCAGTTTTCTATAGCCTTGCATACTCAATACGGGCTGTCGTAATCATATACAGCATTATTCTCCAATATTTCTTTGCAACAGTTCCATCTAACATATGTGTCATATTTAATAAGTACAGTTCAGGTTTCTTATCAATTTGAACCCTCAATATTTTATATACTATATTATGTATATCATTACAATATTTTTTAGCCTTAGGACATGACCACCACATATGAAATAGTGTTCCAACTTTCTCATGACACTTCCAACAATGCCCTGTTCCTGTATTATATATCTTCTTTAATTTTTCTCTTGTCATGTACCATCTATGAAAAAGCTTGTAATAGTTCTCTTTTAGGTTCTGAGCTGCAGTAAATTTTTGTGTCCGATGCCAGCTCTGTTTCCAGTGTTCTAATTGAATGGAATGTCCAACATTTTGAGCCGTAAATTCCTTGTTTTTTTGAAAAAGCCTTGTGTCTGCTAGTAGCCATCCAAAATTTGGAAAGTTACTCTGAAAAAGTAATTTGTACCTATTATTTGAATGTCACCATCACATTTAGTTCACTGTTATTTATTATTGCAATATTTTTATAATTAAATTTATTTAATTTATATTTATATTTTTTGTTATTTTTGTATTTTTTTTTTACAAAATCCTTAGGACATATATGAAAATGACATAAAACATGAAAAAGGCCACTGAAAATAACTCTAAAAATGCTCTTTCAATGTAATTACAGTGCTACATTCCCTGGTAGAGAGAATTCTTAGTTTCTCAGCAATCTACAAACAGAACTCTGTAAGATGGAGTCATGGCAGTTACAATCGTATCAAATTGGTGTAAATGGATAACATGATCAGGAGGCTGCAGTAAAAGTTAGATCTAAACATTTCACCCTATCTTTGGGGGCTTCTTCATTTACATCTGCTATCTACATGGCTAGAAAGACCTCAAAGAAAATGTTTAGCCCAGCTCCAGTTGTAGCCTTTCATTTTTGTTTTCCTAATTATTTTGAAAAGATTTCAGAAGATCCTTATAGAGCTTTGTGTTTATCCATATGTTTGAAATATGTGAAAACAATCACATTTGGTAGTAGATACCCATTCTCAGAATGAAGTCAGTGTATTTGTAAACAAATATTTACATACATCTCAAAGGTGGCAAGTATCATTGAATTTATACCTTATAATCTCCACATTTAATGGACATTGAAGCTGTAGTCTTACCTGTACACAAGACTATTTTTTCTCATAAAATTTCTTCAGTGTCAGTTTCAAAATGGATATCTAATTTCCCCACCCCTAATTCCAGCATTAATCAAAAAGCATACAATTTCTCGATTAGTTCCTTTAACAAAATTATTTTCATTAAATAGTTGAATAGTTTTGTTAAATAGACAGTTTTATTAAATAGTAATAAATATATATTTCCCAAGTCTATAAGGACAATATTGCTTATCTTAACATATTGGATGATGAGGGAGACTAGCCCCCTTTCAGGAATATTGTAAATTCATACTTGTATGCAGGGCCAAATCTGATCAGATAGATTCTCATACCAAATGACTCCTCTAGAACAAATTTGGAGGAGCTGACAGGGCATTATTAAATTAAAGAAAAGACAGAAGATGAGAATGGTCTGAGTGTGCCAATATGATGCACTGATTTGAGCGCTGGTGAAGGATTCTGGGAGACTAGAGATTGAGGCCATTTCCGCACTAGACTCTTATAGTGCTATTATTCCACTTTCAAAATCCTATGGAAACCTGAGGTTTGCAGTTTAGGGAGAGGCCTTGATTCCATAGGATGTTGAAAGTAGAATAATAACACTGTAACAGTTTAATGCAGAAATGGCCTGAATCCCGTCAGCTCTAGAAACTGTCTGGGTGTCCTTAGGCAAGTTACACCCTCTCAGCCTCAGAGGAAGGCAATGGCAAATCTCCTCTGATCAAATCTTGCCAAGAATACCCCATGAGAGATTCACCTTAAGGTCACCATAAATCTGAAATGACTTGAACATACAGAACAACAAAAGATCTGGACTTAACTTATGTTTAAATTTATTCCAAACTAATATCCCCTTTGAACTGCTCTCAGAATGGACACCACAGAGATAAGAAACTGCAGTTCTATGGTATAAATAATTCATTTCTGATAATGTTACTTTGCTACAGCTTGTATAGAAATTTGACCATTTATAATTCTGATTGTCTTACACTAGAGAGAAGATGAATCTGCTGGAAAAATCATGAGGTCAAATGAGCAAGTGAACACTTGCTGTAATCAAGAATACAGTGTTCTCCTATGAATAGGGCACAACCCCAATTACATACCAGGGAACAATTGTGTCAGTACTGCATTGCATTTAACCTCTCCAAAAGAGATTTTGGTATTGTTGCTTATAATAACCTGACGGTTTAGCTGATGTGCTGAAGTTACTAAAAAAAAAAAGACAAACATTACTACCAATTACTAAGAAAGATTATATATATAATAATTATGCAGAAATATTATTGAAATTTATCACACTCCCATGTCAAATAAGACTATAGTAAAGTATATAAGTGAGCAAAAATATATTAAACAGTATCTAACAAGGACAAATTAAACAATTACAGTCCCCCCTCCATATTCCAGGCTTGATGTTCACAAATGTGATTTTTCACCATTCTCCTTCTACCATTCCCTTGCATTTTGCCAGGCCTGGAGAAGGAAGACAGATACATCTTGGCAAAAAGCAAAGGAATGGGAAGGAAGTTTCCTTCTACCCTCTAGAGCACCCAATCCCATTCCCTTGCCTATAGTCCTGGTGCTGAGAACTTGAACGGGGGCAAAAGGCAGGGGAATGAGGGGCAAGGTGTGCACAAACCTTCCTTTTTCCATCTGGAGTTCCCCCTACATTCCTTTGCCTCTGGCCCCAGTGCTGAGAACTTGCCTCAAGGCAAAAGGCAAGTGAAGGGGGGAGGCGTGCACAAGTTTTCCTTCTCCCCTCCAGAGCTCCCCTCCCATCCTCTTGCCCTTTGTCAAGTGCTGAGAAGGAAAGCTTGTGTGCCAGGCCAAAAGGTGGACCTGGATGGAAATGGTTAGGGGATTGTGAGGAGGGGGAGTTATTCACAGTTTTTCCACTTTCATGAAGGTTCTGCACCCCAAACCTCACAAAATTGGATGGGCCACTGTATTGTTCATCTTGGAAACTGGTATCTTAAAGCTGTTTTACATGACATGTATACGTTAGTTAGCAAAGCCTCTGTCAATGAAGCTTCCCCCAACCCCCCGGCAGGCTGGACATTTTTTGTTTGCCTGTTTGTTTTAGTGGCATTGGCATGCATTGGCACTGGGAGGATGGTGAAACAGGATTGGAGAAACACATGTTTAGCATGTCTGGGATTTATCTCTAGCTGATCCTAATGCAACTGGGTATACCTGCCAACAATAGGCAAGATGAACAGCAACTTTCTTCAGAGTCCTTCACTGAGCATGTGCATACAACAGAACAGAGAGAAAAGGGAAAAGCTGATCAGTCTGCCATACCACCTACGCTTAGCATGTTAAAAAGAAGACATGGGCATTGAAATAGAAAAGTGGAGCCGTTGTGAAAGATCATCCTTGGGTGCATTTTAGTAGAAGCCTTCAGATTCAGAATATTTCTGTTTACTTAGACGAGACTTATCTGACATAGTTGTTTTATTCCACATGTGAATATTATCAATTTTGAAAGTTTTCCAAAACATATTGAACTGCTCTGTCTCTATGTGTATGTGTGTGTGCGTTATAAGAAACTAATGTTATTTTTGCCTCTGGTATCAAATTTGTGTTAAAGAAGTGCTGCCCAAGAACTCATCTACTTGATTAACTAAGGTATAATTGTACTTTGATTCTGCTTTAACTGCCATTGCTGCATCCTATGGGATCCTGAAATTTGTAATTTGTAGAGCTCTCTGGAAGAAAATGTTATATACCACATGAAACTGCAAATCCCAAAGTCCTGTAGGATAAAGCCATGACAATTAAAGCAGAATCAAAATGCTATAATTGTATAGTGGGAAATGGCCCTTAGCGCAGGGAGGGCAAAATATGGTCCTGCAGATGTTTTTGGACTGCAGTTCTCAGTAACCAGAACCAATATAGCCAATGGTGAGGAATGCTGGGAGTTGCATTTATGTGTGTTTTATCTATTGAAAACAGTTGTTGTTGTGTTCCTTCAAGTTGTCTCTGATGTATGGCAACCCTAAGGTGAACCTATCATCTTCTGATTTGTTCAGACCTTTACTTTCCTCTGAAGGAGCATGACTTACCCAAGGTCTCCCAGTAGGTTTCCATGGCCAGGCAGGGATTTGAACTCTGGTCTCCAGCACTGTAGTCCAATACTCAAACCACTGTTCCACGCTGGCTCTTTCTGAGGCATTGTACAAGGAATATAAGCATTCATATCAGGAGAACCACACTTTGGCCAACCTTAAAGCACCTTGAAGACCAGCTGGTTTGGTAGACTGAAAGTCACTACCCCTGATTAAGTGAGCCACAGCCCATGAAAGGTTAAGCCTGTTAAAACCAGTTAGTTTTTAACATGGCTCAGGACAGTTTGTCGTTATAATAGATGTCTTATAAACTCATTGAGCTTTTGGGAAATAAGATTAGAGAGGTTGTATTTGAAATCTATTAAAATTAACACAGTGAAGAAGTTAAAAAAGATATTTTTACAGAGCAGGTTATTGGACCATCACATTGGTTTTTGGACCATCACATTTTCTAACAAAATAGTTAGGGATGAGAATATCTCCAAACTCTCCAGATTGGAGATGGATGGGAAATATCTATGCCTCAGCCCTGTTCAGGTCACTGCACTGTGCTTTCTTCCATATCAGAGCAGGAATATACCTAACCCTGCTCTGTTCTGTTGACATTTGCTTTGTGTGCAAAGCAACATATCTGAAGAAGAGAAGTTCTTTCTCATATGAGACATAGAATGCTCTCAATACAAGATTTGAGAATCAGATACGTAAAGCCTCCATTTGAACATGAACTGGTTCCCTGTGAACAGAAATTGCTTCTGTTCGGATGTTACTTTTCACATGAGGAAACCAACAACAGAGGGGATGGGACCAAACGCTTCCTTGCTCCCATGTGGAAGAAACCACAATGGTTGACACTTGAATAGAGATTAAATCTCAGTGTGTTAGAAATTCCATCCCCCCATAACCATGCCTGCATCTGTCACTCCATAGCACTCCACAAGGCTCCAGACCCCAAAGAAATTGCTCAGACCCCACACTGACCTTTAAAAGAGGCATAGGGAATACAGGATGACGCAAAAAGAGAAACTCATTTTCCCTTCCTTTCCTCCCCTCTGCTGAACCAGGGCTGAGAGTGATGGCCTCTGTGGACTTGAATCTTCTGAAGGATTATCATATCAGTTTAAAAAAACTCCTGAGCACATTTGTGCATGACTTTGTTTTTTAAATAACTCTTCTCCTCCCATAGGGTTTCTTATCAGTGCTCCCAAAAATTCAAGGAAATTGCAACAGCACAGCCCCTTGTATTGTGAGAATTTCTTTTCTGATTTTGGTTCATGTAGGAAGGACAAATCTTAGAATCAGTACTTTACTGATCACTCCCCATATTAAATCTCTTCCTGCACAAAGATAACTGCTGTCACAGGCTTGTAGCTCCTATAGCTACAAACAAGTAAATTTGGAAAAAAGAAAAGAAAAGGAGTGACATTCCCAGAAGGGGAAAAAGTTGTAGAAATGCAGCAAGAGGTAAAATTGGTGTGGGAAGAAGCATCATGAAAGATATGTCTGAAGGGTAGCTACTAGATGTTTTAAAAAATCTAAAAGTCAGAGAGAGGGAGGAAAGAAAGAAATCTGCAGAAATGAGAGGGTACATATTCGGGACTACTCATGTTGGCAGTACAGCAAAATACAACAAAATCTAAAATCCACAAATTGTGATACTTTTATTGGACCAACTAAAAAGCACAAGGGATATCATACAAGTTTTCAAAACTTTGCTAGCTTCTTCATCAGGCAAAGATGTCAAAAATCATACAGAAGAAGTGACAATGTTAAGAGTTACAGACCTACATTTTGTCTCAGATCTTACTTCTGTTGTCAGTGAAGATGACTTGGAGGGATAACAATACAGGCAAAGCCCACTCCCCTTCTTGACTATGTGGGGACTGGGGAAAAGGGCAATAAAATACAGGCAATAAAATTTCAAATCTGTTAGCACTAGCAAAAAAAGTCATTTCCTTTGGGATCCAGGCAAACCCTGTCCTGTGTGAGGCTGAGACATTGGAGGATGATTGGTACAGAGAGCGGAGCTTGGAAGTAGATAGTTGCAAATAACTAGTTAATTGTGATTCCCCATCACCACCAAAATGATGTTGTAACTATGATGATACTACAGTTGTAGCAGGGAGGGATAATATAATTCTTTCCATTGTAACTGTAATGTTTTAGTTAAAGTTAAATTTACACACATATGATCTCTTTAATTAGTAGAGGAAGAATAGTGCTTGAGTCAAGTGCTAGCTTGTGCTTATTGCCTTGGGCTTGAAATGACAATAAACTGAATGGGAGGAGAGGCCATTTCCACATGGGCTTAAAGAAATGGTGCAGAGCGTCCTCCAGAGAGGACGTCTGCACCTGGGAGTGGACTGGGTCGGACCTACTTACTGTAGATCCGCACATCAGCCCGCTCCCGAACGACCTGAAGTGGTCGTCCAGCGTGCTTTTGAAAGACCGCTTGAAAGAGGTCTTTCAAAAGCATAGAGTGCACCACTCCGTTCCCGCGCTCCAGTGCAGATTTGCAGGCTCGCATCAGTGCGAGCCTGTGATCTGCTCGGGGTGGGCTTTAGGCTGGCGAGCTTCAGCAGAGCCTCCACCAACTGGAAGCCACCATTTTCGTCCCCGGAGCAGTGCGGAGCAGCAGCCATGCACTGCTCAAGACCTGCCTGGACCCAAGCGTCAAGCCCAAAGGTCCAGTAAGTACCAGCACGGGGCGATTCCCTCACGTCATGCAGAAATGGCCAGAGTATATTTCGTACCATAATCCTGTGACTAATAACATGCAGATATTTTTAAAGTAATTTAAATATCTATTACAGTTATTTGTGATAAACTAGTAAGCAATTCGTTATTTTTTTAAAAAAATTGTTAGCTAACTACTTTCTAAACATTGAATTAACTCTGCAACCAATTAATTTTAACACTGACTTTCTAAGCTCACCTTTCTTGATGCGTCTAATCATAACATTTTTTAATTTGTTGATATGCCATTCATGTTGAGAGGCTGGTAATTAGCGGACTTGCCCTGTCAACCATGAGTTTATACTTGCCTGTTTTATACCTTAACATGCTTTCATTTAAGTCAGATGGGTGGCATCTGTAAATAGTTACAGACTATTTTTTGATCTGCATACACAGAAATGATGCAAGGAGGGAGGCAGAGACATAATATCGAGAAGAACACTGAAGTCAGTGTACCTATCATCAGGAAATGAAACAAGAGAAAGAAAGAAGTGAGTCTTGCTCATATGGGGAAAAATGCCTGCTGACAGGAACACAGCGAAGACAGCTCCATCTCTGCTATATCTTAATGCCAACAGGCAGAGACATTTTTATTCAGGCATACTTTTTGAGAAACAGCAAGGTGCAGTAGTTTGAATGTTGGAATATAACTCTGCAGACCTAGGTCTGAATCCCTGTTCACCCATGGAAACTCACCGAGTGACCTTGATCAAGTCATGCTCTCTCAGCCTCAGAGGAAGGCAACAGCAAACACCCTCTGAACAAACCTTGCCAGGAAAGATTTCACCTTAGGGTTTCCATGGGTCTGAAACAACTTGAAGTCACACAACAACAACAGTGGTATCAGGATAAAGTAGAAGATGAAGTGGGAGTTTGAACCATTGGGTCCTGTTTGTTTGTTTTTCTCTTTACTACTGTGGATTTTATTGAGTGCAGTTTTAATTGATGAGTTTTCATGTTTCCATTACAACTTTTCTTGTTTTATGTACATGGTACTGTTATGCATCTTGAGCACTGGCTTTTCATGGAAAATTGAGATATAAATAAATGCCTCAGATTTAAGACAGTTCAGGTTATCTTCTGAACGGTGTAGAATTTTAAAGCCTTTGATTTAGCACTGATTCAAATTCCAGGGTTGCTTTGATTTGAAGAGAAAGAGTATTGGAGTAGAAAAAGCAAGGGGAAGTGTGAATACATGAGACAAAGTGGTAAAAAAGCAAATACAGGAGACTACTTACTGTGTACATGACCCAGAGGCTCAAGCTGTGAGCCTTGACTTGCAGCGTCTGTGCTTTTCTGCTGCGTGATTATATCTGTAAGCACCTTTTCTCTTAAAACTAAAGGGGCTTGTTTTGAACTATGATGTCTTTATTAAAGAAACACCTTGTGAAAGAAGTGCACAGAGGTTAGATGAGAAGGCACTGGGTTAAATCCAGCATTAACCCTTTCCAGAATAGACTCATTTCAATGATTGGCACATTTTAGTTACAACTAGCTGAAGTCCTACTGATTTCAGTGGGTTTCTCTAAGTAGGATTAAAATCAGATTTAGCTCATTGTAATCTACTATCAGTGATAGCTGGTGGCTTCCATGTCAGTGGGGCACTGATCCCAATCCTGGTTTAATTCATGCTTTAAGGAAGTTCTCCAATGTCTTGAGCAGTATTCCTAAATATATCCAGGACCTGGAGAGCATCTTTAAACCTAGGCCATTTCCTCACTAGATTGTTATAGTGCTATTATTCCACTGTCAATATCCTACGCAGTCCTGGGGCTTGCAGTTTAGGGAGGGGCCGCAAAGGTCCCTCCCTAAACTGCAAACCCCAGGATTCCATAAGATGTTGAAAGCAGAATAATAGTGCTGTAACAGTCTAGTGTCATGGCCTTAGTCAAAACCTGGGATGGGAGCCACTAGCCACCACTTACTTATTCTTACTAAGATATTTCTTGTGAAATGTTGTTCTACTCAGGTTAGGCATGAATAACATCACACAGTTTTAACATGATGCATCAGTACTGTATTTCAGATCACTAGAAACTGCTTAAAACTTTTTAATTTCAACCATCTGATTTCAATACTTTATGACTATATCTATTGTGAACTTTACCGAATCAATGCCTTAATTTCAACCATCTGATTTCCACACTTATGATTACATCTATTTTGAACTTTCCAAAATCAATACCTTATGCTAGGCTTGCAGCTGAAAAAAAGAAATAAGAGAAAAATAAGAGAACATAGTGATTAATTTTTGGTGTATCAAGCACCATTTATTCTAAAGTCCTGTTACCATAGTATTGTGAGGATGATGAATACATGCTTAAGAATTCACTATTATGTGAGCACTTAACAGGATCTATGCCCATTTGTTAACGTTTTGTAAATGTAGCATTTCTTCCCATATTTCAAAACTTCCACAAATACTCTACAGTCGGCAGTTAGTGAGGCTTTCTTCTGCACCCATTTAAAAAGAAAAGAGAGTACAGCATGAGGGTTTACAGTTGGAAGTAGTCCACCAAGATTTCTGTGCTAGAAAGAATAGCTGATTATAGTTTTCCCCAAGTGGTATAATGGTTTTTTTCCCTTTTGCCCAGAAACTGTGAAGCACCACCTAAAGGAAAGAGAGAGTTTGCAGCTGTATCTTTGAGTACCAAACTCCTTTTGATTTCATAGAAGCATTTTCTTTTGGATATTGCAAATACACTTTTTCTAGGCTTTCATACGGCCAATAACTAAAAACAATGTTTCATGGATCAGCTGGCTAAGCTCATGCGGTGTTCTCATCAGCTGGCTGAGATCATAGAAGTGATTCTTTCTGTGGAATGATGGGCAAAGGCCCCTTACAAAGTGGAAAGTAGGTCTTCTCAATGGGTTACAGTTCTGGCTTCCTCAAGAGAAATATAGGCCCATGCATTTTTCCATTCCTCAGTTCTCTCCTGACTTTCTGTCTTCATCGATATCTTTCCTACTTTGTGCCTCTGCACTTCAGTCCTATTTTCCATCTTCTCAGTTTGTAATTTTCTCCTTATCCTCCCTCTTGAACAAGGTGCAGCTCCCCAGATATTCTCAAACTGCAACTCCTAGCAGTCCTAGCCAGCAAAGCCAATGGTGAGGAATGCTGGAAGTTGTAGTTCAACACCACCTGGAAAGCTACATCTGGAGAGAGTTTCCTCAAGAGTATAGCTATAGAGAGCAAAATGAGAGCATTGTTCCCAATAAGAATCCTTCCCTCACCATGATTTTTTCCTTCAGTGCCCAAATTTCTGGCATCGCAGTAACTTAAAACTTCAGTTGAACATTTAGAAATACAGTTTAGGCATCCAAAGAAAAGGGGTTGTTAAAATTACCAAGGGAATGAAAGAAAGCCAATATACTGATTTTGTATGTGTACAGTTTCACAGTCTCACTAAACAGTTGGAGACTGAAGGAAGTGGAAGGGGGCAGAATTCTTATTTGAAAGTATTGCCCTCATTTGGCCCTAGCCCTCATAACTACATCCCCCGTTTTGCCTCATCTCTTTCGTTCAACAACATCACAGCTGGAGTTGTAACTTTCCCATGGATTACTCCACTGATTTCTATGGGTAGTTGTAAACTCCTCTTTAGGGATGTTTTCATAAAGCTTCTCTGTGTGAATCAGAAAGTAACGTATTTTGATAATTAGATGGTTCTCTGCAACTGCTTATTAGGCTCTTCTTCTGTAGTGCCTTCTCTTTCAGCTAGCTTCTCTGGCCCATCTGCTGGGTGATTTGAAATCTCATAAGCTTCCATGGCTATCTCTGATGATTCTGTACCCCATTCCACCCCATCTTCTTTTCAAATGACTCTGAACATTATCAAAGCTGTGTATTTAGTTCTCATTAGGTATTCTGTGCCAAGGAAGGCTTAGGTGTTATTTAAAACTGAACAAACTTAGTGTGCAATTCAATAAACCTCAAGATATGCTACTTGAACTTCGGTATTAGAAATGAACACCTTAAAAATGAATAGGTCAGTATGGCATTGTTATGCATCTCTCTGGGACAGCGGCAGTACAACAGCATTTGAGGAGGGGTTTGGCTCACCTGCATTTCAATTGGTGCTGCCTAAACCATTGTCACTGAACAATCAGTCTGCCTAGATAAGGAAAGCAGCAAGCACTCTTCAGTCACTGGTAACTATGGCTATTACCTATGTTGTGGTGACATACAAGCCAGGTTGGAGACTCTGCCTGTTTTCTGGATGCTTGGAACTGGACTCTAACTTCATGTCTCACTGCCTATTTTGGTTTTCCTGGCTACTTCCTCTGCTTTTTGAGCTCTGGACTTCTACTTACCCACATGGCTTGTCTCTTCTCTCAATGAATTATGCCTGCTGATGATGGGGGCTGTCTTTTCTTACCAAACTTTTGTGTACTAAGGGAAGGGCAGATCTTTGAGGTGGAAAAGATAAATGTCTCATTGGGCATTTCCAAGACTAATTAGTATCTTCAAGAGTAATAGTCTACTCATGCACAGAGAAAGATAGGCAGGAAACAAGCATGCCTAGAAAACAACTTATAAAAGACAGAGGAACTGCAATACCATGCCCTCCAACATTTCAAAGATGACAACAAGGACACGTGTGGACAAACAATATCAGAGTGTGTTCAAAACAACAAAAGTTATTAACAAGAAAGAATAGGCAAGCTAGGAGAGGTTGCAGAGATTAACTTTTGCCCACGGCAGCTGGGAAGAACAAGATTCTATCCCCTGCTTTCCTGCTGAATAAATCCATTAAAAACTACTATTGTACTTGGAACTGAATTTGCAGCAGTTGAAGGGGAAAGTGGGAGGTGAATAAGGAAACTGGAGCATTTTAAAAGCTGCTGCAAAAATGGATGACAGAGGATTAGCCGTGACTGTCCCTGCCAGTTCAGGACTGTTGAATATAAAGCTCCACAAGAGATTTACTTATTTTCCTCCAGATGAGACTAAAGGTATATGAATTTTATCCACACACAATTCTTTCTGTACACTGAATCATCCTTAAGGTGTTTTCAGATTACTTCTCTTTCCTGACTGCTGACATAGAAAAAAACATGTAAAGCACATGAGGGTGAAGAATGAAGAAGATCCAAGAATTCCATATAAAGGTGGGATGAAATAGAGGGAATACAGTTCAAAACAGTGAAGAGTTAAGGGCCCCAAGTCTCATTGGTGTCTAGTGGTGAAGCATGGATAAGAAATAAGGGAAGGCGTTTCCATGAAGAATTTTTGCCTTCTAACATCCAAAAGAAAAAAAGAAGAAAAAAGATTATGTGTTCTGCCTGAATAATGTTTTCTCCATAATTTAAAATCTCACTATTCAGCCTGAGCTTAGTAGATTAAAAGATACAAGTTTCTCAAATCCTACCTATGTTTCACTTGCCTAAACCCCGCTTACCACAGTCTAAATGTATCCCTATTAAACTGAATTTATGCTAATGGTGTCCTGATTAAACAACTGTTATTGCCATTTGCTATCATTAGCTAAATCAATTTCCTGGGAGATGTCTCAGTAACATATCTGTTCCCATTCAGCATATCCTAATTAAAGAGTATTTTGTAACAGTATTACACAGCATTTATGAGCACAAAGCTCAGTATCTTTAGTTATTCAAAGTAGCAGACTCTTGTTCTAGAAAGTTAGCAGATCACTAGCACAAAAACAGAAAACTTAGCTGAAATTTTGTGTGCATGTATGTGCCTTCAAATCACCTGTTGCTTTATAGGAACCCCATGGATTCCATAGGAGGTGTTTTTTTTTAAGTAGGGGACATTCAGAGGTGGTTTTCCCAGCTATGTCCTCTGAAATATAGCCTGCAGCACCTGGTATTCACTGGTGGTCTCCTACCCAATTACTAATCAAGACTGGCCCTGCTTAGCTTCTGATATCTGAAATTAAAATTAAAGAATCATAGGCCAATGATTAGTTTAAAAATGATTTGCCCTAGAATGAGATACATAACAAGGATGAACAAATCAGTCTGTTATGTCCTGGACTGCTTTAGATTAAGGCCCTTTCCACACGCGGGGGGGGGGAATGCCCGAAAACACACTAGGACGGACCTTACCTTCCAGCAGGTAAGTCCGTCGCCACGTGGAGCAGTGTGAGTTTGCTGCTCCACACTCGTCGGCGTCCTGCGGGGTCCTGCAGCGTCTAAAATGTTGGCTGCCAGCTGGCGGAGGCTCTCCACCAACCAGAGAAGCTGGCCAGCCGGAAAGCCCGCCCCTGGCAGATCTGTAGGCACACCCTTGCGCGTGCCTGCAAATCCACACCGGGCGCTGCAATGCAGCTGGACGCGGTTGCACGCCCCGTGCCTTTTAAAAACCACATAAAAAGTGGTTTTTGAAAAGCACGTGGCGGCGTCACTTCCGGTCGCCCTAGCGTGGATTGGGGTGTGGAATTACAGTAAAGTAATCTGCCCCAATCCATTTTATGGTGTAGACGACCTCCGTCAGAGGTCGTGCTACACTGTTTTAATACCCCCGTGTGGAAAGGGCCTATGTTAATCCATCAGTGACTTCCTTCCTGTCTCTGCATTAATATGAAATTTAAGAGAGAACTAAATGCAAATTTTGAAATATATTTTCCTTCAATTACAGTTAATGATTCAAAAAATATCCAAATAAATTCACAAATGGACATTGTTTTGATCCATTCAGGAAGTGCAGGTGGTGGATCCAGAGTGATGTGGGACCAATCAAGAAGTACAAAAGCCAAGAGATAACTGGATATGAATATTATTATGAATATCAGTTTGGCATCAGAATTTCTTTAAAAAAAACAACCAAATTTCTCAAGCATCCCAAGATTAACTGGCATGAGCTAATATGAGAAAAACCCCTGTAACTAAATGGACTCAAGCACCATCTCTGTCTGCTTCCTATCTTTATACATGCATTACTGACTCATGTGGGGCTGTCTCTGATTTACTGTTGGCACACGAGTCCAAAGGCAGTTGGAACTGAATGGCGCTACTAAACTGTGAACCAGCACAGAGTTTTATATGCATTCCTACAGAGCAAATGATGTATCACACTTGGAAGCAGCTTCAAAAATGAAATCTTCACCTTGGATAGGTGCTTGATCTTACAGTCTGGCCTTCAGTCTTCAGTTTTTGTGGATCATCACCAGAAAGGATACAAGAGTGTGAATTCTTCTGTTTTGATGGACTCTGCTCTGGGCAAGAGAAAAGGGTTGTGTGTAAATCCCCAGGTCAATTAGTAGAGCAGCAGTTTACTGCTATTTGCAAAGCTTCATTGATTTATTGGCACAACTTGTAAAGATTCTCCAGAGGTTTGTGGATTTATTTAGTCAGTTTTCTCTATCCCTCCTAGCTGTGGTCGCAGAGCTTACCTTCTGTTCTGTTATGCAGTTACCTTCAGGCTAGAAGCAAGGAGGCTAGATTAAATATTCCTTATCCTGTCTTTCTAAGTAAATGAGAAACAATAATCCTCTCATTTCTTCTTGATCTGGGAACAGCACCTTTAACTAAGGCCATTTCTGTACTACACTGTTATAGTGATGTTATTCCACTTTCAACATCTAGTAGAATTCTGGGGTTTGTCATTTACTGAGGCCAAAGAGCTCTCTGGCTGAGAATTCTAAATGCCAGGATTCCATAGGATGTTGAAAATGGAATAATACACTATAACAGTGTAGTGCAGAAATAGCCTAAGATTTCTGCCTTTTTTTCAGTGTATGTGTTGATGCTGGAATGACAAGCTATGAGGAACTGAGGTTGGTAATTAATGCATAATACTTAATGACAGCAGCAGAGACTGTTCCTTGGTTTCAAGTTCTGACCTGGAAACTTCAAGGCCTGGAATGGTCATGAAGTGGCAACCCTAACCAGGGGCCTTTTCATAATAAATAAAGTATTTTATAATAAATAAATAATGAAAGAAACAGCCACCAAATATGAAACATATAAAATTTATATATTAAGATACATTTGTTGACTTCCATTCATTTATTCTAGTAGTCTCATCTTTCTTCAGAGTATCCAAATATCCTTATATTTAGAAACTCATAGCTTCAGTGAGGGTTGTTCTACTCTGGGGTAGATTTCTAGTGCGAGTGTGTCCTGCTGATAACATCCAGGTTTAGTTTAGTTTAGTTAGTTTGTTTGTTTATTTAGAGTTGTTTCCCCTCACTGTTCCACTAAAAATGGTACTCAATCTACATTCCAGTATTACACAAGCATCAGTACAATAAATTAAACAATAAACAATAAAGATATAAACTTCATGATTTCAGTAAATAAACAGGATGATTTGGTGGGAAGCAGTCGTATCCATCTGTGATTATGGCAGAGTGGCCACTTGCCTTCATTACCAAAATCTTTTTCCTCCCCCACGGAGACGTATAAATATATGTAATGCTGCAGGTGCTATCACTGTTCCAGAGAACCAATCCATTCTGACAGTGTAACCATCTCTTTCTTCTTAATGTTACTGGAAGTTTACTTGCCAGGAAAAGAAAGAAAAAGAAGTAGAATTCTTAGGACAGAGAGTGAAAGGAGGCACCTGTGACTAACTACAAGGCAAGATGCAAGAGTCACCTTGGAAAGGAAACGTAATATCAGTTTAATTTGCAGTGGCAGTCCAATACACCCATGGGACAAAGGGGGAAGACCAGGTTTCAAGACGATGGTTTTAAACTCTCCTCTCTATCAATTATTAATCTATCACAAAGGTGTTTTTTTTTTCAATTTTTTTTACCATGTACTTTTAGAATACAAGCTGTACACAGAAAAAAATATTATACTGAACCCTCGCTTAAAGATTGCTGTCTTGTGCCTGGTTTATAACTGCACAATAGTGAACCTAATGGTTTGGATCTAAACTACTCCAAGTGAAAATATTTCTACTCAAGGAAGTGGGAGGCAATGATTCATTTTACTAACTTGCAGCCCTCATCCTGGGGCTAGCAAACTGACCTGCCCTATTGTTCATTTCTGTATATGAAAATTATATTCTAGTCTTCTAATATTTGCATACCACTCAGGGTAGCTAACTACAATCAGAAGCAATAAAATATGCTATAAATGGTACATTACAGCTCAAACAAGAAGGTCTTTGCCATGTAGCAAAACGTATTTTCTTGGAAGTAAATATCACTGGATTCCATGAGGCTCACTTCTGTATAAATTTATGGTCAATATGTGAATTAGGCATATGTGAATCATCTGTCACATACCCTCCAACATTTTACAGATGAAAAGCTGGATATAAATAGCCAAGCAACAGTAAAGTATGACCAAAAGGGCAAAAGTTATTAATGAGGAAGAACCCACAAAGCAAGAGAAGCTGCAGCAGTTTGCTCTTCCTGAGCCTACTGGGAAAAGCAAGATTCCATTCACTCATCTGCTCTCCCCCCACCCCACTGAGTTAACTAAGTGCAAAATACTTTTTGCATTTTGAATTGATTTTGCAGCAATTGAAGATGAGAACAGAGGAAAAAAGTGGAAGGAGAAGAAAAACTCAAACATTTGACAAGCAACTGAAAAAGTGGAACAACACAGGATTAATTGGCATTGTCTCTGCCAGTCAGGGTAGTTGGAGGGTATTTTGTCAATATAATGTACTTGCTAAGCCCTAAAACAAAAATAGCTATATAACTATCCATCCCTTTAGATTTATCATGTTGATATTAAATAACCTTATCAAGCTGGCTTTCATACTTCTGTGAACTATTCTCTGATTACAGTAGAATCCTCGGGCAGCAGGGTGGAATTTCATAACCATGAAATACAGGAACTCATAATTAAATCCTAATACTAACCTTAATTAAATCCAAGGTTTAGCCTCATATATAAAAGTTTAATTGAAGTTATATTGAACAATCTAATTTCAGTAGACTGAACTTTGTACAGAATATGATTAGCATGAATCACTGTTGATTCAGAAACGCTATTTGCTTCAGCTCTTTTTTTAAAAATGCAGATATTATTGTAGTTGCCTAGCAGAATCACACACACAACACAGAGAGGGGAAAGCCACAGAAAAGTAAATAAGCATAACTAGTACTAAACCATTACAATAAATAATCAGTCATTCTATGGAAATAAAGGACTTAAATTATATCTCCAAAATGGAACATGTTTGGGATAAAAAAAAATAGAAGTATTAAAGTGGCTTAATTAAAATCCCACTTGCTAAAATTTCTGCAGAGTTAGAATACAAAAATCTGATTAAGGTTCTTTGGTGTTTTAAGATGAAAAATAGAAATGCAGTAGCAGTTCTGGCATGATTAAATATTATCAGCTAATGGGATGGCCCTCCATATATTCATGGCGTGATCGAGAGAACTAAGGGCATTGATTTAACATTTCTGAATATGTATGTTTTGACAGCATGGTTGAGCTGAGGTTGTGACAGCTTTGTTTGCAGGAGTGACAAAATTTGTATAAACACTGTGAGATCTGTCCTGTTTACCTTCCACAATCCATGTGTCTGTAACACTAACTATAACTACTATAATGATAAGGGTACTTCAGTGGTGGAGTTCTAGTGAAGAAGATACTTTAGAAAGTACAGCCAACAACTTGAGCACTTCCTAGAGTATGGCTTGACTTGACGGCTGGATAGGTCTTACCATTACTGGTCTTACCTTCATGCTGACCTTCAGAGTGTAACTACTAGTGATTGGCAAGAGGAATAGTACATCCTAATTCAGTACACCTGAGTTGATGGCAGTCTTCCTGGAAGACTGCTGCTGGAAGACATAATTTAAGTGCTTGGCAATGCTGACTTCAAACAGTTCAAATGCACATATTCAATACGTTTGTGAGCATCAGGACCACATATAAATAAATGCACAAGTAAGGAGTGTTACTACCTTTCTATGCATGCTTGAGGAATTTGATCTTTGTAAATCAGTCATTTTCACTGGTCCAATCTACACATTTGGGAATAATGTTAAGATTGAAACATTATTATTCTTTGGAGTTCATACTTAAGCATTGTAAAATTCAAATGTCAGCTCAAAAATTACCATAAATGTGCTTTAAAAATGAAATATATATTTTAAAATATCTCTTTTTTGAAGAAGAAAAGAATAATTCTTCTCTATGTTTTGTAGCCCAAATTGGGGGGGGGGAATGGAAAACACTGCTTAATTTTCAGCTCACAAGTTAAGACAAACTTTCACTGCAATCTTATCCATATCTTCTCAAAATGTGTATTTCCTGTTCTGAAATGTCACCCTGACAAAAAATCTCTTAGCAAGTACCATAGTTGTGTGGGGGGAAAATACTAGTCTAGAAGCAAAGGAATGTGTATAATACAAAGCAGCATCAAGCAGTTGAGGCATCATAGGATGGCAACAGAATACTCATGACTGTGTATCTGCACCAATTGCCAGCCATGAATTGATAGCCATTGATTTAGTGCAGACAATATAAGGCACGAGGGGGCAACTTGGTCTCTTTGAAATTTCAAGACCAAAACACTCAAAGAGCTCAGACAGCATAGCCAGTTTTAAGGATTTATAAAAGTAGTTGTAGTTCAAACAGGAGTTGCCCATCTCTCCCACCACACCTTACCTGTGACATAAGGTATTGGTGGACAGACATCATCCCTTTTGTTGCCACTTGGTATATCTGATGAATGAGCATTTTCTTTCCCAAGCTTGTGTGGTCACTAGTTCCTCTCTTTGTCATTTTCCCTAAAACTTTTTTTTAATTTTTATTATTAAAATAAATTTTATTAAGTAATTACACATATAACACAAATCATACAACACAATACTATACAATACAATAACGTACTATACAATAAAATACAGACATGTTACAGACAAACTACATACATCGCATATTTAAACATCCTACTGTCCCCCTCCCCACCTTAACATTGCTGAAACTGATATGCTTTCTTATCTATAACTTCCTTCTAAATCAACAAAGTGTGACAGCTAACCCCTATGATTTAAATATTCAATATCCGAAAAAAACCATCAGTACTTGTACCATATATCTGTAACTTAAATATAGCTAATATATAAACCTAGAGTAATTCCTCCACTACCTACTTCACTCAAAGTCACACTTGCAACCTATAAACACCCTGGATTCCATCGAAGTCTATAACCTTTTCAGTGACGGGCCCATTTTCCCTAAAACTTAAGCAGCTTTTCAAACTGCATTGACCCTGACACTACTTCTATCCTATTGTTTAAATCGTGTCCTCTCCCTTAATTTCAGTAAGTAATTTAACCACAAGGTTAAAAGTTTCTGGGGAGTATAACTAGAACTATGATGCAAAAATTGCATTTTATGAACTATCATATTGGAATAGATCTTCAAAGGTTAGTTGCTTGAGACAGAAGTAAGCAGCCACAAGATTTCTTCCTAGACATTGAACTTTTTTAAAGGCAAATGTCAATATCCTTCATGGAACATAAATACCAGGTCTTGCTGAATTTGATTGCACCATCAAATCTGTAGTTCAAAGTTATAACATTTTAGGTACAATAAAACCAGTCCCTTGGCTACAGTGGACCAATATATGACACAATTTTAAAGAAATCATCAAATCCACAGGGTTATTTTTAAGCACTCCTTTTTTTTCATTAAAGTACTTCTTGCTCCCAAAGTAATGGTAAAAAATAGCATTAATAAATACGATATGGAAAAATGTCATAAATCCAACACAAGCCTTCTTTCTTACACTTGATATTTATTAAATTTAAACTGAACATTGTCTCTGCAGTTGCTGATGTCTGGAATTGCAAAAAAAAAAAGTTGTTGGAAATGTTGTTTTCCTTTTCTTGATGTTGACATCTGTGTCTTGAGCATTCTGTTGACAAAAGCATTCGTCAAAGTGCCTGCTTTTTAAAAAGTAAATAGATACGTTCTTCCAAGCATATAAACAAATGTGGAAAACTTCCTCAAGTAAAAACAAAAAATACGCAGTACAACTTTGCTAAGGAAACACTGATATTTTAATAATTTAAACTTGGGGTTTTGTAGAATGTAATGTCCAGGCTGAGTTTATTAATTCAGAATTAAGTGCTCTTTTGAAGAAGCAAACCGATTGATTGGTGTTATTCCTTTTCAAGCATCCCTATATTTTCCATTATGGATTTAGAAGATTAGTGTATGAACGGTATTTTCCCCTCTCCAGCCGCACATCACTGCCTCTTGAGGGAGTCAATGGCGTAGTTCAGCCATGAACCATATGAAGTACTTCCTGTTGTCTGTACCGATTTTTCCACCATACAGCTTCAATGGATGAACCTGTGTTTGAATATTATGTGAGAAAGAAGAAAACTGTTGTCTTTGCTTTTGCTTTCTAATTAGTCTGCCAAGAAGTTGATACCCTGTTTCCATGCTGACTATAGAAGAGTGGCAAAACAATTTCCTTCACCTAAATGGAGTGACCTAGCAAAGAATGGACACTGCTGAAGGATGAGCATTGCTTCCTTATAGTCAACCCAGAAAACAAGTGGACTGGCTTTGAAAATTCATCATTTCTCCCATGATCCACTTTTCCCCTTAGAATTTCTTGCCATTGGGATGACTCCACAAGTTGATAAAACATAAGGATGTTGTAATATAAGGCAAGATGGTTATAAATATATTTATCTGGAGAAAATTCCATTAATTTTAGTGTGATTTGCTTATTTTATTTACAATATGTATAGGCTGCTTAATAGAAAGCTGTTCTTTGAAAGACTATGCAGTTTAAAACAAAACTTCATTTCTGCATAAGCGTGCTCTATTTCCTCTATTGAATGAGTTTTTCTAAAAATTGTTACTTCCGTGGTTTGAGTGTGCTTATCAATTAATTAATTAATATTAAAGCAGCATAATATATGTTTTATATCTTTTATTTCATAACTTTTTTGTAAATCTATACCATCAGTTGTAAAAAGAAGGAAAGAAAAGAAAACAATTAAAATATCTTATTAAGAGAGTCTCCCTACTATCAACACTGAATTATTACTTAACTGTCATACAAGTTTCATTGCTTTCACTTCCTTGAACTTGTAAAAATAATGTTAGCTTAGGATAGTACACTGTACATTCCCTTGAGTAGTAAAATGTACAACAAGTGTTTGAATCTTCAGAAACAAGCCATGGTCAGCTTCAACAAGAGGGATGCAACTTCACAGTCTGTTGCATTAGCAGGTAGCAAGCAGGGCTCTTAACTTGTAATTCCAGTTGGTGGCTTATCACATTTTGGCAGGATTCTAGCAAGGAATTTTAGAGAGCTGCTTCAGGCAGGTTCTTTATGGTGTATTGCTTAAGGGTGCATCGTTTAGGATCTGATGGCTTCAATTACAGGGAAATCATTGGATTCAAAATCAGTAGTGTAGCCATTTTATCAGAAGTGAATAGATAACAGCTTTTACCAGTCTGCACTTTGGATAATGGGCAAGATTTGTCTGACTACCTTTTCAGTATAGCAAAGATGCTTGCCTAAGAGATGTGTGTTTAGTATTAAGTGGGGGAGAATCTGAATAAGGGATTTCCACGGCACTGCTCCTGCATGCTGTCATTCCATGAAATCCTTGGTCTTCATATAGGATGAGTTGTGGATTTTTTTCTGAAGTATTGCAAGAGTGACTCATTTTACTGTCTGACACGGAGCAGCAAATCGCATTCCCACTTACCCAAGTTGAGGAGCATTGTACCCCAAGCCAGTCATGTTATTTTAGAACACAGCAGGAATTCCACAAGTGTCCATCCTTCTCCTTCTATCTGGCACTAAAAATACAGTAGTAAGAAACTAAATAGCCATTTGACATTCTTCATAACATCTAAAATCTGTGGCAGCTGATGGCTCTAGTGTCAGTGAGCAAATGAACCTATGTCTGAACTTTAAAGACACTATCAAAAGAAATTATTCTGTTTCAGAGATACTTCCGTTACAGATACTTCCTTGACAACTTCAACACTCCCCTGATATGGTAGCCAAAAGTCATGACTCCTCAAAATCTGTTGCTTGAGGCATTTCTTTCACTGTGCCTAATAATAGAGTTGGAACTACTAGATTGACAGAACTTGGCCAATCAGAAGTATGCTATAAATTAGGGCCCATAGCTAGGATTTTGAAAGGCTGGGATTTTAAATGCACGTATTAATAGAGAAGGATGGAGCTAAGAGTCTTCTTCCTATTTCCGCAGCTGTACTTTTCACCTGTGTCCCAGAATTGTAATCTTGACAATGGTCCGTATCAAATTGTAAAGCTCGCTCATATGTTCAGTTTTACTTCAAAAGATGGTAAGGAATAAATATGAATAAAAGATGTTGTTTTGGAAATGAAAAGGAAGCCTAGAAACTCCATCTTCTCATATTACTTTATAGTGTCTAAAGGTTTAAGCAAGCTCCCATAGTGCAATCCAGCACCACTAGGCAGGGTAAATCTTACCAGTAGGCAAAGTGAGATAGCAGATTCTGACAGTCATGAACTGTTTGGTTTTTTACTTTGGTTTTTTTGGTATTGTTATTGCTAGCAGGAATGGGGAAAAGTGCTTTGGATATTTATGCCTCTTGTGCAAAAATAGCTTTCTGGCTTTGTGTATTCTGGACTTGATATATGTGTTTGTATTATCTGTTCAACCTCAGCCAGCAAAATGTCTTAGGCCAACCCTGGCCCTACAAGCAAACTTTTTGTTCTTTTAATATATTCAAACAGATAAAACATAAATTGAGAATGGGTCAATTAGTGTCAACTGAACAGACCATGATGGAAATAAGCCTCTGGGAAAGTTTGTAATCTTATATATTCAGTAGCACGGGTGATTTGTCTTTACTCAAATATGAGGCAAAAAGATACCAAGTAGAGGAGAATTTTCAGTAAGTCACTGGACGTGCTCCAGTTGATTGTTTTTATTCACCTTCTGATTGTCATCTTGTTGTCTATTAATACAATTATCTGAGGTCTGAACCTGTCCATTTTAATGCATCTTGTGAATCAGGAAACATATCATTGTTATTTGCATTTTATACAGATGAAGATGCATGTTTCTATACTGCCAGCATAATGCAATCCCTTCTATCACTTTGAAACTCAAGATCCTTTTTCTGTAGAAAGTGTATGATAAGCATGATTGGCCATAAGTGCTGAACTTCAAGCTGCTGCCATCTGCTACCAAAAGGGAATGGGGAAAATTACAATAACTTCAAGTGAGTAATCAAGCATGGCTAGCTACATTTTCCCTTGCCCCATTTTATATCCATAACTATTTTATTTATTTATTTATTTTTACACTTTAGTGCCCAAATTGCAGCGCTAGAAAGCCAAAATTATAAAACTAGATATGCTATAGAAAGATGGGGGGTATGCTCTGAAAATAGGCTCCCTCTCTGTGTAACTCCTTTATTCTGCCTTTAGTTTTGTTGGTTTGTTTGCTTCATAGCTGTTGGACAATAAATTACACCTGGTTTCTAACTCTGTCAATCACAGAAAAAGAAAATTGAGGCATGATTTAGAAAGAGTGCCTCTGATTTTGCACCTGCGGCTGATTGTTGAAATGAATGATAGTCCTTACCTGCTAAACTGCCTGATTGGGACTAAACCCACTCATTGTGTTTGATATTCATTGCAGGTGCAATTAAATTATGCCTCAAAAAAAAGAGCATAGGATTGTGACCTCCTTTTAATGGTTTGTTGTTCAAATACACTTACTTGGGTACTTGCTGGCCTTTGTGACAGAAGACTTAAATTGCTGCATCTAACTTTCTTCCTCACTATTTAATTTCTCTTAGAATGCCTGCTTTTTTTCAGCACAGCCTTCCCTAGGTTGTTGTACTCCAAATATTCTGAATTATAGCTTCTGTAAGAGTCAACATGGCAAGTGTTAATGGAACATTCAAATTGAAGTGCAAAACATCTGGAGGACACTGGTTTGGTGGAAATTGGCCAGTTCTGAATCGTGATAGAGACCAGAGTGAAGAAATACATTCATATGTAGTGAAGCTTCACTTCAGCTGAGTCTGACATCTATAAGATTGTGCTACTACATTAAGTAGTAGAGTGCATTGAAGCCAAGCTTATCTATTTAATTAACGGCCACTAGTCATTGTGACTGTATAGTGCTTTTGAATGCCAATTGTTAGACACAGAAGTGGCAGAAAGCTATTGGTGTCATAGCCCTTTAGACTTCTTGTCCAGTTAGCTACTCTGAGAACAGGTGACCTGGCCAGATAGGCTTAATCCATCAAGGTTTTTCTTAGTTCTTATGATTGACTGCCTGATTGACTTTTTAGCTAATGCGTACACTAAAACTCATTAATATTTTAGTATAATCTGATTTTACACTATTATTAGATAGAAGCTCAACATGACAGACATGATTCAACTTCTGTTTATCTTCACAAAAGCCCTGGAAGGGAGGTTGGACTGATAGTGACTGCTGAAAAGTTAACCTGTAGGTTTCTTAATTGGACTATTTGCATCACCACACCGCATTAACTATATGCACATCTTTTTCCCTTTTTTGCTATATTTAAATTATTATAGTTTGTGACATAACAACCTGGGCAACAAAGAGGTAAAGTTGAAAGATCATCATATAATATAAATCCAGACCATTCCATGTTATAATGCTCCTTTCTGTTACGTCTATAAAGATTTCCTTAGCCAAAGTAATTCTACTACAGTTTGACTAAGCAGTTATATACAATCTAATTGTTCCACTGACATGAACACTCAGTATTAATAAAGTGTCCTTATTCAAAATGTTATTAACACTCATTGAAATAATTCCTATATTTTCAAACTGAAGTCACAAACTACTAGAATAAGCTGTAATAATTTAACAATTCAAATAATAGATAACAGCTTTGGATGACTCTGCAAATCCATTAGTATCATGCTGATTATGGAAAGGGTAGACAGGTCTGCTACTTTCTAATTATTAACTTACAGTTGGCAACTACTGAATGTGCACAAAATGTAACAGATTTTGAATTATCTTTATTATTCACAGTAAAATGAAATAGGATTAAATTACTCACATGTATTGACCATATGATCATTTGAAGTGCTAGGATGTAATATACCAGTGATGTATTTAAATTTTTTACTCCAAGTCTCAAGTCAAGTCTCAAGTCCTTGGAGACAGTTTCGAGTCAAGTCTCAAGCCAACTTTATACCCCAACCTATATTCCGGAATTTCTGAATAGAGTAGAATAAAGTCAGTTTTAACAATTTAAGCAGAGTCGGCCCTCTGCATTTGTGATTTTGCCATCTACAGCTTTGGAAGTGGGGAATAGGATCCTTCTTACTTCCCATTTGCAAAGCTGGAGGATTGTTCAGAAGTGGAGAATAGGATCCTTCTTATTCCCCATTACTGAAACTTCAAGAGCTTTAGAAGAAAGGATCCTTCTTCCTCAAGTCTGTTGCCTGACATATTTGTTGATCCCCTCTGGGAAACACATCCTGTGCTCTGGGAACAAGTTTTACCTTCTGCTCTTAGGAAAAGTTTTAGAAGGCTTCTCCAATACACAGTAGGGAAAGGCTGCTGAGCAGACCTAAAGCCCGTTACCTAACCCATTTGCCGTTCCTCTCTGAGAAATGCACCCACACTTTGGGCTTCAGACAGATTGTCATGTGACCAGTAGACAAAAAGAGATGGAAGCATTGTTCAAAGTCGTAGGGTTCTGGATGGATGTGCTATGTCACTGAACCAAGGACAGCAAGTCAATCACTAAAAATATACAAGTCTCGAGTCAAGTCGAGTCAGGTCATCATTTATTGTCGAGTCCGAGTCAAGTCACTGAAGAGACTTAAGTCTGACTTGAGTCCAAGTCAGTAGATTCAAGTCTACATCACTATAATATACAATTGAAAAACTGAAGGAGATTTCCATTTTAGCTTTTAATACATAGTACTGATTTTGCGTGCAAAAGAACAACAAAAGGCATCCTATAAAAAAAGAAAAATTGTAGTTTGAAGAATAAATATCTTGAGGATGAAGTAATAATAACAGGCTTGATATGGGATTTAACCTAATCATCATCATAGCCACCACCATTGTCTATTACTATATCCAGAAATAAAAAGATAGTTAAGTATGTTGCTCTTCTGCTCAAACAAATCCAATGCAGCTTTCAGATACTCATTGCTACAATTAAGATGCTGGACTCCTGACACCAGTGCCATCAGTTCTGTTAAATCTCCTATAGCAATTATACACTCTATGCATGCCAATGTATCCATATAATTCAAGTAAACTATTCACTATAACCATTAACATATTAATGTCTTCAGTGGACATAAGGGCCAAGGTACTGCATTTTCAGATATAAAGACAATGACAATGCTACCTCCAAAGACCCATCATTTCAACCTGTTACTGCCTCAGCTGAAGGGTTTCCAAGGTGCTGCATATCAGGGTTGGGGAAATTATTTCTGCAGCACTCTCACAGTCATGGGGCATGTCAAGAACAGGCAACCTCCATATCTTCCCATAACAGCTTCTCCTAACAGGCATCCTGTGACTAGGAGAATTCTGCAAATATCATTTCCCATTGCCTCAACCTGAAGAAAACCCTCAAATGAGCCACTGCCAGGCTGAAATCATTGGTTGGGGAGGAGGGTCACATTTGGTCACTAATGACCATAACCATGACTCCCTACCAGTTAAAAGATCTAACTTGTGATCTCATAACTACCAAACATGATGCCTACCATAATATATGCATCATTGAACTTGTCTGCTTATTAGCCTATAAATTATTTATTTGTCTAAAATCCACTTGTAAGTCCCAAGCAGAGTAGACTCACTGGATCATTGGGAACAATGTAAGACAATATTTACATAAATACCATTGATTCAGTGTATTTGATCTAGTAGTTCGGAATAACGGTGTTAGTAATGATGTTCCAATTAGTAACAGATATGCCATTTATATTGCAATAGAGGGAGATTTTTCCTTGTGTGTCATCTGGTGTAGGCAATATGTGGGCATCATGCGTCCACTACCAGATTTTGATACTGCCTGGCCCTGGCCCACCATTGATGCTGATTTTAATGCTATGGTAGTGGAAAAAAGAAGCACATTTTCTCTTCTGAATGGAACTCACCTTATTTTCAAGCCAGATCATGTTTCCAGAAGCCTCTGAAAGGACTCCTAGAGGCAAATGCAGCTTCAAATCAAGATACACTTTTTTCATGTTTTTCAAATGAAAATGCAATGAGATGATGTCACCACTAACCAACCAAATTCTGTGGTGGCAGGAAGGATTTGCCCTGGCTATAAGATGCCAGTACAGCTTAACACACATCAGAGGGTCCCCATCCCTACTTTATAAAGTAAGGTTTCCACCGAGATTCTTAGGAGCTTTCTTACTGCTGGAAACTCCTGTGTCAAGCATGTGGACTAGAGTAGGGGGAAGTCACATCCCTTATCCTACAAAGTGTATGTCACTATGGTGTGGAAGACCAACACTGCTTTATTTTCAGACCACCTTTTCTCTTACGTAGTTACACCAATTTACATTCTTGTATCACCCCCTCCCAGAACTCTGAAAACTAGAATACTGCAATCCTTTCTTTCCATGTTCTATCCCAGGGTACACCCCAGATGTGGACTATGATTCCCATCAGCTTCAGCTAGGGTATAATCTATATTCTGTAAACTGCAAGACAGGTTAAAATTTAATTGTGAATTTAATTTACTTCTGAGTTACCTTATAATCCAGCACCTTAAATTTACTTTTTTTCTTTTTTGCAATAACTCATCACCTTTACTCATAATGGAACCATTGAACACATAACTGTTTTACGTTCTGCGGGAACTGTAGGGAAATTTTGGCATTCCAACCAGTTCGAGCAACAACACTCACCACCCTTATAATTGACTATGTTGACTGGGGCTTCTGGCAGTTGAAGTCCAAAATATCTGGAAGAGCAAATGCTCCCCATTGCTGTACACTGGAGTAAGCAAGTGTAAAAAGGGCACAGACCAATTTCATACCTCCCCCATGCGATGGGCCACACTGTTGCATTTCAGGCATACAGGAAGCACTGGCTTTTGTTCTGGCTACTGTTTTTGCCACGTTTGCAGTTTTGTATTTTGTTTTGGGGGAGTTGGGGGTCTATGTGTTATGGGAGATGTACACTTCTTATTTTACCACTTTTGAGCTGCTTTCGCTAGTTTAAGGGCAACAAAAAAAATCTCCAAAAATCATCAGGAAAGGTGTTAAAAATAGAAATTAATAGGGAAAATAGGGAAAAAATAGGATTGCAGGGCTGCAGGGGCTATATACAACCTAAAGTCTACACTTTCTTCATCCCAGTCTAGACTCACTGATGCAGAACCATTTCAGAATTCAGGAAGAATGATGACATTCATAGCACAAAGAAACCTACCTGATCATAAAGGCAAACTGCACATCATATCCTTAATATGCACTAGAGAAACTGAACAATTATTGCTGCTTCAATAGCAGTATTATAACTATTGTTGAAAAGTGAGCACAGACATGTTTAATAAGGAAGGAGACAGGCTAATATAAACATATTGCAAACCTTTTAATTATGCAGCACGTGTATAAATTTAAGCAATTATTTCGTAATGTAGCTTGTTTTATTTCTTATTGCAATTTGATTGACTTCCAAAATAGTTTATCATATGGATCTTTTCCAATTATTTCTGGGTATACTGTTGATCAATATCTTCACATGCAGTCTAATCTAGATATCTTCTTTTACCCTGAGCTTGTTGTCAAAAAAAGGATTCACTGTTGTACAATATCTCAACCCCTAGTAGATTCAGTCAAGGTCCTGGATGAGTATGTTGCACCCTTGGGAAACATTTGCCAAGAGTCTAGTCTTAAGTAAATGTATATGTGTGTGTATATATATACCAAATAAAGGCTGTAGTTCAGAGAAGGTTTGCATTTGAATCCTCTGTCTTCTCATATATGAAATTGATAGATCTTTGCTGGCTTTCTCCAACAGAGCCCTTTGCAGAACAGCTGAGCACATACTTGCACAGCTAGACTTGTGTGCACTTCCTATCATCCATCCATGACACTCTATTTGTGTCTTGTTGTGCTTGAGTTTCTGTTCATTCAAGCAGACTGAGACCAGCAGACTTTAGCCGACTTATACTGTGTATGCATATCTAGTTCTCTGGCTATTAACAGCACAAGTTCACACAGGTATTTATTTTATTTTATTCTGCAGTTCTATTTGACACTGAAGGGTCTGGGATATCCCTAGAAACACTGGTTGAAAATGACAAGGACTTGAAAGAGATAGAGAGAATTCTTAGAATTCGACTGAATGGCACGAACTTCTCCAGTTGTTTCAACTGGAGACCTCCTGTGTCTAATAAGGCTTTTCATGCTGAGTTTGGTAATAAGACAAGCACAATAGAGCAATGACTGTTATTACTCAGTATATGCCACCCTTAATTGTTTAATGAATTCCTTTAAATGCCACTCTGTCGGGGGCAATTTGTTTGTTGGCAGTAACAGAAATGCTTATGTTTTTCCAATACCTCTCTAGTGAATGTACAAAAGCTGATTATCTGATATCGGTTGTGGATTCTTAGCATAGCAAGTATTGATTCAATGCATAATCTAAATGATTGCTGACCAACCCATGAAATAAAAAGACCACACAATAAGGCGTGGGTTGAAATATGGGTCAGCTTTTTAAAACTATCACCTATTTAAGTTTGTGCAAAGAATGTGCAAAACGGGGAGCAACCTAGTGAGTGATCATCTGGGGCAAGTGGTCTCTCCCAGACATCTTCTCCAGCTTTCCCTAGGTGAAACACCTGAGCCCCAGGGAGAGCCCAAAAGCTGGGTTACTCCTCAAGGCTAGCCATCTACTGAAAGGACAACCTGAAGATCCAACCTCCCAAGTCACATGATGTCTAGTGAGGATTAAACCTTCAGGCCTGCCCCAAGGGGAACCTCCTTTCCCACCCCTTGGGTCTCATGACATGTAGGGTACCTTCAGAGACCTATCCTTCACCAAATGGCAACCGTAAGTGTTCACCAAACTCCTACTTTCTTCCCCCACAACCTGCCATGAATAAAGGGCAAACAGCTACTTAGCCCCTGTTCCCACCAGGTTAACCAACAAGGTCCTGTTGCAAATCCCCTGGGAATATTTGGTTCCCCACTTTTGAAAGGTGGACCGCATCTGCCCTATAAAGCTCTGGCCTTTGATAAACAATCACAGGATATGCAGGAAATGGCCTAACCCTTTAGCTATGGCATTGCTAATCTCCCTGTTTCTGATTGGCGGTGTCTATTGCTGTTTTCTGTGTAAAAAACACCATGAGTGAATTTTGTACAGAATAAGTCATAAATTGCAAAAAGCTTCAAAAATTACACAGAATTTAAAGGTTTTCTTGTACTTTAGGAATAAAATGGCTAAGATTACTACTTGTTTGATTCCAAAACAAAATTATAAAGGTGTTGCATCCTGGGTGTGTGTGTGTGTATGCACATGCATGTGGATATACTTACACATGTATGCATCTGTGGCCATCAGCCCCCCAGGCTATACCTCAGAGCTGAAAAGGTTGTGCTTTCCTATGTTGGGAGGTAGCTGGTGGCAACCTACAGAAGATCTCTTTTCTCTTCCTTTTCCTTTCTATGCAACTATAAGGGATATTTCTACCTGCAGGGTTGCATATGAACAATTATGTGCCTGTTGAACCATTGAAGACCAAAGTGTTAAATCCGCGGTCTAATGCAGAATCTTTTTCTTTATCCCTGAAGTGAAATTTATTCAAGGAACATCCTTACATGAACTAACCTAGCATGAACTATGTCAGGCATTTTCCACAGAACTATAAATGCTACATCAGCCTCAGGAGGGATTCTCTCCTAAGAGCTGTTCATATTAACAAGCTATTGCAAATACTACTTTATAGGTCAACTGACATGCTATAAACGGCATCTCAGAAGGGTCAGGGAGCTATTTTTAGAATGCAATACTAGTTGTACTAGTTTCCTGGCAACCCTATCTTTCCAAAATGGCAATAAACTCTATACCCTTGAAGCAAACATCTTTAGAGACATTATATAGTTATATAGTAAAATGGGACTTTTCTGACCTTTGGGGTTTGAATATGAATGGATGTGTTCCTTTTTTAAATCAACCTGAAATAAATAGGCCTTTTGCTTCCAAACACTTGCAGAAATTATGCCCTATAAGTGTCTAAGTATCTGTATATCTATTTACTCTCAAAGACACTTTCAAATATTAAATATGGCACAGTTACATTATTCATGTGTGGACACCTGAAATGTTCTTATCTATTCGTATGCCTTAGCATCAAATACACAATTGTTAATTTATTTCACAATAACAGAACTCTTTGTCCTGAAGAAAGAGTTGACAATATAAAGCCACTAAGTAGAGTAGTGGGAGTTTTTTTCCCCTGAATTTTGACGTATGCAGGTTATTTTATATGACTTTGTAGATTGCTTATTATTCTGAAATTGTTTTCAAGAGAACAGGCAATAGATGCAATGTCAGAGAGCAAGCAGAAATTTTCAGAGAACCAGTGTAAGGAATTTCCTGCTGGAGAGTCATTGCCACAGAATATTTCATTGCACTGAAATGTTAGAGAACAAGCTTGAGGTGTCCCACCAGTCCCTCCGAAGTAATGTTTGATTCCCCTGATCTTGGAGCAGTTGGAAGTCAAAGGCAGCTGTTTTCAGCATACATTTCTTTTGTATAAGAGACTTGAGAGATTGAGGTATTTCTAAAAAGCTGTTTACAAACTACAATGAAAGAATAAGAGAGAATCAGACAGTTAAAACAGTAACAGGTCCTGCTCAAGTCCTAACCAACTTAGAGTAACCTAGAATCCCATTTTTATTTCTCACCTCTTTTTTAGAAACCTACAGCCTAATCTCACGCACTGATTTTTTTGTTTACTAAAGGGGTTACTACCTCTAATATAGCTAGGGTTGTATTATCTACAGCTCAGGCTCCTCATTAACTAGGGAGCCCAGTGTTGAATGTGAAAAGGTGTGATTTGCTTCCTGTCCTTCCACAATCACTTCATGAATGTCCTGTACTACTTGCATTACTGAGGCCATTTTCTCACTACACTGATACAGGGCTATTGTTCTACTTTCAACATCCTGCAGAACTATGGGGTTTGTAGTTTTCTGAGGCCAAAGAGCTCTCTGGCTGAGAATTCTAAATGCCCCTCCCTAAACTGCAAACCCAGGATTCCATAGGATGTTGAAAGTGGAATAATAGCACTATAACAGTATAGTGCAGAAATGGCCTGAGTAAAAAGTCAGGGAATCTGTTTGTCTGACTGAAGTTGCAGGGTTGAAAATGGGTTCGCACATGAAGATTTTGTACCCGTGTCTATTGTATTTTGTATTTTATTTATTGATATATTTAATGTATATGCCCCCCATCTACATTATATACATGCAGAAAGGGGGCTGTCCTTTTGAAACTAAGGAAAGTCCCCAGTCACCTTAACCTGGCCATGACTCTGGCTTCTATCTGTTTTTCAAATGTGCTTTTTTTTTTCTTTTTCTTTTCTCATTGCATGGTTTCAAATCAAAGAGAGAAGCCAAGAAGTCAAAGAGCACAGTATTTGTGACAAACGTTCTTGAGGTCTGTTAACCTATTATAGTTTTAAAAGGCTCCAAGAGAAGATAAACACAATTTCATAAAGTAATGCACATCACTGGATGTGGAAGGACCTGTCAGCAGTTTCTGTCCAGAATTTCCTCAGCCTAAAAGTGATTCTGGGTTTTCTAATGCGAAGACCCTACAGCTAATGAGTGCCACAGAGTCACAGTTCAAGAGTCGGTAATGGGTTCTTTTTAGCTAATTGAAAAAATATCAGCAAAACTGAAGATTATGATCACAAACTTGTTCCCTAGAACAGGTTGTTTGGAACTGTTTCCATGAGGCATGAAGTGAAAAAAGTGAGCTGTAATGGTAATATCTTTTTTAAAAATATGCTATAACGAGGAAAAATATTTTGATTTGATTTGCCAGACAAATACAATACAATATGTTGTTTAGCTCTCATCCTGGTGAGCTGTCCAGTTTATCTGTTCAATTTGAATTGAGTTTAAAAGCTGAAAAATTCCAGATCAAGCCATTTAAATATACATGCAAATCATTTAATTCTTATTTTTCATTGTATAGCCAGTTCAAAAAAGTAGCTTTTCAAAGGTTTGGTCAGTCCTGAATGAGATATCACTTCAAACATTAATTAACATAATTTTACATTTCTGTATTAAAAGCCATCACAAACTTGTTCCAAACATGAACAGTATTAAAACAAGACCAACAGTTAGTTTCATTAACTATGTTTTTATGAAAATGAACTCCCTTTGCATCTCAAACAGCATCTGTCACAATACTGGTTGTCATGAGAAAGCACAAAATCATTGTTATGTAGTCCCTGTACATAGCTTGAATCAGATCTTGAATGCACAGATCCACTTTTCTGGCATATTCCTACAGTTTGATCTTTGTTGATATTGCTGAGATTTTTGTTGTTGTTAATATGGAGTTGTGAGGGCTTTTTATTGCAGAATTAGAAGTGTCAAAGAACTAGAAATAGCAAATATAGCCATTCCAAAATGACCATTCCACCAAATTGATCTTCTCTTCCCAGAACATGCAATTATGGGAACACCTGATGTAATGTGAGTGCATTGTGCATTTCTTTGTACTACCAATATGGCTGCGGTAAATAATAATTTGGGAAATGGGAAAATACATGTCTTTAGGATATGGAGGGGTCAGATTATAGAAAGGACTTGTGCCCCATGCTTTGTGTGCAGAAGTTACTCAGTCCCTAGCATGTCTAATCCAAAGAATCAGGTAAGTGATGATGGGAAAGGCTTCTTCCTGAGATTCTATAAAGCCATTATTGGTCAAGCACACAGTATTTAGATGTATGGACAAGTAATCTGGTTTCAGGCAACTTCCTACGTTTACAAGAATAACTAATATTTACTCATATTTACTTATTCATCTATTTTGTTGTATTTCTAAGCCACCTTTCTCTCAAAATTGGGACCCAAGGCAGCTATCTATGTGTAGAATCCCTTTCTTGCTAATGCTGAATGTATAGCTGTCAGGAAGCTGTGGATGCAGTGGTGTTGTGTATATCTACAGGTTATGAACAGCCTTATGGTAATAGTTTTATTGTCAGAGATGGGACACGCTTGTGACCTCCATCTGTGCAACTCCCATGATCCTTTACCATTCTCTGTGCTAGCAAGACTTGATGGAATTTGCAGTCTAAAGAGATCAGCATGGCATAAACTGATCACTCCTGCATTACAGAGACAAAAATGGCTCTTTGACAGGATTGGTATTTTCAGCATCAGACCAGTTTTGTCAGCCAAAGTAGTTCTGCTCTGAAAGTGATACTTAATTATGATGTCATCGTTTTCTTATGTTTATACATAGGTTACTTGGCTAATTAGATGTAGCAATGCATTTTATACTGCACATACTTTCCTATATGTTTTACCGTATACTTGTGATTACTGAATAAATGGGAAAATGCTATCTATGGAACTGAAGAATAAATAAGAGCACGGCTGTTAGAAATGTTTTGAAATAAGCAAAAGGCAGGCATTGGTGATTTAATTAAATAGTTAACATTTTTCTCAAATTTCAGTAACGAAATGCAAAGTGCACATTAAATTGTATATTATGACCTTACGCTCTGAAAAAAAATTACTTCTAATCTGATATAAAAATTGAATGCATGGATCCTTTGACTTCAGCACAAGGGTGGCATAACTCTTCCAATACTAAATACAATCTGCTGAGTCTAGTAAATGCAAATGGTAGTTTTATGAAGTCCTTGGAAGTATACAAAATGCCTTAATGACTAATAATTGGAATGCAAGAATAATGGTTCAGTGCATTGTGTCATCCTTAGTTCACAAGGTCATTATGTAAGTACTTATATAGATTTTTCAAGATTAAAGGTAGAGAAAAGAACATGCTGCTTAATGTGGGTCAGAGCATATCTTCTATTCGAAGTGCACCCTCAAATTTATCATCATGTAATAACTGCAATTACGATATTATAAAAGTCCATTAACAAGAGGGAAGATATTTCATTCTGCACTCTGAAATGTTTTTCTGTTTTATTGAATAATGAAATTCAACTTCCATACTAACGTGTTACATGGAGTTTGGATAATATTAGCTAATTGTACAACTTTACTCAACAACATTATGTCCTGATAAAGAATTCTCTCTTTTTTTAAAAGTGGCTATTAATGGGCAAGTCAACTGGTACAATGAGATCTGAACCGAAAGAATTCTTCTTGAATAATTGGAAGAGTATTTTGGTAGCTGACACTGTAAAAAGTGATTGAAAAGAGGAACTCATGGGACAAGCAGAACCTTGTGTTTTGGTTCAGATCTGGATGGGAAGGGGGCTTTGACTGAAATACTACTGGCATTGATTTTTTTTATAACAATTGATATACTACACTGCACACATATCCACTGTCCCAAAATCTCCATGCATCAAATGAGGTACCGGTATAGGACTTGACTACAGGACTCTCTTGAATATGCTGCTCAGCAGTACGGCAACATTGGACTATGGAAGTCCTTCTGAACTACTTTTCCTCTGGAAAGAGGGAACAAGTAACTTTGGTAATGTTATTCCCACTGTTAGAAAGTCTTTGAAAACCATGCAGTTTTTGAAGCCTGTTTGCAATTTGAGACTTATTCTCCACAAAATTCACACAGATGATGTTTCACACAGAAGGAAACATTTTCTGCTCAGGAATTTTTTTACAGTTTTCTTCTGTGCAGAAAGTGTTTTTTCACTAATATACCATGTGATTTTTTTTTCAGATAAAGTCCACAATTATGGCAATTTTCTGCACTAGAAATAATACTTTCTATCTTATTTTCTGTGCAGAAGATACTGTTTCATGTACAGAAAATACTGTTTTCAACACCAAACAACCAGAAGTGAATTTTGTACAGAGTAAGTTCCAAACTATGAAGATTCTTATCAGTCTAAGATTCTTCTTGTCAGAATTTATCAACACTTGAAAAACAAGTTTAGACCATTTTTCAGATATTTTCCCACATATTCATTGCATCTCTACCTTTGATGCAACATTAAATAAATAAAAAATAAATAAATAAAGCATGCAAATGTATACTAGAAACACCACTACAAAGGTATTTACTTTTTTTGTTCCCTCCTAAATACATACTTGAAAATCCTACTACCTCATTCAAAGTGGAAAGGGTCTAATCTTTTTTCTTGGAAGCTGCAGCTCCTTTCCAGCTCTTCCTCTCTTTCTGAACTAAACTGGTAAAAGCAGACCCTCTTTTAGGGTTTCCTCAGCCACTGGACCAAACCAATAATTTACTGCACCTGTAGATCCATTAAGCATGATATTATTTGAACCTCCTTTTAATATGGTTGCATGGCACCTTAAAAAGTGGAACTACTTGGGCAACTGTTACACTGGCATTACTCCACTTGCACAGTCATAATCAGGATATGACATGTGGACAACATCTTACAAAGTACAACCACCAATGTAAGGGATATAAAGTGATAGTACTAGTAGTAGTAGTAGTAGTAATTAGCCAGTATTCTACATCAGTGACTTAGTTAACTAAACTTGACTAAATGTATTCATCTGTAACGGTTCCTTATTCATGATTGCTATGTAGTCATGAGCATAACACTATTGCCGCAATCACAACTCCCTCCCTGAGATGTTAACCATATAGTTTCATAACAATATACATGGACCCTTATGACATGGATGGACATCTCCTGAGACACTTAAGGATTTTAAGGTTAAGACGATGGTTAAGATCATGGCAGCTTTTTGGTTATCCCTGTATGACAAGCACCTTCAAGATCCTTCCCACAAGCAATGGGGAAGCTGCTTAGTGTTGCTATACAGAGGTTTCAGACTGCCAAGTTTATTTAGAATGATGATCTTTTAACAAAATAGGAAAGACCCTGAGCTAAAATCACTGTCTCTAGGAAAACCCACAGTTGATGTTCCTTCACCATCTTGCAGCAAGTGAAACAGTTTCAGCGAGGAACTTGGATTTATAATCTCCGGTTGGCACAGGTTCACAGGAGACCCAGTTGCAACTATGTTTTAAAGATGGCTTTGAAATGATTTGCATTCAGTTAGTGGCATGATTCCAATATACAAAAGAAAAACAACAAGTATTAATAAAGATATTGGCAGGCATACATTCATGGGGAAGTACGCTATGCAAGTCAAAGCAGAGAACTAAGACCTTTTCATTGTCTAAATTTTCTACAGCCTCTGCATGCTAATGCATCTAGTGAAGACATGCTTTCAGTTGTCAGTTGTAAAAATAGCCCAAGAAGGTGAGAAGGAATTATTCAAGCTACCGTTCTTGCATTGCAGTCTAAAATCAGTATGTATAGCATTGCCAAGTTGAATACAGGACAAAACTCCTTTATTTTAATAGTTAACAAATCCTGCAGAAGGAAGATGTAGTATAGTACTGACGGAGAAAATGTTGCATAGTTCTATCTGGTGGAATTTCATTCTCCAGGATCTATTAAATATTAAATATACAATCAGCCCTCCATGTTTGTGGGTTTCACTTTTGCAGGTTTGATTATGCACAGATTATTCACTTATTCTGCTGCCTCTCTGTGCCATTTTTAATAGGGACTGCAAGCCTCATGAGACTGAGAAATTGCAAACAAGGCTTCTAAGTCCCTACTAAAAATGTTGTGGGGCAGCAGCGGAGGCAGTAGTAAGGCCCACCAGCCACCCACTTCTGCCTTGTGAAGAAACCCTGATGCTTCAAATGAATCAGTGGGTTGAATATGGTGATCATACTTTTTTATGTGTTAAATATGGTTTGGGAAGGCCTAGAATTATGGTTTTTTCACTTTCACAGGGTCCTGTTCCTCTAACCCTAGCAAATGTGGAGGGATGACAGTACATGACCCTTGTTCCTATTTAGCCTGGCAATTGTTTCATAATATGATGCAAGTACTATCTGACTGCTTGCTCTGCATAGCATTATTATTCACTGAACAAAGTAAATCATCAGATAAATTAATCAGTTAACTAACCAAAATCATTACCCTATATTCATTTCCTGGTCCTAACTAAAATAGACCCACTGAATTAATGGGGTTTATCTAAGACCCTTTTCGCACGCTGTTTCTAAAGTGAAAGGGCCCCTTAGCGTTGCGTAAATGGGAGGAGCAGTCCATACAACACACTCCCATTTACGTGACGCTCAAGAGCCTAAAGCGGACCGCACACGCACCTTTTCATTTTCAGCTTAAAGCTGAAAATGGTGTGCAGTCGCGCAATGCTCCCGGGCCCGCGCACACTTACCTAGTGTGCGGTGCAGCGGGAGCTGGGCCGGTCATGCTTCCTGCCTCAGCGCTAGCCTGCAATTCCCAGGTTGCGCTGCGGTAGGAAGGGGCAGGGCGTTCGCACGGCGTTCGCATGACCGTCAAGCCAGCTGCGGTGAGGAAGCAGAAGCAAAGTGAGCACCTCACGCAAGAGGCTGCTCGCGCGACCGCCGCCCCCCACCTCTGTGGAAAGGTAAGGTGCGGAAAGGGTCTAAGTGTTGACTTACCATTCAGTAACTGGATCTACTCTAACTGGCACTAGAAATTGGATTGAGGCTTATTTTATGTTCTTGCAATTTTAAGTTTCTTCCAGTTTTCAAGTAAACACACGTTCTGTACATCCAGCCACCTATACCAAGTTGTGATACACATGTGTTTGCTGACTGCCTATTGACTTATAGTACTTATTTATGTATTGTATTCATATGCCATGATTGTACTAATAAGCACAGGATAGTGAGTGTAGCCCTTTGTCCTCATTACAATTTTGTGTATTGGATTCACCCAAAGACATACAGACTGAATCAGTATCTTTCAGTACAGAGATCTTTGTCTCCCCGTTCTTCCTGTTCAGTACACCACAGTGGTTATTGTATTCTTTTTCAAGGACTTTGTGACAATATGCAGAAAATTTTCAAATACTGGATCAAATGGTGCAAACCATATATGTGGCTATAGAGTTGCTCATGCACATCACATTTAAAATGCTCATGTCTCCCACAGTATGTAAAGCAGTTCTAATATATACTGTCTGCTAAACGCTATTAGGAGTGAAGAAGTCCTACTGTGAGAACAACTGCAGACTATGAATTCCAATTGTGTGCTAACCAAAGTGATGGCAGTAAAACTTCCTCTTTAGTGTTAAATGAATATGACAAGGAGACATTTGTCTTTACCTTCTATTCAACTTGGCACTGAAAATAGGAATAAAAGTATTTCATTTAACAGACATGTTGATGGAAATACCAATGTATATAAATGCTAATGTTTACATTCCAAAATACAGATCCAGTACAAATAACAATCTTCCAGATACATTTTAAAACAAAGAGATATACAGGTGAACCTAATTACTTATGACAATCTTTGAGCTGTAGTTCTTTTTCGATTTTCTTTTTGAAAATAGCATCAATTCTTTAAAAAGTTCCTAAATTATCTAGGACCATTTCATCCTGGCTTCAGGCTGAACCAGTCTTGGTTATGGTCATAGATGAACTAGGCCAGAAGATAAGATATGGTTCTGAGTCCTGGTTAACTCACAAAAGACTGCTGCCATTTGAGAATTCCTGATAAGGGTAGAAACTCAAGCAGGTTTCAAAGGGCCTTGACAGTGGTTGATGGCTGCTGCAGAGTAGATTATCCTTTAGACTTTGTTTCAGATATGTTGGTCACCATCAAAGGAGAGAAGAAAAGAAACATTGATTTGCATAAAATTGTATATATAAATTTAAATAGATAGATGCAAATTCAGAACGAACTGCTTCAATTTAAATAGAAATGCAATACCTTTCACCACAGAGGGTGACCAGATGACCTGGGTTTCTGGGCAGTCAAGTGCTAAATGCTGAGGGGTAATTTCAGAGCATCTCATCTGCTGTCCTTTCATGTGGTTCTTTATCGTCAAAGTAGACTTGGGGCCTTATCACACTGCACTGTTATGGCACTGTTATTCCAGGCTTAACTGCCATGGCAATATTGCATGGAATCATGCAATTTGCAGTTTAGGGAGAGGCATTTATAGAATTCTCAGCCAGATCGTTCCTGTGCCTCAGCAAACTACAAACCCCAGAATTCCACAAGGTGCAGTCAATGCAGGTAAAAAGGAATAATAGTGCTATAACAGTGTAGTCTAAAAGGGACCTTTGATTGGATATCTCTTGGAATAGAAGACACCTTCAGATAGAAGGCTATTCTTTTTCCACCATAGTTCACAGCCTGATGGATTTCGCACCAAAACTAAAAAAAAAAATCTCCTTATAGTTGGAAATATCTCCTACAGGAATATGTGAATGCCTCCACTCTTTCCAACCCACAGCCACTGGGGATTCATAATGTTCCTTAAACCCTTGAGTCTTTAAACCAGAATTGGATTGGATAGTTGATCAAATAGTGGATGCTTTCAGAGAGAATACAGTCCTCTGACAGCACTTCACAGAAAAAGCTGTTGTCTGTAAAGTAGGACACTTGGATAACTTAAGTCAGGACAGAAGGCCAATGTGGCGCATGACAGCTGTATCAGATACCAAAATTAATAAATCTTCTTCGAGTCTGAGAAGCAGTTATCTTGGTAGCTTGTATTTACATCAGCAACTCATTTGAATTAGCAGGAGGGAGGACACTGTGGAGTACACCGAAATGGTGATAAGTGGAACGTGAAATTTTCAATTTTCCTGCATCTGAAACCAAGAATGGCATGGGATGGGGAAAGAAATCCAAAAAGAAGATGAATACATGATGCAGCAGGGTGTGCCACCTCACACCAGAGAGTGAGAGGTATTTTTAGAAGTATCAATAATCCTGTATTTCCTCTAGTTATGATGGATTTACAAATTCAAACCAATTCCAGTGTTGTTTTTAGAGGCTGGTGAATCACTCAGAGGATCCTGATCATAGAATATTGGCCCTTTTTGCCCCATAGTTTGCCCACTTCTGATTCAAGCCATACTGGTGTTATTTAAAGTAGCATTCATTTTTTAAATTGCTTCTATCATTGTTAGGCTGTATTCTTTTAGGTGGCTTTCTTTGTTTTCTTAATATTCATAAGTAACTAAAATAGATAGTTTTATGTTGCCTTAAAAGAAATCTGAAATCCGAATGCTATAAGTGGCTAGCCTGTGGCACAAAACAAATCCAAGTAGGGAGATTTTCCCTCCGTAACTATAAAAACAATTAAAAGAGTTCATTTATGCTTCAAAAGAAGTTAAATTACAATTGTAATGTTAGTAATGCCTAAGCAATTGCAAAAAAAAAAGAAAAGATTAATTACAAATAACTTATTGTAAATTAACAAGTTACATCCGAGTTTAGGTTTTGAATTGGCACTATGTAGCAATCTCTGTGTAGCTTTTTCTCTCTCTCATAACAAGAGTAAGATAGATATGGCACTGCAAAGAATGGAGCTTTAATTCCTCTTTGCTCTTCTATGTAGCTAATGAAACTGGGTGTTAATATCAGTATTAATTAGGAATGTGCTGATGTTTTACACTTCTTGTCTGCTCTTCACTTGATGAAAATGATTCCTGTAAGTAATTACAGTAATGGGACTATTGGTAAAAGGAAGCACAATCAAAGGGGAATTAATGAGAACTCATTGATTGCAAAAACTAATTGAATATGTAGCTATACCATTGTAAAACTTGTTGATTATTGCAAAATGATATTTAATAGGTAGCCAAGTAAGTATTATTGATGAGAGGTTAAGTGTAGGGGCACTGGATCCATTTGTAGATGGTGAAAGAGCTGTGCGTTTAATCAAAGACTATCTGGTGGGCTACATTCTTCCTGCAGGCCATTTATAGCATATTCTGTATACTGGGTTTTTTGCAGGTTTAAGTAAAATGAGGAATTGGCCTAGACATATACATTACAACGCAACAGTAATACCCAATTGATTTGGGTATTATTATTTATTATTGTTTGTATCTCACCTTCTCCCCTATTACTAGGGATACTGAAAACTGAGGTTCAAAGCTAGAAGGGAAGTTCAGAATTGGAAATGGTTACTCATGAATTCTCTGAGGCTGATTTGGAATTTGGTTTGGCAAGTGAGATAGCTTAGGGATTGTTTGTTTTTCTCTCAAGCCTAATTTTCAGCACAAATTCCAGTCACCTTCCAGGGTCACAACAAGGTGAGAATGCCACTTCCAGTTCTTTAATGGCCCCTTCTGTTCCACTTGGCTGGGACCAAGAGCTGGTAGACAGCACTGTAGGCTTCTGCATAAGTCCTTTCCCTCCCTTCTTTTTTCCCCCTTGGTTTACAGTGTCCCTCTGGTCTATTTCATGGCATTGAGCAGAGTCCTTAGGGAATGTTGTTTTCCCTGGGGCACCAGAACATCCATGGACAGCGGGCAAGAAGACCTCAGATTGAGCTTATTGTCACACTATACCGTTACAATGCTATTATTCCACTTTAACTGCCATAACAATATCGGTCCTTTTTGCATGCTTTTTTTTTTGTGCGAGTGCCCCTTGAGTGTTGCGTGAATAGGAGTCTCACTCTGTATGACGCACTCCCATTTGTGCGACGCTCACAAGGCTAAAGTGGAGCATGCGCACATTTTCTTATTTTCAGCTGTAAGCTGAAAATACTGCGCGCTCGCGCAATGCTTGCGGCACCCTCGTACATTTACCTGCGTGCAGTGCTTCGGTGAGCCAGCATGGTCGTGCTTCCTTCCCCCAGCGCAGCCTACAGCTCCCAGACTAAGCTGCGGAAGGAAGGGGTGGGGCGCTAGTGCGACGGTCGCACTACCAGGAAGACGATGCAGGAGGCAGAAGGACTGTTGTGAGCAGCTCACGCGAGCGCCGCTCCCCACTGCCACAATGAAGGTAAGGTGCGAAAAGGGCCATCCTGTGGAATTCCAGGGTTTGTAGTTTAGTGAGGTTCAAGAGCTCTCTGGCTGAGCATTCAAAATGTCCCTCCCTAAACTGCAAATCCCAGGATTATGTAGCATGGCAGTTAAAGTGGAATAATAGCACTATAACAGTGTATTGTGATAATGCTGTCTGTCCTTCACCATGTTCTCTCCGTTGTCACTAAAGAGATGGGTGAGAAGGGAAGGGAGCTGGCAGGTGACATTGGTGAGGATTGCAGCAAGCTTCAGGCAGCAAAGAATGCGAGTGTTTCAGCTGAGAATCCAACCAAGTTGGAGATGAATGGAATTGAAATGGGGAGAGGACACAGAAAATGGTTCACTTTGTATGGCAGAGAATTTTTATTAGGGCAAGACCTGTTTTGAGCTGGGTAATGATGACCTGCAGCAGGACCATTAATGACAGTGTTTCTCAGAATGACACATCCGAACTATCTCTGGATAAAAATTCATGTGGAGAATCTAATATGTGACCCCAGCTTCCACTGATAAAAGTTGTAGCTTCTTGACTGCTGTTCTTCTCTTATCATAATAGCACATTATTTCATATAGCCTGGTTTATACTGAGTCTTCATCATGCTATCTTGTACTGTGGAGGGATGGCAGAGAGAAAATTAGCAGCCATTGGCTGCTAATATGTGAACCAACTGTAGCAGTAGGCTAACTTACCTCATAAGGTGATTTGTCAAATGAAACCGCTGCTTTAAGTATCTTGCAGGAGGCTAGAATAACATTTTGCCATTTCTACTGTTTGCTTGTGGTACAATGTAAGTTACACAACAATGGTATATTGTTCTTTTCCATGGTCAATCAGTTAGGAATTTGTTGGGTGTTGTGGTTCTTTCCTTTGTGAAATAGGCTGCAGGTGATTTGCATACTTTCTAGTCCAGCAGTTTTATTAGCATCTAATATTTGTTTCCATTTTGCTCCTGTACTTCCTTCCACAATTGTACAAGGCCAACTAATTGCTTACTTACATTTGCAGCATGTTGCCAGTCTTTCCTTCCGTCCTTTCTTTCTTTCTTTCTTTTTTGACAGATTATCTGGATTGGCATTTTTGCTCAGTTCTCTCTTACCATGTTATTAAAGACATATTTTTAAATGATTGTGGCGGATCTTGTCTCCTTGGCTGATTTTGTATTCAAATCAGCTCATATCTATACACCCTTAGCCTCATAAATCTCTTCTAAATGGTTACATTGGCCATATCTTTTCAAGAATGAAAAATAGCTTGTGCAAACTCTATGTTAAAAGTCAATAATAATATAATAAAAAGTGGTCAGTGTGCTTTTTATACTATAAAGAAAATTATAGAGAGTTTACAAATACACTTTTTTGGTGGGAGGAAGACTTTTGTTATCCATGAAGTACCGTCCTCAGTATTTGGATTAGTGTGGTATAGTGATTTGATTGTTGGATTATGGACTATGTTGGACTATGAGCCACCTACTTTTTGATTTTGAGTGTGTCTGGAGGCTTTGGAGAACTTCGGGGCTGCAGTTTGGGGCCCCAGTAGTAGTCCAGTGGGCTGTGCTTTGCCTATTTGTGGGCTAAACAAACCCTGTTTTTGTAAGGTGCCTTAATAAGCGAGAGAGCAGAGTGGTGTAGTGGTTTGAGCATTGGACTGTGACCCTTGAAAAGGAGTTCGATTCCTTGCTTGGCCGTGGAAACCCACCGAGTGGCCTTGGGCACATCCCTTACTCTCAACCCTAGAAAACCCTGTGATAGGTTCACCTTAGGGTCACCATTGGTCAGAAGGGACCAACAAAGTGAGACAGCACAAAAACGATGACAACAACAACAAGAGCAATAACAAACAAATGCCTCTTCCCATACTCATAGAGTACTAGCAACCTTTGGCTGATGCTTCTGCTCCCTACTGCTTAGAGTTGGCCACTGCAGCTGGTTAGAAAAGAAAAAGATAATTTCAAATCCACTTTGCTTAGACTGAAATGGTTTGTTTCAGTTTCCTGATCTGGCAAACCTTAAAGATAAAACTAGAATAAAAAAGCTCCATTGAATTAACAGGTACCCCATGCTGAGAGGTGGGAGATTCAAAGATTAACAGTGTAGTCTTCTACAGGTTTAATTAGAAGTTCCATTTACTCTTTAATAATATGCTGAATATTCAGTGAAATGAGTTACTGAAAGAAGTTGGAAGGGTACCTTTTACAACATCATTTTTGGGTTGATTTTACAATTTCTTTACCTAATTGCTACACCTCTTCCCTGTGTAAACTAAAATGAATACACAGTCTTCTCCTAAGACATGGAGAGATAAAGTATAGCCCATAGCCTGTAATTAATTTCAAGCTAACACACATACATGTTGCTCTTACCACAGATTATTCTTTTCTTTTAATGATATGATTCTCCTGTTTTCCCAGAAAGATTTTGTCATGTGGAATTGTGCCCATGGAAGTACTAGACAGTCGATTGAATATGCATCAATGATCCTTTCTAACCAATGGGATTTTCCTTCTTATCAGAGACTCTGATCATTTCATGACTTTTTTCTTCCTTTTCATTGGGGCTTCCTTTCAAGTTATTGTTCCCCATTTGTTGTGGAGTGATTTGTCAGCATAATAACTCAAGCCCATGTAGGGCTTTATATTCGCATCAAAGGCCATTTTCTCACTACACTGATACAGGGCTATTGTTCTACTTTCAACATCCTGTGGAATTCTGGGGTTTGTAGTTTACTGAGGCCAAAGAGTTCTCTGGCTCAGAATTCTAAATGCCCCTCCCTAAACTGCAAACGCCAGGATTCCATAGGATGTTGAAAGTAGAATAATAGCTGTATAACAATGTAGTGCAGAAATGGCCAAAAAGCAAAGGTAACTGAATTTAGATACAACAGTAACACTGATTGCAATTATTTATTTATCTTACCACCATCAGAAACATGTGTTCCTAATAGGTAGCTAGGACGTACAGTGGTTAAAATGCTGGTCTTGGACATTTGTTGGATGGCCTTGGGCAAGTTACTCTCTCTTAACCTCACCTATTCACAGGGTTGTTCTGATGGTAGAAAGATATATATCACCTTGAAATCTTCAGAGGAAGACTAGAATAATAATGTGACAGTATCATGTTATGTGAATTGTAAGTAAGGTACCCTCCCTTTCTAAAAAGTGTCCCTAAAGAGCACCTGCTAAAAAAAATGAAGAAATCGCTTATTTCTGACAGGTGATTTTGAACTTTGTTCGTAATATTCAAAGAATGACTCAAATATTTCAATATTTTTACAGACAGCTTCAAATAGTGTCACTTCAGATAGAATTGTCAAACATGAAAGATGGAATACAGAAGCCACACCACCAAAAACAGTATGAAGTGTGCTGAGTAACGCTGAATGTGATATCTCATGCCATGCCAAATGAAGCAATCTACTGATTTCTGGAAATATTTCCTCATTTAATTCCTGTTAGTCCTGCATGAAATTCCTTTTGGGTTGTGACTCAAAATGGAAACTGTTATGTGATCACCCTTGACAATATTGGACTTTTAACCATAGGGTGTGGAAGCCATGCCCTGTGAGGAGTGGCTTAGGGAGCTGGGTATGTTGAGTCTGCAGAAGAGAAGGTTAAGAGGGGACATGATAGCCATGTTTAAATATTTGAAGGGATGTCATGTCGAGGAGGGAGTGCGCTTGTTTTCCACTACTCCAGAGACTAGGACAAGAAGCAATGGATTCAAGCTGCAGGAAAGGAAATTCCACCTGAACCTCAGGAAGAACCTCCTGATGATCAAAACTGTCAGGCAGTAGAATATGCTGCCTCAGAGTGTGATGGAATCTCTTTCTTCTGAGTTTTTTAAGCAAAGGCTGGATGACCATCTGTTGGGAGTGCTTTGATGTGTTTTCCTGCATGGTAGGGGGTTGGACTGGATGGCCCCTGTGGTCTCTTCCAACTCTATGATTCTATGATTCTTTGATTCTACCATCTTCCACTTTCACAGAAAATTTCACCTTGCTGCATTTAGAGCAGTTAAAACAAAAGATCATGTTGGTAAAGGCTGGAAGTTGGAAAGCAGAGATAGGATTGAGCAGCTAGTTACACAGTGGATGGAAACAAGGGTAGCCATGTTGACCATGCAGCAAAATACAACAAAATCTAAAATTCACAAAACAGTGATACCATTATTGGTCAATCAAAATGTACAAGATCCTCATGCAAGCCTTCAAAGCTCCACTGGCTTCTTCTTTGGGCAAAAGATGTTAAAAATCATACAAGTGAAGAAAAATGCTGATGTTAGAGACACAGCCCTACATTTTGTGCTAGATGTTTCTGCTGTAGTTCAGTTGTTCTGGAGAGATCTCAATGCAGGTAAAGACACACACGCGCACACCCTTGGCCATGTGGAGACAGAGGCAAAGGACAGTAAAATGTGGAGTTTAATGAAGTTTAAATTTTACTGTCCTTTGTCTCTGTTCCCGTATAACCAAGAAGGAGAGTGGCCTCTAGCTGCATTGAGGTCCCTCCAGAACAACAGACCTGCAACAAAAACATCTGATACAAAATGCCAGCCTATGACTCCAACATAATCATTTTTCTTCTATATGGTTTTTTTTACATCTTTTTCCTGATTAAGAAGTCCACTGGCCTTTTGAAAGCTTGCATAATGTCTTTTGTGCATTTTGGTTGGCCAATAAAGATATCATTATTTTGTGAACAGTGGATGAATTATCTGCCAGCACAGTTGATCTGTTGGGCTGTAATTGCACATAGATGTGTGAGCTTCAAAAAGTGTGTGTATGCAAAAAGGGCTCACATGCACTGATATGAACAGTTGTGGTAACCAGGACTTGCATTACAGAAAACATTTAATTTAGTCAGCCAGAGCCGGGGTGGCAACTGTTAATCCAAGGACTTTTTTTATCAACCATCCCAAAATTGTAGAATGACCTGCTGGAAGAAATCTGACAGCCAGATAAGCTGTCTGAGTTTAAAACAACGTTGACGACCAATCTCTTTCAGCAAGCCTAGCCAGATGGTTTTTAAATTACAAGTTTTCTAATTATGAATTGGTTGTTTTTTAATATGTATGCTTTTAACTGATGATATGCTCTTTTAACTGATTTTTAGTTGGTGTTAATGTTTTAATCTGTGTTATGTGTCTATTTGTTGCTGTTACTTGGTTGTTTCTTACCTTGCTCCATAGGAAGAGGTGGAATAACAACAACAACAACTATTATTATTAATAATAATAATAGTATTATAACAACAACAACATTTATTGTTGTTGTTGTTGTTGTCACATCTGTTTGAAGAAATGGATATCATTATGAAGCCTAATTTGAAAATAAACACATTAGAATGCAAATTCCCAGTAGAAACTAAACATTCAGGTAATATAGGAAATTATGCACTTCTTCTGAAGCTGCTGTAGCTGACTGTGCCTTGTGAAAAAGGAAGTGTCAGATTCAGATCAATGACAATACATTGGAACATCCCTCAGAAGTGTCATTTGAGGTGTCTGAGGATTTATTTTCAGATACATAGGTACAATTTCCTCATTCATAAGGGTAGATGGTGGCCATTGTAAATTGAAGCACAATGTGTAAAAATGCACCCTTTGACCCAGAAAATAATGATGCGTCTCTAAGGAGAGATGGGCATATGTAATATTGAGTGTCATAACTCATAGAGTCAAATAAACTATCCATACTATTCACACTGCAGCTTGTTGAAAAAGAAACAGGAACCGGGGCCCAAACTTGGCATCACAAAAAAATGTGAAATCTTGAACATGTCAAACAAGTGAACAAAGAAATCAGATTTCAGTCTAACAGGTAACTTTGGGGGAGAGAAAATTGCTATTTAAGTGAGACAGAAAAGTAGTCATGCTCTGGGTGCTTTAATCCAGTGTGACAAAATTAGGTGGATATTCTGTTGAATAGCTGCTGATGTAAGACACATTCTTTAATTTATGCATGCAGCTAAGTGCTTTAATAAATCAGGCCCTGAGAGCAAATATTTACAGATTCTTTCCTGTAAAGGTAAGGTGTCCTTTGTATGAATGAATTATGCCAACACTTGCAACATTTAACTTGCTCACACCAATGCTGATTCAGGAACCACAGAGACACCTGATCAGCTTGTGACTAAATATATCCTGAATTTGTGCTTGGTGTGTTCTTAAATGGATTCTTAAGTAATGCAGCAATTATCACATTTGTGCACCATGTGTGGCTGATGTGTTAGCCTACATAAATTGTAGGGCACAGCATGTAAGAACAGATTTCAGGAGAAAGATGTAAAAATGTGGTGAGAGAAACAAGCTGTTGACACTGCTGTAGGTTACAACATATGCAACCAGCAAAGGAGATGGCGGTATATTCCTGTGATATTTTAAAAAAAAGTTTAGCAATCATGGTGCCGTATTGCAGGCTTATTGTTGAAATGAATCCATAGGATATCTGTCTCAGCTTTATGGTTAAATGAATAATATATAAACTCTATTATTTCCTACTGAGATTTCCCAGTTCCACTCAGAAAGAAATAAACATTTCAGAGGTTGGACTCAGAACAGCAATGGGGGACTATAGGACTGCAACTCTGTATTTATCGTAGATTATACTGATAGAATATTTAGAAAGAGTGATCTCCAGCGTATTGGCTAATCTTCATACATCAGCTGAGTCCTCTCTGCCCCTCACCAGTAGATCAAAAGGCATGTGAAATGAATCCAGGAACTGGAATGTATCTCACATCTGAAAGCGTGTCTGTGTGGAAGGCAATCCCATATAGAAAATAACTGGCAAATCATGTGTTTGAAACCACATTTAATTGCATATTCTCTACCTCTACTGGATGACTGTGTCCATTATTAATTCCTAATTGCATATTTGTGATATTAAACATGTGTTGCTGCACTGCTTTTTCCTCTAAAGAAAGGGTGAGAATCAAGACATAAGATATTATTAGAAAGCAACTCCCACCATTCTTCACAATTGATTATGCTAGTTGAGGCTGCTGGAAGTTGCACTCCAGAAACACCTGGAAGGCTGCATGATTCCAGCTCCTGCTCTAAAGAAAGGCCTTCTTGTGTATGAATGCATAGGAAATAGCTCTTAGAATCTTTCCTCATACAGGTATCTCTCCCTGTCATCAGAATATGATGTCTCCTTCTTTGATAGAAAGGCCCTTTTAAAGATGAAAATCGCACAGTCTTGGCCTCCATGAATTTTAATAATAAAGTATAATTTATCACAGAAACAGGGAATTATCACACAGTGTCATACCCTCCAACTGTCCCAATAATCCTCCACTGTCCCACTTACAATGTTTCGGTTTCTCTTCCCGCTTCCCCCTTTGTCCTTAGCTTTTTCCGCTTACTGGAAACTGAGTTCAAAGTGCAAAAATAATTTGTACTTAATTAACTCAATGAGGTAAAAGGAGAGGAGGGATAGAATCTTGCCCTTCCTGGTAGACTCAGGCAAAAATAAACTACTGCAGCCTCTTCTAGCTTGTGCGTTCTTCCTCATTAAGTAACTTTTGGCATCTTGACCCACACTCTGATGTTGCTTGCATCTGTCCTGGTTTTCATCTGTGAAAAGCATGTGGTGCAGGATGAATGTGCCAAATGTATAGCGTACCATTGTTCAAAGTGGCAGTGTACCTCCTAGTACCACGCCTGTACTTCCCCTTACTACTCAAGGACTCAGAAAATGGTGGTGACAGTTACCGATTTTGTTGTACTTTAATGAGATAGTAAGATGCCCTGGAGTGTATGTTAGACTGGGAAAGAGGTGGCATATATTTGACAATCCCATGCAGGCTTATTCAAAACCCATTCTGGTTTAAGTCAAAGCAGATCTCACTGATTTTAATTGGAAACCATGAGAATTCAGATGTAACAACTTGGAAGTACAACTTGTTACTTGTAACTACTTACTTCTGGAGGTAAGAACAGGGAAACAAAGTTTCATTTTTAAAGCAGTGTTGGTAATTAAACCAATCAAGTGACAGTTTCTATTTATTTTCAAAAGTTACTTTCAAGGGTGTTTCAAGAGGTGTTTTGACAGGAAATTTTCAAGTTTTATGCCATCGTCTTACAAATGGTAGGGTTGTTGTTGTTTTTTTTATCCTCAAAAGAAATAACAGAAAATCAAGGGAAAGTAGAAGACACTGCAGGATGTCAAACAATGAGTTAACCTTTTCCATTGTGGTAATGAATAATGGGAACAGGTTGCTTTTTAAGCAGTGTAATCAGCCCAGATGAGTGCTTGGATGGTAGACTTCCAACAAATGCCAGGTGGCGTAGGCTATATTTCAGAGGAACTGAAGGAACTGGCAAAACCACCTCTGAGTATTCCTTGCCTAAGGAAACCCTATGAAAATTATAGGGTCTCCATAAGTCTACAGGCAACTTGGAGGCACGTATATACGCACACACAATGAGGAATGGAACAGCCCATGTTTGGAATATGACTTAAGTTCTGGTTCCTGACTTGAAAGAAGAAGAAAAAAGAATATGGTAATTCATGTCTGAGTCCAATGGCCTGAATGTTGGAGAATGACTTTTTCATTTAAAAGAGTAGGACAGGAAGCACCATTTCAGAAAGCTTTGGGCCAGCAGTGCCGTTCATTATATTAAACACGGCATCACACATTTCCATTTGCTTTCCTGCATACTGTTTCTCGACCAGAAAGCAAAGTGCATTCTAATTGGAAATAAATGCCCCTAATGGAGACCTTAGGAACTTGTTCTTTTCTAAAAAGGGTATTTTATTGAACAGAAATGCCTTCCCCACCCCCTTCAAAGCTCAGAGCACTTAGACAGTTAAATGTGAATTCATCCGTTTGAATACTTTGGGTCCATTAGCTGGAAAACACTATTCATGAGAAATAAAGCAGAAGGACGAGAGGTGTTTGCTGGAGTGCCAATTACAGATTGCTTTTTCAAGATGTGTGCCTGTGGTGGAGGAACTGGTCTGGTTAGCTTTAGTCTTTCCATTAGTTGATTCATGCCTCTGCTCACAGATGGAAGTATTTGTTTGGGAGTTTAGTGCATTGGCGCAACAATTAGATGTGAAGACATACATCTGTAAACAAAAATAGCTTTGTCTGCATTAATTGCCACTTCTCATTTATGGGAGGGGGATCCATTGGTTCTTTTTTATCTGAGGGGATGTAGCATATTGGATCCGCATTTTGATCTGCACTTTGAATGACAAGAAAGATACAAGATTAATGAAACTGGATTCAAAGTTTGTGCTGTGTATTTAAACCAGACCTATGAGAGTGGGCTTGTGTACTGATTGTTCACTGTGAGAAGAAATCATAAAACCTTCTTCATCCTGACCAAAATTATTTCCAATTGCAGCCTGTTTGATTCTGGAAAGCTGATACACAGAGATGATATCCAATCCACTCCATCTCTGAGTATGGAGATTCCATTTAATTATCATAACTAAAGACCCAGAACTTAGAACAGTTTTTGTTGTTGTTGTTTTTACTGTTCCCAAAATCCTCTAGCAAAAATAATCATTGGCCATGCTGTTTGAGGGATTCTGGGAGGTTTAGTCCAATAAATAAATAAATAAATACCCCACTGAGAGAATCAGCGTTTGATTAGTATTGAAACAAATAGAAAGAACAACGAATTGAAAGCACACACAGATGTGTTGAATTTCCACCAGCTTGAATCAAATACTGAGGAGCAAGGCAGTCTTTTAATCATTCATACTTTCAGGGGACTACTAGGCATCTCAGGGAAGCTGGCAATAAAGAGGAACAATTTTATGGGTTGTGAACATAGCAGCAGTATCACAGGAGCAGTCAGCTGTGTTGGATCTCTCCCCTCCTCATTCTTTGCTTCTTTCCTCTTTCCCTGGAAAGATTTAGTGGTGTATGCAGAGTTCTGGATGAGGGAGCAAGGGGAGCTGAGCTTGGTTACTGCGGTGAAGGGAGATTGCTTTATATTCCTGACTAAAGCAAAACTCTCATTATCCCTGTTGGGAAAAACCCTGGCTGTCTGAGATATTTTCCTTCACTGTAGAATTATGAGCAGGTTTTAATTACATTTTCATTTTATATTTCTAGATCAATTTTGGGACCATGGCCTTTGGGATAGCTTTGCAGGCCAGTGTTGTGTCTTTGAGCGCCACATAAGTGTGTATTAAAAATAGAGGATTCAGATGAGTTCTCCATCCCAACAGTTGTAGCGATGGCAGAAACTGACTTTCTTTTTTATTTTTTTAAAGCAGAATTGTTGCAGCATGTTACAAAAACACATGCAGGTTTATTGTCCTATCTCTCTAACAGTTCTATTTGGCATTTACATATCTTTAAAAATGCACAGAGGATATTTACTGAACCAGCAAAGGATAAATCATGACAACATACCTGCAGTTTTGACACAATCAAAACTCCAAAAAGAATCAGTTTATTTAAGGGATGGATGAGAAACTTCTGAGGCTACATGCTGCCTCCCCAAGACTATTTTGTCACTCCAGAAAACCTCCAAGAGCACCAATTCACCTTTCAAATGGGCAGGAGGGACCTTTGCTCTGTTTGACATTTTAAAAAGTATTTTTCAAAACCAGATGTGGCCTTCTAGCCACTTTTGGTTTTCATTTTTTTTTTAATTTTTGGACATTTTTGGAAGTTTGTGTGGCCCCCATAGGTTTCCAGTGGCTGAAAATTGTCCACAAACCTGACAAATTGCCCATCTTTGTTCAATCTGGGTGTAAGATTAGTAGGAAGCAAAGAATAACTTTCCCTGGGAAGTCCATCCCTTATTGCAATTTTCTGAAATTTGCCAGTATTGCTTTGCTTACCTACTGGGTTTCAGATTTCAGATTTCATAGTAAAATGGGGCAAATTCTCTTGATGTTATGCTTATGCCAAGATAGGTAGCTGTGTTAACTATATATTCCATGTTTACATCAACAGAGACCATACTTACAGGAATCAAGCATGAATAACTAACTCATGGAATGCATAGAATCATAGAAATGTAGAGTTGGAAGAGACTCCTTACCAACCAAGGCTCAAGGACCTCAGCCCTATTTAGAATTGGGGGATAATACTGTCAGGAAAATGGTTGTCAATTTTGACACTTAGAGACCTGTTCCTACAAAACAATGCAAACAAAAGGCAATATGTTAAAACCGTCATCACCATCACCATCAACCACCTTCATCATCATCCAGATGAAGCTTGTAATGATCTGAATACTATGAAAGCAATAGCAAAACAGTGATCATATTGTGCAGTTCTGATTGATAATTTCTGAAGGCACTCAACACTCGTTGTCCAGTTTCCCAGATCATTTCTGACTCACTCATCCCCCGCCTCCTCTTGGGGGGACTTGGGCCCTCTTCCCACCCATTTGGATGGAGAACGTCAATGGGAGAAGGTGGCATGTAACAGAAAGTCAGAAACAGAATCTCCAGATCCCTTGGAGAACTCCTGGAGTAAAACAGACTTGAAACAAACTGTTATTTCAACCTTCATGGCAAAGGCAGAGGCCATGGCAATCAAGGCAGTAGTGGACACAACAATAGTAGCAAAAACAAAACAAAATATATCAACTTCTGAATTCCTGCCTCTGGATCATGCAGCACAGGCACTTTTCCTAGATGCTCCTGCTGATCCCACAGAATCTGACATTTAAGACTCAGAGCAAGGGATTTAGAAAACTGTGAGCTTACAAAACTGGCCACTGGCAGCAACATAGAGGTTTCAGCTTTTGTTGTCCCTGTGTCCTTGGAGGAATAACTAGTAATTCTCAACTCTGGAGAGCTATGGAGGTTCATAACGGATCTTCACAGAATGGCAAGGTCTCTGCCAGGGAAGAATGGGGAGTAGAAAAATCAACCCAATGTCCGGAAATGTTGAACTACAGTTTTCATCATTTCTGAGGACTGGCAGTACTTGTTGAGGCTGAGAGAAACTGAGGTCAAAAATATCTGAAAGGGTCAATTGGGAAGGGTCTTTTTGTGATATCATGATTGAAGCAAAAGAGAAAAATTGCCAGATCTTTTCCAAGGCCCTAACTTGGAGACTTGTAGCGCAACACTTGCCGGGTGACAGTAGTACAACCTCGGATTTCTTCAGCAGAAGAATGCATACATGAATGAGGGAACTTGTGTCATTAACATGCTGATGGAAAGGAACATTTAGGCTCTGATATGATTGGCTCAATTACCCTAAGTGGCTTCAGGGAGTAAGTTCAGTCATTGAAGCCTCCTCAAGATGGCCTTCAGTTTCAAAGCTGGTTCACATCATAGGTATGTGTGAGCAGTCTCATCTTTCCCCATAGATTACTCCTGCCTTGCATCTGTACTAGTCCATCTCTGCCTTAGCACTATTGTGTTTCTGCAAATTGGCTCAAGCCACTAGCCAACGTAAATTTTAAACCTAAATTACAAATGTGAGAGACATATGCACCCATGGGAGACGTATGCACTCTTGTAAGCATTTCTCATGACAATGAGCTTAGGAAAAGCCTTTCTGTGAGATTCTCAGAAGCTAGTCATCTATAAAACCCTAAATATAGCCACAATATAACCACAAAAGTGCTGCAGCAATGTTCTGAAAGGCATTCTTTCTCGTGAATTCACAATAGTTTTATAAGACAAGCACCTCTTCTTACTTTCTGCAGAGCCCTTGACAGATCTGTTTTGAAAATTACTCTTAATAACAAACAGTTAGGCCCTCTATTGATTCATGTGTGTTCTCTTTCAAAATTAATGTAGCTAGATGCCAATCTACAAGCAACACTATGTTATATACTGCATTGTTTCTTTCTAAAAATGTGACGGATGACATTAGATAGAATTCCAGTGGAAACCAATGTAGTATGCTGGCACTCTTAATTAGAACAGTAGAGTCCTTGTGATGGAAAGGCTGCTATTATTTGTAACCACCGCACATTTTTTCTTTAGATGATTGTGCCACTACTCAATTCAAGAGTGAAATATGCACTCTCAGAAGAAAAAAATGGGACCATTTTTCTTTCTTTTTTTCTTTTTTTAATCCTGTGCCATTTTCATGCCTTTCTTAATAGTGACATCTTTGCATGACAGAAGGATGCTTCTCAAGCTGGAGTATTTTCAATACTTGGCAAATTCTCTCTAAATTTAGAATTTGGAAGGAAACCTTTTAGCACAAACAGAATGTTGGCAGGTTTAACACATCCGTAACAGCTGTTATAATTTGCTATAATTTTTTATGCCACATCATAAAGAAAAGGTCGTAACTCTGATCTCCTAATGCAGTGGGCATATTCTTTCTTTTCCTGCTGTGGACTGTCAATTAAAAAGAATGAGTAATGAAGGAGTGTACCCGGGTGCAGCCAATTCTCAGAACCATTAGTTTTCTTTTATCTTCCACCCTAATTCCAGGAATGTGCAAGATGAGAGTAAGACACACCATGTCATTTCAGGATAATATCATGCAATTTTAGCATTATAAAGAATCCTCTCCTCTCTTTTTTTGTTTCGTAGAGACAGAATATATCTGATATGGAAAAGTTCCATTTCTTTCTCTTGTGAGAGTTTTATCGCTTCAGATGTGACTTTGTATAATTAAATATATTTCAAATATAAAGAGAAATGGCACTGGTGCAGACAATAGAATTCTTTATTTTGTGTTAAACAGTTCTGAAATGAAATTATATGGAGCAGTCAGGGTAGTGTGGGGAAAGGGGTGATGGATACAACCCATTGTTTCCACTAGAATTTATTCTACTTGATTTTCTTTAGCACATTCAGATGAGGAAACAATTATCTGGTAAACTGCATTACTGGGATTTCAGAATAGCCCTTAATTGTCTTAATTCCAAAAGGAGAGAGCCAACAGGAATTGAAGGAGACCCTAATTGCTTATTGCTATATTTTTTTAAAAAAACAATATGGAACCCAGAGTCACAAATTCATTCTAGAGTTTTTATCCAACAAAATAAAGTCAGCTATGCCCAGTAATGGTAACAGGGCTACTGTAAAGCCTTCCTGCCTGCTTCAGTAAAGCAATAATAAATGAAATGTGACAGAAATCCTCCTGCCATTTTCATCACAATCCTTATTCTTCTCTTAAACTCATTTCTTCTAAGCTATAAATATGTGCAGCCAAGATTTCCTCCAAATCTATATCACATCCCAATAGACTTGTCTGATTATACTAGATACAGTTCAGCTAAGCTTTCTTAATTAAGTTGTGTGAGAGAAGGGCATGGCTGTGTTTTCATGTGCCAAAAATGCAATACTTGAGTGAAATATTGGGCCCTTACCACTAAACATTCTAAGCGTGGAAAATAGTTACACAAGATAGAGTTTGATAAGTTGTGCCAGGGATAGAAAATACCCAGAGATGGAACATTAAAAATAATACAAATGTCCTCCTCCAGTTACCTCAAAGGATTTTTTTTTAAAAGAACTTATAACTTTTTATCTGTACTTTTGTATACTGAGTGTAGCTTCCTACATTCTTTCCACTTGGAGTTTTATCCCTAACAGCTTTATATTAATACATAGAATGAGCACTAGCTCTTTGTCATTTCATTGTTCTTGGAAGGCAAGCACATTGGTTCCAGATTTATAAGTACTCTTTTCGCCTCAAATTACAGTTTTGGCACAAAATACCATTGCCGTGTGAAATACAGCCTCACAGATTTGTACTCTCTTAGTCATGGTGCTCGCATTTATAATTTAATCTCCAGATCTATTATTTCACTGTGCTGTCACCTCGTAAGTAATACAGTGATGTTGCAAGATTAAAAAATGGCTTTTTATTCATTTCATTGGAACAGCCAGAAGTGCAAAATCCTGGTTTCTGTGTATCATACAGTTGATGCAAAAGAGTATATTCCAGTAACCAGGAAGAGAAGCAGGGGAGAACCAGCTGATATGTTATGGCTAGGATCTAATGGCTAGATGTCCTGATGGAACTGCTTCAGGCAAGGACAATCCCATGTCCTTGCTGCATCTACCAGCAACCTCTTCAAAAGATCTATGGGAAGTTAGTAAGCTTTCTGATTCTGTTTATAGGCAGTTCCAAGGACCACATGGAGAGGGGAGAAGAAAGGAAGGAGATTTCATTGCACTGGGAGCTGAACAGCCACATAGAATTGGACCCAGAACATATGGACTACATTTCCCAGAAACATCCATCTAGAATAACCACATGCAGCTACATAAGAAATGTAGCAGCTAAATAAACTGTAAATTGAGAATAAATTGTACCATGCTTCTGAGCTAAAAGAGAAAGAAGAGAACAAAATTGCCAATGCCCTTTGTTTTCCTGTATGTATATTATAGATGCTCTGGCCTAGTAGAATATCATAGAATCCTACCCACATACTATTTGTTTTACATACTCTGAAGAAGTTTAAAAAAAACTTCTGTACCCAGAATTTCCCAGCCAGTGATGTCAGTAACATTTCCAAAGTCTAATTGAATGCAGGCCTAATGTTCTGCCATGTAAGAACGTGAAGTGTGAACAGACTGTTTAAATGGTACAACCACCCACAGCACCCACCAGCCATTAAAGAACTTGTACATACATTGAAGTTACAATCTATATCTATTTTCCCCCAGTACAAGTGTCACTGAAGCTTGGCAGTCCCACATTTCAGATAGCCTCAGAAGTATTACCTTAAGCTGCCTCAGTAGGGAACTTCAGAGCTAATTAATCATGTTGCACTCCTGCTCACACTGACCTGGCATGCTGTAGTTTTGTTGTTGTTGTTCATTAAACTGAATAAATGTTTTTGAAAAAAATAGTAATTTGGATAAGTTATGACAATTGAGGCAGAACTGTACTGGAGTACTGTCTCTTTTCAGCACTTGCTTAAGTCTTGATTCACCAGTATTTCTAAATACCAGAGCTCCCTGCCTCTTTCTCCCATCTATGTACATCTTGTCTCAGACTGTGCTGTTGTGAAAAAGGGAAGAAAGAAATGTAGCCTTATCTGTTTTATATATCTCGTCCATGACAAAACAGCACCAACACTAAAGCCTTTTTTGCATGGCACTTGCCATGCGAAAGAGGACCTGGAGCATCGCGCAATTGCGAGGAGCAATCTGCACAATGCACTCACAATCACGCGACGCTCCAGGGCCAGCAGGGGCCAATCATGCACCTTTTCATTTTTGGCTAGAAGCTGAAAATTGTGTGCAATCGCGCATTGCTTCCGGACCCTGAGCACACTTGCAGAGCCTCTGGAGCCAGGTCAGTTGTGCTTCCTGCCCCAGGAAAGTCCTGGGAAGGTCCAGGCTGCACTGCAGAAGGAAGAGGCAGGGCTCTTGTGTGAGCAGGCAGCTTGTGCAGAGCTGAAGCAGCAGGGAAGGGAGAGCCTCTCGACAGAGGCTGCTTGCACAATCCCCACACCCCAGCACCGGAACAAGGTAAGGTGCGGAAACGGCCTTAGTCTGCTGCAATTGGTTTTCACCACAAATCAGCTACTACATTGTGTGTGTGTCTGTGTGTGTGTTTTTTCCCAAAGAAAATTATTTGTTTCTAAATATAGAAGAAAAAAATTAAAAAGAAATATTTGGGAACTGCATCCATATATTATCTCTCAGCTGGTAATTTGTTCTCTTTTTCTCCTTCAAACTAGGATCGCATCTCAGTTGATTCTCAAATGATGTAATTAGATTATGCTTTGGTAAATGATTTAAAGTGCAGATTGTTGTGGAGGATATGCAAATGAATAATACAAATTCCTATTCAACTCTACACAAAAAGATTTCTGATTGAAGCTTATTAAGTTCAATCAATGACATTTAAGGCTGGGCCTGTTCCATAGAGAAATTAATTTCTACAGCCAAGGAAGACATTACAAGCTAAGTAAGATTTCCAAGTATTTTCCCCCCAGCAAAGTACCACTGTTTTTGGCAGCAGTAAAGGCACACCCTAAGAGACCAATAGCATTACATGCTACTGCTCCAAGACACCAGTTCCAAGACTCGTACAGTGTGCCAATTTTTCCCTGTCAATAGTTCTCCCTTCAGCAATATGTTCAGTAATATTCACCTATAATACATGTGTAACACTTTTTAAAAAAACACCACATTTATCCTAAAGTGGGTGATAATGTTTAAAATGTGTTAACTGAATTTAAAGAGGTGAGTCAGTGACAAGTTCTAGAACTGCCAAGGTTGATCTCCTACAGCAAATGGAGCACTGCCCATTAAGCATAAGTTCCCAAATATCCCACTTTTGACTTCCCCCTCACACAGTAAGAAGTCCATGTGGGGTGTCATTGGCTCCAAAGTTCTTCCCTAATCAAGCTCTGAAGTTTAACTGTTCAATGGCCATGTCTATCCCTTCAATGTCTTGCATTGTTTTCCCTATTAAAGATACAGGGAACTTCCTGGCTTGAAGTCTCTCTGAGTCATAAGAAAGCAAGAGGACAAGGAACAACAGGGGTTAGGAAGGTAAGATGAAAAGCTCCCATCAGTGGATTCTTGTGGCATTAACTGAACCATCAGGGATCTTCTGCCCCTGTGAGTACACTGGATGGTTAGGTGGCAGTTTTCACTGATGTTTTAGAAGGGTCATATTAGTAGCTCAATATACTCTAGTGTACTGAGAGGAAGAAATATGATTGGTTTTACTTCAGTGTGGAGATCAGGGCTGCCAACCCAAGGAAAGTTCCCCTAAGGAACAACTCCTCGTTTTATTTTATTTTGGCAGGACACTCTTAGGGGTGTTCTTAGTTTTTGGTGAGAAAATGACGTTGACTGCTGGTCATAAAAGCTTATACAAAGGAGCACTTTCTTCTATCTCTTTAATAAAAGTTATTAAACAATTTCAAATTGTACACAAAGAAACAACAAAGAAAAAAAGAAAAATACTGAAAAAGAGTGATATATTTAATAATAATAATAATAATAATAATAATAATAATAATATATATAATATACACATTTGACTTCCAGATTTCCTAACACAGTTTATATATGACTATATAAAATAACTTCTCTAATTAGAAAAACAAAATACTTGATCTGCTTATTTTTTCAAATTATCAAAACCTAGATAAGATATTAGACTCCCTTTTCTTTTTTCAAAAAGCCTATCAAAGGTTCCCAGTCATTCAAAAAAGTCACCAATAATTTTGCTATTATCAATGTTGTTAGTGTATCCATTTCTGCTAAGTCCATTAGTTTTATCTTCCAGTTCTCTTTCATTAGAATTACTGCATTTGTCTATGTGTGTGTGTAATAATCTTACTACAGTGGTCATGTATCATAGTATCTTGCCATACTTCTGCAGTTGATCATCCACAAGTCTGAACAAATATTGTTCAGGCTTCAACTGAACATATTACTTTCAGAATTCTATGCACCATTCAATGTAGTTGATACCACAATTTTTTGGCCTTTTCACAAGTCTACCACATGTGATAAAAACAATCCCATCTGCTGTTCACATTTCCAATGTGCGTTAAAGGCTTCTATATACATTTTGGACAATTTTTCTGGTGTCAAATATCAAAATTTGGTATCAAATTTCAAATATCATCTTATAAAAGTTGTCTTTAAGAGCATAACATGATGTAAATTTAATTTCCCTTGACTACATTTTTTTCTGTACCAACTGCATGTTACATCCAACATTTTGTACCCACTTTATCATACAGTTCTTCACTTGCTCTTCTTTCATCTCTATTTCTAACAAAACTTTGTGCATCTTACCAATCGTTTGTCATCTGAGTACAATGCTTCTTGAACTCTGATTTACTCAAATCAAAATCTTACTTTTTTATCAATTTTAAATCTTTCAATTATTTGTCTGTAAAAGAACCATTGAAAACTATAACCTTCTGACATTAATTTTTCATTTGACTTAATTCTATATTCTTGTGTGTCAAATTCCAAAAGATCTTGATAAGTTGCCTGCTTTTCCTTTGCTGTGTCTCCTTCCTATAAAAAGCCTCTTGTGATGAAACCCACAAGGACATGTTAGGGCATAACCCTGGTTTATATCTATTCCATATTATTAACAAAGTACGTCTTCTTAGTGGTTATTAAAATTTGCATTCCCTTTGGCTTTATCATACCACAGCCACTATGCCACCCAAACCATGTGCTTCTCAATTCAATAGTCTCTTATTTGTCAATATAATCCAATCTTTGAATCAAACCAAACAACATTCAGAAAAATAGTTTTAAATCTTCTGATCTCAATCCCCCTCTTTGTATTACATCCTATAAAATTTTGTATTTAAGTCTCAACAAAAGAGAACTTTATAAGTGTTTATGGTGCCACAAGACTCCTTTCTGGTTGCAGCACAGCAGTAGTACCTTGCAAGGAAATTGAGAGGTTTAATTTCTAAACAGAAAAATGCATGACAGGAGGCAGAATACTATGTCATCTGCTGTATAAGCCACAGTCTTTTAAGATCTGTGTGAACCAAAGAGACAGAAAGTAAGTAGGAATACAGCTGTTCTTGCTCAGTGGAAATTAGTCAGAAGGGACCTAGGAAGATATCAGAGGCACATTCTTAATAATAAAATAGCTTCCAGGCCAAAAATCCAGTTACCAAACTTGGCATGGGTATAGGACTAGACTGTCAGCAGTAGCAGCAGTAGAATGTTGCTTGATCAGTACAGTTGGCCCTCCACTTTTGTGGGTTGAACATTTGCAGTTGGATTATTCACAGGTTGGTTGGTTGGTTGGTTTATTTGTTTTAAAAATTCTTATTGTATATGCCCCTGTCAAGGGAAAAATACATTCTCATTAAAAATCTCTAGATCCCCCCAGTGCAATTCTGTGGTCCACTTTTGCAGAAATTGGACCACAGAGTCGCTCTTGAGGATCTAGAGATTCCTAGAGAGAACACTTCTCTAGGCATTTGCTAGGTCCTTCAGCATGACCCTGCAGCCTGCTTTCACATAGTATTACACTGCATGATCTAGAGATTCCTACAGAATTATTGTCAGGTTAAAAAAATTAGTGTTCACAATCTTTATTTGCTGTTTTTCCACTTTTATGGGAGTCATGCACCCTTAACCCCCACCAAAGTGGAGGGCTGACTGTATATCCTAATACTGCTTCTGTTTAATGCCTGTAAATCTTACAAGAGCTAGGCTACCCACAGATACACTGAAAGAGGCTGAATAAAGCTCTGTAAATATTACTAATGGAGATTTAAATTAACTTTCTTGGGTTTACATAACTCACTGTACTTACAAATATACCTTCTGACTTGGTCCCTGGCAAAAGACCGTGTTGGTTTGACTCTTTTCAATATATTAGCAAGTAGATTAACTTATTTTTCAAACCATCCACTTGGGTTCCATGGTCAAGTTTCACAAGTTACTACTGTGATGTGCAGCTCAAACTATACAATACCAACAAGCACTTTAAAATGTGTGTTTGTGAAAATCTTTGTTTATTTCATTCTCATAAAGAAGAACAAGAAGATCAAAAGCACAACATTTTCTTCTCAACTGGAAAAGATTACAAAAAATTCCTTCAGCATTTTAAAATAATTTTTCACATCTCGAATCAAATATAAAATATTGATGGACTTGCAGCTCGCATTCACATCTCAGAACTTTTGGTGAAATATTTGTATGCACAAAAATATTAGTCTTTGCAGTCCTCCAAAATTTGTGTGGACAATAGTGTTGTCTGTGAAAAAGACATTGTTCTGCAAAATCAGATTCTCAGCCAAGTAGGATGATGTTTATGTCTGATTCATATTTTTTTTAAAAAAAAACCCTCTGTCCTCTAATTATGCTTTCAAGCTGCTTATTTTTATTTATAATGATTGAAAGTATCTGGCTTCAAACAGGTTTTAATTTGTTTGGTACTCCAAAGCTTTCAAGCAAAATTATGCAACTGTCCAAGCTGGGCACATTGTGCTCTTCCCATATGATTGAACCCACAGACTCCAGGATCTCCAGGCATACCTGCTGCCATTGTGCACCCCTAAATCTTCTGAAGGACAGACTAGAACTCCTCCAAGACAAAAAAGTCTTCTCTCCTCAGTCTTACTTCAACTGCAAAGCTGTATACTAGTTTGGGAAATTTGCCACCTAGTGACTGAAGATATTGTAAGCCTCAGACCCAATTGGCACATTAATAATAATTAAAAATTATGAGTGCATTTTTCTGTCAAATTTCTTTTAAATGCATGCTCCTTGCAATTCTTTAGTATTCATGGAGAGTTCCAGGTGTCTTGGTTTCTTTGTCTTGGAAGTAAGGCTCTGATAGACAGGCATCTTCTTTTATTATAGATAGATTTTCAATATTTTCCTTTCTGCTGATAATGGATATTGAATGGAAGGTTCTAACTTCATTCCACTGCTGAGATGTAAAAGGTTAATCTAACCAGATGTTCTCTTCTGCTGTACTGCAAATGTTGACACCTTGCTGACTACAGCTGGCTGGGAATATATTTGTCAGTTTGTTTTTCACTTAAGATAATCCTTGAGGATTTGTGTGACTGGCTGACATTTTGGCAGCCACTTCTGTGACCTTATAATTACACAAGAAATCCTTCAGTGTTCTATTTATACTCATAGGACAGAGCTCAAGTGGTCTCGGAATTGCTTTACTCACTTAAGCAGAAATGTACAAGTGTAAAATGGTCACTCAGGGTCACTTCATATATAATATTTTATTTCCATGGAGGTAGCAATTTCCATCCATTTGCTTAGCAAGGGGGAATTATTGTACATTTCTGAGCACTTCTTTTGTTTTGACATAGCAAGTGTTCAAGAATGCAAAACAGTAGGACTTTAGAAAGCTGCAATACTTCTTATCTTGAGGTTGTAAAGTCAAAGCCAAAAAAAAAAAGGGTTAAGAGTAGCATAGTTGTACAGTTTCTCAATGATGTCATGGGATTTATTTGTATCAGTGGTGATTCAATCCCTATAGACCTAAAAGGCTGAGGACCGGTTCATACTAGGTACCACTGATGCATTGTTAAATCAGGACTGCACTGAAAATTGGACAACTTTTATGTCTGCCTGATTCAGGTTCAGATGATTCCATTTTCATAGAATAAACTTGACTGACAGAACAAATATCCTCTAGCTAACCTAGTTAATGTTTTGCTACCTCACTTTTTCTGCTGCTTTAAAAACATCCCAGTTTCTGTCTTCTCCTCTCACTTTTCCCCATTGTCCTCAGCTTCCTTCAATTGCTGCAGACTAAGGTCATTTCCAAACAACATTGTTACCCTGCCACAGGAAAAGGTGCTACCTGTCCAGGAACCATGCTGCCACACATTGTTGCTATCTTGTTCCCAAGCATTGCAAATAAACCCTATTTCGTTTCCATAAAATATCCATTAAGAGCCTCCTTTACCTCTACAATCCCATCAGTTGGGTCAGTGTGGTTCCGTAATTCTGCTTGATAGGGCTTCTTGTCATCATGGATCCAGAAGTAGGCAGGGTGTGGGTGTGCCCAGCCTGTCCCTCTCTCAGTGACCCCCATGATGTGGCAAGTTTGTAATCTATCACATCTCCATGTTTATTTTAAATTTCTCTTTTCAGTTTTTTTTATTTTTTAATACATTTTTTATCATTATAGCACAAAACTACAATAGTGTACCGGCATGTTGTGATTTTACACTGTGGCTACGCTAGTATGGCTTGCAAAAACAAAATAAAAAACCCTGACTGATGTAAAGTTGAAGGCTTTCATGGCCAGAATCCATAGGTTGTTGTGGGTGTTCTGGGCTTTGAGGGCATGTTCTATGAATATTTTCTCCTGACATTTCGCCTGCATCTGTGGCTGGCATCTTCAGAGGATCTGGTGGCATGGAAGTGAGACAGATTATATATACTTGTGTAGTCCACAGTTGTGGGGACTAATTTGGCTACTAGTACTGAAGAACACTAAAATCAAGACTCAAAAAGATGCCAATGAACACCACCCAGACTCTGGAGGTCTCTCTACAAGAAACAGTACAATGGATTGCTAATGACTTAATGCATATCCCCTGACTAACAATACAACCCTGGGGGATATCCCATTTAACAATAGGCCATCACACAGGCCAACTGTAACATATGCAAATTGCTTCCCCCCACCTGGGGACTACACAGCCTCAGAGGATGGCAGTGGCAAAACTCCTCTGATTAAATCTCACGGAGAAAACCCCATGAGAGTGTCGCAGTAAGCTGGAAACAAGATGAGGGCATGCAGCAGCAGGAACAACAACAACATAAATGTTCCCAGCCCTTGCCAGTTGGCTGCCATACTGCCAGTGAAAATTATTAATCCACCTTATTGAAAATTAGTTGTTTAACAGAGATCTGGTGTTTTCCTTTTGTCCTATGCACTGCTTTCACTGCTTCTTTCATTGTCCCTCGCTTCTGCCCTCCTGTTTCTTCTCCTCCCTCTCCTTTAATGCTTGTGGAAATGTGTACTTGTGAAGAAACATTAAACAGTGAGAAAATGGAGGCCTTTGCCAATTTGCAGACCTTGTATAAAACAGATGGTAGTTTGGTGACAGCACCAGAGGGTAAAGTTATCATCTCAGTGCAGACGGAAAGAGCTTCAGAGTTCTGATATGCTTTTAGAAAGTCTTTTTAAATTATTATTTCAGTCTGCACAGCAACTATTTGTTAGGAAAACACCTTGTAATCTTCTGTGGCTAATTTATTTTCCGCACAGCAAAGCATCTGGAGCTGTCTGGCGTTTGGTGGAGGTGAGGCTGTAAAAGGAAATGAAAGGGCTTCCCACATGCACCATCTCAAAAGGTTCACCAAGGTTTATTTGGAACAGGGAAATCAATACATCCTTCAGATTTTTTACTAGTGATACTTGGAATGAAACAGCTGAATGGTCCCTCCCTTCTTTCCTTTTCTTACGATGTAGGATTACAAATGAAATGAGGGGGAAAAACTTCTATTCAGTTCAGATCATCAGGATCTACTTGTACACATCCATTGACAGAAAATAGATCCAGAGCAAGGCAAATCTACACTAATGCACAGAGAGAGAGGGAGAGAAAGGGGGAGAGAATGTCGATGGCTAGTCAGAGATTGTGAATGGTGTTACATTGATTTCTCAACAAACAGTAGTAAAAGAATGGCATGCCAGGTTACCATAAAAATAGGAGCTTGAATGCATTGGTTTGGATGTAATGTCACCTCTGTGCAGAGAGTCTTTAGGAGTTCTGAAACCTCTGTCTGTGTAAAATAAATTATATCTTGATTCTTGAAATGTTGTCATCTTCATTCTCATACTATAAATACAGAAGTGTGATTCTTTCCATAATTTAATTGTAGCTAATCACCTATTAGTTGCAGTGGGAAGATTTTAGTGTTGTCATGGGTCATAAACCTGCTTTTTCTGAAACATACAAGTCTGACTTATTTCTCCCTAAATTATTTGCATTTCTTGACTGCTCAATGACTTGTGTCTTACCTAATTGGTTTTGCGAGTAACGCACAGAATTCTAAAAATATACCTCTTTACTGAAGTGCCTTTAAAAAAGAAGATTGAGCACTGTGTAAAATTTAGTTCAAGGGGTTACCTCATCCTATGCTCTTTTGTCTGTTTCCTTTGTCTTCTTTTTCTCTTGCTTATGTGTGTTTCAAGCTTATAATGTGATGTGATAGCCTAAGAAAGTAAAATTTGTCCAAGATTGAAAGAACACTTACTTGAGTGTAAGACCCACTGAATTCAGTTATACATCTTCATACACAACCTGATGAAAAGTTCTGGAAGACCTGAAAGTTTACCTTTTTCAATGATAATTTAGTTATTCTGTATAGCTATTATTACCCAACCCTGTTATTGGTTTGCTCATGGACCACATGACTGACTTCCTATTTTTGTTTTTATCATTAATAATGCATTGGTTGTACTAGTTATGGTTTTTTTAAAAAATACTTTTTAAAAAAATACTCTTTAAAAATGGCCCTAAACCACCCAGAGTGATGCTTGAAGACCAATACTTTAAGAGCAATAAGTAAATGCACCAAAAAGGTTGCTAGCTGTTACCTTATTTTGAAAAAAATGTTTTGTTCTCTCATTACCTGTTATAGGTCAGATCATTGTAACACATTGAAGCCAGGTTCTGGCTCGTCTTACCTATATAGGCCAACAGATTTCTTCTCAAAGCTGTTCCTAAGTAATAGGGGCATTCCAGAACAGTATGGGATATGGTTAAAGAAGCTTTAGGGGATTTGGATTATTGTGTGGCTAGTGTAGAATTACCATTTGATACAAGCTAGTATAAACTGATTGGAAGTATTGAAGATTACCTCCATTTCTTAAGCAATTGCAATGCTTTCCATTTTTATGGTATTTCATATGGTTTCCCATTACAGGTGTATAGTTAACAAAGCAGATATGTTCCTGATCATTACTTTTTTAATAGAAACTTTGGTACCAGAGGCAGAAATAACATGGAAAGAATAAATATAGGTTCATACACCACATGTGCATGTGAACTCACACACACAAACACACACACACACACAGAGCGCGTGCGAGAGAGAGAACTAGTCAACGTATTTCAGCAAACTTTGAATCCAAAACTAACAATATGCACATGAAAAATGAAACAATCAGATTCAATGAGCCTTCCATAGGTAAACAAAAGCATTTTCATCCTTCTAAAGATTACTTGAAAGCTTCTTCCAAAATGCATCCAGGAACAATTTCTTCTTTCACTAGCCTCTGTCTTTCTTATGATTTCCTTTTTTGATGGCCAAACTTCTAAATCTAGACTCTTTTTTTAACATACCAGAGAAGGTGATAAAGCAGGCTTATCTGTTCTCCCTCTTTGTTTATTTCATGCATGCTCAGTAAAGGAATCTGGAGAGAGCTGCTGTTTTCCTTGCCTGTTGTAGGCAAACACACACAGCTGCACTAGGACTGGCTAGAGGAAAATCCTACTTTTCCCTGCCTTAAGTTTTATTACATTGATTCCTGCAGACTTGCAGCTGCAACCTCAAAAATCTGTGTTTCTTCAGCTGTCTTTTACCATGCCCCCTCTCAGTGCTGATGGTGCTAAAAATCTTCACACTAAAAAGAGAGTGAGGAAAAAGGGCGGAGGCTGGGCAGACGTAAAAAGACTTTGTTAAAAGGAGCTTCTTCTTTTTTCAGTGGTTTTGTTAGCTGAGGTGTGCCTGAATTTACTTTAAAAACAGCTGGCTGAGTAAATAGAGCACACGAATATTGCAGGCTATCTTCTTATTAAGCAGCTTTCCAACCAAGGGGAAAGAAAAATAGAAGGAAGAAGAGTAGACGGAGGTCTGATTGTACAATACACGTTCTTCCAACTCTGTAAGAAGTCAGGATTGGTGCCAAGACCAAACGAGATAAAATGTTGGCAATCCATGATCAGATCTACCATTTCCTTCCTAGTTCTTTCATTATGCTTCAAAATTGGTTTTGAAGTATAATGGAAGTCATCCTTATGCTATCTACACCCCACATCAATCCATCTCCTACACGAATGCATACCCACCACTGCTATTTGCAGAGCTTGGTGCTAATGAATTACAAGTAACATTGTTATCTGTAGCTTTTGCCATAATGAAATTAAGTTTGTAAACTTTTTAAAGTGTAACAAGCATAGACTTTACTTCTGAAATTGCAATTTGGTGTGATTGGGAGCCATTTTGTGTCTTTTTTCTATTTTTTTTTATATAGTTTATTAAAATAAATAGATAATGAAATAATGGGGAAGGAACATTGGCCATTGCTTTTTGGAATGTGGAGCATGTTACCCATTATATGCTAACACATTGCGTTTAAAAACTAATAGTCCAAACTACCTGTTAGACTCATTGGAGTAAATATACATATTCCAGTATGTTTTTCATAATGGGGCAAGTCAAAGGCCACCTGATTTAAACTGTGAAAAGTGTATAAGAAAGGTGTTAACACATATGCACATTGTGGTCTCCATTTGTTGTAGGGGACCTTGGATTTTTAAAACAAAAGAAATAGAAGAGGTGGCCAATTGTGGGGGCCAGCTGTGGAGGGGCTGAGGGGCCAATGGGCCTCTGTTTCTCCTTTAGCAGGCCACATCATCACAACTGATGTGACTGGAAGTGATGTCACATCAATTCTGATTCTGGCCAATTTTCACCTTTTGGGGAGAGTGTGTGGGAGTTCTCTCATCCATTAAGTCAAGATTACCTTGATGGCAGTTAACAACAATGTGGGAGGTTTGGGGTAAGGGACAAAACTGCTGCCTTTGATGGTAATTCTGAGCCATTTGGGGGACCAAAATCATCCACTTGTTTATTTTGGTGTGTCTGGAGGCTTTGGAGAACAGTTTGAGACCCCAGTAGCAGCCCAATAGCCTGTGCTTTCTTATTTCCGGGCTGAACAATGGCTGCTTTTGTAAGGTGCCTTAATAAGTGGGAGAACCAGAGTTGGACAATGACCTTCACAACCAGGGTTTGATTCCCTAGTCAGCCATGGAAACCCACTGGGTGACCTTATGTGCCTCACACACACTCAGCCCCAGGAAACCTAGTGATATGTTCGCCTTAGGGTTGCCATAAGTCTGAAATGACCTGAATGCACAGAACAACAATAATAAGTGGGCTGGCTACAAGTATTATGCATCTTGTGGTGGTGGGATCTGTATAGAGAAACTTCTTTGTTATTTTCCCCTAATTTTGGAAGGACTTCATCTCATCCAAAAACTCCTTGCAAAGTAGCACCACACAGGAAGAGTCTCCAAGAATCAAAAAGATGACTGGAAGACTTAAGCTGCAATATCTGCCCCTGGAATTCTAGGCCTGGGTGGAATTCCTAACCAAAATGCACACAAATACTACCTATGGGCCAATGTGATAATAGTTGAGCAGCTGATGCTTTCCCATATTGTGATAGAATCTGGTTAGTGTGGTTTCAGTAGGAAAAAGAAATGTGAAAAAATGATACATGATTAACTTGATGGCTGACTTAACTGATGTTATAATCACTTAGAAGCAATTTACATTTTTTTGGTTTTCTACAGATTCTGAAAATATAAGAGTTGCAGAGTTGTGCCTCAGGATGGGGTGAGGTGAGAATCTATAAAACAAAAGCATAATTGTCTTGTGTGTATGTGTCTTCAAGTCACCAGTTGACTTATGACAACTCTATGAATGTCATAGGTTTTTCTTAGGCAAGGAATACTCAGAGGTGTTTTTGCTAGTAGCTTCCTCTGACATATAGCCTACAGCGTATGGCTTATTCATTAGCAGTCTCCTATCCAAGGAATAACTACAGCTGATGCTGCTTAGCTTCTAAGACAGTGGTTCTCAACCTTCCTAATGCCGCGACCCTTTAATACAGTTCCTCATGTTGTGGTGAACCCCAACCATAAAATTATTTATTTATTTTTTACAATGTCTCCCCCCCCCCGGCAAAGGCAGCCTTTCCGGCCAGGGAGGGAAAGAGCAGCCGTGCGTCTCCCCCGGGAAAAAACTCCGAGACCCCCCCCGGGCTCTGCTTCTGCTTCGCTCTTGTTTCCTCTGGGGGGGCAGTGTGGGAAAAGTTTCCAGAGTGTCACCCTGGCTGGGGGAGGCAGGAATCCCAGCACCTTTGTCTTTTGTGCCGGGCACAGCTCGCCGCCCCAGAAAAGTGCCGCCTTGCGGCCCCCCGGCCCTTCCACAGCACCCCCCTCTGTGGCGAGTGGGGCAGGGGCTGTGGCGAGGAGGAGGCCTGCCCCCTGTGCTTCGCCCCCCCCCACAAGCTGGCCCGTCAGACAGAAGGTTCTCCCGGTAGCAGAGAAGGGGAGCGATTTCAGTCCCTTCTGAACAGGGGGCAGGAGGACGCAAGTGCGTGGTTCGCGCTTGTGCACCACCACCGAGGAGGGAATGGAGCCTAAGACCATCAGAAATATATATTTTCCGATGGTCTTACGTGACCCCTGTGAAAGGCGACCCAAAGGGGTCGCGACCTACAAGTTGAGAACCGCTGTGCTAAGATCAGATGGGATCTGATGCTTTTAGGGTATTTACCCACAGTAAAATTAATGGTCTCTAAAATTTGATATATGGATCTAAAACATTCTGTTTATCTCAAAGATTCCATTCTAGGGAACTAATACTGGATTTAGCTCACAGATATGGTAATACATAAAGATTGTGAGTTATCATGTCCTACTTTTTTCTTCCAGATTGTAGATTTCTAAATGGCTCTAGAAACTCTAGGAACAATAAAATCCAATTAAAAGTAGATGCTGCATATTTTCAGATGTTCATAATAGACCTGAGGTCATTTTGAAAAGTCAGAGCAGGAAAATATATGCTTAATTGTGAGTTTTTCAGTTTGAATTGAAAGGCTCCAGCAACAAAATGTATTGTTGTCAAAAATTACAGATCAATAGGTTAAAAACCTTCCTGAGGCATAGACATGTTTCTTTGCTTGCAATTAGACAAGTATTTCTATCATGCTGTGGAAAATTGTAAAGTCTAATATGGATTTTCATGGTAAAACGTTAAAATAATGAAGTGGAGAGGAAGATGTGTGACATTGGCAACATATCCTTTCTTTTCAGTGATGGTTACAAAAATAACTCAACTAAAATATAAAACTTTAATAACTGATAATCCTTTACTTATGCAAGAATGAAGCAGCTTGGATTTCAATTTTCATCTTGGTATTCTAAATGCAACAGTCCACTAATTAGTCCCTTGTTCTTTAATATCACAATCTATTTGTTATTCTCCCTGATAATACTAATATTCCCATGTGCTTTACTATGAATCATGAAACTTTATTTCCCCCCATTAGACTTTCCTATACATCAGCCCTCTAAGGTTTTAAAAGATTAATTGTATTTCTGTTCTTGCAATATTCTACACTTGTATTTACTAATTAAACACATCTCTGCTGCTAATCTGGACAGGTAATTAATAATAATGCTAAGGGATAAAGAACATTGAGTCTTGTCTGTTGCATCCAGGGGAAGAATAACAAAGGAGAGAGATATGAGAAGCCAGGAGTTGGACAGTGTCAGCCACCTGCTTCTTAGAAGTTCTTCCTTCCAGCTAATATTACCCATTTTTGTTGGCAAGTTTATAAAGGGATAGGTTCTCCATTCTGTTCATTTGTAAGCTAAATATGTATCTGGAGATGTTGTCTAACAACATGTGGGATGAAAAGCATACAAACCCAGCACTTTAATCTACTATTCAGACGCTAATCCTTGAGGAAAAGCTTCAAGGTCACCTGCTCTGCTTTTTTTTCCTGTAGTACCTTCTTTTTCAATGAAACTTGGATTGGGCATCCTTAATTATAGAGGATAGCTTCAAACAGAGGTCTGGTCTCTAGCAAACTTTTCACTAGAAAGCTAACCTCTGTAAAATAGGATTATACAATCAGGCTATGTATACATGATGGGGCCGATACAAGAACTAGAAATGTGGTAATTGGGAAGGAGCTCAGTTGTTTGAATTGGATTTTTTCAACAAATTAGAGGGTTTCTGTCAGTAATAGGGTCTTTGTTCCACTAGTAGTCAACCATCTGTACAGTTATTGTCATTGTGTGCTTTCAAGTCATTTTTGACTTACCTACCATGGGATTTTTTGGGCAGATTTGTTCAGAGGAGGTTTGCCTTTGCCTTCCTCTGAGGCTGAAAGAGTGTGACTTGTCCAAGGTCACCCAGTGGGTTTCCATGACAGACTTGGTCTTCCAGAGACCCAGCCTAAGACCCCTTCCAAACCTTACCGTTTTCTGGCACTGGGGTGCGGGAATCGCTCGAGCAGCCTCCAGCGAGAGGGTCTCACGTCTGGGGTCCTTCAGCTCTGCACAAGCTGCCGGCTCACGTGAGAGCCCCACCTCTTCCTTCTGCAGTGCAGCCTTGGACTTTCCCAGGCTGCACTGGGGCAGGAAGCACAACTGGCGCAGCTCCGGAGGCTCCGCATGCCAGGTAAATGCACGCGGGGCCCAAGAGCCATGTGCGATCACACATCATTTTCGGCTTCTAGCCGAAAATGAAAAGGTGCACGATCGATGCCTGCCGGCCCCTGGAGCATCATGCGATAGTGAGTGCATCATGCAGATCACTCCTCACAGTCGCACAATGCTGCAGGCCCTCTTTCACATGAAAAATCCTGTGCGAAAAGGGCCTAGATGGCTCTCTACACCACACTGGCTTACCATAAACTAATAGACTTACAGTAAACTAATAGAACAATTATCCATCTCATATGCTGGATCAGAAACACAAGAAGTGGACTGGAACATAAATAACATCCCCACTTTAGCAGAATTTGGGAAGTTAATTTTATTGCACATGAACATGACATCCTGAACCAAAACTAAGCAGTATTAAGATAACGTTCTGGTTTATTTTTGCCTGAAGCAGAAAAGGCAAAGAACTAGTGCCAAGCATCAGCTGTATTTTTTGAGAAAGAGTACCGTAATTGGGTGCTACCACAGAAAAGACCCTTTAACTGCCTCATGTCAGAAGGGGAAGGAATCTGAAGACTGGCTCATTATTCAAGCTGGAGTGTGCCATATGGAAGTGGTCAAAATATGGAGTCAATAGCTAAATTAATTAATATACCAAATATTGAGTGGTCATTTCTTTATTTTTTTTAAAAAAACTTTAACCCCCCCCCCAAACAATATTTATCTTCTGGTTGAAGGCAAATCAATTTTATTTCAAGAAAGTCTTGCTTTTTTTCCTTCTTTATCCTCTGTGAGTTTATTTTGTTTTCTAGCAATGCAAATGCCATTTCAGACAAGGATTCCTCGTCTTCTTCCTTATGTTTCTGAGACATTAATTAGGGTTATAATTATGCTGAAAATGTTTATACAGCTAGATTATGTGTCAAATTTCTTCAGCTGAGGAAATGGCTCTTTACGTAGCCAATTCATCAAGCATCAATAAAAAAGAACAATTAAAATTTGAATTCCCATGCTAATGTGGCCTTTCCCTTATTGTGCATGAATACACATTCATCACTCTCATAAACCTTGTTGTTGACAGTATACCATTGAATAACCAAGGCACAGTAATGTTCTCATTGTTTCATGAGTCAGCAAGATCAAGATTAATGAATCCTTCAGAAAAATTCAAAAAGGTCAGGAGAACCTCACTTTTCAGTTGTCAGCAGCTGCAAACAAAACAAAAACCATCCTTGTGAAGCCCAGTACAAGTGTTGGCCTAGTGCAACACAAAGTCACTTTGTTCAACAATTTTCCTTAGACAAATTAAGTCTCATTCTCATCATTTTCTGCCATTATCATTTTTCAGGACTGATGTACTGAAAGTTAGAAGCTATGTTACCAATTTGGCCAAATCCCACAAGCTGAAGCAAATCAGGACCAATTTGGACCAGTTTCTTCCAGCTCCAGTTCAGCTTTGCTCACAGGCAGTTCTAATCTGAAACTTGAGACAAGAGTCTTACCAATAACAGTGTTTATGGGAAGGATTAGATGATTATATCATTGAAGCCATGTAGTCCATTCTCACCTGCATCTCTTCACTCGCTTGCTGTATATATTTCTTAGAGACAAATCTTTGAAAGAACTGTGGTGATGGTTTAGGTGGATGTTGATTGTTAGCAAAAAAAAGTTATGTCACAAAAGAAGTGGAGCCGTCCCTCATTAAGTTTATGTTATCATAGCTGTAATTTTGATATTTGGAAAAGGAACTCATTGCAACCACCTAGGTATTTAACTCCACATTCTCTAGGATTAGGGATGCAGGATCCTTGCAAACGTGGAAAAACTAAAAATATCAAAATGTGTGTGTGTCTGTAGGAAAGGGGCCAAGGTGTTGTGGAGGGAATAGACACGTACAGTCCAAACCAAGTCAGGGGAAGGAGAGGGAAAGGGTTAGCATGGTGACCCTATACTTCCCCTCTTTTCCCCATCTCCTTTCTTGGGTGTGTGAGTCATCAGGAGAGGTTTTGTGATGTTGAGAAGTTGAGCTGTGAGCCATCCCTAACCAGCCAGGGCAGCAGCTGGTGAAGGAGAAGAAGATCAGAGGCAGGTTTTAAAAGGCTGCATAGTCTGATCAGAGCTGCTGAGAGGGAATGTTTCCCTGGAAAAGAAGCACTTTGGGTAGGGGAACAGGGGTCAGAGAAACTCTGAAATAAATTCCTGGAAGTCAAACTTGCCAGTGTGGAGGGTCAATTGTAGTTCCTTCCATGCTATTTGTGTGCCTGTGTGTGAAGTCCTTCAGATTATTAAGAATCAAGGTAAAAGCATCGCTGAAGATTTACAAACCAATTGTAGAAAAAGCATGTAACAATATGTCATTCCTTTCCTTAAAACACTGTGTGTTATGTGCCCTCCTCTAGGGAATTAATACTCAAATTATTTCATCCTCATTTGCAAGGACACATAATTACTGTATTTTTCTGCCTGTTGTGGAAGAAAATGAATATTTTTGTGCTGTATTCTTCGTATATCCAAGTATCCCAAAGGGCTATGGAGAATTTTTCTGTGTAGAAAAAATGTTTTTAAATTTTTATTTTTTTAAATAAAGACACACATCCTATGCAAAATAAATTTTCTACACAGAGAAGACTGTGTTACCAATGCAGGAAGTGTATTTTCTGCTTGATACATGAACGTACATAGAAAAGGCATTTGTTCATCCATAACACTTTGGTTCCAGAACACGTTGGCACATTTGAATTTGGAAAGAAAACTGCACAAAGATCTTGCTGCGCTATTATTCTTCCTGATGGGGCTTCTTGACTGTCAAGAAACCAATTTTTCAACAAGAAACTAAAGAATAAAAAATATTCTTCCCATCTCTCCAACATTTCACAGATGAAAATAGGTGCACAGGAGGCCAAGCAATACCAGAGTGCAGTTGAAAGGATGTGGCCAGACAACAAGAGGACAAAAGTTATCAATGAGGAAGAACACATAAAACTGTTTTAAGCAGGGACTCCTTGGAATTTATGTACTCATTTTAGGATAGCTTGAAAAAAAACCAAATCAACACATATAATTCTTTTTATGTATGTTTGCATGTGTGCTTAGCGTGATTAACAATCACTGTTATATAATAAATAACTGTAAAATCAAAATCCCTTTATCAGACCCTGCTCAAAACTACAGCTTTCCTCTTAGATCCATGTTTACTGCATGGGCTCTCTGTTCCCTTTGACCTCCACTGCCCAATGCATATTTAACATGTTCAAGCCCATCATAACCTCTCAATCTAACCTGCTTCACAGGATTGTTGGGAGGATGAAAATGAGGTGTGTTACCCTGATTTCTGGGGTCCCTTGGGGGACACCTTAATGTGCTGCACATGATGGGGAATGGAAACTAGCCAGAGCACGAGCAATAGCAATGTGAGAGGCAGGGTAACCTAGCGGGGTCTTTTTACCCAGTTTTTATGGGGTCAGGTCAAGCCAAAAACCAAACGAAGATGTCCAATAAAATGATTTTATTGAATGAAAGTCTCACGCACCAACGCAATCACTCACACACTCACTCAAGACCTATTAAGAACCAAAAGAGAGGAAACTGGATAGGGGGAATGTTGAAGGGATTATAGCTGGAGTACTACCACATCTTTTCCTGAAGTACATGGTCCGGGAGAAACAACAGAGAAGTGGAGCTCAGCATGGAGAGGGCTGAGGAGATTACTCAACGGATGGAGAAATGGTCTGCTGGGATGACCAAGAGTCATCCAAAGAACCACTCAAAAACTGGAACTATTTGTAGGGGGAAAAGTACCTGGAGAGCTAATCCTTTTCTGGGGAGAACAATGGGTGTTGAAATGAGAAAGAAGCTCCACAATGGTAACTGCCTTTGCATGATGAGATTACAAGGTGTTGCCAAAGTCTCAGGATCTTCGGCTGCATTGGGTTGTGGTGTGACTTCATGTAAATGATCCTTGCCTGATAGGATTTTGCTCAACTTGGGGTAAACTTACTAATCCCCTCAAGTCAGCTTCTCAGGGGCTGAGGACCCTTTGTCTACTGTGGGTTTGCACAGCTTGAGGTCTCCTGGGGCTACGTGACTGGGGATTTTACTGGCCTAACCTTTTTGATCGTTCAACCATTGCTGCCTACGTGTTCAGCTGGGTGACCTCTCAGGCACATTGAATCATTTTTTAATATCAAAATTGTAGACCCCGGGACAGGGTTTACCAGTGAGGTAACAGGTGGCTGTGGGAAACAATCTCCTGGGGAAGGACAAGACTCTGTTCCCTCCTCTCCTCTCCCTAGAGGAGGCTTCCATGTCTTGAAGTGAGTGCAAGGGGCTTCGAAAAACCCCTTTTTCAGACTGTAGCAAACAGGCAGGAGAAAGGGAAAATCAGAACTCTTCAAAAAAAGCTGAGAAATCAGAAATGCATAGAAAACCAGAAATTTCAGAAAACCAGAAATGAAAGGCTAGATATGGCACTCCCAGGTGATCCATGACTCCTGGAGGCTATGATGTTGCTATAGCTCAGGGATGGCCAAGTGCAGCAGATATCAGTGGCGATTTTCTGCCCCAATATTCTCAGAGGCCACAGATCCTTATGACCCACAATAGTCTGCAAAAAAAAAAAATAGTCTGCTGGGGCATGACTTACTAGTATTTATGATGTAGCACAGCCTTCCCTAACCTGCCTTTGCTCCAGATGTATTAACCTACAATTCCCATCACCAGATGGTTCAGTCAGTTGTCAAATTGTTTGGAGTGGTGGGAGTTGTAGTCCAACACATGTGGAAAGGTTGGGAAAGGTTTATCTGGACGCTTTTTCCTCCTCCATGGTAATTTATTTTATTATTTCATTTCATTTCCCCTATTTTAAGCCCTACTTTCTGTCAAAATGGCATTTAGAGCCATATTATGACCATGCACTGTGGAAATAAACAACAGTTGAGGGATCTAATTATGTGAGCAGCAGTCTGTCAGTGAGACTCAGTAATGGAAAACACACAGCAGTGGCTTCTGTAAGTGGCACAGGCGGGCAAGGCAGGAACAACTGCTTTTGAGACTTCTACTTTATCATCAGCACATAAACTTCTCCAAAAATATGTCATTCATCTACTATCCCTAAAAGAGCAATTATTCACATGCACTGGCAATGACATGTAATTGGCTTTTAGTTTGATAAGTTCAAATGCTTTTAACTCTAGCCAATATTTTGAGGGTGTATATTAAGAGCTTATTAATAATTATTAGAATTAATTAATTCACACTAGAAGTTTCCTCTGTTCCCTATAGTTGCATACTATACTTTTGCTTCCCAAAAGTTTTTGTTTTGATTTTAATTATAGCCCATTAACATGCCTTTATTTTAGTTTGAATTGTACGCTTTATTTATGTTATGGTCTGTTGACTGGAATAAATTATTATTGAAGTTATGACCTACCTTTATGTTATTGTTTACTGTTATTCTGATCTATCCATTGCTGTCCTACAATTCACACATGATACATTAATCATGCAAACATTTCTGTGAATTAAAGTGACTTTCCACAATCTGCTCTAGAAGAGATAGTGGGAATTGCCAGAATAGTATGTGAGGTGAAATTGGGGGTAGAGGGAGCTGTAAGACAAAGAGGAAATTCAAAAAGAAAGAAATAAAGAAAAAAAAGGAAGGAAGGAAGGAAGGAGGGAGGGAGGGAGGGAAGGAAGGAAGGAAGGAAGGAAGGACAAGACAAGACTTCCTTTCCAAGGGGGAGAAAGACAGAGAACTCGGACAGTTACACAGCAACTGAAAAAGTAAGGCAACAGGGATTAATTGAGACTCTCTCTCAAATCAGGATAGTTAGAAGGTACTATTCTAATAATAACACATTGCATGGCTAAGAATTTAATAAGTTTAATGACATCCAAAATCTGATGAATGAAGTGACCACTTCAGTCTGCCTAATGGAAGGGCTGGCTCTGGTTGCAACACCTGGAATTGTTGATGCTTAAAGATAAGAAAAGATGATGAAAATACAAATTCTGACTTCTCGTTTAATAAACTCTGTGTGATAAAAAAAGAAAAAGATAGAAGAGAGAGAGAGAGAGAGAGAATGAAAGTGAGCAGTCTGTTTTATATCAGTTCTGTCAGCAAACTCTGAGCTGTCAGGGCTTGTATTTTCGATATGGAGTTCCTACAAATATTCTGGGAATTCAATAGATGGTTGTTCACAAATGTCTGTGCTCCTTCTGTTTTCTCTATCTTTTCCCACATTTCCAAATTAATTGATGGTGGAGCCTCAACAAGGCAGAACCTGTCTGCTTTCTTTTATGTGTGCCATGCATCACTGCATTCAATGTTGTGTATGAACTTCTTAGATTGGACCAAAGCTGCTATTTCTTTTTTGTGTCACAATAGTTCTGCTGTTTCCAAGCAGAAATAAATCCTGTAGTTTATCATTCACATAGCTGAGATGTCATTTCTGAACACTGGCTGTAGGTAAGTAAACATTTTAAATATTAATGTTGTATTTGGTATGGCTGAAAACTTTTAAACATGTCCCCTCATTGCTTAATCTTTCACTGTGAAATTGAAAAGCAAATTGGATATTCTGTGCTATAAAGTTCCTCTGAGGTTTGCTTCTTGTTAAACTGAAGTGAGCTTTAAGAATCCTACCTTGTAAAGAAACTGAGAAAGATTGAGCACCAAGTCCACAAATCAGTAGAATACTTGGGACTGTTTGCCAATTTACTCCACAGTTTTAAATCCTTTTTACAGTATTTCTACCCACAATTATAGACTGCCAAACTTTAGATGGTGATGTTGACACATTCGTATGGTTCTCATACCCTAGATTTCTCAGTTTCTGCATTAGGCAGTAGTCAAATTGGAGATCTGTTGAAATCCTTGCAAGTAATGCTCCAGTCCTAAAATGTAGCTTCTAGTACTTCTAAGTACATGTGTTTGACTGAACTCCTTATCAGCTCAGGTACATGTATGCTTTTAATATCATGCATCCTCTAACTGGATAGAGAAATGTTCCAGCAAGGGGGATGGGGAATTACCTCTTCCCCTTCTGTCAGTGTTAGGGTCAGTGTTAGGATTGTTAGGACAAGAGATCGGAAGGTTAAAAGTAACTCACTATACAATCGATTGCAAAAACCCGAGTCCAATAAATTGTGACCATTAATTTTCCACACAGTTTTAACAGTAGCTTATTATGTTACTAAATTACTGCGTTGTTGTGGCATTGTTCACTCTTTTTTACTATCTTTTCTCATTAAAAAAAAAGTCTGAAAGAAAAAATTGGAGTGGCTTTCTCAAAATGCCCTGCCAAAACATTTTTGTTCCTCAAGTGATAAAATTAATGTATCAAACTCTGTTTGTTATATGGGGAAAAATAACAAAGTGACAAAGTAGTATGTCATTTTGCAAAACCCTTGTTATACTTTCATTGCTCCTCTAAAGTAACACTATAGACAATGTGATCAGTTTAACACATTATAACAGCGTCCATTATATTTTAAGGGAACATTTGGTTTGGCTCTGAAAAGATACATATTTAATCTTAAGGCCATAGGATATGATCTGAGACCATCTTTTCCAACTTGGTACCCCCAAGACACAATGGATTACAACACTAATTAGTGTCAGCTAATTGATCAATTGTCATACTGGCCGGAGAAGATGGCAAAGCTTAAACCTAACAGGAATTGTTCTGATCGATTCCTGAATGAAAGAACACCTGGGAGCTTCTGTGATAGCTCCTTGAGTTTGAGTTTGAGAATCAAGGAAAGGTGAGGAATAAATGTGATAAATAAACAAAATAAATTGTTTTTTGCAGTCACAATTGTATTGTTGTTTTCCAGTATTGTATAACAGTAGTAATTTTTGAAACCTCCTTTTAGAAATAACCAATTATTAAGTAGCATTAACATACTGGACATACTGGACAGCCCTAATTATCCTAAAGGCACCAGATCCCATTTGATCTTGGAAGCTAAACAGTGTCAGCTCTGGTTATTACTTGGATGGGATACCACCAATGAGTACCAGGTGCTGTAGACTATATTTCAGAGAAAGGAATTGGCAAAACCTCCTTTGAGTATTCTTTGCCTTTAAAAGCCCTATGAAATTCATGGAGTCACCATAAGTTGATTGGTGGCTTGATGGCACATACACACACACAGAGTTAATAATATGAAGAAATGTGGCAGAAGAAATGTGAAAAGTGTTTTACATCTCATTCTTTCCCAAAGTGAGATTAATGCTTGCTGGAAAAAAAGGGAATGTGACGTTGTTCTTCTGTGGCTCTACAGTATTTGATTCAAAGTGATGTTACTTTGCAGTCTACCACAATAACAACTCACAAATAATTGAGTTGTGGTTTGTATGAGCAGAGACAGAGGTGGTTTGTTAATAACATAGAGGATCCAGCTATTTAAAAGTTTGCATAATGATCCTTTTTATATCTTCTTGCTTGAAAGTGGGGGACTATGAAAGATTATCTTCAATTAATTCAGCTAGAGAATTTCATAATTTCAGCCTATGCTCTAATTAAGCTTTGTTAGTTCATTAATGATTTGATGCTCATTAGGAAAAAGAAGGGTTGAAAACTTTAGCAGGTTTGACAGCAAAACCCAGCTGTAATGTGAAGTCAGGAACTCTGTGTTTGTGTGTGTGTGTGCATGTGTGTGTGTGTGTGTGCTGTGCATAACTTCTCTTTATTAAGCACTGTCAAAATTTAACCACCTCTTTGGATATTTTTAGAAAGTATATTTTTCTCTTTGACCCTCAGTGAAATTTGCAAAATAAATTGCTAGCAGAACTTTGTTCTTTAATAATACCAATATGTGTATTAACTCTATATACATTTTTGCACATGATTAATGTTTCATGCATCCTATTAGTATACTTTCCCATGGGCTTTACTGAGGAATCTAATGGATGTGCTACCATGGGACATTAATTGGGCATGACATGGTTTCTGTTCACTATTCTGTTGTCTTTATTGTAACTTGATTACTTTCCATTTGTTTCTAGAAACTGCTTTATATTAAATTATGCTCACACGCACTGGAATACAATTCTCTAATTAAAGCGCTTGTTATTTTTGCACTCGGGTTAATGCAGGTTGTTAATCTTGTTGTATCATACTAAGCCTTCAAGAGTTGCTTCTGGAATCAGCAACGACTATACCAGCTTTTATCATGCTTAAATAATAACTAGCTACATTCTTTCTATAACACAATGTGAGATTAAAGGACCATAAATATAAGCTAATAAGACCATAAAAATTACACAGTCTATATAATTAACATCTCATTCCTAAGCCTATTTCATTGGTGCTGAAACCCACCAACTAAACAATGAATCCCACTGAATCAGCTGAACAATCGGTTCTGATAAATTCCAGACAATTCTGGGTTCTCACCCACACCCAATGGTGTGGATGGTGCTTCTGATAACACTTTGTCTATTCTGTTCCAGCTGGTTCATACACTCATACCCAATCATCCTCTTCCTCCTTGCAAAGCCTAGGGAGTGGCTTGTTATATATCTGTTGAGGACAATGACATAAGTGGGACAGTGGCTAGCACAGGTGGATAAAAACTCATACTCAGAATATCAAGAATGTAACAGTAAATGTCTCAAAGTAGGATTTCTTTTCTACCTCCATTATATTGCCATGGTGCTGTTCAGTGGAAGTTTTCCTATTGTGAAGGACTCATTGTAATTTGGTGCAGGGAGAAGTTGGCCCAAGAAAAATAGACCCATTGACACAATAACTGCATGGCTAGTCAACTTTTATGTGAATCCCATTGCTGGGATTGGGACCAGCAAGTGGATTTGGTTGCTAGCTTTCCAGTTAGCGGACAAGGACCAGATAATTAATAATCATATGGAGATCCAAGGTCTGAGGCACAAAAAGGATAATAAGACCCTTAAAAGGTTCACCTCAGGAATTAATTAAGGTCAGAGTGAGAGCTAATATTGCTTTGAGTAACAAGCCCTTACTGCATGACGTCGCCATCCCAGCATGGCAACATGTTGCCCCCGGTCTGGGATGCGTGCCGTCACACAACATCGTTGTGGTCCCACTGCTGTCACATCCTCATCCACAGCTGTCATGCCCTGTACCATTACTGGAAAAAAATCTGGTAATGGCTCCTTTCCCATGATGATCCTTTCGACTGTGAGCATCCGGTAAGGGTAGAAGCACTTGATAGTTCTTCCTTCCACATTACAATATAGGAAGAGGCGTGGAAAGAGACCTGCCATTCATGCTGTACTGTCAGAGTCCAACTCCTTGCCTGTGCCTCTCTGCCAGCAAAGAAGGGGAGGTGAAGGTATTTGCCCTAGAAGGAAGAGGAGACAGCGAGGAGTGTCCAACACAAACAACTAATGGAAATGCTGAGCCAAGCCAAGTCAGGGTCTAGTTCAAAAGGTCCAGGAAGCCAAAAGTCTGTACAGAGGGGTCAAGGGAACCAGAACACAAGTGTTGAGAGGCTTGCATAGTAATTTGCTGCAAGCAAACAACAAGCCATGCTGACAGATTTAAATAGCTACTGAAAACAGATGTTACTTGTCATTGTTTCCTTTATCTATCCAACACAGCTTCCCTCTGAGTTGTCTGTTTCAGCCTTCTCCATGATTGGGGGCTGAGGGGCAGAAGTGACTGTAATTCCTCCAGATCAGTGCTGGTTCCCTCTCCCTCTGGAGCTGGCTAGGGCAACTCTGCCTCCACTTGTCTTTCAGCTGATGGAGATATTTGCAAGCTGGTTTGGTTGATCACTGGCGCTGTTCCTGGCACAATTGGTTGCTCATTGACCTCGGAGCCATCATCTATCACATGTACTGTGGAAGGAAAATGAGTTCCCTAAAGCTACCCATCTGCTGGCAGCCGACCAGGTGCAGTGGGAGTGTTCAGGTCCCAATTCCATCCTGGCAATGGCACTGCTGGGATGGGATCAGGACAATGCACTATTGGGGCATAGTGCAATAAGGACCTTAGAGTGACTGAAGTGCTTTTAAAACGTAAAGTTGCTAGCCACATCCGGCTTCACAGTTGCCACCACACAAAGCCTTTCAAACACTCTGAGGAGGAAGAAGAATTGATGCCAACTTCTGTTGGCATCTTTGTCTGGGAAGATGCTTCTCCTCCTGATCTGGCTCCAAGCTATCACAAGCAGGAGAAAAAGGATGTGGCCAACCCCCAACTGGGCAGCAGCTTGGTCTACTTCTTATATGAAGTTCTCAAAGGGATGCATGATAGTCTGGCCAAATTGTTTTGAATGAATTTTAGTGACCGAGGCCTGAAGACGTAGACAAAGTGTATGATCACATTCAGTTGACCACTTTAATGTTCTTTGATCGTCTTGGTTTATTACATCTCTTAGATGTACATATTACATCTCATTGATCAGATTCAGGTGGTTATACCAGCCTCTTTAAAAGAAGCAGTAGTCCTTAATCCAAGATGCTGAACCCTAGTTCCACAAAAAGTTGAGCATCTTGGGTAGCTCCTTTAAATTCAGATAAAATCCAGAATAGTCCATCATTGTTATAGCAACAGGGCCTATCACCTTAGATTGACACATCAGGCCCAACCCTACTTGAATAGACTCAGCTTTGCAACTGTTATTGCAACTATTTTTCATGGTGACTGTCCACTGGGATTATTAAAATGCATTATACATATGTCTGCATTTGAAAATGGTCCAGAAGCTTCGATTCATTCAAAATGGAGCAGCTACACTTGTAAATAATATGGCTTGCTGTGATTATGTTATGATCATAGTAGCCATGTACTCTGGCTACCATTTCAAGTTCAAACTGCTTTCCTTACTCCGTAACGACCTAAATTCCTTGGTGGCAGGTTACCTGAAGGAGCATGTCTTTCTGTATCTCCTACTCAGACAATAATGTCGTATTCTAGGGACCTCCTTCAGATGCCACTACCAAATCCAGCAAGCAAGTGGTTTGAAAGGAGAGAGCCTTTTCAGTAGTGACACCTCATCTGTGGAATTTTTGCAAGGAAGAAAAGTTCTGTGTCTCCTATATCATGATAGATATGTGCCAAGTGAAGAACTTGCTATCCCCTTGGCATTTTAACAGTTCTTTGTGTTTTTAGATCATGATGTTCTTTTATTATAGTTTTACTTTGATTTTATATGCTGTACTTTCATAATTCTTGGCTCCTACTTTGATTTTGGCTTTACCGTATGTTGTTATTCCTCTTTTTATTGCTTCTGTTTTATGTCTCTTTAGTGTATAATACACTGGCTATTAGATGGCCCAAAAGTACAAGTAATCAGTCAATCACCTCTGAGCAGGAATGCAAAGGACTGCATCCTATAAGATTTTTCTAAAGGTATTTTAAACTGTCCAGAGTTTTTTACACTTTACCTCATGTTATAACTTCATAAAAGTTTGTAGAAATTGACTATTTCTAATAATTACTGAGCCAGAGAGGCATGAGAAGAATTGCAACTGTTAAAAGATGGAAGTCAACCAGTTGCTCAGCCAGTGAAACTTATATTGATCCAGTGTTTCAGGAGTCATCGGACCTATGTGGTGAGACTTGCTCATTAGTTTTTGCTTCAAGCAGAGTTTGGGAAGTTTCTTTTAGAAAGTAATTGTTTCCCATTGTCATTCCCCACTCTTTAAAGTAGTCAGTTACTGATACAGTTGTAATTTTTTAAAAGTAACTCTTTAATTTCACATTTCTCAAAAGTAACTAAAACAGATGTCTTATTTTCTTTTAAAAATATCTGGATGCAACAAGCCACTGATCTGGATGCTACAAGCCACTGATTTCTGGTATAAAAATCTCATACTCCCTTGTACCTCACTGTCAGTTCAATACAACCAATGCAGCATAAACCACTACATGAGCTAGAACTTGAATCAATATATCTCAACCACTATTTATAATAAAAACTTTAAAGTTACTGCTGACCACAAAAAACTTTACATCTTTAAGTCAGGTATAGTTTTATTTTAGTTGCTGGGGATAGGGTAGGGAGAGGATTAATGGCTTGCTTCCTTAGTTGTTTATAACTAGTATTTTCCAAGCTGTGGTTTCAGGCATTCAGTGGAACCAATAGGTAAAGGAAATGATTGTTCAGTCACGTTAGAGCCCTCAGTTCAATAATGAGAAGGCTAAATCACATTGAATGAAGGATTTTAAGGAGATTTTAATAATCCATGTTGTCATCCATGTACAAAGTATGTAAGGTACACATTCTATAACTCATCATGGATTGTCAGTGGCTTGTGTTACTTCAGTTAACTTAATTCATAGCAGCTTTGCATCAACTGGACTGTAAGTAAAGATGTCAGCCATGTAATTTCCCTCACAATGTAATGTATTTACACATTGTTAATCTTATATTGCAATACACCCAACATTTTAAAAAACTGCCATCCACCTTTCATAATTGTGTGATGCTAAATGTGACTCCTGGTTTCTAGATTTTTTTTTCTTTGAAAACAAAAACATTTGTCTGTTTGCTTCTAAATGCAACACAAGTTTTTAAAATAGTGCATTGACTCGAATGATGTTCCTCTTTCCATAACCATGCAATCATTTACACTATTGGCATTTCTGTATGTATGAAGGCAAGGGATGTTTTTCAACTGTCTTGCCTACACAACTCAATGCACCAGAGGTTTGAATTAGTCACAGAGTTTAGATCCTTTGTACTACTAGGTGTTTTTCTAGCAGATAACTTCCCACTCATCTTCCAGCTGACTGACTGATGAGTTCTTGAAAAATATAAAGTACTGGGTGTGAAGGAAATCTAAGCTTCCTTTGTTTGCCAATTATACTGAAGTTCCACTTGAACTGCTGTATTATAAAGCTCAGTTTCTACTACTGATCTGGGATCCATATATATTGTTTCTCCCTTCTCCACATTGTAAATATGAAACAGCAATACATGGTTTTTAAATCTTAAAAAATTAATTATCATATTATATAAATGCTGAGAGTGTCTTAAATTAAAAAGTAATTATATGTGTTTATTTGTGGTAGTTTGGTACAAGAAAAGTGAAGAGTTGAAAACACTCTGGGCATGATCAGACTTGCTATTGTTCTGTACCTTCAAGTCATTTCCAACTTATGGTGACCTTAGGGTGAACCTATCACGGGGTTTTCTGGGGCAGTGTGATGTGCCCAAAGTCACTTGGTGGGCTTCCATAGCCAAGCAGAGAGATGAACCCTGGTCTCCAAGGTCACTACACTGCACTGGCTACAATTCCCATTTTCATTGGTCATGCTGACTAGGGCTGATGGAATTCAGTTCTGATGAGCTGATGAGTTCAGCAACACCAGGAGGGCTACAGGTTCCTTTGCACTTGAGTTACAATACAAAATTTTAAGTATGCTTAGCAATGGCAGTTTTCTTTTTCCAAAGATGCAGCTATGTTGGGACCAATCCAGACTGGGAGCATCTGGATTATATGGACAATATGGATGTACGCTACCACACAGCTGCTTGGAAGGAGGTGGGAGTTGCCAGGGATAGGCACATTTCAGTAATCACATGGCAAAGGAACATATTGACTTGTTACCCAGCCAGCCATCTGTGAAGGAGACCTTCCCAGGGAGCTGTCCCAAAGACTAAAAGGCAGAAAATGTTCAAGGCTACTTTCAATTACGGTCTCCTTTCTCACCTCCTAGACCTCTAGATATCCTCTTCTAACAGTAGGCACCTTGAGGTGCTCACCACCACTATCCTCTCTATTTCTCCCCAGCTTCTTGGCAAGAACAAAGGACAAGCATCTGCTTAGTCCCTTTTCCCCACTAGACCAGCCCAAATAAACTCAGTTCCTATCCTGCAGATCCTGTAAATGTGAAGTTCTTTTTTTTTTTTTAATAACATTAACAGATGACCCAGGGAAACCCTGGACTTTGGCCAATAATGTTAATGCTAACTTGTATCAGAAATACATGTCTAAACTAGAACTTCTTATTGCCCATGCCTGCTGCAGTTCTGAAATACTTACTTTGGAAAAGGTTTCACCAAACAGTAGGAATTCCAAATAATCATAGAGTATAATCTTGTTTGGCTCAACATAGCATAGTGGTTCCACCTGTGGACTGATACTAGGTTGAGCCATATACTACGACAACCCCAGATTTACCATATAGCATCTGAAGCCATTCCATGCCTCATGCAGAGGTGAGAGGTCAAATAAGCATCTGACTATGTTCCCATAGCCAGACACAAAAGGATTACATCTGTGTTGAGATCTGCCAGGGTCATCCAGAGGTATCAGTGCTGCTGTAATCATTTCACATCTGGCTACATGGACATAGGCAGATGCTTCTTCAATCTTGCCTTCTGTCCACAAGTAAGTCAGAGGGGTTGGGCACTGTGGAGGAAGGGAATTCTAATCTCCACAGTGCCTAATAAAAAGAATATACACAGGCATAAATGAAACGTATGGGTGTATGTGCCACTAACAGAATGCCAGACATAGACTATAGCAATACTGCAAGGCCTTCCTTCATGGATGTGAATTCCATTAAACTCAATTGATTTTACAAAGGCTGTATAGAATCAGGCTGCATACATTCATGAGTGTTCACCACAAAAACATGCTGGGAAAGTCCAAGGTTTAAAGCCATGCCTGCACAACAAGACATTTTATGAGCATCAAGCCTGACTCTTGACCCTGAGGTGCTAGTGTAGAGTTTGGAAGCCAAAAAAAGCTCCCTTCTTTGGATCATGGGAATTGCACTTAACTATTCCCCTAGGCACAGATCCCCTATGCCCTCAGACTAGTCATTACCTCTAGCACCCCCAAACATGGAAGGTATCCTTAGAACTCTAAAAGAAATATTGGGGGGGGTCCTTTTCCTCAAATCTGCCTCCAAAATTCTATTCCCCCTTCTCTCAAAAGAGAGATTGGCAAAAATCTGATGATCTCTGCTTTAACTCCCTAGAACTTGGGTTCCCTTGGATGTTGACTTTGTGATCTCAAGCAAGTGTAAACAGACCCTCCTCTCACAACACATTCACCAGCAGAGGCTTAGGAGATATTTTGTTGAAAGGAAAAGAAATGCATTTGGTACAGGGTTGTTGGTTATTACACACAACTGTGAAGTCTAAAAGCAAAGGGAATTACATCCTTGGGAGTCATCTTATTGTTACAGAAAATGAGAATGTATTGTCTGGCCAAAGGAGCTTTTTAAGCAGCAAAATAAAGAACATATCAAATCACTTCTGGCTAAATATTCCACCTCTACAGGCTTCCACTATCACTCTGAACTGGAATTGGATTTTCACAAAGCATTGAACACTTACTGCATCAGAGGACAGCTTCATCAACTACCATTGAATCCATTCTGCCAGTTCCTGATGTAAGCAGCAAATAGCCACGGGTCAACCTGCAGGAGGAGTTCTCTCACAATACAGTAAAGCTCAGATGCTTAATCAGATAAAGCAGGACCAGGGCAAGGAATTTTTTCCCCCTGATTTGGGCCTGAATGACTAGGGCAAAGTGTAGGTGCTTGGGGGATAAGTTGCAAACAACCACAATTTATGGCATTGCACAAAAGCATTCCTGATCACAGGGCACATCAGCCTTAGCTTCTACTTTCCTCACTTTTTGAGGGGGACGTGGGGTTGAGTCAGCATAAGAAACCTTGACTTTGATCTTAACCCAGCAGGGTTTTTTTTAATCATTGGATATACTGTGTACTGTAGGTGTTGTGAAGATGAGGACACTATCAACAACTTAAAAACCTGAGAAGCATTCCTTAACAGTCTAACAATTTTGTGCTGGATGAATAAAATATGTCTTTTATTACAATCGTTTTAGGCAATATGTTGTGTATTATTTTGCATACAGGTGAGCATTATTGCACAGTCTGTTGGGAATATGTAAGTCAAATTATTCGGTTGTTAAAATAACAAGTCTGCATTCACCAGATGGGCTGCAGCTCAAAGCAGGCTATGGAAAGCAGTGTCAGCACAGGGACCTAATAGTGTAGGTGATGCAGATCAATTTGCGCTGTCCTTGACTTCCCTCTTCTATTAGAATTCTGAAAGATCATTAGCTGCCTCTGGATATATTTGATTAATGGGGTTTTGTTAAACAAAGGATGTGAGGTCAAGCGTGAGTAGAAATTACGAACAACGTGTGTGGTCCCAGGGGTTTTGCTACTTTCCAAATTACAAATGTGTGCAAGTTAGTTCCTTTGATTTCAAATGGCAGAACAGGAATTTGCTTTAGTGGTGAAGTGTTTTACCCTAGAGTTTGCATATATGGCAAATTTCAAGCTCAATTGCACTGAAAAGTTAAGAAATACTGTCTGTATCAAGTAAAAGGTTTTAGCTGCACAATACCATAAGATAGGAATATGGACAAAATCCTAAAACCAAGACAAGTATTAGTCTTGACTTCTTGATTAAAAAGGCTTCCAGGCAAAACTTGTATTATTATGTAACTGTCCTGCCTTAGCCATAGCATTTATGAGGAAAGAGCATACCAGATGTTCCATGTTTTCCCACCACTACTTCTGTCTTTTTCTTTACTACAGAAAATCCATCAAGAATGAAAAGATAGATTAGGAGCACAGTATCATTTGACTGGTGGTCATATGAATTACCATTATCAATAAATAAGTAAAGGTGGAGGGAATACATTGGAAAAGACGCCGAGAGACATCAGTTAAGAAAAGAACAAATGGCTAGTGTTTAATAGTTGACTAATATTTTCTATATTTTACTGAATACTGAATAACTGAGCCATCATGGTACAATAGTTTGAGTGCTGAACTATGACCGTGGAGATGATGGTTCAGTTCCACACTTAGCCATGGAAAACCACTGGGTGACCTTTGGCACATCACATACTTTCAGCCCCAGAACCCTGTGATAGGTTCACCTTAGGGTCTCTATAAGTCAGAAACAACTTGAAGGCACAGAACAACATCAACTGAGTTCTTTCTGATTATTATTGTTCTTATGTTCCATCAACTTATGGTGACCCAGCCGTGAGAGATCTCTCAGAGCCTTCATCATCAACAGTACTGCTCATATCTTGCAAACTCAACTCTGTGATTTCCTTGACTGAGCCAAGCTACCTGTAATTTCAGTCTTTCTCTTTTCCTTCTGCCAAGCATTATCCTTTTTTCAAATGAGTCATGTCATCTCATGATGGGCCCAAAGTATAATAGCCTCAGTGTAGTCCTTTTAGCTTGTAAGGAGGGGTCAGTCTTGATTTGATAGCAGACTCATCGTAATTTTTTGTTGTTGTTGTTTTGTTTTTTGTTTGTTTGTTTGTTTCGGCATTCTATGGTAACCTCCAGCACCATGTTGCAAATTAATTGGGGTGCTTTTTTCCATTAGCTTTTTTAAAAATTGTACAGCCTTCAAATCCATACATAAAAATTAGAAATACTATGGCTTTGATGATCCTGATGTTTTTGGTTATATCTTCTGTATATGTAGAATACTGCTTTTATCAACTTGCTTGGATTCTAGGATAATCAGAAATAGGAAAGATAATGGGAAACTGACATTACGAAGTTCCCTTTAAAGTAAATACACACAAAAAATAACAGCATTTAATTCTGTCAGGCACAAATTAACAAGTATATATGATAAAGATAATCAGACTCACATATTGAGAAATGCTTTATATTTATGTCTGACATAATTTTTAAATAGATTGTTTCTCAATTCAGAACAGAACTTCAGAACAGTACTTCTCAGGGTATCTGTTTGTTGAGGAACCAGCATTTTTTTCCCAATATGCCAGGGACTAGTACTATGTTTGTGTCCATTTTCTCCAAACATTTCATTCCTGAAAACTTTCTGTTGACCAGTACTCCATAGTTAACAGACTGGCACTGGTCTAGTGACTACTTTGAGTAGCACTGCCCTAGAACATCTTTTTTTCAGCATGGTTTTTGCTTGACTGTTAAATCTAGGAAGTTTTTTAAATTGATGACACAATCGAATTTTGAATTATAAAATACATTTTATGTCTTCTGGACTTCTTTGGATTTATGTGTTAATGTTGTTTTCATTTGTTTATTTATATAATTTCTTTGAAGAAAACTAACATCAAATAAATGCAAACAAATCTTTAAATAAATGTGAAACAACCATTTAAAATGAATGAGGTATAATTGTAGCTGAGCTTTGACCATATTTTAATAACAAACTCTTGTCATTGCTTCTTTTAACTTTACCTAGAGACTTTTTGGGGACAGGATGATGGCTTCAGGAACTGATATTAGTTGCATTGCTTTGTTTTCTTTCTCATGAACAACAGCACAGGCTTAAAAAAAGAAAAAAAGAAAACACATCTGCAAGTAAAAGCTGAAGCCCTTTAAGAGCCTCTCAGTTAAAAGTTACAGGAAACTAAACTGCTACACAAGAGAAGCAAGTTCATCTTCAAGTTGTGCTACTCTTTTTATTCCATTGCATATTTTCCCTCGGTCTTGCTAAAATAAAATGTGCCATCAGTAATTTTTATCCATTTTTTTAACCACTTAACCTGTAAGTAAATGTCAAATCATAGCCTGAGGGTTAATATCAGGGTTAGTCTGTGATGCTAATTATAAAATTTATCCTTCCCCTAAGCCCCACATTTATCTTCTGTTCTGCACAGGCCTGAGGTTTTCTTCTTCTATATAATTAATCATAATTAATGAAGAGCAGCCTTACTATAAAACTCTAGCTTTTGAAAATATAGATAATGTTGCTCAGAGTATAAAAGCAAAAAGGACAGATGCATTCTCCAGTAGGGAAGAATATTTCTATACAAACAAAAATTGTGGACTACTCTGATTTATTCTCTTTGACCAGAGCGTTGGTCTATTCTCCCTGATCAACAGAGAGAGGTGAAGATTTCATTTCAGTTTCTTTCTTATGAACATTTGCCAAAATTTGCGTATGAGAGCAACCAAAACTGAAAAATTTCCCCAATTATTTAGCATAGATGAGAATTTTGTTTCAGCTTGTTCTTGATTAGAGTTTACCAACATTCACAAAATTTGAAAGTGCGTGAAAACTAAACGGTAAGGTTTACCCATCACTTTTACGTGACTTCTCTCATCAGTGGGAGCAGCCATTAATCTAACCAGAAACTACTGAGGAAGCAAAAAGTAATGTTGCATTTAAAGCAGGGCTCACACTCAAACAAACAAGGAGTCAGAAAGTGATAACCAACTCTTAACTTCAGACTCTGACTTAGAAGAGTGACAATCCAGGAATCCTAATGGGAACCTAATGATAAATGTTAGTTTCCTTGTTAGTTTTGTTGCTCCCATGGCTAGGACGAATCAAGTGGGAATGACTGGACAGCATGTGCCAGCATGGTGCTGAATAGGTGGCTGAGAAAAATGATTCCGTATTAACAACTAAATGCTAACGCAAAATATCTAGCTCCAGTCTTAACTCTGCAAGTCCCAATATTGCCTGGACTGGCTCAACATGACAGCTCTTGGAATGGTTTTGTGATGTGAGAAAGAAGAGACCAGATGTCTGCCTTGTGGTGCTCTAACTACTTCTTGCAAGAGATGTTGGCCTCAATGCAATTGTGGCAGTGAGCATGTGCAACTCACATTTGTGCAAGTCATGCTGCATTTTCTATTCTAGTTCAGTGATGTACCCAATAACTTCTTGAACTCAGCCTTCTCACCAATTTTTGCATGACCATGAATGCAGAGTGGTGCAGTTGATCAGGTTAGATGCAGATTGGGCAATGGGACATAGCTCCACCCTCCAAAGGATCCAAAATGAACATTGTTGGGCCCACAGGAAATGCCCACAGAAAACTCCCAATTGGTTTTGCATGTGCACTACATACTGAAATTTGTTGCTGTACTATTGGTGACTGAACACTTCTTCTCTCCACCTCTAGACTTGGAACTCTCTGATGCTGCATAGTTTTTTCTTTTTGCTGTCCCAGTATTCCACTGGACCTTGCTCATTGGTCTGATTTGAGATTGCAAAGTATACAGTTCCTTAATATAATCATGTCGAGCAATTATAGAGGGAGAGAGGAGAGACACACACCTTACAGTTTTATTAACAGAATGCAAGCTATATTCATGCCCAAGCAGAGGACTAAATGGTATCTGTGCTTCCATGTAGAGGTTCCAGTGATGTCTTGTTCTGGCCTTTCTTTTCGTTTTGCTTCTTTAGTGAAATAGCAAATGATGGCATTTATTTAACTTCCTGATGGTCAGAGCTATCCGGCAGTGGAATATGCTGCCTCGGAGTGTGGTTGAGTCTCTTTCTTTGGAGGTTTTTAAGCAGAGGCTGGATGGCCATTTGTTGGGAATGCTTTGTTGGGTGTTCCTGCATAGCAGGGGCTTGGACTCGATGGCCCCTGGGGTCTCTTCCAACTCTATGATTCTATGATTCCATGATTTTTTAAAGACACATCACACTGCTAGCAACAACCCTTGTTCCTGCATATGTTCACAGTTCAATTGTGAAAAAGAGGTGCATTTCAAGAGCTCAAGCAGTGATTACATTCTGTTTTTTTAAAAAGGAAGAGTGAAAACACAGAATAACTATGGGAATATTATAAGTGCAGGACTAAGGTGATGTCTTTTTTGAAGCAAATAGAAGTTGCTTTTAGCAAACATGGCTAGTTTGTATGATTTTAAAAATGGCAATAGTGGACATGTTGTTATCAATGTTTTTCACATGATTAATTTAATTTTTTTAAGTGGGAATAAAAGAACCATAGGCAAACTGGGACCAGTGTCAATGCTGTGATGGGGCTTAAAATTTTCTGTCCTACATGATTCTGAACAGAATTTTCCTCCTCCATGTATGGTTTTGCAATGAGAAAAATAATAACAGCCACCAATGATATTTTATCACCCATGCAGATGCTCTTCTGGCATTAGCACAGGTGATGGGGGGCATTTCTTCTGCACAGAAGAACCTCCAAACTATAGCTTTTTGGGGGAGGAGTACCAAGTAACTGCAGGCTCTTGAGAAAAACAGAAAGCTGGTTGCTTGTTAAGTAATTATTTGATACTGAGAACATCAGTAAACCAATGTGCTGCCTTTCATTAGTTTTTGCTAGTGATTCTTTGGTGATGTTTAAGCCTATTGGTCTAACAACCACCGTTTTCTATTGTTTATTGTGTAGCCAGACACTGAACGCTAGAAATCAGTGCTGTACTCTCAGTGTATTTGTGTGAAGGGAAGGAGAGAGATGAGGTTGAAGAATCTCAAATGGAATTAGCTTTCCCATGCAGAGTAGAGATTGTCAATTTATTTGTTATGATGATATCCCATCTTTCCTCTTACAAACTCATGGCAGAGTATACAGTTCTTCTCCTCCCCACTTTTATCCTTATAAGATAAGGTTAGGTTGAGACAAGGTCATAGATGATTTTACAGATCATCCCTCTTATAATACTTTGGCTTTCAGCAATCCCTAAGATAGGAATATAATTTTTTGCTAGTTTTGTTCTTGAAGGAAGTAACAAGTAAATTTGGCAATTTTTCTTCCTTTTGGGAGAAAGTCTTGGAATAGTGCATAGTTTTCAAAAGCTATTCACAGTTCAAGACTTATTCTCCACAAAATTCACATGTGATATTTGTGCACAGAAAATAATATTGAAAAGTTTCTCATCTGTCCAGCCTTCTTTTTGGCAGGCTTCCCTGGCATTCAAGGAACGTGTTTTTCAATCATTAATATTCTTGAATATTCGTTCTGTTCCTACTTGAAAGCCAGACATATATGGAACAGGTGGTTCAGAGCATGACACATCCTGCTTGAATCAATGCTATTGCATTGCTGTTCTTCCACTTGCATAAACAGGGAGATGGTAGAACTGTTCACAGAATTGTTCATTCTCCAAACAATTTGCCCTGATAGGATCATTATCAAAGATTAATCCTTGATGTGCTTTTATCATACTTCAACTAAAGGTTTAGAATAGCTTTGAATGTGGGTCCAAATGCTGTATTTTAATCCTTATGGGTGATTTTTTTAAACCTTTTATTATTGTAGACAAGGTGATCAAAACCAGGAGGTTTTCTGTATCATTGATAATTGGGTAGTTGGCACAATACTGGAAGGTGCCGGTTTTCTTAGCCATATATCCCTTTGCAATAAAAGGATATATGTGCTTTTGTAACAATATGTGGCTTCCATACAGCCTCTGGAAAGATATATGGTCTATCATCTGTTACATTTTTGTTTATCTAAAGCCCTGGTTTAGCTTCTACTTTTTCTTCTAGTTTCCAGTTTATTTCTGCATGTAAGACATGGCATTTTGGAAAGCATCCCATACTGAGCAACATCATTAACTTTTCTTCCAGAATGCATCATTTCTCCTTTGTTTGATAATTGCAGGGCTTTTATTTTTATCTTTTGCTTCAGACTGCATATATCACATATGTGTTGGGAGGAAGGCTTCTCTTGTCTTTGTAAAAACTGCTTTTACATTTCTACTTCAGCCCCAAATGTACAGGGAAGGGTGTTAGCAGCACTCTGTCTCATAGAATCATAGAATCACAGAGTTGGAAGAGACCACAAAGGCCATCCAATCCAACCCCCAGACATGCAGGAATACACAATCAAAGCACTCCCAGCAGATGGCCATCCAGCCTCTATTTAAAAATCTCTAAAGAAGGAGACTCCACTACTCTCTAAGGCAATATATTCTACCGTCAAACAGCTTTTACTGTCAGGAAGTTCTTCCTAATGTTTGAGTGGAATCTTTCTCTCTGTAGTTTGAATCCATTACTTCATGTCCTAGTCTCTGGAACAGCAGAAAACAAGCTTCCCCTATCTTCAATATGACATCCCTTCATGTCACCTCTTAACGTCTCTTCTGTAGGCTAAGCATACCCAGCTCCCTAAGCCACTCCACATAGGACATGGTTTCCTTTCACAATTTTAGTTACCCTCCTCTGGACACTTTTTAACTTGTCAGTGTCCTTCCTGAACTGTGGCCTCCTTGTCCTGCAACCCTTACCCCCTCAGAGAATTCCCTTACAATATCAAAAAGTGTGTGTGCTTTTCTGCTGTCAAGCCCTTTTAAAGAAAGTGTAGCAAATTACATGACCTTACAGAGGCTTCTTGCAGAATCGGTATTGGCTCCCATCATGTTAACAATACATAGACTCACAGAATCATAGAATCATAGAGTTGGAAGAGCCCACAGGGGCCATCCAGTCCAACCCCCTGCTATGCAGGAACACCCATCAAAGCACTTCCAACAGATGGCCATCCAGCCTCTGCTTAAAAACCTCCTAAGAAGGAGACTCCACCATACTCCGAGGCAGTATATTCCACTGCCAGACAGCTCTGACAGTCAGGAGTTCTTCCTGAGGATTAGGTGGAATCTCTTTTCCTGTAGTTTGAATCCATTGCTCCTTGTCCTAGTCTCTGGAGCAGGAGAGAACAAGCACGCTCCTACCTCAACATGACATCCCTTCAAATAGTTAAGCATGAACATCGCGTCCCCTCTTAACCTCCTCTTCTTCAGATTAAACATTATGTCTTATACATAGTACAGCATTATCAGTGCCTGCCATAGTCCATTGTCTACCACTTCTTGCCTCATTGCAGGTGGCACTTAGCAGTTTGCTAATCAAAGCTGAAAATCACTCTCTCACAGCTGAGGACAGAAGGGATGAGAAAATATTTTACTGGTTGGCTGTTCTTGCCAAAATTACCCAGTCTGCATCTCCCAAGACTGGTTAAGAGATATTGTTATATTGCATCAGATATTTGCACGCTTGAAAACTTGCAAAATGTTATGGACAGACAAAATCATGTACAGAGTTTTAAAATGTGAGTGGCTAAAAATACAGGTCATTGAAAAACATGCACAAACTTTTGTTAAAGAGAGAAGTGTAGAGAAATGTGTGCATGAGAAGAAGTGCATAAATAGATCATACAAACAGGAAATATGAATGATGAATATGCATATTTCTATGCAAGAAGGAAAAACATAAAGTCTCACAACTTGATGCAAACAGAATGCAATGGATATGTAGATAGGATTCAGAGAAAGGAAACTAAAATGAGTCTGACAATTTTTCACTTTCCTAGAGGATAGGAACACAGCTAAGTTTGAGGTCTTTGGGGTTCATGTTTTCTCACACTGATTCTGTTGATCACCATATTTAGAAAAGAGCCGGAAAGCAACAGACCAGTCTAAAACAAAGGATTGTTGTGGTTATATGTTTTTCTTTGTCAATTTTCTTCATCATGTATCTCTAGTGATGCTCTTCTGTTTCATGTTAGCTTATAAATTGCTGCAACTTGGACTGTATAGCAGTGAAAGTTACAATGCAATATCTGTGCCCTATTTAGTCTTGTCTGTGATCATGGGACTTCCAAGTTAAAAAGCAAATACAAGTTATTTCCTCAAGGTATATTAGTCAAAAAGATAGTGACTGTTCAAAAAGTCAAGATGTTAGAGAATATTTTCCACAAGGCAAAGTCTGAGATCCCAGGTTTTTGCTTGTGAGAAACAGAAAAACCACAGCACATTGAATCCTGACAGCAAAAGAGAAGGGATGCAGAGCTGTTCCAGATTTAAAGCACATGGTCTGCAAAGTTCTCAGAAACCAACTGATTTTATCATGTGGAGGGGGGATGTGTAGAAAGAAGAACTGAAGCTACACATTGCTACCCATTAGGAAACCCTATTCTTGATCAGTGAAGATGAATTTGTTCAAACTATGGAAAACAAATAAAAAGCCAGTGTTATAGAAACCATGTTCCTCATGAAGCCACTCCTATATTAGTTGTGTCGTGATTGCTACTTTTGGGTAAGGTAACTGTATCAAGACTAGGATGGAAAAGATCTAAAGGAAAACATTGCAGATACAGTATATTGTAGAAAAAGATATGAGGGGTTTTTGTTTGTCTTTTTTTCCTTGAAGTGTTCTGCTTTTGACACCTTAAATATAAAACAGAAAGGATAACATCTATTGAAGTTGGGGATTCTTGAGAGGGAATGGTTTTACATGTCCTGCTGGTATCCAGCATCACAAAATACAGGAGGCTGATGTGGTTCTTCTTTCAATTAGCTAGCTGTAGTTATCAGTTTTACTTAAGCTCTGGACAGATAAAGTTATGGTAAAGGTTTTTTAAAAACAATGGAAAAGCATGTCTCCTTTAGTGATCAGAACAGGTAGGAGCATCTAGACAGCATCTAGCTGCATTTTTGCAGCAAAAGAACAAAGTTGTCATTCTTTTGATCTCACTGAGATCCAGAAGGATTGTCTCTTCTTTGTGATCCCTGTTGCAGAAATGTAACTGGTCACCGACTGACTGATCCCTACCCTGCCCTGTGAGTACTCAATGGTCATGGCAAAAGTAGCCACCAGTGCAAGAGTAGAAGGCACTATTGCAAGAATGTAGCTGAGATCTGACTTTCAAAAGAATGTATCAGGTTCAGTTTAATTGTTGATAGCTTCCTGCCAGCAGAATAAGCAGGACTCACTGTAAGAAGTAAGCCCCTTTTAATACAGTGGGACTTGCTTCTGAGATAATATTTAGAATTGAACCACTAAGCTGTTACTATTGATTGCACACACACGCACACACACACACACACACACACACACACACAGAGGAGGAGTGGGGGAGGAAGAGAGAGAGGGAGGAGAGAGAGAGAGAAACCAAAATAGCTATGATCATTGCAGACCTACAATTAATTCAGGCAATACTCAATCTTTGTAGACATGGGAGGAGACGAAATTCTGTTCTGATCATTAGGCAATTATTTCACACCTTGAAGTATGAGATTTGATTACCCTTATTATCCTAGCTTGCACAGTTAGACGATGTAACACAATGTCACATAATTATCCTGTTGGGTTTAAAAAAAAAGGCAAAAGAATTCCGCTGTAGTCATTGTCTGCCTGATCTCTTGCAGCAATTGCTAAACTCCTGCAGGGCTAATGCTAGGCTTTGTTCTTCCTGTAGCCAACTGCAGGCTTCATAAAGGCATAGCATATATTGCTGAAGATGTCACTGTCTAGATATGTGACTCTCAGTGCATCTCTTAATGAATATCGGAGCAGTAGGTTTCCAGAACTGGAGAATGAAACTCACACCATTGTTTCAGTTTCATTTAAAAGAGAATAGCCATTGAAGTTGTGCTTCCTTTTGTGAAAGCAGTTCTGAAAACAACCCCTAATGTTCTTTATAACTTATTTTGTACTGCCTGCTTGGGTAGAATATGTCAAGGTAGATATTTTCCCAGGTAGAATATGTCAAGATAGTCATGGAGTAAATCCTTTTGAATGGATATGGCAGATGCTGGAGAAAAAAGCTCTATCAGTATGATACTTCAAATGGAATCTTTATATAGAGAGCACATGATTCATTGATTAGCATTTATTCTGTGAATAAATATCTGTAGAATTTTTTTGGCATAATACCAATAGCCTCCTGAATTTCCAGAATCATTAATTTTCTATGTTGAGAGATAGTGTGATAAAATAAATGTGGATACATGTCACTGAGGTTTTCCTCTGTCATATGTGAGCTGGAGTTTTCCTTCAAGACTTCAGAATCCCATTGTTGCTTTCATTAACCAGAATAATAATTGATTAGCATCTTCCTAATTTTAGAAGAAGTTGGAAGCAGTTGAGTCACTAACATTAACGTAAACCATTTAATCAGAGAACAGATCTTAGAGAAGCAAAAGCCCCTAGGTTTTCCTCATTTACCATAATCGCACCACAGTCTTGTTCCATGCTTCCGTGTGGTCCTCCTGCATTGAATCCATAAAGCATGAATATCTAGACTACATAATTTTTGTTCACTCTGGCACCCCCTTCCCATCATGGCGTTTGAACATCAAGACTATATGTTCAAAATTTATATACATCACTAAAGAAGCATGGATCCTGATTGTAAGGAAGCTGTTACCACAACATTGACAGGTTAATCAGGCCCACTGAAGAGACGTGGGGCACATCTACTGGGAGAGCACGGAGTGGATGCATGGATCAATTAAAGATGCAGAAAATCCTTGGATATCTATATAAGACAAGGATGGGAAAATTCCAGCCCTGGGGCTGTGCTGACCGTCCCAAGAATATTTATACAGTTCTCTCTAGGGTCAGTCAACTGTCCTTTTTTCTGGCTAAAATGGATGAATTGCCTTTCCTGAAAGTCTTCAAGAGCAGCAGTTCACCTTTTAAATATATAATAAACTCCCTTCTACCAGACACACACATGGACATGCAAGATGGCTTTTTGAAAACAAGATTGTTAACAACCTGTTCCTGAATGCCTAAGGAGTGATTCCTAAGCAGAACAGACAATAGGTATGCCAATAGTTTCATGTAATATTAGCTATGTTCATACTTACAAGTCTTCTCACAGTATCCCACCCTGCAACACTCTGTGATAAAATATAGCATCTAGACAAATCATAGATTTAATGATGAAAGAAGTTCCATGTAGAAGATCTTTTCTTTCTTTGTTGTTAAAGAATTTACTTGACAAGTCAGTCCCTCAAAAGGCAATAAACAATAGAGTCAGAGGAATATTGTGCTAGTCTTCTAGGAAAAATGTCTCACATAGTACAAAATAAAACATGAAATTAATTTTGTCAGGATGCCTCAGCATACATCTTTAATATTTTCACACCAGAAAGTGCCAGTCTCCCAGCGTATGTTCACACAAATTTGACAAGGATTATTATTTTTAGAACACTCAAATCTGTCAGCTTCAGAAGCATTCCTATAGTAGTGTTTGGGGTTGGGAAGGCACAAACTTAGCCTTCAAAACAGGTGGATTCCATCTTATCTAATTTATTTGTTGGTGGATCTTTTAGAAATAAAATTATTATTATTATTATTATTATTATTATTATTATTATTATTATTATTTAATTGTATCCCGCCTCTCCACATGGATCGAGGTGGCGAACAACATGAAATACATTATACATTACAAATAGCATGTATTTCTATACCGCTTATATTATAAAACAGAAAACCTCACTTTTATACAAATAGAATTGTTTCATATTAGCAATAATATGTAAACAGGCATGCAGAGTGAAGCTACAATGATGGTGAATTTTTCATTAAAAAATAGATTTTAAAGGGAATGGAGGAAAGGTTTATAAAAAGGTCAGCAGTGTGAAAAAATAGAAAGAAGTCTGTATCCCTCTCTTGAGAATGAAAGTTATTTATTGGAGATTGGTGACTCCAGTGTCAGTTGGGTGGTCAATCTGCTCCAGGTTTTAGTCTGAATTTTCAAGAAGCTGCCCAAGGTGCTGGACCTATTTAAGGGAATGGTTCAGCAGCTTTCTAACTCCTTTAAAGGTTAGACTAAAACACAGAGTAGAATCGGCTGCTCTTCTGACACTAGACCCACCATCCTCCACTGATTATCACTACCATAATTTCCCAGATAACATGAAAATGAGGTAGTCCTGGAAGCTGTCATCAAAAATAACTTTCCCAAGCTTTGAAAAGGAAGGTTGTCTAGTAAGTGTCAGAAAATACAGGACATGCCTAAATACAATGTCTGCCACTGGATCCAGATTTTGTTTCCATTAGAGAAGTAATTCCCTGAGTGGATTTCCGAAGAAAAAGGAATAAAGGTGATTTCTGACATCTTCTGAAAACTTCCCACTGTCATCTTTTGCACTGTTTAGAGGTACAGAAGATGAAAGAAGAGATGATGAAATTGCCCCTTTCCTCATTCAATTAATGAGATTCCTCTGCTGAATCATTACAGTTAGAAAGAAGCCCTTCTGCTGATGGGAAACAAAGTCACCTAAAACACCTCCATCCCCTTTCTTTTGGAAATGGACTCAGGGCTTACAAAATCTGGATCCAGCTGCAGGCATTTGCAAAGTACTGTGTTTAATTATGTCCTGAACTCCGACATGAATGTTCAATAGACAACCTTTATTCTTTTTCCAACTACAACTCCATGAATGCCCCCCCCAGAACAACAGCCATCCTCATGTTGCCTAGGTAACTAAGTATGGAATATGTTGGCTTGAGCTATAGTAATGGCCTTGTCTTAGATGGTTTTGCTTGATGAAATGGTTTTGAAAAGACTGGTAATACTAATGGGGAGAAAGTATGTCCCAGGCAGAGATGTACTGCTACATATTTTTCCTCCGTGATAAAAATAGGTAGGACATTTTTGTATATTAAAGAGTTTTATTGGTGAGGGGAAGGTTGTACAGATAATTTTTTTCAAAAAAAAATATCCTAAAATGTGAAGAATTCTCAAAAAATATGAAAAGTTCCTCCTAATTACACCCAAAATTTTGCAATTATCCATTTTTGCATGTGAAGATGAAGTAAGAAGAGAGTTTCATCTCTATTGCCCAGCAGCTAGATATAATGGTTCTAGACAACCTAGTCTCCAAGTTACACAGACGGTATGTGTGTATCTACATGAAACTGTTACAACAGTTTGATGCCACTTTCACTGCCATGACTCCATCTTGTGGAATTCTGGCATTTGTAGTTTGGTGGCGTACTTAGAATTCTCTGCTAGAGAACTCTAATGATGCAAGTAAGGGTACTAAAACAGAATTACATACCAAAGAATTCTAACTACCCCACCAAAATACAAATCACATTGTTTTGGTAAGATGGAGCCATGACAGTTAAAATTGTATCAAACATCTCTGTGTAGAATATGACTCATACTCACTCACTATCCACATCAGTCGTTGAGACACAATAACAGGAAAAGAATATTCTTGTTGGCCATTTGAAGAAACATTGTGGAATGAATGGTGGAGGAGACACAGCAGGTAGATTGGAACTGCCATTTCCCTCCAGTGCTGCTTCTCCCAGCTGTGCAGGCCTCCTCCTTCCTTCTCACAGACCAGGCACACAGAGTTGATGGTGTCATCAGCACTGTCATGTATCTCAGTCACAGTGGTGGCGGGATTGAGCAAGAATGTAGAAGACTGAAACCTCACCTGATAAGACCAACACTTTCCAGCTGTATTACAGCCATTCAAAAGAGGTTAGCTCACTAGGTACTTTTTTGCATACCCATTGGGGCCTTTTGGAAAGCCTGGAGGAGCCAGCTTTATCATACCTGGCCATTCTAAAACCCAAATAAGTTTTGGTACATACATTTTCTGGCTTTTCTTTTCCTTTCCCATCCCTTTTTCCTTCTGTGTGATATATATTCCAAGCATGTGGTCTAGTTTTATTCATCTTTAAGCTATTCTTGGAGCCTTTCCAGCTAAACAGTTGGGTATAAATGGTTTCAGTGAGTCCATTGGTCAACCAGTCAAGAACAGGTGAATCTTTGATTCTACAGAGATCTTTTTAGGTTCCTGCACATTAGAACAGCACTGTTTACAATAGTTCCACTGTTCATAATTGAAAGAGGTACCGTTGCTAGCTTGGGAACAACCACTGAGAGATGTTGTTTGGAAAGGACTGCTAAAACTCTAGACCTTAATGCACTGCAGTGCAGTGGTGTGCAGAATGCAACTTCTCAGCACCAAAAAAGAAGGGCCTTCAAAATAGCCCCAAATGGTTGGCATTTAAGCAAAGGAATTGGGAACAAAAAAAATGGTGTCTGTGGCTCCCCAATTCTTAGAAGTTGTCCATCTCTGTTGCTGTAGATGGGACTATTTCAGACTGTGTTGCCTCCCTTTACCCTTTCTAATGCATCTTGCTTCCCTCCCAGCTTTGTATACTGGCAAGTGGCTGCTGAAAGTGACAAAAACTATCAGTGATTATTGCCAGGAATTATGCTGATGTCAGAAGATGATCCATCATGGCAGATTTGATATCCAGGTGCAGATAATTAATCATGAGGTCACAGTGCAGCCATGACAATTCACCAGCAAAGAAGTACATGTATCAGAGGACAAGAGCAAGCTAGAGCAAAAGTACAAGGAGGTTATTTCTGACAGTTCTGTTTCAGATCCTTTCCAGGTACGGTATTCTCCGCAAAGCCTTTGAAATTATTGAAAAATTAGTTATAACAAAATAAGTTCAGTGGTCTGAGTCTGAAAGAATTTCACCAACCTTTTCCCTTCCCATTCTCCACTTCTCATTTACAGATACATTTAGGCCTTGGACTAACAGAAATAAGTATAGGCATTCACACCACTGTAATAGACTTGTATTTTTACATCAAATCAGAGGTTGAGGAAGGCAAGAATGAGCTTGATTACAAGATTTTGCATAGAAAAGGAAATTGTGCCATTTGTAGCCAGCAAGAAACAATTAGAAATGATTTCATTGCTCAATCACAGGCAATCTCTCCAACAGCAATACAGTTGCCATCTTTCTGCAACACTGGTTACACAGTTGGGCATGTGCCAGCACCACAAAAGAGGACTCTGGTGCTGTTAGAGGTGGCAGAATATTTCTTGGGCTATGTCTACCTACTGACCCAGCAGATGTCCTTGCCTTCTGAGATGCTGTACAGGATGCTACATTATCTTATAAAGAAACAGTCATATCCCTGTAAGGAAACTTAGAAGTGAGGTGGGTACTGCTAAGTGTCAGGGAGAAGAAGAGACAGAGCTCAGGTTTAGAGACAGATCACATCAGGTGTATGTTTTGTCTTATCTCCATAAAGAAACTGCTTTCACAAAGCTGACTCAAGATATTTTGTTGCCAAGATGGCGCCCTTTCCATTTTCATATACAAGGGCTCACTCAGTGTGTGTGAATCTTACTTTAACACTGGCAAGAAATCTACCTATCCCAGCATTTGAGCGCATCAGAAGTTTCAGGGGAGACTGAACAAAGATACTTGGCTCTATCCTTGAACATCTTGCCACCACCTTCCAGCATCTACACCTTAGTCGCCTTTTTGATCTAAAAATTCCCAATGACCATGCTTGCTGAGGGATTCAGCAAAATTATAGTGTAGAGAAGGAACTTCTACAAGTTCTGTGGGAAAGTGACTGGTATAGAGAATGGAAACCACTTTTACGAGTTTGAAAGAGCTCTACAGTTGATAAATAGTAGGAGTCAATTGTCGAAAAGGTTACATGAGAGTAGCTAATGATCTTCAGAATCCTTAATTAAAGACCAACTAATGTTTCAAGGGGCATAGAAAAACCTTGAATTAGCATTAGGAACACTTAGAGCTGGAATTACTTTTTATAGAAGTTATGATTTTTCATGGCAGCCCAGATCATTTTACCTCCAATCAATAAGTTGTTCTACAAATTAGTTTCAAAGTCTCTTCTCTCCCACGTGACTGTTTTTTTTTTAAAAAAAATCCCTCTGTTTCATATTCTCCATATCTTTCTGTCTCAGCCTCCTTTTGAAATCATCTTGACTATTAATGGAGCTGTGGGAGCAAAAGAGGCCACTCTTGAAGGCAATTTCTCTGCCCTTCATCCAGTCATACTGGAAAGGGTGATTATGAGACTTGTTGCTGAACCTGAACTCCTGTGATGATGGCAATCAAGCAGCAAGCTGGCAGCTGCATTAAGAAAGTGGAAGACCCTGACCTGCTGAATCCTGAATTAATTGGAATTGGTGTATTGTAGTCCATCAGAAAGAGTGACATTAATTAAGTCTGGAGGTTAAAATGCAAGAATCAGCACAAAGCCCTGTTTGTAAATTATAGATAACATCTGGAGCATGAAATATATTTTGAAGCTGATAAACAGCTGTTCTCACATTTTAGGATGAAATTCATAATGCAGGAAGCAGTGGAGGACTGACACATCAAGCTACCACCAGAGCATGTAGTTGCATCAAAGTATGCGAAGTTTGAGCCAGATGATGAACACAAAGATCATAAACATGCATATGATAATATCCCGCAGTGCCAGAGCAAAGCATTATTGTTTAATAGCATACAACCTATTTAAAAGATGAAGGAGTCTCTTTCTTAGAACATTTCTTTGGATTTGCTGAATTGCCAGACCACCCTCTTGCGTTAATGGAGATCAAAGTCTGAATTCTCGGAAAACTTAAAAGAAGAGGCAAAGTTTTCTGGAATATTTTTACATAACTTTCATATATGAAAGAGATAGCCAATTTTATGAAGAAAAGCACTTCTGTGATGCATTTATGTGCCATTCTTCATTGTGCAATGTTATTTGCAAGCCAGTCTAGATTAGGCCAGACATAAGGGCTTGTACATCTGACAACCCTGTGAGACAGGTGGTTATTTTCATTTTACAGGCATGCATTGGTTTATTCCACAGTCAGTTTGTTTGTTTGTTTATTCCACAGTTATTCCACAGTTTTATTCTCCCAGTCTGTGTATAAGTTTAGTATGCAACGGGGGGGAAATTTCATAAAATCCAAATCTTTTCAAAGGTATGCTGCCATATTAATCAAATGCTATGTATTTGTCAGTATTCAGAAAGTTGCACTTCAGCTAATGGAACTTGCTTAAAGTAAATATGCAAAGATTTACTGTACAGTTATTTTCACGCATTTCAGAGAAGAGTTTGACAATGCAAAGCAGGTCTGCTGCAAATTTATCAGATAGCCTTAAGAGACAAAATTTTACAGAAAACTGGAGAAGCTATTCATCTTCACTCAGGAGAACAAAATAGCTATATATTAACATCCTTTATCATGGTATTTTAACATTCTTTATCATGGTGTTTTTGATTATCAGCTTCATCACAACAACAACAACACCAAAGTGCTGTACACAAGGCCTTACAGAGCGACCTAAACATATAGAACCAGTGCCTTGTTCCCAATTAGTTTACAATCTAAAATAGAGAGCAGGGAACAACCACAGAAAGGACAGACAAGGGAAGCTAGTGTTGTCAGACATAAAGTTTTGTTACAGTTGAGAATGAGGATTAATGTGTGTTTCTAATGAGAGGCAGAATGTTGGACAAAAATTGAATGGACATGCCTAGACATTACACGCTTTACATTCAAATTAAATACTGATTCAAGCAAAAACCCATTTAAACCTTATTCTCCAAGGATGTCGATGAATGTCATGCGTAAAGCCATGAATCTCTTTTGATAAACACAACTCTTCCATTTAAAATAAGACAGTCCAAAGGCAAAATGTGTGAGGTTATTTATAATTTTAAGTAGTCTCTAAGTACTGGAGTGTGTACCTTGTGACCCAGAAGTTGGTTTAATTAGCCTCAGCTTGGAGGTTCATTTTAAACTAAAATTATGCCATGGTCTGATGCTTTTAAATTAAACTTTAACTACTTATCCGTGTAAGTGTATTTTATTTTTGCAATGACTCTAAAATCAAATAATTAATGGATGACTCCCAAGGACCACAATGGAGTGGGATGGGTGCAGGAGGAACAAAGAGACAAGTATCATCCTAGAGAGTGTAATCACAGCTCTCTGGGTGTTTTTATGGAAATTTCATTAACCAAGTGCTAACAAGATCATTATTTGCATGCTTGTCTCAGATTTTCTAGCCCTATTCTGTAGCAAAAGGTATATTACCACCTTGCTAAATTCCTGTGAAAGCTTGCAATAAATATTTAGCCACTGTATAGCCACGGTAAAACAGCAAGGGAAAAAAATATATGGAGCTGCTCTCCTAAATTTAAAGAGACATTCGTAATCTTGTACATTTTCTCCCATCTAACCTAAATCACTCAGCAGTAAAAGTTACTGAAACCAATTGTACATTGAGCTGAGGCAATCTCAAATGAACCAAGGGGTGATTGCTTTCTTTTTTGCTAAATTCTCTGCTCTGCACCTCTTTGAAAAAAAATGGAATTTGGGTTCGTGCCTCTATCATACTGCCATTTTTTGTCCCTTTCACTAGACAAAGCATTGTTCACTGCTGCATTTCAAGGTCTTCCTAGACTGGAGGACCTAAAACAGGGAAAGGCAAACTAAGGACCGGTAGATGTTGCTAAACCTGAAACTCTCAGCATTCTGCACCTTTTCTGGCTAGAGCCACTGGGAGTCATACTATGGCAACATCTGCAGGGCTCCATTTAAAAGATATGCAAGCAGGTTCAGTTAAGAACCAATGACTCAATGTCTTTTGACTTCACAGACAGTGTCTCTGTTTGTTTCACCATCTCCTTTGTGTTGCATACTTCCTAATGTATGGATGGCGGTACAAGTTTAAAAAAAAAATGAACTTGGGTACTAGGACCCTGAGACTATGCAGGATAGCTGATGACTGAGGCTCTAAGAGATCTCTCATCCATATGGTTGCCATAAGTCAAAGTTAACTTGTTGATAAATAACAACAACAAAAACATGTGTAAAGAGGCAGGGGAAAAACACTTTGTAAAAAACTTGGTTGTTCTTTTAAATATATATATATATATATATATATATATATATATGTCTTTAGGTAGACAATACATTCATATAAAATATACAGGAACTTTATTTTAAGCTACCTTGAATCTTGTCAAGCTGCCTTGAATCTTCTCTGTCCAGGAAAAAGATGGGATATAAATGTATTTAAATAAAAACATTTTAAAAGTCAGTGACAAGAGCAACAAAAACTTTACACGATATATCTTGATTCAAAAGGACAATTAAAAGGAAAAAAAGACATAATCTATCCATTCATCCAAAATTAAGGAGAGAACATATCATTCCAATGGATTTATATGTGACTTTCTGGTCAACTTTAACCTAAGCAGGGGAGGGGGTGTTTGCTTTTTCTTCTGCCCTCCATAGGTAGAAATTTTTAGTGCCTAAAGAGAGCTTTGGGTAAAATGCTTTCTAGGCTGTGAATCTGCAACCAACATTTCTGTATTTCTGTATTCTCTGTTTCTTTGCCTTAGCCCTCTTCTGCTAAGACTTTAATCCATGCTCTCATTATTTTTTGTCTCAATTGCTTACTGGTCTTCCTCGATCTCATCTTTCCCCTCTGGTATGTTTTTCACTCTGCTACTAAAATTATTTTCTTAGCCTGCCATTTGGATCACATTACCCCTCTCCTGATCTCCCTTCATTGGTTACCTATTCCTTGTGGGATCCTTTATAAACTCCTTGTTTTGACTTTTAAGGACTTACGTAATTTAGCTCCTCCTTATCTTGTTGCTCTCATCTCTCCTTCCAGCCTGCTGGAAACCTACGTTATGCAAATACTTGTCTTCTTACTCAGCCTAGAGTCTCTTCCTTTTCAGCTTGGTTACGCCCTTTTTTTCTCGCTGCCCTCTATCCGTGGAATCGCCTTCCGGTGACCTTGCGAATTGCCCTTTCTCTTATTGTTTTTAAATCTAAATTGAAAACTTTCTTGTTTTCCAAAATTTGGACTAGTTTTTATTGTTAATTAGATATTGTATTTTATTGGCATTATAGTAACATTATGTTGTACTAGTTGTAATTGCATATACTTTTGACCTTTTTTCATTTTCTATATCTTCATTGTATTATGTATTTATCTATGTCAACTGTCGCATTTTAATGGATGGCGCAATATTAATAAAGGATGATGATGATGATGATGAGCTTTTCCTGTATCTGAATGCAGTACAACATAATAATGAGCCTTTTCCCTCAGATCATCCCTGAGACAAAAGTTGTGGGAACTGTCTTAACTGGGACTCCAGAAAAGGCTGGGTAGTTGTAGAGGAACCTTTATATTGCCAGCTACCTACTCTATATTAGCTTTTTATAAGAATGGAAAACATTGAAATTTTGAACCTAGAAAAAATCACTGTGGATATTTTCTGCTCTGTAGAGGGTGCAAGGTCATTCAGTAAAGACCTGAATTCCAGAAATGACAAATAATGAGGCAAACCAAAGCAAACCAAAATAGTCTTCTTGAAATTCTTACCGAAAACAACAGGTTGCAGGTGTGCAGGCGTATGTGTGTGTGCACGTGTTTGCATGTGTGTTTGTATATGTCTTTATGTGTACAATTTCAAACAAATAGTAACTTGTATTAATATGTGATTCTCTGTGTTGTCCCATCCAGACAGTGAGGCAGTGCTAGAGAGGCATCAGACATTGCTCTGATAGACTTCTTGAGCTTTTAATTCTGCAGATTCTCCTTCAGGCTGTACAAACTGTTTCAGGGAGTGGGGAAGCTAAGATAACCATCTTTCTCTGTGCTAAAGCAGTTGCCAAATACCGGAGAATATTACATTTCTTTCCTTTCCTCAAGGCTGTGTGAATGCACTTGAGGACAACAATGATCTGTGATTTTCACAGTTTCATAAATATTAAAAGCTCTTGATTTCCTCTTTCTTTCTCTCTCCCTCTCTCATCTGTGTGTTTTCAGACCTGCAAACAGAGCCATGAGCACACTCAGCATGAGTTCTTACTCAATTGCCTACCTTAGCTTGAAGCTGCAAAGAAAGGCGGAGAGAGGAGGGGGAGATAAAGAAATGAAAACTCGCCCTTAATGCTGATAATTAACTCTCAGGATTATATTAGGAGAAGCTGTGACTTGCATCTCTTAGAAGATGCACACAAGGCCTGTTCAGGTCTCCATTTTGGATAGGAATGTATATATCTGTGATTTGCCCAAGATCACCCATTGGACTTCCATGGCTAAGTGGGGATCTGAACCACAGACCCCGGAGTCTTGGTCCAATGTCCCAAACACTACACCACACTAACTCTCTGGTTCAATAAACCTCCATGTCATTTCCCACAAAATTCCAGAGTGATCTTATAATGAATCATTAGAGCAACAGCAGCTGTTGCTGCCCTGCAGAAGTGTAGCTATAGGGGAAGGGGAATGAGGGGATTGCCCCTCCAAATGAGAATTCTGCCCCTCTCCCAAACTGAAGTTCATTAGGTCCCAAATTTCCTAGCATTGGAAAAAGTGAGACATTGAAAATCCTTCACACCTAGAACTCTTGCTATTCCTGTGTTTGCCTTCCAATAGTCACTTTGCCTATCCCTTTTCCTTGAACATCTAAGCTCTGTTTCTAAATGCCTAACTTATGTTTTAAGTTCCTGCAATGCTAGAAATTTGGGGAGTGAAGAAAAATTTCATGGTGAGTAGAATTCTGATTGGGGTGGCAGTGCTCTCTCACACCCCTGATAACTATACGCCTGCTGCCTTGCCAAATAAACTTAAGGAATCTCATCAGAAAGTATTTTGCCCAGGGTCACTCAGAGTTGGAAATTGTCCTGCATTGGTGTCAGAAAACTGATGACTCATTTTAGTATAACAGCAGCTAGCTAAGTCCTTTTCTGCCTCTTTTAAAAAAAATTTTCTCCTGTACTGCCAGCTGTTTTAGATCCTTCCGGCTATAAACTTTGAGTCTCTAGGTAATTCTTTTAGCTTCCAGTGGCTTCTCCTTTTTTTAAGACATTATTTCATATTAACAAAAGATTGGCTTTGCTATGTTATTGGAAATATTGTTTGACTCAATGTGGAAATGAGTCTCCAAAGAAGAGAAAGCGAGAGCAGTCATTAAACCCTGTGTGTTTCTTATTCTCAAGTTTCTTTTTTTCCCACCGTGTTGATTTATGTCAGTCTGAGCTGACATCTTTTAATACTCACATGAAGTACTGTCTCTTGTTAAGGCAATAGATCGCCTAGAGTTCCATGTAGCTAGCCAAAGAATAAGCTAATTAAGCATACATCTTCACAAGGTTGTAGTAGCAACTGATAATTGACAATGCTACAAGGCTCCCAATGCTATTCCTTATTTATATTTAATCACTTCTGTCTGAAATGATGTGGTGATTTTAAAAATGTGCAGTAACCTTCCCAGTAAATGTTCCCATCTTTTCAGAAGTCTTTTGGTTCCCTTCCAGCACCTACACAACAAAAACTTTTCTGCCCAAGGAGGATTTTCTAAATGTATTCAAATATGTACACATCAGTAACATAGGGGTCAGAGTGTAAAACCTATCCTGAGAAATATTGCTGTCTTGTTGAAATATTACTAGGGGTATATGTACTTGGACTTCTGTGGCAAATGGCACTGCAGGGGAGGATAGGAGCTTGATACCTCCATGGGAGAGACCAGAATGGCTGGCATCTGGCACAAGGTGCCAGAACACAGCATATAATGGGGGATGGAGACAGAGGCTATTTAAGGTGTTACTGCCCCTCACATACATCTTTTGGATTTTCTCTGTACTGCCTCCCTCCCACTCTCAGTGCACTGTGAAACTTGTCTACTCACTTTGAAGCCAAGTAGGAACTTTCCCCCCTTTTATCTGGGTTTGTTTGTTTGTTTGTCTACCCCATACTGCAGTGATGTAGACTCGAGCTGATTGACTTGGACCATGTCCGCATGAGGTCGATACATCATAGCAGCGTCAAATTCTTACCTCCAGTCTGCATGTTGTACTGTTTTAGCATTGTAGTTTTCTTCTTGGTTCTGCACGTTTTCCACTAAGGTTCACTGTGATGCGAAACCACTGTATTGGAAAACCATAAAAACTCAGATGTAAATCTCTCAAACCAGTCCTGCTTTGGTTTTCGCCTACATGCAAAAGCCTAGCATCAATTCACATTGCAGAAGCGGCTGGCTATGGGTTCCCAGGCTGTCTCTCTCCATCCATCAAAGGACAGGCTACCATCATTATTCTCTTCCTGTATTAAATGGACAGCGGGAAGAGAGTGGATCTGGTAATGGACTGTTAAAACGTGTTTTTCCATATCAACGAACATACATTCCTATGTACAAACTTAGCGACACAGAAATGTGTTAAAAAGGTGTGCTTAAAAAAAAACAGCAGACCAATCAACGTTGGCGGGGCAGGGTGAGGGAGGGGAACAGGAGTGGCCAGGGACTTGCTGTTGTGGATGCAGCAACCACTGTTCTCTGTAATAGTATAATGTAAATGGGGGGGGGGTGCAGACAGCATAGTTTCTGAATTTCTGAATTCAGTTTCCGAATTGGAGTATAAAAACACTGCTCTTGACATGCAGTGAACTGCTCCTCCCCTCTCATGCGGAAATGGTTTTAGACTCAAATCGCTTGAGTGATTTGACTTGCACTCGACTCAGCAATAAAGGACACACTGACTCAATTCATGACTTGTATATTTTTAGTGACTGACTTGCTGCCCTTGGTGTAATAACATAACACATTCGTCCAGAGACCTTACAACTTTGAAAAACACTTCCATCTCTTTTTGCCTATTGGTCATGTGACAATCTGTCTCAAGCCCAGAGAAGGGAGGGGAACTGCAAACCCATTAGTCAATGGACATGAGGTGGAGTTGAAGTCTGTTTGGCAGCCTGTCTCCACTGCATATTGAAAGAGCCTTCTAAAAATTTTCCAGACGGCAAGACTCACTCTCAGAGCACAAGGCATATTTCTCAGAGGGGAACAGCAAATGTGTTAAGCAACAGACTTGAATGGAAGGATCCTTCCTTCTAAAGCTTTTGAAGCTTCAGTAATGGGAAGTAAGAAGTATCTTGTTCCCCATTCTGAAACTGCAGATTCTTTTGTGCCTATTAACACAAAATCCTCTAATTTGGGGAACGAGGATAAAAGCTTCTGATAGGAACCCCTTACGGCAATACCAATGCACTTGGAGATGAGGTACATTGCTTAAAATTCCATTCAGTAAGATGTCAGAATAATCTTGCCAGTTTGGAAGAGATCTGCATTAGACCTACAATTCCAATCTGCCCCATATGGGATTGCATTCCCCTGAAGGAGCAGGTGCATACGACTGGATCCATCTTTGTCACTGGACACCTAAGTGAACTTTGTGGCTCAGAGTGCTTGGTGCCATCTTCAACTGGTGCACCAGTTATGGCCTTCATGGATAATTTAGCCAGAGCAGTCTACATGCTGATATATTCCTGATTACACTGCTTCAGTGGGCTGCACATGAGACTGCCCTTGAAGATGACCCAGAAGCTAAAGTTAGTTTACATAGTTAGTGGGTATGTTTGGAGGTACTTTGGAGATAAGAACCTCAGGATTAGGGTTGCTATGTTTTCAAAACAGCAAGAAGGAATGGTTGAAATTCATGGTACACAGGATTCAAAATCAGAAAGTTGCTTAACAAGTCTTCATTCTTCCTAAATACCAAATTGAAAGTATTGATTTCAGTTCACTTAGCCATGTATTTCTCTGTAAAATTAGCATAAATTGCACATTCATAAATTCCATGATGTACACATTTCTTTCTTTATAGAGAGCCCACACTCACAAATACAAGATTTTTCTCATTCACTCTGTATAAAAAGAAAAGCCTTCCAACCCTTGAATAGGGGGCATCCCTTATAATAAAGAATGCCTGCCAGCCCTATAAGGGACAAGCTTTTCACCCCTCAAGAAAGGGACATCCCTTATAATAAGAGACATCTGGAAACCCTAAATAGGATTAGGCAGGTCCTGGGCTAATCCCAATCTGCCCCCTTTTTTTTCAATCCTTCCACTGTCAGAACTTTACCAGCTGTGCAACCACCATTGTGGGGACCTCTGCCACTATCCTACTGTAGATGTTCCATTCCTCCAACAGACTTCCTGTTCCACTGGCAGAGAGGATGGTCCATAGCATAAAATGTAAAATGGGGAAAATCATCATCATCATCATCATCATCATCATCATCATCATCATCATCCCACCTTCTTTCCAACGGTGGGATTCAAGGTGGCTAACAACATTCAAACAGAACAAAATTAAACTTACCTGTCTCTCCAGTTAGACAGCTATTTTGTGAATAATTATAATAATTGGAATTTGGGCCTAAACTCCTTATTCTAAATCAGAGGTACACAAAGTGTGTCACTCCAGACATTGTTGGATTGCAGTTCCTAGATCTTTCCCTATTGGCTCTGTTGGCTAGGACTGATGGGAGTTGTAGTCCAATAACAGCTGTACATTTCTCAACAATTCCAGTGCTTTCTTCTGCATAAGGGTAAGCAAAGCAGATGGAATTTGTTTTTTCCCACATGGTTCTGAGTTATTGTTTCAGTAGAGCAAACTAAACATAAGACCAATGAGGTGTTTTCTCTATGCAAGGAGGTAGTCTCCACACATATACTGGTTTTCACAAGGGAATGGCCTGCTGGATTTTGTTCAAACTAGAGATAAATCTATGGTCTCATCTGTATAAAATAAATTAAAATAAATAAATGAAACAAACTGTCCAAGACAAGAACTTGTTAATGATATTTTCAGCAAGTAAGCTAAGGGTCACAACACAAATTAACAAGCTGGGTAGAACTGACAGCAGTATGCTTTAAGCTCTTCCTTTAATCTTCCCCCAACCTTTACTTGTAAGCTAAAGAAAATCCTGCTTTGGGGAAAAAGCCCTCTCAGCATTACAGCATTGCTAAAACTCAGCTTGTTTCAATCTTTCCACTTTTTTTAAAAAATGAGGACACTTTTGGAGATATTCTCAAGGGCAGACTGTTGGGACACTGAGTCTTGTTTTCAAGACAAGACTTGATTTTATTAAAACAGAACCTTGGTTTATGTTCTACAGACCAAGTAAGGCTCCTCAAACTAACACACTGCTCTCTTTTTCCATCTTCACAAACAAGAAAGGAAAAAAGATTGTACAGAAGCATTATCAGGCTGTCCCAATTAAATTAGTCAGAGTTCATACTTTAATGTCAAATGCTACAAGGATGACCTCACTGATTCCATCTTAGATAATTTGATATAAATGTACATGGAGAGTAGGTGACATCTCTCTGCAAGTTGGAATGCTATCCTCCAGAGCTTGGAGGTAATGTATAACAAGCAACAGTGTTATTGTAACATGATACGTGAAACATTTTGGGATAACAAGATCAAAACATTTTGGCCAAGATTCTGTATTGTCCAGTGTAACTATGATGACACAACTCCATTGTTGTAGTTTCATCAGACAATGCAACCCCCCAAAAACCTACTTTTTCAGCCTGGCAGCATCTTAACCATAGGGGTTCTGAGGCACTGCAGATCAAGATGTGGGGAACTAATGTCTGTAGCACTCTTCTGGTTGCGGTGCACATTAAGAACAAGCAGCTGGAGAGACTCCTCAACTGCTTGGCTTGAGGTGCTCCATTACTCGGAGACCACTGCAAATGTTATTTTCCAGCACCCTGATATGCAACACCTTAGGAACCTTTTGTTTGGAGCAATGCCAAGCTGAAAAGGTAGAGTTTGGGGTCACATTCAGTTATTAATGACTGTCAATGTGAACCCCAGCATAAATCCAGCTTTTGTGTATATGTGTTGTCAAGCTGCCTGTTGATTAACGGCGTCCCCATGAATTTCATAGGGTTTTCTTAGTCAAGGAATACACAGAGGTGGTTCTGCCTGTTCCCACCACTGAAATATAGTCCACAGCACAACCATTCATATGTTCCTAGAAAGGACCTTAGAAAAGTTTATTTTTATTTTATGACTCCCAGAATGCCCCTGTTAGCCATGGTGACTGTTGGGTTCTGGAATTTGTATTCTGAAAAGGTAATATTTCCTGAATCTATTCCTGAATCTTATAGGGACAGCATGAAGGTCACTGCATTCTCTTGTTTCATACTCCTACTTAACATGGTACCTTCAATGAAGCATCATACCAAATAACCATTGATAGATGAGTCCACCATGAATCTGCCTAAACCTTTAGAACATTCACTTTGGGTAGAGTTCATCACCACAGCTTGTAACACTGAACACTCCAGGTTCAATGTGGTCCAGCTGTTTGAACTCAGCATTGCTTGGAAGAATAATTAACCATCATTAATGACTGTTCGGTTTCTGCTGTTCTGGAGGAAGAATGTCTAGCTTTCGGGTGCTTATATATTCCTCATATTGTATATCAATCTCATTTGCCCTTGGGAGAGTGCCCTTGAGAAAAAGAGTGTGCTTCAGAGCCATGCAATGTGAATTTTGAGTAATTGCATAGCCTATAAGTTATGCAGGGAGCCAGCGTGCATAGCGGTTTGAGCATTGGATTATGACCCTAGAGACCAGGATCCAACTTCCCACTTGGCCATGGAAACCCACTGGATGACCATAGGTGCATCACACACTCTCAGCCCTCAGAAAACCTCATGACAGGTTCACCTTAGGGTTGCCATATGTCAGAAACAATATGAAGGCACACAACAATAACAACATGTTATTCAAGACCACCCCAAACATGCATTTGCCATTTGGTGAATGTCAGATAAAAATATAATTGGAATGTCTTCTCCGAACTGATTTTTTGAATACCATATAAACTATATTTAATCCAGAACCCCAAAACATATCTTCCAAATTTGGTGAAAAATCAATAGAAAATAATTAGGAGCCCTCTAAGTGAATTTCATGCATACTATATAGCTTATTTTTTTAAAAAAAAAATCAATCAGACCATCCCAAACATACCCTCCCAACTGGGTAAACTTCAATCCAGCCATTTTCATGTAATACAGCACCAGACAAATGCAGAAAAGCTTAATTCTATTTATATAGATTGTGCAAAGTAATAAAGTGGGCAAAATTGCTTTGTAAGGTTGCATAAATCTGTGTGTCCAGACAGTATGAAACTCATGGAATCAACATAAGTCGAGAGGTGACTTGAAGGTATACACACAAACACATGTGCTATTGAGAAAAAAAAAGTTCCCACCAAACATTTGCCTTTCAGATCATCCAAAATAAATAAGATACCTTAGAATTCATTTCCAGTAGATTTTCCTGTATTCCCTTCCATCATTTCCCAATAACTGTTTCCCTTTGCTTTTCCCTCCCAAATTAAAAGGGCAGGGACTTAAGTTGGTTTGGGAAATCAATAAATTTCATTTGGCAGAATTAAAGGTCCCATTGAAAAAAATTGTTAACTGCCACAGAATGTTTTGTCTTGCAGAATAGCAAATGGACCATTTTTAAAAAAAATTAACATTTCGAAATGGCTTTTTTTTCCTAGCCAAAGAAAACTATGAAAAAATGGGAAATTGGGTTCTGCATTGCATTTTAGCAAAAAGCATTTCTTCAAATTAAAAAAAAATGTGAAAAAACGTGAAATGCACAAAAATTCCTGTAATCTGACTTAGTGGAGAGAAGACTTCTGAAAATTTTCTTTCTTCAGTGTAACAATGTGGTGAGCAAAGATTTACAATCAAAGCTAGACAGCTATTGGATAGGGCACCTCATTGTTGGGATGGCAGTGGCAGAGCTTGCAGTGTGTGGAGAGGGAGCGGGGGGCAGGGTGACAGTGCGTGGGATGGGCCATGGGTATGTGGGGCGGGGCTACAGTGCATGGGGCGTGGCCACGTGCAAGGGGCATGGCTGTGGCATGCAGGGGTGGGGCTACAAGCTGGGATGCCTCCCAAAAATTACCGCCAGGGGCAAATGACCTCTGTCGCCCCCTCGTCCCGATGTGACTGTAGGATAGTGTTGCAACACTACTTCCATGCCCTTTGACTTTTGTCAACTACAGCATGGAAGAAGCAGATAGGCAGAACTCGGAAAGATTTATACCTCCAGTCTTATCCCACTTATCCTGTCTGATATATGCCACTGTACAGTCTGTCCAGTTTGTTAATTTTTGTCATCACCTGCCTTGCTGGCAAAATTATTGCATATTTCTACAACATATAGATAAATCTCTTCCTACATGTTTTAATGCAACTGTCACTAATGTCACTGTGGAAATGCCTTTCTAACTAAAGTGAAATGTCAGCATGCTTCTCTTGGGAGGTCATGTTAATAGCTTTAAGACTTCAGTATCCCCTGCTGAGGAAATACTATCCTTTCAGCATCTTCTGCATGTATCAGAATTTCTGAGATTTCTGCAAAGGAGTCATTTAAAAGTAATGCAAGTTTATTTTTAACTTTTATCATCTTTCTACATGTTCCAGCCTGATAATGCCAGCTCTGGATTGTTAAATATATTAGCTGGTTGTGAAAGGTTGAACAGTACATTTGAGAAGTTACTAGTGGAAACAAAGTATTTAAAGTAATTTGGATTATGAGGAATTTTAGAAGCTTATAAAACTATGCACTTATGGGAATATGACTCATTATACAAAGGACATTTCTTGTAAAAAAAACGTTATTTAATTCTGTTTTTGGAAGAGGGGTAGTGGAAGAATACGACATGTTCAGCACTACGGATTCTACTGAAGGAGCAACACCACCTAAAGGATTCCAACTAAATCTACTAGGCAAGATCCACCCATGGATGCTCACTGTGGAATGGTAGAATCCAGTACAGGTGGGAGGGGCAATCCCCCCCCCTTCAGATGACCTTCCTCCCATACTCCCTTGGGCCTTCAGTGTCATTTTTTTAGCAGCATGGAGAACTAATGGAAAGACAGAGGGAAAACATTACATTGCCTTGAGGCCTCAATGCCAGCCCAGTGTTTTCAGGATCACAACTAAATACTCAGTAGCACCAGAAACATACTTAAGCAATTACAAGTGACAACAAAGACATCATCACTGAGTGCTATCATTTATAAGTCAAGAAGAGCACGTTCCATCCACAGAATCACCATTTTTTGTTTTTATAGGGTGCCATATAGAGATAGTAGGGAGCCAGAGTATGTTGCCTCTTTGTTCTGTTGCTTCAGCTGATAACTTTCAACTATCAGAATCTCTAAACATGCTGACTGAGAATTCTGGGTTTTGTTACCCAAAATGTAACTTTTGTAAGCTCTGAGAAGATGATATCACTCTTTACCTCAAGTATCAATATTTATTGGGCTGGCTTTGTGCCAAATACATAAATCAGCTTTCAGACATCATATTAAGGTGACATATGTATTATTATTCCTGACAGCTCATCCTGCAGAAAACCTAATAAATGAGAATAATATTTTTGTTGTTTTAACCAGAAGCCTAACAAAGATGTTCGGCTGACCATCCTAAGTGTACATTTGCATGAGAATGTAGTTTTAAAAACTTCAGCACTTCCATTAGTGAAAATAATAATTTTCAGAAAGAATATTTTAGTTTCCATGTCTTCTTTCTCCAAATATATCTTTGATCGGTGCATGACCTAAGGAGATCTTTTGCTTTCTTCTGTTTGCCTTCTGCGTGAACAGCTAAACTAATCTCTCTTTAGCAAACAGCAATCTCTGCTAAAGTAAATTTTGATTAAAGTAAAGTAAACTCTGAGAATAGAAGCCTGACAAAAACTCCGGTTTCCACATCTTATAAGCCTTTCGTGTTGGACAAAACCAGAACTGCCTTAGGACAGATTCAGGCTACCCAGATTCAAGCGTGGAGCCATGATCAGTGGTGCAGTAGAGCCAGGGTTCACAGATTCTAACCCCAGAACTTTTTGAGTAGCAGGAACTATGGCATCATCTGCCACCTTCTTTGACTCCTATAGTCCCTTAGAGATTACTGCAATCCCCACTATTGCTGGAGAAGAAATGAATTTTCCCAGCAATAATATATTGTTATCCCAGAGTTATCCCTTTCTTTGTAAAGAAAAATATTTGGGGTTTTCTTCATTTTGAACAGACAAGGCCCATTACCTTTATAACAAACCTTCTCCTGATAGAATTGAATATATATATATTTAAGAAAAATAGATAAAGCAAGTTTTTGAGATAGTCATGATATGGTCCTGCACCACTACCAAAAAAATATCAAGTTTAGCTGTTAGAACATGAATGAAGTCATTTGCAAGGGTTTCTAATATGTGTCCAATTGTTTAAAACAGCAACAGAAAAACAAAAACAAAAAGGCTATCAAATGAATAAAACTTGGGGTGAAAGGGGTGACCTTTTGTCTGGAAGGAGTATGAGTTCAACACTCAATTCAGTTCTGTTCCTGAAAACAGTTTCCTCAGTAAAGAATGTGTTCAGATGTATCCCATTGTTTAATTCTAAATGGTGTCCTTTGCAACTAGCTGTGGTTGACAATCTCAGGATGGATAAAAAAAGAAATGAAACAAATTATGCAATAAAATTGCTAATGCAATTGAAAAACATATTGAACACCACCCACCCATTAAAAGGCCCATCTCAGCAACCAGTTAGTAGCTGAAAGCCCTCTTCAATGAAAGGTCTTTGCCTGCTGGCAGGACAATTGAGAGGGGACCAGCCTAACCTCCTTTGGCAGGAAGGGTCCTGAAAAAGTCCTCCCTGCTGCCCCCACCATCCACAGCACTGAAGATATTGGGAGTGAAGAAAGGGCCTCTTTGCACACTCTCAAAGTTTATGCAAGCTGGCATGGGGAATATAACAAGATTAAAATCTGCTCGTCCTTATTTTTTGTTGTGTTAGATGCCGTCAAGACAATCTGAATATATAGCTAAAGGACATAAGTCCAAGTCCATGCTTTTTAAAGTGCTTCCTCCAGATTCTTTTGAGACATCTGTGGGCTTTTGCATCTAAAGGAGGTGAGCCCAAAGGTTTCCTTCCATCTGCACTTAAATGAAATTTATTTTGATCAAGTCTATGACTTCTCTGTCTGCTCTCAATAAAGAGTAAGAGAAACAGCTTTTGAATAGTTAATGCAAGTCAGGTCAGAGGTAAGTCCATTTCAGTTTGATACAGCTTACTCAAAGGTAAGTGGTTTATGGCAGTAGTACTTAATGCAGCCTTGTTCTTTTCCCCCTCCCATCTGTCTTTTATTCTATCATTCTGAGAGTTTTTTTTCTCTTAGAATGCTGTGGCTCTGTCTTTTCTGCAATAATTTTCACAACAAAGAATAGAACACACACACATGTGCAGACACAGACACACACACACATATGTGGGCAGTGTATAGCACGGATCCGGCTGGATTTCAGAAGCCAAAGCAACATAAGGCTTACTTTTGATACTCTTGATTCTTTTCCTGAAAATGTGGTATCAAGTGGCAGTGTTCTCAAATCAGACGTGAAGCCTCTCAATTACAATGAGCTCTCTCAAAGCCCAATTGAGAATTAAAACTGTGGTATCACCCAAAGCATTGGGAGACACATACATCTGAGGGTACTATTTCCTAATCAAAATGTCTTCTCTTTCAAAGTGCCCTCTCAATATTAATAGAGGTCAAGAAGCTACTGAATAATTCCAAGGACACATATTTGTCTTTTCACAGTACTTAGAGAGCATTTATGTACTTCATAGTCATTACTCTTCTGTGGGATTCCATTCATCTTTCCTGCTTAAACTAACCATTTAGTTCAGATTGTGTTACAGGCATAGCAAACGAATATTACTGTTGCTAAAACAAATGAGCCAAATCTCTGCATAACCACATGAAAAATTATAACCGTATGATGGACAGATGGAAGTGCATGTTTGTTGTGATAGTATCAGAACAACTGACTGCTTTGCCTGCCTTCTAATACAGTGACCAGAAATCTGTTCCAAGGTTAGATTGAACTTTAAAGGGGCTATTAAAGGTGCTAAAGCTATATACCCATTTTGAATAGCTTTGATGTAACTGGTCCATTGATATGGAAGCCACCAGACTCCATCACCCTCATATGATAGGATTTATCTAAATATACACATAGAACTGGTTCTGAAGAGACCTGTTTTGGGCTGATTTCAGGTTTTCATTCAATGATTAAGACTGAACTTACTTAATCACTTAACTCAAAATAAGTCTCTATGAATCTCATAACTTCTGAGTTGATATGAAGAGAAAAAAGCCATTATTGTGTTCATTGGTGAAATCAGCTGCATTATCCTGTCATATGTCTACTCAGAAGCAAGCACAGTTGAGTGTTGAAGTATGAGATATACTTCAGTAATTAGTCACTGAAGAATTTCTATCTTCTTCTATAAAGATTTTTTGCTTGCTTGCTTATTTAGTAAATGGAGACCACACCTCTGTATTGACAAGTGGCACACAAGGCAGCTACAAGGTAACCTGAAAGCAGACCTTGAAAAAAGTTACTTTTGAAGAGCTACAATTCCCAGATTGTTCCCACCAGCATGACCTTGTTAGGGGGATTCTGTAAACTGTAGACTTTTCCAAGTTCTGACTTCTAGGAAATGTTATGATGTTTCATTCCTCTATAGGTCTTTCTCCTCCTGGTACCGCCAGTGGTAGCCTGAACCCCAGTCCTGGCAGGATAAAAGCTGCTGGTACCAGTGTTATTTCTGCTATGGCACCCCCGGTGAGGACCCCCAGATATCCTTTTGATATCATTTAATTAATGATTAAATGAACCAGCTGGACTGGTTGCGATTACCTCATCTCACGTGTTTGCAAAGTTCTCCGGATAAGCACGGACAGAGAGCGGCCATTAAGGGTTTACATTCCATTTCTCTTTGTAACCAGCAACCCAAAACTCGCCCAAAGTTTTAGGGAACTTCCCACCACAGACTCCTCAATAGCCACGTGGCTCTCAGTCAAATTACTCTTGTGAGTTGGGCCATCAACGTCTTGGCCAAAGGTATTGTTTCTACATGTAAATCCCATCACACTAAACCTGACCTCACCAAATCCTTTTGTTCAGCACCGAAACCTCATTTGTTCTCCTTTGGGACTGCCATAGCCGAAAGGCTATTTTCCCTATAAAAACCCTTCATTTTTAACCGATCCTCGGATCCCCTTTGACTGCCATCCTGCCCTGCCACTGGTGTGTTTAAAGGACTCCCCTCAGCGCCCCGTGCTGAGCTTTCTTCCCCGAACCACCAACCTCTCCCCAGGACTACGGAACAGGTCGTATTGCCTTCTCTTACAACTCTTTTCTTTTCCAGTTAGTTAGTTTGTGTTTGTCTTCTGTGTGTGTTCCTGTTAATAAAGAAGTGTTCATTATTTTAAAACCTTGTCTAGCCACTCTCTAACCTGACGCTGTATACATAGGGTAAAAGATCTCGCTTCGTTACCCTGCCTCTCACTAGCAAAACCATCTGAGTTCTAATTCTAAAACTCTGAGTTCTAATTTCCCCATCTTTGGTATTTTAATTGGCAAAGCTGGGCGCCCCTCACGGGACCCCCGATTTTCAGGGTAACACCAGCCCCTATTTTTCTCATAGCTTTCTTTTTCCTCTCATTCCTTCTGTTGCCACTGCTTTAGCTTGCCCCACCTGCCCTACATAACTTTAAAGAGGTGGTGGATGTAACTAGTGCATTGTTACCAAAGTAACAGCTCTCTGCTTTGTAAGACCAGCACTTCTTTACTGGAGTGGTCCTCACTTTGGAACTCCCTTCTGAGCAAGATTAACACAGTGCTTTTCCAGCATCAAGTGAAGACTTGTTTGTTTCAACAGACTTCTGGGAACTATTTATGGGGAAAGGACTTTTAATAATATGCTTTACTGTTCACATTGCTTGCTTTTTAATGGATTTATTTTTAAATGGCTTTTAATTCTAGCAAAAGTTCAATATATTTTAATTTACTTATGTTTTTAGTGATGCAAGCTTTTGTCTGCATCTGTTTTAATTGTCCTAAGCTCTGTTAACAACAATTCCCAGAGAAGGAAGACAAACAACAAGCAATGGCATCAGTGACATAGTACAGAGGGGGTGGTGATGCCAGACAGATTCAGTACCTGCTGTGAAGGGAGTATCAATGGCATGGGAGGAGAAGGGAGCAATGGCAGGATCCAGGGGAGTCGTGCAGTTTACCATTCCTGTTGCCTCACTAACTGAAGAGGAGGCCTTACTATGACTCATTATGAGTTGGCTCCATGGATGTCTGATATGGATGTCTTAAGAGCTCTTCCTTCCTTCCTTATACTGATCTTTAATTCATATGCTGTCAGATAATAATTAGTATTAAAATTTTTGTGTATAACTTATTATGGATGATTTGATGTTCATGTACATGGGTGAATAAATTATCCTGAAATCCCTTTCAGAATTCCATCATTATTGAATCCATATTAATGTTTTGGGCTTTATTTGGAAAACTGGGGGTGATGGGGATTGCACCTCTGGTTCTTTCTCATCAAAAGCCTGTATAACAACATATGTCTGAAGATATTATGCAGTCAGCAGTTATTTCACAGACCCAGTACTATCGGCCAAAGGCATCAAGCAAAAATGTATTCTCGTCTCATCTTGTTTAATTTGTATGTCAATAATATTGTTGATTTCTTATCATCTCCAACCTCCAATGCTCCAAAAAGAGCTACAAAGAAGATCTCTATCCTATTGTATGCAGACAATGCAGTAATTATATTGCAGACAAGAAGTGGAATTGTGGAGATTATTGGGTCATTTTCTGAATAACAGAAAAAAGAACCACTCACAATGTACAAAACAAAGGCACTGGGTTTATTCTTCAAATGCTATAAACCTCAAAAAAGGGAGCTGGGTGGGAATATTATAGAGCAAATTGGAGTATTCAAATATCTGGGAATGATATTTCTGTATACCAGGATGGAGTCAGCTCAGCAACATTATGTGATTAAAAAATCTATGAGAAGTACTAGAATCTTATTTTGCTTTTTTCAAACAAAGGGCCATGCCTTTATTACTATACTGTTTGAAGTTTTTAAAGCTAAACTCATAGCCCAGCTGCTTTTTGATATACAACGTTAGGCTGACAACAATTTAAAACCTTTAGAGATTGTGCAGTCTAAATTCCTTGGGGAAAAAAGAATTCAGTAGCACACTGTTTCAAATGCTGCTATGCAGTTTAAAGCTGGTATTACTTTTGTTTATATACAGGTTTGGCTGAGAACATGCATTTATGGTTGCAGCTGCATTTATCCCCAGTGGGTTTCTTCCTCTTTGTTCAGTTGTATTCATGCAGTAGTAACTAGTTCATCTGAAGTTAAATATAACTGTTTTTTCACTTCAACAGCTACCATGATTAGATGTGCTCTAAGCAAAAGAAATATTGAAACAGCATGAGCCTCACTGAAATACTGGAGTTTACTTTTGATAAAGATACGCAGGATTGCTGTCCCATCAGAGACGTAGAACTATTTGTGGGGAGAAGGATCTTAACATGGAATGTCATTATTAATTTTACCTGCTCTGTTATTGTGTGCCTTCAAGTTGTTTCTGACTTAAGGCTACTCTAAGGCATCCCAGGCCATTTTCTCACTATATTGTTATAGTGCTCTTATTCCACTGTCAGCATCCTGTGGAATTCTGGGGTTTGTAGTTTCTTGAGACAAAAGAGCTCTCTGGCTGAGAATTCTAAATGTTCTTCCCTGAACTGCAAACCCCAAGATTCCATAGGATGTTGAAAGCTGAATTATGAACATGTCAAAAGAGTATATTATATGTTGTATATTATGGTGTTATAGTATATTTTATATTGTAAACCTTAACAAGTCTTATGAGCTTATGCCTGTGAGAATGAAAAATTTTAATAAAAATAAATTTTTAAAAAAGTTGAATTAATAGCACTAAAAAATGTAGTGCAGAAATGGCCCGAGTCACAGGGTTCTTGGCAAGGTTTTTGGCAAGATTTGTTTAGGGGGATTGTCATGGCCCTCCTCTGGAATTGAAAGAGTGTGACTTGTCCACGGTCACCCGTGGGTTTCCATGACCAAGTAGGGATTTGGAGCCTGATCTCCAGAATCTAAGTCTGAAACTCAAAACAATGCACAATACTCTGCAGTATGACTCTCACACCAGCTTTTACTTACTTCCTTGTTTTTGAAAATTATGAAAACACAGAATACATTGCATTAAAATAACAACTAATTGAAGCAGATAATAATCTAACTACCTTGCTCCAAAGATAACGGCAAAATAAATGAAACATATAAACGTGAGTAAATAAGAAAATGAATGAATATAATTATGTCAAACAAAGGGAAAAATTTGTAAGAACCTGTTAAGTGAATGGAAAGATACTTATGATGTCTCCTAACACATTTGCCCCTTCACTACGTTACTTTAAAAGCTAAAGCTGTGAAGATATGTTAGAAGATATTGGGTCACACATCTGTCAAAAGAAAAGGCAAAGCATGTGTATCTATCAAGATTGCTGTCTAGAGAAGAGCTTCTCAGGCACTATAGAGGAGCAGCAATTAGGGATTGTGGGGACTGGCACTAAATTTGGTACCATTTGGGTATATTTCTTTCTTTCTTTCCTGGAAACTCAGCAAAGGCTAGTGTCCCAGAGGTTGACCACTTTGAGTAGCACTAGTGCAGAAAATCTCCCAGTGCAAAATCTGAAGCTGAGGTGGTCACATTGGTACTGACCAGGAGGTGGAGAGGGGGAAGCACTTCTGCATTTGAGCTCCCACTTAATATAAACTCTGTATACCATTTCCTGCAATCCCTTTGGTTCTGCCTTACCAGTGCTGTTAGGGATTTTTTAAAGAAAAGTACAGAGGTTTGATGGCCCTTTTTGGGAATACCTTATTTTAGATTCCTGACCCTTGAGCTCCCTGCCAATTTTATATTTCTGTGATTCATCTGAGCTATCAATACCCCAGAGCTCTAAAGTATTAAGAGAAACTAGTCCCAGAGTAGATGAGAAGTACAAACAAAAATTTCAAGAAAAAAAAATACTTTATCAATCCTACACATCAAGGATGACTCTGAACCACAATGCCATGGTAGGGCTTTTTTTGGGCAGGATTTTCTCTAGCACACAAATTAGAAACAACTGCTAGAAGCTTACTTGCCTTATTCTCCAGGGTTAAGTCCTTAGGTGAAACAACTTCTAAAGAGAAAAATAGATGTTCCTTGGGGTACTGAGGGCAGGACATCCTACCTGCTGTTATCATCTGGATTCTCCAGTCAGGCCAGCATAACAGGTGTCATAATGCTTGAAGGTACAAATAGTGAAGGCAAATTCTCCCATCCGTTGTCATCCAGCCATCCTTCAGTATGAAGACTCTGACAAGCACAGTGTGTACTTCTAGAAGCTTGCTCCCTGTGTTCAGAGGTGCATAATAATTATGTATAGGATATATTGCCTTGGAGAGTGCAACTACAACAGCTGTCTTCAATTGTGTGTGTGTGTGTGTTTTCTCGATCATTTAGTATACTTCAGCAGCATACCAAATCAACTATGTCCTAGGGCCTTTCAACACTACACTGCAATGGTGCTATTATTCCACTTTCAACATCCTGTAGAATTCTGGGGTTTGTAATCTACTGAAGCCCAAGAGCTCCCTGGCTGAGAATTCTAAATGCCTCTTCCTAAAGTGGTGTTGGTCTTGGTGGTTTTCCTGATCATTTCAGCTGCTCCTAACCTATTCAAAGAGGCGTAAAGCTCTACTCCCCTGTTGAAGGGTCCAGGTTTATGACAAAACTCAGCTCTTGCTTTGGCCAGAGTTCATCTAGTTTTTCTGATTCCACAAGCTTCTGTTTACAGCACTTTAATGTTAGGGATATAGCATCTGGATGTTAGAGATGTAACAGTAAAGGGACTTCCTGAGAAATTCAGTGTTCTCTGCCTAAGAAAGGGGCAGTTAGTTCCACACAGCACAGGCACAGCCTACATTTCAAGGGAAGTTACTTTTCTGTTGCTAATATGTTGTTGTTATTGTTGTATGCCTTCAGGTCATTTCTGACTCACAGTGACCCCAAGCTGGACTTATCACACCGTTTTCTGGAGGCTGAGAATGTGTGACACACCCAAGGTCACCCAGGGGGTTCCATGGGCAAGCGGGCAGTCAAGTCTTTTATTGCCTTTTGTCCCTGGTCCCAACATGGCTAAGAAGGCGAGTCGCCTCTGTCTGCATTGATATTCCTCCAGACCATCTTAAATGACAACGGAGTAACATTTGTGACAAAATGTAGGCCTGTGACTCTAATACTGTCACTTTTTCTTTCCCTGTATGATTTTTTAACACCATCGCCTGATGAAGAAGCAAAAGAAGCTTCAGAAACTCACATGATGTATTTTTTGCATTTTGGTTGACCAATAAAGATATCACTCTTTTATGGGTTTTGGATAGAGAGGGAATGTAACCCTTTCTTTCATTCCTGTCATCTTAAGGAAAATACTCTCTTTAAAGCTGGTATTTGCCTTGAGAGGAGCCCCCGATTGAAGCCAAATGGGAATTTCCCTTCAAAACAATTAACAGCTTCAAAAGGGGAAAAAATCCTCTGGACACAGCAGGGAAGGAATCTGTTAGCTTTTCCCCTCTGGGTCTGCCCTGTTTGCATTAATTACCCCCTTACCTACACCATGCCTTCTCATATGATATACATGTTATTTAAAAAAAGAAAAAAAAAACCCTGCAAAATAAAAGCAAAGGTGCATGAAGTTTGAGACTTAGGAAATGGAAGTTTTAGAGATGGGATAATTTAAGGCAGAGGTGGGCAATGTGAGACCTTGTGGCTGTATGTGGCCCCATGGAACTGTTTTTGCAGTCCTCATACCTTCCAGACTACCTGGATTGTCCTTTTTCTAGAAGAAAGGGGTGATTTGCCTTTTCTGGAACACTCCAGGAGTGGTGATTCATTTTTTAAATAGGTTGTAGGGAGCCCCCATAGTGTTTAATATACAAAGCCAAGACCCATTCACACTGTACAATTATAGCATTGTGATTCCATTTGAACAGGTGTGGCAGCATGCAATGGAATCCTGGGATTTATAATTTGGTCAGAAGCACTAGAGGAGTTCTCTGGCAAAGAATCCAAAATGTTCTTCCCTAAAATCCACATAACAGGATTCTATAGGACAGAACTGTGGTAATTAAAGTGAAATTATAACATGGCAATTGTGTAGCATGAAAGTGCCTGGGATTTCCAAAACCAGAAGGAGATTTCTGGATATCTTCAATTTAGTTTGCTTTGGGTTTTTGTTTTCTGGGGAACAGTCTATTGTTACCCTGATTTCTGGAGTCCCTTGAGGGATGCCTTAATGTGCTCCATGTGATAGGGAATGGAAACTAGCCAGAGCACAAGCAATAGCAATGCAAGAGGCAGGGTAACCTAGCGGGGTCTTTTTACCCAGTTTTTACGGAGTCAAGCCAATCCAAAAACCAAACAAAGATGTCCCAAAAAATGGTTTTATTGAATAAAAGTCTCACGCACCAACACAATCACTCACACACTCAAGACCTATTAAGAAGCAAAAGAGAGGAAACTGGATAGGGAGAATATTGAAGAGATTGTAGCTGGAGTAATACTGCACCTTTTCCTGAAGTCTTTGGTCCGGGAAAAACAGCAGAGAAGAGGGCTGAGGGGATTACTCAATGGACAGAGGAACGGTCTGCTGGGATGGCCAGGAGTGATCCAAAGAACTGCTCAAAAACGGAGGCTATTAGTAAGGGAAAAGGTACCTGGAGGGCTAATCCTTTCCCGGGGAGAACAATGGGTGTTGCTCCATGATGGCAACTCCTTTTGCATGATGAAATCACAAGGTGTTGCCAAAGTTTCAGGATCTTAAGTTGCATTGGGTTGTGGTGTAAATTTATTTAGATGGTCCTTGCCTGATAGGATTTTATTTCTCTCGGTGCTCAACTTGGGGAAAAGATGTTAATCCCCTCAAGTTGGCTCCTCAGTGGCTGAGGATCCTTTGTTTACTGTGGGTTTGCACAGCTTGAGGTCTCCTGGGGCTACATGACTGGGAATTTTACTGGCCTGACCTGATTTTCAATCGTTTGGCCGCTGCTACCTACGTGCCCATCCAGGTGACCTCTCAAGCACATTGAGTCATATTTTAATATCAAAATTGTAGACCCCACGACAGGGTTTACCAGTGAGGTGGCACTATGCAGCTCCTGGAGAGTTCTGTTAGCTGAAAATTGAACTCACCATAGTGGATCACCACTGATTTAAGATCTCAAATTTCAACTAAATTTCTGAAATCATTCATATACTATAATCCTGTGCATATTTACTCAAAAGTAAGTCCCAATATTTCAGTGAGCCTTACATACAAGTAAGTGTGTTAGGACTGCAATATTTAGCAATATCCCATTAGGATTGCAATATTTAGCAATGTCCCATATTTTTATTAGACTTTTCTACCATAAAGAGGATTAAGTTCATCCTTTTATTATACAGCTTTTGGGAAATGTGGGGTGTTAACACTTAAAACTGTATATAACAAACCCAGTGTAATGTTTAACTGTTATTATCTATGTAACAACAGGAATAGAAAAATATGTGTGTCTTCACTGTACAGCTGCAGTTGTCATGTAAAAGAGATCATGCCCTTTTCTTTCAAAACTGGAGCCAAGTCTGTTTGCAATTCTTCCAGTTCAGAATATGTGGTTTGGTGTGATAACAAACTGGGGCTGAACTCCACAGTCAGTCCTCCAGAGCACCAAGGATTTAATCATTCAAGAGGTGTGGATGAGCTAATGGAACTGCAGTCCCTTGTGGGTTATGTTAATAATAAAGAAGTCTGAGAGATACAAGATGAATTTTCAGGTCAAAGAACTGAGATTTGCGGGTGAGATAGTGTACAATTGTGTATATAAATGTTGCAGATGAATGTTGCCTTCAGGGAGAAGCTAGTGTTGGACAGCAGTTCTACGTGTTATGTGTGTCTATTGGAACAAATAAGCTAAAACAGTGGGTGGGTGATACAGTCAGCCCATTCTTACAGCTCTTTCTCACACTGATTGACAAGTTTAGACATCGTGTTAGAAAGAGTGGGAAGTTAGAGCTGCCAACTCTCTCATAGGCTTGATTAAATCACAGATAATATTTAAAGCAATTGAATTACCCATCATTATAAGGGAGGGGAGAAATGGGTATTGAAAGGCCTTCTTACAATAGGCAATCATTGTCTATTCCCATAAGGTCCCCTATTTGTGAAAGCAAAAGAATCCAGTGCCAGGAGTCACCTATATTAAGTTGGAAACCAATGACATGGCTCTACTCTCCCTCTGCCAGGTGGATAACATCCTTCATTTATATGGAGGGGAAGGGAAAAGGGTGGGGCATTATGACTGATGCTCAACTTGTCCCCATTGTCTACACAGGAAGCCACATTGCCACTGCACACACATTTACAATAGGGCATTTCCACCCTATTGTTATAGTGCTATTATTCCGTTTTCAGCATCATGTGGAATTCTGGGGTTTGTAGTTTAATGAGGCCAAAGAACTCACTGGCTGAGAATTCTAAATGCCCCTCCCTAAACTGCAAACCCCAAGATTCCATAGGATGTTGAAAGCAGAATAAGAGCACTATAATAGTGTTGTACAGAAATGGCCTGTGTTTCAAGCATCATTACCTTTGCACTATAAAAGGTTAGGAAGGTGACCTTTGAGAACTGTTCTTTTCCCTATGTGTACAGTCCCAATCTTTCATCTGTACAGTTGTATCCCCTCTTCTGTATAACCTTCAGCCCACAGCCTTATTGTTCTTGGGCCTGATCTACACGTGCACAGACAGAAGGGGAATTTGTCTGTCTGTTATTGGACCTATTTATCCTGTCTTTCTACCAAAATTCAGATCCAAAGTGACCCACAAGGAATAAGGAATGAGAGATCTGTGGTGGTAGAATAGACTACACCATTTTAGATTGCAAGTGGGAGATAATCTGAATACTTCTAAGTATAATGACCTCTTTGTGAAAAGAAAACTTGTGCAGCAGACCATTCAAGAAATCTAGTACAGCAGGACATATCCTTCAGAGCTGCTGCTGTCCATTCTACTATTTCAAGATCCTCCTCCCACATTCTGCTGCATGTATAGACCAGGCCTGAGTGATTCTAGATTCCAAAGAAGTAATGGGAACTGGCCTTCCTTTAATATTAAATTCCAGGTGTGACTTTGTAATTAAAATGAATCACTTTTTCAACATTCTTTTTATTGCCTGCAAATCCTGTTCATCAGCAAATGAAGCCACTTTGTCCTATTGGTAGGAAATTTGCCTTTTGAGTGCTACAGTTTTGGGAAATACCCTTGAAAAGTTACTCAGCCATCAAACATTTTGCACTGGAGAGACAAATATTACTGGATTTGTGCCAGACCTAAAAATTTCTGAAGTGATATTCAGGTTAATTTTCCCTGTGTGTTCAACGGATAGGTGAAGGGTTAAGCAAGAAGGTACCAACTCAACACAGCATTTATAGATGGACAGTCTCACCAGCCATGCTGCCAGCACTTTCAAAATCTTGTTTTATGTATTTGTGCGTGGATATATCATGTTGTATGCTGATGTGTGATAATGTTCCTGTGTACAGTTGAATGTGTCACACTATTCCTTGTGGTTGAGACCTTTAGATATTGGTTGTAGTCATCAGCTGTGATCCTTACCAAGGTTACTATCCTCCAATGGAAATATCATCAGTGTCTGTATGGTAATTCTTAAGATATGGGTTGCTGCTGCTGCTATAACATTTTGATGTTTTGCCACTAGAATAATTCTCATATTCTTTGAGTTCTCAAATATGCTTATGTAGCATTGCTGACTCTCTCTGTCATTTTCATATCAAGTATCATTGCCAATGGTGGGACTTTATCAACTCATTTAATAATAGTAGAACATTAAAACCTCATTTAAAGGACATCTTTAATCTTTATATTTAATAACGGACAGATATAAATTGTGTTTTAGTCTACGTAATCATCTTTAAAATAATGATTAACTAATCATTGGCTTTGTACTTTGAAAAAAAGAAATAAAATAATGATGTAACATTCACAGCTTCTTTACCTGATATGTTCTCATGCCACTCGGTTGCTTTTGAATCTGCCTAATATACATATTCTTTGATTCTAGTTGCAGTTGTTGTCTAAAAAAATAACTTTCCCAGGCTCTGCTAAAATTCATATTCTTCCATTCTATATTTCAAACCTTTACCACCTGTAACCTGGCAAAAACCTGTACAGTACTACAGAATTATTGTTCTTTCTTCTGCCAGCCCTGGGAGGACTGATTTGTTGCTTTGAGTAACTTCCAGTGAAATATATTCTGCAAGTATTTCCTGTCATTTTGTATTTTGATGTGCGTACAGAAGTATAACGTTAGTTATATTTTAGGGACCAATAATGATATTACCAAATTTTACACACAACTAAAGGGGGGAATTCCAAATGTGATTATTCATTATAAGCTGATTATCCCTATGAAAGCTCAGATCCCTAGTACACCAGGAAAATCTTATGAACCTCCTACATTGGTCCTTTTAGGTGATCCAAGTGTTAGTCTGAGTTCATCATAAACAGAGCTTGTAATAGTTACTTTTTACACTAACAATGTAACTTGGAAGTAGAACTTGGAAAAGTTATCTTTTAGACCATAGCTCCCAGCATCCTGCAGCCATTGTGGCCACAAAATGACTGCCAGATTCTGATCACATGTGAGAAGCTACTGACTTTTATTTGGCAAGTAGTGACATTTGGCAAGTAGTGAAATAGGAAGAGTTTGACATAATTACACTGGAAGAGAATAGGCTCTCTTTAGTTAGAACATGGTGCATAATTGAATAAAGTGTGGGTTTTGTTTTTAATTTATGGGACAGCCACATCTGTTGGGACAAAAATACTGTCCCAAAGGTATTTGGGACGTTTGCATAGCAGTTGCATGTAACAGTTTATCAAAATTCCAGGTGGAGGTGGCTTTTGTCAGCACCCTAGGAGCTGCCAATCCATCAAGATGCGCTGGCTTCCTGGGCTAGCTTTAAAAACCAAAATGTGATTCATTGGAGTCACTTCTTGGACAAAATGAAGAAACTGGAGTATGGGAGAGTAAACAGAATAAAAAGAAATATGCTACTTAAAAAAGGAACTAAACACTAGGCACAAATGGTGCATGCTTCTCCAGTGTTACAATTTACAACCCTCCTCCATAATATTTGAAGGACCAATTTAAGGTATAACTACTGAAGAATTAAAAGGTTATAGAGCACATGTAATACACCCATTGGGGTAGCTCAGGATTCTCCCTGAACATAAAAAGATTGAAATATGGAGCCGAGCTGCCACTCTCCTTCTACCCTTTCCCAGCTCATGATTAATTCCCAGTGTTCCTTACTTCTGAACAAGCTGTCTTTTGCTATATTAGCTGATGAAAAGGAAGCTAATAAAATGTAAGACTAATCAAAAAGAGGGTTTTGCAAACTGGTACATCTGCAGTCTTCAAAATGCTTTTAGTGAAATATTTAGAAGACTATCATAGATAGTGCAGCCAGTTAAAGACTGATCAGGCCATTCACTTTAATGAGGTTTTGTTGCAGCTGTTTCATATTGATGATGTCTTATGTGTTTTGGAAAAGCTGACATTCTCAGCAACTCTACCACTAAAAGAGCATCTCAGGGATGAGATTTAGTGAACATTGTGTCTTTTTTCAGCTTCCTCTCCTTCAGTGAGCTTACATTGATCATCTAAAGGAGACTGGATCGATTCTTTCGATAACATAAATGACAGACAAACTAGTATGTTTTCAGGATACTGTTTCTAATTCTCAATAGCACAAGTAGAGCTTAGAAGCACATTTAAGGTGGCTGTATGTGCATTTACTAATTTTGAAAGCTTTCCTTGAATTATTTCCTAATGCTCACTTGAAATTTGTTCCTTTTGCAAACATTTGTGATGTCTGTTATGGAAGTGGAATACAAAAAGAATCTCTATGGAATAAAGGCATTAATTGTTTCTCCAAAGAAAAGGAAAAAGAATTTCTTAAAACATAATTAAATACATATTAAGCATCTTCTCCTCCTTATCCTGCTCCTCCTACTTCTATTGTTACTAACATCACCACTTCCTCCTTTGTACTACTTGCAGCAAAAACCAAATATGGAGAAACCAAATTATTTGCAATCAGTCTTCTTCTTGTGGCTTTCATTCTCAGTGAGTACCCTAGAGATTGGAGGGACTCAATTCAGAGCATATTTCCATCCTGTGAATCTTGTCTATGCTGCACCATGGGATATTATCTGTCTTGAATATTCAACCAGATCAAAAGCTACAGTACAGCCTGTTAAAAAATTCACTGAGTAATATTATCTCCCACAAGTTGTACTCACATATAACGATAGGCAGAAGTCTGGAAAATCAGGGCTGTGAATTTTTTTTCAGTTATATTTTCTTTGTATTTCTCAAAGTCCTACTAAACTTCTTGTCCCATCTTTGTTCTGTTAATCAGACTTCCCCACACACACACACACAAAGTATGCATTTCTATATATTTGTCTTAATGTATACCTTCTAATGCATTTTTCATGCTGATTAAAATCTGAGGGATTTCAAATGTACACATTTTTATTCGTGCACATGTCTTTACACTAATTGCGAAAAGAAAAAGAAGGGCAGGGGAGAATCTGTTGTTCGCTGTTTCCAATGACAGAAACCAAAGAATTCAGGAACTCACTTTGCTTAGTAATGTCAAAGAACACAAATTTCATATATTCATTAAAAATGGTTGATACAGATTTCTTTTCCATCCTTTTGAAAAAGTTTGCATCCTGCAAATGCATGTTCATCCACTTATCTGAAAAGGATAAAAGGAGGTTGCCCAGATTTGGAGGTTTTTTGTTTTTTTGTTTTTCATTCAGTATTGCTATTGCTTTGAAAAGTTATTTGGTTTCCGATCTATTTAAAGAGGTAATTTATCTTCTTTTCTAAGTGAAAATTCAACATTACAGATTACTGAATCTCCATGCTAGCAAAATTCCTAGGTAGATATGAAGCAAATCCCAAGGCAGACCTGATAAAACCAAGTGCCTCATTGTTCCAAGGCTTCAGAGTTTTGCAAAAACAAGGTAGCATCAGAATTGATAGAACAGATGAAATATGGTCCTCCTAACATGGTTATTTTCATAATATTCTGCAGATCTTTGCTGCCTTCCAGGGAAGCTAGAAAGTCCCAGTACGGGGTTATTCCCAAACATGCAGTTTTGAAAACTAAAAGACTGCACATTAAAAGAGAACCAAAATAGAACAGTTGCTTTGTGTAGCCTCCAGCTGCCCCAAATATGCTGAGGTTCTTCAAAGCCAATTGTGCAACAGTGCTCCTGTGTGAAGAATTTGATTTTGCCAAGAGTAAAATTCATCCAGGCTGGAGACCTTTAACTGAAATGAACTATAATAAGAGAACATCAGTTTTATGCTGATTCTTGGCTGCAAGTGTCTCTTAATATGTGATCATTCATAATCTCTTACTTCCTGGTGGGTCTAGGGCTCAATGAAAAGGTATACCCCCTTCTTCTTCTTCCTAGCCACTTCCCAACATTTTTGTGTTATTGAGTAATTGCACAGAAATGCATTGGATTAGGTTGTTAGTTTCACTGAAGCTACAGAGCTGAAAACTGAGTTCACGCTGAAGATTTTTGTGCTTCTATCTATTGTATTTTTTGTTGTTTTTGTTTATTTATTTATTTTATTCCTAGAATAGATTACACACATGATGAAAGGGGCTCCTGTTTCTGGAACTATGCCAAGGCTCCAACCACTGTAATGCAGTAGTGCTCACCAGTGCCAATTGTTTTTTAGTTTCTGCCTTAAAGTGACTCATTAGCGTCCTTCTTAAATAAACTATGTATTTTGCACATCAGGCCCCCTGAAGCCCCAAAGATTTGTGTCAAATTGAAAGCCTAGTTTAGAAAAAGTAGTGGGAAGGGTTTCATTTTTTGAAAGGGTAAGATTTAATCTAGTTTATCATTGCACAATATCAATTGTTAGGAGCAATTGCAACTCTGTAGTGACCATCGGAGGCAAGTTTAATTTTTTCCCCCCAGTTCTAGCTTCTTTGTTTGTTCATCTGCCTATGTGACTGTCCCATATCACTTAAACATTTTGTTGTAACACATTCTGCATCCAGTTCTAAAGGTCATGATGGCGAGCATTAAAAGAGCCATAAAAACATAATTTTCTTGGCTGGTCATAGTGGTTGGGCCCTGGTCTTGCACCATCTTTTTTCATTTTTTCTTATTAGACCATGAAAAACAGAATCCTACCCCCACCCCAGTTTGAGAGAGGGATAAATTTCTTGTCCTCAGGAATAAGTGTTCTTGTGAATACCAATGCTTGCACAGCCAAACATCAGCTGCTTATTTGTTTACAGTTGTGTAAATCAGTCTCAAGGCCCCTCTAAGGAATATATGGAACTCAAGCAAAGGGCAAATGACCTCTGATACCAATACATATAGGACTTAAAGTAGGCTGGTAAATACATATATTATGAAAATAGTATCAGTTTAATGAGAATCCTAACAGCTATACTCCTCATCAATCTTCTACAAACATAACCCACTACAACAGAATCAGAGCTTGCCACAAGTTTCCAAAATGGAAAGGTCCATGCATGTGAATAACAAAATAAGTCCAATTTTAACAAATAGCAAATTAATCCAAGAAACAAAATGATATTGCTAGGATGTTCTGTTGCCTGGGTCTTGAGCATGGCATCTAAGCATAATAGAACGGAAACTCTTTCATGCTCATTTTCATCTGTAAGCCTGTACATACTTTGGATGGTGCAGTGATATGAAAATCTTGGATTCTGAAGCTTTGGAAGTTGTAATTCTAATCACAATGCCACACTTATACAAAGTTGGGTTCTCGTTGGTAATTGTGATAAAAACAAAGCAATTAAACAACCTGTCTGTGGAGAATGACCTGCTGCTCAGTGTTTCTTTGACCCAAACCAACATAAAGCAATTAACTGATGCCAAAGGAAAAAAAGAAGCATTTAATTAAAGGCCTTTTTAAAAGAGGACTTTGTTTAACAGTTGAATTATATCCATGGTTTGTATCCATCTAAAAATATAGTGTGGAATACAGGGGATTTTGTTATGAAAACCTCTCTTTTAATCCTATCCCTTGAATTTCTGGGAGATCACAAAACATAGACTGAGAGTCATTGATGTAGAAAAACAATCTCTGATGAGGATGGCCTAAATGCATTTGCTAAGTCTGACTAGACTAGACCCATTGAATCAATAGATTAACTTGCCATTGAGCAACCTTTTTTTTTAATAATATTTTTATTGAACATACTCTAAATATTTTCACCTAAAAATACTTATAAGCAGTAAAGTAAAACACATACTGTGAACCTAACTAATAATACTTACAATCTATAACTAATCTATTCTGACTATTTATATCTACTTAAATTGCATGCAGACTAAGGCCCTTTCCACTCGCCGAGGAAGCCACGCCCGAAAACACCACAACGGAGCTTACCTGGAGCCGTCGCAACGTGGAGCAGCGCGAGTTTGCTGCTCCACATGCGGTGGCATCCTGCAGAGTCCCGCAGCATCCAAAATGGCAGCTTCCAGCTGGCGGAGGCTCTCCGCCAACTGGAGAAGCTCGCCAGCTGGAAGCCCGCCCCCAGCCAGTCTGCAGGCGCACACTTGCGTGCACCTGCAAATCCACACTGGGCGCTGCGACGGGGCTGCATGGGGCTGCACGCCCGTGCTTTTTAAAAACCACAAGACAAGTGGTTTTCAGAAAGCACGCGGCAACGCCACTTCCAGTTGCCCCTGCGCAGATTGGGGTGTGGAACTACACAAAAGTAGTCCGCCCCAATCCACATTACGGTGTAGACGACCTCCGTCAGAGGTCACTCTATACCGTTTTTTTAACCCCGTGTGGAAAGGGCCTAAATTCAACCACTAAATACAACCAAACTATGGCCCTTTCTGCACCTTACCTTTTTCCAGTGCTGGAGTGCGGGGATCACGCAAGCAGCCTCCCAGTGAGAGGCTCTCACGTCCCTACTGCCTCAGCTCCGCACGAGCTGCTAGCTCACACAAGAGCCCCGCCTCTTCCTTTGGCAGTGCAGCCTGGGAGTTTCCCAGGCTGCACCGGGGCAGGAAGCATGATCAGCACGGCTCCAGAGGCTCTGCACACCAGGTGAGTGCGTGTGGGGCCCAGGAGCAATGCGTGATCGCGCACCACTTTTGGCTTCCAGCCAAAAGTGAAAAGGTGTGCAATGGCGCCTGCCAGCTCCTGGAGCATCGTGCAATTGTGAGTGCATCATGCAGATTGCTCCTCACAATTGTGTGAAGCTCCAGGCGCCCTTTCGCATGGCAAATACCATGTGTAAAGGGCCTACAACAAGGGATTTCTATTAAGTTGGATATAGTTGTCTGCAACTTCTTCATCTAGGTTATTCACACACACTGCTTATGGTGCTTTTAAACTCACTACTGATAGTATATGACATTTGCCTATTATCAGTAAACTATGTATTATTCAAAACCAATTGTTTGACATTATTCCCCAATGTTCTTTCAAATGTATTATGACTGGTCCCCTTCTTTCTTAAAGCAAGTTAAATTGCCTTCTTTGATCAAGATTGTTAATTTGTCAGTTTCCACTAAATTTAATGCTTTCATCCACCATTCGCCATTCAGCAATCAATTCAGTTGCTTTACTGTAGGTAGATCTAGTAATTGGATATCAGCTGGGAAGGCTACATAATGGACAAGTAAAACAAGCAAGGATCTAGCCAAAGGGATTACCTTCTCTTGTACCAGAATGACCACACCATTCTTCACTGCTCCAGCTATAGTGGAATCACATGTTTGGGAACAAGAAAAAAAATCCTCCTTAGTGGCTTCATATATGTAATAGAATTCTTTGTTGTTGAAGGCTAGGATGGTAGACTCTTTTGCTGTTGGGTGAAGAACTTCTTGTTCAGGCAAATGTTTGGTTTGCACCTCTTCCCCCCCCGACGTACCTGTTATCTATTAAATTGTTGCTACTTTGGAGCATTTTATTGTACTTAGTTGTTGGTTTTAATTGTTGTTGAATACTCAGAGTAGTGGGTAAGAATTTGAAGGGTGGGATGGATATAATTTTCTTATAACTAAAATGAAAATGTATTTGTTATGCTGAAAGGCTAATGAGACATGGCCTACATTCTCACACTCATCATAGGTTGAAAATTCAATGTAAATGTTGATAGTCCTGCTACCAAAAACCCAACAGACAGAATGCCTTCTGGGTTTTTGAGAGGGGTTAAGAGAATATCCATGGCATTGCCACAGATTCTTAGCTGGAGTGTTATGTAAGGGAAGGAGTCTTTTTGTGCATCTCAGCGGCAGTGAGAAAGGAATATCCTTCCTCCTCTTCAAAAATACTGCATTATCTTTGTCAGCAGGTATTGGTCAATTTTTATGTCAACTGCTGTAGCACAGTAGAAATTTCAAGACTGCACATTATGTATTTTTGGTCTTTAAGGTATTATGTGAATGAAACAATTAGGACGACCATTCTGTGCTTAGCCAGAGCCAAGAATAGGGTAAGTTTCAGGAGCAGTTTTAAGATTTCTAGAGAAAGCGGGGGGGGGAGTAATTGAAGTATGTTACAGAGGATTTCCGGCACAACAAAGCTTTCAAAATCTGACTGAATTTGTTTTTACAAAATCATAAATATGTAGTGCTTACTTTGGTTGACATGTTATTGTCAAGAACAATTTGAAATTGTTACCATTAATTATGTCATTCAGATGCCATTTAGATTGGTGTTAACAGTGATCAGATAATGAGTGTATAACATTTACTGAGTATTTATTCCTGTCAAAAGAATCATGCCTTCTCTCTTTTTCTATCAGTTGTACAATTGTTCAGTTAATCTTAATGGGCAGAGATAAGTTAGAACTGCTTGGAAAAGAACTACCTGTATAATGGATAGATTTAATTTAGAACATGGGGAGGGAAAATAATTTATGAGCCAGTTTATGCTGTATAACTCTCAGTAAAAACACCTTTGGGAACAGCCACATATCTTATTTGCTAATATTTTCGTATTCTGTTTTCTTGCTTGTTACCATATACTAGCCCGGAGGTGAAAAATATATGACCTGCAGGGCGCATAGAATTCCTGAAGCACTTTTTTGACAAGTAGTAATAGAAAACTCAGCTCTTTACTTTAAAAAACGGTTAGAGTGTGTCCCTTGTAACCCATCCTGTATTTTAGAGTATCGTTGGCACTTTCTGAAATAAGCTTCGTGTTTCTATATGTGCATTTAATCTTGAGCTCCAGACCAGTGAACTGGAGTGGAGTAAACTGGATTGAACTACGGTGGAGTGACAGAGGGATTGAACTAAAAATCAGACAGGCCTTCATTTGAATATCATCTCTAACATGAACTGAGGTCCTATTCACACTACATAATTATAGTACTATGATTCCACTTTAATTGCTAGGGAATCCTGGAACTGGCAGTTTTGGAGGTGGGCTTCAGAGTTTCCCGAGAGAGCAGTACAGTACCTCATCAAACTACAACCCCAGGATTTCATAGGAAGTAGAAAAATAGTGCTATATTTGTGTACTGTGAGTGGTGGAAGCCACCTGGTACAAAGTTGTTGTAAAAATTACAATATGTATTTAAAAAAAAGAAAGAAACAAACAGCCCTTTCACACTACACAGTTATAACACTTTGGTTCCATTTTAACTGCCATGGTTCCACTCAATGGAATCCTGCAATTTGTAGTTTCACAAGATATTTAGAATTGTCTGCCAGAGAGCTTTAGGACCTCCCCAAACTACAAATGCCAGGATTCCATTTGATACAGCTACAGCAGCTGAAGTGGAACTATACTGCTATAACTGTGTAGTGTGGAAGGGTCCAAAATGTAACCGTGTGGTCTGTGGGTATAGATAAAATTCAGGGTTCAGAACTACCTTTACTGGATCACTAGAATGTCATAGCTGTGGTGAACTTTGGGATTTTTCTGGAACTTTTCATCAGACTTATTCATGCAAGCATTAGGGGATACGAAAAGCAGCCAAAAGTCCAAAAATCAGGCCTTTTGGACTGACCACTGTTTATGCAACTGGACAGATGTTGGGACCACTGTCTCTGCAGTCAAAGTACATTGCAAGGTGGAGACAGAATATTTAGTGACAAAGAAAGATGGGCTCAACTCCTTTCTGTTTCCTCCCAATTCCCTGCTCTTTGTATCATTGCACCTGATGAACCATCCTTGAAGAATGTGGAAGCTCACCATGCTTGAAACATTTCTATGATCCAATAAAGGTGTTACTCAACCCTGAACTAAATAATGCATGTGGATGACTTTGAATGTTTCAAAGAGCTATGCAAATATTATACTGTAATTCTCAGAACTGAAAATTGTACTGTTCATTAAAATGGAGGGGGAAAACACTTTAAAATCTTATTTAAAAGAAAAAATCAAGAAAAGCTCAACATTATTGGGCTGATTATGACCTGGATTTGCCCAGTTACTCCATAACATTAGAACATGTCACTCATTCACTAGAATACTTTTCCCAGTTTATCTGCACAATTCCATACATATACCCAGTTATTAAACTTTGCTAAGTTTGCAACTATTAGCCAGAACCTTAGCTATTACAAGATGAGGCCACTGTAATCCACTGGGGCTGCTCTCAAAAAATTGTTGGAAGCTTCAGTTAATGCAAAATGCAGCAGCCAGGCTGTTATCAGGTATGCTTTAGAACAGTGATTCTCAATCTTTGGTCTTCCAGATGTTTTGAACGTCAACTCACAGAAGGGCCAAGGCTTCTGGGAACTTACAAAACATCTGGATGGCCAAAGACTGAGAACCACCCAGCTATACTCACATCCAGTTTGCTTCTCAGCTCAATATAAGTGCTGCTTTGGGCTTGTTGTTGTGAGCCTTCAATAATTTCCGACTTATGGTAACCCTAAGATGAACCTGTCATGTTGTTGTTGTTGTTTTTCTGGGCCTGAGAGTATGTGATGTGCCCAAGATCACCTAGTGGGCTTTCATTGTCAAGATGGGAGTTGAAACCTGCTCTCCCGGGTCGTAGTCCAATGCTCAAACCACTACACCACACTGGCTCTGCTTTGGATTTACAGAACCCTAAACAAATTGGGTTTCAGCATATCTGAAAGACTGCCTCCTCCCAGGTGAGCCTGCCCAGAATATGAGATACTCTGCTCTGTTGAGTGTCCCACCATGCCAAGAGGCTAGGCTTTTGAATACACAAGACATGACTTTTTCTGTAGGAGCACTCTGCCCATGGAACTCCCTCCCAAGCAAAGTCAGGCTAACTTCATTTCTCTTGAGCTTCTAATAGCCAAAGCAGTAATGTTTTGTATAGCTTTTGGTCCTTAAAATCAGGGTGTTTTTCTTCTGATGGTTTAGGTATGTATACTTATAGAAACTGTTTGCAAAAGCTGTTTTAGCCTGTTTTTAGATTGTGTTTTATCTAGGGGTTTTTTAAACTATACATCATTTCAGGAACTCTGGTAACATGATAGGTGGTGAACAATTAAATAAACAAAATATAAAATAATTTCAGAAATCCAACCTTTAATTACCATCCCATCCCATCCCATCCCTCCTCCTCCTCCTGTTTCTTCTTCTTCTTCTTCTTCTTCTTCTTCTTCTTCTTCTTCTTCTTCTTCTTCGGAGAGCTATGGCCATAATGCATGACAAACATGGAATAAGATTTTGAACAAGTTCTCCATACATCCCTGCATTTTCCTTTGTGAAAAGCTGCATATTATTCCCAAACAAGCTGATTCACGTAAAGGCAAGGTGACAAACGGACAGTTACAGAGGAGAATCAATATACACAATTCACAATATCTGCTTGTGCTAGCTGATTTTCTTGTGTAAATAAAGGGGTATCTGGCTGTACAAGGGTGTATGTTGGTAATAATTCAAAGACAGAGCTGACCAAAATGTATTTCTCAGGACTAAAACTCTTAGAATCCTACAGCCAGCATGGCTGATTGGAGCTGTAGTCCAAAACATAGATTTCCATGGTCTGTTATGTGGTCATGCAAAAGTCAGCAGCTAAATGGTGAGATGTTGCGATTGCCTCCTTCCCGTGGAAGGCGTTCTATGTTATATTTTCATCATGGGTTTTATATTTTTTTTAAAAAAACTTCCTATTTTTAATATTTGTATTAGCTATGCTGAGAACATTTTTAAAAATATCCTACATACATCATGCATAAATCAGAATGCTTTTTTTAAAAGATCCTAAATAAATATATACATAAATCAGAATGCAAAATCTATTCTGTTATATATTCTTCTGTAGAAGAAAAATTACATTGGAACTGACTCATAGCTTTCATCTTCTGTCTAAACTCCAGAGAATTTGCACTTAGATGTGGATTTTGTATTCTAAATTCTTTTTTTGGCAGTGTGCTTCCAGATTCTTAAAAGCACTCTGATTCTGTCAAGACTTAAAATACTGTATTTCTCTTTACTTTGGAGTAAACTTGTGGAAAGCTTTTCTATAACCTGGAATAATTATGTATGGTCTTTTTTCAAGAAGTCTGTAATTTAGGAAAGACAAAATTGGAACCTCCCATAATTTACAAAATGAGGATTGTTTATCTAGCCCATGGAAAATTGTGCTTTCTTATTGCCAATTAGGAACGTGAAATCATTAGGAGCCTGACAAGTTTTAGCATGGAACAAAACTTCTGGTTTTAAGACAGGAAATTTATTTTCCAGAGCTTGAAAAGTTACCTTTAAAGGAGGGAGGCATAACTATGATTACTTGTTAGACTTTTTTTTTCTTCTTACTACTGATTGGTTGATTTTTTCCCCTGCTGCTTGTCATTGTTATTCATTGCATTACACTTTCCCTTTTAATTAATTTTCAGATCTTTCTTTAGAGCTAAAGAAAAGTAATGGAATAGCCTAAGATTTGAAAAATATGAAACCACAAAATGACTCTCAAAGCATTTTTGCCACCAAAGCATAACAACAAAGGGTAACAAGTAAACTTTGCTCATAAACACAACTCTGCAATGTTACCAGTAATTATGTTACATTGAAAAAGGAGTGTAGTTATATTCCCACTTTCTGCAAAAGCCCCGTGTTACCAATAACATCATTACTTTGGCCCTACTCTCTGTCCTTTACCCCACCCTCTTTTGGCATGCAGCTTCCACATTGGCATTATAAAGATATATTTCAGTTCAGTTCAATTTCAGGTTCGCTCATTTGTGCTAAAAACAAATAATATATTAATAGGTGAGACCAAATCTGCACAATTTTATGTTTGTTAATGCTTCCCCCCCATTTGTTTATTTTTGGAAGCTACCTTGGGTCCCACTCTGAGAGAAAGGTGATATATAAATATAATTGATTGATTAAGACACTGATCACCATTGCTTTATCATAGCTTTAAAGTATTGATGTAAATTTTAGTATTTCTTGTTATGTTTTCTTTCTATCATTGAACGTTATGGCCCTTTCCGCACTTACTTTTTTTTGGCACTGGGGTGTGGGGATCGCATGAGCAGCCTCCAGCAAGAGGCTCTCGCATCCCCGCTGCTTCAGCTCTGCATGAGCTGCCTGCTCCTGAGCAGATAGTGCGAGAGCCCTGCCTCTTCCTTTGGCAGTGCAGCCTGGGAGTTTCCCAGGCTGCACTGGGGCAGGAAGTGCAACCACCATGGCTCCGGAGGCTCCGCACGCATGGCAAGTGCGCAATGGGCCCTGGAGCAATGCACAATCGTGCACCATTTTCAGCTGAAAGCCAAAAATGAAAAAGTGTGCGAGCAGCTCCTGCCCTACCCTGGAGCGTCGCACGATTGTGAGTGCATCGTGCAGATCGCTCCTCACAATCGGGCGACGCTCCAGGCGCCCTTTCGCATGGCAAATGCTGTGCGAAAAGGGCCTCTGTCTTTCATTTGATGGTGGAATACTAAGAAATTAGGCCTAGTGTCCAGTAATGTCATTCTATGAGCACAAATGATGCTGTGCTCACAGAGTAATAGTTCCAGAGAAGGGATGTAAGTAATATTGGCCAAATTTCTCTTTCATGTTGAGATAACTTGTTGAGAAATCAATACTGGCTGCAAGATTTTTTTACCTCCTGTGAAACAATAGTGGCTGTAAAGGTGATTTTTTTTAAAAAAAAATTTAGTCTCCTGTGACATTGATGAGGGTTTTTTTCTCCCCAGTCTTGGTAATTTGAAGAAAAAGCCTATATACAAGACTAGTTTCATTCCTTTTTGCTAAGCAAAGTAAGCACACACAGCAAGCACAGGACAAGCTGAGTGATCAAAAAGATTAAAACAGCCCATCCAGTGTGTTCTGCTTTTCAAAAGTCCATGCACCATGTGTATAAATTGTTCAAACCCTTTGCACCAAAAAAAAAACAACAACACAAACATTCTCTTTGAAAACATGCACATAACTCTTAACATCTTGTCCAGTTAGGAGGAAAAAAAACTTCCTTCATTCTTACATGTCAAAACAAGATAATCCCTATTTCCAATTATGTAAAAGAAGGGGCTCCAATACTATTTCCGGTTCAGCAGCCACTTTTACCACTTGTTGTAGAAAGAATTGCACAGGTGATAGCGTGCCTCAGAATCACAGAAGAAATGTGCTGTTGGTTATATAAATAGGGGGGGAAATGAAGGAGCTCTGTTAGTGTGTTGTTTTCCTTTGGTAGCCTTACACTGGATTTAGCCTAAGTATCTGTTTTAGCTTGACCTCAACAACCAGTGACTCACCAATCTGAATTCAATCTGTATGCATTAACCCTTGCTATTGCTGCTGCTTTGCTTGCACATCTGGACTGCAAGACAATTGATGCTGTTTTCAGCTTGGAAGTCTGACAATTTCATTTGCTTGGATGATCACAGCCAAGTTATACTTGTTCTTCCCTGTCAATGCTTCATGTATTTTTTCTTTGTTATATAAGGAGCCATTCACCATATGTACGGTTGGGGTACACTTAAGGCAGGATTGTTTGATCAGTTTTCTTGTCAGGGCTTCTCGGATCGTAAACCTTACAAGACAGGCAGAAATTCAGCTTATGCCACTCTTGCCATCACTTGCCATCTTGCCATCATTTGTCTTTGGAAATGCCACTGGTCAGTGGGCATAGGACTACCTGCTATGGGTGAAAAACTGGTTACTCCTCCCCCCCCCAAATAAAGGGAGAAGATTGACAGACTTGATTTAAATGTATCTGGGTCCTAAATACCCTATAGGCACTGATCTTAAAATCTAAGCAGGGTCAGCTGGTTAGTACTTGGATGGGAGACCACCAGTGAATACCAGGTGCTGTAGGCTATATTTCAGAAGAAGAAACTGCCAGAACTACCTCTGAGTATTCCTTGCTTAAGAAAACTCTATGAAATTCAGGGGACCTCTATATGTCAACCTGAAACTTGAAGGCATGAAACACACAGGGTGGCTAAATAAAGTATCTGATGATTCTGTTTGAGCAGCCTATTTAATTATCAGGGGGAGGGAATAACCCCTCCTTTGCGGCTATTTTTCTGTACATTCCTGCCAGCTTTAAATGAAGATAAAGAGAACCATACACAAAAATTACAATGGGAAATTTGTTTATAGACTATCAGTAGAAGGGCCATAATGCTGCCCTTTATCATTGCTTGTCATACCAATGACAACCTATAAAACTCCTGCTCCTGCATAACTCTTTATTTGTTGCTTTCAGTGCCAACCCATACACTGGCAGATGCTTGGCATGTATCAGCCCCATGATTTATTACCTTATTTAATAAACAACGTGAAGAAAAGAATGAGATATTTTCTTTTAAAATTAAAATTAAGAGCCGTCTCTCTTCTTCTTCTTCTTCTTCTTCTTCTTCTTCTTCTTCTTCTTCTTCTTCTTCTTCTTCTTCTTCTTCTTCTTCTTCTTTTTCACTGACAAGGGCTCTGAGTTCATCTGTATTTCAAGGTGCACCATTTATTGAAAAAGAAAAAAAAGAATAATTAAATACTGCCTGATTTTTTCCCCCTGCTCTCCAACCTGAAGTGAAATTTATGCAATAACCTGACTTGCAAATGAAACCATGCTAGCTAAATATTATATTGTCATGGCAAGCTTTCCTGAATGGATTCTACTGATAATAAATAGTCAGGACATGTTGTCTTCCAAAGATTTAGAGGCCATTTCATTTCGGCTGGCTTTCTCTTTTCCACATAACAATATAATTTCTGCAAAAATTTGTCCAGCTATCACATTTCTCCCTTTTGACATGGAGGGCATAGCTTTATTGGACCACTAATATTTGCTAGCTTAGGATGTATGTCTCATGATGATGACTAAAGGTCATTTTCTTGCAACAGTCATTTCTTCTGCCCTGAAAAATCTTGCAGTTGTAAATATGTGGGATGTATGTTAAGTGGAAGAATTTCAGAATCACTAACCAAAACAGTTGCTCATCAAGCTACAGTTCACAAGAACATTTGAGGAAGCAATGAGGACATCTTAGGACTTTTTGTAGTTGAGGTGAAGTAGATGCTCATACCTCTCCAATCTACTACCATTTATGATATGTAGCACCCAGGGCTCATCAAGTTATTTTGGAGCCTAAGGCAGACAGTCCCACCAGCATTTCTTCTCCTCCTCTCTGGCAGTAAAAGATCAGGAAAGTTCACATGAAACATGGTTCATTCACATGGTAGGCCTGTCCAGGCGTTATTCATCCTGGTTTCTTCAACATGGAGAAGAAACAGCAGGAAGGCCCCATGTGTTTCCCTATTTTGCTTTGCTTTCTTCTTGTGGAAAGCAATACATTTGAGAAGAAGAGACTGTGAGCAAAAACCCTGGAAAATCTTCCTCATGTCGAAAGAGTCCACACAAACAGCAACCTCCCCTCTTCACACATTGTCTTCCACATGAGGAAATAAAAGATGAAAGGGGCAAGGGCTAGGTAGGGCCTAAATACTCTAAAGGTACCAGATCCTGTCTGATCTTGGCAAAACCACCTCTGATTATTCTCTGCCTAAGAAAACCCTATGAAATTCATGGGATCACCATAAATCAACAGGCAACTTGAAGGCACCTACTCACAAGAGCTAAATACTCCCTCCCCCCATGTTAAAGAAACTACAGCCATTTCCACACGATGACTTCCTTGCTCATTGAGCCATGGCAGTCCCAGCAGGGAAGGAAGTGTGACAGGAATGCTCCCCTCCACCCCTCACCAGCTCCCTGCAGAAGGGAGCACTATGGCCCTGCCTCTTACTTCCAAAGCACAGCCGGACACTTTCCCACGATCCGCTATGGAAGGAAGCATTGCTATCGTGCATCCCTTCCCTTCTGTGTAACAGTAAGTATGGAAGCGCTGTGCGATCATAAATGCAAAACAGATTTTTTCCATTTTGCAAATACTGTGCTAGCACAATGCTTGGGAATGGGATGGCAGTGAACTGGTGATGACATCATGCAGAAGCATGACCAGCCAACTGCTGCTATCCTGTCCTCAAAGTGGCACAGCCTCGCTGTGCAGAAATGGGCTAGATGAGTAATACCTGAATGTTCATTCACAAGGTTGAGAGAAATTGGCTCTCTTCAGGATTTCCAAAGACCATGTTGAGAATAGGAAAGTAGAGACAAAATTCTGAATCCTATGAAAGCTTCCATATATAATGCAGGTTCTTTGGTTCAGAAATTTACTTCTTATATGAGGAGAGAAACAGAAAAGTACAGGAAATAAAAGGTGAATCACTATATAGGCTTACAGTTGAATAACTGCAAATACATGCATATTGACTGTATGCTACATGTGAATAACATAAACTTGAGGCACCTTGCAGCAGTTTCTTGGACAACAGATCTGTTACTGTACTCCAAAGGGCTTATAGATTTGTTGTTGATGCTGTTGCATTAGAGAATACAGTGACGAAAAGTATATTTGTCTGTCATGAACTATTGTCCTATGTGGCATACTGAAATAATTTTCCTCCATTTTGTATTAATGTACATAGCACTGGATTGAAATTCATGTTAACATTGAAATTGATTTGATTCAGGTTTGGTTTTGTATCTTCGTTCTTTCACAAGCTCCCTTTTGCCCTGCTGTAATTTTTAAGATTAACCCAATGGATGCTGTTAGGTATTCAAGTGTTGTATTAAGTTTGAAAAAGGAGCATGGAGAGAAATATTTCTTGTGTTGAACCCCCAGACTCAATAGTCTTCCATAGGAAGATCATTAAGGGACAAATTAAACACATGATTGGCACTAACATTTTTGTTTTTGTTTACTAAATTGCAACTGAAAGAAGGGACCCATCCAGACTCAACCCATGCTGGGTAGAGACAGGAAAGTAAAACTTTTGCCTCACCATCATCCTGATCTAGATCGTTGCCTTCAAGTCTACTATTTATCAAGCAAAAGCACACTGGCCATTCATGTAGGTGACACCACATTTAGTCTGGCCATTGGGCTCAAATATGAATATTTTGGGGTAGGCATGTGCATTGTTCTTATTTAAGCAAACGCTTAGACAGAGGTAACCAGTAGATTGTCTGGATGCAATTAATACACTCTTTTCTTTTTTTTTTGTAAATAGCAGCCATGGGAAAATCAGAGCAGCCTTCAGAACATGAGAGATGAGATAGAGGAATTTTAGCTCTTTCTTTCCCTGCCATGCTTTTGACAAAAGCTACTCATCTGGCATTCCTGTTTGCATTTCAGAGGAAGTCTGTTTTGGTGCCAATGGGAGCTTTCCTTAAAATACTAATAGGAGTTTCAAGAAAAATAGAGTTGGCCAGAATCAAGACAGGACAAGAAAGAGTTAAAATTCACTCTTCCCATCCTCCATCTTCCTGAGCTTGCTGTTTATATGACTCCCCCCCCCAAAAAAAAACCCAGCATGTAAATAGTATTCATGAAATTAACTTCGGGGCTAGTTCGACCCTTAGTAATTGGGAGTTCTTGAGGATTTTTGCACATACTCAGGGAAAGAATAGGTCTGATCAGGCAAAGTGCTTCATCAAAGGCAATGTGATATTTTTCTTGTTGCCAACACACTCAGTGAAGTTGTTTTAGCAAAGGGCAGAACTTGAGGCAGTGATACAGTTCTGTTGTTTGTGCTGTATTACAATGGGAGGAATGCTCTCAAAGGCACTCTCTTCTGATGCAAACACATACAGATCGAACTAGACAAAATACAGCTTCTTTTTATTAGCAAAGCCTTATCTACTGTTCATTTGCTACAAAGTGGTATCCAGTTGTTGGGGTGGCTCTAAGCTGATCCCCTCTTGCTCTGATCCATTAAAGCCCTTTAGTTATGCTGACTTCACAGTTCACTGGGTTTTTTAAAAAAATCCATGCATCTTTTTGCATCATTAATGGAACCAGGAAGCCTGCGTGGAAAGGGCATCATTTACAAAACCATATGTCAGAACATTCATCTGGCTGGCAACTGGAGGGTCGATGAACATCCTGCAGTGATTTTGGCTTTCATTCTATGGTGGATGGATGTTTGCCAATAACAAATGTGCCACGAAAAGGTCTAAAATGTCAGTGGCTTCCTTTATGTGTTTAGACAAAGAATATTTGCAATTTATGAAGCATCTCAGGAATGGGTGGGTAAACAAGGAGGGACTGTGAAAAAAGCAGACTGTGTTGAAGGTTAGGCGGCAGCAGCACATATGTGATCTATAGCATTGTCTGTTCTCAGGTCAGTCCTTATGTCTCCATATTCTCTTCCGCAGAACACTTGAAAGAAAAGCTGGAGGAATATATGGCCCGTTTTGTCAAAGTGAGAATTGTGCGCACCAAGAAGCGAGAAGGGCTCATTCGCACCAGACTCCTTGGAGCCTCAATAGCTAAAGGTGAAGTCTTGACCTTCTTGGATTCCCATTGTGAAGTCAATGTGAACTGGCTGCCTCCATTGCTTAGTAAGTAACACTGACTCACAGAATACAGTGCAAAATGTAGCTCTCACATATTTTATCCAGGAAGACTTACAAATATAATTATGTCTTCCTTTATAACTTACCTTTATACTTCAGCTATACAGCTTCATTTAAGACTTGCCTATATACCCTTGTATACCCTTGAACTGTCCACCTGGAAGTGAAATTCCCTACACAGTAATGCAAAGCATAGTTACAGAAAATAACTCGCTAAGACTTATGCCTGAGAAATATGTTTAAGACTGAACTGTTAATCAGCAGTAGTAGTTTAAGATATCCACATCTTCAAACAACATTTGGGAGAAGCTAAATATTTTAGTACATTTGATCTTATATTATGCAGCTTCTAGTGTAATTTGTTTATATCTTTAAAAAAAACCTTTGAAAATAAAACTATTTTCCAATTTAATTTATTTCAATTACTAACACATTAGCCAAACTGTAAAGCACAGACTGAACTGCAACAGTTTAAAAACACAGCACAATAAAATCAGGAAGGCATCAATGCACAGTTGGGTGGTTCTGACATATTTGCCCAGAACATATTTCAGAATTATTATAATATGTTGATTTTGTTTCAGTCATTTAGTTCTAACTGCAGCTCCGGGAAAGCTGAAGCATTATGACATGTTTCATGTGCAAGGACTGGGGAGGAGGAGCAGGGTTCCTACATTTCAATGAGTTCAGTTGCTGTTGTTGTTGGTAACAAACAGAGCACAGGAGTTGCAGTGGAATCATAATAACAAACTCAAGACGAATGACTTACTATCGACTAGGGATGTAAATTTTAATTTATTTCATTCTTATGTGCTGGAACAAAGAATTTCTGAAGGTTTTTCCCCTACTGTGCCAGGTGAGGTTAAGAGTTTGGCAGTTTTGCAAGACTGTTCACCTTGCAGGAGGACTTTTAAAAAAAAAAAAATCACTTGACAAAAATTGCACAAAAGCCTTATTTTTACACAGAAAAAAAATTGTTTCTGAAAGTGCCCAGCTTTATGGGCAAAAACATGGTTTTTGTGCAAATATATAGATTTCTGTCAAATGAAAATTTTGCAAAAAGGCCCCAAAATGTACAAAGTCTCTTGTAGTTCACCACTTTTTTGAAAAATGTGGTGCCCTGATGTGTTGTGACACTGTTTGTAGTCAAGAATGGGAAAATCTGAAATTATTTTTGTAACATTCCTATTGTTGACCACTGTGCTGAATTCCAGCTTCAGACCAGGTATCCAACCAAGCCACCTTAATGTAGCATTCTACAGGAAGAAAATGGCATCCTCCTGGATCTTTTGGAGGCCCTCCTGAGGTCCAGCATGATGACATCACCTTCCTCTAGCAGTACTCAGAAACAGAGTTGTCTGGCTGCATGGCTGCTCATCGTCCTCCCTTCCTCTGATGAGTGAATGGCTGTAGAAAGAGATGCTCAGGCAGGAAAAAAGGTATGTTGAGCACGCAGGAAAGAAGACGAGATGTAACTAAACTTGGCAAAATGTTTCAGTAAAACATTGCAATGCAGGATCTCAGCCATATTTATTTCTTCTCTTTCTTTTCTTCCCATGTTTCTTGCCATCAATGCTTTTTTATTTCTCCTCCATCTTTTCCCCATATGTTTCTACCTCTTGCTTGCCCATACATTCAGTGATGTCCATCTACATCATCTTTATGCTTGCCATCAGTTTTGCCAGGGATGTTGGCTTCCAGGGGAAGCCCAGCCACATTCTGCTTCCATGTTAGCTAGACATAGGTATATCCTTAATGTAGAGGTTGGCATTGTACACCCCATGGCTCACACTCGTCTCTGTCTGTATTTTTCAGGCTATGGTCACTTATTCACACACATCCCAAAAAGAGTTAGTTGAAATTCCAGGAAGCATCCAAAAATAATAACTAAAAAAAATCTGTTTTATAACAGGATCCAGCCTCCTCTCATGTATGTGTTTTGTTTTGCTTCGAAACAGGGGAGACCTCTTGCCCCTTTCAGTTTTGTCAGGGTTTTTTGGGAGGGTAGTATAACTCAATGTGAGACCAGATGGCAGAAACTGGGTTTGCCTCAGGAGTTTGTCCAGCTTTGCCTTAAAAGACCTTGCACTCCATTCTCAGGGAATCAGCATGGTTGAGTGGATTGAATATTGGATTAGGACTCTGGTAGACCAGGGTCCAAATGCTGCTCACCCATGGAAACCCACTGTGTGATCTTGGGCAATCACACTCTCTCAGACTGCGAGGAAGTCTGCTCTCTCAGAATGGGAAGAAGTTTATCTCCTCTGACTGACCTTGCCAAGAAAACTCTATGATAGGATTGTCATAAGTCAGAATCAACATGAAGGAATATAACAACAACAGCACAATATTAGACTCATGCAACATAGACTGCTATATGGTTATAGGCTGGGATACTTGACAGCTTCATGGCAGGAATACAAAATGCAATTTTTTCCCCAGCTAGCAGTAAACTTCGATGATCAGAGGAAATTGCCATATATAAAATCAGACTGTTGGACCAATTAATTCTGTTATATCTACAGTGTACCCTCTATGCCAGCCTTCCTCAACTTGGTGCTCTTCAAATTGGTTACCATAAACCACAACCCATCTGACCAATGGCCTCTGCTTTGCATCAAGTTCAGGGAGGCTGGCATACATGGACTAGCAGCAGCAATGGGAGTTTCAGGAAAGAGTTTTTCTCTCTGTGCTCTACTTTTGAGGTGCCAGGGATTGACCTCAATTCAAGAAGGATGTTGATAAGCTGGAACGTGTCCAGAGGAGGGTGACCAAAATGGTGGTCTGGAAGCCATGGCCAATGAAGAACGCCTTAGGGAGCTGGGTATGTTTAGTCTGAAGAAGTGAAGGCTAAGAAGGGACATGATAGCCATATTTAAATATCTGAAGGAATGTCATGTTGAGGAGGGAGCAGGCTTGTTCTCTACCACTCCAAAGACTAGGACAAGGAGCAATGGATTCAAGCTGCAGGAAAAGAGATTCCACTTGAACCTCAGGAAGAACTTCCTGGTGGTCAGAGCTGTTCAGCATGGAATATGCTGCCTTGGAGTGTGGTGGAATCTCCTTCTTTGGAGGTTTTTAAGCAGAGGCTGGATGGGCATCTGTTGGGAATGCTTTAATGGGTGTTCCTGCATAGCAGGGGTTGGACTCGATGGCCCCTGGATTCTCTTCCAGCTCTATGATTCTATGATTCTATGACCCTCTGCATGTAACACGTGTGCTGAATAACTCTTCCCCAAGGAGTGTAGTAATTAGATTACTTACTGATATACTTTGCTTTTGAATGCTCAGATTAGGGGGGAAATCATGACATTATATTGGATGTTGTAGTTTAACAAATCACAAAATTGAGAAAGGCTGAGGATATATTCTAGCAATTAAACAATAAGATGGCATTCTATTAGCCCCTTCCTGTACCCATCACTCTATTAGCCCCATAATAGCCTGTTTTTATAGCAGATCCCTAGTCCTTGTCTTCATGCTACTTTAAATTATAGGAACATAAGAAGCCTCCTAATACATATTCAGACCATTGGTCCATCTAGCCTAGTCTTGTTAACTATGATTAGCAGTGGCTCCAAAAGGTTTCAGACAGGATTCTTTCCTGCTCTCCCTGGAAGTCCTCAGTGTTGCCTGGTGGACTCCCATCCAATTGTTAACCAGGCTTGAACCATGCTTAGCTTCCAAAATTGGGCAAGATAGGTGTGCTTGGAATAATATCATGGGACCTTTTCTTCTTTCTACCTCTTTGTCAAAAATCCTTCATTCTCTGAATTCCCCCTAAAAAAACTGAACACACATACACATCTCACAACAGATAGTTCAACTATAAAACGAGGGTGAAAGTTGCAGGGTAAAGAAAAAAAATGTATACACAAATGTCCATAATCTATTCAGTCATATTCTTGAATTTTTCCCATTCCAAAGAATTAGTACAGAATGTTGGCAAAGGGATTATACTTATCTTTGTTAGGAATGGACTTCACATATCACTGTAGGAGTTATTAAAACATAAATTCTCTTTGGATTTTTGTCTCTGACTGAAAAAGCTATTTTGTACATTGCACATTGCACACAACAAACGTGGGGACTAAATCCATGTTGCTAGCCCCAAACAGAGTCAAATCAGGGAAGTGTAGAGTTGGAAGGGTTCAATAAAGTGATCTATGCCAGGTGCCTATGCACAAAAACCACAGCTAAAGCATGACTGGTAGATGATCATCCAGCTTCTCTTTCAATTCTGCAAATGAAGGAGAGTCCAGGAAATCCATTCCATCCTGAAACCAGTGTCACCATCAGAAAGTTCTTCTTTACATAGAATCTATGGAAATTATGTAACCATTCAACAGCTTATTCACAGGTCTACTCTAGCTGTTACTAGCAGTTAGATTTAACCCTAGGTCTCCTAACGGTGCAATTTCATGCATGTTTATTGAGAGGAAAGACACTTTTCATTCATTGGGGCTTGCTATCAAGAGAGTATAACACAGAATAAGTCAGCCAGCCCTAGCTCCCTGATGGGGACACCTATCTAATGCATGTGTTACACCAGTGATACATTTGTCTCATTCACACATTAGCACTGTTTTAGATTGCATTGCTTTATATATCCTGTTGTTGTTATGTGCATTCAAGTCATTTCTGACTTATGGTGACCTCCAAGGCAAGCTTATCATGGAGTTTTCTGGGGCTGAGAGAATGTGTCGCACCAAAGGTCACCCAGTGGATTTCCATGGTCAAGTGATGAATCAAACTGTGATCTCCAGGTCCGTGTCCAGTGCTTAAACCACTACACCACACTGGCTCTCTACCCAGAAGCAAACCCCACTATCTTCAATAGGATTTATTTGCAGGTAAGATTTGCAGTCTCACCCACCAAATGTATCACAAGGAATGGGCAGATCAATCCTGAGTCCATTTAAAAGAAAATTTGTGAGAATTCTAACTACTCCTCCATATACTTCAGATCCCAGAATTCCATATGATGTTGCCATGGCAGATAAAGTGGAATCTGCTATAATTGTGTAGTTTGAAAGAGCCCTTGGTCCACAGCTTTCTCTTTTGTTTGGGTTGAACTGGAGGTATTTACCAGATTTTATAGTGCCCAGAATGATGGGATGCAGTTCTTGGCAGTGAAATGACTCAAACTACATATCAGAAATGAACCAAAAGAAAATTGATCTGTAAGTCGGCACTTTGAAAGAAATACACACATATGTTTTTAAAATCTTATTTTGAGGAGTTCGAGGGGGGACGGGGGAGAATGTGATTACTAATATGGAAAGTGGACAGTGTGGATAAAATGTGAAAATGACACAAAAATTGACATGTTCACCTCTTCCTAGCCTCTGCCTTCAATTGCTTTTAGAGTAGAAGCTGAATTACATCAAAGTATATTTATATTTTAAGAACAAGAATGGGCAGTATTTTCGCAGCATGTTGCTGTAATACAAAACCAATGCTAAAATGGGCATTTGGGGTTCTTTTTTTATTTTATTTTTTTAATTTTGCTTGCTAGCTGGTTCTTTAGGTGACAGATTTGGGACAGCTTAGAGCAGCAAAGTGACAGATATATAGATGACTTGACTTGTACAGACCTCTTTGGGATGTGTCTCTCTTTGAAGAACTATAATTGCTTCTAACCACTGGCCAGATGCATCAGACCTGTTACAAATAGAGGCCTGATGCAGATTTGAAAACTGAAATGATTCTAGGGCCATAGGGAACTGCCTAGCCAATCCTCCCGCTTAAAAAGAAAAGAAGAAGAAGAAGAGGATGCCTGAGGGGTTCACGTTGTGGTAATGTGATAGATGGCTTCACTAGACCTGCCGTTTTGTATTTTCTGCTTTCATCTTTCAGACCAGATTGCGTTAAACCATAAAACCATTGTGTGTCCCATGATCGATGTCATTGACCACAATCACTTTGGGTATGAGGCACAAGCGGGGGACGCCATGCGTGGAGCCTTCGACTGGGAGATGTACTACAAAAGAATACCAATTCCTCCAGAGCTCCAAAGGACTGATCCCAGTGACCCCTTTGAGTAAGTAGCAACAACAAGCATCAGAAAGAGATGCCACCAGCATCAGGCAGGAAAATGATGACTGCAGAAATTGGGTCAGGATGTTCTGGGCAAACTAATCTAAAATTTAAAATGGCAGACAAAACTCACAACAAACACAGCAGCATTCAGAAAGGTCAGAGTGTGAAATCTGCTAAGCTAGTGGATGGATCTATAGAGTACCACTGCTGTATTTCTTGCAGAAGAGAATCCATCCACTAATAGACTCATGTGCCTTGGAGTTAGCAGGAGGAAAATATTGGTAGAGAATTGGGAATAAATGTACCTGTACCGACTCTCTTTACTATTCCACAGAGGCACCTTTGAAGACACATTAGTTTATTATTTCTTTGCTAGAGATTGATACAACAGATGAATCAGAAGTGAGCTGCCTTTCAGCTAGCAAAGGCCCAATGTATGATTGATGGTGTTGCTACTGTGTATATCTTGTTATAATTTAAACACAGGGGTATAAAGCTGAACAGTATCCAGCTGACTTGTGAATAATCTCACATAAGCCAACATCTTATCCTTGGTATTGCATGGATCAGATAATTCACAATAACTATCTCCCAAGTCTCCACAAACCTGAGTCCATTTTTATTTTATTGTACTTTTATCTGTCATGTAAAGAGGAAATTCATCCTCGTCAGCCAACAAAGAGAGAAGAGAGGCATCAAGGAAGAAGAACTGGAATTATGGTTAGCTGTCAGAGTCACAACAAAATTAAATAGAAGCGCTAGTATTCAAAAGATAATTTGGTTCTGTTTACATAAGTGAGACTAAAATAGCAAAAGTTTAAGCTCACATATATATACCATATAATTATTGGGATATGGTTAGGCATGGTCGTACTTATTGTTTTTAGTGTATCAATGAGAGTTCAGACATAATGGCTCCCAACCATCCCGAATCCTTCCTACATATATATAAAATCAGAGTTGCCACTATTATCAAACAAAATATAGTATGTGATTACTGCAGTTGCATCCCCTTTGATGATGGATTTGCATTCCCTATAATAATCACACTGAGGTTTCCAGTGTATGTTAAGGAGATTGTGTATTCTCAGTAATTAGCATATTTTCCCCTGTACAGATGTGTGGCTCTCACAAATTAGACACATGTTTCACAAAACAAAGCACACTGGAAAGCAAGATACAGAGGTGAGAGAAAGTATGTGCTAAGAAGTCAGATGTCTTTTACCACTTGGAGGAGTAATGCTTCTAAATATGTGCTAAATGCTGTATCTAGTTTGGCCCCGAAAAAACAGAGGCTCTAGGAAATCAGAAAATCTCTTGCTCACTGCATGCAAGCTGCAAGATTAACTAGCATGAATCCAAGGGTATTTCTGCACTACACTGTTATACTGCTATTATTCCACTTTCAACATGCTGTGGAATTCTAGGGTTTGTAGTTTACTGAGGCCAAAGAACTCTATGGCTGAGAATTCTAAATGCCCGTCCCTAACTGCAAATCCGAAGATTCCACAGTATGTTAAAAGTGGAATAATAACACTATAACAGTGTCATGCGGAAAGGCCCCTAGTCTCCATATCCAAGGAAAGTCCAAGGAAAGCTGCTTGGACTTTAAAAAGGCTTTGCTCCAAAGTTTTGCATTCTGGTGGAGCTGGGAAGCATCCTGCTATCTATGAATGAGGTAACAGAGTCCCTCTCTTGGTCAGTGGGTGGGAACAGGCCTGCCTCCTCACGCAGGGAGGTGCTGAAATTCCTGAATGGGAATTTGAACCTGAACTTCCAAGTCCTAATCCAACAGTCTACCCTAAAGGAGAAAGTGACTTTTTCAGCCCATGGGCTAAATTCAATTTCAGACATCCAGGATTGGGGATGAGGGAGTTGCATTCTGACAGTGAATGGAGGTAAAGGCAGATGGTTATAAAAACACAAGCATATATTAGCGGAAAGTTCTAGTATTAGTAATTAAGCCTTAGGAATTGTACTTCAGCCTTTTAGAAGGGGGAAAAAAGACTGTACAAAATCTGAAAATATACCAAATTTAGGTATCATGGAGAGGGATGCATGAGCTTTTGAGCTGGAGTGGGGTCGGATGAGGGCCAGATACATCCCCAGGCCCTGAAATTCTCTACCACTTGTCTGATCATTAGACTTTATTGCTTAAGAATATGGAGGGTCATTTTTCAGTATTTTATTCTCTGTTCTTTTGCCATTTCCAGTTTGAGAACATCAAGAGCATTTCACCTACAGCCTTAAAATCCTGCACTGTCCCATTCAGCGGGTTTGCCTGGAGCACAAATGATTAGCTTGTTTGCTTGGAATTATCAATAGGTGGGCCCATGTGTGTGTGTTTGTGTGTATGTATGTGTAAGATGGAATAATGTGGATTGGAGATTTCCTTCTTTCAAATTTCCATTCTTAAAGTTCAGTAGTTCATAACTCACAAGGGAGAGAAAAGTGAAGCTTAACATAGAAATAACAATCTGTTCATTCCGTTATTTTTAACGAACCCAAGAACAATTAGACCTTTTTTAGACACGTCTCATTTTAGATGCATTCCAGTTTTCAGTAAAAACTATCACCTTCCATAAAATTGGGCACACACAATTGCACGACCTCTAAACAGCACCAACATGGCATATATAAAATGTTGCATATTTATTTGGTTTCTGAAAGGTCGCAGAACTGAATGGAACCTCAAGGGTCATCCAGCTCAACCTGCAGTTCAACAAAGTGAGACTGACTATATTCTAAACTTTATGGTATCTAAAATTACTAAAAGATAATGTGGTCTTAAAGGGCTTTCCAAGTTGTTTCCTTTGTATATCTAACCAAGGCAACCAACTTGCAGCTTTTGCATACCAAACACTTGCTCAGTCCACCCTGTCGTTTGTCACTGTGTTTATTTGTTGAAAGAATTTTAACAGATAACAAGGTCGTGAACAAACAGAAAACCACTAGCAACATACCCTCTGATTCGGCAGGGATGGTCGTAATTAATCCTCTTTTGTCTCACTTTTTCAGCTGCTTTTAAAGGGTCACAATTTCTCTCTCATTCTCCCACTTTCCCTCTTCATCCTCATTTAATTACTTCCTCTGTTTTATGTGGCTAATAAAGAAAGGGTTAGTGCTAACAGAATTCAAAATGCAAAAGTAGTTTGCATTCAACTCAGTGTGAAGGAGAAGATATGGGGTGGAAACTTGCCCTTTTCAGTAGGTACAAGTGAAAGCAAACTGCTGCAGGCTCTTCTAGATTGTATGTTCTTCCTCATAATAGCTTTTGCCATCTTGATCATGCTAAGATCTTGGCTTGGCTACATGTGTCCCAGTTTTCATCTATGAAATGATAGAAAGTATGCAGCAGCCTGAGGTCCCAGTAATGGGATATGACGACATCATCATCATCATCATTGTCATCAAAAAAGCAGCATATGCAAAAAAACAGTTGAAGTCCCTTGGCAGTCCAAAAGGCTTTGACTAGGTGCCAAAACACCTGCAGTGTTCCTGTTAGTTGCACCCTACTGAGGAACATAGATTCAAAGAGTGTTTCTGAAGGTACAAACATGGACTGCCTCTTTCAGAGCCACTGGCATCATCCCCTCCTATTAGGAATATTCACTACCTCTTCAACCTGTCCAATCAGTCATCTTCTTTGCCCCTCACCTCAATTAGTCATCAGTAGTCAACATGGCCAGTAATCAAGAGTACCAGTGCACTCTGAGTATATCTGCACTGCAGAGTTGTTAATAGCTAGATAGCATTTAGCTGCCATGATACCATCTTCTGAAATCTTGGGATTTCTAGTTTAGTGAAGCCCATTTAATTTTCTTTTAGGGAGCTGTAGCTTAAAAGAATAGAGTCCAGTTCTCTAGCTAAAAAGTCTAGGAACCCCAACAAACCACAAATCTCAGGATTCTGGAGGACAAAAAACACAACCGTTCAAGTGCTATCAAAACTGTTATAATTCTGTCCTGGAAATGCACACTGCGTCCACATCTTCAGGCAGCTTAACATCAAAAATATATTATCTAAACATATGAAAAACATGGTCTATCTAGAACATATTTCCAGTTTTGAACAGAATGCTAAATACTAGTGGGGCACACTCAGTTTTTAAATAATAGAATAGAAGCAGTGATTTTTTATATTTCAACAGCAGGTCATCTTTATCTAATAATGAGTAACAAGGAGGGCAGCTGCCTAAGCAAAGTCATAAGGCAGGGAAGACTTGATACTGTCAAAAAGACAATCACAAGAGAATGAATTTGATAAACTGATGAGGGTGAAGTTGCAGGTCTTGTTCTTTTTTAAAATTTTTGTGAGTACAGTCAAGATAATGGCAATCCAATCCCAAAGACCTTCCAAGAGCTTTCTCCACACTGAATTCCCATCCCATTAGTTTAACAGAAACTGTAAAGTCTTTTGGATTCTATGACTTAAAGCCATATCAGGACAATTTAATCCCTATGTAATATTTAATCCTAGGTTTGGCGAGGGACAGAAATTTCAGTGGTGTTTCAGTGTGTGGAAATGGAAAGTTTAGCCCTCACCCCCCCAGCCATGATCCAACAAAAATCACAGAGAGAGGGGGGGTGGAGGGAGGGAGGGAGGGAGGGAGGAGTTAGTTTGGAAAGAAAGGCCTCCACTGGGAACCATAGGAGCTTTTTCCATTGCTTCATACAGCGCTGATATTTTTGTCAGGTTTGAAGTTGGTTAAACCTCCCTTTTCTGTGTGCTGATGGCTTGATGGGACATCCACATAGAAAGATACCTAGGAATAAATTTTAAATCTCCTAACATGCCTGCAGGTCATACAATTAAAGTAACATGTTGCTTGACTCAAAGATTCAGCCCTTCCACTTGATGTGCTTTCTGTAAGAGAGTTTTAGGTGCCAGCTTGCCGGCTGGCTGCTACAACATGAACCCTGACTGATACTGAGCTCTGACTATAGAACCTGTTAATGCAAACAAACAATCTTACCCTGTCTTTATTAGTCACATAAAACAGAGGAAGCAATTAGCTAGCACAGAGCTAATGTCACACTTTGGTGTTTTCTTTGATTGTTTGATAAAGATTGCCTTTGGTTCCTTTTGATTAAGTCTCCTTTGGTTAATAAGCTTCCCATGCTTTGGATTCTGGAATTTCAAAAGATTGCCCCTACCTTTTGAAGAAAGTTTCCAAGACCAGCAAGGGGGAGGGGAAGGGAGGGGGATCAGTAACAGGAAAAAATAAAATAGAAGCTGCCTAATTTCTTTATTAAAAAAAATAAATTAAAACTTTAACCAGGGTTCAAGCAACAAAAGGTAATCTGCTGTTACTGAGAGAATGGGTAAGTAGATTTAGATACCTTCTATTTTAAGGAGGCAGTGCACATGGAACATTGCAAATCCAGTGTGATTTACTTCTAAGTCAGTATAGAATTGTCCTGCACTTTTCTGATTAGTGTGCCTCGGACCCTAATTTTTGAATGTAGGCTATTTCTGTACTTGAGGATATGACTACCCTATCTTTTTCTGAATGCCAATTCTGATACTCTTTTTGGGTATTGGGTTCCAGTATTGATAGAAAAGCCTGAGAATGATAGGACTATCAGTATGATATCTGAAACATAATTTTCAGTAAACAAGAACAGTTTTGTGCCATGTTTTCTTGAGTGGTAAGTATTATCCTTGTAGGTCATTAGAAAGGAAGAATCATGTTGGGACTTGCTTTGCTTTTGTTGGCACCTACTTTGTGCTGGAATCCATGTAGAATCCATCTACAGAGAACTATCCCAGGTTGAAAGTCAGCCAGCTTCCTTACTCCTGGTGGTAGAGTTGCCAGTTTTTCCACACAACAATATGAGACAGTTCTCTCAGCTGCCAAGCAAGCTCAAGACTTGCCAGGACACATGGGGAAGACCTGTATAAGGCTTACTTCATATGTCACTTTCCTGCGTCGTCTGGATTGTAGAGTCAAGAAAAGAAACAGTGCGCATCAGCCATCCTCACAGCAGACAGACATCTGGGAGCCCTAGCAGGTGGGGAGGTCTTGAAGATAGCAGCAGCCTCTTCATGCTAGGAAAAATGTGTACATAATTGTGTGAAATATGCTGTGACTATTTGAATATTTGACCTCAAGTAAACATGACAAAAACTATGTATGCACATTACTAGATATTCAAATATGCTATCAAGAAGACAGCTTTTGCAGTACTGAATGAATTCTTTTATTTGAAATAAATATATCTTTGTACAGTCCTTCTACATTTGTGAGTTTGACCTTCACGGATTTGAATATTTGCAAAGTGCATGCATGTGTCTACCCATTCTCCTTCTCCCCTTCCCTTTCATTTTACTAGTCTCAGAGAAAGAAGGCAAGCTCAGACAAAAGACAAGGAAATGCTGGGGGGAGAGGCACATGCATGCCTTCTTTCTCCCCTCTGGAGTTCCTCCCTCCCGTTCCCTTGCCTCTGATCCCAGTATTGAGAACTCACACAGAGGCAAAAGGCAAGGGAATGATGGGGGGGGGCTTGCACAAGAACTCCTCCTCCCTTTCCTTTGCCTCTGTTCTCAGAATACAAAAGACATGGGAATGGGAGGGGGTGGCAGGGAGAGTTATTCATGGTTTTTCCATTTTTGTGCGGGTTCTGCACCCTGAACCCACATGAAAGTGGACGGGCCACTGTACTAAAATAACATATATAAGAAATACAGTCAGTCTGCCTGGTGATTTCTAAGCAGACCAGAGGTCAACAAGCTATAGTTGGACTTCCTAGTGAAGTTTTATGGACTACTAGCCACCTTTGAGGTCTTATTGATCACAGTTTCAGTGGGCCTTCCTTCTGTAATATAGTAACCTAAGAATCTAGGGTAGTATTAGTTCTCCAAGTCTCTGTCCTAGGCAAACTGGAAAGAAAGCTTGTTTCAGTAGCTTTGGGAAAATGACAAAGCAGCTGCTTTCAAGATTGCGCAGATTGATCTTCTTTCTGTTAAGTGCCAAAGAACAGTATGGGGAAACTGAAGAATTTGCCCTTATGCTCTCTGCCATCCCATTCTGCCTTCTGAGTGAATCCTGTTTACAACAGAAATGGATGAGAAATTTTCTCCATCATAATATTGTTGGTTTGTGTGTTGTTGTTGTTGTTTACAGATTTGCCTATTTCAAATCTTCTGGACTCAAACACAAATTGAGATGAAAATGAGGGTTAAAATTATATTACATTTCTGAGCATAGGACACACCCTGCAAAAGGGAGAAATGCTTTTGACAACCTGTGTCTGTGTTGAAAATGCACAAGGGAAAACATATACGATTCTAAATCATACATAAGCACAATCCATAAATATGCATGTGCAACCATAACGCCTACATGTGATTACTGTGGGAGGGAGTTTATAGAGAATGGAAAAGTGGAAAATCAGAGAACCATGAGGAGTTCAAGCTTTGTAAATCTGCACATCCTTGCTGTATAGACAATTAAATGATAGCTAAGAGTGGCTGAAAAGAATCCTCTTGTTCAGTTCTTCTTAGCAGGCAAACCTCAAAAAAAAGAAAAGTCCCTCAGGGGAGGAAGGAATTACCATGCAAATTTGCCTTTTTTCCATCAGTTTTATTTGAACCTTGCTATTTCTGTTTCTTCAACTGTAAAATTCCAAAAGAGTGCTACCAAGTAGAGAAGCCCTGAGGGAGAGACATCTATCCACCCTTACAATTCTTTCCAATTCATTCAAAAATTGGGGGGTGGGGGAGGAATAGGAGGCCAGCTGTAGCTTACAACAGGCTGAGAGTAGATTGCATTCACAACTATGGAATACAGACTCCGTCTACCAAATTTCCACCCCCCCACACTTTTTTTTTAAAAAAAAGGTTGATTAGGGAGACAATCTCACTTGCCATGATAGAAGATTTTCTCACATCTTCCTCACTAGTGTATGGGTTTATTGGAAGCTAACAAAGACATTATTGCTGATAGAAAGCCTGTTAGATGCCTGTAGTTTTGCTTCTTTACATATTGATGTCCAGTGTGAGCATATGCTTAGGAATAGTTCACACAGTGCTTTTTGTCATCTGTGCAAGCCAAGTTGAACCTACACCAAGTATGTCATCATTTGAAGGAAGGTAAAATAGTGGTTCCTGGGGTGGCAGACTTTGGCCATTTCTGTTATAGTGCTATTATTCCACTTACAACATCCTGTGGAATCCTGGGGTTTGCAGTTTGGGGAGGGGCATTTATAATTCTCAGCAAGATAGTAATAGACAACTTAAACCCTAGTTCTGCTGCTGAACATGCCTGTTATTTGCCCTTTATTTAAGGAAAAGCATGACTTTTCTTTGCGGAAAACATGTATAATATGATCTGGCTCATATCATCATAGAGGGGAACTACTAGAGAAAGACCAGCAAGTGTGATGCCAAAATGAACATAGTTATAGGTATGTGTGGAAGCAGAGGACCTACCAGGGTAGCATGATCTCAACTGTTCCATGGGCTCTGGCCTCTGGAGAAAAGGAAACCAGCTGCTGATCTCACTTAAAGCCTCTGCACGAGCTATGTGGTGAGGAGACCAATGAAAGAACTCTAGTGAACTCTGAAAGAGGGAAAAGACAGAAGCTGCAGGCTAAGAGAGTCTTCTTTAGACCTGAGCACCAGAGTTTGAATAAGTTCAAGGAAAGGGGTGAGTAACCAGTAGATTGACGCTTATCTTAGCTGCCTAGCTGGGAAGGTCCTTGGAGAAAGAGTTGGGAGTCCAGAGAGAGGCAGGGAGGGAACTGAGGACATGGCCCTGCTACCCATGTGAAAGGCATATCAAGAAACCACTGAATAGTGGGCTGCAGATAGCTAAAGTGAAGCACTCTTTATGCAGAGATATTCTTGGCATTGAATTGCATGGATTGGCAAAATTCTGCTGCCTCCTTGAGACTCTAGCAATACCGGACTATCTCAGCTTAGGCTCCTCATCCTGCAACCACTTAATAGGGTCTTGCCAAGGCCTATATGCAGAAGATACTTACCAGGGGCTTGTGCTGCATTCTTTTTACTTGGCAGAGGACATGTTGAATTTACCCGAGAGGCTCTGTGTGCGTTTGCAAGGTCATGAAGGCAGGGGTGTTTGATGTGCCATTTCGTATGGAGGATGCAGATCCCACAACAGTATGTGATACCTTTATTAAGGCTGCAGAAGTATAACTAAGCTGAGGAAAAGCTTTTAAGTTCCTCCAAGTGAGGTCTCCTGTTAAGCGAAATGGGATGTCTACCTCAGAGGGTAGACTGCCTAGGCAGTGACTCACACTAGCCTTTCAGTCCTGGCTAGTGTCCCCCACCTCACCCCCTGCTGATCTTTAAGAGAGGCTCAGTCTCCAAAGGTACCAAATGCAGAGCTTTCCAAACTTTTCATGTTGGTAACAGACTTTTTGGACATGCATCATTTCGCAACACAGTAATTCAGTTTTACTAGCAAACCAGGAAAGGGGCCCCCTACCCAATCCTGGCTCGCTGCCATTGCCCTCACCAAGGAAAGACTCTAATGAGGGTGGCAGCAACAGGAAAGGCAGCCCCCCAACTGATCCTGGCTTGCTTCTGTTGCCTACACTGAGGAAAAACCCCAGTGAGGACAGCAGCAGTGGAAAAGGTAGCCCCTCCTACCTGATCCTGGCCTGCTGCTGTCACCCTCACTGAGGAGAGACCCTAGTGAGGGCAGCGGCAGCAGGACAGGCAGCCTCTCTTCCTAATCCTGGCTCGCTGCTGTCACCCTCACCAAGGAAAGACCCTACGAGGGTGATAACAGCAGGAAAGGCAGCCTCCCTACCTGATCTTGGCTCGCTTCTCTTGTCCTCACCAAGGAAAGACCCTTGTGAGAGTAGCAACAGCTGGAAGGGCAGCCCTCCTACCTGATTCTGCACTGCAACTGCAATAGCAGTAGCGGGGGAGGCTCGGTGGGGGAGTCTTTCTCAACTCATGGAGGTGGCACACCTAGGCACTTCAGGTGACACACTAACATGTCGCAACACACCATTTGGAAAGCCCTGACCAAATGTCTGGCTGTGCTATATCCTTGTCCAGAGCCCTTTCACACTGCAAATTTATAGCACTATATTCCAATTTAACTACCATGGTTCCATCCTGTAGAGTGCTGGGATTTTTGTTGTTAGCTTCAATTTATGGTGACCCTATGAATTAGAGATCTCCTTATCACCTTATCATCAACAGTCTTCCTTAGGTCTCACACACTCAGGGCTGTGGCTTCCTTGATTGAATCTATCCATTTGTAATGTGTCCTTCCTTTTTTCCTACTGCCTTCCACCTTACCAAGAATTCTTGTTTTCTTTAGTGAATCATTTCTTCTCATGATATGTCCAAAGTAGAACAATCCCAGGTTAGTCATATTGGCTTCTAGGGTGGGTTCCGGCTTGATTTGCTCTATGACCTATTTATTTGTCTTTTTAGCAGTCCAAAATATCCATAGAACTCTTTTCTAGCTGCTACACTGCCTCTCACTCATGCCACTTTCTGCTCGGCAGTAAATTGCCATGTTGGGCTGCTCCAGGAGCTTAAAATATGGTTGGAGGTGGTCACTGCATGTTTGGTAGAGAATTCAGACCCCTAGAACAACCAACAAAGTGAGTTATACAGCCATAGGTTTGATTTGTGCTTTGGTGAGTCATTACAGCCTGTCCTATGGCCCTCCACATGTTGCTGAACTCCAGTTACAATCAGACCCAGTCAGTATGCCCTGTTGTGGTCAGAAATTATTAGAGCTGGAATTCATTAGCACTCTGGAGAGCCACAGCTTCTCTGCCTTGGATCTTAACACCTGCACAGCATCTTATAGTACAATCCCATGTACTCAGAAATAAGTCCTATTGTGCTAACAGTTTATTTTGTACTAATTATATTTTAGCGTGGTTACAAACTGGGACAGATATCAGACTTTCAGGACTGAGCATCATATCCAGTTTTTCCATTTTTCTACTGCCCACTCTCCACTTGTTATTATGCTAACCCTTCAACACGAAGAACTCTAAAGCTTTAAGACATTTTAGTTGTTCCTAGTAAAAATATTATCCTGCCGTGGGTCAAATCTGGTGAATACCTGATGTTGGCGTGAGAATAGTGTTAGTTATGTTTTGTTTCAGCATAAAAATGTCAAACAGTGCCTGCCTCAATCTGAGAAGAAGGTCACATTGTCAACTTGTGATGTGACATGCATCAGAATAGAGGCAACAATCAGAGTCTGGTCACTCAGGGGGAAAAAAGTCACACAGATTCTAGCTTTGTGCCTGCCCAACTATTACTGTAGACGACACAAGCAGAGAAAATTGTACAAATATGTCTTGACTCAACATGGACAATCAGAGCTATTTTGCCAGATAAACTTTTGCTGTGACAGTGTTAGACAGCTTACTGAACACCACAGGCAGCCAACCAGGTAACATTTGGAATTAAATTACCTCCTTTTACCATCATTTTGTTTGGCAGCTGATGGCCAGTGGGAGTAGCAGTTTTCTGCTGGACACTCTATTGCCATGCTGACGTGCATGATTGTGGAGAACTGGGACACTTTCTACTAGTAGAAATACAAATTCTTACTTTGTATTGTACTTATAATCCACACTGCTGCTCACATCACAGATTGCTTCCTGATTACACACAAAACAAGAGCCCAGCTGCAGAGAATATGATCCCTGCCTTGGCTTTTTTCTCCCTCTTCCTTTTTATTTTTGTTGCAATCTGTGTGAAACAAGTAGTGTTAGGTGCCCTCTTAACAATCCTGAACTATCTGTTGATGGGTTTGTCTGTTTGCTTGTTAACTCACCACTTTATCCATATCTGTATAGTCCCAGGAAGACAAAAGAAGGATTTTGTTTGACATATAGTCCTGTCTCATCCCAGAAGGAATACGTTCTGCTTCAGGGATAAAAAGGTTATTTGGAAATATTTGTAAATGGTCAAAAAATAGGTTTATTGAGTTTAGGAAAACCCTGATGAAGAAAATCCTAGAAAGGCAAGAATTCTTGTAGTTCAGAATATATTCTATGTAAAAAAGAAATGAATATTTGTCTGCAGAAAATCTCATTTATTCCTATAAAATTGCATGGCTTTTTAAATGCAGATAATGACATTTACTGTGTACTGTTTCTGCACAGAAAACATTTCTGTACAAAAATATTTGTAAAGTGCCATGTACACTGATGCCATTTGCAGAGCAGGAAGTTGTTTTCTGAGCAGAAATGTTATTTTCACAGTGAGGAGAAAATTAGTAAAATTAGTCATTCTTGCCTACAAGGCCAAGGTTTATGACACTTTACATGCCTATACTGTTTCTGGGTCTAGGAACTAAATGGATAGTTTGGAAGCATTGACCATGTTTTCTGGGGATTTCTGGATCTTCTGATCCTAAGTAACTTTTCAAAGCTTTGAACCTGTAGAAAAGAAGACAAATTATGTTTGGAATCCTGTATGGCTCAGCATAGAATAATAGCTCCACATGCAGACTCATATGAGGGTGAGCAATATACCTTTCCCAGACTTCCGATACAGCCTCTGAAGCCCTCTCTCCCACCGCCATTCTCTGTCTCATGCGGAGTGGGCAAGACCGGAGAAGTGTCTGGCTAAATACACATAGCCACATGCAGAATGATTATATCTGTGCTGTAATCTAGACTAGAGTCCTTTGGAAGTTTTCAGTCCTGCTGTAATCATTTTTCTTCTGTCGGGGGGGGTGGATAGGCAGATGTTTCTCTGATCCTGTCCGGTCTCCATGAAACACAGAATGACCACAAGGGAATGACCACAGAGGCTGTATGGTAAGTTGAGGGGGGTGAGTTTGTGTGCTGCATAAGGAAGAAAGGAATATCAACCTCTGCAGCACCCAAAAAAGGACATACACACATGCAAGGGGAACTCACATGTCTGCAGGCCAGCAACAGGATTCCAGCCTATCTCTGAGCCTATCTCAACAAGCCCTACTGCTCTCTTTCACCTAGGCTGGCTGCTAACAGAAAAGAGGACTGTATGTGAGCTATAAATATAAAGATGCAGCTACGTAAGTGATTGCTCTGATTTAACTAGAACTTGAATATAACATGACTGTGATTAAATGACCTTTCTGCCTGTGTAATCTGCTATTTAAATGCTAACCACTGATGGTCAGCCTCACAGCAGTGCTCTGCTTTACCTTTGGGTAGTTCTTTATCTTTGAACCAAACTTTCACCGGGCAGTCCTTCAAATAAAGGATATATTAAACAGGGAACTGTCTTTTGTCAGCCCATCAAATAAGACATAAGGGGATCCTAGCTTCAGGAGAGCTGGCAGATATCTTTTCTAAACTTTGTCAAGACTCAAGTAGGTATAATGTAGGGCTGTTAGCCCACAATTACCCATACTGACTGAGAGTCAATTACCTTCTCTTCAGATTTCACCCCATCTTTAAGCTGTTTTCTGTATCATGTCCTCTTCTTGCTGCTCCTTTTATAGTCAATTTTGTAAGTGTGAGGAAAGAAACAGAATACTATACTGCATCCTACTAATTTCTTAAGCAAATTTATGATCACTTTTTGAAAACTATGCAATACTTCATGGAGTGTGCTATCCTGATATACTTTTTTATGTGCTACAGTACCAGTCTGTCTGTATGGATGCTTACAGACAAATGACTCCTAGGGCTGCTGGTCCAAAGATGCTGTACAGCTGTTATATCATCCTCTTCTTAAATAATTTTCATTGTTAAGGAAAATGATGAAGGAAGTAGCAGGAAAACACACATATATTAGAGTCAACAGTGGGCACTTTTGGACAAAGCTTTTACTGTTAATTGTACTGTCTCATTTATGAAAGTTTATGATAAGTCCAAATCTTGCCATCTTCTGATTGCAGTCCTCCCATGTTTTCCAATTATTTCTTGCACTATTTTTCATTACCTTTAAGGAAATAACATGAAAATAATAGGAGGTCTCTGTCTTAGCACCAATATCTGCCCCCCCACTTCATTAAACTCAATTAAAGAGGCAGAAGAACTGCACAGTAGTAGTCTCACCTGGAAACACACTATATGTGCCAGTTGATGGCTCATATCAAATTCGTTGCTGGTGCTAGAGCAGTGCTACTTGAAGTGGCAGTCCATGGATCAATGCTGGTCCCTGAGTTATCACTGCTGGTTCCTAGAGAGAAGAAAGAAAGAAAGAAAGAAAGAAAGAAAGAAAGAAAGAAAGAAAGAAAGAAAGAATTATAGCCAATGGGTACAAATAAGCTGTCAATCTCTGGAAAATTGCGGGGGAAGCTACCAATCCACTATATCAAATAAGAAGCACTGTGCTAGATCGTGTAGGAGACAGCTTTTGGGATAGCTGAATATCAGCTTCCTTACCATGACAAATCTGGCATCTTTATTTAAATTTATGTTGTAACCCTAGATCCATATACCTGGCAGTAAGTATCACTGAAGTCAGTGGGATTTACTTCCACTTAGACATGCACAGGATTGCACTGTCAGGTAAACTGAGGACCTTCCTGCTTTGGAGAGTCTGGAAATTGCATTAGTATTATATGACATGTGAAATAATATATGCATATATTTGTCAAACCATTTTTTTAAAAATCTACGTCCTAAGTAACAGAGAAATGTACACTCAGAAGCAAAGGTTTTCAAATCTCTAGATGTGGTAGCATGCCCTTTGGATGAAAGGTTGATGAGTTGAGCGAATCATTGAAGCATCTCTTGTTTCTGTTTCTGATCTCCATGGTTCCATGGCTTTGCTTTCCCCCTTTTCTAAGTAAAAATAAATTGCTTCTTTCCAAAGCTGTCAATTTCCTGTTACATTCCATTAACCTGAAAGGATATTTGGGGATGCAATTGGTATTGAATCTGGTCAGCTCATGCACTCCAGTGACCAATTTTGTGCATATCAAAGCAGTAAACTGGCTTCTCAGTTATCCAGTAGCTCTCCTGGAAAACATGGGGTCTATTTGGCTGGTGATAATATGCCTTCATCATTCAGCATTAGCTAGCTAGACACTGAAAGTACTGATAGTTGTGCCGTCCATGATAATCTTGTCTTGTTGCCATACACTCACATATGTTCCCTTATGCTGGCAATTGTACTTTTTCTGTCATTTCACAATGGATATATTCACTTCATGGTTGCACAAGCAAAATTCTGCCTGCATGTATAATCATTATAGAAACAGTTATGCGCCCTAAGCCATCACAGATTGACGAGTAACACTCTGATCTTTCTTAAATATTTCTTTGCAATATGATTTTGCCATTGCAGAACAGAAGTATCATTGATATAATTTCATGTACAGATCAATTGTAAATATCACCATCTGCTATAAGGGTGGCATAGTACAGCCACAGTAGGTGTTGATTTACACTGTGCTATCCTGGTATATGAACTCAATCCCTTTGTGTTTGACTACAGCGTTTGTCATATTCAAGCAGCCTGACAGATGGAAGTTACAATGCAAAGCAGACACAAGATTGGGAAGACTGGCCTAATAGTAATATAACAGCCTCCAACAACCTGGTGTCCTTTGATTATTGTGAACTTTGAGTCCTACTATTCCTAACAATTGTCATGCTTCCTGTGTGTGATGGGAGTTATAGTAGAGTACACCCAGATGGAGATTTAGGCTAGCTGTTCCATTAGATTTCAGAACTCTGCTGTCAGACAGCTTTCCAAATCCAACCCTGGGGCTATTGTATATCAAAGATCTATATTACAAAAGCATGTCTCATACAAAAATTGGTTCTTATGCAACAGTGATACACTTATAAAATGAGATCTCTAAATGACCATGAAGGCCTTTTCAATTGAAGAAGCACAGCATAATTACTTGAGCCAAACACATTTTCTGCAGAAGTGTAAAGGAAATAAAATCAGCAGGAGAAAGACAGGTCACCTGTTGCCCTAGGCAAACCACTTGAAGCTGCCAATAAAATATTGATTTAAGTGGCTTGGCTTTCAAAATAAGTGGAGGTGTGTGTGAACAAATCTACATGGAAAAAATAGAGTTTGCTAAAATGATACTACCCAAGAAAACAAAAGTTGAATATAGCTCTGCCAAGGACCTAAGCCCCTATATTAACCAAAATAACCATATTTTTGAAGTTTTCATGATTTATAAATTTAGCTGCTTGCTTTCACCGACTTCAATCTTAATATAGTTTAATTTAATGGAAGTACCTGAAATTAACATTTCCCATTCCTGCCTTCTATAGTCACCTGTGATCTCTAAAAAACCTTCCAGGAGAGTCATGGCATCCCCCTGAACAATGTGCGATGGGATGCAAATGTACTGCCAGGGGTGTGGGGAGGAGGAGGTTGCCCATAGGCTTGGGGGTTAAGATAAGTTCAGAAATTCATCTATCTCCTCCTTCCAGGAGGTGGAAACATACTTTTTGAAACCATGCGTTGGATGCAACATTATGGAAATAGTAGCCAAGAAGATAACTTTTCCAAACTTTTCCTTCTTCCCTCAGCAGTCCCCCTTGTTCACTGCTGATTACTTAGAATGGCCTAACAACACTATGGACATCCATTTTAGGTAATGGAAGTGATGAAGGGGTCAGGAAACTGTCCTTCCAAGACATTTCAGAGTTAATTGAGTATTGAAGCCACTAAGACAAGTTTCTGTGCACTTTGGTAGAAGTTTCAGGAAGCAAATACAGTCCTGTTCACATACAGCTCAGCAACTCATACAGTGCAGTGTGAAAATGGCCATTAAAACCTACTACTGTGCAACACTGGGAGTCAAGCTTTGCTTTCCCCTGCTGTGCAGAATCTGCTGTTGCTGGTACTCCTGCCATGCAGCGAGAAAAGCACATTGAATGCTGACCTTTACATCATGCTGAAAATGCAACTGAAAATATGAGCCGCACAGGCATGTGATGGATAATTGTGTGTGCAAAGCAGACAGGCAGTACATTGGGCAATTTTATCCACACCAGCAGAGTCTCTTAGAAAAGAGAGCTGGGAAAAGTTATTTTTTGAGGACCCCCCCCCAGCATGGTCATTCAGGGAATGACAGGAAGATTCTGGGAGCTGAGTCCTAAAGAAAGGAACTTTTCCAAACTATTAGTTTTGCTCTTAGTTGATTTAGTAAAATTGCTCAAATCATGGAAAGAACCACTTCATACAAGCAATGGAGCTCCTATACTTTTTGCCCTCAGCCACAACCATGGTCAAAATCATGCACAGTACTGCATTAAGGAAGCAAAAGGAGAATGGGCACAGGTGTTGCAGCCATGAAGAAAGTAAGGCACTAGAGAAACATGTTTGTTTGCTTGCTTGCTTTCTGTGCACTCCTGGAAGAAGTGCAGCTGCGCACCAGTGTAGTGCCCTAACAAGATTCAGGCCCCATTTTCAGCCTAAGATGAGAGGTAGACTTCAATCTTCCCTGTTGAGAGAAGAGATAATCAGTTTATCAAAGCAGAAAGTGACAGCATGGCTCTTTACCCAAGTGAGGGAGAAATTGTCACTTGTCCTTGCACCATGACACTGCAATGTTCACAAGAGGGAGAATATGTGAAAGTGTGAGTGACAATCAATATTATGGTGACTCACCACCAGTTGTGCCATCTAAAGCTAATACCCAAATTGGAGACAATCAAAGGTAATCCATAAGGTAGGGATTGTATTAATTTAAATTGTGAATACTCTGAATACTTCCAGACAAGGATTTTATGATACCATCACCTTATCTCATTCACTAGATTTTATGGGGACATCACACAGTGTCAATCTCAATTTGTTGACCCGTGTCTTCTTTTTCTTCACTGAGGTAAATTTTAAGGAGAATTGAATAAGCATGGTAAAACAAACATAACCTTAAAACATATAAAAAGAAGCAACAATCTTTAAAATAGTATTTGTAATGAGGCTACTTTTAATAAATTCTCTTCCTTGTCTTTCTGTCTGGTTCTATTTCCTTTCCTTTACTATTTTCATACTGCATTTCTGAAAATACACAGTTTCTTGTGAATTACAGCAGGCCTCAGCTTAAGTTCAAGTAAATGACCAAAAGCATTTGCAGATCAGCACCTTTGGAGTGTCTAATTCTCTCATTTTTGTGTGCATGTGTGTGTGCTCAAATTCTTGTCTTCTATTTGAAGCTATTGTTTTGCTTTTAATTACCCATTGGCTCAATTAGCCACCCATAGAGTAGATAGGTAATGAGAGGGAAAGCTCATTGCCCCCACTTGTGTTTTTTGTTCTTGACTGCATGCAGCAAAAAGATTAGCTGACTCTGCAGAACTGTCTGGGTTTTGTGTGTGTGTGTATATGAGAGAGAGAGAGAGAGAGAGAGTTGACTATTTCATTTCTCTTGAGTATATGTACAGGGTGAGAGGCTTTGATTCAGAAAGGCATGGGGTAGAGGAAATGCTTCAGAAACCCAAAGAATAATGTTACAGAATATATCTAAACAACAATACAAAACTAATAGAAAGATGTGAAATTGGCAGAATTGCTAAATTGTACGTGAAGGGATATATTCTCTTCCCAAGAGAAAGCAGTTATAATTCATGGACTGGTGCTGTTTGGAGTTGGTTTGGGTTTTTTCCATCCATGTTATTTGTATAGAGCTTTCTGGCCCATCTGCGTATCCATTCCTCTTGTTCAGCTGGCCGGCCAGGGTTGAAATGGAGCTCTCACACCCAGCTTCAGTTTTGCAGCTGTTATTCTCTCCTGGCTGCATCCCTATTTCTCTGAAAGGGAGGAAGGCAAAGCCAGAAACTGTAAGCTGCTCCTCAAATCATCCCCTTCGTATCATCTTCCTTCCTTCCTTCCTTCCTTCCTTCCTTCCTTGCGGTCTTAGTTATTTGGACATGTAGTGTTAGCAGAACACCAAGAAATATTTCTTTTCTGAATGACATTTCACATAATCCTCCAGCCAGAATGACCAATTGGCTAGGAATCCAAAAAACTTCCCAAGCTCTGAATGTTACTATTAATAGTCAGTGTTGAATATAACTGACATGATCTAGCTATAGCTATAGATATATAGATATAGATAGGGCAGAATTCCATTGCACCAGCTAGATGTTTGTGCAAATGTGCAGGGGTTCACAGGCATATTGCTTCTTTTTTATCTCTCAGCCTAGCACATGTGCCAAGTAGTTATCTCAGTTTGGACAGACTGGCTGGAAGGTAGAGAAGTATTGCAGAGGGAATGTGGGCATTAGTCAACACTGGCATAAGCCAGGATTTGAGCTTTAGGCTTAGCACAAGTCACCAGCATTGGGGAAAACAAGACTGGTCTGCTTAAAGCAGAGTCCTTTCTCTGCCAGAATGTTGAACCTTCTTCTGAACTACAACTCCCATAATCCCTCACCAATGCTGGCTGAGCATTTCCAGCACTTGTAATCCTGAAAATTTACACAATCTACCCAAGTCAACATAACATAACATCTACAGTGCCTAAGACAGAAAATTCCACAAATACCTCTCTTTGTCCCTGATAGTATAATTATGCAAAAAGAATAAATAAAATAATTAACTATTTCCTGCCCGTTTGTGACATCTTTCGTGACATTTGCTGCCTGAGACAATCACTTCATTCTGCCTTATTGTAGGCTGAGTGGCAGACCTGGTAATAATTCTACCTTTCTACTTGTTGTTTTGTGCCAAGTTGTTTCCAACTTACGGCAACTTATGGCAATCCTAAGGCAAACCTGTCATAGGCTTTTCTTGGGGCTGAGACCGTTGATGTGCCCAAGTCACCCAGTGGGTTTCCAAGGCTGAGCCTGGTCTCAGTTCAGTGCTATAACCCTGAAGACCACAGTTTGATTACTAGTCTTTTCTAAAACCCATATAACCCAGTTTCAGCTGGCTGGGCTTCAAAAGTCGGAGTCTTTACACCCCATCTCCTTTTCTTTCAGAGGGCACTAAACTAACTTTGCCAATATGTAAGATCGTTGAATGTGGATAACACGTAATTGAAAGCAAACCTAGCATTCAACAATTTTAAAGTTAATCCATTAATTTACTCTGTGTTATTTTGCCTCTCTGTATTACAACAACTAATTGCAATATGAAAGTGTGGCCTTCTGATAGATTTTTCAGGTGTGGTTTACAGGCTTCAGTTGTGGACCAGATCATTTTTCTTACCTAATAACATCTATAAGGAAGTCGACATTCTAGACAATAGCCACCCAGAAGCACTTTAATGACAAATTATTTGTCTTATACCTCCACCTACTGGTGAAAAATGTATTATAACATAGCTAATCTTTTGGATATAGTTCAAAACACTGCTTGGGAAAAATCCACTTTTTAAATACTGAAGTCAGATATAAAGTGCAAACCTTATTCAGAAAGGACAACCAGTTATAAGTTGTCCAAACAAATCAGCCAGTGTTATTAATAAGCTAGTAAACTGAAACCTAGATCTGTTTCTTGGTTGCTAAAACTAAACTCCAGCCAATAGGGAAGTCAGATGGAGGCAAGTACATGGAAACCATAATGAGGATGCAATAGGACTATGCCATTTCCTAGGCTTACTCCATGCAAATATAATGGGTTAAAATGTGTTCCTATTCAGATCTGAAGCTACCATATACTGAGTCAAACTCTTGGTCTGCTTGACTGGTTTCATCATGACAGCAGTGTCTCTCCTAGAGAATAGAATCTTGGTGCATATAAGCCTTAAGTAACCTTGAATATAAAACAGAAATGTCAGTAATACTTGTCCTTAACACAGTTGATCTATACAGCCTAGGGGTGGAAAGAATTTTTGAAAATATTCCAAAAAATTCTCAAAAAATAAGGGTTGTGATTCTGTATCACCTATTTAGCTACATAGCCCCTTAGTTACTAAGTAGTGTCCCAGTCCAAACCCCCACACCCTGATTTACAAGGTATAACACCATCCTGTGAGTGATCTCCAGTCCAATAGTCAGAAACAGGGTCAATCAGAATCAGAGGAAGACATCAGTCAACATTTCCCAGTTAATAGAAGAACAGATCCCTGTTGCTTGCAGTGGCTGCTGCTCAGCAAAGGTGAGAATTGGGAGACTTTCACAGTCCTTATGCCTTCTCTAAACTAGTGAATACAGAGGTATCATGATTATAGAGCAGTTACAAATGCATAACTCTAGGTTATGCATTTGTAACTGCCTTTGTGAATTCCAGACATGCTTCCTGAAATATTAAGAAACCCTGATAAGAAGAATGCACAGTTTTAAAAACTTTCAATTGGAAGAAAACTGCTAAAATTACTCATTACTTCCTTCAAGATGAAAACTAGTGAAGAATTACATCCCTAAATTACTGTCAAGTGAACAGCTACCAAAGATGCTTGGAAGATAAGAGTATCAATGGCATTTGTCATGACCCCTTTATATTACGGTGGGCCCTCCATATGCGCAGGGACTCTCATCCCATGATACCTAATGGCAGCAATGTTCATGCAGATACGTCAGTGCATCCACATGCATGTCACTACCATTTTAGATATAGGACATGATGTGATCATGTTGGCTTAAAATTGCATATCCAGAGACCAGAGGTAAGGAGGGGCTACTGTATGGCCAGGAGTGGTGTAAACATGACTCCAGATATCAGTTGATGGAGAAAATAACCAGAAGGCAACTATTGCATCTGTTCTGAAATCTCTGCACTGGCTGCAGTAAGCTTATGGGCCCAACTTAAGGTGCTAGTAGTGCTGTACAAAGTGCTACATAGCTCAGGGCCCAAATATCTAAATGTTGGTTTTCCCTGTGCTAACCTACCAGACACTTAAGATCAGCTGCGAAGACACAGTTTTTAGTGTTAGCTCAGAAGACTCAGTTTTACCACACACCTAGGGCTTTCTTATTGGTAGCAGCACCCATCATTACAGGTCTAGGCCTAAGTCTCATTGTCAGGCAGTAAACTACTGAATAAATGGAATTTACCTATGGGTTTGAATTGTGTGTGTGCGTTTTCATGTCGCTGGTTGACTTGTGGCAACTCCATAAATTTCATAGGGTATTCTTAGGCAAGAAATAGTCAGATGTGGTTTTGCCAATTCCTTCTTCTGAAATATAGCCTACAGTACCTGGGTTGAATTACAAAGTACTAATTCATATATTCATATTCTGGTTGGAACTAACAATTGGAGATAGACCCTGGTTTCCTCCATTGCTCTGTCCTTCAGGCATGCTCTCTCTCTCGCTCTCTCATCTATCTATCTATCTATCTATCTATCTATCTATCTATCTATCTATCTATCTATCTATCTGTCTATCTATCTTAAAAAAGGGGGAGTATATACACGCACAAATACAACGGGAAACAAGTAAAGTAAATATTTTATTCATTGCTGTTTCTATTGTATTTGATTGGACATTTTTAATTGCTGATTTCAGATATTTGTAAGTTGTCATTTTAAGTATTTGTAGTGATACCAGTTGCAAAGTTATGGAAGTTATAGTTCCAAAAGTAGTATTTCAAAGCTGCATGAAAAACCTCAGTAATGATAGCTGTGGGACAAGTCGGTTTTCTGGTACCTAAAAGAAATGAAGACCTGCTCTTAATAAGGTTCATACCTAGAGGCAACAAATAGTAACCTGGTTGTGTACCTATGAGTATAAATGTGCTGTCTTAGGCCTAGCTACTGCTGCCCTTGATACCAGTGCAGATGTCAACTGTACTTAAAGGCAATATGGCATTGGTGTAAGGAAGTATGCAGATGATAAAGGTTTGCATGTCAATGGGCACAGCCGTGCTTGTGTTTATCTATACATTTATAGGCCAGTTCACCCACCATGCGTCTCCTGGAAAGTATGGCCAATGTGAATGCCAATATCTTGGGGAGGGAGTTTACCATTCTAAACAGCCTCTTTAATATTGATTGATTGATTGATTGATTGATTGTATCCATGAGTACAAAGCAACTGAACAGGGCATCTCCCTCTATATTAATTTAACAAACATAACCTATGAACAACAACAATTTGTGTGCAGAAATGGATTTCTGTTTATAGATCAGTTGAACAGGATATATATAGCAGGGGTGGGGAGGTAGCAACTGTATCTAGGGTCAAGGTAATATATCTAGGAATGCAGGTATCACCTACTGAATTAAAAACATGTCGTTAAGTTCTGCTCAACCCACCTTTTAATCTTCTGTGCTCCTTCCCAAGCAACAGAGCCATTTACTGGCCAGTGGAGTGGGGGGTGGGGGCAGCAGAGTCAGATCCAGGTATGTTTCAATAGCTGGACACACAGTAACAGGACTTCCAGAGGTCCTAGAGGATTATGTCATTGCTGTGCGTTGTGCTATAGGAACAGTTTTCCTGTCGAGTCCACCTATATAGAAACATAGCTGGATGCTGCTACATTGCTCCTGCATGTTCTCCACAAGCCAGTAAGAGGCCAGGTTGGGAAGAGGGGGTCCAACAGCTTAAAAGATGGGTTGGGGGAACGTTTGTCATGCTGCAGTTGACAGAGAATTCTGACTTCAGCAATGACCAAAAAAAAGGGAGTTGGACAATCACAAGTTGGGATTTCACTTTCGTAAGTCACTAACAGGATGTCAACCATTCATTTTCTTTATTTTATATTTTTTTTAAAGAATTCTGATTTCAGTCTGCCTTGAGTTAGTGTTTATTTCAGGGATTTAACATTTAATTTCTGTGAAAATTTATGGCTGCATTATGCCCTTTAACTTGTTGCTGGATGGGTGGAGAAAGAAAAAAATAAGAAGACTATATTTTTAGAGCGTGTATTTTATACCTATTTCACATTAATATTGTACAGTTATTTGAAGAAAGAATTACAGCCATTCATCTTGCTGAAGGCTCTGAGGTGGTGGAAACTTTAACACATTACACCGATGGCTCAGCGCAGATATTATCTTGCCAACTGGAAATGTGCTAGGGAGAATACTATTAGACGAGAGTGGTTCTGATAATGAAACATGCTATGAGACTCTGGCTCTCCTTGTACATTTTTAGTGTGCTTAAGTCAAGTGTGATGTTAACCAGAAGGTTGTGATTTGTTTCTTTACTTGCAGGAGTTCTTCTCTAGTTGTCCAAGTCAGCACTTTTACAAGGAAATCAGCACAGGACTGGCCAAACTAGATGATATGCTGGAGTGATCTTGAGTTGATGGGGGAAAAAAGTCAATGCAGGACAGCAGCATTATCACTCAGAGGGAGACTGAAGTCCAAGCCTGCTGGGTGATTTTAGCATATAAGTGTCGCTGTGCAAGCAGTGACCTGAACTACCATGGCTAAATCAGGATCCAGCATTTCACTTATCAGCACTACCCAGTCATATCAGACTCATAACACTTTAACTCTCATGGGCCCATGGACCATGCTAAGAATTGATTGGTAAGATACTTAGATTATCAAAGTAACCTAAGAAAAGAAGGTTGAGGATTAAATCAATTTAATTCTGTGGTTTAGACAGGGATTCAGTACTTTGGGAATTGTAGCCAGGGGCATATCTAGGGTGGGGTATGTTCTCTGCTCGCCAAAGGCAAGGGGTGCAAAAAAGCTGTACATGTAGCAGTGTGTGTGGGGGGGTAGGAGTTAGAAGGTGGGGGCACAACTTCCATGCTTGCCCTAGGCACTGTTTACACTAAATACGCCACTGATTATAGCTCAAGGAAGGGAAATGGACTAGAGCTCTCTAGCAGAGATTTCTAATCACCAGTCTGTAAATCCCAGGATTCCATAGCAGGGAGCCACAACAATAAAAAATGGTATTCAATGGACATAGTATTAGTTCAGATGCACCTTTGCAGTATAGAGAACCTTGTTTTCAATCCCCTGCCCAACAAAGCTGTGTTTCTCAGTGGTGAAACAAGACATGGCATTAATCTTATGACCAGGTTTTGCATGTTTGTTTTGTCTTTATTAAAGTGAAACTGGGAGACTGTGTGCAAGGAGGTAAACACTTTGGCCTTGTTGTGTCCCAGTCCATTCATTTCCTCCCAATCACACTTGTCTGGCAAGGGAGCTGCCATTCACTCTGTTAGTAATTAGAAATGTAGACACAATAACATCTCTGCTCTAGGACAGAGTATGGCCCTTTTCGCACCTTACCTCTGTCCGGTGTGGTCACACGAGGATCACGCGAGCAGCCTCTTCCTTGAGGCTCTCGCGTCCCCACCACTTCAGCTCCACAGGAGCTGCTGGCTGGCCAGCAAGCAACATGAAGACTCCGCCTTTTCCTTCTGCAGCGCAGCTGGGTATTTTTCCAGGCTGCGCTGGGGAAGGAAGCGCAAGAGCCACAGCTCTGGGTTTCCACAAGGACAGTAGGTGTGCATGGGGCCCTGGAGCGATGCATGATCGTGCACCATTTTCGGCTAAAAGCCAAAAATGGTATAGTGCGTGATTGGCGCCTGCCAGCCCCAGCAGCGTCGTGCGATTACAAGGACATTATCTGAAACACTCCTCGCAATCACACAACACTCCAGAGGCCCTTTTGCATGACAAATGCCATGCGAAAAGGGCCTATGAAAAAGCTGCCAGAATGCCCTCTTTGCTTCTCTACTTCTAGTACCCCCAACTTTAAAATTGTTTACTACTGCCTTTTTTTCTTTTTCTTTTTCTTTTTCTTTTTTGGAAGACAAAAAACTTCTCAGGTTGATTAGCAGCTAGAAAATAGTTTGAAAAAAGAAAGAATACATCAATCTTCTTTTGGATTTAAAAAAAAAATCAGTAGTGTTTTGGTTTGATCTTTTGTGGCACTATCATTTAGCAGTAGCTAATCCGGGCTTGCTACAAATGTAAAATGTATTACTGCTCTGAGATTCTGAGAATAAGAGCTTTGCCTGAATCACTGCTCTGGCTCTGCAGTTGTGTTAACAAGGTGTGGAATGGGATGTCCAGACCCTGAATACTACTTCAGACTTTCTTGGCACAGATCCACTCCATTACCGATTCACTCTTTTAAAATTCTGGCTTGCAGCACAAGATATGCAGTCAGTCAAGAGGAGAAAGTGTCCTCCAGGGAGTCGTCTGGCACTTTTAAGGAAATCGTTATTCTGTTTTTAAGGCTCTGGACCTGTGTTGCATTTCTTCCTGTGATTTCAAAAAGAACCACTTGTGAGAGAAGCTCTTTGGTTTATTAACTCCATCCACAGGCCTATCTTCCTTTCAGTTTGACCTGTCAGGAAAGGTCTTCCAAGGTGGCTTTATCTGATCTATCCACTTTTCTTCAGTACCTCTGACAGTAACTGAACTGAACTGAACTGAAGCACAAGGCAACTTCTGAAATGAAGAAATGTGGCTAACACCAATATTCACCTGAAGCATAAAAGGAAAATAGCTTAGACCAATGCTACCCAAATGGGGATCTGTGGATTGGTGTCAGTATTTGAGGCATTTACTGCAGGTCTATGGCAAGTTTCCAGGAAGAAAAGAAGCAGTCACAGCTAAAAGGCACAAATATGATGCCAATTCATAGTACTTTGGTGGGGAGGGGATTACCAATCCACCACATTAGACAGCTTCAGATACTATGACCTGGGAGATCTATTTAGCTCTAGTACATGGGACTAGCCACCCAACATGTCAGAAGAGAATGACATCAAAGATTTTAATGTGACCCTAGTATAAGAATGATTATATCCTTGTACTGTGATCAGCTTTTTTTTAAAAAAAATAAGCACAGAGACAAAAAACAGATCATTTCTGCAAAGTGGTTGGTACAGCTTCTTACTACCTTGTTCAGCATTTTCATTTTTTAGAGTGGTTATGGTGGTAGTACCACTGTGCTGTTCCCCAAAACAACTCAGTTTTATTTTTTATTCTACAAGTGTACCTGGCATAGCTCTTTGCCACCTCCAGAAACCCTATTCCCTTTATTCTGAAATCAAAGCTAGGACTGGTTAAACTTTAGTTAGGCTGTAAACTTGTAGTCATTGATCTAAAAACAAAGGCCATTGAACTGAATAGGACTTACTTCTGGATGTGCGTGTGCGTGTAGTATTGTGCCATCAGGGTTTGTTCAACAAAGCCAATTCAAGTTTATTCTGTGTTTTCAGAATACATGGACAAAAATTATTCCCAACTTGTGATGGACAAGTTTAAAACTCTCTGTAAAAATCTAGGAAGGTGGTGCACAGATCATGAAGAAATTACTTTATCTCAGGGCCCTGATCCACTCAGATCCCAGACCATAAAAGCTTGAAGGTCATTCAAAATGAATTAGAAGCATAGATGCATAAAAAATGTTTTATTGATTACATAAGATGTTAAGCAGAATGCAGCAATAAAACCAAAGGTGAAGGAGAAGTTACCCCCTTTTCCTTCAACACAGCTGCTTTTCACTGGGGTCCCCACAGTGAACTAGATGCAGTTCCCAATGGACCAGCTTCCTGGGCTGGCATATGGCTGATTCACCAGTGAGGATGACAAAAGAATTTGATTTTTCCTGATCTTCAAATATGTTCTATCCATTGTTCTGGAAAATGCTGATACTGCTGGAAAATGAGAGAGATTTGGTGAATCCCCCCATTTAACAGAGCATTAGTAATGCACAAACAGAAGTTTGAACAGCTTACCAGCCCTCACCTCAATCATCCTCCATGCATTTAACTCTAACTGAGAAGTAAACACAAAAACAGTTTAGTTAAAAAGTATATAAAAGTTTACTTGCAGATACTTGTGCATAATCTACACAAGTTCATCTTCTTGAAGAAAAAGATAAGCAATTATATGCTTGTACTGTAGCATCTTTTTAGAGCATTTCACACCACATGCTCTCAGGAGGGCAGGCATAAGGAAGAGAGAGAATAAACAGCAAGAAATCCCCTTGAGAACAAAGGATGCTTATGTGCAGGAGGAAGGGAGTGGGTGTGAACAAACAAACAGGAAGTTAATTTAGGTTTTGTCTCTAAACTTACAATGATCATGCAACCCAACTTAGCAGTGAATTCAAAAGGCATGCTAAGGTTGATATTCCCAACACTTTTTCAGGCAAAAGAGAGAAGACCTCCCTATCTAACAATGTCTCATTTGCCATTAACAAACCTTTAAAAGCCCCAGTATTTAACACCAAACTTCCTATGAATGCACCCAAGAAGAAAGCTCCATTGAACATGTTGGGTGTTAAATCCAATTAGAAGTACAAAGGATTGCATAGCAGAAAGAAGACCCCCGGTGTAGCACTGAACCACTACATGGGCTTTAGAGCTCCATTGGCAGCTCTTTGGAATCTGTGTGGGTTTGGCTGTGATCCTGTCTCATCCACATTATGAGTATATCCCTTGAACAATATTGTGGCAAGGCAAAGCACTAGAGAAGACACCAGCCGCTGTATGGGCACTGTGGTCATGAGATTCCCAGAAACAGCAGGAGCGAGCAGCAGAGCCTGGAACTACAGCTCTTCAGATCCGTCAGCGAGCATGGCAATTTTCCATGCTAAATGGGAGATGTTATCAATTCTAGCCCAAAAAACCAAACTTTTCCAGGCTGTGACGAGCAGGCTGATCTGTCCATTTTATACTCAGTGCATAGCCTTCTAATCAAATATTGCCATAATCACTCCAGCTGCATTCTTCTTTTCATAAGGGAAACCCATATTCTGCAAATTGGTCCTATATCCTTTCTTCACAGAGGGTGTTCCTGGATTCAGAGATCCCTGAGCATTCTGTATAGGTTTTTCACATCCCTCTTGTGATCATAACAATCTCTGTGGAGTTAATATAACATATTTGCAACACTTTGTAATGAGGTTGTTCCTCCAAATATCTCATAAACCTAAATTTCCACAATGGGGTGTTGCTATCATATCCCATCATTATATTGATAATGTGGAAAAGGAAATCAGGACAGACTGAGACTGATACAAAAGAGACACTACAGCAAGACACCTGGTGTTTTCTGCAATTAAAAACAAACACCAAATATAGAGAAATAGAACAAAAAGACCAAACCAATGAGTGCACAAGATCTGTGTTTTCATGCTGTTCAGTAATTCCATACTTATAAATAAGGTCCTAATACATTTGTTTGCTCTTTTTTTGGCTGAAATACGTGTGTGATTTAATCAGAAGTACCAGAGCATCTTTTCTTGGCAAGAGAAGTGTTATCTTCAAGTCCAAAAGAAATCTTTCTTTTAAAATTTACAGTAAAACTTTGTGCACTGCATTTCTATTTTACCATAGATAAAGTGGCTCATAAATGATAAAACAACATTAATTTTCTTCCAAAAATCCAAAACTTATCAAACTTGCTAATACAACTATTTAAAGAAGAAGAAAAAACAGAAAAAGAAAGCAGAAGCAGCAAACAAACATAACCAGTAAAATATTTTAAAACTATAAACCAGGGGTGGGCAATAGTAGAAGGAGTGAGGGCATTTTTTGCCCCTGCGCTCTCTTGAGATGGTAACATAGCATGCTTAACATTACCACAAGTGACATCACATCATTTATGTATTTTTTTAAAAAAGGATCAAGAGTGTCCTGAGCACAAGTCAGCAGGTGTCTATGGCAGCAGGTTGGTGTGTAAGAGCAGTCAAGAAGTCACTCCAGCCCAAGTCAAGATGCATGGAGAATCACAAGGGTGGTCTTTAGCCAGTCCAAAAGTTGTTTCAGCAGGTTAGAAGTCTAGATACATGAGCCAGCAAAGAATACACAGAAGAGTCCAAAATGTAGTCAGTCCAAGGTCAAGGCAAAACAGGAATGTGAGAGAGTACTGCTAGGTAACCAGATAAGATAGTTGTCAGTGCTAAGGCTGGGAAGCAATTGTCATGATATTTATGAACAGCTCCTTCAAGGTCACAAGTATCTCAAAGGTGCTAATAGGATCTGTGTTTATTACTTAAAGGGTAGGCTCAGCCTTTTTTTCTTCTGTCTCTCAATGAAGGACAGGGGTGTGCCATCTTCAGCATCTGCAGCCATGTTTTGCTAGAGAATAGGATCCCCCACTTCCTCTTCCCCCATCTCCATGGACTTAAAGAAAGGTGCAGCTTCCTCCTCTGCTCGTAATCTGAGTCCTCCAAGGGTTGAGTTATGACAAAGAGGTTTCAATGTGTATGAGGATCTGGAGGCATTCTACAGTGTAAACCTTTGTAGTTTGCAACAGTTTTTAAGAAATATTACCTAAAAATGGGGGATTGGAGGCTTTGGGGGCTCCCAACTGGGGAACTGTGGACCACACTTTCCCACCAAGCACAAATTAGGATAAAAATAGCGCATCACAACCACATTATTAAAATCCTTGGCTTTAACCTGGCATCTAAAATAATGTAGTCACCTTTCTAATTTCTCTGATGAGAATATTCCATGACGGGGGTGTCCCCACTGAGAAAGCCCTTTCCCTATTACTTCATGCCTGACTTCAGAAGGCTGAGGGAGTCTAGGTCCTCTCTTATATTTGATATTGGTTGATTTTGCACATATGTATGGAAAAAAAGCCATCCTTCAAATACCCAGGGTGAGATCTTGCATCAACTGCTATAACTGTGATGATGAAACTCCATTGTTGTAGTCATGTTTGATGGTACCTTCTCCTCTTTTCAATGTGGGAGTCCTCCCCACAAGCAGAGGGTATCAAAGGTGCTGAAGATTAGGTACTGGGAAATGACATTTCCATTACTCTTCTAGTCATGGGGTGCCTCTAGTATAGGCAGTTGGAAAGACCCTTCAGTGTTCAACCGCTGTCTCAATGTGGAGAGTACTGCAAACATCCACTTTCCAGTGCCCTGATCTGTAATGTCTCAGAAATCCTTCACCTGGGGAACTGACAGGCTGCAAAAGAGGGTTTTGAGGATCACATTTTGTCATTAACCACCATAACTCTATATCCCCAGCAGTTACCAGATCGTAAGTCTAAGGCCCTTTTCGCATGGTTTTTTTGTTGCTCAAGTGCCCCTTGAGCGTCACGCAAATGGGAGTGTCGCTCCGTACGACGCGCCCCCACTTGTGTGATGCTCACGAGGCTGAAGTGGGGCACGCGTGCATTTTTTGATTTTCGGCTTTAAGCTGAAAATGCCCCGCGCTCGCGCAATGCTCGCAGCACCCTCGCGCACTTACCTGCCATGCGGTGCGTCGGCGAGCCGGGCGGGTCGCGCTTTCTTCCTCCAGCGCAGCCTACAGCTCCCACATTGCCCTGCGGAAGGAAGGGCGGGGCGCTAGCGCTATGGTCACGCTAACAGGAAGCGACCTGCGTTAGGAAGGAGCGGGGAAGCAGAAGCGTTTCGGAGGAGGCTTCTCACATGAGACGTCCTCCCCCATCACACAAACCGGTAACATGCGAAAAGGGCCTAAAACAGGATCCTAGCCCAGTTTAGGGTTTTGAAAATGGAAACCTTCATTGTGTTTGGAAATAAAATCATAGCCCCTGCAGAAAACTGATGACACATGATCAAACTAACAAGTTACCATCAATAGTCTGGATGATTTGTTCTGTGCCAGCTTCTAACAATTTTCAGAGACATTCCCTTGTACTGCACAATACAGGAATCTAACTCAGTTGTGACTAAAATGGGGATAACTTTAGGCACAGAAAAAGTTTAATTATTTGCTAATAATATTATTACTAGCTAAATAAATAAAAGGTGGAAACACTTTGAAGAAGACAAATGGTAGAGATAGTTAAACAAAGTGGGCAGCTTTTAGAAAACTTTGATCTGCAAACCTCATATAGCAACTGCTAAAAAAACTTGGTTTCCAATAGCAGTTTGTGAGATTATATCGCACAGCACAATTATCTTGAGCTGACTCTTCCACTTCTGAAATGAATTAGGTCTTGAAGTTCATATATACCTCAGTTCAAAACTGTAAGCTGTTCACTGCAGGGGTTTAAAGTACTTTAACAGAGACTATGAATTCTTAAATGGTTTTGGAGGGGCACTTTCAGAAGACAAGGCATCCCAGAATGCCTTGAAGCTAAATAAGCAAAGATGCCTTAAGGCAATATTGTAAATATGAAACTAAGGCCATTTCTGCACTAGACTGTTATAGTGCTATTATTCCACTTTCAACATCCTATGGAATCCTGGGGTTTGCAGTTCAGGGAGGGGCCTTTGAGGCTCCTTACTAAACTGCAAACCCCAGAATTCCATAAGATGTTGAAAGTGGAATAATAGTACTATAACAATCTAGTGCAGAAATGGCCTAAGAAGAAGCTGCATAACCCTAGTTTCTTTTTTTTAAAATATCACAGCAAGTTGTTTGCAATACATCCAAAGTTGACTCTTTGCATGTTTAAAGTTGTATTCCCTCATTGCTAATTGAGTCTTATGAAGTCTTTATGTGTTCTTTGTGGGGAGAAGAGCTCTGTCTCTGTAAATCTGTGCACTCAAATGACCTGTTTTACTTTTACTCTTTTGCACATAGTAAAACAGAACATGCATGAATGAATCAATTTTCACAGTACAGTGAGATTTCCAGACTAACTCTTCCACTAACTGTGCCACAATGAAATTTCCTGCTTGTAGTGGAACAAGACTGATATAAATTTCTGGGGAGTGGGGGTGAGGAATTTAATGAATGAGACTGATCACAACTGGGAAGGACACATTTCAAATAATTACACATCTGTCTGCCAATGTCTTATTCCCAAGGTTTCCATAATATTTCTACTCATATGAATAGACATGATTTCTAGGTGAAACTAGGTCATTCTTGGCATGTGACGTTACTTGCCCTAGGAACACAAGAAAATCTGTGTTGGGTGAGACCACAAGCTTATGTAGTACAGCATTCTTTTCCCATGGTGGCTATCCAGTGGTTAAGCACACTCATTGAAAGCCCACAACCAGAACATAAGCACTTATTATGCCTTCCCTCTTGTGTTACCCATCAACTGCTTTTTAAATGTGTAAAGTGTGATGGCCAGCATCCTGATTCACTTTTTGGCCCATTTCTGGATCTTTTATTTATGAAGGAGAGAAGGCAATGTTTCTTCTGTGGATCTAAGACAAAGTGCTCCTACAGCAGTACTTACCTTTGTTTCTTCTGTTCCCGTCTCTGGAATTCACTGGAAGGTGGTGAAAAACTAGAGGAAGGAACCATATGGAGTTGGAGAGCCCACACAGATTGGAATGTCAAGCAAATCTTCTGCAAGAAACTAGTGAGATGTGTCAAATCGTTCAACACTGGTATACTAAAACAAACTAGTGGCCCTTTCCGCATGAGGCGAGTGAATCGCTCCGTGCTGTTACTTACTGGTTCTTCTTGGTTCGAAGCAACACAGACTGTCCCTTAAGCCCTTCCACAGGGCTCTTCTCTTTGTTCCAGGGTGATGCGGAGAAGTGCAAAGTCTTCAGATCCGCACTGGTGAGGCTTACAAAATGGCGGCTTCTGGTTGTTTGTGGATCCAGACCAACTGCTGACACTGGCCAAGCTCACAGCCCGCCCTCCGCTGGTCACAGGCTCGCATGGGTGCAAATCTGCGCATTTGCACAACTGAGCAGGAACAAAATGGCGCGCTCTGGAAAATTGAAAGACCTATTTTTTCCAGTCTTCACTTAGCGCGCTGGAGGACCACTTGGGGGAGTTTTGGATCAGACTTAGGTGTGGAACTAAGGTAAATAGCCTGAACCTAGTCTGATCCAAGGTGCAGACAACCTCCGTGACAGGACACCTTGGCCCGTCTTCCTTGTGCGGAAAGGGCCATAGTAGTCCATTCAAAGTTGTGGCCAACTGTGTAGAGTTCAACCCAGTTAAGATATGGAGGCACAATCAATTTTTGGAGATACCAAACTTGACTTTATATAGATAGCACTTGAAAAATGTTCCCTGAAGGGGATTGATATTTCTAGCATAATTAATTCACACCAGACTTCCATGCATTTCGCTAAGAAAGCTACCTTTTTCCCCCTCTTAATAAAGAACAGACTTTAGTGATTTGTTAAGCTATTTAACATGGCCAAGGAACATGATTTAGAATATATTTGTGTGAATGAATCTTTCAAAAAGCACTGAAACAGTTTATTAAAAGTATATGTCTCCAAAGGGCAGACAATCCACTGCAGCAATCAGACCTTCTAAGCTGCTGCCACCCTACCAAGCTGGTTTTTCTATGAAAGCTTTTATTTTCTTGCAAAAAGTGTTACTTTTAAAATTAAGAATTGAAATACGAGTGTGAAGTACCAAGTAAAATATTGTAAGGATAATTTTAGCATTTGTGGGAGAAGTGTACATTTCAGCCACATTATGTACATTTCAGGTACGTTGCTAGTCTATTGATGGGCCTTTCGAAGTAGATTATTTATTATATTTATAATATTGCATTAGGTGCTGTGATGATGCTGTTTTAATTCAGAAAAATCTAAAGTGTTAAGTTGTACGGCATCAATGGGTGTTCAGCACCACCTCTGGTCATTTGGAGAAAAAAACAAAATGAATGGCCCTAGCAGAGAAGGTAAAATCCTTGAAAAAGTTCTTTTTCCTCAGGGGAAACTGCTGTGAATGTTGGGGGAGGAGACAATCTTAGTTCCTATAGCTGGTTGAACTAATGTACTTTATTCCAAAAACTGGCCCCCAATGAGACCTGGGAATGACCAGAACTCTTTTTCCAGAATTCTGTTTGTTTGTTTGTTTGTTTGTTTGTTTGTTTGTTTCTTTCTTTCTTTCTTTCTTTCTTTCTTTCTTTCTTTCTTTCTTTCTTTCTTTCTTTCGTTTGTTTGGCCAATTTTTGTCCAAAAACATGCATGTAAAAAAATATTCATGGTAAAGAAGTGGGGGGGGGATTTGAGGCATAATGCCATTCCAGCATGACCTTATGATGACATATTTTGTGACATATGCTAGTATCCTGTTGGTTAGTCCCGACTAGAGTAGACGCACTGAAACAATTGCTGAATGGTGACTCAGCACATAGGAAAATCCCACTGATTCCCTGAGTCTGCTTTAGTCAGGACTAACAATAGCATTTAGGCCATAATTTTTTAGCTTCTGTATATTTAATTTTTGGGAAATCTGGGAGCTGGAAACACAAAAAGGGGAGGGGGGATTGGTGCCACATAAGCCTGTATGAAACACCACTTCTTTTTACCTTCTGTAAAATGAAATTAATTTCTGAATAACATGTGGTCACTGCCTATCTTTTCATTTTTAATTTATAATTTTACATGAATTCATAGGATCCACATGCCCATCAAACTTAGCTTGAATGCCTTCTCAAACAGTATAAGAACATAAGGAGAACTATCCAGGATTCAGGGAAAAGGCCAATCTAGTAGAACTTTCTGTTCTTACACTGGCCAGTCAGATACTTATGGGAAGACCATCCTCCTACTCATGTTTTCCTTGAGTCTCTGATACAGGAGTTATAAAAGGAGAGTTTTCATATAAAGTGCAGCAAAGTTGTTCCATGTAGTCAAAATTGTATGTATAATCACTCATGACAATGTTTGGCTAAGACTCAACTTGTAAATACATTATGGTGGCTTGTGCAAATCATATGCAGTTTACTACTCACTGTAAAGGAACATTTTAGCCATTTTCTGTAAGGAAACGGCATGCTACGTGGAAGGATTTCTACACAGCTTCATTTAAAGTAAACACTACCTATTGTCAAGAAATATATATTTGCTTTACTCCTTAGAGATGGCAAATAGAAGCTGATATGATGAACCAACTTGCATTCTATGAAAAGTCCTTGCCTATTTCAGCTTGCATGAAGCCGTGACTTTGCAGCTTATGTTGAAATGTGAATCAGAATTTCTATCAGTATTCCCATATATATAGCTCACTTCATCTTCCTTTGTTCTCATTTAAACTCTCTTCCTTTTCTACAGCCCACACATTCTGTTACTTTCTTTATCCATTAGAATCACAGAATTGTAGTCTGAGGGTATCTCAAAGTGGCCTTGTACAAACCCCAGCTAAAACATCTCACTAAAGATGGCTATGTAATCTTTGTTTAAAAACCTTCAGTAAAGAATTGGCCACCATTTTTCTGGTAGTTTATTCCACTTATCCATATCTATCAGGAGGTTATTCCTAATATTAGCTGAATACTCTTTTCTTTTAATTCAAATCCATTGGTTCCACTCTCGAGCAGCAAAAAGAAGCTTACGCCACCTTCCACATGACAGCCTTTCAAATATGCAGATGACTATGGAGTAGAAAAGACTGATGACTTTCAGTCTTCTATTCTACAAGTTAAACAGATACAGTACCCTCAAGGGAAATTCGTAGGACCTGATTTCTAGACTCATTATCCATTGGGTCACCTGAATCTGGACACATTCCAGCTTCTTGATATCCTTCCTAAATTGTGATTCCCACAAATGGACACAGGACCCTAGGTGCTGTGGTGTTGAGAATTGTGAAGCCGAGCAGTAAACACAGTTTTACAGTCTTGCTTAGTAATTCTGTTGAGTCTCAGCTTCTGAATCTGTGGCTTGACACTTGGACCATCCTATCTTGTTCTGCCTCTTGTTCCCATCTGTTTTTGTTCCATATGGATGTTACCACACCTTACACTCCCCACCCTGTTGGATAGCAAAATTGGTGAGAAATATTTTCTTAAAAACTAGATAGTTATAGCTGGAAAACATGTAGTAGAAGGACACTGGCTGCAAGCGTGTGCTAGGTCAGGATGACCTCAGCATGGCCAAGTCATAAATTCAAGAGGATTAGATGAAAACTCCTGAAGTGAATGGATTTGTGATAATCCTCTCAATGACCCAACCTTCAAAGGCAATAGACTACAAAATTGCCGAGGTGAAGCAGTCAACACGCCTACTGTGAGCATATCCCACAAAACCCTTCCCTATTCACTTTGCCTGACCAAGATGTTAAGAGACTGTCATGACTGTTTTGTCACCTAAAGTTAAGAGAACCAGTCCATTCCAGACCCCTTTGTCAGAAAGCAATTAATGCATACCTGCTCAGGGTAGGAAAATAGGATATAAAAACCCCAGATCTGGCTTAGGTAACTTGTAGTACATAGTATAAAGTATAATGGGTGTCATGCTGCACCCCAGACTCCCATTTCTCTACACTACCCTCAAACTCTTGTTTGAGTCACTCTGCTTCAATCTTCTGCTTCAGGATCAGTAAATATTACCCCTTCCACCAAAAGTCTCTCTCTACCCAACTTTTCTCTCCTTTTCTTTCAGTAGCCTTATATGGTTTGTGAGATTGCTTGATTTCTTGTGTGTGTGTGCATTAATTTACAATAAAATACTCTTTTTAACTTTTAACTGGAGTCCTCTCTACAGTTAGAGAGGACTCTCTCTTCTCTTTCAGGCTTCCTTTGAGCTAATAATTACCCAAATCCTAAGAAGACACTGTCCCCCACCTTTTAGGGTAACATGTAGACACTTCTGACCATCACACACAACTTGTCATGATTCACACATTCCATGTTATGAGGACTTTTACTTTTCTGAATTGGATTGCTTTCAAAATTCGTCTCAGATTCTTGCTACTGGGTCATGTATGGAACCTTTCTAGTTGATGTTCCACAGCCACAGGGTGCCTGACTCCTACGTTATTAATTCTTGTGACTTCATAGAAAAACAGCAGGTCTGTTGTTGCTGCTTATCACTTTTCTTTTGTTTCACAACAGGCTATCTAGTAGCTTTTACATCCTACTTGAAGTGTTATACAGAAGATGGTGCCAGATAAGCTTTCACTGTTTCCTTTTTATCCTTTCCATATTCATTTGGAAAACATGGCCACATTTACCAGAACTTTATCCCAGAGTATTCTCATCTGATCTTTAAAATGGATTCTAAACCAGAGGAGACTTCTGAATCCCCATGGTTCATTGCTTGCTAATCTAGCCAGTACAGCAGGATGTTGAAATCAAGCCTCAAGATGAATTTCTTGACAGATGCAGAGGCAGAAAGGGGGGCTCTTTCATTTTAGATTTCAGCATAGGGAGCTCTTGACTGCAGAGAGTTGTCACCTTGGGAAATGCAAGTCTTTGTGCCACTCCCAGAATAATAAGATGGGAAGGGTATCCAAAGGGTATTAGTGCCGACAGGGTGATGTACAAGGAAAGAAAAATCACTAAAACAGAGCACGCTATGTCAGATTTGCTTGTAGCTGTTGTCTCTTTCCTGGGAATAGAAGAGACAGAGACAGAATGCTGACTTCTGTAAAGCTTGTTTTTCTCCAAGGGAATGCACTCCATCTTGTTCCTTCTATTACTCATTGCCAAGGCACCAGGTCTTCCAACTAATAAAGGTCTTACACTTCCAAGAATGCCGTATTCATGGAAGATGGAAAGGCCTTGTCAAGAGTCCACTTTAATTGACCCCTGAAGACAACTTAGTTTTTACCATATTGGTTTTCTGTCTCTGATGAAGGATTGAGCTCTGAAAGATACCAGTATGCATGGTATACCTTAATTCCACACAGAATTATTTTAATATTCTGTTTACATTTTGTTTTTCTCTATGCAATTATTTAAAAAATGTTAATAATCATGTTTGCATTTACAGTACAGTATGGTTTATTCTGCAGGTGAAGTTGTATGTACTGTATTATTTTAGTATTCTTGATTGAATAGAATTAGTTGGGGAAACACTGTGTAACTTCATAGCATAAGTATACACCAGCACAGAAACACTGGGGCTTCCAGTTGTACAACTGATTGTACAACACTGGAGCTTTCAGTTGTACAACTGATTGTATTGCAGGTGCCATGGTCTTGAGTGGGTACATTGTGCCATGGTTGATTAATTCCTCACGTGCCAAGTCCAAAGATAGATGGGGGGACTTTGAGTGTGTTTGCAAAATGCTCGACCCCACTGGCAACCATACTTCAGCAAAGTCTCAGAAAGTGCAACCCCCTTTACACTAGAGCACTGTCCATAACAAGATTCTGACCATTGTGTGTTAGCAGCTACTTCTGGAACAAGTAAAAAAGAAATGCTAAAATGTATTTTGAGAAACAGCATGATGTAATGATCTGAGTGTTGGACCATGATTCTGGAGAACAAGCTTTGAGCCCCTACTCAGGCATTGAAACCCACTGGATAAGCTTGAGCCAGTCACACTCTCTCATCCTGAGAGGAATGCAAAGGCAAATCCCCTCTGAAGAAATCCTGCCAAGAAGACCCTGTGATATCTTCACCTTAGGGTTATCATAAGTCAGAAATGATTTGAAGGCACACAGCCACAACAAAATATTTCCTGATTAAGACCCAAATACTCAAAATGTTTTCAGCCTGTTGCTTCTTGCTTGTCTGATGGGGTTTGTGATGACACCTTCCACAATTTACTTTTTACAGTTTAGCAACTTCTACTTGCAATAGCTTTGTATATCTTCTCAAGCAATTTTTTTAAAATGCTTTCTGTATACAGTTTTCACATTTCCATTTATTTCTTCTGTCTCTTTAAAACTTTTGCATTACAAGTGCTGATTTTATGAACTTCCTGTGGTTCATGGGCAGTGGAGTAGTGTTAAATTTGGAAGGCTAGGAGTGCATCATGACAGTTCTCACAGTCAATCCCATAATAGGAGTATGCAACGACGACAACAACAACTATAATAATAAATTAAATGTAATAGGAGTAGAATGCCATACCTATGGCTTGGAGATTGCAAAGAAGCAATGGAAATAGTACATTTTCCTGTACGTCTGCATTTTACATTAAGCTTGAGATCCCTGGTTCAGATCAAATCATGTAGTCACACATTCAGGCTCTCTGTTGTAATGCATATCAGTATAGTCAGAGTTTGGAAACAACATGGTAAGAATAATGTAATAGCCTGATTCTGACTGAGTAGACCCAGCTAGAGTAGATCCACTGATTGAATTGCTGAATTGTGAGTCAACACATAGGGAAATGTAAATGTCTCAATGGTCCTACCCTAGTTGGAATGAACAGTTGGATTTGAGCTGTTATATTCCCAGGGAAGGGACTGAATAATGAGAGTGAAGGACTTCACATTTTCCTTTAAGAAATGAAGCCCGTGTTTACTGAATTTTGCCATGGCAAATAGCAAATTTTAAGCATTGCTTAATTATGCCTCTACCTTTATCTCTGATTACTGGAACTGTTTAAAGCCTTTGTCTTATTTTGCTGTGAAATGAGCTCTGATTTGCAGTCCTGGAAGGTTCTGCATGGCAGACATGTTTCTGTAAGCAGATTGCAAGTCTTTGCATAGAACTGAAGCTCTTGTACACAAACTGATTCTGATTTCTTTAAAAACTAATAAGGAAAGAAATTAAAGACCTTTATGTTGCCACTACTAATGTTAGTAGTGAGGTTCTACTTAAGTTGGCAATAAAGAGTTAAATATTGGAGCTAAATCTTTAAGCAAACATTCCAAGTTCTGGTATGTCTATAGCTGCAAAAGCAGTGCAGTGCAGTGGTTAAAGTGCTGGGTTGTGTCTTTGGAGATGCAGGTTCACACCAGTAAGTCTCTTCCTCCACCCCAGCCCCACTCTCAGCTTGACATATCTCAAAGGGCTGCTGTAGGAATATGGTGGAAAAGAGGAACACTTTGTATGGTATGCTCACTTAAGCTCACTGAAGAAAATGTGGGATACAAATTGAACTTATACAAACTTTTAATAGTTAACTTTGTCGAAGCATACCACAGATGAAATACCTGAAATGTTGTCAAAACATAAAGATCAAGAGGAATATCTTAGAAAAATATGGGAGGAAGAGTTAGCACAAAAAATAGATATTCAGGATTGGGAGCAAATTTGCAATCAGGGTCATTTAAAAAACTTATCCATATGGATAAAAGAGAATTATTATAAATTAGTTTGGAGGTGGTACTTAACACCAGTAAGGCTAAATGATATAGATAAGAATTATTCAAGGTTGTGTTGGAGGGGCTGTCAAGAAATTGGTACTTATATTCATATGTGATGAAGTTGTGAATGTGTACAGAAATTTTTGGCAAATAGTGTTTAAATAGATAAAAGAGATAACAGAAACTGATTTAGAAATATGTCCTAGTACAGCATTATTATCTATATATGATAAGGTTAATTGTACCCAGGCAATGAAGGATCTAATTACAAATTTATCAACTACGGCAAGGTTTATTATATCAAGAAAATGGAAAATTCAAGGAGGTTTTCAGAAAGAGGACTGGTATAAAGAAGTATGGAAAACTGTGATTAATAACAAGTTGATATCTGAAATTAAGGTCAAAAAAGGATAACAAAAGGGAGTGACTTTGATGCAATATGGAAGGTATTTGTGGAAAAAGTGTTGGTAAAAGAGGAAGGTGTTACACACCTCCACAAGAGTAGTTAACAATTTTGAAAGGTGGAATAAATTGAGGTATAATAGCCTCTGGGGATGGGGCACACTTAGTAATAATAATAGGGTAAATTTAGGGTAGAATAGGTTATATATATATATATATATATATATATATATATATGTGGGGTGTGGGTGTATATGTGTGTGTGTATGTATATGTGAATATATATGTGTGTGTGTGTGTGTGTGTATTATATTGGTACGTAGGGTGATAAGAGTAAAGGTTTAGGAAAGAAATAAGAATGAAATTATGAATATTATATTTTGAAAAAGAAATAAGAATAAAATTATTAACAGTATATTTCGAAAATGTTAATTATGAGAATAATAGCAATGGATACAATGAGAATGAGATTCAGATATATATATAACCAAAATATATAATCAGTATGACTTATAATACATTGTATAAGTAATATTATATAAATGGAATTTGGAGAGAAATAGAAATGTAAGCATTTTTTTACCTTTCCGTTCACTTATTTTGGTTTTTTGGTTTTTTTCATATAATAAAATGTTTAAAAGTAGTTAACTCTGTAAGGGAAAGAATTAAATATTGGAGATGGCATACTGTTAGCAACATTCATGTCTATAAGTGTGGCTTGTGCACATGTATCTTTCTTTCAGATGAGGGTAAGGGGCCTATTTTCTAGCCCTTTGCACTCCATACAACTTCCCTCCCATCACAACTGGCAAGTCAAGGTGATCTTTAGCTAGTAGTCATTCTATTAGCCTGACTTATTTACAGTGTTCTTTTGAGGATATCCTTCTTCCTTCATTGTAATAGGTTCAGAATATTTCCCCAACATACATTCAATCTACTTTAAAATCTGTTTAGAAGTAGGATTTCTCTTCCCATTCTCCACTGTTTGAAAGTCAGTTTCAAATGGATTTTCTCCCTCTTTCTCTCTCTCAATCTCTCTCTCTCTTCTTCTTTCTTCTTCCCAGTTGGTCTCAAAGGTGCTACTGAATTCCTTTCTGCCTTATGATGCTTTAGCTGTGGATTCTTGTATTGGCAGGGGTTTCACAAGATAGGGATCCCTTCCAAACCTGCAGTTCTGTGAACCCATGAGTAGGTCTTCCGAGTATGTTCACTAACTCACCCGAAATAAGTCATCTGACTTATTATCTCCTCTCAGTTCATTTGTATTTTTATTACATTTCATTTTTCAAGAGATAATACTGTTTACTATAATATAAATGGAAGCTTTTTTCACATAAGAAGGAACACTGCCTCACAAACCTCACACAAATGCATGCTGAAAAATGCAGCATTGTTCTTTTCTAAGGCCGTTTCCACCCTACATTGTTATACTGCTATTATTCCACTTTCAACATTCTATAGAAGAATCCTGGGGTTTTCAGTTTAGGGAGGGGGATTTAGAATTCTCAGCCAGAGAGCTCTTTGGCTTCAGTAAACTACAAACCCCAGAATTCCATGGGATGTTGAAAGTGGAATAATAGCATTGTAACTGTGTAGGGCAGAAATGGCCCAGAAATCGAGGCTGCTGTGGGCATCAGATATGGTGCTGGAGGTCATTGATGTGTCTTCATTTACTGATGGCAGCATTACTAATAGATTAAAACATGATCTCAAGATCAATAGTTATATGAGATAGCCATTTTATTTATCCATTAATGTTTATTTGCTGTTGAGTGGTTACAGAAAGGGTGACAATCTTGCCCATTATACTTTTGAGCTTTGAAAAAGAACACTAAAAACGACTTCTTTAAAAAACACAGTTCTGAGTTTACAATGGAGTCCTGCATGTGGGGCTGTGCTTGTTTTTGCTGTGCTTGTGGGGGCTGTGCTTGTTTTTGCTGTTATTTGCTTGCTACTGTTTGCTTGCTATTGTCCTGGCCGTGGGCTCTGCCTGATCACACGGTCTGACTAACAAGGGGGAGGAGGTAGCTAGCGGGAGGAGCTTTATTAGGAGCTACCAACGGGCCTCTAGCTCATTTCCCAGAGGAAAGAGCAGAGGAGAGCTGGGTCTGTGAAGACATCCTAGACCAGGTGTGTTTTACAGGCTTGTTTTTGCTGTGCTGGTTTTTGCTGTGCTTGTGGGGCTGTGCTTGTTTTTGCTGTGCTTGTGGGGGCTGTGCTTGTTTTTGCTGTTATTTGCTTGCTATTGTTTGCTTGCTATTGTTCTGGCCATGGGCTCTGCCTGATCACACGGTCTGACTAACAAGGGGGAGGAGGTAGCTAGCGGGAGGAGCTTTATTAGGAGCTACCAACGGGGCGCGCCTTTGGCGCGCGCACTTGACCTCCTTTACTTCAATCGTCCAAACTTTAACCTTTGACAATCAATAGAGCTAACACAGCTTATACAGCTGAATTTCAAATAGAAAGCCCAATTATTCTTTCTCGAGCTTCTCCTGTACTACTCTCTGTAGTTTCAAGGATGGAAGGGGAGGGAGCTGCTGCAGTCACCTGTAACACTTGTGGCATGTTCCTTTTCTTGCCACAAGATGTTCTCGGATACACCTGCACCAAGTGCAAGCTGGTCACCTTCTTGGGAGGAGAAGGTTCGCCAGCTGGAGGCACGAATTTCTGATCTCCACCTTATTAGGGAAGGGGAGGAGTTTTTGGATAGGGAAGAGAAGACCTACCAGAAATCCAAATACACGGAGGAGCTGCCAGATCAGGAAGCCAGTACACTGCGCCAGGAAACGGAGGCTTGGGCGAATGTCACACGGAGGAGTAAAAGGACCAAAAAGGTAACAGAGACTCTTAACCTACACAATCGCTTTGATGTACTTGGACTTATAGACAATGAGGAGCACTACGCAGAGGGAACAGTATGCCAACAAGAAAGAATCCAACTTCAGCAACAGGAACTAGATCAACGCTCCCAGCCTCAACAGAATGCTCAGGCAGTCCTAGTAAAACACGCTTATCGAGGAGCCCAGGGGAAGCCTCAGAAGAGGCGAGTTCTGGTTGTTGGGGACTCTTTGCTAAGAGGAACTGAAACAGCAATCTGCAAAACGGACAAGCTCAATCGAGAGGTCTGTTGTCTTCCTGGGGCCAGGATCAACCACATAACGGAGAGGCTAACCAGGCTAGTCAAACCCACTGACTATAAGCCCCTCATTTTGGTTCATGTCGGAACCAATGACACTGCGAGGAGCAGCTTTTACCACATTGCAAAGGACTACGAGCGTATGGGGACGAAGCTTAAGGGCCTTGGTGCGCAGGTGGTCATTTCGTCTCTCCTCCCTGTTCAAGGATACGGCGCACATAGGGAAAGGGCAATAGTAGAGGTCAACAACTGGCTCCGCACATGGTGCCGCCAACAACGGTTTGGGTTTTTGGAACATGGCCTGAATTTCCATGACCATGGGCTTCTGGCGAGGGATGGGCTGCACCTCACAAAACTGGGCAGGAATGTTTTTGCAAACAGTCTTGCAAGGAAGATTAAGAGGTCTTTAAACTAAGATCCACTGGGGAGGGAGACAATATTATTCAGGGCAAGGACTCGGAGAACACAGGGGGAAAAGACCCAAATGATACTGGACAAGTAGTACAAGTGGCCAATGGCGGAAGGACTAGAAACAATAGTACAGGACTTGCAGGAAGGGCCCGGGGACTTAAGTGTCTCTACACTAATGCAAGGAATATGGGAAACAAGCAGGATGAGCTTGTACTCCTAGTACAAGAAAATAAATACGATTTGATAGGCATCACTGAGACCTGGTGGGATGAGTCTCATGACTGGAATATAGGAATAGAGGGGTATAGCCTATTTTGTAAAAATAGACCAAAGAAGAAAGGAGGAGGAGTAGCCTTGTATGTCAAGGATGTTTTCACCTGTGAAGAGATCCAGGACTTAAACCCAGAAAGCCAGGTCGAGAGCATTTGGGTAAGAATTAAGGCAGCGAGAAACAATAGGGATATTCTGGTGGGGGTTTACTACAGACCTCCAACCCAGGCTGAGGACTTGGATGACGCCTTCCTCAACCAAATGACTGAACATTCAAAGAGGAGAGATACAGTAATAATAGGAGATTTCAATTACCCGGATATATGCTGGCAGTCAAACTCTGCCAAGACAGCAAGGTCCAGCAAGTTTCTTGCTTGTCTTGCAGACAACTTCATGGTCCAGAAGGTGGAAGAGGCCACAAGGGGATCAAATATTCTAGATCTGGTCTTGACCAACAGGGATGACCTTGTTAATGAGGTAGAAGTGGTTGGATCTTTAGGGGGGAGTGACCATGCCCTGTTGGAATTTAGCATTCAGTGGGAAGGAGAAGATAAGTGTAGCCAGACACTCATCTTAGATTTTAAAAAAGCAGACTTCTGTAAACTTAGGGAGCTGCTGGCTAGAATTCCGTGGTCAGGAATAGTGAAAGGGAAAGGAGTTCAGGAAGCATGGGAGTTCCTTAAAAAGGAGATACTGAAGGCACAGTCTAAAACTGTGCCAATAAGGAGGAAAAATGGAAGGCATCTGAAGAAACCAGAATGGTTGACTAAAGAACTCTCAGCTGAGCTAAGAGTCAAGAGAAACATGTATAGGAAATGGAAGAAGGGGGAAACCACCAAAGAAGAATTTAAGCAAGTACCTAGGAGATGTAGGGAGGAAGTCAGAAAGGCTAAAGCACAGAACGAACTTAGGCTGGCCAGAGACATTAAAAACAATAAAAAGGGTTTTTTTAAATATGTCCGCAGCAAAAGGAAAAAGAAGGAGACAGTAGGGTCGCTGCGCAGAGAAGATGGCGAACTACTCACAGGGGGAAGGGAAAAGGCAGAACTACTTAACACCTTCTTTGCCTCCGTTTTTTCCCAGAAGGATACAAGCACTCAATCTGGCGGTTGGGGAGCAGGGGAGGAAGCAGACGAAATGAGGCACATAATAAGTAGAGAGGTGGTACAGGAATACCTGGCCACATTGGATGAATTCAAGTCTCCAGGGCCTGATGAACTGCATCCTAGGATATTAAAAGAGCTGGCAGAGGTCATTTCGGAACCGCTTGCTATAATTTTTGAGAAATCTTGGAGGACAGGAGAGGTTCCAGCAGGCTGGAAGACAGCAAATGTTATCCCCATCTTCAAGAAGGGAAAAAAAGAGGACCCAAATAATTATCGCCCAGTCAGCCTGACATCAGTACCCGGAAAGATCCTGGAGCAGATCATTAAGCAGTCAGTTTCTAATCATTTAGAAAGCAATGCGGTAATCACGAGAAGTCAACATGGATTTCTCAAAAATAAGTCATGCCAGACTAATCTTATCTCTTTTTATGATAGAGTTACTAGCTTGATAGATGAAGGGAATGCTGTGGATGTAGCATACCTTGATTTCAGTAAGGCCTTCTACAAAGTTCCCCATGACATTCTTGCAAAGAAGCTAGTAAAATGTGGGCTGGACAGGGCTACTGTTATTTGGATTTGTAATTGGTTGACCGACTGAACCCAAAGGGTGATCACGAATGGCTGCTTTTCATCCTGGAGAGAAGTGACTAGTGGGGTGCCACAGGGTTCTGTCCTAGGCCCAGTGCTGTTCAATATTTTTATCAATGACTTGGATGAAGGAATAGAGGACATGCTCATCAAATTTGCAGATGACACCAAATTGGGAGGGGTTGCTAATACGCCAGAGGACAGGATCAAAATTCAAAATGACCTGGATAGATTGGAGAGCTGGGCCAGGGCGAACAAAATGAAATTCAACAGAGAGAAATGTAAGGTCCTACACTTAGGTAGAAAAAATGGAATACAGAAATATAGGATGGGGGACACGTGGCTGGATAGCAGTACGTGTGAAAGGGATCTAGGAGTCTTCATAGACCACAAGCTGAACATGAGTCAGCAGTGTGATGTGGCAGCCAAGAAAGCCAATGCAATTCTTGGCTGCATCAATAGGAGTATGGTGTCTAGATCGAGGGAGGTACTGGTACCACTCTACTCTGCTTTGGTTAGACCCCATCTTGAATACTGTGTCCAGTTCTGGGCACCCCAATTCAAGAAGGATATTGACAAGCTGGAGCAAGTCCAGAGGAGGGCGACCAAAATGGTGGGAGGCCTGGAAGACATGCCCTATGAGGATAGACTTAGAGAGCTGGGTATGTTTAGTCTGCAGAAGAGGAGGTTAAGAGGGGACATGATAGCCATGTTTAAATATTTGAAGGGATGCCACATAGAGGAAGGAGGGGGCTTGTTTTCTGCTGCTCCAGAGACCAGGACAAGGAGCAATGGATTCAAGCTGCAGGAAAGGAGATTCCACCTGAACCTCAGGAAGAACTTCCTGACCGTCAGGGCTGTCCGGCAGTGGAATCTGCTGCCTCGGAGTGTAGTGGAGTCTCCTTCCTTGGAGGTTTTTAAGCAGAGGCTTGATGGCCATCTGTCGGGAGTGCTTTGAGGGTGTTCCTGCATGGCAGGGGGTTGGACTGGATGGCCTGTGTGGTCTCTTCCAACTCTACATTTCTATGATTCTATGATTTTCACAACTGAGAACCAAAGCTTATTGCTTTTCCTCCCCCCAGCAAGCCTAGGGACTGTTTTGGATGAAATCAAAGTCATCATGTCACCTAACTCTTTTCTGTGGAGGCTCTTCCTCTTCATTACATTTCAAGACAATATGCAGACCTCATAACTTAAAAATCAAGGCTTTTCCTGTTCCCTTTCTCTCTCTTGCATTTTGTAGAATTTCTCCTGATGAAGAGATCTGAAGACCTTGAAAGCTTACATGCATTTTGGTATCTTTTTGGTGTCTTAGTAAAGGTATTACTGAAATATGGATTTTGAATTCTTTTTTTCGGCCAATTTGGCTACCTATGTTTTTTGTATAAGTGTGAGTTATTTTTGTTTCACAAAAACAGAAGAATGTAGATACCTTCTTTTAATCAAATGCATCCATTCCCTGAATGTTTATCGTATTACCTGAATGCTGTTGCAAATACATTATAGAAAAGTATATAAAATGCACAAAATATTATAAAGATAACAATAATGTAAAAGAATTTCATCAACATGTTCAGTATCGTACTCTGAGTTTCCAAATAAATCTAATATAATCCTTTGTCATCATTTAATTTATATTTTAATCCTATATGATGAGGGATCAGATTCTTAGCCAGATTCTGTCTTCTGCTTACTGTCAATTCTGCTTCAGTTGCCTCTAACACTCTTTGAAAGCCCTCAATGATTGGTTTCCACCAGGCTACAAAACATTTGAATGCAGAGAGGGGCATTACCTTTGGCCTAACTCTGCTATACCACTCATATTACTCTTCTCCCATCTAGGGGGTTCCAATAAGTATTATTCCAAAAGAGGACCATCAGCAAAAAAAAGAGGGGAAAATGAGACATCAGTCTACAGTATTAACTGATTCATTCTGGTGCAAAATTAAAAGTGGCTTGTGATATAAGCAGAAATATAGTACCTCCCTCCTGACTTGTGAAGACTGTGGCCTGGTGAAGTATGTACTTGCTGAGTCTTTCTAGTCAGGCGCTCACTATAGATGGACAACTTGAGGATCTTTGATTTGCCTTATAATAATTACTTCTCTTTACTTCAGATTTGCATTGGACAGCCTCTTCAAAAGAAAAATGGCACGTTAGAAAGATGGCTCTTCTATGAAAGCCCTTCACATAAAGGACTGGGCCCATGAATCAAGGGATGTGGCTATCCTACTCCCATTTCTATGCTCATCCCTTTTTCATACCTTGCAGTGTTCCCTTAATGTGAAATACATCTTCTGGCGTCTCTGCAGTTCAACCACTCAACTGACCTTCCTGCAAACCCAGTTTCCTCGTCCAGTGGTGACATCCATTGAGAGTGATTATGTTGATCCACAAGTTTAATTCCGGTTCCTTTTGGAAGAATTCTGCAAAAAAATTAACAAGAATCTAAGGTGTAATACAGCCTAGTCCCTGTTGGGCATTGACCTACCTGCTTATCCTTCCCTGAAAGAAATATGTTTGCACTATGCTCTTCTGTCTTGTTGGTGCTTTATCCAGCTGCAGACAGAGACATGTTGATGGATGATACCAGACTTTGTTCTGGGAAAGGCGCCAGCTCCCAAGATACAGAAATGAAAAGAAGTCTTCCCTTGTGTCTGTTTTGGGAATTCAGGACCTGGTCCATTGCTCTACTGCTACCATGGAACAGATGTTTGGGTCAGGCTATCTTTTATAAGACAGAGCAATTCTAGTCCAATGCAGTGAAATAATATGGAACTAATTCAGCAGTTTCTCGAAATCCAGATGCCATTATTCAGAGGCATTCACATGCCAAGCACAACAGCCAACCTCAGCTATTCTCCCTTTCTTGTCACATTTGCTCACCCTTAAAACACATGCTATTAGTAAAGCTCACTTCCATATATTTCCATAGGCAGCCCAAATGAGCGTGTGTGAACATAGAAAAAAGCTTTTGTTTCATTTTTATTATGAAATTGAGACTCTATTTAATTTTTGATGTATTGGGAATGGTAAAACAATCTTTCATTGGGAGAGTAATAAAACAAAAAAAGGTTCATTTCTTTTGGTGTCTAGAGCACTGCCTGCCCATCTTCACTCCACCATCAAATGAAAAGCTGATGTTACTTGGGACTATAAAGAGCTCACCCTCATCAGCTTCCAGCTCCTTCATCCTTTGCCAAGAAGTAGATTCCAGTGTGAATTTTTTTTCTCTTTGTCACTTCCATTTTTTAAAAAACTGCTTTCACAGCTTTTATAAGAAAATGTCATTGTGCCTCTGGTGCAAAAGAGGAAAAATCTAATTTCATTACAGTTACGTGCCTGCCTCCCCATTACCTTCCATAAGAGCGTAACAAGGTGTATTATGGAGCGTTAATAAAATAGAAAGGATGAAAGTAGGAGTGTTTCAGGAAGCCAAATTACTTTGGACCACCTAGTTGCCTTCTCATTTCACCCTGGCTGATGCCTTTCCCACAATCTAATTACCACATTTTCGAGGACTTGCTACCGAGTGATAACCGGCTGGCCTGCTTTTGTGCAGCTGTGACATGAAGCAGCATGAGCTTTGGTCTTCTTCCATGCTGCCACATAATTGCTTCCAACAGATATATTCATCTCCAGGGACTTAGGAGTAAATGAAATAGGAACATTTATCTTTTATGCCTATGCTTCTCCACCCCACCCCTGGTACAGACTGGGGCAAGTAAGGCTGTGGGAACTGCCTTTGTTAGGCCCTAGATATATTTTTGATGAAAGGGACAATATTCAATATTCACCCACCTTTTCCTGCTCCATGACAGATCACAGACCATATTGTTAACTGTGTGTCTTATCCACTTAGCAAAATGTGAGATCCTTGTCAGCTTGAATCAATGTATCTGTGCACAGGTTCAAGAGAGGCTAGAGAAAAGGCCAACTGACTCTATTTGAGAATATCTGCCATACAACTGTATTTTAAAAGGATTCCTCTGACCAAAAAGAAAGAGTGGGCTGTTCTAGCTTTGCATCTGTTTTAGTCAAATAAGTTGGGAGGACTGGGCAAAGGTGGAATAAATTCTTTTGGACATGGTACTCCATCAGGAGATGTAGCTATTAAACATATGTACAATGGTCTTCCACGCAACCGGCCTCCCAAAAGACACCTTTTCTTAGCTGCAGCCCCTAAACGCAATCATTTTCTGATCAGTGGGGGGAAGCAGCAGACAAGTGTCCAGCCACTTCCCTATAACTAGACACACAGTGATAAGAATCTAGTTTGGAATTCTCCACAGATTATGTCTTTACTCTGATCCCAGTTATAGGAAAATAGCTGGAAGCTTGTTGGGTGCTCCTCACTTTTCCACCAAACAGGAAATGCCAGAGTTCAGGGGAGAGCAGATGAGGAAACATGGATTATGGAAATTTGATTGCTGCATGATTGGTAGTAAATTCTAACCTCTGCAATTACCCCCAAATAGTGAGTTGTGATGGCATAAATCTGACACTATCATAATTCACCAACAGGATGCTAGCCTTTCTTTGTTTCCATTGGAGATGCCTAAAATACAGATTCAGAGGTTGTAAAAGGCTGCGCTGCTTGATTCTGGAAGCTGAAGTCCAAAACGTAACTGTTTCAAATTTTGTACAAACCCAAGGTAGACAGGCTGCTAATGGATGCAGTGCCAGATAACTCGAGTGTTGTCAGTGTTCTGTATCAATGACAACAAAGAAATCTTCCACATTTCCCTCACAGAGGCATTTTTATTGAAGAATCTTAGAATTTAGATTTTTATTGTTATAGAATTCATGGTATATAGACATTCAAGATCACATACTACTATAGTACACCTGGAAAAAAGCAACTGGCACCCAACTCATGTGTGGAACTCAGCCTCAGTAGATGCTGTGCAACAGTCAAAATGGAGCGAGAGCTTATGACAGGTTGGCTCAAGGCCAAAACCTTCATGGGTCTGGGTTTAGGTTTGCTCCATGCATGTTACACAGTGAGATTATGGTACACAGTTTCCATTCAGCAGAATGAGGCAGAAATCTCAGAGAAAAGGTGCTGATGAGCACCAGTTGTAGCCCACAACCAACTTCTACTTAATCTTCAGGAGAGAGTCAATTCCTTCTCTTGGAGAACAGTGTCTTGTAGCCCCTGGACTACTTGCTTTAGGTGTTTTGGAAAATGCTTTCTTGATGAAGTAAGATTCAACTGCTATTACATTTCCCTTATGTGTGCATAACGGAGGGGTAGTCTGTCATTTTGCCCTTTGGTTCAGGCAGCTCTTTAGTCAGCCCTGTGAGAGGTAACATTACCCAAACCATATAACACTACCACTAGGGGATCATAGTTGTATCCTTCATTTGTAGCTCGAAGTGATAAACATAATTGGTCTGGGGGGAAGTTTGCTATGTGATAACAGAGAGACAGTGCCCTCCCTTATATTTTGTCACTTGGAAGTGGAGGTGTGAGTGCCAAATGTCATTGGACAAGCTGCTCTGGGGGGGGGGTGTGAGGTTGCCTCTATGACAACTGCAGACTACATCTGAGAAATCGCCTCATCCAGTAACTGTGAATTTGCACAGTCCTGGCAACAGCTGTCCACATCTCCTGGAAACCCTGCCCTATGAGGAGCAGCTCAGGGTATGTTTAGCCTGAAGAAGAGAATGTTAAGAAGTAACATGAAAACTATGTTTAAATATTTGGAGGATTGTCCTGTGGAAGATGATACAAGCTTAATGATGCAAGTTCCAGAGACTAAGGGCCTTTCCACACTACATTATTAAACACTACACTGTTAGTGAGGCCAAGGAGCTCCCTGACTGAGAATTCTAAATGCCCCTCCCTAAGGTGCAAACTCCAGGATTCCATAGGATGTTGAAAGTGGAATAATAGCACTATAACTGTGTTGTGCGGAAAGGCCCTAGGACATGGAGCAATGGCTTCAGACTTCAGGAAAAGTGAATTCTGCTTAAACATTAAAAAGAACTTCCTGATGGTAAGGAATGCACTGCCTTGTGGTGTGCTGGAGTCTCCTTCTCTGGAGGTTTTTAAACAAAGGCTGGATGGTCTGTGTCATGAATGCTTTGATTGTGTATTCCTGCATGACAAGGGGTTGGACTCAGTGGCCCTTGTCTCTTCCAACTTTATGATTCTATGATCACTTTTTTCTTGGTGATAAAATGTAAGGACAGAAAAAACTGTCCTTATTGCTTCACCACAGCTATTATCAGTTTTGCCTAGGGTGTACCTCATCAGCTACAGTCATCTTACTGTGTAAAACAACATAGGTTTTGCAAAAACTCATTGCCAAAACCATAACAAAATGTCCCAAGAGCTGTCAAAATTTCATATTCTATCTACAAGGTCAATAGTGGTCTCAGACTTCATAATTCTCTGTCCTGGTTGCTTATATCTGTAACTTGCTTCAGGATTATCAGATGTCCTGATTTAAAGGGGATTCTGGAGCTTTACAGGATCCTGCTTTTAGCATATCCTAGCTCCTTAGGAGAGGAAATATCCTGTTTGTATGTCATCTGCTATTGAATCTCCATGGTATTTACTTCAATAGTAGTACTAGACCCCAACACCAGCATGTATGGAGGGATTACAGAAGGACCTTGCTTGCCTTTGAAATAAAGAGAGGACAAGACAGACCCTGAAAAAAGCAAATATATAATATACCTTTTACTATATGGTGTTTAATTATTCAGAACACCTTGCTGATTAGACAGAATTCAGAAATAAGAACATTTTCATGGACAGAAGGATTCAATCTGGAAATATTAAATTAAAAAGTGTGTGTGTGTGTGTGTGTGTGGTGTTGTGTTTCAATTACTTTTACACCACATTCTTATTGAAAAAGAAGGTATCTGTTTATTGACCTAACTGAGGGAAACCATTTTCAGCAAGGGCTATCAAAGTGTTTCAGCATGCTTAAAAGTATTGCTCATGAAATCATAATGAGCCACCTATAATCCTAAACAAAGCAAAATAAAACCCCTGGGCCAGACAGATAATCTTTTGATATATTCACTTCCTCTTTACAGTGAGGAGTAGATTTTGCTGTAATTTGATATTAATTCTCCTGAAATGCAGTTTCTCTCTTTCTCCCCCTTCCCTCCCCTCTCATCTAAGTTCATTTTCTCAAAAATTATTGATAGGATTTACAGACCTAGGAGCATCTTTTTCTAAGCTTTGCAGCAGAAGGTGAGGGGCAGGCTGCTCCACAACTAAGATGGATCATCTGGTCTGAAAATTGCTGGCCTTCCTTGTATTTGGAAGTGGGATTTTAAGGCTATGTCTGTATGATGAAAAATCATTTCTAGGCTTTCTTGTTAGCCAGAACATTTGCTTCTTGCTGGTTGCTCATTTTGAAATACAAAGTCTTCACTGGCTGCTCTAATTTGGCATTTCATTATAATTCTAGCTTGATATTTCACTGTGCCCAACAGCAATAGATGGAGAGGATGCTAGTAATTGTATCAAGCCCGCTCTTTTTGTCACCTCCTGGGCTATGGAAGCCTTTCCCATAATGTAACTAATTGGAATTGTAGGACAGAGCCAGAGGTAGGCATTTCCCTTTGCTTCTGAAACTTGACACACTATGTGGATGCATTATTTTTGTTTCATTTTTAATTCTATCCTTCCTCCAAGCAATACGGCATAGCACACATGATTCTTCTTCCCTGCCATTTCATTTTCAAGGTTGGCTCACAAACATTAAGAGAGCTTCAAGGCTGAGTCAGGCTCTGAACCTAGATCCGGAATCAGTCCCATTCATTAACACTCTGTGGACTGTGTCATATAGTCTGGCTGTCTCGCAAGCATGCATGAACATACACTCACTTGTTTTTATTTAAGGTATTCATCCAAGGTTTGTAGGTGACATTTCCTATAGATGTTAGGCAGCTCCGGTGACCTGGTGGTCATGAGAAGCAGCAGGTAGGGGAGACAGCAAAAAAGTGGATCTTACTGAATATGAAATGGTGAGGAAAAATTTCGCTATTGTTCCTTCATCGTGCCCATCTTCCCACTGTGAAGCATCTAAGATATGTTTGTGTCTAGACATTATGTGCATCCACTTCCAGACTCTCTTTCCTATACTCCTAACTTTCCTGACAAATTTTAATCCATTGTCAGGAGCTGCTTAACTGATTAAGCCTATGCATGTCCTTTGGACATAAATTTCATACATACTTTTCTGTGAACTCACAGAAGTACCACATACATTTGAATTGGCTATCAAAGCTAAATCTTTATCATCTCATATATCATCCTATGCCACCTTTTCAAGTGGATATGTTTAGAGAATGAATCAGGGCCTTTTAAAGAGTATAATAATTGTTCCTGACTATTTTAATGGTGTTCCTACATGCAGACTTCTAATTTTCATTTTAATATTTGCTGTTTGGCAACTCTCAACATCATCTAATGAGGCGTTAGCAAAGTGCAAGATCATATAAGCAGAGGTCCTGAGGGAAGTCATTGATTCTCTCTTTTAGCTTTATCATGTCTCCAGCATGTAAATAAGAATATAGGAACTGGCGTTACAGATAGCTGGATTATTTATCCATTTTAGGATGGCAACTTGAACATTATCAAAGAGAGAGAGACCCAAAGAGGACAGATGCTAATGTAGAAATAATTGTGTGTGCATGTGTGTGCACTTTCAGGTCATCCATTGGCCTTTGGCAGTCCCATGAATTTCATAGGGTTTTCTTAGGCAAGGAATATTCAGAAGTAGTTTTGCCAGTTCCTTCCTCTGAAGTATAGTTTGCAATACTTGGTATTTGTTGGCAGTCTCTCATCTAAGTATTAACCAGGGCTGACCCTGCTTACTTCCACGATGATGGGGTTTGGTGCCTTAAGGGTATTTTGTAAAAATTAAATGGAAACATAGTACATCTCACTATAAGTATCTTCAAGGCCCTTGCTCTTCATTCTTATGCATCCACTTTAAAATGGACTTTCATAGGACTGTTCTTCAAATGGAGGATGCATTGTGTTTTGAATGTATCTAAATGCATCTATTCTAACTCTGAATGGCTCTCCAGGATCTTAACTTAGGGATTTTCATTGCAAAAATAAGCACTGATATAGGGCATATTCCCAGAATACAGTTTATGTAAGAACTTCAAAGATCCAAAAGGTTTGGCTGGTTGGATGCATAATCCAAAAATTATAATATAAAGGCTGTGACTTTTACTTCTCTCCTTCCCGTTCACAACCCTCCCCTTAACAGCTTCTTTTATTTACCGCAGTAATAACTCAAAGGCAGGTGTGGACTTTGTGTTCATATTATATTTCCATTTTGTTTTCTTTCAACAACTTTTGAAGATACCATATTTCAAACTACTTATTCTATTCCATCATATCCCCATCTACAGTACAATCCTGTGAATGTTTATATTGAATTAAATCTCATTTATTTCAGTGAGAATTGCACTCAGATAAATGCATTGAGGCCATAGTCTTAGCCACCTTGCTATTTAAACTAAAAAGCAATAAATACTTTTTTCCTCTTGTAGACATCCTTCTTTCTGACTTCTTATCCATGCAGCCACCATGTGAGAAGATAATAATTAGCACCTAAGGCACTAGATACCAAAAGTTGCTCTCTCAATCTAGGTCATTTTAAAGTCCATCTGTCTAATGCACACAAAAGAAACTAAGCTTTTGAAAGGCTTGGTGACAGTTCTACTGGAAAATCAGATAGCTGTCCTTATTGTATCTTGCTCATCCAAACTTTCTGCAAGAAGGAAAATGTCAAGAGGTACCTGGGAGTAATATATATGCACACACGCACACTGCAGTACAGATATTATGTGAAACATGGTTTAAAATAAACTAATATATAGACTTCAACATTTTAGAATGAAGTAGGTTTTTCTTCAAAAACTGACATTTTGTGCATCACTCACTTTCTCTCTCTCTCTCTCTTTCTATGTATATACAGCTTGAGAGAAAGTCAGAGAGACAGAGAAAGATGCACAAAATGTCAGTTTTTGGAGGAAAAAAAATAAGTAAGTGTCACAAAGGATAGCTTTTGCTCTTCTATTTAAACAGTTGATAGCTCCCCTAACTGTAGTAAATGTTCTGAACTTTGGTAGACTACTCCTTTCAAATATGAGCACTTAATTCTAAAAATTTTACGTCTATACATTAGTTTGTCTTAAAAGAGCATGTGGCATGAGAAATATGCGTACTATAGAATGTGTGGGGAAAAAAAGACTCAAAGAGGAAGGGGTGGATGAAAGCTGTGAGCATTTAAGGCTAGAGATGGATAGTACTTCCCCTGGAGAACTGGAAGTAGCAGAGTATAAGCATTGCAGCTTAAGCAGCTATGTGCATTTATTTCTTTTGATGATATTGGGTCAAACAGCTTGTTCATAGCACACGAAAAATGATACTGGGACATAAATAAGTGTATGTGCCACAAAACGTGTATCATTTGCATATATGTAGGGGAAGGAGTTGTTACCCAACATGAATAAGTTAAATCTTTTCCCATCACATTCAGGTTGTTAATTTGTTGATTACAATCATAGAATCATAGAATTGGAAGAGGCCCCAGGGGCAATCCAGTCCAACCCTATGCTATGCAGCAACACCCATCAAAGCATTCCCAACAGATGGCCATCCAGCCTCTGCTTAAAAACCTCCAAAGAAGGAGATTCCACCATACTCCAAGGCAGCATATTCCACTGCCGGACAGCTCTGACCCTCTGACCGTCAGGAAGTTCTTCCTGAGGTTCGAGTGGAATCTCCTTTCCTGCAGCTTGAATCCATTGCTCCTTGTTCTAGCCTCTGGAGCGGCAGAGAACAAGCGCACTCCCTCCTCAACACGACATCCTTTCAAATATTTAAACATGGCTATCATGTCCCCTCTTAACCTTCTCTTCTGCAGACTAAACATACCAAACTCCCTAAGCCGTTCTTCATAGGGCATGGCTTCCAGACCCTTCACCATTTTGGTCACCCTCCTCTGGACACGTTCCGGCTTGTTGACACCCTTCTTGAATTGAGGTGCCCAGAACTGGGCACAATATTCCAAATGAGGCCTAACCAATGCAGAATAGAGTGGTACCATTACCTCCCTTGACCTAGACACCATATTCCTATTGATGCAACCAAGAATCATGTTGGCTTTCTTGGCTGCTGCATCACACTGCTGACTCATGTTCAGCTTGTGATCTACCAAGACTCCTAGATGCTTTTCACACATACTGTTATCCAGCGACGTGTCCCCCATCCTATATTTGTGCCTTCCATTTTTTCTGCCTAAGTGCAGGAGCTTACATTTCTCTCTGTTGAAATTCTTTTTGTTAGCTTTGGCCCAGCTCTCCAATCTATCCAGGTCATTTTGAAATTTGATCCTGTCCTCTGGTGTATTAGCAAACCCTCCCAATTTAGTATCATCTGCAAGGTTGTGAGTTCGATCCTGCCGGGCTCCCAGGTTGACTCAGCCTTCCATCCTTTCGCAGGTTGGTAAAATGAGTACCAAGCTTGTTGGGGGCATGTATAGAAATGTTTCGAAATACATGCTATTTGTAAGTTGTTCGCCGCCTCGATCCATATGGAGAGGCGGGATAAATAAATAATAATAGTAATTATTATTATTATTATTATTATTATTATTATTATTATTATTATTATTATTATTTGATCGGCATGCCCTCTACTCCTTCATCCAAGTCATTGATGAAGATGTTGAATAGCCCTGAGCCCAGGACAGAACCCTGTGACACCCCACTAGTCACTTCTCTCCAGGATGAAAAGCAGCCATTGATGATCATCTTTTGAGTTTGGTCGGTCAACCAATTACAAATCCAACTAACAGTAGCCCTGTCCAGCCCACATTTTAGTAGCTTCTTTGCAAGAACGGCATGGGGAACTTTGTCAAAGGCCTTACTGAAATCAAGATATGCTACGTCTACTGTATTCCCTTCATCTATCAAGTCTGTAACCCTATCATAAAAGATTAGTCTGGCATGACTTATTTCTGAGAAATCCATGCTGGCTTTTAGTGATTACGGCATTGCTTTCTAAGTAACTACAAACTGACTGTTTAATGATCTTGCTCTAGGATCTTTCCTGGTATTGATGTCAGGCTGACCAGGCGATAATTATTAGGGTCCTCTTTTTCTCCTTCTTGAAGATGGGGACAACATTTGTCCTCCTCCAGTCTGCTGGGACTTCTCTTGTTCTCCAAGAATTCTGAAAGATTATTGCAAGTGGTTCAGAAATTACTTCTGCGAGCTCTTTTAATATCCTTGGATGTAATTCATCTGGCCTTGGGGACTTGAATTCATCTAGTTTAGCCAGATATTCCTGTACTACTTGTCTGCTTATTCTGTGCTGCATTCCCCCCCTTTCCTCACCTGATCCCCATGCCCCACATCTGCTCCCCACACTTCTATCCTTCTGGGAGAAAACTCAGGCAAAGAAGGTATTGAGTAGTTCTGCCCTCTCTCTTCCCCTTGTTATTAATTGGTCACCTTCTCCACACAGTGATCCTATTATTTCCTTGTTTTTCCTTTTGCTGCAGTCATATCTAAAAAAAGCCCTTTTTATTGTTTTTGATGTCTCTGGCAAGCCTGAGTTTATTCTTTTCTGAGTTCAATCCTTCATATCTGTGAAAGTTTTCCATCTACTCCCCCTAAACCCACTTTTTCTCAAGTGCTCCTGCCATAATCTGGCCATTTTCTGGTTGGTGAAGGAATGGAGCAGCAGAGAAGTATTCAGCTATTTAATCTACAGCAGAGGTTCATACAGATGGTGTCATTTTTCTGTGTCCAGCTAGAATATAACACATGGAACTAGAATATAATCTACTATAGAAAAGTCAAAGTTTGTCTGTGAGTTTGTCTGTCTGTGCCAGGAAGGCAAAGACCTCATATGATTGGCTGTGTGAGGTGAGAAGACCTCATATGATTGGCTGGCTGTGAAGATTCTGTGGAATCCTGGGGTTGGCAGTTTAGGGAGAGGCTTCTAGAATTCTCAGCTAGAGAGCTCTTGGGTCTCAGGCCAGTTGGTATGGAGCTGAGGCCTACCAGCAAGAAGAAGAGCAGTGTATTCCTTCAGAAACCAAACCTCTGTTATGTTAACAACAGATTGGGTTGGGGAATATGGGGATAAGTTACAGGTACTGGAATAAGCCAGTTGCTATGGTGATGAGACCTAGCAACTAGGAGGAGGACAGTGTATTCCCTCAGGAACCCAACCTCTGTATGTTAACAACTCTGAATACAGATTGGATTGGGGAATATAGGGAAAAGTTACAAGTACTAGAATAAGCCGGTTGCTATGGTGACAAGGCCTAGCCGCAAGGAGGAGGACAGTATATTCCCTCAGTAACCCAACCTCTACATGATAACAACTCTGAATACAGATTGGATTGCAGAATATGGGGAAAGTTACAGGTACTAGAATAGGCCAGTTGCTATGGATATGAGGCCTAGCAGCAAGAAGGAAGACAGCATATTCCCTCAGGAACCCAACCTTTGTATGTTAACAACTCTGAATACAGATTGCATTAGGAAATATGGGGGAAAGTTACAAGTACAGGAGAAGACAGTTTGGTGAGTTATTAAGAGGAAAATAAAATCCCAGGTAATGCTGGGTTAATACACTAGTATGTAGAATAAAATAGAACACTGGGAATATTGTGGCATGATGCTTCCCACTGACTGGATGACCAACCTATACGTGAGCAGGACTCCTCCAGATCCTACCAGAACAGGTGCTTTTGTAACATTGCAGATCCCATGAAAGCCCCAGAATCCCATGAGACCTTCATGCATGCCATCACAAGACCAGAATCCAGGACTGTGGCAAGAAGTAGCAGGAGACAGTAGCACCAGCTTTCACAGCTCAGTAAACCCTTCACTACTATATATTGTGGAAGGGAAGAATAGTTTCAGAACTGCTTTGCCCTAATGGCAACTTTGCACCAAATGGAACATCTTTTGAACGAGGGCTACTTGAAATCTTTGGAACTACTTATGTTTGCATAATACATGTAACAGGCCCACCCGTCAAAAACAGAAACAATATTTGAGGGTTTAAAAATATTTACAATGCTTATATATTACCCAATAACAATTTTTTTCAAAGTGGTACACTATTTTTAGAAAATCAAATACAAAATATAAAACAATAGGCATGAAGTCTAAAAGGAATGAAAGCACCAAAACTTACATTCATGCACAAAATGCTAAGAAATACCAGGAACTTGTTAATTACTATTTGGGTTTACTCTATATGGTTGTGATGTTTTATTGAGGTTTTTATTTTCCTGTTCCTCCTTTGTCTCCTTCTCCTTCTGAATATTTATATCAGTGTAGTGGTTTGGGCGCTGGACTATGACCCTGATGTGAAGCTGGAAATGCCACATCCCACCGCTGCCACCATGTGAAGGCTGGAAATGCACCATGCGTTGCTGGGACGTATTTTTCAGCCTTTTATGATTTTTAGCTATTAATTCATCTTCGCTGCCACCACCCGCTGAATTATGAATTATCTGGACACTTGGACAGTACAGCGGGACCCTGTCCAGCCACATACATCCCTAAGCTTAAGGATCTTCCTTTTCCCCCAGTCTACCTAGCTTGGCGTGGGAAGGAGAGAAACAGGGTCTTTTACAGAAAGTATTTATTAAAGGTAGGCACATAAACAAGGCAAATTACCACACATGGGAAGCTCCCTCTTCCCAGGCACACTTAGTTACAAGTAGTTACAAAAAGAACGGATATGGAAACACAGACACATTCTTTAGATCAGCCAGCTCCAAAATAACAGACAAGTCCCTAACGCGACTAGATAACTATTTCTAATTACTCACAGTTGTTCCTAGGCTTAGATGTTCTAAAGGGAAGGGCCAGGAGGCGAGGCCTACGGCCTACTACTGGCTCAGAACCCCCCTCCATGAGGTTCCTGGGTTGTTCTTTGTTATCCCTTTGTTATCTCTCTCTAGCCACATGGCCTCGCAAGAAGTTTACTTCTCCTTGGAAGCATCCTGAAGATGCTCACCTCTTTCCTATTTTGATTGGTCAAGTCTCACCCTGTGACCTATGATGCTGACCCACATGACCTATGATGGTGACCCACATGACCTATGATGTAATCTAATCCCCAACACCTCATTAACCCTTGGTTTACCTGAAGAGGGCAATGTCCCCCTTTAGCCAAGTCGAGATAATGGGAAGCCCCATTATCACACCTGGAAACCAGAGTTTGATTAGGGAATGCTCAGCCATGAAAAAACATTGGGTGACCTTGGGTGCATCACACACTTTTAGATCCAGAAAACCTCACAATAGGGTTGCATTAGGGTCTCCATAAGTCAGAAATTACTTGAGGGCACATAGCAACATCAACACCATGCTTTACAAAGGAAAGAGTCTCTGGACAGAAGAAGGAAAAATGTGGAAGGAAAACAAAATGGGAACATGCATAAACAGGGAGATAATATTCAGTAATTTCAGTCATATGTGCTTTGGTGTACTGTAGTTACAAGCTGGGTAATAGTAGGGTATGGGAACTAGGAGTTGTGTTGAAGGCTACCAGATCTTCTTTTTACAAGGTGGACATTATATTTTGATTATTTTGAAGCTCAAGGACAACCCCCGTCCCCACAACATGGTATAATTGACTTTACTGCAATTTATTGCCTAGAGTTGGAAGTGTGATGCTGAAATGACTATGTCTGTGCAAAGGGATCTAATAAAATGTCAGTCAATTTACTTATAAATAGAAAAGGTCTTCCAATACTTGTGAAAGTCAATGAAGATGAATATCCATTTATATTCCATTGATAATACAAGACATATCAATTCACTGCTATGTCTGTGTTCCTCCATGAGATAGTTTCACCTTAATACATGTGATGCATTATTCCTTGTGTACCATCCGTTTATGTTTGGATAAACACTATATTATTTTTCACAGGTGAAATACCCATTGCCCAAGTTTTATGCTAATAGAAGCCATTCCTTACAAATACAATGCAAAAAAAACAACAACCCTGCCACAATGTCAGAATCCTTTAGAACAAACTGTTGATTTTTTCAGCTTGCCATGCCATGATGGTGCCTCTTATTTATTGTTATTGTTGTTGTTGTTGTTTTATGGTCCTTCCTCAGATCTCCTGTTATGGCGGGAGGCCTATTCGCTGTTAACAGAAAGTGGTTTTGGGATCTCGGTGGCTATGATCCTGGTTTAGAAATCTGGGGAGGGGAGCAGTATGAAATTTCCTTCAAGGTAAGCCATCAAAGTATTTCTTCACGGTACATGCTAGTTTTGTATGGTATAAGGAAAGCATTATACATTCCCCATCTCTTATAACTAAATTAAATATATGATACAATGATAAGTGTTTTTCTATTGATTTCTCAGTCTCAACCAAGAGTAGCTGCAGGAGACTGCTAATCTGAAAAGAAGACTGGTGAAAGAAGTAGTACAGCTTAGTCTTTTCTTCAGTGTTTTTTTTTTCTCTGATCAAATTACCCTGTCCATGTGGCTTTCCTATATGACAGGATTAGGCAACCAACAAACTATGGAGTTTGTGTGGCCCTCCTGGATGCTTTTGTGGTCCTTGTTGCCAATCAAAATCATCCTCCTTTTAATAGCAGCAAAATTGTCCCTTTAAAAACATGTAAACAAACATGCAAAGGCTATGTGCCATCTTTTTAAGGAGATCTACTCCCAGAGGCTTATGTGACCCCAAAAGGTTGGGGAACTTGAGATCTTACAGCACTGCTAGCATCTCCTTAGAAAGTGGAAAAATTATGGCTCAAAAGAGGCCTGCAAGAGGGGAGTAACTATAGGACCTTTTCACCTATGTATTACCAGTACTAACTGTAGGACACCACTTGAGAGTCAAAAGAATGTTTTTATTGGTGGAATTAACACACACATACATACACACACACACAATCAAGCAGTTTCACAAACCATACAAGGCTAGTGAAAGCAAAGGAGAGAAAGGTTGGATAATGAGAGATTTTGGGGTGAAGTGGGTAATAATTATCATTCCAGAAGCAGAAGATCAAAGTGAGATGGCTCAAGCAAGAGTTTGAGGGTAGCATAGCACATAACAATAAAGGAGCCAGTGGACAGATGACTAACATATGTGTGTCCAAGGTACTACAAATTGTTGGGCTTGGAGCCATGGTTTAAGTACCCTGTTTCCCGCCCTGAAGGGAAATATGTTAATTGCTCTCTGGCAGAGCAAACAAAAAGAGTCCTGAACAGACTAATGGTCTTAACTTCAGGTGACAAAATACCAGGAGTCATAACAGTCTCTTAATGTCTGGGCAGGTGAGGGAACAAAGGAGAGCTTTCACAGAAAGAGGTTATAGATTGATGACCATCACTTGCTTTATTGAGGCAGTTTCATTTGCTATTGTACTTGAAGGTTAAGTCGTTTGGGGGATTATTGCAAGCCCATCAATGCTGGGGCTTTCCAACTAATCCTCTTGAATTTACAACCAGGCCATGCTGAGGTCATCTGTCTTAGCACGCAGCTTCCAAAGAGAGTCCTTGTGCACAGGCCTTCCAGCCATAAGTGTGTGACTTTCATATTAGAAATGATGTCAGCAATTAAACAATATTTCTTGCCAATTTAGACTGTACCATGGGGTGGGGGTGTACGGCATGGTAACACTTATCAGAGCTCAATTTTCCTTTAAAAAACCCAACAAAATATGTACCATGTTTATGTTTTTAAAACAGACGTTTTTGTTGCTATACTAATAAATTCAATAGCAATATGTGTAAATAAGGAAAAATGTGACAAATCAATTTCCAAGTATTCCTTGCCTAAGAAAGCCGTATGAAATTCATGGGGTCGCCATAAGTCAACAGGCAACTTGAAGGCATACATTTACACACACACACACACACACACACATGAAATGAGAGGACTCTTTGTTTTAGAGGGAAACAGCATTACTTGGAAGCTTCTAGGAGTGTAATTCTCATTAAAAATGACATCCTCCCAAAAAAGGGTAAGTTTGAAGCTGCTAATGCAGCAATCATTAATTAACTGCCGCAGCAGAGATGGGATGCAACCAGTTCTGAGGAAAGAAAAAATGGTAAAAGTTACCCTTTCCTTTCCTTCAACAGAAGCAAGCTATAAACAGGAGATATAGCTCTTCTATATTTGGTGTAGTCTATTGAGCTTCTAGGCTTGTTATCAGAGATGGAAATAATATTCCAAAAATGAGTTTCTTAAGGGACAAGTAGAATCCAAGAAGAGTGAGAATCTTCACAGTTTGAGACTTGTCCAGTGTGGAAAATGTACATTCATTAATTTTAAATTTTTTTGAACAGAAAATGCTGTTTTTTATGCAGAAAACATGTTTCTTGTGCTAAAAATGACATCTTCTGTACAGGAAATAAAAAACCTCTTCAATTTATTTACTTACTTACTTGATTACTTATTTATTTGGCAGAATAAGTCCCAAACTCTGAAGATAACTCTCAATTTTGCGATTACTTCCTTAGAGGAAGAATTAAATTTGCAAAGATTGACATCTTATATCAGGTCCTGCTTGAGTTTGGAATACAAGGTCTTCCTTGAGTCTTGGGCCATTTCCACACTAGGCTATTATAGTGTGGTTTGCAGTTCAGGGAGAGGCCTCAAAGGCCCTTCCCTAAACTGCAAATCCCAGGATTCCATAGGATGTTGAAAGTGGAATAATAACACTATAACGGTCTAGTGCAGAAATGGCCTTGGACATTGTTCTGTCAGATTCAGGGTTTTGGAGGGGGGTAGCTTTGCCAGAAGCACAGTGCTCCACAGCCCAGTAAGCTTGTTTTATATTAAAATTATTTTTGGTTAAGCAACTTTCTTACTGGGCCTTCCATTTGTAATAATTTTAAGTAAGCATGCAGAAACGTTAATTATTGCCCCAGTTCTAAAAAGTCTTCAGGTTGCTCTTGATGGCCCTCTATCTAACCTTCCTTCTAACAGGATCTGTTTTTGCTGCGGTCGGCTTTTGTTATCTCAGCTTCAGTTTCACACATAGCTCCAAGATCTCCCTAGTCTGATTTAATCCTCTATGATGCCTACTCAGTACATTACTGTTGAATAAATTGAGTGTGTCAGTCATTGACATTATTGCAAACCTAGTTACTTTCTTCAAGCATCAAAGGGGCATAAAATGTGTCCTTCTTTACTAATGGATGCACACATACACATACACTGAAGAAATGCACTGAATGAATTGCACAGAAGGTGCCAGGGGACGTCTGTACTCTAGACTGCCAACATGTATTTGAGAGTGTTTTCAGTGGAATCAGAATGACTCTGCCTGAACTGAACTGGTGTCATGTAACTTTGAATCAATTCCATACTAAAAGAAAACACATCCGAGAGACAAAAGAAGGCCACAAGCTAAATGGATGGACAGTTTGTGTGGAGTACATCAGTTTGCACTCGGTATTGTTAACAGTGTTCCCTAAGATAAATGAACACTGCCTCTTGCATCTCACTATTCTGACAGGAGGCCTAAAGATTGTATTATCCCATTTCCTATGTCCCTGTTATTTGTCATTGGAAGCAATATAATTGCGTGGCAGTCCATTCCTCTCTACACAGAAACCATGGTAACCATACTTGAAGCTCAGATACTAAATTGTCCCATCCTGTTTTATTCTAGTGACAGATTCTTTGGAGAGAGCTGTGTTATGCAGAGGGTTGTTTTCAGCCGTATCTCCTCATTCATCTCATTACTGTCAGTTGACCTAAGGGTCCTTGTCCGTTCTCATGAATATATTTTGAAATAGTTTTCAACAGCACTTTGTAGTATTTGCCTAGAAGAAATGCAAATCTCTTTCTCTCTCTCTCTCTCTCTCTCACACACACACACATACACACACTGGTTCTCTCAGGCACAGAGGAAACTTGGTAGAAGGGGACTATATGCAGAAAAGCATTGTTTTCTTTGAAGTATAGCTGGGGCAAAGTGGTGAGGTGTGGAAGTGAGATAAATAGAAATTATGTATAGATATTCGGGTGAAAAGAGAACAGTAGTGAGTAGAATATAGTCTTCTGCCTTCTGACCGTATACAAACAAACAGTAGTGGTTAGCATTTGTATTGCACTTACTTTATGAGACTGAGTATCAGCACTTGACGCCTTATAGCAGTTATTAAGAGCCCATCAGTAACACTTGCTCCAAATTCCCTACTCTTAAGAGCCACCATTTTAATCCTAGTTTTTCCCAAATATCACCACAAGGGCAGGTGCTCTGGGGTACTGTGGGAATTCAAAATGAATTCTTAGATGTCCTTGAGTGTTTCTCCTGCTAAATCCAAGGGATGAAATTAATGTGAGGGGGTTCTATCAGAAGATACTTCCCCCAGACATCTCTCAGGCCGGGGGCATTCTCTACACTTCAAAGTATTTTTACATATATTAATTGTATACTTGTAACAGTCTTCTAAGGTGGGCTATATTATTATTTCCTGATAGTGAATGAAAGGCTGTGGGCCACTGGCTCACCTACACAAAGCAGGGACAATTTTACAAACTGCTGTATTAGTCAAGAACAAAGCCCCACCATCAATAAAACAGCTACACAAGTATGAAGTTCTTCTGCATTTCAAGTTTACCAAGACAATTTATAAACATATCCATTTCCTCAGTTGTTTTCAAAACTTCCTAAAGAGAAACTTGGAACAATCTAACTCCTGGCTAACCAAAGAAGAATGAACAAACCAGCCAACAAAAAAATGAGTACTTTTTTTTTTCAGGTCCAAAATTACATACTTTAATAGAAAAAAAGAGTACAGTTTAATAGCCCATGGATATTTGCTGTTTTTGAAAAATATTGATAGTGGGGATATTTATCGATTTGGGCTTTTTTAAAGCATGTTTTTTTAAAATTGCTGAATTTCTAAGTGTGCATCTGCTTTAAGGTCTCTCACAGGGAAATGGAGTGGGGATAGAATATAAACAATCCTGCCGTGATACTATTTTTCCACAGTAGTGAGACTGCAAGGCAAGAGGCTATGCTGAAGGTAGCACTTGGTGGTAGGGTCTCACATATCAGAGAAGCTTTTCCTGAGCAGCCAGACTGAATGTACCAAAGAACTACTGGGCAGGAGCAGTAAATCCTTTTGGAATGCCTTTTCCCATGAAAACTCTATGATGACACAATCTAAAATCAAACAAGAGATAGTGCCAGAAGATGATACTCCTAAGTTTGAAGACACTCAGCAAACTACTAGGGAAGAGCAGATGACAAGTATGAGCAGTGCTGTGGTTAAGGACACAACTGGATTTCAGCCGAAAGCATTTCAGCCAAAAGCATTTCAGCCGTGGATCTGCTCAGAAATGAAAGGAAAGTCCAAAGCTGCACAACACCTTTAATAGGAACATGGAATGTGAGAAGTGTAAATCAGGAGAAGTTTGATATTGTAAAACAAGAACTTAAATGTACAAATGTTGCAATACCTGAGGTGAGAGAGCTAAAACGGAAGAGGAATGGGACATTTTGAGTCAGATAATTACATAGTGTTTTACTCAGGAAATGAAAATTTAAGAAAAAATGGGCTGGCACTACTAGTGAGGAGAGATGTAACAAAAGTAGTCAGGGGATATAATGCAAAATCTGACTGAAATTATCAATAAGACTTCAGGGAAAACTCATCAAGATAACCATAATCCAAGTTTATGGTCCAGCTAGTCAGAAGAGGAATAAATTCAATGATTCTGTGCTGGAGTCCATGACAAAATGGATCACACAACAAAACAAGACTTCCTGTTAAACATAGGCAATTGGAAGCTAACTGCATTTGTAGTTCAGCTTTAAAATAACAAACACGTCTGCTGGTTAAATACAACATTCGCATATTATCAGGAACAGAGTTTTGATATCTGAAGATATCAAAATTGCTGGTTGTTACTAGGTGTGCTAATCATACAAAGATCTGTATTTTTGTTTCGACTGAGACATTTTTTTTTTAACAAAGGCATAAAGGTAAAAGAATGTCTGGTCTTCCAAAATAGTCTGGAATTTGTTATACAAGAATTTTAGTCATTATTTTAGTCACTAATAGACAATAAAACATCCTGTGAATTACTTATGATGGAAGACTTTGCACAAACTATGGCCATTTCCACACGGGCTTAAAAAACTGGTGCAGAGCGTCCTCCAGAGAGGACATCTGCACCTGGAAGCGGACTGGGTCGGACTACTTTATGTAGTTCCTCACCTCAGTCCGCTCCGGAACAACCTGAAGTGGTCGTGCAGTGTGCTTTTTAAAAACCTGTTTCTTCAGGTTTTTAAAAAGCATGGAGCGCCACTCCATGCCACTCCGTTCCCACGCTCCAGTGCAGATTTGCAGGCTCGCACCAGTGCAAGCCTGCAGATCTGCAGGGGGCGGGCTTTAGGCTGGCGAGCTTCAGCGGTTGGTGGAGAGCCTCCGCCAACCGTAAGCTGCCATTTTCATCCCAGGAGCAACGCGGAGCAGCGGCCACGCACTGCTCAGGAGCAGCCTGGACCCGAGCATCGAGCCAAGAAGTCCAGTAAGTACCGGACCAGGGTGATTCCATCGCCACGTGAAGAAATGGCCATAGTTAAACACAAACTACATTAAACATTTTACATTTTGTTGTTAAACTCAACAAAAATCTCATGATGATGTTTACAAAAAGGTTTCAGGAGAAGCAATGGCTATGGGTTTGCTGTTTACTGTTCAAAATGAGGACTGAGCTGCTCTTTCTCCCTCCCCATTCATTTTATTGGCCATTTCTGCACTACACTGTTATAGTGCTATTATTCCACTTTCAACATCGTATGAAATCATGGGGTTTGCAGTTTAGAGAGAGGCATTTAGAATTCTCAGCCAGAGTGTTCTTTGGCCTCAATAAACTACATTTCCGCAAAGGCCCCTCCCTAAACTGCAAACCCCAGGATTCCATAGGATGTTGAGAGTGGAATAACAGCACTATAACAGTCTAGTGTGGAAATCGCCGAAGGAAAAACAGCTGTGAATCCATCTGGGGGGTGGGGAGCGGTGAAGAAGGAAAAGGTTAAGTATCCCTTCAATGTGCTGAATTTCCACTTAAAGTCACGCATCTTCTGCCTACTTTTCATGCTGTAAAGTGCTGTGGCTTACTACACACCTTTCCATGTAGTAGTATTGAAAGAGATAGTCATGTTAGTCTGTTTTGGCTTAAAAAGACATGAAGGAAATTTTTGAGGCTAACTGGGAAAAAGACATTTCTAACGTTTGCATGTAATGTATAGTTTCTTCCTGACTGTTCAATTCAGTGAATTGTTTTAGTACATTCATAGGAAAAGTTCCAGACCTTTAAGCCAACTGAGATCTATATTCAGATATACTGCCTTTTAAAATTTTGGCAAATGAACTACCTTTGGATAGTAGTGGGAAGCAGCAATCCAAACTGAAACATCATTGCAAATATTAGCATGAGGAGAGACTTTTCAGCAGGGAGGTGGTGCAGGAAAAAAGTATTTTAACCCCAGTCCTGCAAATCTCAAAGTTCTAATTTCGACTGGAAGTTGCTGAAACAATATGGCTGTTTGCCAAAATTTGAAGAAACAGGAAATTTTATCATAGATCTATTTTGATTTATCTCATCTGGCCTCAATTTCTGCATGAAAATTATTGAAACAGAATATAAGACACTAAAAGATTAAACAAATTACAATATGCAAACAAGTGTTGTGGACACAACCCTAAACCAATTTCTGTCATTTCTCCACCACTAGGGAACTGGGATTCCTTTCTAGAGCTAAGCAAAACCCAAAGCTTATCTGAGCGCAAAATTGAACACTGTAATTTTCCATGTGCCCTTGACCATTGCAGCTTCACCCACCTTGGTGTAGGTGGTTAATGATTCTTTGTTTCCTTTGTTACCTGTGACAGTTGAAGAGTTTCATTCACTTTGCCCTGATGCATAACAGTGACACTTAGATGGACCCTGAAAGGTAGGTAATAGCAAGAGGGAGACTGGCTGAGCTCATTGTTCCCCTGCTATTTGAGAACAAAGAATGATAAGAAGGAAACCATTTAGATATGTAATTACCTGCTTCAGGCTGTATATATATATATGTGTGTGTGTGTAATTTTTTTTTTAGATGTAATTGCCCTGTCACTGAGATACTGCCAGGTACAGATGGAAAAATTAATCCCTAAAAGAAACCAGGCCATGTATATTTTGAAACTAATGTGACTGTGATGTATACATTTTTTAAAAAAATCCAGAAAGCACTGGTACCGTATATTGCATGCAAATCAAAAATAGCATGAGAGTGGATCAGTCCATATAAATGGAAGGAAAGGGAGGAAAAAATGTGTCTCCCTTCCATCCTCTTTTTGTAACCTTGAGAAGCATATGGTATTTCTGAACTGAAAATTAATTTGGCTGACTCTGCTTTGGATGGCAGCATCAACTGAGTGACTTCCATGTGAGAACTCCGAACTTCAGTATGTTCCTCAAGGTTACAAAAGAAGGTGGAAGGAAGTGATGTCACAGCTGAGACACAGCAGACAGATCTTGCAGGATTACAGTTGTTTTGCAAATGAGGCCAGTTGCCACAATTAACTATAAAGTTGCTAGGTCAGGACTATTCTAGGCCATGAGGTTTCAGGCCCAAAATCTGAGACTGAAAGATCTGTGATGTCACAGAGGAAGGGCCCTGGTGAGGCTACCTGGTTGACGTTACAAGAAGCAATCCCAGTGATGTTGTTAAGCAAGATACATTAAATATAAACCACTGTTGCTCAGAATAAGCCACTCAAATCAAAAATACCATGCATAACAAATGAAGAAAGTACATATACACATTGTACTTGCAAGTGTGCTGTAGGGTTTGAGAGTTGAACTAGGACTCTTGAAGACCAGGGTTCAAATCTCCAGACAGCCATGGAAGCCCACTGGATGACTTTAGGTGGGTCACACACTCTCAGCCTTGGAGAAAGGTAATTGCAAATTTCCTCTGAATAAATGCTGTCAAGCAAATCCTGTGAGAGGGTCACCATTAATCAGAGTCAACATAAACATACACTTTTTAAATCAGATTTCTTCCTCTTGGCTGTGGACTGAAGAAGAGGAATCAGGGCCTAAGACTGAGGGCCAAGCCCTGAGATCTGGGAATCCTAACTGTGAACCTTGTAGCAATAAAGGGTGAAATGGTGAAGACACCAGATTCTGTCTGATCTTGGAAGAAAAGCAGGGTCAGATCTGGTTAGTACTTCAGTGGGAGACCACAAATGAATACCAAGTGCTGTAGGCTATATTTCAGAGGAAGGAACTGGGAAACAACATCTTAGTATTCTTTGCTTAATAAACCCCTATAAAATCCATAGGGTCACCATAAGTCAACAGGCAGTTTGAAGGGGCATACACACATAGTGAGGAATCAACTTAAGTACACACATGTATGAAGTGGCCACTGGCCTCAAGGGAGAAAAGAAAAAATAGCTCAGGGACAGAGCACAGGCTATGTATATCAAAAATATAAGGCTTAATCACTAGTATCCCCAGTTAAAAGGATTGGGTGGCAGGTGAATTGAAAGGCCCTGGAGAGCTGCATCTTTTCAACCAGTGTAGACAACAATAAACCTTTTGAATAGTGTGACCTGATATAGAACATCTCCCTATACTCTTCATTAAGTTCTTCTTTTCCAAATTGCATTTGTCAGCAACTGATATAGCTACCATTTGATTTTGCGTCAGCAACCTGAGGTCTGTAAATGCAGATATGAAACCATTTTCACATAACTGTGCTGTAAGGTTAGTGGTGATGATCCTAAACTCCCTGTGTTCACAGTACAGTACAACTGGGATCATGACCATTAACCTCACCTCTGTCATGTAAATATCTTTGAGTGTACAGGGTGTATGCGTCTTGAATATACATTTGTTTGGTCATAGTTGATGCACTTATGATATTTACATGTGTAGGCTTGGTCAAGGCAGTTGTGGAATACTGAATGTGTGATTCCACTGACTAAGCTTATATGATAGAGCTCATACACCACTCATACTTTTATCCAGACTGCAGATTGGGGTTCGTCTCTGCTGTGTTATAGAACAGCCTGTGCTCAGCTGCTTACTGCTCAAGAGATACATTATCTGTTCTAACATTGTGTCTCATTGGCTTCAATGAATCTCACAGAATCATTCAAGATCTGCATACTCAATATGTTATAAATACAGATAAATAACCTTCTATCTACATACTGAAACATAATTTGAAATTTTGCTGCCATTTTGTTGTAATAGGCTTCCAGCCCAGGCTGTGGCCTTCTAGTCTCCCAGGTCCCTGTGAAATATACTTCCTGTGTGTGTTCTGGTTCTTACCTCACAGAGGTAGGCAGAAGATGGGCACCTAGGTAACAGGACTGGTGTGTATCTCCAATAATAATTAATGTCAGACAGCAGCCATGCCAATCGGAGTCTGGAAGGACACAGCAACTTTTCTTGTGCATATGCCAGAGTATACTCTTTTGTCTTATCAGTCCTTCCTCAGGACTGCTATTTAGCTGAAGCCAATTACAAAGGCAATGAATTGTCAGCATATATTTTCATTAGCATAATACAAACAAATGCATAAAAATGCTAATTCTGCATCCCATCAATTTTAAGATTTTAGGAAAGCCTAGCACAATTGCTGTACAAATAATAACAGAGCAGTGTGTGAGAATTTTTAAGTATGCACATTGAAAGCAGTTAGGTCAAGTAGATATATCATATTTTTGCCACAAGATGCACACTTGCAATGAAATACTGCCTTTGTTGGTAGCAAGCCAACATTAATCCAAAGGAGCATGGTAACAGTGCAAGTCAATACAGAGCAGAGGCCACATCAGAGTTCTTGGTGAAAGCTGATTTAGAAGGGAGTAATCTCTATTTCCTGAGGTAAGCATGCAAAGCTATATCAGACCAAAAACAAAGCCAGGATTGTCCCACCTTTGTAGACATTATAATGAGAAAAGCACTATGCTGACACACAAAATATGCATAAAGATGTTGGAAATAATTCATCAAAATTAATCTATTTGTTAATCATTTGATAAAATGTTTGATAACTATTCTTTAAAAATGATGGATTGCATTCTGTTGAGCAGTTATGAATCAGTTTGCTAGACTTACGCATTTGTTACTGTTCAGTATTCATGTTTACAATCACAGCACTGTTGCCACAATCACAAATGTCTCCCCAAACTTACTTTAATATCCAACAGCCACACCAAGCAACCTGTTTTGTTGGTCATCGGGCTGCTGCAGGATGATGTTTCCAGATTCCTCTTGCCAGGGAGCTGTGGTACAGCAATCAGAATCAGGGCTGCTGTTGTTAAGTCCTCATTGCACCACAGCAAGAGGAGGCGAGAAATGTCATCCTATAGCACTCCAATCACCAGCAGAACAGACCTCCATCACTCTGTGCAGATGCTGGCTGTTAAGGTACATTTGGGAAGTTGGGTCAGAAGGTGAACCATAGTTATGCATTCGCAACTATATCTGTGACGCAGGATCTTGACCAATATTTTAATAATTAAATATATAATAAAAGTATTAAATGCCCACAATCTTATTGTAAGTATCCATTAGTGTTTCTCATTACTATGCAGAGGCGTATCTAGGGTAAGACAACCGGGACACAAGCTCCAGGCACCAATGCCAGGGGTGCAAAAAGGTGAACCCCTACCCTCCCACCCTGGCCTGCCCTGGCCTGCCCTCCCCCCTGCCCCCTGCCCCCACCTGCTACAGCTCTGGCCCTGCCTACCGGACCCCACCCCACCCCAGCGCCACTGGGGTCCTTCCTGCCCCACTGCGGGAGGGAAGGCAGAAGCACCTAGGAACACAATTTCCAGCTTTGCCCTAAGTGCTGGTGAGCCTAGATACACCAATGTTACTATGTTTGTTACTCGATATATTTAGTAAACTTAAGTTAAAAAATGAAAAATAGGCCAGAATCGTTATGGTAAAATATGCTAGTGTCAACCATAGGTTAGCTAGCTTAAGTGCTTTTTTCGTCATTGTTCACTGAGGTATCTAGTACCTACTTGTGCAGTGGTTGTCCACAGGCTGCACAACAGCCCCAACTCCACACCTTCTATTGCAAACAACTCTGAATAGCCAGAGAGGTACACAAGGGAGATCATATCATGCCATTGCAGCCATCACTTTCCCAGACCTCTACATAAGTATGCATATGGAGCTAATTAAGCAGAATTTCAGATGACTGATTTAATTACCAAAATACTAATGTCTGAAAATTTACCTAGCAGTTCAATGTTAGTGATTTAATTTCCTTTTACAAATACAACACTAGTATGTTAGCACTGTCACAAACTTTGCACATGTGGAGTAAATTGCAAAGGGCTTAGGGGAGCACAGAGGCAAGGTGTACTCAGTGTCCCTGCCCAGTCTTGCACCACGTCTCCATTCTGCCCATGTTCAGAGGAAGGGAGATTTTTTGCTAAATATGCAAAAATCCTCCAAGTGATTGTGAGCCCTTCAGCCAGTCACAGGCCATTTCTGCACTAGACTGTTACAGCGCGATGATTCCACTTTCAACATCCTATGGAATCCTGGGGTTTGCAGTTTCGGGAGGGGCCAGGTGGCTCCTCCCGAAACTGCAAACCCCAGGATTCCATAGGATGTTGAAAGTGAAATCATCGCACTATAACAGCCTAGTGCGGAAATAGCCACAGTTTGAATCCTCTTACACCCTTCCAATGGTTTTTCTAGTTTCTGTGCTTGGTGAAAAATAAACCTTTGGCCCAGTTGCCCAGGAAAATGTTTTTCTAAAAGAAAAAAAATGCATTTTAGTAAATACATTTGGTTGTTGTTTATGTTGGCTGTAGCTTCATTGCTTTAAAAGGAGACGTGTGGGTTTTACAGCTTGCTCTTTTAGACCTTCCAAAATTTCAGCCCTTCAATTCAAGTCAGTAGCTCTCTAAATCAGAATTCCCTCAAGGTCTTTTACATTTCATGAGGGGAAGGAGTTAAATCTGGTTCCTTCTCTGTATTGATGTTACACTCAGTCCAGATGGTATTAAAAACACATTTTTAAGAAGCTCTGATCTTCAAAAAGAAAATAGAAAAGAGGTGTCTGTAATCATAGGGAAGCTAATAAACAAACAGAAACAGCTGCTGAAGACCCTGCTGGCTAGTCTGAGATTCATTTCAATTATTGCAAAAAGACACCCTAGGTGTGCACTGCAGTGTGTTTTCTATCTGGCACATGTGTGCCAAATGTTATTTCCTCTAAATGGTTTTCACTTCATTATTTCCAGCATTTTCCATTTCTTACGCAGTTTCTTTGCTTCACTATCAGAGCAAGTTACAGTTGAGGTTATCAGTTATTAGTTATAGTTGTTCCTATTTATTATTTTTAGCTTTGTAACCGTTGCATTTTTGCAATATCCACAATGCTGGACTTGAACTTGGGTTCCAGTTCTGACCACATATTTGCCAGTACCTCTCAGAAATGTGCTGTACTTTTGCACAGAATATCTGGTAAAACCCAGACTGAGAAAATGTGTAAATTACTTGGGGACACCAATCCTAAAATTATTAATCAAATGTCTTTCTTTGCTGTTGCTGTGCAAAAGATTGGAGTGCAGCTTTTAAAAGCTGTGGCTAAGTTGTACATATGGTGAATTGGTTTAATCAGTATTTTAAAAAACCCTTGCTAAAAGTTATAGCAATATACACAGTGAAAATTGGTTGACTTCTTGCTCTACACTTGAGAATTTCACTGTATTGGAATTCTAAGACAATTCGTATAGGAATTCCCAATGAAAATGTTATTGTATTACATGATATTAATATGTGTCATATCTAAAGGAGTATTTTTATAAATCAGGTGCATTCTGTCCAAACACTTGAACCAAAAAAAAAAACAAAAAAAACAGAAAAACCACAGGGTGAAATGTGAATAAAATTAAATGAGACCAAAAAATAAAAAAAATGAAACATACATTTCTTATAGTGTTGGGTGTTTCCTGATCTTTATGAAGTCTGTGCCCCAACAGAATAAATTTCATTTTGCTGCCAACCAGAGTTTATTATTTCTCATTTGTTGCATAATGGGTGATGGAAGAAAGAAGGGAAGGGAAGGGGAAAAGGGAAGGGAAGGGAGGACCTTTTAATCCAAATTTGTTATACTGGCTAAAAAAAAAAACACCCAATGGCAAAAATCAATAAATTTGTTTATTGATATATTTTTGTGCCCCACAAAAGAGGAAAACTATATATAATAGCTGGCTGAAGTTGGGGGACATTGTTTACAACGATGCAGTGACTTGGCTAGTCTGGTTCTATTTGAAGTCTGCGGGGGGATTAAAACGTGTCATCCTAGCATATGATGGTTAACTTAGCAGGATGGTTGTGGAGATAAAATGAGAGAATCCTACATCTGCCCTTCTGGATTCTCTGCAAGAAGGGTGAGCATCCAATGTGATAAACAAATATCTGCCCAGAGCATGGTCTGAAGGCCCATTATACAGTTCTGCTAGAGATTTCTAATCTAGATGACAGCCACGTTGCAACCAGGTGTGAACTGCTCTGAGCAAATTATCACTGTGATAGACAGATAAATCTGTAAGAAGCAACAGCATGACAGCATTTTGTCGCAAGTCTCTACCTGTTGTGGAATTATTTTTAAAGCTGGTAAAGGCAAAGCATGCACACACACATATATGCCTTCAAATTACCTGTCCGATTATGGTGACCTCATGAATTTCATAGGATTTTCTTCGGCAAGGAATACTCAGAGGTAGTTTTGCTGGTCCTTCCGCTGAAATACAGTGTCCAGCATCTGGTATGCATTGGCAGTCACCCATCCAAGTACTAGCCAGGGCTGACCTTGCTTGGCTCCCAAAATCAGATCTGGTGCCTTTAGGGTATTTAGGCCTTAAAAGAACAGGTAGATTCATTCTGTTGATCTGACTAGCATTGGAAGAAATAAAGAATCTGCCTAAAAGAAAACACATCCATTCTAGAATACTCAACGAAGCCAATGGCCTTTGTGTATTTTGTGAATGAGTCTTTGCCATCCTATTCTGAAAATCATCTCCCTTCATGCACAATGCTTGTCTAATAATGACATTTATGACAACAACGATGATGATGTTATTCATTTATACCCCATCTTTTTTTCCAAATCTGGGACTCAAAGTGATTTTCAAATTATTAAAACAAATACAGGTTAAAATCTTTACAAAAACTTAGAAATACATAAATGCAATTAAGCAATTCATGGAACTAAAATCATTTATTTTATTTAAAACAAGTTACTTTAAAAGACAATTAAATAATCTATAGAGATATAACCATTTAAAAATCTAAAAGCCTCTCAGAATAGAAAAGCTTTCACTTGTTGACAAAGGCACAGCAAGAAGGGGGCCTTTCTAGTTTCCCTGGAAGCAGCCATCACCCCTCAAAAGTGGGGAAATCCTGATATATTCAGATCCTATAATTCATGAAGTTCTCAAGCCACAGTGGAAGCAGAGATGATCTGTGGTAGACTGCAAGTCCTGTTACATATTACTCTCTCTGGCTTTGAAAACCTTAGTGTAAATCTTCACAAATGGCATTGGTAGCTGTGTTAACTATTGCTTTCTTTGTTTACTGCTCTACTCCTGTTGTATGTATGTATGTATGTATGTATGTATGTATGTATGTATGTATTTGCAGAAGACGTTTCTGCACACAAAGAAACAACCCTCCTTTTCTCCCAGACACAGTCATCATTGGAGGAATAAGAAAAGGATAGCTTGGATTTTTCAGAGCATTGCCTTCTTTTCAGCTTTTCACTGCCACATTTTCAATTCTTTTCACATTCACTATCCTCTCTTTATTTTTTGGTTTCTGTCTCAGGTCTGGATGTGTGGAGGTGGTATGTTTGATGTTCCATGTTCTAGAGTTGGACACATCTACAGGAAATATGTGCCTTACAAAGTCCCATCTGGCACCAGCCTAGCAAGAGTAAGTAACTTGGTCTCTACCTGATCTGATTTTTTTTTTCAGTTGTAAGCACGAGCAGCATAGGCCAGTTACTTTGTTCAGAAGATAAACATCATCTAAACAAACAAACAAAGAAAAAATCATAACATAGACTCTGCATTCAAATATAGGATTCCAAATCTTCAAACCCTTGGTTTGAAAGATCAAGAGAAGAGTTCAGGCACTCCTTTGCCTCATCCTCTCTCACGTAAAGATTGATAGAAGGCTTCCTGACTCAAACTATAGTTTACCACCACATCCACTGTTCTTGAATTATGGAAAGAAAGTACCCCTTCCTTCACTTGTTTTTAATCAAACCAGGACTCTCCTACTGCCTTGTAGAAGCAACAACCAAGGGGCTATTACAAAAGATAAACACTAAGGCCCTTTCTGCTCCAGCCTCCCAACTAGCCAAGGAGATGGAAGAAGGATGGGACCACAATGACACTTATGCACAAGGTCATCATGATCTCATCCTTCTCCTGTTCCCAGGCAGTGCAATCACACCACCAATCATTGACAGGTTTTCCCAGTCAATGACTTGCAATTATGCCTCCATCCTACCACAAGCTCGCACTTATTTTGGTTGCGAAGGCCCTGGAGGTGCAATGGCTGCATTTCCTGACTGAGCACAGCCTGGGACAGTACCCAGCTGAGCTGCAGCAGGAAGAGGTGGAGCCATCGTGCTTCCTTCTGCATTGGGCAGCTGGTGCAGAAGGGAGCATTGGCATCCGCAGTCCCACCCCAGCAAAGCCGCTGCCAGGACGACACTGGGACTACCCCAAACCCAGGTAAGCTGCAGAAAGGGTCTGCCTTCCATGCATCGGGGCATTTGTTTTGATCCTGGTTTACAATCCTAGTTTGGAGATAAATGTATGTGTAACAGTGCAAAGTACTCCCCAGGAGAAATAGTAATGTTGAATAGAAACAAAATAATGGACTGTAACTGATGGAAGATGCAACTATGGCAGTTAAAGTGGAAGGTAGTGTATATTTGTGTGGAGTCACAGGAAAGGCAATTAAAGCTCCCCAGGAAAGGCAATCCATGCTTTCTTTGGTCTTGGCTGAACTTTAAAATGTGGTCCAGCAACTCTATAAGGGTCAAGGGCCACTGAAATAGCCTTAGGGGCCACATTCTTCTCACCCTTATCTGTATCTAATATTCCTCTTGTCAGTGACAGGACTGTAACTGCAACTCAATCCCTAGCTGAAAAAACTTTGGTACACGTTGCTGCAAATTTATAGACGGTACAATATATCAACCTGAGACAGCATTTTTCTCTGATGGTCAATTTGGTTTTAGTTCAAGAGGCTAAAATTCAACAGATTGTCTGTTCAGTGTTCCCATGCTCCATTTCCTGAGCCGACTGACAAACAAAAGAGGCTCTGTTAACATGAACCAATCTCACAAGACTGCTTTATCAAATCAATGAAACGCAAGCTTAGCGATCAATGCATTTTCAAGCACTCGTGTCCCAAGGGAGGAGGCAATGTTTTGTTTATGGATGCTAGAAAAGGTATCTTTGTTATTATTTGGTCCTTAAATGCTGCCAGTTGATGCTTGACTTCAGGTACCATCACTCAGTTGCCACACAACTGACAGAATAGCAATGAATGCATCTCAAGAAAGGATTCTATTGAGAGAAATACTTTTCTGTGGTAGTAATATTCTTTGTTGATCCCATTCTGACTTTCCATTGATTACACTCCATTAAAACACTGTTTTGGGAAAATTCTGCTTATTGGATAAGGACCTGCCTACGGCAAGGGTAAGCAGAATATAGATCATGGGTCCTTTGAGGTTGCTTAAGGCCTGGTGGATGCCTTTTCTCAAAACTGTAAGTGACTTCCAGTCACTTCCAGTATTGTTTGTTTTGTTCCTCTTTTTTTGGTAGGGGGAAGAACGAGACCCTCCCCAAGGTATGAAACAGGTCTTGAGGGGCCTTTGGACATATCCCACCCTTAGTTTAGCAATTCAAGACATATGTTAGCCTGGATCAGTATGCAAAGGGACATTGTAATGTCCTTGAGACTAATGAAGAGAAAGAAGTTTGTAGTGTAAGTTTTCAAGATTAAGTCTCCTTCATCAGTTGCCTACTTCCTGCATCTGATGAAGTAGAGTCAGTCTGTGAAAACTTATGCTGCAAATTTCTTTCTCTCACTCTCAAAGGTGCCACAATATCCCTCTGCAGTTCAAAGAGTGTAGGCAGACTGTTAGTCAATCCTGTGTCCAACTTCATGCCAGCCCACATATTTAGCAGAGTGAGGCAGATGCCTTAAGTGGCAGTGCTCAGTTCTGTGTAGAGTTGCCATGTTAGGCCCTGAGGTCTCAGGATGTCATACCCCCAAACTGTCCAATTTGCCAGGGACAGTCCCAATTATTCCTCTGTCATCCATTTTTCCCCCAGTTGTCTTTAAAATGTCCCAGTTTGTCTCTCCTCTTCCTGCTTCTCCACTTTGCCCTCAGCTTACTTCATGTGCTGCAAACTGAGTTCAAAATGCAAAAGCAGTTTGTGCTTAGTTAATTCAGCAGGTGGAGGGGAGTGGATGAGATGAAACCTCACTGGGAAAAAACAAATAGCAGCAAACAAAAGCAAAGTGCTACAGCCTTTCCTAGCTTGTGTGTTCTTCCTGGTCAATAACTTTTGCTATCTTGACCCCATTCTGGTGTTGCTTGGCCACACATTCTGTTTTCATCTGTGAAATATTGGAGCCATGATATATTAAGCACCCACCATAGTTTCACAGAGAATGGCATTCAGATATAAAACACAGTTCATATAACACAACCGCTTATTAGAGCAGAACAAAACAGACAACTTTATGAACAGGTAAGAGGCAACAAACTGAAATGTGATGGTGTTAAAACCACTACTATAAGTTGTGTAACATGACAGGGGCATTTGGAAAGAGATTTGTTCCAAATGTGATGTGGTCCTTTTGTGGCTTATGAGGGGGAAAATGATTGGTTGCAATGATAATAAAAGACTACAAGGCTTCTATTAATGTGTTATCTTTTTCCTAGATCTTTGAATGATCTTTATCAGTAGGTTAATATAACCGCTAGCCATCTGTCCATCTAGAATTGTATTGACAGTCATAATGGGAACTTCAGTGCTTAGCTACTTCTAATCTAGCATCTGCAAACTGCATGGAGATCAGGGTTCTATGTTTCAAATTATGTTTTCTATGTTTCAAATTATTCTCCACTATGTAGGCAGACAATGAATTCAATGTATGAATAGTTAGGACAGTTGTTTACCATACTATTTGAATTACTACCTTCCAGAACATTGCTATTACAGGACAAGAGAGCTTTGCAGCTGTGAGGACAGCAAATAAATGATTCTTTGCTGCCTCTATTACATCAGTTTATTCTCATTCAGACCAGCTGTTCTGGGTAGTTAAAGGGCTACTACATCCTAGAACTCAGACTGCTGAGGAGGAGACTGCAGAAAAGTGCTGTGATTTAATTTGCTATATACTTTGTAGAGAAAATTGTTCAGATTTGTTTTGACTTGGACTCCAGATTGAAGACAGAGTCTGTGGAGGTAACTGAGGTACTTGTCTGGTTTTGATAAATGAGTTTCAGTTCGTTCAACATGATGAACATGATGATGTGAACAAGTTGCTTGGAGAGGTGAGGCCAACCACTTGTCTGTTGTACCCATTTCCATCCTGGCTAATTAAAGCTACCAGAGGAGGACTGCAAGTTCAGTGGCAGAGGTTGTAAATGTTTCTTTGAAAGAAGGCTATGTGCAACTTCTCTAAAAGAAGCAATTGTAAGACCTTTGTTGGGAAAAAAAATTCATTGCATCCCACCTCCCTAGGGAACTATCAGCCATTTTTTAATCTTCCCTTCCTAAGTAAGGAATAAATGGTGACAATACTACTCTAGGCTTTCTTGAATGAAAACAATTACCTGGATCCATCCTAGTCTGGGTTCAGGCCCGATTCTAGGACAGAAACAATCTTGGTCACCTTGGTGGATGACCTACCCCAAGACTTAGACAGGAGAAGGGGGACCCTGTAGGTCCTCTTAGATCTTTCAGTGGCATTTGATAGCAACAACTATGGTATCCCCACGAGTCATTTGGCTGAAACAAGACTTAGGGGCTTTGCTTTGTAGTGGTTCTGGCCTTTCTTGGCAGAATGTTTCCAGAGGGTGATGCTGGGAGACTGTCATTCAGTCTTTTGGTCACTAGCCTGTAGGATTCCAGAGGGATCAATACTATTCCCTATGCTTTTTTATATCTACATGAAACCATTGGGAGAGGTCATCCACAGCTTTGGGGTTGGATGTCATCAGTATGCTGATAATACCTAGCTCTATATCGCAGACTGTTCTGGATGGGGTTGTGCTCCCTCTGAAAGATCAAGTTCCCATTTTGGGGCTGTCCTTGGACTCAGCACTACTCCTGGAAAGCCAGGTTGCTGTGATGGCCAGGAGCACCTTTGCCCAGTTACAGCTGGTGCGAAAGCTGAGCCCTTTCTTGGAGAAGGAAGATCTGATACATGCCTTAGTTATCTCCAAGTTAGACAACTGTAATGCACCATATATGGGGCTACCCCTGAAAAGTGTTCGGAAGCTGCAACTAGTGCAAAATGTAGCAGCCAGATTGCTGTCAGCTGTGCATTTTAAAGTTCATATAACACCAGTCCTGCAAGAACTGCACTGGTTTCCTATTTTCTTCCCAGCTGAATTAAAGGTGCTAGTGTTGACCAACAAAGCCCTAAATAACTTGTGGCCAGAATTTTTGAAATATGGCATCCTTCCATATGAGTCTGCCAGAAATTTAGGATCTTCAGACAAGGCCTTGTTACATGTCCCAGTACCTCATGAACTTAAGTTGGTGAGTGCACATGACACGGTTTTCTCTGTAGCAGTGCTTCAACTGAGGAACTCTCTACTCAAGGAAGTTAGGCTGGTCTCATTTCTTTTTAACTTCTAGCAGGCAGTCAAAACAGTGCTGTTCCATGTGGCATCTAGTGTTTGAAACTGCTGATTTAAAATGGGATTCTAGGATTGTTTTCAGACTGTTTTTAGGAGTTTTTAAAGAGTATTTTGATGTATTTTTAGAAATGTTTTTATTGTTGTTTGCATTATTTTAATTGGTTTTTGTTTGTTGCCTCAGGAGCCCTTGTGGCTGATAGGCAATACAGAAATACTTTAAATAAATAAAATAAAATATATGAATTAGAGTATCTTTTCTCCATGTCTTCTACAACAAAGAGTAGAACTAGTTTTGTTAATGAAATTGTGTAGTATATGATGCCATCTGTGAACTGTTTTCATAGTGGCCTCTTTAAGTTGAATAGAGATGGTTTAGTTGGTAGGGAAATTCAAATGGTTTTGCACTGATTAAGCATAATTTTTATAGCCAAGTCTGTTTCCCAAGGTTCCTTGGGTTCTGCTACAGAGGCCTTTTCCGCATTTTGTTTTTAAAACGGGACAGCGCATCCTCCAGCGAGGATGTTTGCACTTGGGGGCGAACTGGGTCCGGACTGCTTTCTGTAGTTTCAGACTTCAGCCCGCTCTGGAACGACCAGAACTGGTGGTTCGCCATGCTATTGAAAGACCGCTTAAAACAGGTCTTTCAATAGCCCGGCGCACCCCAGTCCGTCGCTGCACTCCTGTGTAGATCTGCAGGCTTGCACCAGCGTGAGGCTGCAGTTCTTCCGGGGGCGGGCTTCTGGCTGGTGAGCTTCTCTGGTTGGTGAAGAGCCTCCACCAACCGGAAGCCTCCATTTTCGTCCCCGGAGCAGTGTGTAGTGCGGGCATGCACTGCTCTGGATCAGTTGGATCATCGGAGGGAGCGCGCCGGTAACAGACTGCCCTGTTTTCTTCCCAAAGTGTGAAAAAGCCCAGAGTTAGAGTTGAAATCTACTCACCTGTGATAAATTAGAGAAACATGCCCCCTGGTGATATTTTTGTGTATATACACAGTGCTGCTTGAACAACGTACACAACCTTGTGTTCTCCCCACACTTTCCAGATGTGACATATAGAGTGCCTTCTGAAGCATTTGTAACCAAAACTTTGGCATCGAAATGATCTAAGCTGTTTTTACAGTGAAGGCTCTACCACTGATATGATACAAACAAGTGTTTTTCCATTTATTGCTGGGGCTAAATTGTTCTTGAAGAGTTGCATGGTCTGCCATAAATTGCATTGTTCTTGAAGTTGTCATTAAACTGTCTCTCCCATCATCCCTGACCAATGAATAGGACTGAAGGAAGTTGTAATCAAGCAGTATCTGCAAGGCAACACAGACCTCAGCTCATATTTAAAGGCTTACTAAGGTTGCGGTTCTATACAAACACAGCCAAGAATAAGATGTGTTAAATACAGCTGGATTGACTTCTGAGCTGGGTTGCACAGGATTGCCCTGTAACTGTACTTTGCAGCCACCTCCAATGCAAGCGAATTCTCTTATTTACATCCTAATGCAGATTTGTAGGACCTCTTCCTTCCTGTCTTGCGTACAGCATGCATGCTGTTGCTGTTAATTTCCACAAATGAATATGAATAAGGGACCTTTGTGACACCTTGTTATTGACAGCCCTACCCTGCAAGCTCAGGGTTGTGACTTTTTTGGTTGTGCCTTCCACCTATAATGCAATTTTCTTTTTTTGTTAGAGTTTTCCGCTTCATCAAGCATTATCACATTTTCTAGTAAGTCATGCCATCTCACGATGTGTCCAAGTTATGACAGCCTCGATTTTTGATTTTGGTTTCAAGGGAGAGTTCAGCTTGATTGGCTTCAGAACCATTTATTGGTCTTTTTGGCAGTCCATGGTATCTATAAAACTCTCTTCTGTCTCTGTATTTCAAATGAGTTGATTCTTTTCCTGTCAACTTTCTTGTAAACAGCATGCATACTGTAGGTGCATAAATAGTCATGAAGCAACATAGAACATGCCATGGCATGAATGTGCTGAGTTGGGCCAAAACTTTTTATGAATGGGCCAAAACATTTGTAAGCATGCCTATGAATGTGCTCAGCAGGGTCCAAGCAAGGCCTCACAGCAATCTCTGCATTGTAATTATCAGAGATAGATATATGGGTTAGATGTCATGCATTTTCTGTAGGTTTTACCTCATTGTCTTTCTGTGCTCTTTCTTTTCCAACCAAATGAATTAGAAATTTCTCGGAAGAATCATGCTGCATTGTTTCCCATAAAATGATATATATGTAAATGATATATATCTAAATGATATAAGTCATTTAGAAAGAAGTATTCTCAGGGTATCATTTCTTTAAAGTGCTCTGATTCCAGATGTATAATGCCTACTGGCTTCAATGTTTTGTTTTCTGTTGTTGAGACAAAGCAGGTGGTAACCTATCTTGCTGTGCCAGCTGAAATGTTCTGTATCTCCCTCTCTTTGTATTCAGATACGTCTTATTGGTTTTGAGACATCTCGCTTTGTTCCGGTGCTTGGAGCAAAGCAAATTAATAAAATTTGGGAGAGCTGCTTCTAAATGAACTTAGAAAGCAAATCACAATGGGAGAGACCATTCCAAGCGGAAACATTATCTCATGCCACAGATTACGAGGTTTGCATTGTTCATTGTCATTCTGCACAATATGTCTCTCAGTGCTCCATGACGGGTGCTCTGTTAAAGAAATAACATTACCAAGGGTGCATGTGGCATTTTTGAAGAGTGATGATATGAAGTATTCCCTGTCGGAATATCTCCAACAAATACCTTCACCTGGAATCTGACAGGGAAGAAAGCACAGCTACAAGAATGAAGTTTATCTATCGAGGGGGAAACAAGGTGGATACCAGCAACTCCGCTGGAATAAGGTTTAGCAGCTTTTGTTTTTACTAGAACATGAGAATGGTGCTTCAAATTAGAGCATTCAGGTAGATTGCACAGTGAAGTTTTACTTCAAATGGGCAAAAGGATGCATTGTTGAATATGGTTCCACTTTAAAGTGTCCCAGCATACTAAGAGCTAACAGTTTGGGGCAAAGGGCTCAGCTCTTAGCTTAGTTCTTGCTTTAATGTAGCTTGTATATGGCCATTTCTGCACGTGGTGAGGGAATCGCTCCCTGTCGCTATTCACCAGATCTTCTGGCGGTCCGGTCCGGTCCGGTGTGAGGCAGAGCAGTGCGTAGTCATAGATCTGCACTGCTCCGGCATCCAAAATGGCAGCTTCTAGTTGGTTGTGGGTCTTGACCAACTGCTGAAGCTCGCCAGCCTAAAGCCCGCCCTCCGCAGATCGCAGGCTCGCACTGGCATTTTGAAAGACTGAAAAATCAGGTCTTTCAAAAACACGCTGGAGGACCACTTGGGGTCATTCCGGAGCAGACTGAGGTGCGGATCTACAGTAAGTAGTCCGGACCCAGTCCACTCCAAGGTGCAGATGTCCTCCGTGGAGGACGCACTGCACTGTTTTACTTACCCCGTGTGGAAATGGCGTATAAGTGACAGCCTGATGTGCATACAATTCTCCAGAGCACAGCTAAAGTGAAAAAATAAAATGAGGTGGTACATCTATTTATGTGTCTGTTTTAGAAAAGGGCATTCAGAGTTTGGTCACACTAGCCCACCCTATAATTAATATACCTAAAGCAGTAATCCTATACTCCCTTACTGAACTTCATAGGAGCATGTATCAGATTACACTGCAAGTGTGTCATTTTCATTCAAAACAAGTGAAAGTACTCAGACTGCCCAGATTTTTTTTTAAGAAAAGAAAGCTTCATCCCAGTACTCACTCACTCTCACTTTTAGTCTCACCTCTCATCCACGATTTAAAAACTAGTCAATTCACACTTCAAGGTTCCATTCCATTCTATCTCCCCAAGTGTTTTTGAGATTAGGTATAACCGTGTCCCGTTCATTAATATTTTTCCTGTTATTCCTCCACTTAATAATGTTGTAAGTTTGTTCATGTATATTATTTCTATTAATGTCAAAAAACAGTCTTTTGTTGTAAGAAGTGTTTTTTTGTTTCCAGTTTTTAGCGAATGTAACTCTGCTATTACATAGAATAATATTTTTCCAAAACTTTTTTCCAGTCGATCTTTCATGATTCCTAGTAAATAAAATTCAGTTGTCAATGTGAGTTCCTAATTTTTTTTCCATCTGAATATGAATAGTTTCCCAGTATTTTTAAACTCTTTTACAGGGCCACCAGAGATGCGTGGTAAAATGTGCCTCTTTCTGACTCACATTTCCAATGTTTATTGTCTTCATTCTTACACATTTTAGAAAGTTTATCTGGAGAGAGGTACCACCTATAATGCCTTTTATATAAATTTTCTCTAATATCTTGACAGGACATATATTTGATTCTTTTGTTCCAAGTTTTTTTGCCATTGATTTAGCTCTCATGGGTGACCTATATTTTGAGCCCATTTCCACATTGAATCTCTAATTATTTCTTCTTCTGTATCCCATCTCAACAATATCTTCTATATTTTGGATATAATCTTTGAATTTTGAGTAGATCATATTGATTCTAATTCCTCCTTTTCTTTTTGAATGCCATTCGGTTTTAGATCTATTCTCAGTTTTTCTCTGAGTTGTCTATACAATAGCCAGTGACATGTGATTTCTTCTTCTCTAAGTTCTTCTTGAGTTTTAATTACTATCTTGTCTTTTTGGACTTCCATAAGATCTTTATATCTCATCCACCTATCAGACAAAATACTCTCTTTCTTAGAAAAAGCCTGATAAGGAAAAATCCATAGCACTGTTTGTGGGCAACATCTCATCTTACATCTCTTCTATACCTTTAAGAGAGCTCTTCTTATAAAGTGACTATTAAATTCTCTATTCAACTTCTCTTTACTATACCACAAGTAAGCATGCCATCCAAACCATAGATCTTCTCCTTCAAGGTTTAATAATTTAGTATTATTAAAACTTATCCATTCTTTCATCCAATTTAGACAACTCGCATGATAATATAATTTGAAACTTAGCAAACCTCATCCTCTTCTTTCCTTGGCTTGTCTGAATTAAGATTTAATTTGTTTGTCTTCGTCCAGTCCATTATCAACAGCAGGCATTGGTTTACTACAGAGGCAGCTTCCTTGGAACTGGATGGAAAGAAGAGACAGGGTTGGTTATCATCAGCATAATGGTGACATCCAACTCCCAAAGTCCAGATAACCTTTACCAACAGATTAATTTAGATGTTAGATAGCATGGGGGACAAACTAAGCCTGACGGTTGAACAGGAATCTCCCAGCACCTGAATTTGCCCCTTTAGGAAGGAATGGAACCACTGCAGAACAGTGCCTCCACGTCCCATCCCAGAGAAGCGGCTCATGGTGAATGGTATCGAAAACCAATGAACAAACCAGCAGAACTAACAAGGACATATTCCCCCATCTGGTTCCCTGCATAGGTCATCTACCAGGGCCATCCTATAGCCAGGTCAGATTGAAATGGAACCCCTGGAACTGAGAATCTTCTGGCTGCTCCAGAATCTTGCCCAAAAAAGGAATATTGAAGACTGGTAGTAAGCCAGTATAATTTGGTTCAAGTAGGTGTTTTGGTTTTTGGTTTTGGTTTTGGGTTGTGTGTTTTTTTAGGAGTGGCCTCACCACACCTTCTTTTAGGGAGGATGGAACTTGGCCTTGCTCCAGTGAGGCATTCACTGCTCCTGTTACCTATTCAGCAATCCCCCTCTGGCTGCTTTCATAACCCAAGAAGGGCAAGAGTCCAATGCACATGTGGTGGTTCTCACCTCTCCAAGGATCCTGTCCACATCCTCTGGCTGCACAAACTGAAATGTATCCATTAACCTGGGGCAAGCAGGAGCCAAAATTACATCCACATGAACTGTATTAATTACAGTATTCAAGCTGGAGCAGATCCACACAATTTTATCTGTAAAGTGCCATGCAAACTCTTCATAGTGGGCTGCTGAGTGGTCTACATGATGCTCCTGTGGAACAGAACATAAAAAGCCCCTGAGCACTTGAGACAGCTCCACTGAATGACATTGTGCAATAGTGGCAGAGAAGAATTATTTCTTTGCTACCACCACAGAATAGGCTTTCCAATAGGCACTAGCCCATGTTCACTTGGATTCACTCTGACTTTTTGCCATCAATGCTCTAATCTCCATCTCACTAAATGCATCAACACCAGCTCCCTAGTGAACGAGGGGGCTCACTTGGCTCCATTCCATGGGAGGGCATGCTTAGGAGTGATGATGACCACCCTCTGGTCATTTCCTTATTCCAGAGCCACAGTTTCAACAGGGCCACCTGACAAGGCAACAGGGAACTCCCCAAGAGCCATTAAGAATCCATTTGGGTTCATAAGCCTTCTGCAGCAGACATCTTTATTGGTCTCTCCAACCTTGCACAGGCTCTAAACTCCATCAGGTAGCCATCTGTCAATGACAATGTCACTATAGAAAGTTCCTCCACACCAGATCACTAGGATCACTTCCAGCACAGATAACCATTTCCAGAAAGTGTTCTGCATTAGAGGTGGCCCCAGATATTATTTGGGACAGACCTATGGTCATCATGGCAAACATGATGTCCCGCTCCTGAGAATAAATGTTGAAGTCCCCCAGTACAACAAGCTGGGGGACTCCAGTACCACCACCGAGACCAACTCAGCCAGCTGAGGAAGGGAGACTGCTGAGCACTAGAGAGTTCTGTCCCACCCAATCAGCTTCTGATGCAAACACTCAAACCCAGTAGACTGTGGGATGGGGCTCTTGATGAGGGATCATGATAAGCCACTGAAGCTCTGCCTCTCCCACTCCACCTCCAACCTTGCCTGCTGCAGCACTAAGAACCCTAAAAGACAAAGGTGGGAGAGGTTTACCCCTCCTCACTCCATTTCATCCAGCTAGGTCTCTGTCATGTCAGTCAGACCAACATGCTCATCAAATGGATCATTGGTGTTTTCCATTCACCAACCTGTAATTAAGCAACTTCATTTTCAGCCCAGGGGGCAGTTGCCAAAACTATCAAGATAATTTGAGGTAGGGGACAGTCTGGGAGCAACCAACACCCTGTGGTTCTCCTTTCTTCCATGCTGATAATGCTATCTTCCCACTCTGCATATTCCTCTACCTATTACTGTTGGAATGGCTGCTCCCTGGGCTGCTTCCCCACCCATGCTTTCCAAATCACTCCTTTTCTCCTTTTGCTGGCAGGGCAGAACTGTTTGAAAACATCAGAGAGAGAGATCCTTCCCACTACTAAACAGGGACACTGGCTCTCACCCTCCATCCATCCCCAAAGCAGTTCCCCCAAAGGGACAATCTTCCAACAGGGCAGCCTCCTTTGGAGTTGTCCCACCAACAGCAAGCACATCACCCCAGGAAGCTAGCTTATACCCACTTGCAAGAAGGGGACAAGTGCAGGACTGGCTGATTAACTAGGCAGCTAGCTCAATACCTGGTGCCTGGTTCTTCAGGCAGTGGTGGTCTTGCAAACAGGCAGCAGTCTGCAGGGGAGACCGACAGAGAGAGAGAAAGAGAGGCAATGCCTGGCAGCAGCAAGCAGATAAGCAGAGGCATGAGCTGGCAAAAATACTCCTGTCAGGCCACCCCCTTTTAGGAAAGGGACAAGGGTTGGTTTGGCTGATTAGTCAGGCAGGTAGCTCAGTACCTGGGGCTTGGTTCATGCTTGCTTTGTCTGAGTCTGCCTTATAGAGCTCCTGTGTCTTTAACAGTTGAAGATGTAGATTGCCAATAGATAAAACTTTCCCCAGAATGGGAATTTCACAGTTTTAGGTCCTGCTCACTGCACTAGCATTGTGCTTATTTTACGTTGCTTCTGCCTGACAAAGCATTGGCTCAGAGTGGATTATAATAACATCAGAAAAAAGTTGTTGTTGTGTGCCCTCAGGTCATTTCCAATTTAGAGCAACCCTCAGTCAAACCTATTACAGTGTTTACTTGTTAAGATATGTTCAGAGAGGCTTTGCCATGGTCTTCTTCTGAGGCTGAGAGATTATGACTTGCCCAAGGTCATCAAGTGGCTAAGCAGGGATTCAGATGCTGGTCTCCACAGTCCTAGTCTAACGCTCAAACTATTACACCATGTTGGCTCTCCAGAAAAAAAAAGTTACATAATACAAAACAGCATGTCAATTCAATAACAATTACAACTCAGATTTTAAAAAACCATATAATAAAGGTCTTACAGCAATAATGATACATTAAGATGAAGCAACCCAATAATAATTCATACTAATTCAAATTACTGTTGGAAGGAAAAGACAAGCAAAAATACATTTTATCCAAAGGAAAATGTTGCCACAACTACAATCTGTAAAGAAGCCCAAACTCTCATTATCTTTATACAGTTGCTGCTGCTTTGCTACTACCTTTCTGTCTGCAATGAGTTGCCCTTCTCAGCCCAGACAGGTGAGTCAGAAAAAAAGGTCCTAGGTCTTGTGGGACGTAAAGTTAGATGGTCTCTGAGCACAGAAATAAGAGTTTCTGTAGCTAGAGAAAGTCAAAATATTACCCTCTCAGTCAAGGAAAAAATGGTTAGACAAAAGGCAGGATCTAGTTATTGTGTTCACTCTCTCTATTCTTACCAAGCAGCTGGAGTTCCAGTCTGTCTCAGTCCTTTTTTCTCTGGGTTGCCATACTGTGGATCCCTAAATCCAGGCAGATGTACAATACTTCGGAAATGTAAGGGCCTTTTTGGACTTCAACTCCCAGAAATCCCAAATGACCCAAAAAAAAAAAAAAGAACTTTTCCAGATTCCAACACACAGAGACTGACACACACACACACAAACACACACAAACATATACACACATTTGGAGTCAAGAACAGGCAATGTTCACTGAGCAACTGGGTTACAAAGCAGTAGTACCTGTGTTTTTCCATCACTGAAGAGGCCAAAAAGGGGGGAAATCCAAGTTTAAACCTGATTCTAGTCTTACCACAAGCCAGCTATAAGTGTGTGGAACAAACCTTTGCTTTTATAGAGACCCCCTACTCTGGAAGATCCTTCTCACTGCCAAGAAGCCGTGGAACTGCAGAGTACAGAAAGTTTTTAACTAATCAAAATGAATTAAACCATCTTAAAAGCTAAACAACTCTGAAATTTGCTCTCAGTGTCTTCCTAGTATCAATGCCATGTTTCAGGTGTCTTCATCTCACTGTAGTGCTGTAGTATAGACAGACAGGCACAGATATTCTCTTTTATAATTCTAGAAAGTTTAATTATACACTGACAGATTGCTGAATGGTTAAAGCTATATGGAATAGTAATGTTGCATTCAGAAAATTCAGTGCTGCTAATATGTTGTAGATTAACCTCATATCTAAATAGCAGGCAACTAAGAACAAGAAATTAGATGTTTAGTTTTCTTTTTTTTTCCTTACAGAATTTTCTTTCTTTCATTATCTTGCAGAAGTAAATTATACAGCAAACTGAAACTGTTAGTTTCTTTTTTCTTTTTAAGAGTTACACTACCCAAAGAACATCCTTCTTTTATTTATTTTTTTTGAAAAAGAGTCAGATGGAGAAAGAAAAGTGAAGCATCCAAAATCTTCTTCAGACAGGGAGGTGCTGTGAATGAGCTGCTTACAGTCAGAATGGTGGTGGTGGTACTGATTAATATCCTGCCTTTTGCCCAGAATAGGAACTCAGGGTGTAGTGTGAGAAGGGAAGAGTGAAAATATGGCAAATATAGAGATAACGATCAAGTAAATGATGAAAGAGAGGTAGAAAGAAGGAAGAGAACTGAATGTCGCAACCAGCAGCCATTCCAAAGTATATGATCCTGTTGGTAGTTCCAGTAGCAGTAAACATATTGAATTAAGGGGATTTACATAAGTATTGAGTCACACCATTTAACATTTGATTCAATGGGTCTGCTCCATTTGGGACTGCTACTAGGACTCAGCCACAGCCTCACCTGGTAGAATACATTTCCTGCAAGCATTTATATGGTCAGACACTGCCTCTTGCTGTGATCTAACCTATACATATGGAGGCAAAAGAGACCATGCCTGTCCTCCTTGCCTACCTTGTGCATTTACCTATCTCTAAAATTCCTGCATACCTCTGTGTGTGTGTGTTTGTGTGAGAAAGAGATGTTCAAATATGATTTATGCATGTCAAAAATGCATAGCCCCCCTACCCCAAAAATATACAGATTTGGATCACATGTTCAGACTTTCTCTGGGCATTTTGAGAATATAAGAACCGCATTCCACTGATCCAAAAGCCTGTCCTGCCCAGCATTATGTTCATACAATGGCCAATCAGATGCTTATGTCTCACCAGCAGGACTCAAGTACATCCTCCCCCACCAGCTCAAATTCCCCAGCAACTGATATTCAGAAGCCAGCTGCCTATGATATTAGCGGTAACATAGACCCATCACGACAAGTAACTACTGATACAGTTATCTTCCACGATATGCCTAATCTCCCTTTTAAGCCAAGTTCGGGGCCATCATTATGGTATGAGCTCCATAATTTAACCATGTACTTCATTTTGTTTTTTATATTCCAGCATGATTTTGGGGCATTTTTGTAAAAACACACAGAACTTTCCCCAATACAAGAAACCATGCCAAAAAAAATGTCCCACTTCACTTCACAAGCACTGCAGAATCCCTTACTGTCCCAAATAGCTCTGTTTCCTTCTGCAGCATGATAAAAAGGTGATAGGGAGAAATATGCCTTCACTTCCTGTCACCGTTTTGAGAGAAGCTGCAGAAGAAAACAGAGGTATTTGAGCTTGATGCATACGGGGAGTGTGGCTCTCAGGGGTGTCTGGAGGGGAAATTGGCCCCTCGCCCTTGCACAGTTGCCCAACCCCTTGGACTAAGTTTGGGCCAAAGCCTATAGAAAGTTCATTGCCCCACGTGAATGAGACTCACTAGCTGCTACTGCTAGACAAGAAATAAGTGAAAAACTAGGTTAGTCTGAGTTGGAAGGGAATTCCTGCATTCCTGATAGTAAACTCACAGTCATAGAATCGTAGAATCATAGAAATGTAGAGTTGGAAGAGACCACATGAGCCATCCAGTCCAACCCCCTGCCATGCAGGAACCCCCTCAAAGCACTCCTGACAGATGGCCATCTAGCCTCTGCTTAAAAACCTCCAAAGAAGGAGACTCCACTACACTCCGAGGCAGCAGATTCCACTGCCGGACAGCCCTGACTGTCAGGAAATTCTTCCTGAGGTTCAGGTGGAATTTCCTTTCCTGAAGGTTGAATCCATTGCTCCTTGTCCTGGTCTCTGGAGCAGCAGAAAACAAGCCCTCTCCTTCCTCTACGTGGCATCCCTTCAAATATTTAAACATGGCTATCATGTCTCCTCTTAACCTTCTCTTCTGCAGACTAAACATACCCAGCTCTCTAAGTCTATCCTCATAGGGCATGGCTTCCAGGCCTCTCACCATTTTGGTCGCCCTCCTCTGCACTTGCTCCAGCTTGTAAATATCCTTCTTGAATTGGGGTGCCCAGAACTGGACACAGTATTCAAGATGCGGTCTAACCAAAGCAGAGTTGAGTAGTACCAGTACCTCCCTCAATCTAGACACCATACTCCTATTGACGCAGCTGAGAATTGCATTGGCTTTCTTGGCTGCTGCATCACACTGCTTGTGGTCTATTAAGACTGCTACATCCCTTTCACATGTCCTGCTATCCAGCCACGTGTCCCCCATCCTATATTTCTGTATTCCATTTTTTCTACCTAAGTGTAGGACCTTACACTTCTCTCTGTTGAATTTCATTTTGTTAGCCTTGGTCCAGCTCTCCAATCTATCCAGGTCATTTTGAATTTTGATCCTGTCCTCTGGCGTATTAGCAACCCCTCTCAATTTCGTGCCATCTGCAAATATGATGAGCATGCCCTGTATTCCTTCATCCAAGTTGTTGATAAAAATATTGAACAGCACTGGGCCCAGGACAGAACCCTGTGGCACCCCACTAGTCACTTCTCTCTCCAGGATGAAAAGCAGCCATTCGTGATCACCCTTTGGGTTCGGTCGGTCAACCAATTACAAATCCAACTAACAGTAGCCCTGTCCAGCCTGCATTTTACTAGCTTCTTTGCAAGAATGTCATGGGGAACTATTTTACTGAACAGTCCTATTTTACTGAAACTCTGATAAGATCCATTAACTTAAAGAGCAAGTCTGACAATTCCTTCTGCATTGTATATCACTGAGATTCCAGAATCTCTTCTCTGTTATTTAGTTTACTTTTCTTTGTGCCCTAAATACTCTAAAGGCACCAGATCCCATCTATTCTTAGAAGCTAAGCAGGCTCAGTGTTACCCTGACTTCTGGGTCCCGTGGGAGGACACCTTGATTCGCTCCAAGTTATAAAAGTTGGGGAAATCAGCGGAGCACTGGCAATAGCAAAACAAGGAGCAACATAACTTAGCAGGATCTTTTACCCAACTTTACACAGTCAGGCCAAGCCAAAAAGCCAGACAAACATATCGAATAAATGGATTTTATTGAATGAATATACTTTCTGTCAGAGAAGGTTGGATCAAACCTCTAGAAAATACTTTGTGAAGTATGTGTAAAGGTCATGTTGCTTTAATTGCTTTAACTATTAAGTGCACCTGGGGAAAGGAATGTGACTCAACCTGAGTTTGTGCTGAGTCAGGCTGATGAGCACCAGGTGCAGACAGTACAAGGGTTGGCCAGGATTGGCTAGGTGTCTGTATAAAGGTAGCACAATCCCAACTAACACTGCACACATTGCTTGAAGTGTGTCTGCTGGGGGCTTTGCTTGCAATAGCAAGCTATATATGCTGGATCGCCATCTGGACTTTGTAAATATTGTATATATGTTGTAACAAAGAATAAAGAGCCTCCATATTGGAAGATTACAACTTGGAGTTGGTGAGTGTCACTGGCTTAATGCATGTGCTGCTAATGGTGTTTTCTGCTGCTAGACATGCTTCCATAGCTGTGTGTAGTCATCTCTGCTTATTTATAAAGAGGTTTTCCTTGACTGGCTGTTTTGCTTTTCCCCCTTTTGTTTTTGGGGACAATTGGTTATGGGCCCGGCCTGGCTCTGCTGGAAAGAGCAAGCTATATATGCTGGATTGCCATCTGGACTTTGTAAATATTATATATATATTGTAACAAAGAATAAAGAGCCTCCATATTGGAAGATTACAATTTGGAGTTGGTGAGTGCCACTGGCTTAGTGCATGTGCTGCTAATGGTGTTCTCTGCTGCTAGGCATGCTTCCATAGCTGTGCATAGCCATCTCTGCTTATTTATAAAGAGGTTTTCCTTGACTGGCTGTTTTGCTTTTCCCCCGTTTTGTTTTTGGGGGCACTTTCACGCACCAACACACTCACTGTCACACACACACACACACACACAGGGCCTATTGAGAAGGAAAAGAGGTGAAAAATGGATAGGGGATATAGCAAAGGGATTGTAGAGATGGTAATACTGCACCTGTGCTGAAGTCTTTGGTCTGTGAAGCAGCGAGAAGAATGGAGCTCAGCAAAGAGATGGCTGAGGGGATCACTCAGTTGACAGAGTGCCGGTCTGCTAGCGTGGCAAGGAGTTCTCCAAAGAGATCCTCAAAAACTAGGACTACTTATAGGGCAGAACGTATCTTGAGGGCAAGCCCTCTCCCAGGGAGAACAATGGTCACAGCAAAGGAAGGAATGCCAAACAATGGCAACTTGGTCATTTGCATGATTGGTTTATGCTGGGTTGCAAGTATTCAGAGCTGCAGGTGCAAAGGGTTGCGAGTGCAAAGGGTTGCGGGTGCAAGTTTATGTAGATGCACCTCACCTTGTAGGATTTTTCCAGAATCACAGTTGCTCAACCTGGGGAAAACACGCTAATCCCCTCAAGTTGGCTACTCTTGGCTGGGGGCCCTCTGTCTAGGTAGATGTGTATTGCCTGAGGTCTCCTTGGGCTATGTAACTAGGGATTTTTCTAGTCTAGACCTGTTTCCAGTTGTTTGACCTCTTTGCCTATGTGCCCATCTGGGCAACCTCTCTGGCATGGTGGGCATATCTGATATCACATTTATAGTCCCCAAGATAGGGTATGCCAGTGGGGTAATGTCATCTCTGATTTGTATTTGGATGGGAGACTGCCAATGAATACTAGCTGCTGTAGGCTATATTTCAGAGGAAGGAACTGGCAAAACCACCTCTGAGTATTCCTTGCCTAAGAAAACTCAATAAAATTCATGAGGTTGCCATAAGATGATAGGCAACTTCAAGGCAAACGGACACACACCACATACCACACACAATTCCCTACAAACAGCAGAAATCTTCAACAATGCTTGTCTCAGAGGTCTCCTGTCTCTTCTCCCATACTTATCCATCTCCTGCTTCTTTCTTTCTCTGCCTGTTGCCTCCTAGGCTCTGCTTTCCTAAATTGACTTCCCCAAGTCCCCGCACCAAGATGAAATAATAAATTAATATGACATCTTCTGTTCTGATCACATTTTGAATAACCATGCACCTTGTATTTCAACTTCTCAATCACCGTGACTGTATTCAAGACTGAAAAAAGAAATTGCCTCATTGAGTTTTTAACGTATTCTCAGACTATGGACATTTCCACATGAGATGAGGGAATCGCTCCGTGCCATTACTCACCAGATCTTCTGGGCACAGACCAGCGCGGACTATCCCTTAAGCCCTTCCACAGGGCTTGTCGTCTCATCCAGGGTGAATCAGAGCAGTGCGTGGTCTTAGATCTGCACTGCTCTGGCTTCCAAAATGGCGGCTTCCAGTTGTTCATGGGTCCTGACCAACTGCTGAAGCTCACCACGCCTAAAGGCTGCCCTCCACAGATCGCAGGCTCGCATTGGTGTGAGCTTGCGAATCTGCACAAGTGAGCAGGAACGCAATGGAGCGCTCTGAAAAATTAAAGAACGGTTTTCTACTGTTCTTTAAAAAGCGGGCTGGAGGACCAGTTGGGTGCGTTTCGGAGCGGACTGAGGTGTGGATCTCAGGTAAGTAGTCCGGACCTAGGTGCAGGCGACCACTGTGAGAGGAAGCACTGTGCTGTTCTAATTCCCTCGTGTGGAAATGGCCTCTGTTCACACATAGTGGGAAACTAAGGTTTTCTGCTATGAAAATGAGTGATAGTGAATCTTGGAACTCACGTTGTCCTTTCATGTGCTGGGTGTGGGGGTATTTTCTCTACATTTTAAACTAACTACATTTCCCATTGCACTCCCCTCTGGGGAACTATGGTTTGATTTAGGCCAATAAAATATTATTACCTGAGAGGGAGCAGCAAATGGTAACAACCCCAACCCCAAAGAAATACTCCAAGCCAAGCATGAAGCAGAATATCCCACAAGTAAGTCTCCCCAACACTGGTAGTATTTAGGGGAGTAGGGGAAACTACTAAAATGTAAGTACCTAACAATGTGCTGCCATTTTATGACTGCTTAAGGAGGCTGCCTCGCTGATGCTTTTTAGAGCTGGCCCTAGCTAACAATGTGTTGCTAGAGAGACAAATATTTATCTCCAGAGGTCATTTCAGAAAACTGGGGTCCTTTTCCCATTACCCAATTGTGACGAACCTGATGGGAAGGGGGTCTTGACAATAGAGCTTCCTTGGCAACTGAGAGTGTTTAAGCTGATTGGCTGGTGAAATGGAACCTTGGATAGCCCAAGGAAGGGGCTGGTGGAAAGTGGAAAAAATAATGGATTTTAACTGTCTGGTGTGGGGTTTTTTTTTTTTTTTTTTTTTTTGAAGAGAGTGTGTTTTGTGGTGTTTGGGAGAAGTTGGAGTTTTGAAGAGTTCTGTGAGAGAGAGAACTGAGAAATTGGGTGTATGAGAGATAGTGAATGAATTGAAAGAAAGAGAGAGAGAAGAATGGTGTGATGTTTATAAACGTTTAGATACAAAACACATTTAAAGTAACAGTGTTACAATAAATGTTTGAAGTTCTGTGTTCCTTAAAACAGTGTCAGAAAGTCTTATTTTGAATCCTGCAATATACACACTACCAATAATATCATCTTGACCTTAGTACCAACAGTACCACAGTCTGGGAAAATATAAATCACTGCTGATCCTTACATCTAGGAGAAGGGCAGATTTAGGGAAGGCAGTCAAGGGGGAGAGTCCTGAAAGGAAGAAGTCAAGCGGGGGGGGACAAGAGTGAGGAAGGGACGGCGTTCTCACAGAGGGAGAACTGAGGCAGACCCGTTTATCCTGGCCCTGGCTTGGTTCAGAGATCTCCTGGGCTGTTCAGACCTGAACACAAAGAGATGTCAGGCTGAGCAGGCCTTGAGTGCAAGGCTTGGGTGCGCCTTTCGCACTCAGCACTGATGGGCAGTGATTTTTTTCCACATTTTACACCAATCATAACACTTTGATACCACTTGAGTTGCCATGGTTGCATCCTATAGAATCCTGTGGTTTGGCGAGACAGCAGAGCTTTCTCACAGAGAAATTCTTGTACTTCTCTCTAAATTGCATTCCATAAAATTCCATAGGCTGTTGTCATGACATTTGAAGTAAAATAATAATTGTATGTTGTGAAAGAGCCCTAGGAGTATCTGGAGCTTTGAGGGAAAAACACTGGAGTCTGAGCACATTCCTTATTACCATTAACAAGGTATTACCTCTATAAGATAAATCTCAAATTTCAAAATATTTCTGCACTGAAATGCTGTTAGGAAATGAAATGAGACATTCTAGTAACAAGTGAAAGAGATATTTGCAATAAGGTTCCACTGAAATAATTAAACAAGTCTTTACTGTATCTAGTTAATTGAATCCCTTTCAGTAATTGCAATGAACTGTTTTGTTTTGCTTTGCTCTGTTGTTAAAGGAGGAAAGAAGCAATCCGTCTGATTTTTATCAGGCCCTTAATAGCATTTAAATGCGAAAGGCTTCCATTTGCTTAATGTACAACCAGCCAAAGCTGGATAAGGGAATGATGTATTGTAATTGCGTGTGTGTATATCAGTGGTAACAACCAGCCTTAAGCTTGAAGAGAGATGACTGACTCTTGCTTTCTGCTGCTCAGAACCTGAAGCGTGTGGCAGAAACATGGATGGATGAGTTCGCAGAGTACGTTTACCAGAGGCGGCCGGAGTACAGGCATCTCTCCACTGGTGATCTTTCAGCCCAGAAGGAGCTTCGCAAGCACCTTAAGTGCAAGGACTTCAAGTGGTTCATGGCTGCGGTGGCTTGGGATGTCCCCAAATATTTCCCTCCGGTGGAGCCCCCACCTGCTTCCTGGGGAGAGGTGAGGAATATACTGGAACTCACAGCCATGTTTAACAGCATAGTCCAATTCTTTTGCCCTCAGAGCAGCCTGGTGTAGTATTTCATTTCCCTCAGAAGTGCCACTGTTGTGACAAACCTTGTGCAAATTAGATCTGACCACCATAGTCAGTGAGGACATGAGGGCAGCTCATAGCAATCAGAATTACCAAATATGTAATTATTTAAATCAGAAACAACCAAGCAAATATCAATTATAACTATCACCCCACAACCTGGTATTTCAGCATATAGAAACCAGCCCAGCCCTAGCATTTGTGAGGCAGCTTTTTCAGGTGCCAGGTGCCAGAGAGTAGCAGTAGGGTGTTAGAGGAAAGAGCTCTGTGTGCCACACAGCCTGCTTTCTGCCCCATAACCTGTTGTACTGCCCTAATGATGTTAGCCCAGTGTTAAAGTGAGATTAAGCTGCTTGTCCAGTTGACTTTGTTACTTCTTTGGAATGCTGGGGTGAGTGCCATCTTGATTTTTTTCTCAGGCTAGCTTACACTCAACCTTCCCCACCACCACCACCACCACCACACACACACACACATGTGTACTTATTTTATGCAGCTCTGGAGACTTTCATATGTATTGTATGTGATCAGTTTTATGACATTTGTACAAAAACTGGAAAGCCCACTGGGTGACCTCAGCTCCCAGAAAACCCCATGATAAGTTTGCCTTAGAGTTGCAATAAGTTGGAAATGACTTGAAGGCACACAACGTTATGTTCAATAGCCAGCATGGTGTAGTTGTTTGAGCATTGGACTATAATTCTAGAGACCAGCATTTGAATTCAGCCATGGGCAAGTCACATTCTTTCAGTGTCAGAGGAAGGCAAAGGCAAATCCCCTCTGAACAACTTTTGCCAAGAAAACCTCATGATTGGTTTACCTAAGGGTCACTATAAGTCTGAAATGACTTGAAGATCAACAACAACATTGTATTCAAATGCTAACTTGGCTCCTAGGCAGCAGCCTCACCCTATTTGTTTTCTTATTTACATACAAAGATAAATTTGTTTAAACCTCACACCCCAACTGGACTTTGCAATATATGTCCTTCTTTGGCTTGCTTTCTGACTTGTCCTGTTAGTGATTTCCTATGAAGGTTTCAGGCAACAACTAGAACAGGTTTTGAAGTTATTGGCCCTTTCCACACGCGGGTGGAGAAACAGGGAAAGCCACGCTAAAACGTGGGCTTACCTCATTCCGTCGCCGCACGGAGCAGAGCATTTCGCTGCTCTACACGCAGCAGCGTCCCGCGGCGTCCTCAGTGCCTGGCAGGGCCCAAAATGGCGGATTTTGACTGGCGGAGCCTCTCCACCAATTGGAGAAGCTCGCCAGCCGGAAATTCCGCTCCCTGCCTGATCTGCAGGGACACCCTTTCGCACGTCCGTAAATCCATACGGATGCTGTGACGGGGCTGCACGGGGCTGGACACCCCGTGCCTTTGAAAAACCACATAAAAAGTGGTTTTTCAAAAGCACGCGGCACCGCCACTTGCGGGTGCCCGACCGTGGATTGGGATGTGGAATTACTCGAGAGTAATCCACCCCAATTCGCGTAACGATGTAGACGACCTCCGTGGAGGTCGATCTACACCGTTTTTTTTAACCCCATGTGAAAAGGGCCATTGACTCAGTGGGGTTGTGATGCCTTTTAACAGAACATTTTTAGTTTCTGAACATGACTGACTTTTCTTCACATGGTTATTCCTGAATATCCCTGGAGAAATTTGATGCATGATTTGGTGGTACTTTGAGGGAGGCTGTTTCTGCTACTAAGATCCTGCTTTGGGTAGCTGCAGAAATTAAAAAATCACTTTCTGATTATAGGTTGCATTTCCTGCCCTCATCACACAGACTCAAGAAAGCTCAGGAACTGTGACATGTGGGAATATAGGCCACAATACTAAATATGACAATAATTGTGTATTTTCATTTAACGTGCATATTCTTTTTTAAAAAAATGCAAATAGCAGTTTACAACTCCAAGCAAAGCAAGAAGAATGCATCTACCCTTTTCCATCCCTGCTGCAGTCCTCTTTATTCAGGTCTGCTGCAGATGAGAAAAGGATTAGAGTTCACTTGCCTGCTATCATCCCAGTAATGATCAACCTCCCCAGGAGCTGCTATTTGCATCTTTTTTAAAAAAAAATAAAAATAAACATTGCTACACCACTCTGCTTGTTTTTCGTCTTATCATTCTTTGCACACATGAAATTTCTGTTGTATCATACTGGCACTTCCTGACACAAACAGAAGGATCTCTGGCCTTCCAGATGTTGATGAACAAATAATCCAATCATACGTCACATCGGCTGCCTAGGGCTGATAGGAAATAGAATTTGACAATATCTAGCAGACCAGATATTCTTCAGCCCTGCATTAATAATCTGTTTGCTTTTTGAATAGTGTGAGCATTGAGTTGCAGCTGTATTTCAATATCATTGAGCATGTTATGCTTCTACTTATTGTCAACATCATATTGGTGCTACGCACCAGCCTCTAAGCACTTTTTTTACCCCAGCCAAAAATTCAAAAGCAGAAGTATAGCACTTTTCCACAGCTAGATCTGTGCTAACAGTCCAGTAATCTGTTGGCTGACCTTTGTCAAAGACTGTCTGTGAAGCAGATCCTGTGACAGTGCAGCACAGTATGTGCCTTATGGGTCCTTTGGTATATATCTGTGAGCTCCACCTTAGTTCTGTTGTGCATGGCTGAGTACATAGGAAGCATGCCAGGACAAAGCAAGCATCTTTCCTACTGGGCATACTCACACTGAGGAAAGCTTGTGGAACAGACTCATGACTTCCATTGCTCTCTTGCAGCTGTGTAGTCCTGCTGCAAGATTGCAGTGCACTCAGCTTAAATGTACCTGATCTGGCTATTTATTATTTATTAGTAGAACCTGGAAGAGTAACTTTTGGACTGCAACTTCCATGCTGGCTGGAGGATTTGAGGAGCTGAGGTACAATTATTATCTTTGTTGTTGTTGTTGTTGCTTATTTATATAGCCCCAAGTATGTACCTAGTACTTTACAAATAAAACAACCAAAAACAGAGGGTCCTGCCAAAGGCATACAGTCTAAAACAAGTAATTTTCCTGAGCTGTGTTTATTAGTTGTGTTTACATCCCATCTTTCTTCCAAGGAGCTCAATGCAGCAGCCATGCCTCTCTGCACATAATCTGTACAACAACTCAGGTCAGGTTGAGAGATTGTAACTGGTCCAGGTCACCCAGTGACTTTCATTACTCAGTGGAGGCTGGAAGCTGGATCTCACAAGTCCTAGTCCAACACCCTCATTGTTACACCACAGTGGTTCTGTTGTACAAGTACTTTAGCTGGGAAGGGAAACTCAGGCCAAGAAGCCCTGGTATCTTTGAAACAACCATGTTCCAATAAAAATATTTGGATATTGTTTGTTACTTTCCCTTTTAGTTCACTTGCTTTGTGTTGTTGTTGTTTTTATTGTTTTATTTCTAATTAACTAAAGGGAGAAAAACAAAGAATATTTTCTTATTCCCTTGTATTTTTATTGCTCTAATAGTTGTGCTGCCCTTAAACACTCAGAGTTGCTTAACATTGCCAGCAGAATTCCCCAGCCACCCTGGAAACTGTAGGCCAATAGTACTTTTCCAAGCTCTAGACAGGGAGACTTGAATAATGGAACCACAAAGGCAGCAGTGTTCCCACGGACCTAAAATATTGTTTTCACACAATCTAAACAATTTTATACACTGAGCGAAACAATCCCTATACATACCACTGTGTGAGCAATTAATTTTTAATACCTCATTTTCGGTCCAGTGCTTTATTTTTTGCCTCTTAGTGATGAAAGATTTTGACCCTTCAGATCAATAAATGTTATAGTAAGAAACTGGAAACAGAAATGAAGTATCCATCTGTACTTCTCTCAAAGATTCTCAATGACAGTGCTCCAAGAAATCTGCTTCATGCCCAGATGGGTTCTCATGAAACATTATCTCCATTTCCATTTGGAAAAGATATGCATTGGCCAGGCTGTGCCAGTTTGAATCTGGATAGTAGTTCAGTACCTGAGTCATAAATCCATAAACTGTCTATGAAATGTTGCCCTTTTTTTCTTGCAAAACTCTCTTTGGTACAAATGAAAGATTGATTGAAAATTCATGCACTTGCAAAGGCTAAAGTGACTCTTGAAAATGGCCAGATTTACCCTTAAGGCAATCTGCTATTTTCTTCCAGCTGTGCATTGCTGGAAGGGTATGTGATCCATCTGGTCCTCTCTTTTGCCTTTTCTGCACTTGAAGTAAATGCTGTACAGCACATGAATTACAGATGGATGTGAACTGAAACAAACTCAGGGCTTACTAAATGGGTTGTATCTATTTACATACATCAGACTAAGAATCCAACAAGTATAAATTTGTGCCATCACTGTTGTGATTCTGTGAAGTAATGGTTCAGAATTTAAATTACCCCAAATCTCTGTGTTTGTGTTAAAGAGTAAGGACACAGTCCCTCTCTGCATGAATGCAGTTGGCCTACATGAAGATGGTATGTGCAGACCACTATATAGACACAGGCATTTGAAGACTTCAGTCTTTGAAAATACAGTCACCTCTCCACATTTGCTAGGGTTAGGGGCACAGGACCCCGTGAAAGTGAAAAAACCATGAATAATCTAGGCTCTCCCAAACCACATTTAACACACATATAGAAGTATGATCATCATACTCAACTCACGATGGATTCCTTTGAGGCATCAGAGTTCCTTCACAATGCAGAAGTAGGTGGCTGGTGGGGCTTACTGCCACCTCCACTGCTGCTCCACACCATTTTTAATAGGGACTTACAAGCCTCATTCACAGTTTCTCAGTCTCATAAGGCTGTAGTCCCTATTAAAAATGGCATAGGGTGACAGCAAATAATCCATGAATAATCAAATCTGCAAAAGTGAAACCCACAAATGTGGAGGGCTGACTGTAATTACATAGTCTGACAAGATCCATCCCACAGCCTGGATATGTTAATTTTTCTATTATAACTCCCAAAATCCTTCCACCGACATGGCAAAATGGACTTATACTCTTAAAAAAAATCCTCAAGCTCTGATCCATATTTCCTAACAAATACGTGAAGCAGAATATATGTTACCCTTCAGATTTTGCACCACTCCAAACTTTCAGAGGCCCTTGTTGGCTCAAAAATATATTCAGGGCAATGAGAAATTCATTGTTTTGAAATAAAATACAACGAGAAATGTGCATATTAACATAAAATACTTAAAATAATATGAATGTTGGGGGCAGGGTTTTTTTTAATGTAATGGATGAACAAATGAACCTGTCCATAAGTATTGTAGACCAGAAAAAGGGTGGTCTGTCCATTCCTATCTAGAGTTCTCTAGATCCTCATACTTGGGAGCAGTAGCCATTTCAGATGCCTGGACTGGGCTCTTTTCACCTCTTGTGAGCCAAGACAGGGTGACTAGGTAGGAAGGAATGTATCAAATATTTTTTAAAAACGCTCACACACATTAAAGTGATATTTTTATTGGTGCTACCAAAAGGAGCAAAATACATTATGCAAGATTTCAAAGCTCACAGCCTTTTCTAACAGGCATGTGCTTAGCATTTTAGGAGAAGAAATGAGACAATGGAGAGTCAGAAAGCTGCATCCTTCTTGAGATCTTAAAGTTAAGTTTAAGATGGTGGTGGAGAGAAGTTACATGCAGATTACCTGTAGATTGTGGCATCCAAAGCATATCGTCCTTTCTTTATCCCTCACTTTCCTAATGCAACACAGTTCTTGCTGGTGGGGAGGTGTTTGGGGGCATAAGAACAAGGCAAGACAGTCGTGGTTTTTTTGTTTTGTTTTTCCCTGTATTTTAGAAATAAAGGCAGTTCCTTTGTGATCTGGCCCATATCTGTCCTGTGTGAGGTAGGAAAAAGAATCTCTCTTACCTCCTTTCATTCATACTTCTCTTGTTGGACCATCCTGAATCCCCTGCCTGACAAGCTCTTCCTGCCTCAACACAGCAGAAAACATGGTTGAGCTGCACACATATGACCTGTAACTGCAAAATGTATGCCAAAGGTCTTTGGAGAGAAAATGCCTGACATTATTCCTGTTCATGTCTTTGGTGGGAACTTTTGAGAAAGCCCAGTTCTCCTTGCCTAGGCTCTTTGAGAGGTTGAGAAACCAAAAACTGAGGAACAGGAGTTTTCTCCCATTTCATAAACATGAACTAACTGTCTCAATTCAACACCAGTCCTACTGTTTTCGTGACTCAACCCCATCCCCATTACACAAGTATGTGGTATGAAAGCCACATCTCAGCCTTTTTTTAAAAAAAAAAAATCCTTTCCTTGAATGCTAGACCACTTCTCTGCCACTCAGATTATCTCCATCAAACTTCATATCCTTCTGAATTTCAGAATCTTCTGTTTTCATCTGCACTTCATGTTCTAGTCCTTCCTTTTCTATCTCTTTATGGCTTCTTCCTTTTTATAGTTCACATAAAGCCCTTTGTGTACGCGTGTGTGTGTGTGTATGTTTAAAGGAGAGTGTGTGCACATGCTTTTAGACAAGTTGTTAGAAAACAGCTTAAAATACATCTTACTGCTAGGCATTCAACCTGTAGATTGTGGCTTCTTCTTCGTGGTCTCTGTGCCTTCATACACTAGGAGCTTTAGCGCCTGCGCGGTAGCGTTCGGAAACTTCTAGAGCTTGTTCGCTTGGCGGGAACCCCTCCCCCACGCCGGTACTGCGCATGCTCCTCCCGCCGAGCAACGGTCTCTCCTCAGTTCTTTCTCGTCCGCCGCCGCGTACGGAAGGTTCTTCAGTTTGTTCCTCTCACGTTGTGCTTGGCTTGCTGTTTTTCACGGTTTTACGGACTTGGACTGTCTTTGACCTCTCTTTCGGACTCCCCCTTCGGTTTTTCGTTTTTTGGATTTCGGAGTTTGGCGTTCTTCGTCTTATGTCCGCGCTCTTTAAAAAGTGCGTGTCCTGCGGCCGCAAGGTTGCCCTCAACGACGGCCATAAGGAGTGTCTCTTCTGTTTGGGTGAGTCCCACAACATCCGGACTTGCCCAATTTCCCGGGATTTTCCCCAAACTCTCCGCAACCGCTCCGCGAGACTCAAATCTTATTGTTGGGAACAGTCTCTGCGGGCGATAGACGAGACCTCCACTTCCAAGATGGCCGACAAGAAGACGACCACGCCATCGACGGTATCGGCGGCTGCTGTCCGTCCACCTCGTCGGTATCGGGCTCGGTACCGGCGAAAACGCCGATCTCGGCGCTCCCGAGGATCCCGAAGCTGTCGGCGGCTGCCAAGTGGCAAAAGGATCCTCGACGGCGAGGAAGGCTGAGGCTCCCCTTACGGAGACGCCTGCTAAAAAGCGCCCTGCTCCGGACGGAGGCAAGGGCAAGGAGAAGGAGAAGAAGAAGAAGAAGAAGGAGAAGAAGGGGCTCCCCGGCTGGGGACGTTCGACCTCCTACTCCTCCTCCTACTCAGCAGCCTTCCAAAGGGCGAGGCGAGTCCGTCGATCTCTCGGACGATGAGATTGAGGACGTTCCCCAACAGCGCCCGGACTCGCCTGTGGCAGACCCTCCAACCCTGGTGGAGGAGCGCCACCGCCCTCTTAGCCGTCGCAGGTCGGCCGACCTGCAGCAGAGGGGGGCCCTCTGCTTCTCCGGAGCGGCGTTCGACCTCCTTAGGGCCCGATCGCTCTTCCGAGCGTCCGGTGGCCTCGCCGCCTCCGAGGGAGACGAGAGGAACAACCTCGCTCGTCTGCCTCCAGATACACCTCGGCGTCCTACGTGGCCAGGTACGCGAGGGAATCTGAAAAGAGAGAGCGCCCGGCCTCTTCGGTCGCATTCGCCATCGTACCGGGATCGGTACCATCGTGGCCCGAGTCGCTGGGAGACCTTCCGGAGGTCCGGTCCCTCGTCGACAGCGCGAATCGCGCTCGCCTAGAGGGGACGAGGCTCGGTACCGTCGACGCCGAAGCCGATCTCCGTCGGACCGCCGCCCCTTTTGCCCTTCCCTCTCCTCGATTCAAGGGCGGGGGAGCCTCACCACGGTTGGGCGATTCCCCACCTTGGGTCAGGCAAGGGAGGTACGGAGTCGGTGGTGACTAGCGGGCTCGCGACGTCAGCCTGCCAGACTACCCCGGTCACCACCAAGAGGGTGAAGTCAGTGGTAGCCATCCCAAGCGGGCCTGCTCCACCGCCCCGGTCGGAGAAGCCTAGGAAGGCAACACCTGCGGCGACGAAGGAGCCAAAACGAGCGGCGAGGGGACTACCGAGCTCGGAGTCGTACGACTCGAGCGCGGAGTAGAGGTGTCTGGGCGGCCTCCAGGAGTTCCTCCGCTGGGATTCGGGGCCCGATCCCAATTCTCCCCAGAGGACGTCCACCAGTTCTCTGCGTGCTCTCCCATGGCCACTACCCTCGGCCTTAAGATCGCCGATGCGGACCCGGGAGGACGACGACCCAGCCTTCTCCGTCTTCGGAGAAGCCCCTTTCCCACGGCCCCGCTGCCTCTCCTGCCCCGGGTATCCAGTGGTGAAGGCCGCCTGGGATAACCCGGGCCCCGGCTGCCGTACCGCAGCGGTTTGAAAACCCTACAGGGTGCAGAAGGGTAACGCCGGTTATTCTTAATCACCCTGTACCGAATTTGGGCTGAGTCGGCACAGACAAAGGGCTCCGGCAGGCAACACACCACCCCGCCGGACAAGGAGAGCAGAGTTTGGGCGCCTCGCAAGGAGGTTCTATTAGCTGCCTCCTTGCGATCGGCTGTCCAACACTCAGGCTTGCCTCGCGGCATACCTGAAAAAAGTGCTCGATCGCCTGCAACCGGCGTGGAGGGGGTCCGGGGACATCCCCCAAGCCTCCTCCGTGATCTTCAATGAGGCTATCTCCATTTGGGACCAGATGGCCTCCTCCCGGCACGCAGTGGAGATCGCCTCCCGGGTCATGGCGGGATCCGTCGGCCTCCGCCATGCTTGGCTGCGACCGGCCGACATCCAAACCCAGAAGGAGGTTGAAGATCTCCCCTTCGCGGTGAGGGCCTATTCAATTCGTCCACAGACGAAGCTTTTGGGCAATCTTGTAAAGGGGAGACTGGAAAAAAATCGGGCTGCAGCCGGCCACGCAGGCCCGCAGGGCCTCCACCTTCCCCCCCATCCTGGGGACGTCCTCCACCTCGTCGTTCCAGCGTTTGGCCCATCTACATCGAGCCGTCCCCCGGCTCATCGGCCAGACGCCGATTTGGCGGGCCCGGTTCGTCGAAGAAGTCCTCCTCCGAGACAAAGTCTGGTTTTGACGTGCCTGGCAGGACCCACCAATACCCACTCTTCAGCCTACCACCAGCGCTCGGAGACCGACCGACTCTCGCTCGACACCTAGCGGAGTGGCAGTTCACTACGGACTCTTGGGTGCTTTCCATCGTCCGTCTTGGCTACGCCATCGAGTTTCTCGATATTCCTCCTCGCGGCGTTTACTACTCCCACGCCGTCGAGTCCGGGCCTCCTGGAAGAGATCCAATCCCTCCTCCAGAAAGGGGCGATCGAGCGGCTCCCGCAAGAGGCCAAGACCACCGGCTTCTTCTCCAGGTACTTCACGGTACCGAAAGCCGACGGTACCCTCCGGCCGATCCTAGACCTCAGAGGGGTGAACTACTACATCCGCCCCAAAAGGTTCAAGATGGTCACGATACCGTCGATCCTACCCTTCTTACATCGAGGGGACTGGTTCGCCTCCATCGATCTCCGAGACGCATACTTCCATATCGCCATTCGCCCGCAGCACAGACGGTACCTCCGCTTCGCAGTCGACGACACCTGTTACCAGTACAAGGTGCTGCCGTTCGGACTCTCGACTGCCCCAAGGGTCTTCACCAAGTGCATGGCCCCGGTGGTATCCTACCTGCGGACGAAGGGCGCTTCCGTCTTCCCCTACCTCGACGATTGGCTGTTGGTGGCGTCCTGCAAACAGAGACTTTACCACGACGCCCCACATGACGTTGTCACTCCTGACCCGCCTTGGTCTACGAGTGAATCCGAAGAAGTCCCACCTCGAGCCGGCGAGGATCTTGGACTTCATCGGGGCGACGCTCGACTCGACCTCCGCCAGGGCGTACCTACCAGAGTCTCGAGCACAAACCTTGATCCGGGCCGCCGCTCACGCTCGTACGGCCCCGACGTTATCTGCGAGAAGCGTCCAGCAGCTCTTGGGCTACATGGCTGCGACGACCGCTGTGACATATCTCGCCAGGCTGAGAGCAAGACCTCTTCAACACTGGTTCGTCCGCATATTCGACCCCCTGCGAGACGAACAGACACTCCGACTGCAGCTGCCGGGAGACGTCCGCTCATCCCTCCGATGGTGGCAGTCGCGATGCAATCTCATGTAGGGATGCCTTTCCAACAGCCGACACCGAAGGTGACGGTAACGACCGACGCCTCCCTGTATGGATGGGGTGCCCACTGCGGCGATCTCAGAGTCCGCGACAATGGACCGACGACGAGACCGCTCTCCATATCAACGCGCTGGAGCTGCTCGCCGTCTGGAAAGCCCTACGGGCGTTCCGCCATGCCGTGGCGGGGCGCACGGTCCTGATTCTGACGGACAACACCACCGCCGTCTGCTACATCAACAGACAAGGTGGGACTCATTCCACGACCCTGCTCGACATCGCGCTCGACCTGTGGGAATGGTGCTTTTGCCTGCACACGCACCCCGTGGCGGTTCACCTGGCCGGGCAGGAGAACACCACGGCAGACGCCCTGCAACCCCTCATCCCATCACGAATGGTCTCTCCCCGGGAGAGGCGTTCAACTATTGGGACCGCTCGAACCATCGTGACCTCTTCGCGACCAGGGAAAACGGAAGTGTCGCCGATTCTTTTCCAGAGCGGGCCACGATCGTGCCTCCATGGGGACGTTTTCCAGTTTCCGGGGACCGGGGAACTCCTCTACGCGTTCCCGCCGTTCCCGCTGCTCGGCCGGCGTTTCAAAGATCCTCGCCGACCGAGCCGACGCGATCCTGGAGCCCCGTACTGGCCGAGGCAACATTGGTTCGCACCCCTGCTACAAGCCGCACGAGACGACCTGCTCCGGTTCCCCCGACACCGGACCTGCCCCCCACTCCGGCGGCCGAGTCCTCCATCCGGACCTGCCACGCCTGGCCCTCCATGCCTGGAGGATATCGCACTGACGATCCCGTGCTCGGTACCGCCCCGTGGGGCCCAGGAAGGAATCCACCCGTCGCAACTATCAATACAAGTGGCGACGCTTCCTGACCTTCCAACGAGAGGAGTGAGCCGGTATCGCCCGCGGGGCTCTCGACCGTCCTGCACTTCCTCCTGCACCTCCCGGGAACAGGGCCTGGCGTTTTCCCTCCCTGAAGGTGATCTCCCCGATCGTGGCATACCAACCGCCACGATCTCGCCTCGGCCCTTGGAACATACTTAAAGGGGTTTCCCGAAAGGACTTCATCATCTCTACCCGCCGGTATCGCCGCCGCTACCGCCGTGGTCCCTCTCGCTGGTGCTCTCGCAGCTGACGAAGCCGCCCTTCGAGCCAATGGCGACCTCGGATGACAGGCTCCTACAATGAAAACTGCCTTCCTGGTGGCGGTGACCTCAGCGAGGCGAGCGGGTGAGATCACAGCTCTTCGTTCCGATGAGCCCTTCACGGTCTTCCACAGGGACAAGGTGGTCCTGAGACCTGACATCTCGTTCCTGCCAAAGGTGGTGTCCAGTTTCCATCTCAACCAGGACATCATCCTGCCTGCCTTTTTCCCCCGAACCCGACGACACCGTCGGAGCGGTCCCTCCACTCCCTGGACGTGCGTCGGGCATTGGCTTTCTACAAGGACAGGACTGCTTCCTTCCGACAGACGCCGCATCTCTTTGTTTGCTATGGGCGACGTCGGAAGGGCCTAAAAGTGTCCACCCAGCGCTTCTCCAAGTGGGTGGTGAGGACTATTGAACTGGCGTATGAGCTCGCGAGGAAGCCTCCGCCAGTCCTGCTTCGAGCCCACTCCACCGGGACTGTGGCTACTTCTGCGGCCCTCCTGCGAGGAGTTGACCTGCATGAACTCTGCCGTGTGGCGACCTGGTCCCAACCATCGACCTTCGTGCGCCACTACGGGCTCGACTGCCGGTCGCGCAGAGATGCCCGGTTTGGACGTGAGGTGTTGGCTTCCGTGCTGTAGGACCTGACCCGCCGTCCGACCGGTAAGCTACACAGTCTCCTAGTGTATGAAGGCACAGAGACCACGAAGAAGAAGAACAGGTTGCTTACCTGTAACTGTGGTTCTTCGAGTGGTCATCTGTGCCATCATACACACCCGCCCTTCCTCCCCTCTTTCTCAGGTCCCTGTAGGTTCTACGGCGGACGACAGAACTGAGGAGAGACCGTTGCTCGGCGGGAGGAGCATGCGCAGTACCGGCGTGGGGGAGGGGTTCCCGCCAAGCGACAAGCTCTAGAAGTTTCCGAACGCTACCGCGCAGGCGCTAAAGCTCCTAGTGTATGATGGCACAGATGACCACTCGAAGAACCACAGTTACAGGTAAGCAACCTGTTCATCCAAAGCATGTCCTCTTTTCTGTGTCCCTCACTCATTATAGCTAAGTCACTTAAAGCTGACTAGGAACTGCTTTAAATTTCAATGCAGAGCAGGAGCAGCAACCTTCCTTCTTCTGTATTTTGCACCCTTGAAAATAGCTGCTGATGCTATCCTAATGCAACAGACATTTGCGCATTCAAGCCACTGAAGCTTTGTTACGTGAAAAGCATTCTGTAAAATTGTGGGGACTGGAAGCCTTTTATGATGCTGGATTGCACTGCAGTGACCCTGACAGAGTGAAGATATCAATTTTGACAGTCAAGGACAAGACATTGTTTGAACAGATTATTTAACTGAACAGCATTTCTGACTTGATTTTCCATCTATTCCAGACACCACAGATTGCTTTATTTAAGAAGCTCTAGCTACATCCAGTGTTTATCATTCTTAAATGATTCGAGGCTGCTGTCTGTCTGTGTGTGTGTTTCCTAATAGCAAGTTAGCTGAATGTTCAGTTACTCTTACCAGGGTGGAAAACACTTATGGATTTGTCATTTTGATTGACCAATACACAGTTTCATCATTGCTTGGAAGTGGAGCTTCAGTTGATTACAGCCAGACATCTAGGGTTTCATATTACTATGTGTGAGATTATTATTATTGTTTTGCAAGGAATTCAAAACAGTGTAACTGGTCTAATCTTTTCCCATTCCTTATAATGATCCTTGGCTGTGAGTTAGATGACAGATGGCATAAACAAACCCAGTTTTATTAGTGTTAAAAGACTTGAAGCTGGGTCTCCTTAGGGCCATGTCCAATGCTGTCTTCACTGCTGGTAAGTTCCCTGTTGTCAGATTACTATTTTGACAGTGAGAGATCCAGTGGCATAGCTGTGCTTAAGATCTTGTGCAGGCCTGGTTATTGTTTTGTTTCCAGAGACCCATACCATATTATAAAATGTTTGAAAAGAAAAAGTAGTTGATGTGGTATGTTCAAGAGCTTGGAGCAGAGCTCCTCTAGCCATCGTGGGAGTTGTAGGGGCCCAAAAAAATAACATTTCTGAGCTGTGGGAATATGAGGCTCCTGAATAAGAAGCTCAAATCCCAAATCCCCTAGAGTTCTAGACCATAGCAAAGTTCTTTAGACACCTAACATAGCGACTTCTTATGTCTGGGGGATTCCACCCAAACCCTCATGGATCCTTCCTCATTTCAGATCATTCTGTCTTAAAATCCAATTGCTAGTCCAAAGTAGAGGAGACCCATGGAAATAATGGGATTTACATAAGTGTCATTCAGTAGCTGACTAAATTGTCTATTTTAGTTGGGACTAGCAACTGAATGTAGGTTTTCCTTAATTGTTAGATATATATCTATGCCACTTTTCCCCCAGAGAGCTCAAGATAGTGTACATGCTTTTTCTCCTGTATCTTTATGACAAGTCTATTAGGTAGGTCAGAGTGAAAAAGTGTGACCCCCCCGGCTCACCAGGAGAGGACTTGAATCTAGATCTCCCAAGACCCTATGCAACATTCTGCACCACATTGGTGTTACTGCAGGTTAGGCCTCCTTGGAGATAGCATAAAGATATCATTTTGATATCAATAATTTGGCTCTCTTCCACCACCCCTCTCCATGTGTTTGTGAGGCCCCCAGACAAGCACAGAACTAGGCTTGGCCATCAAACGCTGCAATTCCAAGACAATACAGGCAGGCCAGAAATAGCCAGATCACCGCTTTAGGAGACCTCTCTGCAAACACCCTCTTTTGCTGTTTACAAAGGACTCCTGCCCTGAGCAGGCAGTTTGGCAAGCTGAATACTCAACTGCCAAGCACTGAGCATTTGCATACTGGCTTACTCTTTGTCAATTCGGACCTAACTCAATCATGCTAAATTCTGACCTTTCCAAGGCTTTGTCTTGCACCCAAAACTCTTTGTTTTCCCCAAGTAAAGAATAGCCTGCAGTTACATTTCTCCCCTATTCCGAGACCTTCCTCGGATTGCTCCGAACTTCCATCCAGCCTTGCTGCTGCTTTGTTTGGCGAGCTGTCCCCTCAGTCCCATGTACTGAGACTCCATGCCAACGAACTCAATCTTCAGACCTCTCCGGGCTTCAGGACAGGTGTCGTATCACCCAATTCAACAATCCCTCTCAAAATCTCTCTATACCACTCCAACCTTTATTTTCCTTAGTTACCTGTGTGAGTGTGTCGCATACACTGTTTGGCTGTATTTAATAAAAAATCTCAATTATTCTTATAACTTGATGTGCTCCTTGGCTTGGCCTGACCCCATAGACATTGGGTAAAAGATTCTGCTGCATTGCCTTGCCTCTTGCATTGCTAACTTGTGCTCTAGCTAATTTCCCCAAACTTAGTTAATTGAGAGCGCATATAGGTGTCCCTCCCGGGACCTCCAGTAAACAGGGTAACATTGGTTCCTCATTTAATTCACTGAACTTTAAAAACAAATTATTTAGCACAGTCTAGCTGGAATAAACATGCAGGGCTCGCAGTATAATTGAGGGTGAGCAGTATAAATTATCCTGCATAAATCATGAAAATAGCCTGAGTTATTGAAACTCTTTCTGAAATTCAGAAATCCAATAGCACTTCCTATGACAACATAGGGAGTACAGTGAATTCTGAATGTCTTGGGTTCCTCAACCTCCAGCAGTCTCTGTGGAATCCATGAGCCTTGCCTCATTGTTCCCTTCTCTCATTGTTCTCTCTTCACACACTATCCTTGTGATAGTGATAACTGGGAGCCCTCTGTGTAAAGCCTCCATGATTCCTTCTTGGAGCCTAGAATATTGAAACAGCAGTGATAGAAGCCAAGAGAAATGGAACATGCCACTCTTCCAGAGCCACCAAGAATTCTTGTTAGTTATGCCAAAGTGGAGCTATGTTTCAGAGACATTCTGTACCTGGGCTACTGCTGAGTCTTCCAGATACAGGAAGCTCTGGTGTGTGTGTGTGTGTGTATTCAAGGTCACCTTTTAATCCTATTGAGTACTCAGCTGCCCTAGAAAGCCATATCTCAGGGCACTTTTCTCACCTGTGTGTGATCAGAAACTTGACTTTTATTCCACGTTCCCTAAATGCCACATTAGGGGAACTGGACAACTCATTTTCTTGGGTGCAGTGCCATCACATTTCCCTCTCCCTTCATCCATCAAGTGAGAAAGCACTCCTATTGTGGGATGTGTATCTTTCTTCTGTTGCTGGAAAAAAAGCTTATAGACAAACAGCTAACTAACTTCATCCCTCTTCCTAAGCCAACAAGCAACTGCACTTATGAAATAACCACTAAAACAACTGGGACAGAGAGTGTGATCTTTGAAAGGAGGTTAAGCTTTATTCTCCTCTCATGTAAGGAAAAATCACATTCTTACTATTGGAAGAATTTCAAAAATATCATATGATCCATGGAGCTCTCCCTCTTGGACTTAACATTTGCAGAAATCACATGTCAGCATCATTAAGAGGTGCCATTATATTCCTTGCCTGAGATGAGTATTCCTTGCCTAAGATAACCCTACGAAATTCATGAGGTTCCCATAAGTTGGCACATGCATGTGCATCCGCACACACACACACAGATCTACTGCAGTCATTCTTTTCTGTCTCTTCATGGGCAGGTTCTGGAGTGCAGTTGCTATTATCACTCCTTTAACACCCCAAACAGAGAGCAATCAAATTCAATCCGTACTGGTAGTTTAAAATCTTTCAGGCCTTCTGACTGGAAGCTAGCGGATCACCACTGGAAATCCATTTCACAAAGAGGGGTATGTTGTCAAATCTTTCCCACCACTGCACTAGCTTGCAATAGAGGACAATGAATGGGCTTGAAGCTACTCACCACCATTATCAAAGCAAGCTGCAGAATAACTTCTTTGAGGAATAATATCAGTCCACAGTGCAGTCAACGTTATAAACTGCATGAATTCCTATTCTCAACCGCAGTGGGTTTGGGAGACACCACTGTTTCTTTCAGCTTATGATAATGTAAGATAGTGCATTTGCCATGAGCAGAGATCTAGTACAGGGGTCTGGGAGAGATGATGATTCCCTTAGCACAATGGATGTTAGGGGGGATAAAGGGCCCCCATTAGGGTTTAATTAATCAAAGTATCCACCAGTTTTCCGTAGAAGGCCCAACATCCTTGTCAGTACTGCCCCTTTTGTATTCAAGCAAGAAGAGATATGACAAGTATATGTCTCTCTGCCTCTATCCTCCGTGCTTTCTGTTTTTTGCTTGCTTGCTTGCTTTCCATTTAAACCCCTCAGGCTGCTTCAAATCCCTCTCTCCACTCCACCTGCCAGGTCTCCTCTCATTTCTCTCTCTCTTTTCTTTTCTTTTCCTTTTCTTTTCTTTTCTTTTCTTTCTTTCTTTCTTTTCTTTTTTTTTTTTTGAACTCAGCCATGCATAATTCTTTCACCACCACCCTTTAGGGGTTCTGGTTTCTTGTTGAGCTTTTCCCATTTTTATATGCAACAGTCTTTCTGAAGTGTGCACTCAGAGCCAAGTTATATGTTATGCTAATTATGTAGCATGCAGTCCCTTTCTTGGGCCATTTCCGCACTACACTATTATAGCGCAATTAGTCCACTTTCAACATCCTATGGAATCCTGGGGTTTGCAGTTTAGGGAGGGGCCAGGTGGTGGATTCTATAGGATGTTGAAAGTGGACTCCTTGTGCTATAAGAGTGTAGTGTGGAAATGGCCTTGGTTTGTTTTTGTTTTTCAGTAAGCATATGGGCCTGACCTGTGGAGAAAGAGAGGTTTAATCCTTCTCTCCTCAGCTGCTTCCCTCTCAACTCCCATTCACCCAGCTTTTGCGGTAGCAAGTTATAAGCCATCTTCTCTCCTGTAACATTGCCCTGGTGGCAACAAGAGTGTGAAAAAAATGTCTCAAAATTATGCCCCCATATTGAGTGGAGATGACGCTTCTTTTGGAAGTAGCATGTAATATCTCCTGTTACTTGTTAGTTGCATTTCAAGGCCCCTTGAAAAAAAATTTGGAGTGGAATTTTGCCATTTTCTTCCCAAGTCCCAACCTCCTCAAAAAAAAGTAATGAAAACATGACAAAAGTTAAGGAACCTTCCAGGAATTGCTTTTTAAATGTTCATTTTTAAACTACCATGTGTTGGAGCAAATTTTGGGAGGGAAATGGCTGAGAATGGTAGTATCAAATCTCATACCTGCATGTGGTGATTCCAGTCCACATTAAGGGCTCACAGACTTACTGCAGAGTAAATCAGAACAAGCAATAACTAGAGGAGTAGCCTTAACTTGCTCTGCCATGTATGTCACAAACATTTAAAGACTTTTTTTTCTGCAAGACTGCATGTTCATGAGATCTAACAGCAGGCTGAAGAGTTCAATATTAGAACTTAGAAACACAGTCATCCATATTTCCATCTAATCAAAGTGAAACCTTTCACTGTTGTTACCACTGATCGCCTAATAGTTCTATTTTTCTTTCTCAGCAAGATCTTTGTTATTTTAATTTAAAGCAAATTTACTTAATTAGGATGGTGGCTGGGGTGTCACTTTGCTTTTTTGAAAACAGATGAAAGAGCGTAAGGTTCTCACTGTGTGATTAGCTGGCTGATGTTGTAGATCATTATTTTTAAATGCATATTACTCGTTTATATTTATTATGTCTAATTCTGCTCCCACTCAAAAGGGATGGGGAAAAGATTTAAAATAATTAAGGCACTTAAGGACACAGGCTGAGGTTTTCAGAAATGCTTAAGTCATTTTGAGGAATGTGCCTGCCCCTTGCTACTAAAGAAAAACTCAAACTAAATTATGATGGGGAAGTAATGTCTAGGAAATTTGCCTGGCATTGCTTGGGCTGATGCTGATGACTTCACTTATGAATTGACAGAAACAAAACATTTCACTAGTAGTCCTTAAGACATGTTTTTACATCCTGCAAAATGGACCAAAAATCAACATTTCCCCCTAAAAGTCACAGAAATGTTTGAAATGTCTACATAAGTATAAATATCAAGTTTGATCTAAATTGGTTTATAAATATGCATTCTAGAGCAATAATAATATTAAAAATAGAAATCTGAAGTGTTTGTTCTGGAGGTTGTCAAAGTAGTTGACGGACCAGGTCCAGAACTTTTCAGGCACTAAGAGAAGGTCTGACAAAGATAAGTATTTCCTATGCAATCAGTTCCCCCACCCAAAAAAAACCTAAAAATCTCAGCACTTTCAACAGAAACACTGCCAAACAGCTCTGACCATCAGGAAGTTCTTCCTAAGGTTTGAGTGGAATCTCTTTTCCTGCAGTTTAAATCCATTGCTCCTTGTCACAGTTTTCTGCTGCTCCAGAGACTAGGACAAGGAGCAATGGATTCAAACTGCAGGAAAAGAGATTCCACTTAAACCTCAGGAAGAACTTCCTGACAGTCAGGGCTGTTTGGCAGTGGAATATGCTGCCTCGGAGTTTGGTGGAGTCTCCTTCTTTGGAGGTTTTTAAGCAGAGGCTGGATGGCCATTTGTCAGGAGTGCTTTGATGTGGGTTCCTGCATGGCAGGGGGTTGGACTGGATGGCCCGTGTGGTCCCTTCCAACTCTATGATTCAGCTTAAAACTGCAAACCCCTGGATTCATAGGATTTTGAAAGTGGAATCATAGCACTATAACAGGCTAGTGTGGAAATGGCCTATGATTCTATGACATAGTGGATTAGATTCAGACACAGTGGCTTGGGTCTATGTTTAGAATGAGGTTTAAGTTAGTGATAGTTAAGTGAAGTTCTGTTAATTTCAGTGAGTCTACATATGACTGAAACAGAAGAGCGTAAATTGCTTCTGTTATGTGATTTGGTTTCTGCTAGGCAGGTCTGGATATGAAAGCTTCATTTCCTTCAAGGGGTTGGATTAAACCAGTTGTTCTCAACAGTCCATAGTCCAGAAAAGTTGGACTTAACTCCCATTAAGTTCCAACTCCCATTCTCCCAGTAGAATCTCCTTCCATTAGCTAATTGGGGAGGGGGGCTATTGAGATCTGAAATCCAAAATACCTTGAATGTCAAAAGTTGGGATTCACTGGATTGGATGATTTTGAGTTCTCATCAGGTTTTCAAATCTGCAATTCTTTCTTGTTCTATGCAACCATGCTCTAACTCAGTCGTTGTTAACCTGGGTCCTTGGACCCCTGGTGGTCTATGAAGCCCTCACAGGGATCTGCATAGCCCTGCTGCTGGACACCAACAACAGCAACTATGACAGGGGCATACCAGTGGTGAGCAGGGATGTTGCAGGTGCTGAAACTGCTCCCTCATTAGCCATCAAGGGAGCAATGTGAGCATGTGTGCAGATACCCTTGCTGCAACATCCCTGATGAAAGGGGCATGGTAGCAGGCATGAGCATGTGCCCAAACTATGACTCTGGAGATCAGGGTTTAAATCCCCACTTGGCCATGGTAACACACTGGGTGACCTCAGGCAAGTCACATTCTCTCAGATTCAGAGAAAGGCAAAGGCAACAAATTTTGCCAAGAAAACCCTCATGATAGGTTTCCCTTATGGTCTCCATGAGTCAGTTTTCAAAGGAGAAGGACATGATAGCTAGAAAGAACCTCTCCCTGTCAGCAGCACTTTGTTGTTGTGTGCCTTCAAGTCACTTCTGAATCATAGCAACCCCAAGGTGAACCTATTACTGGGGTGGGGGGAGTGGGGTTGGCAAGATTTGTTCAGAGGAGGTTTGCTTTTGTCTTCCTCTGAGACTGAGAGAGCAGTGGTGGAGTTTGGAGTGTGTGGAGGGGGCTGCTATGGCACAAGAGATAGGGCCACTGTGCGGGTGGCGTGGCTGTGTTGTGTGGGGACGTGGTCAGGGCCTGCGGGGGTGTGACTACGGGCCGGGACACCCCAGAAACATTGCCACTCAGGGCGAATTGCTCCCCCCACCCCCACATTCCTATGCTACTGTGAGAGAATGTAACTTGCCCAAAGTCACTCCATGTCTGAGCGGCGACTTGAATCATAGGCCATTTCCACATGGGGTTTTTAACAGGGGGCAGAGCGTCCTCTAGGGAGAACATCTGCACCTGGGAGTGGACTGGGTCGGACCTACTTAATATAGATCCACACCCCAGCCCACTCCGGAACGACCCCAAGTGGTCATCCAGCGTGTTTTTGAAAGACTGCTAAAAACAGGTCTTTCAAAAGCACGGAGCGCACCACTGCGAGCCTGCTCCCTTATGCAGATTCGCAGGCTCGCATTGATGTGAGCCTGTGATCTGCCGGGGGCGGGCTTTAGGCTGGCAAGCTTCAGCGGTGACCAACCGGAAGCCGCCATTTTCGTCCCCGGAGCAGTGCAGAGCGGCAGCCACACACTGCTCTGGAAAAGCGTGGACTGGACCGGGGAGCCCAAAAGTCCAGTGAGTAGCGTCACGGAGTGATTCCCTTGCCCCGTGCGGAAATGGCCCTAGTCTCCAGATGCCTTTATTTAATAAATAAATATTTTTAAATTTAAATAAATAAATAAATCTAAATTTAAATATTTAAATCTTGAGTTAAGTCAGGGGTTCCGGGCAACAAATTATACTTCCTGGGGGTCTCCGGTAAAGAAAAGGTTAAGAACCACTGCTTTAAATCATCACTGGGAAAACTGTGATGAGAGTTACTGTACTTCTCCCGGCCACAATTTGACTACATTTTTTGTTTTTAGCTACCCTTCTGCTTTTGTTAACATTGAGAATTTTTTAAAAAATAAATGTGTTCCCATCTTCTTAACACTGGCTGACAATAATAGGGCACAAGAACACTCAGAGTTACAGATCCATTATCATCTGCTCCCAAGCCATGTTTCCTGCAAGATGCAAATGTGTGCATGTTGTATGCATGCTTCCCCCCCCACTTTTTTTTTTTTGCAAGGTGCTGTCATAACTTGCACTGTTTCAATTTTTGTGTTGGGCTTGGAAAGCTATCAAACCTCACTGGCATAACAGAATTTCAGACAGACCATTACATAAGCCTAAGAACCCTGTGCACATGTTATTGCAGAATTAACACCAGCTGTTCTTGCCACTGGCACTTATCACATTGCTATTTGTAAAAATCTTCTCTTCCAAGAACAGCTTCTAGGCCTCAGATATGGCTGCTCTGCAAGTTGTAGGGCTAATTAAGCAATTGAGAGTGGATCACCTTAAGGCTGTCGTTTTCCTCTTCAGGATACTTGGTGTTGTACAACATTTGCTGAGGGCCAATTTCCACATGTTTATTTGCAGGTGGAGGCCTATTTAAAATTTCTCCATGGGGTGATTGTTGGGTTGATGATTATCACATCTCACCCACTGAGCTACACTAGTTGCTCCAAATGAAGAACTCACAATGTTATGAAATGGACTCCATGCCAATGGCAGTAACATGCACATCAACTGCAAAAGTCTCAAATCACGTTCACTAGGGATGGCTGAGAAATGTATTCATATTCCAATGTAAGTTTGTCAGATTTGCACTATCTAATATTAAATACAAACTGAAATACATTTAAACCTTAAGAGTCCTCATTTACTGAAATTTCTAATGTAGTCTTTTTTAAAAAAAAGAAAAGAAAGAAAGAAAGAAAGAAAGAAAGAAAGAAAGAAAGATGCATACAAAAACAAAGCAACTAATAGTACTGTTTTCAGATAGAAACTGGATCCCAGAAGGGACACTATAAAATTTGAAGTTGAAAACAGGTGTTTATAAAACTTTTCAGACATTTCAGCTTCCACCTTTTTCCGTGATGTTTTACTGGAAAGAAAGATGAAACAGCTTCCCATGGCAGTTCCGGAATTTCCAGAAAATAGAAATGCAGAGGATATTGCTGGAAGCAAGATTGGGATTGTCCTCTAAATTAAGGCCAGATGGCTTGAAAGTGTCAAGTCTGCAGTCTGTTTTCTCAATCATGGCTGGACTGGGGTTTCCTTTTTGGAAACATCGCCATGTTGGAAAGGCAGAAACCCTCAGAATTAAGATGCTTAACAACAGGTTATTCTGTTTAGTTGTGGTCGCTGACTTCTGACACAAAGTGTTTTGTGTATAAGGCCCTTTCTACACCACCCTCCCAATCCACCATGGAAACAGGAGAAAGACATGACCACAACAATGATTCTGTGTGAATCTTTGGGCTCAACTCTATGGTCCTTTCTGCCCTAAACTGTTATAGTGTTATCATTCCACTTTCAACATCCTGTGGAATTCTGGGGTTTGCAGGTTAGGGAGAGGCATTTAGAATTCTCAGCCAGAGAGTTCTTTGGCCTTAGTGAACTATATCTCGGGAATGGCAACCTCTGCATGCTTAATTAACTGGCTAGTTAGTTTGCATGTTTATTGTAGGCATAGAGGGACTGCCTAGAGTAAAGTTCCTGTTGTTTGCTCAACACCCACTTCCTATTGCATGTTCTCTTCCTCTTTGCTTTTTTGTTCTTCTGCTTCTGTGCAAGCATGTGCACTTCAATCCTCTAACAAGCATGCTACCTTGTAAGGATGTGACTACTTATTTTTCTTCTTACTTTTCTTCAAGAATTTGAACCTGTGTAAACTCTGCACAAGATTATATGAGTAAATCCTTTTTACATATTTTAACCAAACTGTGTTTTATTTTGAGCTAGATTAAGTGTGTTTGGGGTGGAGTGATAGAAATAAGGCTGGTAATCTGTTCAGCTTCCACTTCTGCATTTACTAAATGCTCTGCTGGTTGGGAGACCTACCAGACTCTCAAATTTAATATTTCCTAGCATTATAAACCCCAGAATTCCACAGGATTTTGACAGTGGAATATTAGCACTATAACAGCATAGTGTGGAAAGGCCTTATGATTCTATAAGACAGAGTAGAAAGTTAAGTGGGAATGAGGAAAGGATATGCTGGCAGAGGAAGGAAGACTGACAAGACTAGTAAATCAACACACACTATTTATAGAGAAGTCACTCTGCACATGCAGGACAGAAAGATCCTCTTGACCAGCTGACATCTGTATTACAACATCACTTGTAAGCCTCATTTCCAATTCATACCTAAAATAGACTGAGATTTACATATATGGTACACAGTGGTGTAGGAGAGTCAGGATTCACAAGGTCAAAAATACATAAGTTTTGATTAGTGCAGATGATGATATACACATAGAGCTTCCCTGTTCTCTCTTTAGCTGCCATCCAGTAGTTGGAAGAAGAGGTGATTTTTCCAGCAATAGTATATTTTTCTGAGCTAACCTCTACTGTAATGCAAAGTTTGGGGGGTGGATTAGTCTGAAATGGGCATATTTATCTGGATATTAAGATCTTCAACAGAGGACTTAAGAATACCATCAGCTTCAGAGGTCCACGATTGACATGCAGGAGAAGGCTTTCTCCAGTACTGAAGAACACCTGTATTTGATGATTAACTGCTGCACCCCGGCTGTAAGCCAGTATCTGCTGCCTTCCTCTTAAAGCTCTGGCAATTTCCCCCCACCTCTCAGCAGTAAGATGCCCTTTCTAAAGCTTTGACAGGTCTAGGTTCAGAAAGATCTTCACTACAGATCTTCTAACTGCTCTAAAATTGTCCTCGTGTTGAATGGCAGCATTTGAACAAATCTGCAGGCTCTTTTAATATCAACAGGAATACATGCTGTGCCTCAGCTTATGAACAAACCTGACCTGTGGTAAAATCACAAAGGAGTAGCTGTTGGTTCCTGGAAAGTCTGATGGGTGAACTGAACTTTGCTCTCCCAGGTATTTCTACCCTGTTCCCTTTCTATTCAGTGGATAATCTTTCCTGAAATTCTTGGTAGATAACCTCTGCTTTGGCAGATTGCAGTACAGAGTCAAGCAAGGGCAAAATGATTGTTAACACACAGGCCTTAAAGGAAGCACAGTTGAACTTTGAGAACTGCTTATTCTTTGATCAGTGAGGAATAATTTCTGGCTGGCTGGTGAATTATATTTAGTTAATTTTTAAAAATTTAATTCATAGCCTGGCTTTCTCCCAACAAGGGAGCTAAGATGGCTTACAACAAGATTAATACAAGATAAAGGGGAAAAAGGACCCAGTGAAATTACTTTTCATGTAAAAATACCCATAATTTAAAACAGTATAAAATCATTTAAAAGACATTAAAGAAAGTTTAAAATGCAGCATGCATTCCCTCCCATTGAAAGCCCTTTTGCATGACCTGTTAATCATCAAATGCCTGTTTACATAGAAAGGTTTTTACCTTCCAGCAAGAGGGCAGAAAGTGTAAGTGTTATAAAATTCTCTTGGATACAAAGCTTGAGTTACACAACATGCTAATGTAACAGAGAGGATGAGATCCTATATTTCTTCAGTGTAGCATAAATATCAGCCAGTGGATTTGCATTCTCCCCCACCCCGCCCCCACAACCCTGTATTAAATAGCAATGTAGCACAATGAATGTGCATTGGTAGTATTCTCATGCTACTCAGTGAAGTTTGATGCACATCCACATGCACTACAGTTCTTCTTCTGGAACTCCACTTCTGTCTGCATCAGCTGGATACTATCATGAGGCATTGTTCACAAATTCACTCTGCCATGAGTAGCACAATTTATGCCTGCATATGTTGATAAGGGCTTTATCACACAGGGCAGGTAAATCGCAATTGCAGTAGGATAATAGTGTCTTTGGCTGGGACTTATCACATGATGTCATTTCTCTTTGGTTGTTTTCCCAGTTGGAGACCCATTTGAAATGTGTTTCTCTTACTAACACAGAAAATCGATTAACAACCTCCTTTGTGTAAGAAATGCTTTTCAAATGGTCTTCCACCAGGAAAAGGTGGAAGAGAAATGACTTCCTTTGAGGTTATCCTGCTGTAATTGCAACTTATCTGTCTAGTATGGTAAAGACTGCTGGTCAAATTCTCCTTTCCTTTGATTAAGCAGGAGGATGCAACTTTCATGGGAAGAATGACAGAAAGGAAATGGGGTGCAATTGTGATCTCTCCCATCGTTTGCTCCACTCAGAGTCATCCCAGCTATTCTCTTACTCATTTCACCTCCTCTACAAAGGACTCTTACCCCTCTTCCTCTATGGGGAAAGGGCTTAGCAAAAGTATTTAAAGTTTGTTCACAATTTTTCTTATCCTCTAGTATTTTCATATTTTTCTCATTCTCTTTCTTGCTGAGGTACACATTTTTTTTTGGAGGAGGAGGAGGAGGTGCAAGAATATCATTTGCTTTCAAAACATATTTTTCCCAAAACATATTTTTCTGTGAATGTGATATATTTTCCACAAAACAATGTATTTTACACAGTATATGACTATTTGTACAAATTAAATTTTGACAAAGTCCTGAAAAGTGAGAAGGGGAATGCACAGAAACTCTGGCAATCTTACCCAATAGGAAGGAAATTCTGGAAAATGTTTGTCTCGTGTTTGAGAAAGAAACAAGTGAAGATTTTCACCCCATCAGTCTTTCTTCCAATAAAATGTATGGTTTCCTGCCTTAGCTTTTCATTTTTTCATAATAATTCATTTGAAGAGTGCTGTGTGAAACTAGATGCCATGTTTCATTGAGTTTTGTTTTAAAACTATGCTGGATTATGGTCTTGATTAGAATATTACAATTGACTTGTGATGGTAAACTCATCTGTATGCACAGAGTTGGTTTGCTTCAGGGTTGATTAATAAGTGGAATAGAAGGGAAACCATGTGGAAGTCTTGTGCACAGGAAAGAAAATGGTGCCTCACTTCTTATTTTCTGTACTTTCTTCAGTGCCAAGAGGACAAATTCCCCCCCAAGATTTCCATGACAAGCATATCTTGTTTATTTGTTCCAAAATAATGAACATTTAAGCCTAAATAGATATCAGTGACTCAGGAAGACCTTCAAAATCAATATTTTCTGTCTACTCATCTGTGACATAAATTGTCTCTGATCCATGCACATTCTCCAATATCTGCTGGTGCTTATCAGTATCAACCAGGCAATGTGCAAAATCTATTGATTTCATGCTCAATTGGTGCTTGTTCTCTGTGCCTTAATGTGAGTGCTCATAACTGCTGGTATCTCTGCAACTAACAGTAATAGATACATAAGAGAACAGTTGGTATCTATAGCAGATTAGTTTGGACTGGGCCAAGGTAGATGTCACACAGAGGTGATTTCTTCTATGTCAAAAAAGCAAAGATCTTGCAGGTCTTTCAAACACAGTTGTTCTGTGTTGTTAGATAATAGAGCTTGGAAAAGTATGCAAAGGGATCATGTGGTATCTTTGAGACTATTTGAGAGAAAGAAGTTGTTAACATAAGCTTTCATAGGACTTGGAAAAGTTACTTTTTGAGACCGTAACTCTCAAAATCCATCAGGTAGGATAGCCACTAACTGTATCTGGGCCCCAAACAAACAAACAAACAGCAACAACATTTTCAGGTTTAATAGTCTCCTCCTATGAGTTGCCTCAGCATTTACTGTTCAAGCATTCAAGAGATCTAAGAGCACAAATGTTAAACTGCAGCACCTGTGGATATGTGTAACTCCTTGCTTCCTTCTTTCAGCAACATCAGCATTTCTCAAGCTGTTTGTGTGCTATATAATATTGGTTGATAATTTTTACAGATTCGAAATGTTGCGGCCAATCTCTGTGTAGACAGTAAACATGGAGGCACAGGCACTGAGCTCAGGCTGGATATCTGCGTGAAGGATGGTTCTGAAAGGACATGGTCGCACGAGCAGGTATTTTGACTGGCACATTCCTTAATATTCTAAAGGGCATTCTCAAACTATTCCCCTTAATAGATATCCACATATGTAATTTATTCAATATTGGAATACTAGGGGCCTTTTCACACTACACAGTTATAGCACTCTGGTTCCACTTGAACTCTCATTGTTCGATCCTATAGAATCCTGGGATTTGCAGTTTATGGAGGAATTCTAAGCTAGAGAGTTCTAGTGTCTCACCAAACCACAAACCCCATGGCAGTTAAAGCAGAATCATAGAACTAAAATTGTGTAGTGTGAAGGGGTTCCATGTGTGTAACAGTAAGGAGTATATCACAGGAAAAATAGTGATGTTGAATAGAGGCAAAATAGTAGACTGTAGTCCATGGTTCATCTCCTTTTAATGATACCCAGACCTGGGGACAATAAGTTAGACATCCAACAAAATCTTTCTTTTTCTATTTCATAGATATGAAAGAGCAGTACCTTTGAGTGGCGAGGGCCAGGACTACCATTAGGCAGACTCAGGCAGATGCGAAGTATCATGAAACAGTTCATTATTCAGTTGTTCATTTTTAAACAATGATGACTATATTTTTATTGCTAGAGATGGGACAAGGTACCACCATGCATCTCCATTTCATGTGCTACCATTTTCTGCTTTGTGTGTCAAAACCACTTGTCTTGATTTGGGCATTCTGCCCTTTGACTTATGAAGATAAAGGACACCATTTGCTCTTTTCATTTCAGGCGGTAAACTGGTGGATCTAACCATTGAAGTTGCAGGTTAAATCTGTAGCTTATCTGTATGATTACAACTGAATACCAGACAGCATAGTTTTGATGGAAGTTGTTTTCCAACACACCTGGAGAGCAGCAGGCTGGGAGAGGTTGTGATATTCAAAAGTAGGGAAGATAAAGAAAACAATGTTCAATGTGAAATGGAAGGGCAAATTTCAAAATCATACCCTGAACCATCCCTTGCTATCCATAACCTCTTGCCCCAATTTGTGTCTACTGGATATCTAGGGTGAAGAAAATTAGAAAACCCTCAAGATTATTTACTACATTGTGTAACATTTTAGTTGATTCAGAAGAGGCTATTTCTTATTGTTGCTTTTGAGTATCACTGATGCGCCTGCTGCTGTTTACTATTGATATGGCTTTATTTCTTTGGTATTCCTAATCAACCTGTGTGCACTACTGTCTGCAGTCTTTATTTGAAATCTGTAGTTCCCCAAATCATCAGGAGAGGGCAGCACCAGACAAGCAGAGCCCAATACTGGACCACAAGCAAGACAGGGAAGTTAATGAATTTTTAACTGTCAGGAGATTTTCAAACTCCAAAGCCACTGTAGATGAACAGCTTATCCAAGATTTAAAAGACTAAGGAAGGAATATGGAAGAGCTGGATAATCACATTACAATAAAAATTAATATGAAATTGATAAACCAGCAAATAAAACTCAACTTTCTCAGCAGCCATACCCAGAATTATGTGACACCAAAGGTCGCACAAAAGAAACTCTACAGATCTTTGTTTCTGACCTAAAATAATGCAAATATATTCAGATATATAAATTTGGCAAAAGTGTATTGTTTCAAAAGTTAAATACAAATTAAACTTTCATGATTTTACACATTTACCATGAAATGTTAAGACGGCACCAACTGTTTTCCCATTTTGATTTTCACAGGCCATTTTTCTGAAGGCTGAAATGCTTTCCAGTATTGTTTAAAAATACACAACTGTGGCCCTTTCCACACCGGCCTATTAAAACGGTGCAGAGCGACCTCCAATGGAGGTCTTCTGTACTGTGGAGTGGACTGGGGTAGACTACTTTTTGTAGTTCTGCACCTCAGTCCGCTCTGGAGCGACCGGAACTGGTCATGCAGCGTGCTTTTTAAAAACCTCTTTTAAGAGGTCTTTAAAAAGTACAGAGCGCACGACCCCGGGTTGCTCCATCGCCGCGCTTCGGTGCAGATTTGCAGGCGCGCACTAGTGTGTGCCTGCAGATCTGCCGGGGCGGGCTTTAAGCTGGCGAGCTTCTCCGGTTGGTGGAGAGCCTCCACCAAATGGAAGCCACCATTTTGGATGCCGGAGCAGTGTGGAGCGACAAGCTCGCACTGCTCCTCGTCAGGACGGACCCAAACGGACCCACCAAAAAACCGGTGAGTAGCGGCAGGGAGTGTTTCCCTCGCCGCGTGCAGAAAGGGCCTGTGAGAACATTAATCTTTTCTTTTCTGTGCTCAGAGTCTTGAACAATACGTTTTTTAAAAATTACAGCTCCCAACATATCCAGTTAGCATGACCCAGAGAAGGGAGAGAATTCTGACAGCTGAAATCAAAAAAAGTACCATTTCCAAGTTTTGCTTGCTACCTGCCACCATTACCCTCCCCAAATCTTTTGGTTACACAAGACACCGCTTTTAGGAATCATGTATGTAAAAGGGTATTGTCAGAACTTCCATCAGATTTAAGTATGTGATGATACCACTGATCTAAGACAGGGATGTGTACCGAATTATATGAAGTCACAATGGCAAATAACCAGTCACCAGGCTGGTCCAAGTCATCTTTTTGCCTGAGGAGGAAGAGAAAGTTACACACACATACATGTGTGCACTCCTAAGTCAAATCGTACCAAAGCAAAGGATAGTCATTTGGACATCTGTGACAGAAAATCCCACAGCTGACTCTCCCTGTGAACTGAAGTACAATAATACATTTTTTTAAAAAAATCCTACTCATTCATAGACCTCAGAATCTGCTAGCTGGGCCAAATGCCCCAATCTAGCTAAAGATAGGGCTGGCCCTGACTAATCAGATTTGGCTATATTTTGACATTACTCAGGTCTATGGTTGAGTGGGAACTTGAATCTGGAATTCCCAATATCAGTACAAAACCCTCACTGCTATATAACACTGGTATTCAATATGTATTTTATTTTATTTTATTTTAGAGCTGCAAACTGCATCACAAATTCAGAGGAATGTACCATCTGAAGCATGACTACATTCTAGTCCACATATTAGTCTGGCAAATGCTAAATAGGCTAGCTCACTGTAAAATACAGGCCAAAATAATTTTCCAACATCTCTACCTCAATGTGCTTTAAACTTAAAAATATTCACTGTAAAGAAAATATATTATGAATAGAAATATCTCATAAGGAATAATGTCAGCAACTTTAGCACAGAAAGCTCTTGTCTGATCATTTTTGATAGAGGCTTAAGGGGGGAAATTTAACATTGAAGATGTCAATTCAAATCTACTAAGTTGGACTCTGAAGTGGTACAAATATTATAATACCAATTTAAGAATGGACACTTTAATCCAGAAAAATCAGTATCTTAGATCAATATTTAAATATTTGCTATAAAACTGAGTTTTCAGATGCTCTTTATTCATGTTTACCTTGGGTAGATTACATACTCTCAGCCCCAGAAAACCCCATGATAGCTTCACCTTAGGATTGCCATAAATTGGAATCAACTTGGAGGTGCACAATAACAACAGAGCATAACTTGGAATCATTACCTTTTTGAACTAGGGAACTAAGGAATTCTGGGAATTGTAGTCTGAAAAATAACTGCAAAGTGTAGGTACAGAAGTGCAGTTCTGTACAGAAGTATGTCCTATACTACAAGACATAAAACAATAGACTCACAGAGCTGCTAGAGACTACAATGGCCATTGAATTCAACCCCTTCCCATGCAGGAATACACCATCAAAGCATTCCAGACAGATGGCCATCCAGCCTCTGTTTAAAAACCTCCAAAGAAGGCAACTCCACCACACTCCAGGACCGTGCATTCCACTGTCAAACTGTTGTAACCATCAGGAAATTCTTCCTAATGTTTAGATGGAATCTCTTTTCCTGAAGTTTGAAGCCATTGCTCCATGTTCTAATCTCTGGAGCAGCAGAAAATATTCTTGCTCCATCCTCCAAATGAAATCCTTTCAAATATTTAAACACAGCTATCATATTGCCTTTTAACCTTCTTTTCTCCAGGCTAAACATACCCAGCTCCCTAAGCCACTCCTGACAAGGAGTGGTTTCCAGACCTTCTACCATTTTGGTCACCCTCCTCTGGACGTGTTCCAGTTTGTCAATATCCTTCTTGTGGTGCCCAGAACTGGACACAGTATTCCAGGTAACCAAAGCAGAATAAAGTGGCATTATTACTTCCCTTGACCTAGACACTACGCTTCTATTGATGTAGCCCAGAATTGCATTGGCTTTTTTAGCTGCCGCATCACACTGCTCACTCATGTTGAGCTTGTGGTCTTCTAAGACTCCGAGATCCTTTTCCATATACTATGCTGAACCAGATGTCCGCCATCTTATATTTATCCATTTCATTTTTTCTACCCAAGTGTAGCATCTTACACTTCTCCCTGTCGAAATTCATTTTGTTGGTTTTGGCCCAGCTCTCTAATTTGTCAAGGTCATTTTGAATTCTGATCCTATCCTGTGGGGTGTTAACTACCCCTCCTAATTTGGTGTTAATCTGCAAATTTGATATAATTGTCCTCTATTCCCTCATGCAAATCATTAATAAAAATGTTGAATAGCCCTGGTCCAAGGACAGAACCCTGTGACACCCACTAGTCACCTCTCTCCAGGTTGAGGAGGAGCCATTGGTGAGAACCCTTTGGGTTTGGTCAGTCAACCAATTATAAATCCACTTAACAGTAGTACTGTATAGCCTGGATTTTACTACTACTTTTCAAGAATATCATGGGAGACTTTGTCAAAAGTGTTACTTAAAATAAAGATATGCTTTATCCATAGCATTCCTTTCATCTATCAAGCTAGTAACTCTATCAAAAAAAAAAAAAAGACCTAAGATTAGTCTGACATGACTTGTTTTTGAGAAACCCATGTTGACTTTTAGTGATCACAGGATATCTTTCTATGTGCTTACAGTCTGTCTGTTTAATTATTTGCTCTAGAAACTTTCGCAGTACTGATGTCAGGCTAGGTCCTCTTCCACTCCCCACTTTTGTTGAAGATGGGGACAATATTTGCCCTCCACCAGTCTGCTTGGACTTTCTGTAGGAATTTTGAATGATTATTACCAGCAGATCTGAGATTACTTCTGCCTGTTCTTTTAATACCCTTGGATGTAGTTAATCTGGCCCTTGAGACTTGTATTCATTTGGAGTAGCCAGGTATTCCTGTACTACCTCTTTACCTATACTGTGCTGCATTTCCCCTACTGCATCATCTAATCCAAGTAAAGCACTGTTTTCCTTTTGGGAGAAAACTGAGGCAAAGAAGGTGCTGAGTAGTTCTCCCTTTTGTTTGTCTCTTACTAGCCTTTCACAGCAGCTCCATATTTGATGCAAAATCCTGCAGGTAAATTGCAGATGAAATATTCTGTGCAGATTCCCTGGTTTGACTAAATATATTTCCCAAGGTTTCATTCTCTATTTCTATCTCACTCTTCATCTCAATTTATCTTCATCTTAAAGGCCCTTTCTGCACGCAGCGAGGGAAACGCTCCCTGCCGCTACTCACCGGCTTTTTGGTGGGTCTGGGCGAGTTCGTCGGGACAAGGAGCAGTGCAAGCTCGTTGCAATTTGCTGGGAATGCTTTGAGTATGTGTTCCTGCATGGCAGGAGGCTGGACTTGATGGTCGCTGTGGTCTCTTCCAACTCTATGATTCTATGACTAGCCCATGAGTTTGTAACAAGTGAAGTTAGTGTGGCAGATTCCAGTAGTCTCATCCAGGCCTATAATAATAACAGGGGTTGGGCTACTATTCCTGGTGAAATCAGCAAAAGTTTCCATCTAAATGACATGTCATTTGAATTCCAAAGAATCTTTGCCATAAAATAATTCACAGCTGGGACATGTATGTTTCTGAGATTAAGAATTTATCAAGCATTAGATTGTTTGTTCTGTGGATTCTGACAGCAGAGCTCTGGTGCCGTCCTCCACATGTTATCAGGAAAGTTAACAGGCTGAAAGAAGGACTGGCCTGAACTTTCCATCGAAAGCTGCAGTGCCCTCCCTATAAAAGGCCCAGAGAGCACATTGGTGTTCGTTACCCAAGCCAGAAGGAGCGATTAAAGGAACAAACAAGTTTCCTGCAATGGCTCTATGCGGTGCTACTAGAGGCTTAGTTCCTAATTCTAAGAAACTCATCCAACCAAAAACTACACTGATTCTTCTGCCAAGCCTACCTTTGTCTCCAGGATTTGGAACCTTAATCATCAAGGCAAACCTTGACTACCGCTTTTGTGGCAGGCCTTTTGGATTTCAGCAAAAGTCTGATTCTATCTGGATTAAGTTAAGCATATTAGGACATAGATGCCAGGACTGGACCTGTGGCCTGTTTTTAGAGCTTAGACAAGACCTGCTTTTGGTCAAAAAAAAATGGATTTGGCCAAACCAAAGCCTGGGGGAAAATACTTTTTGGAGCTGCAAAAAACTAATGCATACTGTGGCCATACTGGCTGGGGGATTCTGGGAACTGTTGTCCAAAAAACAACTTTTCCAAATTCTCCAGGCAATATACAACATATTCATCTCTGTATGATGGTAGAATTATCTGTTTTGGGGGTTTGGTTTGTTTTGACTCTTCAGGTCAGGAGTTGATTAATCTTGGGCCTATTTCATTCGTAAAGTGTAATCCCAACCTATCTAATAGGTATTCACAAAACTGTAAATGTTTGGACAGTGTGTAGATATTTCATGGGACACATCTCAAACCAGTTTACACACTGAGAAGGTAACATTGACCCCTCCTGTGTATGCTTCTCACTAATTGGTGATGTGTGAAGCAACTGTCATTAGACGGCATTAGCCCTAAGGCCTTTCTTATCAGGGATTACCTGCAACAAACCAATGAGGTGAGTCCTTCTAAATTGTCATGCTATATTCCAGCTGAGCCAACTGAGGAAAAAAAGAAATAGCACCTGGGCTGTCCCTGCCATTGGGCAAAATGAGTCGTTTATCTCAGGTGGCAGATGCTACCTGTGGAGCAAGAGGCATGGAAAAAGCCTACTGGCTCTTCTCCACTGGAGGGAAGAACTGTATGTTCCAGGCAACATGCACTGTACTCTATAAGCTAGCTTAAAACTCACAGTGTAGTGAAAGATGCTTTCAATGAGATTAAGCTGTCAGTCCTATTAGTTTCTGCAGATAGATTAGTAGGGTCGTACAATTTTGTCCTTTGCCTGCAACAGCAAAGTGGCTTGGGCTGGCTTTGCACAGTATATAACTGAAGAGTTCAGTCTACGCTAGGTTTGGGCCTTGTCCTAAAACTGCAGGAAACAACTCTACACCAGAAAGGAGAAAGCCTGCTATTCTCCATTCAGCTGAGTCTTGTACTACCTAGATCAAGTTAAGCACAGGACCTAGGTTTATTATCATTTCTCTTGCATCTTGCATTCTGGGGATTCATGCCCTTCTACAGCTGAGTGGTGTCTGCACATAGGGATTCATCATGGTTTTGGTCCTGCTCTGTCAGCAGGACATTCTTAAGCTGTCTGCCGTCCCCAAAGCACAGCTGCCAGCTCTTTCTGGCTTTATATTTTTTGCCTTCAGTGTCAAAGAAATCATGCAAGAACTGAACAGGAACTGGAAAGGTCTTAACTGCTGTCTTCAGGCTCATATGCTGCTGGTTTTCTCTGCTGCTGGCATGATAAACAACCTCAGCAGGTTCTGTTTGAGCTGACTTTTGTACTGCCAATAATAAAGAGAGAGAGAAAATAACTCCAACTTTCACAAAGTGAGATTTGGTTGGTTCAACATAAAATTAAGTCTGTCTTTCACAGCATGATGGAGCAACAGAAAAAGGCAAATGCTGTACATACAGAGCAGTATTTTGCCAAAGCAGAAATGAGAGGAAGCCTCTCTAGCTATATGCAGAAAAAGAGGAGGAGGGAGTTTTGTTAACATGATTCTTAAGAGCAGCAGAAGCAGTTGGTAGACAAAGGTCATTTGCTGATATTGCAGGTTGAGAGCTAGGAAAAGGAAGCAGTATCTTCAGCCCATACAGTATATGAGTCTTGCCATGTCTATGCCTTTGGTGTGCTATGCAATAACCAGAAAAGCCCATGAAGTTATAATAAAAGTTGACTGACAAGGATGTAATGGTAAATTAAGTATAACAGGCATTTGTCACAGTAGTTCCCAGTCATGACCATGAAGGGAGTGTAGAAATGTACCGGTAGGTAGCTGTGTTGATCCATACCAGCAAACCAGTCCTAGTTTTCATCTCTACTAGGAGCAGACTTTGTGCAAAGCAGATGGGTCCTGATTACCTATTCAAGACAAAGCTACCAAAAATTCATAGAAATAGAATTAGAAGGGACTAAAACAATGATCTAGTCCAACTCCCTAACATGCAGAAATATACAAATATACCAAACCCTCTAACAAGCAACACTGAGTTGTGGTCAAGCTGGCAGAATATTAAGAAAGAATATAGAAGCTAGAAGAGGCTGCAGCAGTTTCCTTTTGACTTAGCCTACCAGGAAGCATTCATCTCCTCTCCTCCCCTCTCTTCTTCCCACTGCTAAGCTAACCAAATGCAAACTATGGCCCTTTCCACACGCGGGCTGTGAAACGGGGAAAGCCAAGCTACAACGTGGGCTTACCTTGTTCCGTCACCGCGCGGAGCAGCGCATTTCGCTGCTCTACACGCAGCAGCGTCCCGCGGCGTCCTCGGCGCCCGGCAGCGCCCAAATTGGCGGATTTTGACTGGCAGAGCCTCTCCACCAATCGGAGAAGCTCGCCAGTTGGAAATCCCACCCCCTGCCCAATCTGCAGGGATGCTCTTTCGCACGTCCGTAAATCCATACAGGCGCTGCGACGGGGCTGCATGGGGCTGGATGTGGTTTTTCAAAAGCACGCGGCGGCGCCACTCGTGGACGCCCGACTGCAGATTGCGGTGTGGAATTACTCGAGAGTAATCCACCCCAATTCGCGTAACGGTGTAGACAATCTACACCGTTCTTTAACCCCATGTGGAAAGGGTCTATGTTTGCACTTTTGAACACAGTTTGGAGCAACTGAAGCAAGCTATAGTCAAAGGGGAAAAGTTAAAAGAAGAGAGGGAAACTGAGAGAGTTTTAAAGCAGCTGAGAAGGTGGGACAACAGAATATTAATCACACTGTCCCTGCCAAACTGGGACAGTTGGAGGGTATGCTAAATACACTCCCCAAAGATGGCCATGCAACCTCCATTTAAAGACATCCTGAGAAGGAGAATCTACCACCTTTCACATTACAACAGGGATAACTCACAACAATATTGTTGTTGGGAAAATACACACCCAGACCAGATTGCAGCTGTGTTCAGAGTGAACCAGTGGCAGCTGATGGTCTCCATGTCAGTGGACTGGCAAATCTGCTCCAAATTTTAAGCAAAATTTTAGAGATGTTCTTCAGTGTGCCAAATCTTATCCACAAAATAGGGTCATCACTTTATAGTTTGGCTTAAAATCTGGAAGGGATTCATTGTTCCTGCTGACCTGGAAGCCACCAGTCATCTCTGGAGGAAATAGGAAAACTTGAGCAGGGAGGAATGACATCATCTTCATCATCATCATCATCATCATCATCATCATCACCATCATCATCACCCCTGCTAATAGAAAGGCATTTTGAGCCTGTGAGCCCTGTCTCTGATACAATATTGAGGGCCCATGTGAACATAGGAAATTACCTCTCCCTTCTGCTGTTACGTGCCTTCATGTCAGTCCCAACTGGTGACAACCCTATCTTAGGGTCTGCTTGGCAAGATTTATTCAGAGGACACTTGTCATATTCTTTTTCTAAGGCTAAGAGGGTGTGAGGTCCTCCAGTTGGTCTCCATGACTGAGCACAGATTCAAATCCTGATCTCCCAAAATCTTAGTTCAGCATTCAAACACACAAACCACATTGGCTGTCCCCTAAATCTGTCTAAGTGCTGAAAGGGATGTAAATCCAAATGAATAAATGAGGTTGTTTGGAGAGGAGATGACATATGGAAGTAGCCTTGGTAGAAATTAAGATTCAGCATCAGCAGGCCTCTGCTATTTTTATTTTCGTTCTGAGTTTTGTGATGCATCCTAGTGAAAGGTCTGATCAAGTGGAATGCTGTCCCCCCTCCAAAAAAACCCTCTGTGATTGCTCAAATGACCACATGAAAGGCTCTTAACAAGCTGTGATGGAGTCTGTAGCTACAGACAGAGGGTATATTAAGTGAGTTTTATAGCTGTGGTTTGGAGAGGGAAGTGACAAAAGAGAGAAATTAAACTGACAATTCATAGCCTGGAGAGGTCCCAGCACAATTTAGAGGAGAAGGCTGAGTGAATCTCAGCAATGAGCTGTATCTTCTGAATCAAGGAATCTGTAGTTTACACATGGAAACTCAAAGGGAAGTAAAGAGGAGGAGCAATGGCTAGGCTGTCACCAGTTGACTTATGGTGACCTCATTAATTTTTCATAGGGTTTTCCTAAGCAAAGAATACTTAGAGGTGTTTTGCCAGGTGCTTCGTCTGAAATATAGCCCAAAGCACTTGGTATTCACTGGTAGGCTGCCTATTCACTGATAGTCTCCCACTCTTAACCCACAATATCCTTCTGCACATTGCCAGAATTACTAAAAAGTGTCAAGGTTTTGCATATCTTTCATTTTATCTATTTCCACATTCCAGCTAAAGAGTAAAACAGAAATGATGCAGGTTATTATTTTTAATTGATCCTGAACAAAACTGAGCTTGCAAGTATATATCCTTAATTTCTGTGAGAGCACGCATCTAAATCAAATACCAAGCAGACCTTTTTTTAAAAAAAAAATCTTAACAATGCCTAGTTATAGGCACTATAAGGCTGATCAACAGAACATGAGCTGTGTGACTAATAAATCTCATTCATTTCAGTGGATCTAATCCAGGAAGAAATAAGATTTAGCCTAAGATGATCACCAATATTATTATGAGTACTGTGACTATGGCCATTTCTGCTCTACACTCTCACAGTGCTGTTATTCCACTTTCAACATCCTGTAGAATTCTAGAATTTGTAGTTTACTGAGGGCAAAGAGCAATCTGGTTGAGAATACTAAATCCCCCTCCCTAAACTGCAAACCCCAGAATTCCATAGAATGCTGAAAGTGGAATAATAGCACTATAACAGTGTAGTGTGGAAATGGCCTATGACTAATACACTATGAGTAATCCTTTGGCCAGGATCTTTCTGGGGACGTACACAGGCATAAGTTCTGGCCAGGATCTTGCTGGGGACATATACAGGCATAAGTTCTGCTGTGCAGACGGAGTGGAGTGTTCGAACAATCACCAACAGTTGGTGAGCATAGTGGTGTATTCAGTGTAATAATGAATAACAGTCTAGAATACCCAGGTTTTGGTGAAGAATCTGAATAACTGAAAAGAGGCCCTAAATACTTTTTTTAAAAAGTACACAATGGACACTAAGAAAATGCTTATTTTAAGAAATGGGAAATTGGAAATAACCACTATTCTGTAGAACTAAACAGAATGCTGCCATCATAATAGATGTATGAGGGAAATCATAAGGATAATGAATGCGCTGGGAAATGAGTGCTCACAGGAACAACCTGACGCATAAATCTGTGCCAGGTCTGTGCTACTTCAGAGTAGGGCAGAAAGGCTTGCACGACTGTCCACTATACTGAAGCCCAACAGCTTTGGTTCAGAGTTTGATTGGAGTTTACTAAAATGTTACACACAAGACCAGATGTAATGATTTCCTATTGTTGGGGGTCTTGTCTAAAGACTATGTTATAACACAGTTTTGTGCGACTGTTTTCTTTAGCTCTTCACTTTTGGTTGGCGAGAGGACATCCGTCCAGGAGAACCTCTTCACACCAGAAAATTCTGCTTTGATGCTGTTTCACATAGTAGTCCTGTCACACTTTATGACTGCCATGGTATGAAGGGCAATCAGCACTGGAGCTATAGGAAGGTTGGTATTATTTGGGGTTGTTTAATTTGATATTGTATGATTTTAACTTTTTGATCGCTCATTGAAGAGTTGTATATGTTAGTTCCATCAAAAAATGTTCATTTTATACATCATCTTGGCTTAGTTTAAACATGCAGAAACGCACAGCCTGAAATGGGGCCCTGAATATTCTTTCAGCACAATGTATTGACTTCTTAGAGGGGTGCCATTATCTGGGTCAAAGTTAAAAATAAGTGGATTTCATTCAATACCAAATGAGGAACTTGTCCTTGGAAAGATGTGTTGTCATTCTGATACTTCAAGACATGTGAGTGCTTTAAACAAAACTAGCCCTGCTTATTCAACATGTGATTCGACAGTGTGTATGAGCTGAACAAAAAGATGACACCTAGTCAATTGAGAGAATAACCAGCATGTGGTCACAAATACAGTGTAAGAGACACAGTACTCACAATTTATAAGACATTTGTGATGGTTATATTAAAATGCTTGGTTCCCTGGAAGCTTTTCTTATGCCTGTCACAGGGAATAAAAATGCACATGTCCCTCACTTTTTGGTGGTCTGCTTTTTGATAATCCTGTCCTTTGACCCTTTTCAATTAGTATGTATGGCCAAAAGAGCAGACCACAGGTCAAATTCATGGGTTCTGATTGTATTGAAAAGAGTTGAAAGAGCAGATCATCCAGAAAAAAAAAAAAGGCTGTCAGAAAGTGGAAGACACCTGTATTTTTATTCCCTGTGATAGGCACAAGAAAAGCTTACAGAGAATTAAGTATTATAATATTTCTATATTTTAAGGACTGCTGTTGGCAGATATACAAAAGTGTTTCAAAGATCTGCATCTAATGAAACAAAATGGTTTATAATTTAAGGGTCATTGTGCCAAGATGCCAACTGCATTTCAAGTCATTTTGTATAGCACTAAAAATAGGTGAGCTGTGAAGGAATCTGTGCATGACCTTTACTTGTTGAGATTTGCTGGTTACCATAACAATGCTTTGGAAAGATATGATTGAATGTGCAGTAGGCACCAAACAAGAGCCTTTGATTACCCTTCCTACGTGGCAAGGCTCAGTGGAGCTATAGTAGATGACTGGAGTCTTTGAAATGCTGGCACTCCACACTCAGGTATCCATCACCATCACATTGCATAAATTTACTGGTATCTGTTATTCTCCCCATGACTAAATGCCTGTAATCCCTGTGGACACTTTCTCTGTCACTAAGTCCCATTTCTATTATCAGTGGCAAGAATGGTCATAGCTAAGAGATGGAAATACACTGAGCAAGTAGGTCTTCTCACATGGCAGAGGAAGATGTGGGATCTTGCATTAAATGACAAATTAACAGCTGAGTGTGAAGTTCTCAGAGGAAAAAACAGGACAGACATATCAATTGGGATATTCATTGCTTTTAGAAACTACACCTTTAACATCCCAACACCACTCTGTCCCAGTATAAATACTGGAAAGATTTGTTACAGGACCTTTAATACTTTTTGCTTTGTAAAGTTAAAATTCAGGATTATTCACTGGTAAGAGAGGAAGGAGATTTAGACTGCTGGAAATTTTATTATCTCTCATGGGGGAGTTGGAGTACAACTTTTTTTTAAAAAAAAAAAATTTTTTTGCAATTTATGCAAATTTGCATTTATGTTTCGCATTTTATTTATTTTTTATTTTTATTTTTGTTAAGGCAAAGTAATAAAAAATTGAAGAGGGTAAGTGCCATTGACCATAGTGAGACATATTGTAATACTTAGTGTGAGACATGGAACCTTTCCACACTATACTGTTATAGTGCTATTATTCCACTTTCAATGTCCTGTGGAATTCTGGGGTTTGTAGTTTACTGGGGCCAAAGAGCTCTCTGGTTGAGAATCCTTACTGCCCCTCCCTAAACTGCAAACCCCAGGATTCCATAGGATATTGAAAGTGGAATAACAGCACTATAACAGTGTAGTGCAGAAAGGCCATGCTCCCAACTCCCATCCAACCCCCATCTTCTGCCCATCACCACCACATGCATAACTTGCAACTGTCTTGATTTGGCAGGGACAGTTCCAATTAATCTTCTGTCATTTTTACAGCTGTTATTAAAATGTTCCAGTTTCAATCATCTCCTATTTCTTTGCCTTCAGCCCACTTCAGTTGCTGTAAACTGCATTCAGAGTGTGAGAGAAGTTTGCACTCAATTAATTCACCAGGGAGTAGAAGAAAGGAGAGGGCAGAATCTTGCCTTTCCTTGTAGAATCTGGGAAAACTAAACTGCTGCAGCCTCTCCTAGCTTGTGTGTTCTTCTTTGTTAATACGTTTTGCATCTTGATCACACTCTGATGTTGCACAGCCAGACATTTCCCAGTTATCATCTGTAAAATGTTGCAGGGTGTGCACAGGCCTCTTGACATCCTCACTGAGGCCCAGATGCTGGTATGTTGCAGAACACAGCAAGCCTGTGCCACCCTTTCTAAATTACTCTCAGCTCTTCCTTACATTACAAGGTGGATGAGAATAGGTTCATGATATCAGTGTACACGGGTTTGTTTCATTGCACTGAAATGAGGCTCTGTTAAGCAGCATGAAACTTTTGATGCTTAGCTGCCTTACCTACAGTGGGGCTGAAGGGTGCTTGAAGTGGAGAGACCTCACAGTGTCATCTTAACAAGGCTTTTCTAGATTTTCCCCCTATCAACAGGGCTTTCTAGTTTGAGATGATTCACCAAAGCATTCATCAGCACAGAGAGAAAGTCAGGTCAGATTTACACAGTTCAGTTGGTATGACAGTCATCTAATCCTTCTTACCAGGGAACTGTGAACACTGTAGATACATAATTGGGGTGGGAGGGAGGAAGCTCAGGAACCTCCTCAATTGAATTCATCAGTTCTTCCTGTGATTTTCTTAGGGGAAGCCATAGCAGTCTAAATGATTAAAGGTTACTGCTATTCAGTTGGCTGGAAGAAGCAGAATAAGCAATTTGGTGGGATAAAAGGAGTCTGGCCACTGGGGAGCATAGAGAAAGTTTTAGAATCAGCATAGAATGAGAAACACCCCAGAGAGAAGGAAAATAGCAGGTGGGAAATCTGTCAGGCTTTCTATTTTCTGAAACTGTCCAAGGAAAAATCTTGAGGTTTTTATATGACAGTGTGTATCCATTGAAACCTTTTATGAATAGCACAGAGGAGACCCTGTTGCCATTCATGTGCTGTGGTTTGGTTCATCAGTTTTGTTTACTATTTACATTGCTACCAGAGACAGATGAGACTTCAGTATGTGAGCTCATCCAAGTTTTGCTGCCAGGTTGGTAAGGCAGCTAGAAAGGATGTCCTAGATCTTGAATATATATGCATTGGCAGCGTTCCTTTGTAGTCAGTGGAGAAAGCTCCATTGATGCCAAATGAGGTATTGACTTTGTACTGCTCCAATCACAGGGTTATGCTCAAAAACCAAAGTCAATGTATTTCTTTGCTTACCCAAGCTGCTGGCAAGAAGCTTGATGAATTGAAACACTTCATTGGTGCCTAATGTACCAGGTGTGTGAGAGAGGAAGGGGGGAGAAAACACAGTTCTAGTGCTGTCCTCTGATTTTTGGCTCATCACATTTTTAATTTAGAATTCACACTGGAAGATCAGAGTAAAATAACAACCATGCAGCAGCATATGCCAGTAGCCAATTGATAAAGCTCTCTTCATCTGCTGATGTATTTTTACTGTTTGTGTGGCTGAATCAGTACATGAAGTTTCTTATTCCAATTTTAAAAAAACACTCCATATTTCTGAGTGAGAAATTCTGCAAGAATTGTTTTGATGAAGGAAGTGTTGACACCTGATATCAGTCCTCCCTGATCATATAGTTAGGCAAACACTTATGGTTGGCTATATATTGTTCAGGCATGGACCAAATCCGTTGTAAAAACAGAATGTCTAAATCAGTTTGTTTGCGTTTGGTCTAAGCTGTCTTGTTACCCTGATTTCTGGGGTCCCTTGGGGGACACCTCAATGTGCTCCACGTGATGGGGAATGGAAACTAGCTAGAGCACAAGCAATAGCAATGCAAGAGGCAGGGTAACCTAGCGGAGTCTTTTTACTCAGTTTTTAGGGTGTCAGGCCAAGCCAAAAACCAAACAAAAATGTCCAATAAATGATTTTATTGAATGCAAGTCTCACGCACCCACACAATCACGCACCCAAGAGCTATTAAGAAACAAAAGAGAGGAAATTGGATAGGGGAGTATTGAAGGGGTACAGCTGGGGTAATATTGCACCTTTTCCTGAAGTCCGGGGTCCGGGAAGGCAGCGGAAAAATGGGGCTCAGTACGGAGAAGGTTGAGGGGATTACTTGACGGACGGAGCAATGGTCTGCTGGGGTGACTGGGAGCGATCTGAAGAAACGCTCAAAAGCCAGGACTATTTGTAGGGGATAAAGTACCTGGAGGACTAATCCTTTCCCGGGAAGAACAATGGGTGTTGGAGCGATAACGAAGCTCCACCATGGTAATTTCCTTTGTGTGATGGGATTGCAAAGTGTTGCCAAAGTCTCAGGATCTTCAGCTGTGTTGGTTTGTGGTGTGACTTCATGTAAATGGTCCTCGCCTGATGGAATATTTGCTCAACTTGGGGCAGACAAGCTAATCCCCTCAAGTCGGCATCTCGGGGCTGAGGACCCTTTGTTTATTGTGGGTTTTCACATCTTGAGGTCTCCTGGGGCTACATGACTGGGGATTTTACTGGGCTGACCTGGTTTTCGGTCATTCGACCATGACTGCCTACATGCTCATCCGGGCAACCTCTCAGACACAACGGCCATTTCCACATTAGCATTTTAAAATGGTACAGAGCGACCTCCAACAGAGGTCTTCTGCACCATAGCGTGGACTGGCGTGGACTACTTTTTGTAGTTCCACACCTCAATCCACGCAGGAGCGACCAGAGCTGGTTGCGCAGTGTGGTTTTTAAAACCTCTTTTCAGAGGTTTTTAAAAACCAGGGAGTGCGCAACCCCGTGCTGCTCTGTCGCCCGGCTCAGAAGCAGATTTGCAGACGCGTGCAAGTGCATGCCTAAAGATCTGCCGGGGGCGGGCTTCCAGCTGGTGAGCTTCTCCGGTTGGTGGAGATCCTCCACCAACCGGAAGCCTCCATTTGGGATGCCGGAGGAGTGTGGAGCAGCGAGCTCGTGCTGCTCCGTGTGGCAACGGACTCACCTGGCTGCTGGTAAGCTCCGTTTTCGGGCGTTTTTGCCCATTTCCCCCCACCCACACACATGTGGAAAGGGCCACAGAATCATATTTAATATCAAATTGTAGTCCCCAGGATAGGGTTTCTCCATCAGAGTAACAGTCTGTTCAACACACACACACACACACACACACCAGCCCATTGTAAAACATTGCTGTGGCTTTTGTTGCAGGTATATCATGTGTCAATCTGAGTACAGAGTTACGGCTGTGTCACACTACAATATATAGCACTATGATTCCACTTGAACTGCCATGGTTCCATCATATGGCATGCTCTGTTCTGTAGTCTGGTGAAACACTGGTGCCTTCTGGCTGGGAATTCTAAATACCTCTCCCTAAACTTCAAAACCCAGGATTCCATAGGATAAAACCCCCAGGAGTTAAAGTGGAATCATAATTCTATAACTGTGTATTGTGAAAGGGCCATTAGAGTCATGCAAATGGGCTGGCTGAAGCAAAATTCCCTGCCTTTTGCTCCCAGAGCAGCTCCTCTGACCCCCCTGAAAATACTGCCCTGAAGATCAAAGGGCCTTATGCAAGTTGTGGTGTGAGGGCAAAAAGTGTTGTTGTTGTCAATTCGTTTCTGATCTATGGTGACCCTAAGGCAAACCTATCATGGGTTTTCTGGGACTGAGATGTGTGAAACACCCAAGGTCACCCAAGAACCTTGGACTTCAGGGTCATAGTCCAACAACAAAGCACTACAATACTCTGGCTCTCAGATAAGAGATGAATCCCCTGAAATCAGATGAAGGTAACTTAGATGAGCTGAGCTCTGTTCTAGGTGCCTCCACCTGATTCTGAGGAATCTCCCCTTTTCCCCTGGGCTATAATTTACTCCATTAATCAGGGTCACTCAACCTTCTGTGTAGCATTTTGACAATTCTGTGAAGGATTGTGTGGGAGTATAGGGACAAGAAAGTCCCCTTTAGCAGTCCCCTTGCACATACTTAAATCTAGATGCAATCTTCCTCCTCCATTCCCATATGTTTATGCAGAACTTTTTAAGTAGCCGTAGCATTCTTAGTAATCTGTACAATACCAATATAAGGTAAGGAATGATTACTGTCTTGGAAGACTCAAGCTGCAAAGTAGTGGTCTCTCAAAGTTGTACAGTAGGTGTACAGATAAAGTGAGATATGAGCTAGGGATGTGTGGTAGAATGTGATTCACTAATATTTACGCTCATAACAGACTTCATCTGTATGCTCATAAAAGGAACAATTACTGCAGGATGATGTCCCACAGGTTTATGTGTGAATAGCAATGAATGCCTAAGATGGGATGTAGACAGCTTACCTTAGAAGACAGATTGGCTGCCCTTGGCAGCTTGTCATGGTAAAAGGTTCTACATTGTTCAAATAAGCAATAAGACTACAGTATAAACTGCTAATCTACATAGCTGTATTTTATTGACTGTGTCATTTTGATCCTGTCCTTCCTCTCGAGTTCAGAGCATGGCTTTTTTTCATTCAGTCAGGAATTCTGCTTCAACAGTTTCCCAGCTGTACACAAATACGTGTCCAGCTGTAGTCCAAAAAAGTAATTTTTCCAAGCTCTGATTATTATTTTTTTTAAAAACCCTCCTCTCCCATCTATCAACCCTTCTTATTTTGGCCTTGTGCTGGATATACTGCAATGTGCCCAGTCAGTCCTAATTAGGGTTGTCAGTTCAGGATCATGCCAGCACCTGAGGTTACAGGGTCAAAACCTGAGATATAAGGATGGTCCCTGGTGATATCTTTAAACATTATGCATTAGGTACCAACCACAGTTGCACACAGCTTGTCATTCAAACACACACATGCAGAGAGAATGTATTTCCCTGGTTGGAAATCAAGAAAGCAATCTTAGTTCCCAGCTCAAGGGTGACTGAGGGGATTATTCCTTCTCAGTTAGTGAGACAAAATAAGGAACATTTGGTCTAACCTACTTGCTTCTAATAAGAAAGTGGGTGCAAAGCAGAGCAGAGAGTGAATCCTGCCATTACATCAAATGAGAGGGAAGAAAGAAGTTAAATACATATTTAGCTTCTGGAAAGACTTTGCATGCTGCAGCAAGAAATAAACTAAACCTTGCAAGAGATTTGCACCTAGCCCTTTCTACTTGCCCAGTGCTGAACCCACCAAAACTGGAGAATTTGTGTCCTTGTCTCCCACCTGGAGCTGACCCACAAAAACTGGAGACTCAGGGCCAGGCCTTGAGGTCTAGGAACCCTCATCCTAATATACCAAGACCTTGTATAACCTATATATGCAGTGGACCACTAGTCCCTCAAATACACACGCATCACTGTACCTGTACCTGCTGGGAGTAATTGCACACTGGTGGAACAACAGAGTGCTGGATGGGAAACATCTCTTCCCCAGGAAGAGATAAGGCATGGGATTCTGCAACTCAGAGAATGCCCCCAATCAGCATGGCATGTGGTTATACAAGCCAGGTGATTCTGGGGACTGTAGTCCAACAAAGTAATTTCCCAGGCTCTGGATGAATTTTTTTAACAGTATGGCATATCTCTCTCCCCTCCCTCCCTCTCTCTCTCTCTCACACACACACACATTTCTGATTGGAAAAGACAGACTCGCTTTACAAAACATCAAAGGATTTCTTTATTTTCCTCATACCCAGCAAATTTTATGAAGGTTTCAGAGCAAGAACAGAGCTGTCAGTTTTCTCTTTTCTCTAAGCTGTCAGGTGCTGACCCTTCTGTCAGCTCACCAGGTAAATGCAAGAGTGAGCCAATTCCAAAGAGCATAAAGCATGCAGCAAGAACTAGTAAGACAAAAACAGGAGTGTAGCAGGCTACAGGCAGGATCAGACATCATACAGAGTAGATCATCGAAAGAGCTAAAGCTAGAGTGAAGTAAAACAGATATTGGAATAAAAATGGGTTTATCCAATGGAGGAGGAAATGCAGGGATGAAAACAGAAGTTGGATGGGAATCTTTCTGGGGTGCTTTATTTGTGTATTCCTGTATGATAGGGAGTTTGTTTAGATAGCCCTAGCTGCTCCTTCCAGCCCTAAGATTCTATGATTCTAGGACAGAGGCAAGCAAGGCAGGGTTATCATCAGCTAAAAAGGACTAAGACTGAGTGGGAACCCAACACCAAAGAGAATGTTGCTCAGCTAAAGGCCTCAGGCCACAATGATATGTTAGTAAATGTTGAAGTACAGGCATTCATCACAGTGGTCCTATAAACATGGCCTGAAGGAGAGCTCTAAACTGTCACAGGTCATGTTGATCCATATCCACCTAGGAGTTTTCATTTTCAGTGAAAGCAGGTCTTTTGTAAAGCTAATGGGTCTTAATGTTCTCTTCATGACCTGAAAACACTTTGTGTAATAACAGGCATAACTCAGGGCCTTTCTGCACTACACTGTTATAATGCTGTTATTCCACTTTCAACATCCTGTGGAATTCTGGGGTTTGTAGTTTACAGAGGCCCAAGAGCTCTCTGGCTGAGATTTCTAAATGCCCCTCCCTAAACTGCAAGCCCCAAGATTCCATGGGATGTTGAAAGTGGAATACTAGCAGTATAACAGTGTAGTGCAGAAAAGTCCTCATAATAATATATTGTCAAAGGGAAAATTCATTCCCCAACTCTCAGTATTTATAAGGTTTTCAACTAACCTCAGAGGGGTAAAGGGATGCCTGAGGGGATATGGGGGGCAGATGATGTTAATCTGTAAGTCTTAGTGCTCTGATCCTATGAGCACCTGCTTCCACTACATCAGCATTGGTTTATATATTTATATTCTTTGCTGGGTCACTGGAGTCCAGTAAATGGGCTCATGCATACAACGTATTTTCAGTGCTGACTGACAAGATAAGCAACTGATAGAAGCCCATAGTGGGGGCTCCATTAGGCAGTGCTTGAAAAAGTTGGCTGAAATCCTCTGTGAACTAAATAGTTATATAACCACTTTAGTTACATAGCTTAAGTAAGGTCTCCAGGTCACCCCCTCATACCTACTTACCTGCCAGCAACAGGCGTCTTTTCCCCTGTCAGTCAAAAAGCAGCTGATTGGCATGTTCACCCTCTCTCATTAGCGATCTCTGATGCAACAGTCAGAAGCCGGTCCCTGCTATAATTCTTCCTTGCACTGGAGATGGCTCACAGGGTGTGTGCATGGAAATGTCAGTCAACTGCTTCCTGATTGACAGGGCCAGGGGAACAGGCCACTGTCACTAACAGCGGCTGCTACCCAGCAATTGGGGATTGGGGTGTTTTCACAGTCCCTATGTATTCCCCAAAGCGATGAACATGTAGGGATTGTGAATACAAACTCTAAAGTACATACTTGCAATTGCCTTACTGAAATCTGGACAATTCTTTTGAGGACTTCAACTCCCACTGTTCGTCAGCCAGTGGTCCATATGGTCTGGGGGATTCTTATGGACCAACCTTGGTCCATATGGACCAACCTTGGTCCATATGGTCTGGGGGATTCTTATGGTTTAGGCCAAAAAAGTAAATTTTCCTAGTTCTGTGTGGATAACCAGCAAGCTGCCAGCAGTCAACATGAGCTTACAGTAGAAATAATATCTGTTCTGTATAGGTTCCTATCCTGAACAGATATTATTTCTACTGTAAGCCCAAGGGACTGAGCTGCAGTGATTCACTTTTGTCAGCCATTCTTAATTCCTGCTGAGGAAGAAATATTCCCACTTTCAAAAAACATTTCATATAGCCTTCTGCAAATCTGAGCTGCATAACTAGCTTTATGTTGATTTTAGGCTGATAACTTCCTTGGTTTCTCTTTTGGCCATTTACCTCACCCAGTTCAGTGTAGTGATGATTAAGCATCCAAGCTCTTTTCTTCCAGAACTAGGCCTATGAATATACCATCTCATAGAAAGCTCTGGAAATATGTGAGTTATGTCAAACTTTCCATACCTGGGACATAGAAAATTAATCATGCTGTAAGTCCTATTGAAATTAAGTTGTTTGGAGGCTCATTGATTCATACTTACAGTGCCAGTGACAGAACATTTATATATTTTATATAATAAATAAAATTCCCTCTCAGGTGACAAGCTGTTATTGCCTACATTTCTCAGTCTTTTTTTTATTAAAATAATTTTATTAAATTCAATTTAAAACATTAACAAACATTACAAACATTCTAAACATTAATGACACACAGCAACAACTGCATCGATATACATTTATACAATAACAATGTACGTTTATACAGCAAACTGTTAACTATTAAACAAAGCTTTATTTAATATGTGTTTTTCCATATATTTTATATCTATCATTATCTGTGATACTTTAGATACATATATCTATAGTAACAAATCTAGAATCCATCTTAAAGTTGAATAATTATTATAGCTTATACTCTAGCTTATACCTTATATTTCGTACTGTTATACTACTCTTTATGGTATTCCTCTATACTAATAATTCATTCTCTCATACTTTTATGTATATACATCTAAACACTAAACCTTCTATCAATGACTAAACAGTTTACTTTACGATAAACAATAAGCTTTCTAAACAATTAATACATTTCTCAGTCTTGGAGACATTCATATCCAAATGTATGAATCATTTGAATATCACAGTATTCAAATCATGTTTGACCAAATTTATAACAATCCGCCAATCTCTTCTGCTAAATGTTTGACAGTCCTACCATCTCTGTAAGAAACTAAAATGTGCCATCCGAATGCGATACTTTGCTACCTTTTGTTCTTGGAAAGGGGTGAGGGCTCAGCCAGTAGATGGTAGTGGATAAATAAGAGCAGCTTATCAATGTTCCTCCTGAACTCTTTGGATGTTCCATTTTATTCCTAACATTCTTTCCCTCCCTTCATTTTAGACTGCTTGCTAGGTGTGGTAAAGGGACACCATCTCACTGCAGTAACTTTCAGCTGTCGTTCCAGCATGGGATTGGAATAGGCAACATCTTGTCATTTGTCACAAGCAGCAAAATATCTTGGCACAGAGCTGGGAAGAAGTATATTGTAACATTGAAGCAGTTCTTTCTATCACAGGCCCATGTTCCAAATAAGACTCCAAATAATTCATGTGCGCAGTCCTTAGAGAAATGTATCCACTAACCATATAATTAAAGTTCCAATAAAATTTTAATCCCACCTGATCCGTCTAGAAGAATGTGACTGTACTTGGTCTGATGTTGTTATTTTAATTAATTTATGTAATTCTCTTGATTTAGTTTACAGCACCAGCTTTTATAAGACAGGTTTGCACAGTATTTATGCTGTTGTACATGAATAAGTCTATGCATGTTTCAGCCATGTATAAGATACCAGTGGGATTCCAGCACCATTACAAGTAATGACATTATCTATAAGGCATTGCTGAGGATGTGGGAGTAACAAGGCTATAATGACATTAATTTTAACAAGAACAAGACCAATAACATAACAGCCAGTGTCATTACTTTTAAAAGGATAATGAGTATAACTGTAATTATTTCTTACACCTGAAGTATTGCTTCTGCAAGATCATTGGGAGTACTTTTGCCAAATCTGAAAAGTAACTAGATTTACTAAAAAAAAATGTTGTTGTTGCTGTGTTAATATTATTTATATCCTCCTCTTTTCCTGGTAAGGATTCAAAGATTTTGTTAAAAATCACAGAATACAAAAGTGAAAATACAAATTAAACAATCAGATATGAATCGAAAGCAAACTTAAAATACATAATTAAAATACTAACAGTCATAAATTCTATGAATAGCCAACAAGTTTCATCTTTCAAATGCCTGTTGAAATAAAAATGTCTTTGCTTTTCCATGGAAAGAAAATAGGGAAGGTGCCAGTCTGACTGCTCTGGGAAGAGAGTTCCAGTTCATGTTACTCCTGCAGTAAGAAGGAACCCCACTGTAAGAACCACTGAGTTAGATTATATTTTAAAATGTCTAAATATCTCAAAGACAGCAGATCTCATTTGATCTTGGAAGCTATGCAAGATCTGGTTAGTACTTGGATGGAAGACCACCAATGAATACCACATACTATAGGCTATATTTCAAAGGATGGAATTAGCAAAACCACCTCTGAGTATTCCTTGCCTAAGAAGACCCCATGAAAATCATAGGTCACCATAAATTGACAGCAGCTTGAAGGCGTGCACCATACACAGCACCAGAACATCCTAGGCGCAGGAAATTGGCTCCCAGATTGGCCACAGTTGCCAAATCTTAGTTTAACTGAAACTGTAGGCACAGTAGGTTGCTCACTTGAAATCCCATCAAGTACATCATCCGCCCATCTTTCTCTAGCACATCAAGATTTCTTGGAATGAACAGGGGTAGCATGGCGCACTGCCTGGTGAATCATCTTTTCAGCTTCTTTATTTAGACCCTCACTATGAATATCAGTGTCTAATAGTGTGTTTTATCATGTAGACATTTAGTCTTATTGGGACTGTACTGAGACTACCATTCATTTCACAGAAATGACTGCAGTCTTCAGGTGATAATGGTTTTCATTGACTACTGACCTTGGCTATAGTTAAAGCAATGAAGTAGAAGAAGGGAAAAGAACCTTGTCTCATTACCATTCACCTGAACTGCCCAGGCCTGCCTGTAAGTCCTTTATTTTATGGGAGAGAGTGTCCTTCTGAAATCATATACCTTCTTTACAAAAAGAAAGTGGGAGACCATCTTTTGCCTTTCCCAGAAATAATAAAAAATCACAGGAAATACTTACCATGTCTTCTTGCTTTTTATTACTGTAGCTATGTTACAAGTCACAATATAAAAAGGAAGAAGGTAGGGCAAAGGGAAAAAAAATAGAAAAGTGGCAGCACCTATAAGCATAACTGGTTTTTATTTTCTCATGAGCTTTTGTGGTTATAAAGCCACTTCTTCAGATACAGTGCCAAGTGTTATTAAGGCCTTGGGCATAAAGTATATTTATACAGCTGTAGGAATGGGGTGGAATGTAATAGGATCCAGAAAGATGTAAATCATGACCTGGCTGTGAGTCATCCTTAACTGGCAGCCCTGGTGGCGCAGTGGTTAAATGCCAGTACTGCAAGCCACAAGGTTATGAGTTTGATCCTGCCGGGCTCCAAGGTTGACTCAGCCTTCCATCCTTCCGCAGGTCGGTAAAATGAGTACCCAGCTTGTTGGGGGCATGTATAGAAAAATGTATCGAAATACATGTTCTAACTGTTCACCGCCTCGATCCATATGGAGAAGCGGGATACAAATAAATAAATAAACTGGCCAGACAGGGATTGGAGGAGGGGGAAGAGGGGTCAGAGACAAGTTTTTAAAGGGCTGCATGGCCTGATTGGAGCCACAAAAAAGGAAGGTTTCACTCAGAAAAGAAGTGTGGAGGTGGGGGAGGCACTGAAGAAACTTGCAAATAATTACATCCATGAAAGTCAAGCCCCCAAATGTGAGGGGCCAACTGTCCATTTTACTTGTTTTAAGGCATGTGAATGGCAAATGAGATGTTAACTTGGGAATGGACTGAATTAATTCTAATTCTATTACAAAGTGAAAACATATTATCTGAGCCATTCCACATTACCACACAGTACATTGTTTATTTCTTTGTGTTCCTTCTTCTGACTCATGGTATGTTTGAAGCTCAAAAATCAATCCACATAATTTTCTGCAAGTATCAATTTTATTTTTATTTTGTAGACTGTCATTCAGGCCACCTTTGGAAACTTGGTGCTCCTGTTAAAAAGCAGTCTTACACTACACTTCATCACTGATCCATCAAGTTCACTATCATAACAAATATGAGAGATGTATTGTCCGATGCTCCCCTTCTATACTGGTTTTATTTAATTACATAAACAATATTTGCCAAATATTCTGCACATACTGCAGAATGAGTATAATTTACCCAGCCCAGAGTGCTCAAGCATGCTTCCAAATGGAGATGTTCTGGAAAATAATTCAAAATTGGGACTGTACTATAGCTATAACAAGTTTTCTTCCTCAAGGAATGTTGTTGCTATTATTTTTTGTTAAGATAAAAGACAGAAAATCAGTCTGAAAACATAACAAGGACAACAAATCTGGACTCCTTGCAAAATTCTGTGAAGGAGGCAGTTCAAAACTTGAAAAATTCACTTTTTGGGGCTACAGTTCCCCAAAACACTTTGGCATGGCTACTAGATTTGGATGCTCCCCACATGGTGAACACAGCTGGAGGTTTATGGGAGCTGTGGTCCCAAAAGGGGTTAAGGAGGGTGGTTAAACAATAAAAGCCTCATCTAGAAAGACCCAAGGTGTTTGGGCTTGAAGCTGAAATTGTAAGAAGGACAGTTGATGTTCTAATGGTGATCGTGGCAAAAATGCGATCTACATTGCTTGTCTTTTACGCAATGTTAAAACAAGATTTTTTTATTTATATATTTTTATTCCAGGCAACCGCTAGAAATAGAATGGGAGCAATCCCCCTGTCCCCACATCCTTTTAAGTTTTTCTGTGCCGAACAGAAGCTTAAAGAAGCTTGACTTGGGTTGTATTAATCTGTGTTCTGGAAGACACTGCCATTTTTAATCAGCTGGCCTTTGCCTCTTAATGCTTTTTTGTTCTCACTCCCACAGGACAAAACTTTGTTCCATCCGGTGAGCAGCAGCTGCATCGATTGCAACCCAGCAGAGAAGAAGATTTTCATGAACAGATGTGATCCTTTATCTGAAACTCAACAGTGGATTTTTGAGCATATTAATATGACTGTTTTAGAAAAATTTAACAGCAAGAAAAACAGCTCTTAGGGAAAAGAAAACAGACTGTTCTGTACAGATTGCAAGCAACATTTTGGCCAACATCTGGGTCAAAAAGAGTCAGAAATTAAGTTTCCTAGAGCCAGGAAATCTGTTCTGAAGATTAAGTAAATGCCGAGGAAGAAGCCAAACACGCTGTCATTGCGGATGGACTATCTGAAGAACTTGGCTAAGAACCTGACCAGCTGTTGCTGAGGCCTTCTGGCTGACAATTTCCCTTGCTGGTCAAGGGAAAACTTTATCTAAAAAGAAAGAAAGAGAAAGAAAAGAAAAGAAAAGATTCCAAACACTCCGTGTTAATAAAGTTAAATGAAGTTTTAGAGTTTCTCAGGTCAAACCCTGCTATAGTGAGTAGCTGCTATGAATAGTTGCTGTTACTTATGGGGGATATATGGAGTGCATGAGTGCTATCAGAATCATCAGATGCCATAGGCATAGAACTAGCAACATATACAGGATGCCCTCACTGTCCCAATTGTGAAGAGGAGGTATGTTCTAGTGCCATTTCATTCTCTTGATGGAAGTTTGGTTCGGGACAGTTCTTTGAATAAGGGGTCACAACAGATCATATTAAGAACCTCCCTACTACATTCCCTTCACTGATCAAATGGGAATGGTTCAGAGGAAATGTAAGAGTAATTTTAGAGTTGCATTTTGAATGAAGCATGAAAATGACTGTAAGGCATCAAACTAGCATTTTTCTTCTACAATTGAAGAAACCATAATTTCCATCAAAGCAATTAAATAAAATTTCCATTCCATTTTCAAGTGTTACCAAACAATCATCTGCAGTCATTCATAGCTATCAATTCATCCTTGTTGGGATAAGCCAAAAATGACACAATGGCTACAACCTTATTCATCAGTAACAAGGGAATATGTTACTTATAAAGGCAGCACAATGCAAGATTTGCAGAAAGGACTTCCTCTCAGAAGTCTACATTTCTTTCCTGGCACTTTTTATTAAAAGACTTATAAGTAGATTTAGATCAATACAGTCAGCCAACAGCAGAGGCATAATGAGCTTGACAAGATGGGCTTATAGCCAACTAATGGATATACTGCCCTTAGCAAAGGATGCTGGCTGTACCAGCCTTAACAAATGAGCTGCAGGGATTGTTATAGAAGGCAAATATGCAGCAGCAGTTACGAAGTTTCTATGAAATTAGCTGGGCGTTCTGTAGAGTAGGAATCGAAATGGTAAGCCAGTGCTAAAAGTTTCAATAGCATTGTAAAGACAAAAATAGATTTAGCATAGAATTGTCTTCAACTTTTCTGTATTCAGATTGTGCACGTCCTAACTGCACACTTCCAGTCTTTTCTAAGGACTCCTTAAAGGTAATTTTCCCCTAAACCAACTTCCTATCCAGAATCAAGTTTCATAATCAGCAGAATCCCATGGTGCATTTCCTGCTGGACTATACCACAGTAACCTATGAGTGAGGAGCATGCAATGCAAAGCTAGACCAGGAGATAGAAGAAATGAAACCTAAACTTTTGGCTTGATGTTCATTTCTTTTCCTATGTGCAGGGATGATTTTATGTCAGTAAAAAAATCATTTCTACAATGTCAATTGATAATGAGGAGTTCTGGCTGTGTGGTCTGACATTGTCTTTAGAATGTGGGTGAGCCTTTTGTGTGGACAGCATTCAGATCTGCAAACTAAAGTGATACAGAAGAGTTACACCATGTGATATTTGTTTACTGTGGATGCATGTTTTCCTTAAGCATGTTAACAGAGATATGTGCTTGTAGATGTGGTAGGAGATAGAAAATGTGAATTATAGCACAGTAAATACATATATGAAACTGGCCTAACATCCAGATAAAATGCAAAGGTGGAAGTGAACAATGACACCATTATTGAACCAGCTTTGAGTAGTCTCAGTTCACAATGGAATATTATTGTCCTGATAGTTCTTAAATCAGAAGAATACCATTTGGAGCCTTCAGAATTTGAAAACAGATTAAAAATTATTTGAGGATCTATTCTTCTGCCTTGGCAGAGATGAATGAGTAGTCCACTGTTCCTAAATTAAGTGTACGTATCATTCAATTGTACTTGAATTCCAAAGCTGAAAGCTGAATGAACCAAGGATGCATTTGACAAAAGATAAGTGAAAGACCATTTTCACTTTCCAACATCCCATGTGTCAAATTAATTCTGAACATCTGTTTATGTTTCTTAGTTTTACAATACAGTTAGATGAAATTTTTGTATTGGTTTCTTAGCCATGTACATGCATAGGAATGACTGTATCTATCTATAGAGCAATAATATTCTTGTTCTATAGTCTGATCGAGTTTTGCATGCAGTGCAGGACAGATGAATTTCCAGACTGCAAGAGACTGATATAAGGCAGAACTGTATGTACCACACGGCCTGCTTTAAATTAGTGTGATGCTGTGGTGAAAGACATTGTCCAATCACCAGTTTTGAAGTTGGATGAAACTGTCCATTCAGTTAGCTTCTGTACATAGTACTGTGTTCAGAAAGGTCTCATTTTGTCCTAGGCCTCAGATAGCAAAAATGTCTTGGGCCAGTTCTGACCATCATTCACCAGAACATTGTAGGACGGTTTCATGATGACTGTGACATTCAAATGTGCATGCTATAATATAGCAATCTTTTATGTTCTTCTCTGAGTTGGATTAGCTATTTCACCATGAAAATATAGTTTTATTTCAAATCACCAATCAGATAAGTCAGGCTACTGTCCTGTACACAGGATACTTAAGTCCAGTTGGAATCAGCGATAGTTACAGGACTGATAAATGGAGCCTTTACCTTTCACACCAATGGCATTAAATTAGGGTTTAGTGCAGAACTTTAAAATAGTGCCAGTTTTTGATATCAGCATAGAAGCTTAGCTCTTGTCAACACTGACTGTAGAAATATCTTAGACAGATGCTCTGATTCTTCCTTAAACACTGTTTTAAGTGGACTTGACTACCAACACCCAATATCGGAGGACTGGTATATGAATCATAGCATCCTGTTATCTACTGAGACATGGGGAAATGAATGGAAATGGTAGCAGGAAAAGGCTGAAAAGAGCAATGATTGGGAAAAGAAAATATATAGAGATGTATATCATTCTAAGGCCTAGAAAGTTACTAGGTAACACATGAGTAAGAAACAAAATGTATATTAGTCTTCACAATTTGTCTACATCTACTTTAAACCAGAAGTTTGCAACATGCAATCCATAGGCTGAAAGATGGGACCCCAGTTGTTTCTTAAGTTGCCACTGTCCCCACATGTCACTGTCAATAGAAACATGCTGCCAAAATTTACTGGTGCCATCAGAAGAAGGAGGAGGAGGAGGAGGAGGAGGAGACACCTTTTCTTCTTACTCTCCCTTCCCTTCTAGGGAACAGACAGTGCCATGTCAGTCTTCAGGGCTGTGTGAGAGGCCATTCTTGCACTCTCTTGGACCACAGAGAACTGCTCTATGTATACAGAGAGCTTGATTTCAATGGTAGCTACTACAGCAGTGATAAGAACCTTAGCAGAAGTACAGCTCCTGGTGGTTGAGGGATGGGGTTAAATGCCAGCCCCAGCCAAGCCCCAGAAGGTATACAATACTATTTTAGAGTTGTCACATTTTTTCAGTCATGCACTTGGCTGAGATCCTACACTGAGCAGGCCCATACTGTTCTAAGTCCTGTCCCCATCCCAACAGCTGTCAACCCCAGAAGAGAGTCAAACTGCTGCTTACTGATAATGAGAGGAGGAAGGGAGAAGGCAGTTCAAATGATGAAGAAGCAGCTGGTCTCAGCTCTAAAGGGAGAAGAAATGAAGTTCCACTGACAAATGGAGTTCACCTTCCTTTTCCTTCCCCTCAGAACCCAGAGCAGATACCTCATCTGAATAAACTCCATATCCTGTCCCAACCAGTAAACAACAACAGCGATGACAAGGTTGGACCAAGCGCAAAAGATTGGAGAATAGCTCCCTGTACACTGTGACATATGCACACATAAGCCACTAACAGGAGACCACCCACTGAAAGAGACCTGCTGCTGCTTTAAAGGACTTGCATTTTCCTTTTTGCAAATGCTGGCCACAGTCCAACACAGCATTTGTCATACTTAGGCCTACTGTGGACTTCAGCAAGCCTAATGTGATACTTCTTACATAATGGCCACTGTTTAAAATATCCGGTGATTCCTTGAAATCCATGAAAGATAGTGTTTTCTAGAACACTATGTTCATAATGTTCATTATGTTATCTGTGCATAGCTCTCATTAAAGGTGTTTGGGTACAGGTGTATCCATATACGTTTTATTCATGTGAACTCCTCATTTCTTCCATGATGCCATGATATGTGATATCCAAGTTGAAAGCCTAAAACTCTGCCAAGTGTATACTCTCTTGCTGAAGTTACTAACCACTTAAGAAACTGAGGTTTCCTCTTGGTGCAGATATCCTGTCTTGCAATAAAATCCTTCAAAGTTTGGCAATATTAACAGCTGTTTAATCTGTGCCAGAGACTGATGTGGCAAGATAGTAATCTTGCTACACAGGTCACGGCATTGTAACAAGATTTCCATTCTTATCAGTGATGATCTTATTTTAGAAACGCTGGCGTGTGTTTCAAGACAATCCTTTCGGGAGTACTATCAAGTGTCATGCTTGGATGAACAGTGAATTGCAGTTCATATGCCAGTGCTCTGTGTACAGATGAAAAGCTCTTTAAATCTGTGCAATGATTGTTTATGTTGAAGAATTGTTCTTAGTGCTTAAAAAAAATAGCTTCTCTTAAAACAGAGAGGCACTGATAAAACTGCCATTGATTTCTTTGACAAGCTGACACTTTAACAATGGTTGTATATGAGCTCAGTGAAATGAATATGGTGTTACTTGTCTATTATACATTGGACAGATATCCCCTTGCAATAAGCACCAACTGGGTTGTGTTATACTTGATGACAGTTATACCACCAGCAGGTGAGGGCTAAGCAGGAGAAATAATACATAGTTGTTTATCAGCGGTAGCCAGTTTAATGGAAGTGACACTGGGTGGGCAGAATGACAACATGTCACAGGGCAGTATTGGGGGGGCATTTTCCTTGTGCGCTTAAGCTGAAAATGTGCACCTCAATACCAGTGTTTATTTGTTCCTATGGAAACACCACAAATGCCAACGTAACATTCATTTTTAAAGACAAGGTAATTTATGAAAGCTGCTGTGAAAGGTGTCTATTTAAAATAGGATGAGAGCAGAACTGGAGTCATATTGTTTTGTAGTGGTTGCTATTCTTCTTGGAGATGTATACTAATATAGACCTAGCTAGGAAACATAGGTAAAAAAATATTGCTTGGGTAGCAGATGCCGAAGGATGTTTTTTACATTTGTTTCTAGAAAGAGGACAACACTTAGATCATCTTTTGAAAGCTTCTATCCCCTTCAGAAAAAAAAAAAGGATTGTAAATGTTCCAAGTGGGTCCCCTCCCATCTTTCTTAGGCTGAAACATTGAATCATAGCTTATAACAGTACAGTCTGATCACAGTGTGGGAAGAAAAGCAGCTTTGGCTTAAACCAGTGGAAAACCTAGAGTGCAAAAAATGTTGGGTAGCTTGGTGCTGCTGATAGAAATTACAAATACCAACACTGGTTTTCCAGGACAGCAGTGATTACTAGTATCTTAAATATCTTGTGTCTGCTATGCATTATTTCCATAGAAATCTTACTGGAAAAAACTTCAGGGTTGATCCAAATGTGTCATTCTGCATATTGAAAATGGGTAAAATCTTATTAGAGCAGTGTTGTTTTTACTGTATACCTTCAAGTCATTTCTGACTTACAGCAACCCTAACGTAAAACTTCATGGGGTTTTCTTGGCAGAATTTGATCAGAGGGACCTTCCTGAGAAAGTATGATCTGCCCAAGGTCACCCCACTGGATAAATGGAACTGACAAAAATGTTGAGTCAATGGGTTTACTCTATTTGGGACTAAAAACTGGATTTAGACCAGTGACTTCTACTCATAGAAGGTCTGTTTTTAAATCCTGTACTGTTGGGCTGCATGAGAAAAGTGAAACTAAAATCCAAAGACATTATTTTACTTGTGGAACAACTTGGTTAGCTTTAAGAAGCGTTAAAACTGTAACAGACCAGAACCTACTTATTATTTCAGTATGGAGACTTTGATACAAGCACATGAAAATGCATTTATAGAACAACACTACTGCTGTTTTTCCCATACTCATGATCCAATTACTACTGTTACATAGCCTAATACAAATCTTAGGTATATATGTACCTAAATAAATAGCTGTAATCCAGAGAGCACTAAGTGTTTCCAAATCTCACTAATATATGTTCGTAAGATTAAAGCTTCAGTCCTTTATATATACTTACCTGAGAAAAGGTCCATTAGAATGGTGATGTTATGTGCATACACTGGTAAAGAAACTGTGATTACACTGACCATAAGCAAAGACTTTGTTCCACCTCATGGGATTTTCTCTAAATGAGAAGATCCATGCCATGTCATAAACTGCTTTTGACATTCTCTTAAATTTCAAAAGAGTTTTTCCATGCAGCACAGAACTCTACTGTTCAAAAAGTCCCCTTACTTGATGTCTTGGGTCTACGCCATGAGATCTCTTTTTCTGGATTACTGAATTCTTTGTAGCAGAAGTTGTAAACAGACCATTTAACAAGAACCACAAAGCACATAGCAGTAATGTTTGATCAGAAACAAACCAAAAGACATCTCAGGGGCTTCCAAACTTCCATATTCACTAAAGTGAAATGTCTGAAGGAGATATTTTTCTACTTCACCATGATCTCCAGGTACTAGGGGCTTCCATCTTCTCTGTGTTAACAGTGTAAGTTAATAGAATCCTTTTCAAATATTATTTGACAGTATTTGTATCTGTGAATAGAAGCAATGATTAGTTATAATGGTTTAAATGGTTTAAAAACAGGCTTTTTTCCCCAAAAAGATCTCCTTTGTCAGTGTTCTTTTATGGTGTCCATTGGATCATTCAGGTGCCTTACTCTAACGTGGAGATGAGGAATGAGTTGTCCACCAGAAATGGCTGGGCTACAATTCCCAACAGTCCTACCCAGATAGTCAATGATGAGGGAGGTTGCAAGTTGTGGTCTAATGATATTTTGAGGTACATTCCCCAGCCATGCTCTGAAGGTAAGAAACTACTGTTCCATAGCCTAACACAAATCTAAGGATTTGATTAAAAGAGCAATAGGCAGGATGTCAAAGGAACAAAAGCAATAAGAGTGTGGCCTCTGAACTAAGATAATGAGCACATCATGGTTATTCTTTTATTGTTATTCTTTTATAATTGTGCTAATAAATTACTTGGATCTGAATGTTCTCATCTGCAAGCATAAAGTGTCTTTCCCTGCTAGAACAAATCTATCTGCTTGAGCTAGGGAGCTTTTGGAACTAACCCCATTGACACCTTGCATATTTATCACTAAGCTGTGGTTTAACATTACTTGAATGGACTGTGGATATGTGATCTTTCACCCCCTGCTACCATGGACTGAAGAAGGACATTGGAAGCTTTGATTTCTGTTTTTACCTACACATTGTTTATCATTATGCCTAAAACAAAACATGGTGTGATTCACTCCAATCATGTTTTATTCAAAAAACCAATATGTGTTTATTGACTTCAAATGAATCTCACTTCTATTTTTAATTTAGTCCAGCAGATCCTCCACAAGACTCCCTTCTGAGTCTTTCTGAAATGAAGAGTAAAAATGTTCTACAAAAGGTTGAGTTAGGCTTCTGCTGTTATACTATGAGCTCCAGTTCATTTCTCAAAAAAGAAAAAGAAAAAAGCAATGGTATTGCTGCTGTATGGAACCCAACTTCATCTCAGAAACAGACAATTTGTGTTGAAAGGGCTCTTTGGATGCTTCTAACCATGTGGAAGGTTGAGGAGAGGGAGTATGATTTTATGACTAGATTTGGTGGGGAGAGCTTTTGAATGTAAGAAGCTTGCAACCTGAAAGTGACTCCACCAGGGTTTTTCAAGTGACAACCTTGTCTGAGTAGGACAGAATTGATGCTGATGAATGCTTATGAGGACATTGGCAGAACAAAAAAGCAGGACTTGAGAAGAAGTGATAAAGATGTGGTAGTGTCATAGAAAGTAAGCCATAATGAGCTAGTGCAAAAGTCGGGACTTGCGAAAGTTACTTTTTTGAGATCAAATCCTCAGGATGCCCTGGCCACAAAACAAGTAACTTTTCCCAGCTCTGCCAAGACTGTAAATGATGTGTCTGAGAGACCACTGCTAACACACTCTGGCACACCTAATGTTTCTTTCTTAAAACTAAGATGTTTCTGTTCACTTGATTTTTTTTCCTAAAAAAAAACTGAATTCTTTCTTTCTCCAATGAGTGGAAATACTATATATTTTTGAATCTCTGATTTCTCTGAATGGTTCGATAAAATAAATATTAAACAATACCTTAACCGTGATTCAGTTTTATTAAATGCGATCTGTTTTCTGTTAATAAAAAATTACATTACAAAAATAAATTTTATTCTACTAGATCCAGAAGAAGGGGCCACAGTTAGGAATTAGGTCTCAAGATATTTTCCTGTGTTCTGTTATGCCTGTATATTTACCAAATTACCAATGATGGTCAGCAGTTATAGTTGCAAGAGCATTAAGGTGATAGTTCTGTTTGCTCTTGAGAAATAAAGGCTGTTTACTCAGCTTCAATCTGTTCTGGCGTAGACTGAAATGTGTATTAAACGTGGGTGGTGATAATAACTTGCTAAATCACATGAGGAGGGAAGGAGCCAAAGTGGTAAGAGCTTATGAATCAATGAGGATATAAGGAGTACATTTCTCTTAATCTAAGTACTTGAAACTTTAATGTGTTATAGAAAGCTTTTGTGCTTAGGCCATTAATAGAAAAATTCTAGGAGCCCTTACTTCCAACAAGTTCCTTGTAGAAAGGGTAAAAGAAAAGTTACACTGTCACAGTAGTACAATTTTCTTACAATATCATTAGAAATTATGCCAAAGCAGATATCTTACTTTGTTATCCACAAGGAATGTATAATATATATGAAAGTTTTGTTAACATTCACAGCTTAAGAAAGTTGCTTCTTTGGACTACAGATCCCAACTTTCCCTAGCCAGTGGAACCAAGTATTCAACATAAGGTAAAAGAGTTAAATATGAAAGTGTTTTCTATGCCATGATCTCTAAGGGTGGAGTAAAGTATTATTAGTCTTCTATGTTAATAAGCCATTTCACATGGGCAGTCACCCATATTCATGTAAGGGCTCTGCACCACAAAGAACTTCCATGCTTTAGCATGCCACTATAAACCATCATCCCTTTTAGATCTGTGATTACTGGGTAATATTCAGAATTTTCAGCTGTTAAATCACAGCTCATTCGTTGCCCTCAGTCTCCATGCAGTGTTGTTGATACTAAGCCCAACATCATTTGAATCCACCAAAATATACAAGAAATGTGCTCCATTTCTAACCACAACAGGCATATGTCTAGCCATCTGTTATTTGGAGAAGATGAATAGGTTTTTGTTCCTACTGTGCTAGGGGACTGTCCACATGAAAGCTGGTGATGTTCATGAGTCAGTGATATAAAACTAGAAATGAGGAAGTGTTTGCTTTTGAAAAGGTAAAGACTCTTACATCAGATTAGAAAAGTTCCAGTCAGAAGACTGATACAACAATTGCACTGACCACACTTATCTCCATTAGCTATAAGAATACACATGGAAACCAAATGAATGCATTTCATGTATACAACCTGTCTCTCCCAAATAATCATTGTACACATGTTATTATGAGCACCACATATTAAAGTTCAGGAGGAAACAGTGAAAAAAACTATTATTCCGGAAATCTAAGGGAATAGATGCTAGTAAATTTGATTTGTAAATCTGGAACTAAATCTCTGAATAACTCCTAAGAAAGCAAAATATGCAGTATCTATGTTACCTAGGACAAATACAACATGAGTGGGCAGCTGAGAAGAAACCTTGTCAAAAACATCTTCACAAGTTTTTGCATACAGATTTAAGCGAATGAAGCTTTCTCAAAAAAGACTGTACAGCAAGAAGTAGGAAGCAGCTCTGCAGTACATAGTATGCTCTATATGTCCATAGTGTTCTGTCAAATTGATGGTATTTCCGGTTGAGTAAGATCTTGAGGGCCAGTTCGTCAAAAGATCTCTGACTCCTTAGAGAACTTTTGTCACTTTGAGTAAGCAGCTCTAATTGTCTGCCTTAGTAAAAAGAAGGTCAATATGCTAAAATCAGGAGGAAAGCACAATTCTACCTCTTATTGAGAAAGTCCTACTGAGTTCAAGAGGACTCACTCCCCAGTAAGCTTTCATGAGACTGCAGTCTTGCAGTACAATCCTATGTATATCCACTCAAACAAAGGCCCCATTGAGAGCATGGAAAAGTTATACTTTTTGCATAACAACTTCCAGAGCTTCCAAAAAGTAACTTTTCCAACCCCTGATTCCATTGTATTCAACAGGAGTTACTCCCAGGGAAGTGTACCTGGGATTGAAATGACAGCTAGATTCTAACCAAGTTGTTTCATTTGTTTCCCCGGATTGGCATTCCACCTGCTTTTTAGGAAAACAAATTGGCCCATTTTACAAAAATCTAAATGAGTAAGTAAACTTTTACTACAATAATCTGTTTGTGATATGGGAAATGTTATTTTTCAAAGATATGTGTGTGGTAAAAGCTACATAAACATTTTATGTCCTGTTACTGAGGTCTTGTAATGCAAAATATGAAAACAGAACCAACTGTGTCTGACTGGTGAGCTGGCTTAGATGCAGCGCAAATAATAGATGTAGAAATTCTGAGCAGTGATGAATCCTTGCCTCAAAATGACATTTTAATGACAAGCTTAAAGGATTAACTAAAAGCACATGCTTGTATTAGATTCTACTGAACGTTCTGAAATACGGAATAAAAATTTTATCCTTCATTCTATTGGGTTTTTTTTGTCTGAATGCATAAAGATGGGAGGGATTGATAAACATTTAAAAATAGTTTGCAAGATTTTCTCTGAATTAATAAATACTTCTCCAAAGCCAGAGTATTTGCTCCTTCTTGTATATGTTATTTCCATAACATTAGATGAAGAAGTATTTTGTTGTTCAGGATTTTTCTCAAAATACACTTTCTGGGTTTTGCCACTCCCAAGCTAGGCAGTATATTCAGATCTCTCTTCAACAAAGTGCAACCGTAAAGAAAAGTTACATTCCCTTTCAGAAAAGAGATTGATTTCTTTGGGTCAGGGACACTCTTTAAGAACTGGCTTACCTTTTTTCTCTTTATTATTAACAACGTAAGGAAGTATAAGGCAAATTTAGTAACCTCTTAAAAGACTCAAGAACAGCAACAGCAGCAGGCTAGGCATTTTCCTACCAACAACTGGAAGCCTAGCACCAAAATATCATCAACCCTAAGCAGCTCTTATCAACTTCAGACTACCTAACTATGCTAAAAAAAAAAAAGGTTTTCAAATATTTTTGACCTTCAAATGATGTTGCATCATCCTCTGATAGTTTCTGTATTTCAGCCACCTGTGTTTCCTGACCAGATTTCCTTCTTTCATGACCTTCTGCTCAGGTAATTGTGCAAGGCCTTAAAATGTTCTAATGCCACCCCCACCTCAATCCTCTTCTCAGATGGAAGCACTCAGTAGTGTTGATCATTACTGGCATGGTTTTTATTTGGAAGTCCAAATGAACAAGGCTGCTACAATCTGCCTAACAAGTTTCACTGTGTGAAATTACATTTGGGGATCAAAACTCCATTGCTTTACATAGAATTCCCTTGGAGACATTTTATGATTAGGCACCCAGCTGTTCAGCCAGCTCAGCAGATGTTCAGATCAATGATACTATAAAAGGGCAACTTTCTTCTGTGGTTACTATGAAGGTTTGTAATATCATTTGTCTTTGTATTCTCGAGAATATGTAGTCAGGAAACACTTTGTGTCTTTCTTAATTTAGGTTCCTGACCTTCCTATAAAATAGTGGTCCCATGCTGGGAGCTGATATGTGGCTAGTCAATATGGATGTCTCAAAAATTTACCATGGCATACACTTGACAATCCATACTGTAGAAATCATGTATGCAGGCTAATATGTATCACACCATCTTGTAGCAAAAGACTAAAACTTGTTCATTTGCTTCCAGCACACATAGTTACCAGGTACTTACTCCTTTGTTTCTTAGAAAAATTTACAGAGCAGAATAAACCCAGTGTTAATCCTATCTACACTAGATCCAGTGCAATGAAATATGCTTAATAGTTACAACCGAGTTAAGTCTCATTGATTTCAGTTGGCCCATTCAGGGTAGGGCTAATCAGATTTAGCCCATACTTATAATCAGTTTGTATCTTGATTCTTTGGTAGGTTTGAGACAGCTTGAAAATCTCCCTCCCCAAAAAGGGACAAAACGTGGCAAATAAACATATCAGTGCAAACAATGACTCCACAACACAAAAAGGGAAAATGAAATCCTTATCAAAACCTACCAATGGTATGATGTAGTCGTTTTAGCATTGGACTTTGACCCTGGACAAAAAGGTTTGATTCCACACTCAGTTATGAAAACCTCTGGGTGAGCTTGGGTGCATCACACACCATTAGCCTAGAAAACCTTGTGATAGATTTGCCCTATGGTCATTGTAAGTCAGAAACAACTTGAACGCACCCAACAACAAAAACGGGATTGAAAGATACTCCCCCTTTGCTTGTGTTGAGGTAAAACTGACATCCCAATCCAGCTAAGTTCTAGGCGTAAAGAAGGAACATGTACTCCCTTGTTCTTCTGCTCAGGCAGCAAAATACTTTCAATCAATCCTCCCAGTAACATCCTTCACTTCTGACTTTAGCTACAGATTTGAGAGGCGAATTTCTCATTGCTTTGGTCAGGGTTTGTTTATAGCTGCATTTCCGCTCCTGAAGCCTCAATTAAGTAAGCATTGGTTATCAATACCTTTTAAAATATAGGTAGCTAGAAACTCCCATTAAAATAACACATTGATGCTTTTCTAAGGCAGCCTGTAATCAAATGCTAACTAAAAACATCAGCAAGTCATGAAGGATAACTATCAAGTTGACAGCCATTGTAATCACTCCAATTACTCAATTGTCTGAGCCGAATTTGTTATAAGCAGTTCAGTTGTGTTTGCCTTGATTAATATTGCATTGGTTGCACTAAAACAAAGGCAATTTCCAAAAACAAAGCCAGCACAAAAATATGCACTGGATCCCAAAGGAAACTGGATCATTTGGCTCCCCTTCATTAATGGATAAGTAGGAACAAAGGGTTTTTGTAAGCAACAATTGTTATAATTATTACAATAATCTAGTTTATAGTAATTTCCATATAAAGCCAGTCTCCATCAATTTTAAGATAAACAGCAGAACCTTAAATAGACTAAATTAGGATTATGAAAGCCAGTTTTTGTCCTGTGCTATTTGGAATTCATAGCCTGCAGAAACTGCTCAGGCAACAGGCAAAGGGGGGAAAAAACATTCCTAGACAGAAAATTGTTTTCTAATTAACTACCTGAGTAAGGAAGTCACACTTTCTAGGGAAGGTCTTGATAAAATATGCTAAAGGCACATTTGGAAAGGGAAAGGAAGTGAACTTGAAACCTAGCAACATTCTCAGGTGAATATGTTATTCTAATAATAAAGCTCGTATATTAATTATATTAATAGATAACATTATTTATTACATATTTATTCCACTTGTCCTTCAAGGAGCTTCAGTAGAGGACATGGTTCTCTTTCCCTTCCACACATGCTGTTATCCTCAAACCAACCCTGAAAATGCAGTTCTCTGTGCCAAAAAAAAAAAGTGTGCTTTTTCCATAATGTAAGCTCTGAGCAGCAAACAGTCTTTCACAACCATTCAGTTTTTCAATTACTTTCTCACAGTAAGGAAAGAAATTATAAATTTATATCTTCTGGCCTGCAAGAATGAAATTTATGAATATTTACATCCCCAGTGACCAATGACAATTGATTAACCTCTGGAAGGAGCACTGTAAGTATTACTCTTCTTTGGCCATGTACATTTCTTGCATCCACAAAGAGATCTCTTGGTGAAAAACCAGAATGTGAGGGATGAAGGAACTGTAAAAGACATTCCAAGGAAAAGGTGGGAGAAGATGTAGTTTAATTGCTCCAGTTGTTGGAGGATATATTTTGGAGTCATGTCAAGTCAGGGGATATGACAGGTTTGGTTTACCAAAATTCTTGCAAGGACTCGTAAGTTCTGGCTGCAGGGTAAATCTGGGAGATTTTAAGATTCCCAGTGTAGCCATTTCCCCCTTACGTTCCTCTTTACTTAAAATAGCCTTTTACTAAGGAGGGAAAACCAACAGACCCAAATGTGACTTGTGAACTAGAAAGTGATGGTTTCTTTGGACTTCGTAGACTGCTGGGAAATATAAAGAAACAAGCTGAGCATGAATACTCTGCTCTCTTCTTACATGAACTGGTTTCATCAGGTTTTAAAGCTTGTGTTAGTCAATACATATTTTAATCTTGTTTTTCTTATGCATGAACTCATAATTGTAGCATTTCTGTTATTAGCTAATGCCAGCTCATAATTTCTATTGAAATCACAGAGCTTAGAAACAGAGGCACACGAAGTCCATTCTCTGGCTGCCCTACAAAAAGAACCTTAAGAAATGCTTTCTGGAAAAATTACAACCTCATTACTAAGGCCTTAGCCTTCCTGGGGAATTTTGGAATTTAAAACATGCCAGCTACAACACTCTTCACTTTAGAACATAAGAAGATGTCTACTGGATCAGACCAAAGGACTATCAGTTCAGCTTTCTGTTCACAGAGTGGCCACCCAGTTGCTTATGGGAAAGCAGGCCATAGACGCAAAAGCACCCTCTCCAGGTGACAGCAGAAGTCTCCTATTCTGCTTTCCATGAACATTGATGGACTGCCTTCATCCATCCATATCATGTTGCCCACACCATCAGATCAGCTTCTGGGGTCCTACACCTGTGCCTGCCTGTGAGACTAAATGGGCTGGTTGGCAAAGGGATAGGCCGTTTCTGTTGTGGCCTCATGCCTGTGAAACTCTATTCCAGTTGAAATACTAAATCTACCCACTGTATTTTGTCATTCTAAAGTGACTGTTGTTCTGTGCCTTCAAGTCAACTCCAACATACGGCAATTCTATTATAGAATCTTCCTGGCAAGATTTGTTGAGAAGACGATTGCCACTGTCTGTGTCTGAGAAAGTATGAGAGTAGGCTTCTATAGCTGAACAGAGATTTGAACTCTTGTCTCTCAAAGTCCTAATCCAACACTCAAGACTACTATACCATGCTGGCTCTCATATTGATTGATTATATATAGCTAGCATATATACCCGGCATTGCCTGGGATTTTATTTTCTCATAGGTAACACTTGTTAGAAATACCTTAGGAATTACCTTACCTTACCTTACAAATTAGATGCAGTTGAAATAACAGATTTGAGATCCTGTGTCTCTGATTCCCCAAACTGCCTTGTCCAGTACCTGTAACTTTTCTCCATATTCCCCAATCCAATCTGTATTCAGAGTTACTAACATACAGAGGTCGGTTTCCTGAGGGAATACACTGCCCTCCTTCTTGCTGGTAGGCCTCATCTCCATAGCAACCAGCCTGAGCTCTCTGGCTGAGAATTCTAAAGGCCCCTCCCTGAACTGCCAACCCCAGGATTCCATAGAGTCTTCACAGGCAGCCAATCCTATGAAGTCTTCTCGCCTGACACAGCAAATGATATGAGGTCTTTGCCTGTCTGACACAGGCAAACAGACAAATTCACAAACAGACAAACCTTGACTATTATATATCTTAGAAATACAGTTGCCAAATCTCAGAAGTTGGCACTGAATCTTCAGGTTGATGTTTTGTTTTGTATTATATTTAACAGTTTAGCAATAGTATGAATTTTTTTAAAGTCAAACTTAGTAAAGAAATATAAGTGAAATATTCAGAGAAAGAGTAACTGGAGTCATGGGGATGATGTGAATAAATAGGAAAAGTGCCTAGATACACAAGCAGGAGACCAATGGATTAACATTAAACATGGGAGGGGCATCATAATATTGATTTAAAGGAAATGGGAGATCTTTGCGATCAAGACACCCTCAAAGCTGCTCATTTGTTGCTGTATGTTTTGATGATGACCACTGAATTCCATTCACCAGAAAAAAGTTTACAGATTGTCTTGATGATTGCCCCAGTGATTGCCAAACAGAGGGGCTTGTATTGATAGGAGAAGCAAGCGGCAGTTCTAAAAGAGATGCAACCACTATCTTAGATGAAGTTAATTCTGGCTTGAATGCCAAGCCAGTAGTTTCAGTCATAGTTGGTTTGACTGCTTCTCCAAGCAGGATAATGAGTCATGCTGGGACAATCATGGCTGTTAGAAAAGGTCAAGCTAAAGAGAAAATAACAACTCTTTAAAGTGCTGGAGTAGCCATCAGGATGACTCTTACTCACCTGGAGAGTGTCAGGTACAACAAGTTACAGCAGAGGAAAACTTTTCCACATGACAAGAATGTGCAACCCAGTCCCAAAACATAGGAATACTCATAGCAATACAACAATTTCTCTTAGAGTTGATATGTTGGCCCGCCTCACCCTACTCGCACCAAAGTATGCCATTGGCCCTCGTGCTGAGACACAACAGTTCACTTTCAAAACAACAGATCCTGTCTGATCTTGGAAGCCAAGCAGGATCAACCCTGGTTAGTACAGTGGCCCCTCCACTTTCATGAGGGTTTGGGGTGTAGAACTCTCGCAAAAGTGGAAAAATCTCAAATAACTCCCTCCTGTGATCCCCCTCCCATTCCTATTCCCTTGCCTTCTGTATGCCAGGGCCAGAGGTAAGAGAATGAGAGGGAGGAGCTCCAGAGGGGAGAAAGAAGGTCTTTGTGAGCCTCCCCACCCCCATTCCCATCCTTTTCGCCTTGGTGCAAGTTCTCAGCACCAGGGCCAATGATGTAGTTTGGCACAAGTAGGGTGGGGTGGGCCAATAGCGGGTGAGGGCAGGGTGATGGCACACAAGGGCAAGGGGACGATACATGGTGGTTGGGCAACAGCACATGGGGGGCAGGCAAGGAATGGTGGTGCCCCCAAAAAAGTGCCACCCAGAGCGCACCACCTCCCTCGCTCCCCATTCCCTACACCACTGACTGGGGGCAGAGGCAAGGGAATGGAAGAGGGTAGCTCTGGAGGGGAGATGGATGGCACATGCTTGCCTCCCCTGGCCATTTCCTTGCCTTTTGTCCGAGCGCTTGACTTCCTTCTCTACAAGGGAATGGCAGGAGGAGAATGCAGGAAAAGCATGCATGCACCTCATGAATAATCAAATTTGTGAAGGTCAAACTTGCAAATGTCAAGAGAAGACTGTACTTGGAGATGGCCAATAAATACCTGGTGCTGTAGGCTATATTTCAGAGAAAGGAACTGGCAAAACCACCTAAAAAATCCTATGAAATTCATGGGGTTGCCATAAGTTGAGATGACTTTAAGGCAGGTGCATACATGTGCACGCATGCACACACACACACACATTTTTTTATTGCAAAAGAACAAGTTACTACTTCCCTGAGTATTGCTGGTAAATTCACATGTAATGTCACCAATACTTTCTGGCTAAACATGCTGGCCCATCTATTCAACATCCTCTTTTTGAATAACAAGACTGTGGGTAGATTTCAAATAATGGTATTACCAGGGACGCACAAATTTGGCTCAAGATTCAAATGAAACTGCATTCTGTGTCAAATAGACATGCAGAAATACAGCTATTGGGTCAGTCTCCCCCCTTATCCTGTCCACTCCAGTGCACGAAAGACATTCACAGCCTTTTAAGATAAGGCTTGCTTAAGGTAAGCAGAGGATGAGCTCAGGATAGTATTTCATGGTTTTCATCCTAATCTGAGATCAATAATTTTGTTGTCTCTCATTTTCCTCTCCCAGTTCTGCCATTAGGCAGACTGAGGCAGTTGCCTCAGGCAGCAAATATTAGACAGTGGCTACAAGATGTCAGAGTTGGAGAGAACTGTGTTCCATGTCACACACCTAAGCTTGCATACTGTCTCTAAATGCAGTGGAATATACTCTCCCATCATCCATGTTTAACAAACTGTCAGCTGCCAGTTTATTTAGTGTTTGTACTTGTTCTTTGGCTCAGCCACAAAATATCTTGGGCTGGCCCTACACATTCTCCATTCTTTTAGGACCCTATGCTACACTTTGCTACGCTATGCTATAAGCATGCAAATCTTGAAGTACTGGACTAGAACATATTCCTCTATCCTTAATTCAGCACATTAGCCCCAACTCCTAAGTAGATCCTCTTATCCTAGGGTACATCAACGCAGTACAGCACATAGTAAATCTCTTTAGGAGGCATTTTCCAGCTGCTTATTTAAAACAACAGTTCCCCAAATCCCTGACTATTGGTATGATGATAGGAGTTATGATCCAAAAAATCCAAAGGACGAAAAATGCTCCCATGGCAAGGGTGAAAAATGCAGCTGCTGCCAGTGTTATAGCATGTAACAAATGATCAGGAACTTTAGGATCTGCAATCCAACAATATCTGAAGGCCTACATTTTGCAAATTCTGCTCTGTGGTAAGGAAGGATAAGACGTTTAGAAAGAAAGGTAGACCTACAATTCTCCCTTGACTTGCAGTCAATAGCAGCATAGGATAGAACAGGCTGTTAGAAAATGTTTTATATAGTTATAGTAACAGTGAATGTCATACGAGATGGAACCTTATACTCTGGAGCAGTTTTTCTTCAGAAAAAAAATCAAGTGGAGGATTGTTTATTGTACAGCTATTAACAAAAGAACTTTTCAGTATCTGTGTAACTGTTTTTACTAGGCTGAAATGTAATAATTCCTGTTTCTGCTCCAAGAGTTAGAGGAGTCTAAGGGTAAATGCAAAGGCTGTTTGTATTCGCAGAACTGCCAAACACACCTTTGCTTACCCAACTCTTAACACGGAAGTATCAACAGGAACCAGAGCCCGCTCCCTTTTTCTAGGCACTTCATGTTGCAACAGGTAACTGTTAGGTGTACGCAACAAGCTCTTTGGTGGTGGAAGGAAAAATTACAGGCTGTCTCAGAAGCTCCCAGGATTTGGTAGAATGTCCAGGACAGGACACAAATCACCTCCTTGTGCTGATGCTCAGTCCTATCATAGTTACTGAACAGCAATATTAATCAGTGCTGCTGCTTCAGAAACTCAGAAATCACTATAAGATACAGACATGCTTTGCAGTAGGTTAGGAGGGTGTTGAGTATAGGCAGAGTTAGGGGCATGTATGTCCACATACATTTGATTTGAGGATCACTGCAGTAAACCCAGCAAAAGGTACAGATCAGTATTAATGTAAAGGTTGAGCTAGACAAATTCACACAGGAAAGATCTTTTCATTGCTGTTAGCAAGTTTGGCTATGTTCATCTCCATGCTCTGGTACTGTATACCAGTAGAGAACAAAAGTAGGAGAATGCTGTTTTCTTCAGGATCGACTTGTGGGCTTTTTGCAGGGATGGCTCAAAATATTTTGCTGGCTGAGCTAATAAACAAGGCCTCCCTCATTCCCCAATCTCTGCACCAATCCACATGCTGAATGTGATTTGAGTGACAGATGAATCTGGCACAGGTAAGCATACTCTGCTTACTCGAGGGCAGTAACTTGCAGGGCAAGTAGCATAACAGACTCAGAGGAAATGGCATAGAAGTGACTGCCACTGTTCTATTATCCAGCATCTGCTACCTGATGTGGCAGCCTCACTCTGCCTAATGTTACATCTCACCTAGGCATCTGGAGGCACCTAAGTGATCACTGAGGAAAGCAAGGATGCTGGTTGAGACTAGCTCTTCATCAAATCCGGCAGAATGTTCTTCCATTCTAACCAGGAGTCAGTAAAATACTGTATCAGAGATCTAAAGCTACGATTAGTACTTGGATGGCAGATCACCAATGAATATCAAGTGCTATAGGCTATATTTCAGAGGAAAGAACTGGCAAACCCACCTCTGAGTATTTCTTGTCTAAGAAATCTGTATGAAATTCATGGGATTACCATAAGTGGACAAGCAGCTTGAAGGTGCATACACACACAGAGTGTGGGAAGGTAGATACCATGAAGGACATTGCTACTGACAGTGCTTAATTTAGCCACAACTTAAATTTAGTCACAGAACTAACAACAATAACAGCAGCAGCAGCAGCAGCAGCAACAACAACAGTTTAAGCAAAATTTCTTGCACTGAAATATTAATATTCTAGCAGACAAAAAGAAATCTGACAGATGAGGAAAAGGCAATCAAAATTATCAAGAAGTTGGACTAACTCCTCTGTGAGGAAAGGTTACGCCATATGGGACTGTTCAGCTAAAGAAAAACAAAGGCGAGAAAGGGAAGGCATTATAGAGGAATATAACATCACCCACAATGTGGAGCAACATGAGAACCTGGGTTCATCCACTGAAGCTGAATGATGAGAGATTCAGAAAGGGAAGCTATAGTTCTTCACAAAGGTAGTAGTTAAAACACTGATATTTGTTACCAAAAGATGTAGTGATGGAACCAATTTGCATGGCTTTAAAGGAGGATTTAAAAACCCAGTTCATTGGGATACCATAAAGGATATTCTCCTACTGCTGCTAGTAAGATAGATATATATTTTCCCCATAAGTGAGATTGTATACACGTGAATATTTGTTGCTGGAGAACATAAGTTAGATGCATGGTGGAATTGAGCTCAGATTCTGCTTATGGGCTTCCTAGAAGAATCTATTTAACTACCATGTGAGCAGAATGTAGACCATGCAGGATTTCAAACTGATTCAGAAACGTTCTCCTTATGAGATGGACTCACTTTCTTTGCAGGTCTTTAAACAGAGGTTGAATGGCCATCTTTTCAGAATGTTTTAGTTGCATATTTCTGCATGGCAGGGAATTGGACTAGATGGCCCTTGCAGTCATTTTCAGCTCTTATGACTCTGTCATTCTATGATTCAGTATTCTCATGTGATTTACACTCTGACTACACAGCAGTGAAACAGTTGTGATTTTTAATTAAAAGAGGGTAAATGGGACTGCATCAAAAACATTTTGCAGGAGCAGCAATGTGTTTCAGCCCTCAGACAAAAATCCTAGAGATATTTTTTAAAATATCACCAATCTGTCATTGGTGTTTGAGAAGAAAAGAAGGTCACAAGTACATCCAATTCAGAGTGAGATGAAAGCAAGTATGGGAAAGGACAAAAATAGAGTAAGGCCACCCAAGCTGTCTTCTACAATTCCTCACCCAAGTTTCCATTTCTGTCTTTCTGTCTCTCTCTTTTGTTCCTGTGTCCTTTGTGTAGGACTATTTTTGGATGAAGTACATTTTGCAAAAGTTTTCAGGACATCATCAGAAAGGTGCTTGTGCTGTTACCATTGTTCCATTGTTTCCCTCCACTTTCTCGTGATTGCCTTTAATCATGAAATGGTCAATAAACTGGCAGTCAATTCAGGGAGAAGACATTCCACTTGCACAGCTTGGGGTACATTGAATCGAAAATGCATACAAGATGGCATTTTCAAGAACAATTTTTGTATTTCGTGGCCTGACAAGAGAGAATGTACATGAAACCCAGAATACTTAGAAGGTATTGTGCAAATGCAACAGAAGCAGCAGCAGTAATGAATTCCACAGCATCAGTCCAAAATGTTTTTCTACCTAAGGTGGAGCGATAAATGTCTCACACCCACTCCTTGACTCAAGTCATTCTATCCCAAACCAGTTGTGTTTTTCTGACATATTAATAAATACTATAAGCATGCCCTGGGAATAAAATAGCAAATTAAATAAATAATATTTTGTAGTTCTTTCATGATGCCCCAAATTGGCTACCAGAGGTAGCAGCATTGCTGTGCCTTACAGTATGACCAACCATGCAGTTCCATACTTTAAATCAGTGGTGCATGGTGGCCCTAAGACGAGCCTATCACAGGGTTTTCTAAGAACCTAAATGGAAAATAAGATAGACTTTAAATCTTAAAATTTAAAATTTTTAACACAAATGCAGTTGAATTAAATATTTTAATCAGGAGCCCTGGTGGTGTAGTTGTTAAATGCCGGTACTGCAGCCACAGGGTTGCGAGTTTGATCCTGCCAGGTTCCAGGTTGACTCAGCCTTCCATCCTTCCGCAGTTTGGTAAAATGAGTACCCAATCTGTTGTGGACAATTAGCTAACATATTTTAAACTGCTTAGAGAGCTCTTAGCTGATAAGCAGTATAGAAATACACATGCTATTGCTATTGCTAATCTTTTTAATTATTAATGATTAGCTAAATGCATTAATCCTATTCCACTAATTTTCCTGTCTCTGAAGTTTGCACATAGAATATTAAAACTGATACAATTTTAGTGAGATAGTGAAATACAAATTGTTGCCAATGAGGCAAAATATATAGCTGAAACCAATGCTTAACTGGATGGACGGGTGTCCTCACCTATAAAAATAGTATTAAATATAGCCTTAAGGAAGCTTCTACCAACTGTTATACTTTTTGCATTATAGACTATTTGTTTATTTCATAAGATATATTACTGAAATAGATCTCACTTTTGGGTCCAAGCCTCTCCCAATACCCTCTTAGAAAAAGAAAAAAGATCACAGTACCATTTGGGCTGACAAGTACATCTTAAATTCCAGATTTACCTCAGTCTGTGAGTTGTTATGCCTAACAGAGAATTATGTCTTGTAACAGAACTTGTCTTCAGAGATACATACACAGGGGAGCAATTCTTAGAAACTTTGGTTGCAAAAGCACTAGAAAGACAAATTATAAATGATTCTCTTATAAATATAAATGGTTTGTTTCCCACCCTCACTTTCTATCTCTAAAAAATAGAAGCTGGAGGAGCACAACTGCCTCCATTTAAGTCTCCCATTTTCAAACAAGTAGAAACGTAGGTCTTGTTCAAGCACAAGTCTATCAGTACATCACATTCTTCCAAGTAGCTCCTCAAGTCCTGCTGTTGACCGTGGTAACAAAGCATCAGGGTCAATAAACCATTTATATCTGGATGACAAATGAGATCACATCACAATGGCCATTTCCACACAGAGCGAGGTAATCGACCCGTGATGCTACTCACTGGACTTTTGGGCTCCTCTGTCCGGTCCACGCTTCTCCGGAGCAGTGCATGGCCGCCGCTCCGCACTGCTCCGGGGACAAAAATGGCGGCTTCCAGTTGGTCGAGTCTCGACCAACCACTGAAGCTCGCCAGCCTAAAGCCCACCCCGGCAGATTGCAGGCTCGCACCAATGCAAGCCTGCGAATCTGCATAAGGGAGCAGGTTCACAGTGGCGCGCTCCGTGCTTTGGAAAGACCTGTTTTTAGCGGTCCTTCAAAAGCACGCTGGACAACCACTTGGGGTTGTTCCAGAGTGGGCTGGGGTGCGGATCTACATTAAGTAGGTCCAACCCAGTCCACTCCCAGGTGCAGACATCCTCCCTGGAGGACACTCTGCCCCGTGTTAAAAACCTCGTGTGGAAATGGCCAATGTGTTGTGTTCACTGAGGATGGAACTTTTAATACCTGTATGCAATTCTGCTCTAAAGTAATGGCAAAAAAAAAAAAAAAACACGGATGAGAAATGAAACTCAGTTGCTTGTCAAACAAAGAATTTTTAATAATGTGAAGGCTTCTGCAGCTCTTTTTAAGCCAGATGCTATCCAAAATCCATGACACTGGGCTACCACTGCTGTCCGTCAACCTGTACACCAGAAGCAAGGTAAAAAGATTCAGCCAAAGGCTAAACGAAACAAAAAGCAGGCAACACTGTAGTATAGGCCCTTTCCACACGGGGTTAAAAAAACGGTGTAGAGCGACCTCCACGGAGGTCGTCTACACCGTTACACGAATTGGGGTGGATTACTCTCGAGTAATTCCACACCCCAATCAACAGTCGGGCACCCACAAGTGGCGGCGCGGCGTGCTTTTGTAAAATCACATTTTATGTAAAACCAGCCCCGTGCAGCCCCATTGCAGCGCCCATATGGATTTACGGACGCGCGAAAGGGCGTCCCTGCAGATCGGGCAGGAGGCGTGATTTCCGGCTGGTGAGCTTCTCCGATTGGTGGAGAGGCTCCGCCAGTCAAAATCTGCCATTTTGGGCGCTGCCAGGCACCGAGGACACCGCAGGACGCTGCTCTGTGTAGAGCAGCGAAATGCTCTGCTCCGCACGGCAACAGAACGAGGTAAGCCCACATTTTAGCGTGCCTTTCCCCGTTTCCCCACCCGCATGTGGAAAGGGCCATTGACATGTATGTTCATCAGCACTTCTAATCACAACTGAGGCTTAAACCTGAAGGCTGTATAATAGGAGTAGGAACCCTTTTATCTGTACAGAGTTGCAGATGAGTAATCTGGAAGATGGCATGTGCCCCCAGGTGGACAACCACCAGCTCTCCACCCCCCTTTTTCTCTCTCTCTCACCTTTCTCTGCCATTCCCTGTTGCATTTTATTATAGTATGTGTTGACATCCCTTCTAGCCTCCCTTCTAGCCTCAAAGGCCCCTCCCTAAACTGCAAACCCCAGGATTTCATAGGATGTTGAAAGTGAAATATTTGTACTGTAACAGTCTAGTGTGGAAATGGCAAAAGACTCCCGTTCCTCCCAGAAATCTGACCTCAATTCCTGCAGAAGGCTTTAAATTAAGACAAGGATTACATGAAATTAGTCTGAGGAAGTGCCTGTGGCCCTAGAGTTGTCCACCATCATGATATGATTCTTAAAGTACCAAACAGGTTCATGTTTGCACTGAAACATGATCCTTTACCATACCAACTGTCCTATGCATTCATCAAACAAACATTTCTTCCCTTCTTTATGTGGGGTTGGTATTTCTTCGTCTACTCTCAAGGGAAGATGTTTTTCCTCTACCTGAACAGCTTGGGTTAGCATTCACTTTCTGCATGGCCAGCTGCTTCTAACTGAACAATGGCACTCAACATACAGAAGCATCAAGCTGTCAGGTCAAAACATTTCAACTCTCTAAAGTAGTTGACCATTTTCTGTGGAAATAATATCATTCAGTGCCAGGCTTTATTTTCAATTGGCAGTTCCTTTCCTTGGTAATCTACTGCTCTTGAGGTAAATCTATGCTGCAGCAAATTACAGATGGGGAGAGTTAATAAAGACCACTCAAATGCCGGATCACCAGCTGGCGGAATTAAGCAACAGCAGCACAATGATGGTGGGTTTTACCACACAACCAGTCTGCCAGGCTGAAACAAATACACCCACAATGATATAGATGTGGGGGCGGGGGAATGAGCAACCAAGAAAGCAAACAAACTGTATGGAAAATCTACACTATGATAACAGAAAGACTGCTGCTTAAGCAGACACTTCAGAACTTGATACTCATGGTTGCTGTGGCCAAGGACAGCTTATGACCTTTACTTTAAATATTTTAAAACATCATATGAAGGATGATAATAATGGCAACACTGTGTAAGTTAGTACTACTAGAACAGGCCATTTTGTGCAAGGCTGGTGATGTTGCCCTAATTAAAAGAAATGGAGGTTGATAAGGTCATGTAATGAAAAATACATAGGGAAGAGTGACAATACAAGCATGCCTCGGTTAACAAGTCTCTGACCAAGAAGATCCATTTTACAAAGGCCATTTCCGCACTACACTGTTATGGCACTATTATTGCACTTTCAATATCCTATAGAATCCTGGGGTTTGCAGTTTAGGGAGGAGCATTTAGAATTCTCAGCCAGAGACTTTTTTGGCCTCAGTAAACCACAAACCCAGAATTCCACAGGATGTTGAAAGTAGAATAATAGCACTATAACAATGTAGGCAAAAATGGCCAAAGTCTTTTTCTGTCTGCTTTTTTTCTTCATCCTCTGACCATCTGGAAGGTTTTTAGCAGTATTGACATTGGGACCATGGTGAAGATGGGCTGAAGAAACACAGATTTTTCAGGCTGCAGCCTGCAATAAACAATGCAACAAAGCTTAAGGCAGGAAAAGGTGAGATTTTACTCAAGCCAGTCCTATATTAGTTTTGTGTGCCTGCCCACAACAGGCAAGATAAACAGCAACTCCTTCCAGCCTCCTTTACAAAATACAAAATAGCATAGCTCTATACCTGTAACCAACAAAGAGGAAATCATAAGAAAGATGATAGAAAGAAAGTATCCGGAAAGATCCTGGAGCAGATCATTAAGCAGTCAGTTTCTAATCACTTAGAAAGCAATGCGGTAATCACGAGAAGTCAACATGGATTTCTCAAAAATAAGTCATGCCAGACTAATCTTATCGCTTTTTATGATAGAGTTACTAGCTTGATAGATGAAGGGAATGGTGTGGATGTAGCATATCTCAATTTCAGTAAGGCCTTTGACAAAGTTCCCCATGACATTCTTGCAAAGAAGCTAGTAAAATGCAGACTGGACAGGGCTACTGTTAGTTGGATTTGTAATTGGTTGACCGACCGAACCCAAAGGGTGATCACGAATGGTTGCTTTTCATCCTGGAGAGAAGTGACTAGCAGGGTGCCACAGGGTTCTGTCCTGGGCCCAGTGCTGTTCAATATTTTTATCAACGACTTAGATGAAGGAATACAGGGCATGCTCATCAAATTTCCAGATGACACCAAATTGGGAGGGGCTGCTAATACGCCAGAGGACAGGATCAAAATTCAAAATGACCTGGATAGATTGGAGAGCTGGGCCAAGGCTAACAAAATGAAATTCAACAGAGAGAAGTGTAAGGTCCTACACTTAGGTAGAAATAATGGAATCCACAAATATAGGATGGGGGACACGTGGCTGGATAGCAGTACATGTGAAAGGGATGTAGCAGTCTTAATAAACCACAAGCTGAACATGAGTCAGCAGTGTGATGTGGCAGCCAAGAAAGCCAATGCAATTCTCAGCTGCATCAATAGGAGTATGGTGTCTAGATCGAGGGTGGTACTGGTACCACTCTACTCTGCTTTGGTTAGACCTCATCTTGAATATTGTGTCCAGTTCTGGGCACCCCAATTCAAGAAGGACATGGTCAAGCTGGAGCAAGTGCAGAGGAGGGCGACCAAAATGGTGAGAGGCCTGGAAGCCATGCCCTATGAGGATAGACTTAGAGAGCTGGGTATGTTTAGTCTGCAGAAGAGAAGGTTAAGAGGGGACATGATAGCCATGTTTAAATATTTGAAGGGATCGCATGTAGAGGAGGGAGTGGGCTTGTTTTCTGCTGAACCAGAAACCAGGACAAGGAACAACAGATTCAAGCTGCAGGAAAGGAGATTCCACCTGAACCTCGGGAGAAACTTCCTGACAGTCAGGGCTGTCCATCAGTGGAATATGCTGCCTCAGAGTGTAGTGGAGTCTCCTTCTTTGGAGGTTTTTAAGCAGAGGCTAGATGACCATCTGTCAGGAGTACTTTGAGGGTTTTCCTGCATGGCAGGGGGTTGGACTGGATGGCCCCTGTGGTCTCTTCCAACTCTACATTTCTATGATTCTATGATGGAGGCTTCTGAAAGAAAAAAAAATCCCCATTTTGGAGCAAGTTTCAAGTGGCCTCTAGAAGTCTGAAAATGTTGTTTACTAACGCAAGGCTTACTTGATCTATCTGTTTCATTTCACTTGTGCATATTGTTAGTTTCAGATATAAGATCTGCTGAAACTTAGGCCATTTCCAATGGGGCGAGGGAATCGCCCCATGACGCTACTCATCAGACTTTTGGGCTCCCCGGTCCAGTCCACGCCTCTCCAGAGCAGTGTGTGACCACCGCTCCGCATTGCTCCAGGGATGAAAATAGCGGCTTCCAGTTGGTCAAGGGTCTTGACCAACCACTGAAGCTCGCCAGCCTAAAGCCCGCCCCCAGCAGATCGCAGGCTTGCACCAATGCGAGCCTGCAAATCTGCATAAGGGAGCAGGCTCGCAGTGGTGTGCTCTGTACTTTTGAAAGACCTGTTTTTAGCGGTCTTTCAAAAGCACGCTGGATGACCACTTCAGGTCATTCTGGAGCAGGCTGGAGAGCAGGTCTAGGTTAAGTAGGCCTGACCCAGTCCACTCCCAGGTGCAGACATCCTCCCTGGAGGATGCTCTGCACCCTGTTAAAAACCCCATGTGGAGATGGACTTAACGAACTGCTCTTCTTTTTTTGTGGCATAGGAACCTATCTCTATTCTTTCCATGTTATTTTTGTCTCTGGTATCAACGTAATGCTGCGGAACAAATCTACCTCATTAACTGAGGTATACCTGTGTCCTGAATGTCTCATTCAACTAGATCCTGGTGAGAATAAGTGTGTAGCTTTTCTTACCAAAGGAATATTGCACCTGAGCAACTGAAATATGAAGCATGAAAGATCTTGCTTCTTGCACTCCATGCCTCCTGGTCTAGAATCTTTCCAGGCTCATACCTCAGAAAAGAAATACAGTGTTTTCCCATATAGAAGTGTTACTTGTGTAGAAAGGCCCAGTGTGATGTGGAACTGGATTGAATCCCAGGTCTATCCAACAGTGAAAATTTCAGTCTATTTCAAATTTTCTCTTGACTTGCTGAAGACATGAAGATCTTTCAGAGGTTAGTACTAGCAATCTCTTTTGTGTGTCTGCATAGATGGACAGACAGATGGGCAGCAAGACAATCAGTCAGATTAATGATAAATGTAGCATACCATCTAGACAAGAGGAGGCAATAGCGGGGGGGGGAGGGTGGAATTTTCATACGTTAACCCCCTGGGCTGCACCAGTGTGACCAGGCACAAATAACATTACATCACTTTGAGTCTGCAATTTTGGCTGAAAGTTTAGGAGCTGTTGGATTTAAACAGCAAAGTACCACATGGTTTGAGGCAGTTTGGGATGGTTTAAAGTGGAAAGTTGTCTGAAAATCATGCCAATTTTTTTACGGGTTCATGGAACTTTGGAAGAATGCTAGGAAGGTCTAGGAAACACAAAAGTGAGGTTTGAGGGCCACATGTAGTCGACCTACAGATAACGTTTCCCCCACCGCAATTCTCTCTGGCTAGCAGCAGGTATCCAAAGTTCAGACAACTCTTCTAGCAGAATTTATGGCACAGCTGATTCAATTTGCCTGTGGTAGGGCCAGCCCTAGAGTCATCTAACAATCAGTACAGATGTACAGACGGACAGATAATGCCTGCCAACTTTAATTTCAGGCACATGCAATAGATATGACCGTTTTCAAATACGGTGTTAATAAACTGGTTTGAAAGATTTTGACTAAGGTTTGGACCAAAACCAAACCAACAAGAGTAAATCAGATGTCCACCCAAATACCAAAACAACTTGCATTTTCCACCTTCTGATGTTTATTTGCTCGATTTTTTTTTTTCATTTCTAAATTTGGCTTGACACCCAAGCTATTCCCCAAGATTTGGAACATAAAAGATACATATATAGAAGAAACTATATTCTACATTCTTTTTTTCAACCTGTAATATATTCATGAAGCAGTAATACTGGGCATCAAATATGTCAAAATAGCAGTAATACTCGGCCTCATAAATTACAGTAGATGAAAAGTCTTACACTCTTAAAGGAAAATTATGTCTGTGGTTGCAATAGGACAGCCTATTCTGAAAGACTCTACCAGACATTGTTTACAATGAACATTATTCTGTCAAAAATGACTCTATTGCACCTCTGCTTAATGAGAGGCCATTGCAAAGTAACAGATTTCTGGGGAAAAGTTTTTAGCTGGAGCAAATCTTCAAAGCAATGGATGGGAAACTCACATGGAAATCGTATTATTTGAAAAGCTGCTTAGCCTTCCAAAGTCAACACACCAAAGAGCAGCCAAAAGCATGATTTCAAAGAGCTACAGGCATTTTTAACAATTAGTTAATTTTTGTAAAGAGGCAAGAAGGATTTGTAAGGATTTGAAGGGAAAGAATTACAGAAGGTTTATATGTTAAGAGGAGATAATTGAAAGGAATTGAAAGCATACCATAGGAAATGGGTGGTGTTTGAGCAATCAGATATTCTAGTTGCAATCTTGTGCAAACTTCCAATGGAATCCTAACTCACTGGCTCTGGGAGGTTAGAATTATGCACCAGCAGACCTTGCTTCAGCCAACTAATCTCAGAGATCTGCTGACAGAGCAATATGCCAGCAGAACTGTTCTGCTGGCTACAGGCCTTCCAGATCTCAAGGCCAAGCCCTTCTTCTCCTGTCCTCAAAGCAAGGAAGAGGAATCTCAAGACAAGAGTGCTGCTTTGAAAAGTGTGGATGTGTGTGTTTTCCACATTTGTTAGACTTTATCTGTGCAACTATGATCCCAACATAAATTGCGAGATAGGGGAACAGAGAATAGATCATTCTAACATCAGTGTCATTCTTTCTGTGAACAAGCACATGTTCTCAGTAAGTTATCTTAATTAACTTTTGACACAGTTCTTGTAAGAAGACAGAATGGCTTGTTTAGAATTGCTTAGGAACTGAGAAACAAAATATTAAATGCTCAAAAAACTTTTTACTCTCAACAAAGGGATTAAACCTTCTTCAGCTCAGGGATACCACATAATGCTAACACAAAGTCAGGCCAGGGTGAGGAATAAGCCCCACTAAAATTAATGGGAATTACTTCTGAATAGATATGTATAAGACAGTTCTCTTAGCTGGGAGTCAGGACTACTGAATGCAATGGAACTTATGTAAATAGCTAAAGGATTGCACTTCAGGTTAGGTCATTTCCGCACAGGGTGAGGGAATCGCCCCGTGACACTACTCACAAGACTTTTGGGCTCCCCAGTCCAGTCCACGCTTCTCCAGAGCAGTCCGTGGCTGCCGCTCCGCACTGCTCCGGCGACAAAAATGGCGGCTTCCGGTTGGTCGAGAGTCTCGACCAACCGCTGAAGCTCACCAGTCTAAAGCCTGCCCCCAGCAGATCGCAGGCTCACCTCACACCAATGCAAGCCTGCAAATCTGCATATGGGAGCAGGCTCGCAGTGGCATGCTCCATGCTTTTGAAAGACCCGTTTTTAGCGGTCTTTCAAAAGCACACTGGACGGCCACTTGGGGTCATTCAGGAGGGGGCTGGACTGCGAATCTACATTCAGTAGGTCCAACACAGTCTGGTCCCAGGTGCAGACATCCTCCTTGGAGGACGCTCTGCCCCGTTTAAAAAACCTCATGTGGAAATAGCCTTAGTCTGAACGTTGAAGGAAACAACATGGCACATAAGAAGAGGAATGCCTCACTGATTACTATACCTGGGGTGATATAGTTCCTAGAATGTTAGACTAGGACTAAAGACACCTAGATTCAAATCCCCATTCAGCCATCAGACTTACCTTGGGTCAGCTGATAACTTTCAGCCTTATTGTTATGAGGATAAAATTGTAGAGAGAATCATGTGTACTATCATGAGTTCAATTTAGGAAAGATGGTTACAAGTGTATTAAATTGATAATAGGAATCTATAAAGCACAGTTTGAAGAGATACAAACTATCAAGCTCAGAAAAAAGTGCAAGACATAGAGAGACATAATAGAGGGTATCTACAATTATGTGGGATTTGGAAAATGTGGATACAAAAAACTTTCCCTTCTCTTCTAATTCTAGAACACAGACTTATCCAATGAAACCAAAAGATTTGAGGTTCAAGACCAATAAAAGAAAAGATTTATTCACACACAGTTAGAGGCCAATCTAGTCCAGTACTTCACAGCACTTGGATGAAGTGTGAAATTCAGTGCCACAAGATCAACAGCATCCACCAACACTGAAAAAGGATGAGACAGATTAATGAAGGATAAAATTATAAATGCCTAGCAGACTACAAGTCATGATGATTATATATTACCAACAGTATTGGACCAAGATGCTTTTAAACACCACTTTTCAGTAGAGTGGAGTTGTTACGTCTCATGAAGTAATTCATTTGTTAGGTAAACCCACTAGATAATGAGATTTGTTGATTTAACAAGTCCCACTAATGTGATAAGTCCAGTTTAGGAGGGCCAGCAAGGGGATATTAACAATATGTTTCTCCCACTTGTTAACAAAAAATTCTTAGAATGGTTTACAAAAATCAGTTGTAAAAGAATCTTTTCCTTTAAGCTTGCAACATAACTTACACAGGGCAAAGGGAATGGAGAAAGAGGAGAGAAAAACCAACCTTATGTATCCATTCTTAAAGCTTTCGTTCTTATAATGACCTTCTACAGTGGAAATAATATAGGTAGGTTGTTGGAATTGCCACTGCTAGGTGACAGCTGGAGGAAGCCCTAGAGCACGTGATTTCTTAGCAGAAGCAATGGAACATCCCTTCTTCTCTTTTCTCCTGCTGTTCTGGAGCCTGATGGAATGGCCACCTCTAAGAGACACTACATGGCAGCAGGAGAGAATCCAACTGAGCACAAAATTGACTTAACTGTTTAAAAAATACATATAACTGACACAGTCAGATAAAATGTACAGCTGTTAGACAGAAATGGGTGGTTGCCACAATAATACACCTTTGCCAAAGTAATTTCAGGAGACCGTGATGATCTAGTTGGATTCCAATTTGTAACAGAAAAACTTTTTGTTAGTTCAATTCCAAATAAGGACCAGAACCACTCATTTCAAATTCAATTGCTAGTTGCCCAAGTGTAGACAGATTGTTGTTATGTGCCTCAAGACAACTCTAGCTGATGGTCACCCTATTCTCGACTCTTCTTCACATAGTTTATTCAGAGGAGGTTTGCTATTGCATGCCTCTAAGGCTGAGAGAGTATAGTTTGCCTAAGGTCAGCCAGTGGCTTTCCATGGCTGAACAGGGATTTGAAGCCTGATCTCCCAGAATTCTAATCCAACAGTTAAACCACTACACTATCCTGGGTCCCTAGAATCATTGGATCAGTGAGATTTGCACAGGTGTTCATTTGCCATTCGTTGATCCAGTGGGTTTACGCTAGCTGAGACTAGCAACTGGATTTAGGTATAAAGTGGTACATTTTAAGTATTAATTTCCTGTAGTCAGGTGGTTGTTGTTTTTTTCTTTTACACAGTGCTTCTGGCACTTGACAGTTCAAGAAATGCAGCTGTGAAATCTGAATATTTCTAAGCGCATCTCCTGTCTCTAAACAACACACTGTGGGGGCAGAAACATAAGTAGTCTGTAAAACAATCTGCATCCAATTTACATTTCTAATATTTTTGAGTTCTAAAAGCTAACGGCTGAAGCTATTTAAAGGGCTTCTTCTGACAACTGACTTGTTTAATATGCAACAAAAACCTTTGATTAAAAATAACTCTTGAGACTTCCCTGATATATTTCAAAACAGAAGGTGTTACGGAAATATAAAAATCCTACATGGTGTAAAAATGTTTGGGTAGTTGTTATTTTGATATATAATTAATAGACATTAAAAACAGTTTTCCTTTCTCATTACAGGAGAAGATGGAGCATCATTCAGTAAAACACTTCAGTAAATCAGTGTTCGAAGAAAGGTCACAAGACAATAAGAAAGAACTAGCTTGCATCTCCTTTCTTTCTGCCTAATGGTTCAGCGAGCCCTGATAACCTTGTTGGTGAAAACTTTGTTTCCCACACGCAGTTGACAGTTAAAGCAAACTGACTGGTGATAAAGTTGTTAGTTATTAGCCACCTGCTTTGAAACACAAACTTGGCCTTAATAGCCCTTTAAGCAAGGTGCAAAGACACCAATCCTTGGTGTCTGAGTTCTCAGCATCTCTTCACAGACTTGGAACAACCCAAAGCTGGCAACCATTTGGGAGCATTTTTAATGTATTTATTCATGCTTATTCATATCCTGCTTTTCCTCCAAGAACGTTGAGGCACTGCACATGGCTCTCACAGCCCCTTTTACAGGCCATTTCCACACTAGACTGTTCTAGTGCTATTATTCTACTTTCAACATCCTATGGAATCCTGAGGTTTGCAGTTTAGGGAAGGGCCTTTGAGACCCCTCCCGAAACTGCAAACCTCAGGATTCCACAGGACGTCGAAAGTGGCGGAAATGGCCATACTCACAACAACCTTGTGAGATCCATCAGACTGAGACTAATCCAATGTACATCCAGTGGGGGCTGAAAGGAATTTGAACTTGGATCTCCATTCCAGTCTGACATTTGGGAACATTGATTTTACTAGAGCTAGATTTAAAATTTTATTCTGTCACAACACTTGTCCACAGCCCAGATATTACACTCTCTTCCTTCTTTGCTACTTATAAAACTTGAATTGGGTCAGTGACAAATCTCAATCATTCCTCTTCTCTGCGTTGTACCAGAGTGTTCGAACTAGCTGGGGAAATCTCTCAATTACTTCACAGTACATCCGTCCCCATGTCACTCATGTGTCTTTATTGCACCTTCATAAAAATCAAGTGCATATAGAAATAACACACACATGCATGTATTAAAATATTTCTAGCCCACCCTGTCTCAAATGACTTCAGTCAACAATATGAATTAATTTCAGTATGTCTTAAAGCAATTTTAAAACAGTTTAACATAAAGTCATGAACATAAAGCTAAGGTATGTCACAAAGACCTCACACCCTGCATACATTGCCACAATGAGGTGAACACAAGTATCATTTGGGTCTCCAATTAGGAGATGGAGTATTCATAACTGGTATGTCACAACCAAGAAGGATCCCTCTCAAGTCCCTACATAATATTGTGTTCCCAGTAGGTATATTGGGAAGTATACACCCAGGCAGATATATACAATGACCTCAGTGATTAAAGTCTCACACCACTTAGGCCTGTAAATATCATTACTAACACCTTGAACTCAGACTGGTGTCCAAGGAATCTCTAGCTAGTTTATCTGTTAGCTTATTCACACCACACTGTTACAATGCTATATACCACTTTTGCTGCCATGGATCCATCTTATGGAATCCAGGGGCTTGTAGTTTAGTGAGGGACTGAGACTCTCTGGCTGAGAATTTTAAATGTTGCTGTTGTTGTTGTTGTTGTTGTTGTTGTTGTTGTTGTTGTTTTTGTGCTTCAAATTGTTTTCTGATTTTTGGTGACCCTAAACGGATCCTTAGGGTGTGTGTGTGTGAGAGACATTCCCAAGGTCACCCAATGGGTTTCTACGGCCAAGCAAGGGATCGAACTCGGCCTCCAGGGTTGTCGCTCAATGCTCAAACAACTACACTATGCAGGCTCTCAGAAGTCTAAATATCCCTCCCTAAACTGCAAATCCCAGGAATCTGGCTGCCATGTTCTGCACTAACTGTATCTTCTGTGTCACCTTCAGGGGCAGCTCAACATGCAACACATTGTGGTAATCTAGAAAGGATATTTCATAATTCATAAATTCCTGTGGCCAGGTTATGTCTGCCAAGCAACAGTCATGTTTCTTTTTCAGAGAGAAGAAAGGCACTGAGAAGTCTGAGTTAGTTCCAAATTTTCAACAGACGCAAGCCTTTCCTTCTGTACAAATCTTTTCTCTGCTCTGCATTAATCAAGATAGCTCAGGCATATTCCTGTTGCTTCACAGGAAGGTGACACAAACACATTCTCCAGTCTAGAATTAGTTTGATTTTTGAGTGCCAGACTTTTGTTTATCAATGCAAAAAGGCCAGTTCTCACTGATGTGTAACTGACTGTATAATTTGATTGACTAGCTAAACTGAATACAATGGGACTGCTGAGAAATTAGACTGCCAAAGCTATCGAAGTATTCAGTTCCATATAACAAATTGGGAAAAAGCTGTACTCTTGTGTATGTTTGTACATGTGCAAGCATGCATGTGTATTTGTGTGCACAAGATAGTGGGCTCACCAATTTGGTACATTAGGATGAAATCCTATGCATATTTACCTAGAAGTAAGGTTCATGAAACATAATGAAACTTGCTCTGCAGAATGTGGAAGCAACTTCAGCAGGTCTATGGGAGCAATTCTCCATCTTCAGGAATGGCCACAGGCTACACCATCCCTCCTTCTGAAACCAAAAGTGACCCAAACTTCACCTGTCTTTTAAAAAAAAAATGTGCTTGCTGACTGCACGATGTGTTTGAAAAGTGAATTATGGTTCCTGTATATGTACATTTGTTTTAAGGGGAAAGCATCCATGGATGCTGCAAAGGGCACAAAAAGGGGCAGGAGATGCCATGTAGCCTGCAGACAATCAGCAAAAGCTCTGGTATCAACAGGACAAATGGAACTGCTATGGGTTTTAGCCTGAACTTTAAAGGAACTATCTAAGGTACTGGACCCTCTCCCTAAATAGCTGCCTGCATAGCTCCTTTAAATTCTAATTTAACACCTGGTTTCTCTATCCCCACTGTTATCAGAGCCATCAGCCACTGCTTCAGGCTACATGTTGACAACTCTGATTTAGAGTCAATATATACAAGACTGTGATGCAAAGCTTTACTCTTATGCAGAGCTCCCTAGGAGTAATTCTGATTATGACAACAGTGACAGCAGGCACGCTAGGTAATGAGTTGCACATCTTTGCCTTCCACAGCTCCCAAACTGTCTGTATCTTTATCAGTGTTGTCCTGACAACTTACAGACACATCCTGATATGGTGTGGCATTACTACATACAGCTGACACAAACTGAGTCATCTTGGCCATTGAAAAAGAACAGGTATATAATTCTTCTGTATGAGTATTTATGTTAGGAAAGGTGATGCAATTTTGATATTGTTGCGCTATTGTATTCTTTCCATTCTTTGTACACCACGTTGTCCTAGCATTAAGCTGTTGTTGTTATGTGTCTTCAAGTTTTTTCCAATTTATGGCAATGCTAAGTCAAACCTATCATCGGGTTTTCTTGGACTGAGAGTGTGCAGTAGGTTTCCATGGCCAAGTAGGCAATGAAACCTTGGTCTCCAGGGTCATAGTCTAATGCTCAAACCACTACACCACAGAATTAGAGAGGTATAAAGAATGAGAAAAAGAAAGAAAGAAAGAAAGAAAGAAAGAAAGAAAGAAAGAAAGAAAGAAAATTAGTTTCAGACCACTGTTCTTGCCACATTTCACTTCACTTCAGTCTTTGTAATGAAAAGGAGTAATCCAACTTTGCTCTAGCATTAATCTAAGCAGAGCTTGAAAATAACAAGTTACAAGTAACGTAGTTACCTGTAACACAATGTAACTTGTAATTGCTCAGTAATGAGCGTGTACTGACATATTTCAAAAGTAATATAATGAGTGAAAATACAAGTAGCATTTTGCAGATACTTTTAAAAAAAGTTAAAGGCCATTCTGATATATTTATGGTAGTATCTTTCAGCCTTAACTGGCTGCTCTTTTTACAAAAGAAAGAACAAAAAGAAAGACAAAAAGCCATGTAACCACTATTGCAATGAGTCTCTTCTTCAGTAAGCAATGTTACAAGCAATGATAACAAATTATTTTTTAAAAAGGATAGTAACCTTTAAAAAAAAAAGTAACCTTTCCAGCTTCCATCTGGAATAAAATCCATTTATCCAAAGACTGTTCCATATCCACATTGAGTCAAGGGTAGTTTGGGTCACAGGTTCTAGAGCAAAATATCATCACTTCAGCTTAGGTGAGCAGAGAAGGTTACAAACAGACATAGTGGATTGGCTGGGAAAGTCCAGAGTTTTGCTACAACTACATCTGAAGACAGGAGCCTGAAATCTGGTATCCATGTTCTCCCCACTCCACTTGGAGTTCTTCAAATCACAGTCCTTACATTTCGTTCTGCACTTCCTTTCAAAACAATTCTTATTTTCAAAGAATTGTAAATAAGAGACCTGAGTGCATTATCTGGAGAGCTTTATGGTGGCCTTCATCCTTTTTGAAAAGTGAATTTTAGCACTTGCATTTTGGTCTTTGGATTCCAGTTCAAAAGGAGCCTTGATTTAGTACAGTGCTTGCCCATTTGCCATAAGGTCTTTTCATCAAGGCGATTGCCAAGAAAAGGCTTTCAGAGAAATAAATATAGCCTTGAATTGTGTGTAAAAGGTGAACAGGGAGCTGTTATATGGCTTTACTTAGATGGAAGAAACAAGAGGGTATAAGTGAGAAGTTTCAAAAATGATCAATAAGAACAAATGGCATTACTTCATGCTCAGTTAACAACAGTGATACTTTTGATTGTTAGATACATGACAAGTAGGCCAAATGTCCCATTGGTGTGTCTGGAACTATCATTACACAGGTTGAGAGATGACTGAAAAGGCAATAAGCTGTTAATTCCTTAAATTGAAAGCTTAAATATTTTTTAAAAAATAGTAAATTAACCATGTATATAAGGAAAGATAAGGGCAAAAAGCTTTCATATTCTTTCACATTCTTTAGGCAACCATTCCACACTGGTATTTGTTTGTTAAGAGCCATACAGGCAATCAGTCTGCAGGGTCAGCCCCAAATATTTTGCTAATTTGGGCAAAGCAAGAAACTATGCCTCCCGCCTGCCCCCACAACACACATATGGGGCACCAATCTCAAGGTCAAAGTCAGTAGTAGGTTATTCTGGCACCTGAAATCTCCTAAGTACTTCTCCCCATTTCTGGAAGTAAAAATAGAAACATAATAAATTAGATAACTTAACTTTCATGACATCCAAAATCTGTTGCCTGGGCCAGTTGCTTCACTCTGTCTAATGGAAGGGCTCTAGTCCTCCCAGCCTTTTCAGATTAATGAGAAATGTGTTAGTATCCTGTCCAGGGAACAAAGCAGCTTGGCACTTAGGAATGCCACTTTTTTTAAAAAAAATATCCAGGTATGTGTTGTAGAAATTGACTAATAAGTATCTGCTCACCATGCTTGAAATTAATGCCGCTGTAAAATGCAAACAAGATGAAGTGTTGTGCACCACACCCAGGAAAGCAGAGGTCATTGTAGTATAAAGGATTATTGCAGTGATGTATCTTTTACTCCAAGTCTGAAGTCAAGCCTTAAGTCCCTACCTTCAAGTCCTTGCAGGATAATTCAAGTAAAGTCTCAAATCTGGGAGTCAACTTTAACTGAAAAAGGGAGGTGGGGTGGGGAGGTTAAATGGCAAGCATGCAGGATTGGAAGGAAGCCTTCAACCATCAAAGAACAGGCAGGTCCTCCAGGAGGAAACTGCTCCCCACTCTTCCATGGCTGGCAATGACACCCTGCTTTTCCCATTTACTCCCAAGCAAGCATGATTAGAACGAGGCCTTCAGCCATCGAGGCAGCCCTACAACCCACCATTTCCTCCCCCTGTCCCATTGTCTCCCCACCATCTTCCCCCTCTCTATTATCTGGCTTCACTGTGTAAGACCCTCCCAGACCACTCCCCACCCTGCCCCGCCCCACCCCACCCCAGGGCTGAGACCACTTCATGCCCACACTCATCAAAAAACAAAAGGGGAGGAGGCTGCAAATCCATGTTTTCCCCTCTTCAATCTTCCCACGCTTTTGCTTTCCTATAAATGACTTCTCAAAAAGCTTGGGAAACAAGAAAGAGGCAGGAATAAGGACCATGTGAAACTCTCATTAAGTCATCAACAAAACTTTCCCTGACTGCTGACTGGGGCAAGGCTGGGTGAGGTGGGACTGCGAAGGGCAGCAAGTCAGTCACTAATAAATAGACAAAAGTCAAGTTGCGTCAGTACAGTCATTCCTCCACATTCTCTAGGGTTAGGGGCACAGAACCCCTGTGAAAATGGAAAAACCATGAATAACTCTAGGCCCTCCCAAATCACATTTAACACACAAAAATATGATCACCATATTCAACCCACCATGGATTCCATTGAGGCATCAGGGTTCCTTCACAAGGCAGATGTGTGTGGCTGGTGTGCTTTAGTGCCACCTCCACTGCTGCGCCATGCCATTTTTAATAGAGACTTACAAGCCTCGTTCGCAGTTTCTCAGTCTCATGAGGCTTGCAGTCCTTTTTAAAAATGGCATAGGGAGGTAGCAGAGGTGACAGCAAAAAATCCATGAATGCATAGTGGTCTATGACTGTAATAAATTATTGAAATTGAAATCCATGAATAATCAAATCTGCAAAAGTGAAACCCACAAATGTGGAGGGCTGACTGTATGTTATTTATGGCCAAGTCGAGTCACTGGAGTGACTTGAATCTGACTTGAGTTTGAGTCAACCAACTTGAGGCTACATCACTGATTATTGGTATTGTTGCATGCCTTCAAGTTGTTTCTGATTTACGGCAACTCTAAGGTGAACCTATCACAGGATTTTTTTTGCATCTAAGAGTGTATGATGTGCCCAAGGTCATCCAGTGAATTTCCATGGCCAAGCTGGAAATCGAATAAAACACTCAAACCACTATACCACACTGGCTCTTGATTACAAAGGATACATGTGAATAATAAAGAGTTCGTGTGTTGTCCTTTCTCAGAGACGATTATGACACTACACTTACAGTGATGAATGGATGCCACAGCTCCTATCATTACCACACACTAGAAATCTATAGGAAATACTTTGAAGTAAGTGGACTGATAACTAAGTGCCAGTCAGAATCAGAAATGAGGGACTTTAATTGGAGAGAATACCTTTGATTGTCAGCTTTATGGGAACAGCAAAATAAACTCCAAGTGTGAATCACATTTACTTGGAAATATCTCCCTCCCCAAATCAATCAAACTTGCTTCCAGATTTATTTAGCATGTCAGTATGAAGCAGGATAAGGTCACACTGATGGAATTTAGAACATATCTAAGTATATGTTTGGGTGGAAGCTCAAAAAATGGAACATTCTGTCTAGATGGAAAAAGTTATGACAAATTATTGTGATGACAGGAAAACAGGGGTGTGTATTAGTGACTCATACAAAAATATGGCACACTTACTAAGTAAAAATTACTATAATCACAGCAAAACAGAGAGATGTGTTCATGGCATTTTAAAAAACATGAAAGCAAATCCTACTGCCATCCTGAAACTTACTATGGCATAGTTAGTTTGTTGTTGGTATGTGCCTTCAAGTCATTTACAGTAACCCTAAGGTAAACCTATCATGGGATTTTCTGGGCCTGAGAGTGTGTGACATGCCCAGCATCAGCCAGTGGGATTTTCTGGGCCTGAGAGTGTGTGACATGCCCAGCATCAGCCAGTGGGTTTCCATAGCCCAGCAGGGAATAAAACCCTGATTCCCAGTGTTATAGTCCAATTTTCAAAACACAAAACATGCTGGGTCTCTAGTTAGTTGGTATCTAATATCAACATCAAAAGCAAGCTGGCCTAAATGCCCTAAAGATACCGGATCCCATCTGATCTTGGAAGCTAAGCAGGGTCAGCTGTGGTTAGTACTTGTATGGAAAACTGCAAACAAATACCAGGTCTTGTAGACTACATTTCAACAGAAGGAATGGCAAAACCACCTCTGAGTATTCCTTGCCTAAGAAAACCCCATGAAATTCATGGCATTGCCATAAGTCAACAGGTAACTTGAAGACAGACACACACACATACGCACAATATAAAAAGCACAGTAAAAGTACAATAATAGCAAAGCACTTCGCAAACAATAAAAGTCACTCCCACAGCATTCTTACCAATAACTGCAATGACTTGTTTTCTCTGGACCAGTAGCAACTGATTGCTTCCTTCCATGACAGCTGGACAGCAAATCTGCTCCAAGTTTTAGGTGCACCTTTAAAGGAGCAACCCAAAGTTGTGGATCCAATGCCCCAAACAGTTCATCACCTTAGATGTAGCCTTTAAAGTTCAGACTAAAGCCCAGAATGGATTCACTGCTGCACTGAAATGGAAGGCAGTCATCAGCTGCCATTGCCCCAGACGATGGCCCACTATAGCCATGCACAGAAAACACCAATCATCATAGGGGAGATGTCACAAAAATGATTTCATAAAAGTTCCCACAAACAAAGCACAAGCACATAGGCAGAAAGAATCCCCAGAAAATACAAAAGGAGCAATACACGGCTGATTCTTTTCATTCCTACTGTATCCTAGATTTAAGAGGGTTCAAAAGCCCAAGAGGCCATGATTACCATTACATTTTCTAGGCCTCCTTAGCAGACTAGACACAACTGCTTACAACTATCCCCGACAACTACACAATATTATGAAGAAAAGCACATAACAAGATTGACAGACTGCCATCTACCAAGATGCAAGAGTTAAAAACTTCATATTGCTATTCACAGGCAGTGAAAAACCAGGTGAACTAGAGGTGACGTTACAAGAGGGTAATAAAGAGAGAGAAAAGACATGAGTCATGAAAGCATTTAGTGGGCTAGACTTCATGACAAGAATGCCAACACAGAAAACAACATGATCTTGGCAGAACTGACAGAGGGGAAAAAAAGAGGCACTGTGAGCAAGCGTCAAGAGACATTATGAAGTGAAGTATCATAATGGCTAATTTTGGCAAGCACAGGAAATAAAAAATAACTAAAGCACAAAATCAGAGCATGTCTCTATGGTGGTTTTTAATGGGAGTTGAAAGTGTATCCAGTGTTCACCTGAGACCCACAGCCTGCATATTTCATCACAGGATCCAGGACAGTCTGCCATGATCAACTCAGGCCACATGCTGTAAGAAACGTTTCAGGCAGGGCTTTTATCACATCATTGCCCCATCTCATTCACTGAATTTTACAGGGCCTTCACATGAAGTCATGCTCCCTTTATAAATCTCCTTTGTTTCTTCTGCTGTGTGTTCTTTGGTATTATCAAAGGAATTCTATTAAGAAGAAAGAGAGAGGATAGCTGAACAGCAGGGCTTGGAAACTAATTTTTTCAGCTACAACTCCTGAAAGTTTCCATTGGTCATGAAGCCTGGGGGTGCTGGGGGTTGCAGTCTACAGTAGTATTTTTTTTTCCCCAGGCTTTGCTGCACAATGCCTTCAAAATGCTAATGTGAGGAGCCCTATGTGTTGAACTGCCCTAAGAAAAGAACAGCAACAGAAAATAAATTGAAAAAAATATATAAAGGAGGAAGGAAACTAAGGAGCACTGGTACAGACAAAAGGCATTTCAGCACTACACTGTTATAGTGCTATTATTCCACTTTCAACATCCTGTGGAATTTTGAGGTTTGTAGGCCAAGGCCAAAGAGCGATCTGGCTGAGAATTCTAAATGCCCCTCCCTAAACTGCAAACCCCAGGATTCCATAGGATGTTGAAAGTGGAATAATAGCACTATAACAGTGTAAGACAGAAATGGCCTAAGCTTTTGTTAAAATTATCTGAAATAGAGAGACTGAGGCCCTTTCTGCACGTGGGAAAGGAACCGTGCAAAAATGGGACTCACCGGATTTCTTCAGCATCCGGGTGAGTCCGTTGGGACGAGGAGCAGTGCGAGCTCATCGCTCCGCACTTCTCCGGCATCCAAAATTGCGGCTTCCGGTTGGTGGAAGCTCTCCACCAACTAGAGAAGCTTGCCAGCCTAAAGCCCGCCCCCGGCAAATCTGCAAGCACACACTAGTGCGCGCCTGCAAATCTGCACTGGAGTGCGGTGACGGAGCGACACGGAGTCGCGAGCTCCGTGTTTTTTAAAAACCTCTAAAAGGAGGTTTTTTAAAAGCACACTGCACGACCAGTTCCGGTCGCTCCGAACCGGACTGAGGTGCAGAACTACAAAAAGTAGTCCGCCCCAGTCCACTCCACGGTGCAGAAGACCTCCGTTGGAGGTCGCTCTGCGCTGTTTTAATAGCCTGGTGCAGAAAGGGCCTTTGATTTCTTCAATATCTACACTACAAATTGTTGCATCTCAATCTTTATTCCCTCTCCTTATACAAAAGATAATGGGTTGGCTCTAGGTTTTGGCTTATGAAATTGGACTAGAAAGCAAACTTCCCCATTCTGCACTTCACCTGGTGGTCCCTTTAGTCTCCAGAAAATGCTACCTTGAAGACTGGAGGATTGTCTCAAATGGAGAGAGCTGTGGTACAGAATGGGGGAGGAGATCCCTGAAAAGTAGGAACAGAAGTATCTGGAACCCCACAGATCCCAGAGTTCCTCTGTGAAAAGGACTGCCTTAGGAAAGGGAAGTCTTTTCCATCAGCCCAGTCTCATGTATAACCTAGATACAACCCAAGACATTTATTTAGGTTAGTTTCTTTTCTGCCTACTTTATGACAACTTCCTTCATTTTGCTTTATTTCTTAAGGCAATCATACCTCCATCCAAATTTTTGGCATCTACTGCTATAGTTCAAAGGTTTTATAACAATATGGACAGAAAAATCATAAATCTGCAAATTATGCCCAAGTCTTACAGAATTGTTCAGATATTTGTGAGAGAGCTAGAAGCATACGGATAGCCAATAAGCAAAACAAACAAACAAACCAAAATATATAAAATATACAGGAATGAGGAAATAGGGGAAAGCAAACATGCCATGCAAGATACAAAAAAATTCTACTAAGCAAAAGCACAAACAAAGCTATTTTAAGTATGGATCAGCATATTATAGTGTGAAAATGGCATTCCCACATGAACTTCTTCCCAAGTCTCCAATAACATGTAGGATACATGCTGGAAATCAGATTGGTTAACAGCTAGAGGAAGACAGAAGATAGAATCATAGAGTTGGAAGAGACCACAAAGGCCATCCAATCCAACCCTCTGCTATGCAGCAACACACATCAAAGCACTCTCAACAGATGGCCATCCAGCCTTTGCTTAAAAACCTCCAAAGAAGGAGACTCCACCAGACTCCGAGGCAGCATATTGCACTGCCGGACAGCTCTGACCATCAGGAAGTTCTTCCTGAGGTTCAGGTGGAATCTCCTTTCCTGCAGCTTGAATCCATGGCTCCTTGTCCTAGTCTCTGGAGCAGCAGAAAACAAGCCCACTCCCTCCTCAACATGACATCCCTTCAAATATTTAAACATGGCTATCATGTCCCCTCTTAACCTTCTCTTCTGCAAACTAAACATACCCAGCTCCCTAAGACACTCCTCATAGGGCATGGCTTCCAGGCCCTTCACCATTTTGGTCGCTCTCCTCTGGACATGCTCCAACTTGTTGATATCCTTCTTGAACTGAGGTGCCCAGAACTGGACACAGTATTCCAGAGGAGGTGTAACCAAAGCAGAATAGGGTGGTACCATTACTTCCCCTAATCTAGACACCATACTCTTATTGATGCAACCAAGAATCAAGTTGCCTTTCTTGGCTGCCCATCACACTGCTGATTCATGTTCAGCTTGTGGTCCACAAAGACTCCTAGATCCCTTTCACACATGCTGTTATCCAGCCACGCATCCCCCATCCTATATTTGTGCATTCCATTTTTTCTGCCTAAGTGTAGGACTTTACATTTCTCTCTGTTGAAGTTCATTTGTTAGCTTTGGTCCTGCTCTCCAATCTGTTAAGGTCATTTTGAATTTTGATCCTGTCCTCTGCTGTATTAGCAACCCCGCCCAATGGTATCATCTGCAAATTTAATCAGCATGCCCTCCATTCCTTCACCCAAGTAATTGATAGAGATGTTGAACAGCCCTGAGCCCTGAGCCCAGGATAGAACCCTGTGGCAACCCACTAGTCACTTCCCTCCAGGATGAAAAGCAGCCATCAGTGAGCACCCTTTGGGTTCAGTCAGTCAACCAATTACAAACCACCTAACAGTAGCCCTGTCCAGATCACATTTTACTAGCTTCTTTGCAAGAATGTCACGGGGAACTTTGTCAAAGGCCTTACTGAAATCAAGATATGCTAGATCCACAGCATTCCCTTCATCTATCAAGCCTGTAACCCTATCATAAAAAGAGATAAGATTAGTCTGGCATGACTTATTTCTGAGAAATCCATGCTGGCTTTTAGTGATTACGGCATTGCTTTCTAAATAATTACAAACTGACTGTTTAATGATCTGCTCTAGGATCTTTCCTGGTATTGATGTCAGGCTGACTGGGAAATAATTATTTGGGTACTCTTTTTTTCCCTCTTTGAAGATGGGAACTACATTTGCCCTCTTCCAGTCTGCTAGTACTTCTCCTGTTCTCGAAGAGTTTTCAAAGATTGTTGCGAGTGGTTCTGAAATAACTGGAAGGTAATGGAAATTAGCTGGGTGGAAATAAGTTTAAATCTTGCTAGTTCTGATCATATTCATCCAAATCCACCAGAGATGACCCAAGACTTTTTACTTTATTGTTGTGTGCCTTCAAGTCATTTCCCCTGGATATGAATAATTACAGACCAGTCTCCCATCTTCCATTTTTAAGCAAGGTGATCGAGAGGGCTGTTGGCCTTCAGCTCCAAGCTGTCTTGGATGAAACAGATTATCTAGATCCATTTCAAATTGGCTTCAGGGCAGGATATGGAGTCGAGACTGCCATGGTCGCCTTAGTGGATGATCTACGCCTAGGTATCGACAGGGGAAGTGTGACCCTGCTGGTACTCCTGGACCTCTCAGCGGCTTTCGATACCATAGACCATGGTATCCTTCTGGAACGCCTGAGAGGGCTGGAGATCGGAGGCACTGCACTTAAGTGGTTCCAGTCCTATCTCTCAGGTAGATACCAGATGGTGATGCTTGGGGACAGCTGCTCCTCGAAAAAGGAGCTTAAATCTGGCATCCCTCAGGGCGCCGTCCTGTCCCCAATGCTATTTAACATCTACATGAAACCGCTGGGAGAGATCATCAGGAGGCATGGAGCAAGGTGCTATCAGTATGCTGATGACACCCAGATATATCTCTCCATGCCTCGGATAACAGCATCAACTAAGGATGGCATCTCACCTCTAAATGAATGCCTAGAAGCAGTAATGGACTGGATGAGGAAAAACAGACTGAAGCTGAATCCAGATAAGACGGAGGTACTTGCTGTTAAGGGCCCCAGCCCAGGTATAGAGGTTTGTCAACCAGTTCTAGACGGGGTCACAGTTCCCCTGAAAGACTGTGTCCGCAGCTTGGGGGTGCTCCTGGACTCGCCGCTTCAGATGACAGCTCAAATTGATGCGGCAGCCAGGAGTGTCTGCTATCAGCTTCGGCTGATACGCCAGCTGCACCCCTTCCTGGACTTGGAACACCTAAAAACAGTGGTACATGCGCTGGTAACTTCATGGCTTGACTTCTGTAATGCAGTCTACATAGGGCTACCCATGTGCTTAGTCCGGAAACTTCAATTAATTCAGAATATGGCAGCCAGGTTGGTCACCGGAAGATCTAAAACTGACCATATAACACCTATTTTGAAGTCTTTGGCTGCCTATTAATTTCTGGGCACAGTACAAGGTGTTGGTTTTTACCTTTAAAGCCCTTCATGGCTTGGGGCCAGCCTACCTGCGGGATCGCCTTCTCCCATATAATCCGCCCGCACACTGAGGTCCTCTGGGAGGAATTTACTGCAGCCAATCAGAACTAGGTTGGCTGCAGTTACCCAGAGGACCTTTTCTTCTGTCGCTCCTAAGTTATGGGATGGCCTGCCGGAGGAGACCCGGCACATTACCAGTCTTGACTGCTTTAAAAAAGCAGTCAAGACGGTTCTCTTCCGACAGGCCTTCCCAGATTAGTGTTCCACCGCCTCTCATCATTTGTCTCTTTGTTTTAATTCTGTTTTTAATTTGTTTTAATAACTAATGTGTTTTAGGGGGATAGAAGGGTTGCTGGGTGGGGAGGATGGGGTACATTTTAATGTTTTAATGTATTTGTATATTTTTGTAATGCCGCCTCGATCCATTGGGAGAGGCGGGATAGAAATAAATTTTATTGTTGTTGTTGTTGTTGTTGTTGTTGTTGTTGTTGTTGTTGTTATTATTATTATTATTATTATTATTATTATTATTATTATTATTATTATTATTATTTCTGAAATGGTGACCCTAAAGAGAATTTATCACAGGGCTTTCTGAGAGTGTGTGATGAGCCCAAGGTCACCCAGTGGGTTTCCGTGGCTGAGCATGGAATTGAACCCTGATCTCCAGAGTCACAATCCAGCACTCAAACCACTACATCATGCTGGATCTCTTTTTATTGCCTGCCCTCATGTCCACATAAAGAATTTGTCAAGACTGAACCGAGTCTTCTGTTGATAAGAGAACAGCATAGTCCATTACATGCGAGGACAGAAGGCTAGCATAGAGAGGCCAAGTCAGTACATGGAGCACACATAACTCTTGTCTAGTCCCTGTCCTCAAGAATCTGCCACCTAGAAATAAGATCTCACCAGAAAACATTGTTATATGTTATAACTGCAGCAAGAATGACATAGGCGCAACACCGGAAAGAAGGAAATTATATTGATATAAAAGAACGGAAATTAAAAGTTCTGGATATGGTAGAGATAGAAAGGTTGGCTTTTTCACTTAAAAATAAACCAATCCAGAACTTTGAAAGAGAATGGCAAGAAGTTCTGAACTGCATAAAGGAATGAGGGAAAGAATAAGAAAGAGTGCTGGAAAAAATGGTATTGAAAATTAAAGATGTTATAGAATAGTATTAGCTGAATGTAATAAGGTTAAAAGTAATAATATGTTAATCTTAGAATAGAAAAATGTAATAAATGGGATGTAAACACAAACTCAACTGGAGAAATGATGCTCGGAAGTGGGGAGGGAGTTATTTTGAGTAAAACTTTAATATATATATATATTTAAAAAAAAAGAATCTGCCACCTGAGGTGGCTGCTTCACATTTCCTAATGGTAGGACTAGCCCTGCAGAGCTTCATTTTCTGTGAACTGATTTTTACTGTTCTGCAAATAAATACTCCTATTGTTTGTTAACCTTTGGTAATTGTCACTAAAACCCATATTTTAAAGAATTTGAAGATTTATGCAATACCTTAGCACAATAACATAATGCCACTGTAGTGCTTCCAATCCTACTCACCCCCATGATGTCATCTGACCTACCTACACCCATTCCCTGCATGGGGAAAGTCCCTTCATATACTTCTTGCTGTCCTGTTGGAAGATGAGGGGCCATGAAGAAAACCTTCCCTTTCTTACTATCTTTCTGAATTGGGAGGATGAGTAGTGCAGAATGGAGTCCCACTGTTATCTCTGATCATTGATAGCAGGGTAACAGCCTCCCCCATGCCAGGAGCTTCAGAAGAGGCTTTGTGGAGGCACATTTTCCAGGCCAGTTACTTTTTTAGAATGACAGCCTCCAGATTCTCCCAGCCAAGATGGCCATTAAAAGCAACTTTTCCATGCTTCAGAGGGCTTCTGTCCATTGAATCCAACGAAACTTCCAAAACATGCAGATACTGGGTGCATACACCAAACCTTGAATTAGAATCGTAGAATATATGATTCTATAAGCCAGAGTAGACTGGCAGGCCAGATATCACTGTCCTCTCGCGTAGACAAAAGACGTGCTCTCATTCAGTAGTCAGTTCCAGGCACATAGAATATTCCATCCATTTCTGCTGAAGAAGCTAATAGATGCTCACCTTCCTTGGCAAGGGAAGATGGTACCACAGCTTGGGAAAGTTAGGAAAGTTACTTTTTAGAATGGCAGTTTCCAGACTCTCCCAGCCAAGATTGCCACTGTCAAAAAAAGCTATTTTTCCAAAGTCCAAAGTGCTTCTTTCCACTGAAGTCAAGGGAACCTCCAAAGTATGAAGATGCTGTGAGCATATGCTTGAGTATCCACCAAACTCTGGATTAAGAATAGTCTCTTCATACTCTACCCAGAACAGTATGTGTGTGAAGTGCATCTATCTGTCAGGTATGGCATATTGTCCTTTTTCTCTCTTCCTAGTCTTCCTTTTCCAAAACGAAAGCCAGAACAAGTGCAATTCAGTGATTGTTCATGTTTAGTTGCTATGGTGCCAAATGCAAGGCTGAACCCCAGAGAGTCTATATGTACATAACAGCCTGAGGCTCAATGCACAAAAGGGGACACAACCTAATTGATGCACGCTAAGAGAAATGTTTCTTATTCTAAGCTTATTTCTATAATAAACTTCCTCTACAAGGAAATCTTTTTGTGCATCAGTGCCTTTCCTGTACGTAAAATGAAGGCAGTAACATTTTACCTTCTACTCTTGAGACTGAAATTCATTAATTCTTGCAGAATTGTTTGAGCTCCACAAATGGAAGGTAGTATTGAAGTGCAAATTATAATATTATCTTAACAAAAAAGATGCCAGCATTAGAATCAATAGAAGTCAAAATGAAACTAGACAAAACTTCCCATTCATTTAATCACATGTTGAAATGATTATAATCCTCATGTCAAAACAGGAGAAACAACTATAAATAATGAAGGGAAACCACACTAATTGATAGGAAGAATATTACAATCAGTGACTAGAAAAAGAAAAAAAAAGTCTGCCTCTTTTCATCATGTTTGTATTATTTAAAATGAATCAGATCCAAAGAACACAATTATGCCAATGTCGTGCTATATTTGTGGAAGGAAGGTAGGTGCTGTGTTATTTTAGTTACAGAATTTCTGAATATTACCTTGAATATACACCAAAATCCTTTTTTTGACAAATCTGCCAACAACTCATTCTGGGCCAGAATGTTAACTGCTGTCTTATTTGCATCAAGAAACACTAAATAATCTCATGGTACCAGAAGTTACACAGTATTCTAATACTTTTGTGTCCAAACTGCTGTAGCTCCCACCTTCCATTGACCCATTCTTGCCAAGCCAGCACCTGTAAACTAGTCTGTACAGAACTAAGGCTTTGAGTGTAAGAAACTTGCTGTTCTTAAGTCTTGTGGCTTATGATGCCCACAGGCAAAACAATGCATGAAAGCCTCTTGAGCCTAATTTAATCGAACCAAACAACTGACAATACTGGCAGAATAGCAAAGCAAATTAAATAGACTGAAACTTAAGGAGGAGGGTGAAATCCCCAGGTTGGATCTTGAAATATATGGATTGGGAAGAAAAACGTGCTTCTACAGATCTCCTACTTTATCCCTCAGTATATAGCTGTGATTTTTTGGTTTGGTAAAAGGAATATGGCTTAATGTGAGAAGACAATTTCAGTCTTTGCTTTTCCAGATACAACCCCTTCAGACAGGTAATTAAGAAACAAAACAAACATGCAGCCATGTTGAGAAAGAGGCCAGAAAGGCTTTCTCGACAAAGAATATCGTATGCAACAAGGAGTTACAAAAAATCCATAGAACACACCAGAGCTTAAGCAAAATCGTAGACTAGTTAAGATTTTAATATGTAGATGTTCTTTGGCTGTACCATACCATATGGACAACATATAACAATGTTTTTAAAGGAGATGCATTGATTGCCAGTTCGCTTCGGGTTTGAATTCAAGGTGCTTGTGATGATATTTAAAACCATAAACAGCTTTGGGACCTTAATACTTGTGAAAGCACTTTTCCCTATACATATCTGCCTGAGAACTGAGGTCTGCAGGGGGCATTCCTCTGTGTCCCAGCAGTGGGGGCAATACAAAGTACGAGAACATGGGAAAGGGCCCTCTTGGCTATGGTATCTCAGTTCTAGAATGTTCTCCCCTTGGAGGTGCCACCATTGATTTCTTTCCATCTCCAAGCTAAAACGTGGCTTTTTATTAAAGCCTTCAGGGACTACAGTATTTCGAGTACACATGTACATGGTTTTAAATTGTTTTAGTTTTAAAAGTGGTTTTAATGTTGCTTCTTAAAGCAATTTTAGTCATTATTGTGTTTAATACGTTTTCATCTTGTTCAAATTATGCATGCTTTTAGTCAGAAGATGTTTTAAATTATTTATATTGTACACTCCCATGAGATCCTGTGATAAAGAATGGGATAGAAGTGTTTTAATATAAATAAATAAATATTTAAAATTGAAGTTTTGGGAGTGGTAGGACTGTGGTCACATTCAAATATATTACCAGCAGTACTTGGTGAGAGCAGCCACTACTACTAAACATAAAGCTTACATTCAAATAGTGCCCAATGTGAAGTTGTGAGCTGCTGAGGTAAAATATTTATTTTAGTGCCTAGCCAAGCTACTTTCAGGATTCTGGAAGTTATAGTCCAAAAAAGTGACTTTTCCAAACTCTGTAAGTCACAACAAACCTGTAAGGGTGGCTGAGAGAGAGTGATTGACCCCAAGATCACCAACTGAGCTTTGTAACTGACACTCAGGTGTAGAACAAAAGCCAGATCCAATCCACCCCATTTCCACACCAAATACATTTTCATCCAAAGGGGACATCATGTAGGCACACAGAATGAAGAAAATTCTTATCTGCTTTATTCAGCGCCTTCATAACTTCAACAGGTATTGCCTGTTGTGCATGCCTGAGAAACCAGATACAGTCAGATATCTGAGTGGATTATTGTTGTTTCTACCCAGATAGTCATCCCATAGAAATAACAAGATCTGGTTAAAAAGTGAATGGCTCCCTGCTGTCTTCTACCTGTGAAATCCAACCCTCATCTATAAGAGGGTACTTTAAACTGACAAACATTTAGCATTTCAGTTAAGAAAACCCTAGTTCATCAGGGAGGAACTTGTGGCTCTCCAGATGTTGTTGGATGGCAATTCCCATCAGTGCAAGCCAGCATAGTCAATTGTAAGAGACAATGGGAATTGCAATTCAACACCATTACATTTTCCTGCCCTTTCACTCATTAGTGGTTCCCAAACTTTGCTTGTCCTGGTGTTTTGGACTTCAGATCCCAGAAGTCTCAGCCAGCTTGACCATTAGTCAGAAAGGATCAACATTTAGGAACCACTTATTTGATTTCTGTAAAGCACCACTACATTTTAACTGTCTAATGCATTATATCTTAATTGGAGTCACTGGAATTGCACACCTGTGCGGTGGTAAATATGGATACTCATCGTGGCAATCTCCAAAACTATTCCCTCAAGCAGAGTACAAACACAGAGGCTGCTATGCTGCTCCATCTTTCTCCCCTAAATCAATGTGTATAGAATATAGATAAACTCACACATCCAGAACAGTATAATACCCATATTTCAGAAACAATGCTGAACACAAAAAACACTACAACTTTTTTTTCCAAACATCTGCAAAGAGAACAAAGCTTGCATTGAGGGCATATTCTAGGGTGGCACTGTTGAATTGTTCTTACATTGTAGTCAGTGTTCTTCCTCTTGTTAATGTAAATCTGGAGTGTAAGCACTGGGTTCTTGTCCACTGGGTTCTGGAGATTGCCATATTTGTTCTTTCCAACATCCTTACAAATATTTTAAATCTGTGAGCATATCCCTCTTTGTTAATCTTCTTTTCTCCATGTGGTTAAATGTGCCCACTCAGCCTTTGTTCATGAGGGTTGCCTTGTAAAACTCTTCAGTATCTTTGGAAGTATCCTCAGATGCCCAGAACTAAAAATAGTAAGCTAAATGAGGTCATATCAGCACTGAGTAGACTTTCTAAAGTTCTGGAAACAATGTGCCTACTGAATCCATCTAAAATGTGCCACAGTGTCATATTTACACTAAAGCTTAGTTCAATGTTGCCATAACAGAGGAGCCTGAATCCCTGCTATAGATACCATCCCTAAATCCTCTGCAGAAAAGTGACCTGAATGACTTAAAGAGATCAGTAATAGGATGCTTTACCCCTCTGTTACAATAGGTCACCAGTTCACAGACAGCATTGGCTTGTAATTACAATATCATCTTGACAACACAAAAGCACATTATTGGTACTGTGGTGGTGGTGGGTCTTGTAGGACTGTCAGAAGAGACTGCATCATTACATCTTCTATTTCTCTTTTACAATTATTATTTCTGGTGATGAAAAATAATTCCAGAATAGCAGAACAGAAATGTTGCAAACTGAAGACAAGAACGTCTGAGCTCTCTTTGAAATTCCAATTTTTTGATAAAGGTCTCATCTGAAAACTCACTGGCAGTTCTTCACAGTTCTGTCTACAGATGAGACACATGGTTTGTTTATTTTTCCATCAAGCTATCTTTATATACACATAAACCAGTCCAACTTAGAATTTGGACATTGTTTGTGCCAAACTTGTCCTGAACAGGTTTCTGTTCAATACCTTGCATGATCCCTTGAGCCAATAAGTTCACTGTCCCAAGCTAGGTAAATATAACCAGTTTTACAATGACAGGAGTTGATACAGGGATGTGAAGAAGCAGCGGAGCATATTGTTAGTTGATTTAAGCTGAATTGGCTAAGCTTCCAAGCAACATACTCTGAGCGGAATAGACATTAGGCTCCTCTGATTCACAACAGCTGAAAAAAGGAAACAATTCACTGTGACAGGTTTAAGTAAAGGACTTAACTGAAGTCTTTACATTGAACTAAACACACAATTAATACATTTATTCCTTTGCTTTCCCCGTATGCCCAATCAGCAAGCAGCACTAAACGTTTACAACTAACTAGTTTTTAGTTTAACGTGACCTTTTGTGGATGTAAACCCACGTCTTCAGAAACAGTACAGAGTGACGCCTAGGCCTCAGGACATAAAGCATATTTGTGCAGGTGTAGGAGCAGGAATGGTATGGAATGCAGTAAGATCCAGAAAGATGCCAATCATGGATAACAGGTCTTTTCAATGTGCTGCTACATTCCTTATCTCCCTTCCTATTCCCTTACACCTTTCCTTTTACTAGTATGCTTTTAAATTCCTTTTAAATGTTTCAGTACCTCTATTCATTTTATATTTCAGTTGTAGTTGTATTATTTTACCATAGGCTACCATAAATTACTCATTTATGAGAGAATGCAGGATATAAATTGAAAAACAATGGGACAAAAATTGTTTAATTGCATTCTGTTGGTACAGGACAAGTGGGACCTGTAACAAAACATCACAGTGTATCTCTTCTCCCCAGGAATACTCTGGTACATAGCTTCAGGCACTCCAGAATAGGATCTTTGCATTGGTGTTCACAGCTGGAGGTGGGAGTAAATTTCAGGAATTAACAAGGATAGGAAACTTAGTGAGAAAGTACCATTATGTTAGACTTATGCTAAAAAGCTTTTAAAAGTTTATTTTAATTATGTTTACATTAAAAAGATCAATTCATTATGCTTATGTTGATTCTAATATAGTGGTTAAATTTACATTATACTACTACACTAAAAACCTCAGTGGAATCAAAGTAAAAAAAACCTGTCTATGATTTCATTTCTTCCCTGCCCCTCATCTCTGTTTTCATCTTAATAGAGCAGGAAACAGATGCATTATTGTTTTTTAAAAAAATACAATTTCTCACCCATCCCATGCTGAAACAGAATAAGTGGTTTAAAAAGAAATACATATATACAGGAGCATCTAGGAAACAAACACCTTGATTTACAAATCTTTATTTAGTCTTACAAAATTAAAAGTATCACTACATCCACCCCATCCTCCATCAACAATACAGCACAAGAAAAATCACAACCTTATATAGATAATTGGTATAATTATTTTGGAAAAAATAACTAACAGGAATTATTATCTTATTCTTTGGAGAAACACTTTGTTCAAAAGTTACACTGCTCAGCATCCTATTGTCTCCCTAAGAAGCCATTATTCTGCTGCTGTCCCCTTCTTCCTCCAATGACCTCATGATTTTCTCCATATCTCACAATGTGCTCTCTGAAAGACAGAAGAGAAAGAAAGCAATCCTAAGACAAAATTGAACCTTAAGACAAAATTGAAAAGAAAGTGATATGTCAGAGGTGGCTGGCTTCCATGTCAACAGGGTGGTGAATCCATTCTGGGTTTGAGTCTGAGCTTTAATGGGCTTACAGAAAGTGCTTAACCTATTTTGGAGATAGCATTTTTAAAGTTCAGACTAAAACTCAGAGTGGATTCACAGCCACACTGACATGGAAGCTACCAATGGTCACTGTCAAATTCACAACAAATTTTAATTGCCTAGCACATTCTACTTTCTCTTCTGTATAAAAAAAGAAGAAGAAGCACATTTGAGCATCCCAGGTGGAGACCACCACTCTGAACAAGGCTTATATTAGCATCTTGTTTCATATTAACTGAGGAGCTTGTCTCAGAAAATATGGCCATTCAAGGTGGTGACAATAGCTGACCCCTCCTGGTTATAATGGTTACAACCAATTCATATCTGTCCAAGGATACCACGTTCTTCAAGTTTAGAGTAAAAAGTAGTGGCGTCCCCAGCTCTAATTTGGTGTATGGAACAGGAATAGTAACATCACTTATAAAATGACAGATAAGCCAGTTATTATTGTCCCCATTTAAAATCTATTTCTAACCATCATAAACAATGATGGTCATCAAATCATGTACTAAAATAAGATTCCTATATTCGTCTCCTCTTTTAAAAACATTAGATGTTGAAATTAACCATTAGGCACACTCATACACATGGCTGACTTCTTAACTGGATCAATAGTATTTCTAATTCCTAATAGGACAGAATGGACTAGTTTTGGAATGTACTGCATTGAAATTCTCCTAGACTATCCACAATCTTCCTTAATTTATGTTAGTTTTAAATTAGTATTAAATTCTGTTCCTTGTGGGGGGGAATCTATTTCTTTTTAAAATTTTGAAGTTTGGCTTATGTATCTGCCATTACAACACATTTCAATTTAGTATTCTCTCTTTCTGCCTCCAAATCTATTTGTTAATGTTGAAAATCAGTTATATCACCTACCAAATGATCCCTGATTTTATTAATCTTGTTAATTTGGTCAGGTCACCTATGAGCAACCCCATTCTTCAGATTTCCTCTTAGATGTTCTGTCTTTCTTCTCTTCTATTATCTTCTTGCCTTACCTCATTCAAAGTCTTCTTCTTCCATATTGCCAACAATATCCATGCTATGACTGTTTGCCATCCTTCACCTTTTCTTTACTAGTTCTGCATGTTGTCACTACTTCTTCAAATCTGTACATTCTTTTATCTTTCCTTCCTTCTTTTCTCATGTGCATTTGTCTCTTTATTCCTCCACTACTCCCATCTCTCTTTCCTGTCTTGTCCAGTGTCCGTTCCCTTTGTTGTCTCTCTTCTCATCTTTCCACCCACTGTCTTCTTTCTCTTCCTCACTTTGCAGCTTCCTTGAGCTTGTTTGGAGGTTCTAGCAGGCAAGCACAGCTATCATATACCCTTGAATGAAGAACAGTATGCTCCTATCTGAGATGTTCATCCTCTTCTACCAAGTGCACAGCTTTGGGAGGAATGCACATGGAGTGGTGAGGGAGGAAGGGGACATCTGCCTAGCCAGCCAGATCAACCCTGGCAATCAATGGGGTGACAGATGTCACAGCCAGATCACCTTCACATTCAAGCAGCTTCCATCCGATTATAAGCATGCTGCACCATGAATGAAAACTCCAAGGACGGTGGCAGAAGAAGGAGTAGGAAGAAAGTAGCAAATTAAGATGGTACCCTTCTCACATCAGTCCCATAAAAGAACTCTTAAACTGTATGGAATATCTTCCATACAGGGTGGGAAGATACTTTTTAAAAAAAGAGAGAGAGAATTAAAGTAACAGGTTCTGATCTCTAATATGAGTTAAAAACAGGATTCCTCTTGCTTGCAATATACCCCAAGAGTTATCTGTAAGCTCTCTCCCTACTTGACTGTTTGTTTGTTTGTTTACTATATTTATTGCAAGCTTTACAGACAAACATATCAAGTTATCTCATATGATTAAATACTTGAAATAAAATAAAACACACACACAAAGAAATTAGTTACACAAATGAAATCACATTGAATCTAGACATTATAAATGGAATCCATGTCTGCTTCTGTTACCCTGTGTTTTGGGGGGTCCCGGGAGGGGTGCCCAGATTGCCAAATAAAATACCAATTGGGAAAATTAGCTGGAGCACTGTTTTGGCTAGCGAGAGGCAGGGTAACTTTACGAGATCTTTAACCCAATGTATACAGCGGCGGGTCAGAGAGCAGCTAGACAAGGTTTTCCAAATAATAGACAATTCTTTATTAAAGACAAAAACATGAAGGACAAAACATAAACAAACTAGCTGGGAAATAGAAACGGAGGTTTGTTTGGGAAAGGCAATACGACCTGTCTCGTAGTCCTGGAGAGAAGAGGGGTTCCGGGGAAGAAAGTTCAGCCTGGGGGCTGAGGGGAGTCCCTTAGACAACCGGCAGCAAGGCGGGATGGCAGTCCAAAGTGATCCGAAGACCGTTTGAAAGTGAGGCGTTTTTATAGGGGAATTTGTGGCTCTCGGCTATGGCAAACCAGGTGAGAACAAAAGGAGTTCTGGTGCTGGACAAAGGATTTGGAAAGGTCAAGTTTAACATGATTGGATTAGCATTTGAAGACAAAAGCGTGGCCGGGACACTGATGGCCCAACATAAAAGAGTAGCTTGGTGAGAGCCATGCGGCTATTGTGGAGTTTGCGGCTGGAAGTCCCCTGAAGCTGGGAGGGGAGTTTAGGCTGCTGGCCTCAATAGAGTCTGGAATGTAAAACCATTAGTGGCCGCACTCATGTCCGTGCTTGTCCGGATGACCTCGCAAACACGTGGAGTGTGGTAACTGCAAGCCAGTCCAGCTAAGGCCGAATTGTTTGATATCAAAATGATATCTGGGGGTCCTCACCCGGGGTGCCACACCAGAAGTAACACTTCTAGGATAATCTAACAATTTCTTAATCTATGATATATATTTGTAAATCATACATTCTTATACATACCCTCCATTTACATTTAGCCTGTATAAAAAAGTACTTCTGACTTTCTTTTGATAGGTTTGATTCAAAGCATTGAACAGAATAAGACACCTCTCTCTCTCTCCCCCCCCTTTTTTTTTTTACTGTTTTAAAGTGATGTAGTGATGGAGGGAATAGCCATAGAGATAGGAAAAGCAACACTTCCTCTTCAAGTAGGAGCTGAAATCCAGCATCATGTTAGCATGATAGGACTTCCATCCCTTTCTCTTTACACCAACTGAAAACCTGTTCCAGAGTGTTTCCCAGCCCTCTGGAATAAAGTTGTTAGATATATGGGGTCTGAAGCAGAGAATCTCCTCCTCTCATTTCCTCTGCTACAGGCAATTCTATCAGCAGAAGCACTCTTTCAGGGGCTTGCATAGGAATACTCTTTCCCTCTGCCTTTCACTGTTTTTCAGTTTGGGTGTTTTTGTTTGTTTGCTTGCTTTTGTTTTCCTGGCTTTTTTGCTTTTTCAACTTTACATTTCAGATTCCTGTCTGTCATAAGCTTGACAAGGGGGACCTGGAAAAAAAAGTTGCAGTATGGAATGCTTCCATTCACACTTCCTCTCAGGTACCCAAGCATTTCACAGGGATATTCTATTGTATTCCCTTCTTCTGTTTCCTACTTCATAATTGATATTCTACATGACTTAATTCTGTGACCTCTGAGAACGCTGTCTAAAGCGAATTCCCCTTCCCTTTCCAGATTCCTTAAGTTCTTTTACTCTTCTCCCAGATTTACTGGCCATCTCCCCCTTGTGTGTAGGCAGTACCTTTATAAAGATGGCACACAGAGAACTAATAGAATACAGCAGGGGTGTGTGACTTCCAAAGCCAAGGGACTCCCTCCTAGAAAACCCCAGAGAACACAGCCAGAGGCAGCAACAAAGGGGGCCTTTTCTGGATGTAAACAAGATGTGGGGGGAGCACAAACCTTTTTAAAAATGTAGCTCATACTCCCTGAGCCTCCACCCAATATAATCCATCTTAAAAAGAGAAGATATTTGCTTATCACAAATCTTATTATCAAGAAAAGCAAGGTACAACAGCTGCCACTTGGCAGTTACATGTTGATAAAGTTTGTGGCATAAGCCATTAAAAAATTTAAGTTCTTCAAACTTTGGAATTGTCTTTCAACAATGAGAACCCTCTCTTCTTTCTCAGTGACGTATTCTTGCCTACAATTTTGTCAGTGTTTGTCACCAAAGTTGGCTGTCTGAGGAGTGGTGCTATAGCTAGCATGTCAGGAAGAACAGAATTTAGCTTAGCTTCTCATTAAATGTTTCAGTTCCCAGCTATGGATTTTCCATATAGCAAACACTTGCCACATCATCCCTAACATATTAAGTAGGTTAACAATTGTTGTGTATCTTCTGTCCCTACACCAGAAACTCTAACACTTAAAAGCCGTACTAGGAACAGCCTTTGGGGTGAACACCAAAGGAAATTGTGGTTTGAACACTGAATGATGACTTCAGAGACCAGGGTTCAAATTCTCACTCTGCCATGGAAACCTACTGGGTAACCATAGACAAGATACACACCCTCACCCTCAGAGGAAGGCAAAGGAAAATCACCTCTGAACAAATCTTGCTGTAAGTAAAACATGACTTGAAGGCATGCAACAACAAAATGTATTAGCATCTGTTGCCCTCAAATACTTGCTTTATAGATGTGATGAAGGTAATTTTGTTGTCTTCATTTTTTGTCAGATTGGCTTTAACCTATGACAATTCTAAGAATGAGAGAGCTCCAGGAGCCCAGTCATCAGCAGCTCTGCTTAGGTCTTGCAAACTCTGGACCATGTCTCTATTTGTTGACTCAACCCTTCTGTAATATGGTCTTCCTCTTTTTCTACTGCCTTCTACCTTTCTACAGCCTTCCACCTTTAACTTGAGAGTTAATGCTTGCTTTTTTTTTTTTTCTGAGACCCACTTCTTTGCCTTTTTGGCAGTCCATTGTGCACACAAAACTCCTCCAGTACCACAGGTAATATAATCACCAGTCATTACCTTAATAGGTGGGAAACCTTGAGGTCCACCAGCAGTGCCAGTGTCTCCTTAGAATTTCGAGAATTATTAGCTTAATGGGGGCCTGCAAGAGGTGGGTAATGGCAGGATCCTTTCACCTGCATATACCAGTACTAACTGTAGAAATTATTCCAGTAAAAAGCTAAAAAAGAGTGTTTTATTGGAAATTAAGAGACACGCACAAGAAATCAAGCAATCTCAAGAACCATACAAAGCTATTCAAGGAAAAGGCAAGAAAGGTTGGCTAGAGAGAGAGATGGGGTGGAAGGGGTGATATTTACTGGTCCTGAAGCAGAAAGTTGGAGTGGTGTGGCTCAAACAGAAGTTTGAGGGCAACATGAAGGAACAGGAGTTCGGGGATGCCCAACGTGTTAGCAAATTACCTGGGCTGGACCTGTGGTTTTTATACTCTATTTCCTACCCTGAAGGGGTGTGTTAGTTGCCTTCTGGCAGAGCAAACAAGGGGATCCAGAATGAGCTGATTGTCTTAACTTTTGGTGACAAAGCATTGGTGGGAGTCATGACAGTCTCCTAGTGGTTTGGTTGCGTAAAGTGAATAGTGAAGGTCTCTGTAGGATATGCACACAACAGAGGTGCCTGACTGCTTCACCTGGGCAGTTTAATCTTCTGTTGTATTTGGAGGTTGGGTGGTTGAGAGGACTATTCCAAACCTATTAATATCAGAGGTTTCTGTCTAATCCTCTTGAATTTATGACATGGCCATGTTGAGGTCAACCTGACCTAGCACATGTTTATAGCTAGTGTCCTTCTACCACATGTTTTACAATCATAAGTATCTAATTTTATCAGAAAATATTTCTTACCAATTTTGCTATCCAGCAGAATAGGGGGTGTAAGGTGTGGTAGCAAAGTAACAGAACAGAAATGTTTTCCTAGAAAAAAAATTTTTTAGCATGCAATGCAGCCCTAAACTATAAAACACTAGAACCAAGAGCATCAGAGCTTGTATAATACTGCATAAAACTCACTGGAGTTCTTATCAGTACATTAACATTTCAAAGGTGATGCCATACTGAGATACATAAGGAATTGATATGGACTGTAAAGCACTATCACATAGTGTGAGGAAACAATGGTAAGAATAATTTTGTATGTACTGCAATATACAGTAATTAGGAGGAAGTCCACTAGTGTTCATTGGAGTTTACTCTGTAAAACATGTGCTTAAAACTGCAGCCTTAGTGAAATATTGTCTTTGGATCACATCTGCAAAGCTGTGCACATTTGCTATCTATGTCTAATGAAAGAGTGGGGAACATTTGACCATCCATATGTTTTAGGCTTTGATTCCTAGAACTCTCAACCATCACTTCCAATAGTAAGGCATTATGGGAGCTGTAGTCCAAAATGTCCAGAAGGATGTTTTCTACTACTGTTCTGACAGATGCCTATCTATAAATGTTTTCTATATCTTTACATGCTCAGTGAACTCATATAAAGATATCTCAGGATGTTTACACTCTGTGTAGAACTTTACAATTATTAAAGTATTTACTGAGAGATACACAGCCATCTCTGCTGACAAAAGAAATTCCACACATTGCTGGCAGAACTCTTCCAGATGTTCAAGCAAATTAAGATTTGCTTTCCAGGTGTGTCAAGCTGAACGTGTTACCAATACTGAATAAGTGTTAAATTTATTTTGATGGAACACAATGTTCTTCATACAAAGCTTTCTCTATTTTTAAAATAAAATATCATCTAGAAGAAATTTTCACAAACGTCAGATACAGTAGATTTCTGCAGGGAGCACAGATTTAAAAGGCAGAGCATAATCTACCCCTGTAATGAGCTAAATATATGAAACTAAAGAGGCAGAAAGAACAACCTAGTTTAATAATAAGCTGACATAGCTACATATCTGAAAAGAGATATATTTCAAATACTACTAATCACTGTGGAAATTTTTACAAAAATACTAAAAATAAAACTAGGTTTATTTAGAGTGGACACAAAGTCTTTAATAAATGAACAGCAGTGGTTTAATCTTGCTGTGACCTGAGCCTGCTTAGTAATCTATTAATATTCTTTATCATCACATGGTTAAGAACATCAATACTAAATAAAAGGAGAAAGGAGGAACAGATAGAACCCTAGATCCATCACAGCAGGAACGTGAAGGACTGTAAGATGCACTGAACTTATTAAACTAATGATGCCACGGCACAGAACAATCAGCACCAACACTACTAACGATGTGATAAAAGCACCACCCCACTGGCCACTTTCTTCAATAATGCACATTATCACCAGAACACAGTCAATGTTTGCTGTGCACAGCACAAGGCCCATACTGGATGGCATGCCTATGCCTTAACAAAGGCCGGTTCTACCATTAAGTGGAGGGAGTTGGCAAACTTAGGCAACAATATTAACTGATATAAGGTGGATAGTGCTGCACCTTCCACCAGATGACCAGATCAGTATCTTCTAAACTAGCTTTCTGCCCTCAGGTACAGTAGAGGAGGATGCTGTCTTATCCCCTACATTGACATAATATGCATCTGGTTTTTCTGCACGAAGTCAGGTGTTAGCAACTATACACCCCCATCCTTTGATATGGTCTAATTGACAAATATTAATTGGCATGAAATTAAGTTATATGCACTTACGACTGATAGGATATGCAGAGATGGGATGCTGACTAGGAAGATATGCAAAAGTAGGTCAGAGGTGACCTCAGCATGACCAGGTCATAAATTCGCTGTGAATTATCCAGGAAACCCTGACTCAATGGCTCTAAACTAATCTCAACTGCCCAACCTAAGAAAACAACAGTCAATCCCAGATGCAGCAGGCAAATACCCCTGCTGTGCACATTTCCTACCAAAACCTTCCCCTGTCACATTACCTAACCAAGACATTGGTCCATTCCAGACCCCTTTTGCTTACTCTGCCAGAAAGCAATTAACTCACATCCCCTCAGGGAAGGAAATAGAATATAAACACACACACCCCAGTTTTCAGCAGCTAGTTTGCAGCACTTTGCTTGCTGTTAGCCATGCTGTCACTCTGATTTCCAGTTGTGTACTGCCTTTAGACACAAGTCTAAGCCACAGCGCTGCATCTTTGCTGATCTTCTGGAATGATAAATATTTTCCACTCCCTGAAACTTTGCTAGCAATCTTTCTTCCCTTTTCTTTCAGTTAGCCTCGTTTGAGTTGTGACTGTTTGAATCCTGTGTGTATGTGTGACTGAATTTCCCTCAATAAAACACATTTTAGCTTATTTTGGAATCTCTGATTGATTTTTTCCTGCTAGGACCCTGTAAACATCTCATTAGGTTGCCCCCCTTTCGCAGGCCTCCTGAGTCACCAATGTCTTAGGGCAACATAGATCGTGTAAGACTGTTGCCATCTTGTCTTTCACCTTGAGAAACAAACATTTTGGGCCTGCCTTTGGTCTGAATACACATCAAATCTAAAACTAACCTGACCTTTCACATTGCTAAAGACCAGCTTCATGTACTAAATATATAAACCACAAAATAATTGACTACCAATGGAATGAATCCTTGCCCAGTGGGGTGACAGATAGCCTGAGGACTTCTCCAAGAAGCAACAACCACAGCTGTACACACACAACCAGAAAGAAAAAGTAAGACACTGTGGATGGTCATGTCTTCCACAGTAACAGTTAACTATGCTATTTATTATTAAGCTTCCTACTGCTCTCCTGGGATGACATGTGTATTTCTGATGACCAGTGCTGGAAATCTGGCCTGCAAACACTAAAAAGGCTATCCACTGAGCACCAAGGCCAGATGAGATTTCTTCCACCTGCCATCAACAACAAATACAGCTGTCCCTCCACATTTGCTAGGGTTAGGGGCACAGGTCCCTTGCAAAAGTGGAAAAATTGCAAATATAAAAGTGTGTGTGTGTGAGAACAGAGCTGAAGCATGGTGAGGAGAACAGGAACCCAGGGTCCAAACCAACTAACTCAGGGAAAGGACAGAGAAGGGGGAGTCAGCATGGGGGGCCCGGCACTTCTTATCTCTTGCTCAACTTCTTCCTTGAGTATGTGGCTCTGGGAAAAGGTTTGCGGTGCTGAGAAATCAGGCTGTGAGTGGTCCTTAGCTGGCCAGGTAGAAGCTGGTGGAGAACAAGAGGCAGTTTTTTAAAGGACTGTGCCGCCTGATCAGAGTCACTCAAAGGTTCCCCTGGAAAAAAGTGCTTGAGATGGCAGGGGACATGTGTTGGAGAAACTCCAAATAACCAAATCTGTGAAAGTCAAACCTGCACATGTGGAAGACCAACTGCATTACTTGGCTTGAATCTACTAGTTATACTTAAGTAGAAAAGCAACACAAGAGGGTCTTTAATTAAAACAACAGAGTCTATTATCATCTGATGGGCTCCAGACCACCACCAGTAGTCTAACACAGTGCTTCTTTGGCTGTGAATGATTCCATGATCTGACATGAGGAATTGCCAGAGTTTTCTTCCCTAATGTCTCAAACACTAGAACCATATTTTTTTCCCCATGGACTACCACTGTTTCGGTCTTTCCTGGAAACTCACCATAAACCGGTAGCCAATAGCCTGCTGACTGCGCCCGTTTATGGGCCACCACTTTATGTAGTCCTTTTAGAGTAAAAATCCTTTAGGGCAATTGGGCTTTTGCAACAGCAACTGTGTCTCTGTGGCATCGCAGTACCTTTAGCAGGCTGCTCCAAGCAAATTGTGAGCGAGTTTGTTTGTTTATTTAGAAGTCCTTAATTCTGCCTTTGCTTCTGAGGGTGGCCTTTGACCAAGCCTTCCCACCAACCCCTCCCCATCACCCCCTGGTCTTCTGTACAGTATCAGGTTAATCTCAAGCCATTTCCGCACTGGACTGTTCTAGCGCGATGATTCCACTTGCAACATCCTATGGAATCCTGGGGTTTGCAGTTTCGGGAGGGGCCTGCCGGCCCCTCCCGAAACTGCAAACCCCAGGATTCCATAGGATGTTGCAAGTGGAATCATGCGCTAGAACAGTCCAGTGCGGAAATGGCCTCAGCCAAATGTTGTCCACGGCAGCGCTAGCACTACCACGCTTTTCCCACCTTGCATACACGGAGGATTCCCTCCAGGGCCAAATCCGAGCCAAGACAAAGAGAAGGCCAGGTAAACCTCTACCGATCCTACTTCCCACCTTGCCAAAGCTAAGAGCAGCGAGTCCTTTTATTTGCATAGCTTTGGCGAGGTTTACTCTGACAAATCCACCTCCGTAAGAAGACGTGTCAAAAGGTGTGGGGCTGGGGAGGGAGGGAAGGACGGCGGGGGGGGGGAAGAAACCAGCCTGGAGGATTTGAACCCAGCCTTGGGGCTGTAAATCAGCCACGTGGAGCCTTTGGCGACTTCCTGCTTCGTTTCAGCAAACGGAGCTGAGAGATTAGCGAGCAGAGGAGGGAGAGGAGACACCTCCGCCCGAGAAGAGGGGAAAGCGAGCCGAGCAGGCGCGGGGTGGGGGGGGGGCGAATTCTTTGGGAAGGGGGAAAAAAAAAGTTTGCGGTTTTTTCAGCGAGAGAAGCGAGGGAGCCGAAAGGAGGGACGGCGGCGGCTAGGAGAGACTGAGCAAGGCTCGGGGGGAGGAGGAGGAGGCGGCGGCGGAGAAGCAGAAGTGGAGCTGCAGGGGAGGGGAGGGAGAGCAAGAGCGGGGCTCAGCGCCAGGCGGCTGCCTGAGAGAGAGAGGTTGGGCGGCGGCGGCGGCGGCAGAGCGAAAGCGGCGGCGAAAGGAGGAGGGGAGGAAGCGCGAGGGAACCACGCAGGGCTCGGCTCGGCGCAAGTGAGGAGCCGCCGCCGCCGCCGCCGGAAGGGGGGGGCAGGAGCGGGAGGCCGGCGGCTCCGTTGGCCGGCGGCTGAGGCAGGGAGGCGGCCGGGGCCGGGGCGGCGAGGATGCGCGTGAAGCTGGGCTTCCTCCTGCGCGCGGTGCTGCTCCTGGGCTCCTTCCTGGGGCTGCTGCTGCTCTGGTCGTCGCTCTCGCCCCGCGCGGAGGAGCCCAGCCCGGGGGACAGGATGCGGGTGAGTCGCGGCGGCGGGGCTCGGGAAGGGGAGAGGGAGGCGTGTGTGGGGTTGGGTTCGCCTCGCGCGCGCGCGCGGGGAAGGGGAGGGGTGTCGCGGCACCGACCACTCGGCGGCGGCCCTTTCTCTCCCTCCCTCCCTCCCTTTCTCCTCAGCCTGGGTCGGGCCAGGAGGGGGCGGCTGTCGGCCGTTCCTCCCGCTCCTGTCACTGCCCAGGCTGCGGCCTGTGGCGTTGGGAAGGCCCGAGAGGGGGACGCTGGCGGCTTCCGACGGGCTCCGTCGCAAGCCGGGGGCGCCCCCTCGCCGCCCGCCAAGCGGGGAAGGCGCTGGCCGGCGGCGCTCCCTGAGGCGACCGGCGGCGCTCCCTGAGGCGACCCCGGTTCCCTCAGGTGCGCTGCCCGCCGCCAGGCGACCTCCCTGACCCGTTTGTGGGCGAGGCGTTGCCATCGTTGGGCCCCTTCTGTGGGGGTTGGTGACGGGGAGCGTCCGGAGAGCCCTTTATATAATTTCAAGCCTTCTTTCTGTTTGCCCCCGTAATGGAGTTGGAGGGGAGGGACATTTTATGTCGGAGTGGGGAGTCTTTTCTCTTCTTAGAAAGGGTTGAGGTTTAGTTTTAGCACATGGGCGTGATCCGCAGAGGCGGAGATCTCCGGGAGTATTGATACGAAATATTTGGCTAGCCCAGGGCCATTTCCGCACGAGCCTGTTATAGCGCGATGGTTCCACTTTCAACGTCCTCTGGAATCCTGGGGTTTGCAGTTTCGGGAGGGGCCCTACGGCCCCTCCCGAAACTGCAAACCCCAGGATTCCAGAGGACGTTGAAAGTGGAACCATCGCGCTATAACAGGCTCGTGCGGAAATAGCCCAGGTCTGTATTCCTCACAGCTAACACACATTAGAAGCTTCGCTTCAGCGTCAAGTGTGTGTGGTGGGAAACATTTCACTTTAACGACTGTGATGTGAGGTTTCATTTAAATTAACACCGAGCAGACAAAAAGACAAATTACCTGGGGGCTCTGTACTGGTACCTTGTTTAAACCAGGGCACCTCGCCCTTTGCAGCCCAGCAGGTGTGCCTGGCATTGTACACTTTCAGTCCTGTGTTGCACATTTATTCAGAAATGAATCTGACAGCATTCAGTGGGACCTATTTCCCCAAACAGAAGACAAAAAGTGTACATAAGGCTGCAGGTCAAGGACTTGTTTTAAAGGAGATTTTTGGGAGTATACAAAATTCCTGAGGTGAGTTCTTCCTGTTTGGTGTCAAGTTTAAATGGAACTTTGTTAAAACAGGCTGATAACGATAAGTGAACTAGACTGTAATCCTGCTGCTGGTTCTTTTCAACTAGTCTTGTGCCTGTGTGTCCACACACATAAATTTAGGAAACAAGGGTTATTCCCAAGCTGGGGAAAGGTTCAGTGGTATTTCTTTGTGTCAGGTTGATGTTAAACGCATAAGAATTTGGCCATCAAACTAAGTAGCTAATAACATAAAGTCGGGAAATGTCATAGATTTCTTTATGCTGTATGTCGATGATACAGCTGGAAAAAATGAGGGTTGTTCACTGCTGAACAAAGTAGAATCAGAGGTGCAGGTACACACTTGCTGCATTCCTTTAATTGTTCTTGGATATTTGCTCATCAGCTAGATTTAGCCTCCTTCACATTAGTTTGTAAGCAGCAATGTGTGTTTTTATTTTAAAACTTAATAGCAAAGGTCTGATTCAAGCACATGCAGTCAATATAATTACCACAACATTTAACTGCTAATGGTATACACTCTTAATGTCTCCTATTGGCCTTAAGGTTGTTTTTCGTACAGATCCAGTACCTCTAGAATTATCTCTCTCTGGAAATGTATGTAATGGCCTATGTGTACTGCAAACAGCATCAGTTTCTTTTGTCTGGACTTTCTCCAATTGACCTCTTGCTAATGAAATAAATTCTGAAGAAATTGAATGGGATTTGGAGAGTGCTTTAAATTTTAGTTTTAAACTAGTCTAATTTCTCAAGAAATGCATGAGATGTTCATTGCTGAGCATCACATTAAATGCTGTTATAAGCCAAAATACTAAAGAAAATTTAATAATTTACCCAAACTTAAGAAATAAACACATTACTTGTGAGAATGTAAGCACTTCTTCCAGATTAACTACAGCTCTCTTTGCCCTATGAGCTAGAATTCTTTGACTTTCTTTTGTGAAGCGTTTCATTTTTGGTAAACAGTTCTTTTTGAAATACCAGGAGTATCAACTTCCTTTCTACCAACTGAGCTGCTTGGGACAATCAAGAGGGTTAACATTTGAAGTACAAATATTATCATGAGATAACTTTGCACAAATATTAGTTTGATAATGATGAGATTTGAAAATAAAATGTGTCTTAGAATCATTTTATTTGTCCGTTGGTTTATTACCATTGTAAACGGATTATGGATGCATTTTAAGCCTTTTGACTACTGTTATGGGGTCTGTGAACTTATCTTTTTAAACACCCGAGAGACCCAAATCTTGCCATTCTGAAAGGCCTGTATTTTTCTAAGGCGTATTGATGTGAACCATGATTATAGTCTTAAAAATGCTTAATTTTCTTTAAATTCTGTGCTGTTCTTGCTTGTAGATGAGTTAAAGAAAGGAGCACTAAATAGAGATTCTTTGGTATTGGCTTTTACATCCTTACTTGTTCATGTGAATGTTGCTAGATGTGAGCTGTTTCAGCCAGGCATGGGACAAATCCAGCATTTTCTGGATCCAAATCCCTGGAAGGTTCTGGGAATCCACGAATCTCGAATCTTTTGAATCCTTTTTTTAAAAAGAGTTTAAAAAGCAAGGGAAAGAAGGATAATCTTGGGCAAGACACACTCTCTCAGCCTTAGCAAAAGCCTAGGCAAAGGCAGAGCTCATTTTTCTGCCTGTATAAACAGGGTCATATACTAGAGTACAGAGAAAATCCAGGTCAAAACTGGCTTTTCTTTGCATAGCTCCTTCTGGCATCCTGGGGCTCGTAGTTTGATGATGCACCAGTACACTTTGGCAGAGAAGGCCGTGACACCTTGTAAAACTCCAAACCCCAGAATTGTGTATGAAAGAGGTTTGCAAGGGAGCTATGCAAAGGCATTAATGTTTCAGCTGTCCTTGAAATCTCAAGCCTGTAGTTTCCGGTCAAGTACTGAACTTAAATATTAAGTGTTCAATATAAATATCTTAGAATACAAGCCCAGATGTAATTTCTGAAATTGTTAGCAAAGGCCATTATTACTCCAGGGGAAAAACTCACCTACTTACTATCTTCCCTTGTATGTCTGGTCTCCCGGGTTTTCAGGCATTCCCATCTCCAACCATCTATTTGGTTGGCGGATTCAAAAGATTTGGTTTGCCTATTTTGGCACAGGGATTTGGATTTGGGAATCTTGAATCCTTAACCAGGATGTGAGGATTTGGTTGGTCCATCCCTAGTTTCAGCCCTTCCTGTGTCCACTAGAAGAAACCACTATAGAAAGTGGTGTGAGGAATCTGTGAAGACATGTTCACTTGATGTTGAGGAGAAAGAACTGTACTTCTGCATATATACAATACAGATAAAAGGAAAGTGAGAAAGCCCATTTTTGATCCATGTAGTCTGACACTATATACTCTACCAAGCAATTGGTTCTCCTTTAGATTTTCTGACAATACTCATTCCCATCAGTTGGTACCCAGTCCTTACTGGAGATGGCAGAGACTGAACACAAGATCATCTGCACACAAACCATATGCTCCTCCATGAGTTATGCCTTCTCTTTTATTATTGAAGAAGTATTGAGTGTTGTTGGAATTTCTTTTGTGGTAAGGAGAAAGTGCTGAAAAATTTGGAGAACAAGGTTAAAATGATGTGACCTCAGGTTTGTACTTTATCCACTTTGTGTAAGCATTGTAGCAGAATAGATGAATCACGATTAAAATTCCAATGAATCAATGAATCCAATGATATCCTGAAAATACAATATGCAAATGTTTTGGTAAAACTTTTATTTCTCTAGAGAAAATGTTAATTATTCTTGTCGATTTGGGCTGCAGTCCCATATGATAGCAATTAGCTAAGCACTAGATTGGTCAGTTTTGAGTTGTAGACTGTATGTGTAAATCATTCAGTACTACAAGACTGTTTTCTTAAAATAATTCTTTAACAGTGAACTGTCTGCTTTTGAGGCAGTATGCCATGAAATTAGTTTACAAAAACCATTCAGTGAAAAAATAACATCTTGCCAGTGTGCTCTACATATGGGCAGAGAATTGATCACAAGAGGTAAAAAGTGCAATTCCAGCTGTGTATGGTAAAAACATTCTCTCTTCTGATACGATATGAGAAATGGCAAGCAAGAGTAAGCCTCAAACAGGGCCATATGTTATAGCTTTTTGACACCTGTATGGCTTGTGAAATCCAGGATAGCTGAATATCTTGATGGCAGAATTTCCTCTTAAATTTGTATTGCTAGCAACTTGTAAAAATAGTGTTCTGAAAGACCAGGCCAAGGAAACAAATTAGCAGGTTCAACAGCTCTGTGAACTTTTATAGAGAATCACTGTAGTTTAGGATCTATATTAAACCAAGCTAATTTTATTTTCTAAATGTAAGGTGAACTATTTCACCTCTGTGACCGGCTGTTATAGGACATGCTTTCAGAGGAGTCAAGGCTTTTTGCAGAGTTGTTGGGAGGACAAGGAAGCGAATAAACATTAAGTACTTTGTGCATTAAGAAATATGCTGTTAGCAAGGATTATGGGAGGGCTGCTGCAGAGGAGAGGGAGCTGGCAGAAGGAAACTCCAGCATGTTTTGTGCATGAATTCATGCTTTAGCCCCTAGAGTTGTCTATATACACATGGTAAAGTAATTTGTTGATGTAAACTTATAACTTTTCCACTTAACATAGTTGACATCTTTCGTTAAACTGTGGCTTATTAGAAATGCTAGGATTGCCAGCCATATATGGAAAAGAAAAATTCTGGTCTGCGCCAACCTTCCCCAACATTGTGCCCCCCATGTGTGTTGTACTACAGCAGCCATCTTCCTTAAGTCACACAGCCAGGGGCCATGCCGGCCGAGGACAATGAGACCTGTAACCTGTTATATTTGGAAAACATTAGAGAGGGGTTGGTCTAAGTGGAGTTCAGCGGATTAAAATCTTCAGAGTAGAAAATGTTTTCTGAAGGGTGGTTAGACTGATGAGGTGGGCTTGTGATGACTGCCATCACTTCCTGCAGCAAAGACATTTAGCTAAATGAGTGTTATATATTTTTTTTGTTTTACTGCTGTGTTTTTGAATTGTATTATATTTTCAATGGTTTCGTTCATTTTATGTAATTGTATTGTTTTACTGTTCTGTTTGAGGGAGGGATATAAGTAGACTACAGAAATTGTGCGCAGGGCAAGACTAAACTAGGTGTTCCTTTTTAAAAAAAATATTTAACAAAGTTACCATTATTAAATTCAACACAAAAAATTAAAAAATGTAACTATAATATTATAAAAAACATAATTATAAAAATTATAAAAAATAATGACCAATCACAAATTACTAATATTCTATCATCATATCTATTAATAGTCTTATTCCTTGCCTTAATCTAATATTTCATAACACAGTATGACAGAAAATCATACTTCTCTATTTTTCTTCTATGCTTATACTCACTGAACTAGGTGTTGCAATAGGAAATTCCCTGACTCCTTTGCCTTCTTAAAAAGTAACTGGGAATGTTTATGTGATTTTCTCTGGTGATTGTGTGCTGATTTCTTGGCTGACCCCCATTGGCTTTTAAGGAATTGATATGGGGCAAAAGGTCAACACTCCCCTCTTACACTGCTGGTTTTTGAAAAGTAAAAGAATGTGGAGACTTCTAAGCACAGAATGCCCACTTAGCATATAGTTTGACCTTCACATGCTAGACTGTGGCCAGCAACAATTGCTTCTTGGGGATCAGTGTGATCAGTGTGTTTCCTGGGGAACATATACCATGAAATTAGTTTACACGTTGATTCTGTTTTTCTTTTAAGCTGTTGATTTGCCACAGATGACTATCATAGATAAGTGTGAGCAGACAAACTAGTAAGGATCTTTGTGGAATTAGTTACAAGGTTGGAATAAGGTACATTGCAGGTATGAGAAACTGTATGTTAACATTCATATATACATTCAATTTATTGTAGAGATGAAAAATAGGATTGTTGTATTTTCATGAGCATTTTCGTCTCTGTAATTACCTGCAGTATTCATTACATTCTCTGTAAAAGTAATCTGTCAGCTAAAAAGAACAGTGAGGAATGGTAAACTTTGGGGATAACGCTGATGGTGAATCAATGAAAATGGTTGCAAAGTAGGTCTTTTTAACTTCAAAATGAAGACTGGAATGTCTGGCAAAAGCAGGAGAATTACAGCTGTGTTGTTTCCTTGAATGCACACTTCTAGCTTCATTCAGGCAGCAAAAACTATCTTCAGGTCATTTGTAAGAAGTTTCATATGGCAACTGTGCTCAACTGGGAAGATATTTGAAACCACTATAAGGACAGGTTTTATATGGGGAACAATTTCCATGGTGTTCTACCCTGCAAGATGACCTCATCATCTTAATAATTATTTAGTCAAAATTTTGAAAAATGTATTTCCTTCTTAGAAAAGACTTGGAAAAAACTATTGACACTGAATTTACAAATTATTTGCTTGATATATTTCACAATAATGGTTATAGTTGGCAAATACTTATACTGGAGGTCTGTTGGGGTTGGTGAATTGCACATTGGCACTTCTCCCATAGTAGTTAAAGAAGTCCAATTGTCCCTTTCACACTTATCTCTCCTTCTCCTCAAGTCCCCTCCAGTGCAATCTGAAGAAGTCTGGAGAAAGGGAGGAGGGAAAGCAGAAGAGTACAAAGAAGAGTGTTAATATCACAGAATAAATATGTCTGAACTGGTTTTTAGACTGATAGAAGAGAAATGATTGTCCATCTTTGAACAATGAATGAGGGGAAAGCACATGCATACAACTGCTCCCTCCTATTCACTTGTTTCAAATTTTCATCTTCTGTGAAGATTGCTGACTGACTTGGAATCTGTCACTGTCTTTCAGTGTAAATCCTACCTTGCAGAGTTGATGATATTAGCAAGACAGCTGGTAATCCTGTCACCATGAAGTTCTGTGGAAGAAGGGAAGGATATAAATGACAATAATAACTGAGAGAAAACCACAATTTTGTCTGTATTTTCTTCTTTCTTTAATGTTGCGACAGTTTGACAGGTTTCCAGTACAGAATTATTGTAAGTGACCAAGAATCTTAGTTCTCTGCATAGCAAATTTTGGACATGGGGTGTTCAAGCTTTTTTTCCTGTGTAGTCCAAACTGTTGTTGATAAACAGATCTCTAAAGTAATTCACTTCAGCATAAGAAGTGAAGCTGTTAGCATCTTCTTTTGTTTCTGATAAAGTGATTTTTATTCTCATTTAATAGTCTTGGATTCTGTTTAATGTCTTTTGTTTCTGTTAGCATTATATTGCTGCTAATACTAAGTGACAGTGCCACAGGTGGGATGTGGATTTTTTATCATCTCTCTTAAAAAGCTTCAAAATTGCATGTTTCTTAAAAAGTGGGAAATATTCAAGTCATGGTTCTAGGTGAACTCTCAGAAATGTGATGTCAGGTGAGAATTGAAAACTGATGTTCTTAGAAGTCACTCTCCAAAGAACTCAGTGGGACTTAACTTCTGCATACATATGAACAAGATCAAGCTGCATTTTCCCTACCCTCAGATTTCTATAGGACTAATTCTTGGAATGTTGTGGTGGTGGTGGTGGTGGTGTTCTTTCAAGTTGTTTCCAACTTATGGCAACCCTAAGGTGAACCTGTCATGGGGTTTTCTGGGGCTGAGAGTGTGTGATGCATCCAGGATCACCCAGTAGGTTTCCATGGCTGAGCAGGAAATCAAACCCTGGTCGTCAGGGTTGTACTCCCGTGTTCAAACCACCACATCCTGCTAGCTTTCTTTATTTACAGCTGGGTATTTCCAACTATATTAAACATTAACAGTCTAATTTTGGATGGCATCATCTTCATGAGTTGAATTTTAGATGTTTTAGCAGCTTCTACATATGACATAATGAAAGAAGTCCTACTTAATTTCACAACTCTTTGGGTAGTTTAATTTGGAATCCAGTTTGTACTGTTATTGATTGTTCAGTGACTGTAAAACCTTTCATTGTGATCTTAGATGCAATTATTGCATTGCATTCTTTTACATTGTTGTAAAAAAAAATACCAGGCAGCCTGTGATTTTACCTAATATACTGGGAACGTATTTACTATCATGTTCTCAGTATATTTCTTATGTAAAGAAGACTGTTTGCTGCTCCACAGTTACAGTACAGTCCTCCTTCAACATTCATGGGCTTGGCCTTCGCAAACTTGATTGTTTGTGAGATGTCCACCAGCCTCCCCCATTCCCCTGCCTTTTGCTTGAGCACACATGTCTTCTTTCCACAGACCTGAGCAAAAGGCAAGCAAATGACAGGGGGCAGCCCCACATGCGTGCCTTCTCCAGTTGTGTTGCGCCCCCCCATTCACTTGCCTGTCGCCCAGGCGCTTGGAAAGCATCATGCCCAGGTGAAACACAGGTGAATGAGGGGAAAGTACGTGCATACAACTGCTCCCTCCTATTCACTTGTCTGTCACCTGGACGCCTGGAAGGTGAAACACAAGTGAATGGAGGGGAGAAGACAAACATGGCTGCCCCTCCCATTCACTTGCCTATTGCCCAGGTGTCTGGAAGGCACTGCCCAAGTGAAACGCAAGTGATTGAGGGGAGCCTAGGAAGAGAATGGGAAGGAGAGCACTTACTTGGGAGGGGGAGTTATTCACTCCCCCCCTACTTTCACCAGAGTTCTTCACCCTGAACTCTTGCAAAAATCAAGGGGCCGCTGTCCTTTTATTGACTGTCACTTTCTTTAATAATGATCTTGGCTGGTGAGTACCAGCAGAACTGTAGCCAAACAAGGCCACTGAGAAGTACAAATGCTGGCATGCTTGAGGAGACCCCAGGGTTTATAGAAGTAAACTAAAAAGCTATAAAGTGTAAGGGGAGGGCAGTGTTCAGTGGCCTTAGAAAGCGGAGTCAAGTTTTGACAGTCAAGATGGAGAAAGGGAATGTAATGGTACACCAGAGTCATTACACTCTGTTTTTTATTTTATTTGGCAAAGCTCGTCATATGTTCTTTACAGTTACAAGTCATGTATCTTGAAATTAATTTACTAAGCCAATTTGAAGAAAAATATTTTGTCCCTTTATTATCATTGGACACAACGTGCATGTATGTACCTTGCACATTTATTGACAATAATTTGATACAAGCCTTTGTGCTATCTTGCATTTGTGCATGTGAAGGTTGTTCCAGCAGAGATCACACGGTAGTGACAAGATCAACACGTTGACTATTTCTTTTTTAAACTAGATAAAATATCCAGGTTTGGAGCAATCTGAAGAAGAAGGGTGGCTAAGAGTAGGGATAGAGTTAGCCCTGATTGCAAAACAAGAGTGCTGCTGGGAAAGGAAATCTTTGAACTCAATTGTCAGCACCATCATCAGTGCCAAAACAGAAACCCAGATGCATGTTGTGGAAAATACAGTCAGCAGTATGACTTCCCGGTATTGTGGAAGAGGCCACAACTGGCTGGTTGACACATTGAACCAGAACTCTGAATACTGCTACAGTTTTTTAAAATTATGATTGCACTATACTTGTTTTGGTGTCCAAAAAAGCAGTCTAATTACTATTTGGGGTGTCGACACCTTTTCATGGTTAAGTCAACTAAAGTATTATATGGCTGCCTCTTTGTTTTTAAATGAAGAACTTTCAATAATGCTGTCATAATACTTGACCCACAGATACATCATCCATTTGTAAATGTGCTCATTGATGTAATTGCTCTAATATACAGTGATAAAGCCAGGCTGAAAGGATAAAGGGAATGGACAAATATTGTGCATTATGATTATTCTGAGCAGTTAATAATGTACAATAAGGTAAGGTGTTCTTCAGTAATAGTACTTAGGATTACTAGGGCCCTTGCCACAACACTGTGAGATAGGATAGAATTACTATTATCATATTACAAATGATTCAAGCAGAGAGAGACTTATTTAAGACCATCTAATGTCCATAAATGAAATAACATTTGGCCTAGGTCGCACCTAATTTCCAGATACTTTGGTTTGAATAAGTGTTCATTTATTTTCTAAAAGTTGATGTCTGCACTGTCTACCCACACTGGCATCATTAATGTGGCAGAACAGGCTAAGCTGGTTCTGTCTTAGTGGGATCCTTGAAACCTTATTTTGAATCTGGTAAAAAGAAGGGCACAGATCTGTCATTTGGCATTAAGAAGTTATCACTTAATCCAGTGAGGCTGTGACTCACCAGTGCTCAGCAAGAGTACTCCAGCGCTTTACCCTTATGCCACCAAGACTGTGAGTGCTGAGCTATTTATTGAGTATGAGTATCACGCAGCATACATTCCCCTGAGATTAGTGCTCCATATAAATCAAATTATTGACATGATAGGTTTTCTTTAAAAAGTTTGTTAGGCTTAGTATGATCTGTATGCATGTGAAGTCTCACTACAGTACATTAATAAAATGAGTTAAAGGTAGCATTTTTTTTTCTAAAGGACATTGACAGCATCTGAACAAGAAGAATTCTTTTCACTTGATACTAAGAAAGGTTAGGGAATCTACAGGCACCTGGCTGTTCTTTTGAGGTTGCTGCCAAGTGTCCATTTATTTTATAGGATCTTTCACAGAATAATTTTAAAATGTCAGAGAGACTGATGAAATTCTTGCAAGAAAGCTTTTTCTTGCTTTGTGGTATTTGTTTATAAGGCCTGTTTCTCCTTCAACAAAGATGTCTGGTTGAACTTAAAAAATGAGCTTCGATATCTATAAAAATACTCTTTAAAGAACAGTTGAATGTCAGATAAGTCAGGTATTATTACTCAGTCTCACTGTAGTAGAAGTCATTATAAGAAACCAAAGTGCTATTTTTTTAATGCTGGTGTTAGGTTTTTTAATGCAGGGGTTGAACAGCCTACCTTTGTGCCTCCCTGTGTTTCAGCTGTGTCTGACTTTATAAGTACTGCAGTTGGCTGTTGTATATGACCTTGGGCCCTTAATACCAGACATAAGAGGATTCTGTTCTGTTCCAGAAATCCTGGCCTTTTGTGTAAATGAAAGATGCTTAATAATATTTTTGTGTAAGGTGAACACTGAATCACTGTAAAGATAGAGGAAAGGCATCAGATCCAGTCTGATCTTGGAAGCTAAGCAAGGCCAGCCCTGGTTAGTAGTTGGATGGGACTTCACCAACAAATGCTAGGTGCAGTAGACTGTATTTCAGAGGAAGGAGCTGGCAAAACTATCTCAGAGTATTCGTTGCCTAAGAAAATCCTGTGAAATTGATGGCATCACCACTTGAAGACGCATGCGCACACGCACACACACACAGACAAAACTGTGAGGATTGGAGGCTGTAGCTGTAAACACATTTACTAGGGAACCAACCATGTTGAACACAGACTTAATTCTGACCAGGATTTTGTAATTAAATTTCTTTAATATGCAATTAGAGTAGTGCCTATCTGCAGGGAATACCTTCAGAAGCTTCAAGAAGAGAGGAAGGATGCTTAAAAAAAAAGTCTTCCCCAAAGTGATGCTCTCCAGGTATAATGGACAACTGTAATCATTCCCAGCCAGCATATTGTAGGCTGCTTTTACAAGATAATCGAAATGTGACCACTGTGGGAAGTTGTTGGCTTTAAACTTGCTTTCTATCATATTCCTGAATCTTTGTCTGAAATGTAATTGTAACTCTTTGTGTAAATCATGAATATCCTTTTCATATGCAGTCTACATAGTGGTGATGTGTAACAAATTGTAGTTTGTGCGTACCTTCTTCATAGGTCCTTTGCAAATATGTGAGAGATGCTTCTCTCCTTTCTTCTCTAACATTCAATGCTGGTGTAACATAACATTCTCTCTGTGACATAGAAATTATTCTCCCTGCCTTCTCCCTCCCCCCACAGTGATATTGATTTGAAGTCTGTGAAAGTTGCACTCTAGCCTCAAACAGTGACTTTAGTTCAGGGCATGCAACATTATCCCCTCCAGATGTTTAGAACTACAGCTCCAAATGGCCTATTTAGCACAGCCATTTTTCAAAGAGAGTGAGATGTTTGGTTCAGAACATATGAAGGAAGCAGTTTCTTTACAACAAGATGGGGCAACTGTGGCTCTTCAGATATTGTCAGACAGTAGTCCCATCTTCACTGACCAGTGACTGTGTTACTTGGGTGTGCTGGGAGTGGCATCTGTAGGCCAGAGTTGGCCATTCCTGTTATATTGTCTATCTTGCTATGTGACCTTGTCTTATCAGAGATGACTTATGTGTGGATTAATAAAAAAATGTTCTTAGAGCGAGTGATGGATTACTTATTAAAATAATAGTACTCGCCATTCTAATGAGCAGTTGCGTCCCCAGTTTACACCCCCAACCACAGTCTTATTTCTTAGTCCAAATAGCTTTGCTCTGAATTGATGGATAATGTTGTCTGAGTGGCCCTTCCTCTGAGTATGTTGAGTCCTGGCAGAGGACAACATGAGATCAAGAGTCAGAGATATATACCGTACCTCTCTAGAGCATACTAAAAGCCAGAGTGGTACAGTGGTTTGAGCATTAAAGTACAACCCTGAAGACCAGGCTTCAGCCCCCCTCTCAGCCATGGAAATCCACTGGGTGACCTTGAATGTCACATACACACACAGCCCCAGAAAAACCCATGATAGGTTCATCTTACGGTTGCCATAAGTCAGAAATGCATATGACAATACCAAGAGCATAGTAAGCCAATCTGCATACACATTACTTCTCAAAAATCACTTCAGTTTAAATCTACATGTGATGCTGCATCAGAAAAATATCTCTCAAAGCCTACATGCTTCTGGTGTGCAAGGTGTTATCTCCTTGGAATAACAGGCACATGGCATATTCCCATTTATTATTTTCAAAGCATATATAGATGCACAGAGTGAAGAATACATATACACAGCAGCAAGTTGCTAAAAGCAGCTGTTTGTCTTGATAAGTCTGTCCTTTTGTATTGTAGCCTTTCCCAGCCTGAGTCTCCAAATGTGTGTCAGCAGTTGACTGGATCAAGCTGGATAAGACCATCTGTGAATAACCCCAATAGGAAAAAGCTGCTGCTTATGGAAAGCAGAAAGACTCCTTTTAATTGATTCTGCCCTTATGGAACAACAGAGGAGCTTTAACACTAGTAAAGAATATGCTTTAGGTCAGCACAATATACTCCTGTAATGGTGTCATATTGAAAAACAACTCTTCTTTTGCTGTAGAGCAAAGGTGAAGTATATCACAGTAATTCATACAGGGAGTAATTTAGGCATGTATTACCATATTATGGTGAAATAATAGTCATAAGAAGAAGGACTTATAATCTGAGTATTGTATTTTGAAGTTTCTGTACACATTAGAGGAGAGTGCAGACAAAAATGCGGTAGTGAAAGTAATCTGGGGAAATGCATCAATCTGACAAAACTGAGCAAAAAAAAAGTGCATGTCAGATTAGAATAAATCTTTCTGAAAAGATGCACTGATTTCCATATGAAATCTCTCTTGGAAACTTAAAAAAAAACAAATCTGAACTGACGCAGAAGTTGGAAAAAATGAATTTAAGACTGGATCACTGAGAAACTATTTGTGTATTCTGAAATGATACAGAATATATGTGAGAAGGAAGACTTTGTTAGCCTCATCTCCTTTCATCAACATTTCATTCTACCTTTGCATGGAGAGTGATGATCTGAAGAGGAAAACTGAAACACTTTTTTGTTCTTTAGCTTGTTTAAGAATGACAAAGTCTTAGCCACTTATTTCTGTTTTAGAATGTATTAGTCTGGGTTACAATAAAGTGAAGTATACTTTTCAGGAAAATATTATTTGTTCCTTCTGTAGATCTACAGGCCTTGACCATGACTACAAGTAGAGTTCTCAATGTATTCTAGTCTCCTGCTCTGGCTTTTCATGGGGTTATATAAAATGGAGTAATGAAATCTATATTCTGTTTTAGTTTCCACTACTGCTCTTAGTATGGCATTTAATAATTCTTTTGCCCCTGCTCCCACTAACCCATCAAGTATGGAGCTTTCAGAACATCTTTTCATTTAAGTGGAATATCAGTAGCACTTTTCTCCTGAAAACATGGATGATTCCTCCATAAATAAATATCTAAAATAATGTAAATGCTGTAACTGAAAGCTGAGACAAGACATTGTTTAAAGTAATTAATGATTACATTATCTCTCCTTAAGTAATTAATGATTACATTAGCTCTCATTGTTTAGTGTCAAAATGCTTCCAAACATTGGAGTGTCAACTTGATCTGTTCTGGGGAAGTTTGAGTTATGGTGATGCATGTCTTAGATACATCCCGTTTTGGTATCTTATAATATGTTCTACATAGGCCTGCCTTTGAAGAGTTCTCATATTTTGGTACCTCTTCAGACAGATTGTTAATTAGGACTGGTTATGAGAGCCAGTGTGGTGTAGTGATTTCAACATTGGACTACAACCTTGGCCATGAAACCCACTAGGTGTCCTTGGGCACATCACATTCAGCTCCAGAAAACCCTGTTTGCCTTAGGGTTGCCATAAGTTGGAAACAACTTGAGGGCACACAACAACAACAACAACAACAACGAATAACGAAATTCCCAAAACTAGTCTGATAGAAATGTGTGCGGAAAGAACATGCAGCCTGATCCTGTTCATATTTATGCAGAAATAAGTCCCACTGTATTCTTTGGAGACTGACTTCTAAGAACATCAGTTTTCAATTCTCATGTGACAATAACAGGGACCATATGACTCTTGTAATACAACAGCTCCACTGTTTTATTTCTGGGCAAAATTCAAAGTGCTGATTATGACCTATAAAATCCTGTATATGGTTAACATCTGACAGACCATATCTTCTCATATAAGCTTGCTCAGGCCCTAAAATCCTCAGAAGAGATCCTCTTTCAATCTGTCTTTCAATCTTTCACATGCATGGCTGGTAGTGACACCTTAATGGTTGCATCTAGGTTCTGAAACTCCCTTCCTAGGCAGGCTATAATGCCCCCTACGCTGTAATTCTGTCTGGATTTTTTTTTAAAATTCTGACAGGATTTTGAGAACTGAATGTTTTTAAAGAAAATGCTTTGGATAGGGATTTGTACTGTTTTTAATTGTTTCATTTTAAAATATCTATCTTATTATTCTTAATTGTATGTTTTCAATTATTTAAGTCATATTGATAGTTTAATTCTTTTTAATGTTGACCGTTTGTATGTTTTGTATGTTTGTATGTTTTGTATGTTTGTATGAGTATGTCCTTCAGTGGGATGAAAAATATTTAGTATTCTAGCAAGGAAAAGTACCATTGGTAGCACGTACAAGGTAAGAGTGCAGGTCAAATGTTAATGGATTTTACAATTTGCTTTATGTTTATTTTAGAATAGTTATTTTAGAATAGTTTGGATAAGGTCCCAGGACCTTGCTGAACCATCATTGCTAAAGTTGTGTGGTTCATAGTCTCAATCCGGTCAGTGTGTGGATAGGAAACTGCCTAAGAACTATGTTGGAATGAGTAACCTGTAGCTATTCAGATGTCTTAGCCTACAGCTTCCATCAGTCTCATCAATATGGCCATTGATAATGGACTGTGACAGCTATTGTCCTAAACTTCTGGACAACCAAAGCTACCCTGCCTATACTGTCTATGTTGCCCTGAAATGTAACATACATGACTTCATTTTAAATACTGTATTTGCTGGCATACAAGACTCACTTTTCCCCCCAAAAAATGCTGTTGGAAAATGGGGTTTGTCTGACACATCAATGTGTCTTATATGCTAGCAAATAGTATTTGCCAGTGTATAAAGGGGATACATCTTATACATGGGTGTGTCTTATATGCTGGCAAATACAGTAAGTATTAGTATTAGTGACCATAAAAATATAAGGAGAGCCAGCAGGTTGAAGAGGGTCTTATAGATCATATGACACAATTCTTTTGTCAGTGCAGGAAACTCAAAGCAGGAGTACAGGAAGCCCCTGCCATTTGATGCCCTATTATCTGATGATCCACTCTTTTCACACTTCCAAATTAAGGAGAAGTTCCATTAATTCAACAGGGATTCTGTTCTTTCATCAGTTGTTCTTGCCTACAGAGGCTCACTTGGAATCATTTATAAAATGAGCTGAGGCCAGGGGAGGGGAGGTGCTAAGCCAGCTGAGAGTTCGCAAGCAGCACATACATAGTTGGTAATAAATGGGCTTCCCTAAGGCCTTCAGGCTCCCCACAGCATAGCACATGGATTCTGCTTTTCAATCAGTTCTGTTTTTTGACAGTTCTCCAGTCCCGAACATGTCAGATAAGTGGAGAAAGTCCCAGTCCCAGCAAAGTTGCCACTTTCACGTAGTTTATTTTTAAAACGTCATTATTTGGATGTATATTCTCCTCTAAACACTGTAAATACATTCCTGGAATATAATTTGGGCAGTTGATGTGATTCATAAATAGCTGTTCTGTGTTGTTACCTTATGCTCTACTGTTCTTTATCATCCCTTTTTCAAGGTTATTTGTAGAAATCAGGCTTGTGCTTTGACCGGAACTCTAAACAATGCCTAGGATGTATGCATAGCTTTTATATTATATCACATTTTAGGTGCTGTGGTGGTGGTGCTAACTCATCTTTTTCTACGTTTAAAAAGCAACATTAGATTTGGCAGTTGCCTGTGATATTCAAAACGAGGGGCTTGCAATTTTACGCCTAAAGTGTCAGTATTCCACTGTGCTCTAAAATCCGCATGAATTAATTTGTTGAAGGATAAGTCTTTTGAACATGTACAACTTGGAAATTTGGCACAACTTGTTTCAGTCTTATGATGACAAATGGATTATTATGGGTGGCATTCCTTAAAGATGTGTTGTATTGGAACATCACACAAAACATAATACTGCTGACAGAAGAACTTAAGATGTGGATTCTAGCAACTTTTTTAGGAGTAGGACTGAAAAAAATTACAAGAAAGATAATGTCAGGGCTATATTTTGGACAAATGAAAAGACAAGATCGTAGGCTTTGTAGGGAAGGGAACAGGCAGGTAGGAGATTTTCCTTCCAGGCAAACAGGAAATAGCAGCAATGATACATTTGACATTGGACTCAACCAGATTTACTACGGCTTTGGAATCTACAAAATCAAATGAAGTAAGACTTCAGAAAGCAGTGATAGCTGGGTGCTATTTTGCTTAGTGGGGCAGAGTAGAGGCAACCCCAGATTATGCCCCCGCCCTCTTAGAGAATCACATAACACTAGAGTATGGGAGCACAGACCCCAAAAGAATTAAAATCTCTATCCTTCTGAAGAACCACATTGTCAGCACATGTGTATACGTGGGCACGTGTACACACACTTGGCAAATGTGTCTTCTAACAGTAGCAACGACAACACCCATTGAGCTTACAGATATAATTACCAGTGTGTATTGACTTAAGGAACTCTTTTTGCTTGAAGTTTTATTAAGTAGTGTGTTGAGCAGGAGAGGGCATTTGACAGTTATGTCCAGCATTTTTTCAATTATGACAATCACAGAATGTAGAGGAGATGTGAAAGGGGAAAAGAGAGATGTTAAAAAAAAAAAAAAGAGTGCCTGAGCAGAAAAGCAAAGGATGAGGTGAAGGAGTATGCTGTGATCTTTTTTTTTTTAATAATTATTATAATAAAGAAAAAGGAACAAATACGTAACAGAATAAAACAAAAACACCACGTGAATAACACAGATGTGAAAAAGAGAAAAATTACAACACAAATAGCTTACATTACTATTTCTCTCCAGATCCTTTATCATCACGTACTTATTCAACATATTATATATCATATTGATTATATATTTTTATTTCATGTGTCTAAATCTTATTCTTCTTGTATTCATTATTGCTATAGTAATTTTGTTCTTAAATCTATTATTTTCAACTATATTTAACCTATTGCTAATACTATATATGATCCTGTTATTAACCATAAACCCTAACCCTAAATGTGAACCCATTCCCAGAGCCAATTGTATTTCAAGCTTACTCTGCTTTCCAAAATTGTAATTCTTCTTGTGGAGGTGTGACACTTCCCTCTTTTGTTAAAGCCTTTCCCACAAATATTTTCCATATTGCTTCAAAGTCATTCCTTTTCATTATTCCTTCTTTAACCTTGATTTGACATGTTAACTTATGATTGATTGCAATTTTCCACACTTCTTTATACCAATCCTTCATTTGAAAATCTTCTTGAGTTTTCTATTTTCTCAATATAATTAGCCTTGCTGCAGTTAATAAATTTGTAATTAACTCCTTCATTGTCTGGGTACAATTAACCTTATAAAATATAAATAATAATGATATACTTGGACATATTTGTAAATTAATTCCTGTTATCCCTTTTCTCTCTTTAAACACATTTGCCAAAATTTCTGTACACCTTCACAATTCTACCACATATGAATATGTGCCAATCTCTTGACAACCCCTCCAGCATAATAACCTTGAATGATTCTTGTTTATGTGGTTTAACCTTACTGATGTTAGGTACCGTCTCTAAACCAATTTATAATAATTTTCTTTTATCCTCACAGATAAATGTTTTAAATGACGCTCATTCCAGATTTCCCCCCAGTCCTGAGTATCTTTTTTTTGTACTAATTTTTCCTCCCATATTTTTCGAAGATATTCATCTTCATCTTTTGACAATATTTTATATATTTCCCTTGTGGTACCCTTCAATATTTCATTTTTTTCCATATCATCTCTTTGCTTAATCATTTGTTCAAATCTAGTGTATTCTCTAAAATCTTTATTACTGCTTTTCCAATTCCTTGCCTGCTGCTCTAGCTGAATATAATTAAGCCATGACATCTTAGTACCCTGCAATCTCTCATTTATTCTATCTTTATCCATCATTATGTTCATTCAATCTTTTAACTTATATATTCCCTGCTTTTTTTAATTCCTTCTCTAATTCATCCCTCAAATTTATTGGAAATTTTTCCGTCATCATTACTGGAGGTAATGGTGAGACGACCAGCATTAGTTTTTCCTTGCTCTTCTTCCTAATTTCTAGTATATTCTTTAAAAGAGAGGTTTCTGTTTTTTATATTTCTCTCTTGACCGGATTCCAGAAAAAGATATTCTCTAGTCTCCTTTCAATTTCTATTGTTTCCATCTCTAACCATTCTAAATCCGCTTTTCCTGAGGCTCCGTCTATCATACATTTCAATTGATTTGCATTATAATACCATTTTAAGTTGGGAGGCCCAATCCACCTTCTTTTTGGAATCTTTACCAAAATTTCTTATTAACCCTCACTAGGATGCTGTGATCTTAAAGCACACTTGCCTTTTAAACAATTATGTCCAGCATTTGACAATTATGTCCATCTTTACGAACAGATAAACTCCCCCACTTCAACGGCCCTCTCCCAAAATTGCTCAATTTCCCATTTCTTCACTTAAAACTTATGCTGTCTTGCTATATTGAGTTCCTTCGTCACTTCTCAGATACTCCAGATCTGTTTGAACTCCAAAATCTGTTTGAATTAGTTGCAGAAGACTGTGTGAGCAACGACCCACTTGACTGATATGTCGTATCTTGTCAGATATTCAGTATTCTTTCTCTGAGTGTGGTTGTGTAGTTCAGTGAAATAGTAAAATATTTCTGTCTGCCTTTTAATTCCAGGTCCAGCATCTCTAAAGGGGTTTCAATGAAATCAACATAGCTAACTTCTCCAAATTATGTATGTGGGATGGGGATTTAATTTTTTTCACAGAAATTGTTATCTGAGAAGGGAAGGAATATCTTGAGTAGTTCAGGCTTTCTAGTATGAAAATGTTACTATAGTCTATTGTCCTAATTGCTGTTTCATGGTGCATGTGGAAATTTATCCTCCCCATTTTTCCAGTATGAATGGGTTTCCTTGTCAGCTTGCACTGTGTATCTTTGCACCCTCATTCTTGGAAGAAAAGGATGAGAAAGTTATATTGGTAACTTGGAGGGAGGCAGTGTTTTTGAATGCATCAATATGCTTAGACTCTGTTCTTGTTTACAAGAAAAAGGCGTATCTCACAGGAGGAGGAGAAGTAAGAAAGCATTTAACAGCCCTTCTGCCAGAAGAAACTTATTGCTAGGTATGATAAACGGAGAATATTATGGGATTTTTCCTCGCAGAGTTCCTCTCAGGCTTTCCTCTCCCCAAGATTGAGTAGTCAAGTGGGAAGTATGTTTTTAAGGTTCTTTAGGATTATCCCTTTAGCAGCAGTTTTACAGGAAACAGCAGCTGCAGCTCACAGAATGTAGAGGAGACATGAAAGGAGAAAAGAGAGGTGTTAAAAAAAAAGAAGTGTCTAAGCAGGAAAGCAAAGGATGAGATGAAGGAGGATGCTGTGATCTTAAGCACACTTGCCTTTTAAACAAGCCCCATTCCACATTGTCAGACTTATTTCTGACAATGTCTAAACTGAGGGGAAGCCTCACTCATCTATAAAAGCAGCCTGCAGCCTCCTCTGTCTTATTTCCTCCTGTTGTTGGTAGCCAAACAGGGCAGAGAAAGCTTTTTGTTGGAGCTGCCACATATTTTCTGGTGTCATTAGTGCCACAGGACTTTTGGTTCAGAAATCCACTTCCCCTCCGCCTCACCAAGCCCAGCTGAGCAGGACGGACAGACCCTTCCCCACAGAAAAAACAAAAACAGAACCCAGTGTTAAATGTGTAAGAAGAGGCCACATCCCCCATTGGTCCTACTTCTTCACATGGCTGAGCTGAGGAAATGTACTTTTTTTTCCTCCCACATGCCCCAGGTTGGTTGGCGCAGCAGCAGAAGCCTCCAGCCTGTTTGCTTGGGTGACAGCTTTAACAGATGTCTCAATAAGCATAAAAACGTGCATGTGCATTTTGCAGCCCTAGATCACCAGTGGCAAAACATGGGAAGAATTATAACCTGTTTAGTCCCAGTTCTTTCTCTGATGCAAAATAAGCCTAAGTGTTTTCCCCACCCTTCACAGTGACAGCTGGTGGCTTCTATCTCAGTGGGTGGTGTATGCACTCTGTTTTTTAGTCTGAATTTTAAGGATGCTATGAAACTTACTGAACCTTGTCCTCAGACTATGCCTTGGATAGCATCCTCAGCGCTCAGGCCAAAAAGCTGGTGCAAGATTCATTGCCCCACTGACTGAAGCCACTAGCTGCCACTGCTTTGAGAATGAGAATGGCAGGATTAGCTGGTGAGGATTCTGTGCTTAGACTATGGGAAGGCAATGCCCTCTTTGTACCTACAGAAAAACCACCTCTGGAAAAGAATAATGCTTTAGGCAGCAGTCTCAAATACATTTACAGTGGAGCAAGCTTCATTGAACACAGCAAGACTTTGAGTAAATATCCATAGGATTGTCTTGCTGGACATCCCTGAATGATCAATAGGTGTATTCTATTAGAGAATTCATTACTTGCAAGTGCTGTGAGAGTTTACAGTTGGTTTTCCAGCAAAAAGGTCTCCCAGGGTTTGTGTAAAAACACACACACAGCTTGTAAACAACAAGGGAAGTTTTCAGCATTTAACCACCACTTCTACCACAAGCAGACAGAAATGTGTGGATTTTATAAACAGAAACTGGAATTTAATGGGTGAACGTTATGTTTAAGATAAAGGGTGAAGAAATGAATGAATTTCTTACTTAAAAAAAAACCTTTTAGTGCTTTTGTCCATAAACCTTTATGAAAAGGAGATTATGCAATTCTGTAGATGAGCTGTGGTCAGCTTTTTAAAATTCCTGCCCCTAGTGCCTGCAGGATTCTTAAATAATTTGTCAAAGGAAAAAAAAAATAAAACCATTTCTGTATGTTGTATGTCTGATAAGCCTTTACAGTGAGGAGAAGAAACTTATGGAAGAACTTATGAACAGCAACAGCTGAAAATGTGTCATATCAAATTCTGTAGCTCCTCTCCTATTCTATGTTCATGATATAGGTAGTACATACTGCTTAAAGCATGTGCTATCTACCTCACCAGGCTCATCCAGTCCACACTGACCACTCTGTCACTTGCTCAATTTAATGGAATGATCAAATAGAGCAAAACTACACTTGAAGAGGCATACCTCATCAGTTCAGGAATCTAGAGGTAAAAATTTACAACTTGGCAACTGTTCAATATGCTGTGTTTTTATCTCAAAATTTATCTCAAAATGTTATAATACAGTTATTTAATATTTGCTACCACTTAATGATTTATTATTACTGCTATAAAAGTGTCCATGCCCTCCAGGTTTCATTGGATAGGCATAAACAGCTTGGCACTTGAGAGGAATATATATATTTGCATGACAATATCTTACAAACTGCCATTGGTTCTGGTGGTTCATGAATCCATGCATTGATGAGACTGTTTTCTTTGCCTCATTCATTCATAATCTTTTTTGGTACATTTTGTTTGGTCCTATAAATAGCATCTTCAGATTCATCCTTGGAAGTTGACTCAAAGACTCTAGATGGGTAGTAGTTTTTGGCATGGTAGAAACCGGACACCCTCAACACCCTCAAAGCGCTCCCAACAGATGGCCATCAAGCCTCTGCTTGATAGTACCCGGAAAGATCCTGGAGCAGATCATTAAGCAGTCAGTTTCTAATCATTTGGAAAGCAACACGGTAATCACGAGAAGTCAACATGGATTTCTCAAAAATAAGTCATGCCAGACTAATCTTATCGCTTTTTATGATAGAGTTACTAGCTTGATAGATGAAGGGAATACTGTGGATGTAGCATATCTCGATTTCAGTAAGGCCTTTGACAAAGTTCCCCATGACATTCTTGCAACGAAGCTGGTGAAATGTGAGCTGGACAGGGCTACTGTTAGTTGGATTTGTAATTGGTTGACCGACTGAACCCAAAGGGTGATCACGAATGGCTGCTTTTCATCCTGGAGAGAAGTGACTAGCGGGGTGCCACAGGGTTCAGTAATAGGCCCAGTGCTGTTCAATATTTTTATCAATGACTTGGAAGAAGGAATAGAGGGCATGCTCATCAAATTTGCAGATGACACCAAGTTGGGAGGGGTTGCTAATACGCCAGAGGACAGGATCAAAATTCAAAATGACCTGGATAGATTGGAGAGCTGGGCCAGGGCGAACAAAATGAAATTCAACAGAGAGAAATGTAAGGTCCTACACTTAGGCAGAAATAATGGAATACAGAAATATAGGATGGGGAACACGTGGCTGGATAGCAGTATGTGTGAAAGGGATCTAGGAGTCTTCATAGACCACAAGTTGAACATGAGTCAGCAGTGTGATGTGGCAGACAAGAAAGCCAATGCAATTCTTGGCTGCATCAATAGGAGTATGGTGTCTAGATCGAGGGAGGTACTGGTACCACTCTACTCTGATTTGGTTAGACCTCATCTTGAATACTGTGTCCAGTTCTGGGCACCCCAATTCAAGAAGGATATTGACAAGCTGGAGCAAGTGCAGAGGAGGGCGACCAAAATGGTGAGAGACCTGGAAGCCATGCCCTATGAGGATAGACTTAGAGAGCTGGGTATGTTTAGTCTGCAGAAGAGAAGGTTAAGAGGGGACATGATCGCCATGTTTAAATCTTTGAAGGGATGCCATGTAGAGGAAGGAGAGGGCTTGTTTTCTGCTGCTCCAGAGACCAGGACAAGGAGCAATGGATTCAAGCTGCAGGAAAGGAGATTCCACCTGAACCTCAGGAAGAACTTCCTGGCAGTCAGGGCTGTCCATCAGTGGAATATGCTGCCTCAGAGTGTAGTGGAGTCTCCTTCCTTGGAGGTTTTTAAGCAGAGGCTTGATGGCCATCTGTTGGGAGTGCTTTGAGGGGGTTCCTGCATGGAGGGGGTTGGACTGGATGGCCCCTGTGGTCTCTTCCAACTCTTCATTTCTATGATTCTAAGCTGGTTAAACTCTACCTTCTTGTTAGCACAAAAAGTGCCCAAGGTATAGATCCTTAACAGAAGTGGTGTGGGTAGCTGGAATAAGCATTGGATAGATAAACTGCTATGGGTTTTCAAACATATCTAGAGATTTCTCGTGGCCCTCCAGCTCATTGGTATCTCCTGGTAGTTCTCTTCCTTTCACAATAGTTTCATGGCAGTTAACTTATCCTGACCTGCAGCAGTATGTTGTTGTTTTCTAAAATAATCACTGTGTTTTTTATCACAGTGTTTGTTGAATGTGGGATGTGTACCAGCATCTAAGTGTCCGGTTCTTCTTGTGTGAACTTCAGTATGCAGTTTACTTTCCATTTCATCTCTTAGATGGCCATGAAAAAAGTATTTAATTTTTCTGTATCTTCATATTCCTTAGGCATCCTTTTTTTGTTGAACTGCTAAGTTGATAAGTTCAGACTTGTTTGATGGGTTGGAGAGATAGCTTTTTAACTGCTGGGTTTTATGGGCTGATTCAGTGACCTTCAGCACTGCAGAAGCATCTGTTCATGCTTGCATCTTGTAGCATTTTTAACAGAAGTTTCCAAGCAAACATTGTTCAACTATGAATATAATTGTGATATATTTTTTTAAAAAAGACTATAAGTTCTGCCAGCAGTTTAAATGTCTTCCAGTTACTCTCTGTCAGTGATACAGGTATAACGGCTTTGCTTGTCTTCCAAAGTTTTACATTTCCATTTACAACTGGCCAAGGCAAAGTTTCCCAGAGGGTGAGCCAAAGCATCTCTCATATGCAGCAGTCAGCTCTGAGAAATAAGGATCATTTTCCCAAAGAAGATTCAGTCAGCTTAACTTTACCATAACTACCTGTTGTTTTTCTGTTGACAGAGAAAATGTTCTGTGGTTCTTTTCAGATATCTTGTCACAGAAGTTTTTTTAAACACATCTTTTTTGGACCCAAATGTACTGTAGATGATTTCCTCCCTCCAATCTACACATTTTTCATTCCTCTATAGACTGGCTTAAAATTATTCATACTGTCATTGTATTTTTGGACACAGAAGTATACAGGCATGAGGATTTTCTTTATTTATGTGTGTTTACCCAGTCCACAGACAGTCTTTTCATTCTGTCCAACTGTACAATAATTTACCATATGGGCAGATTTTTAGACTCTGAAGGAATTTATCACAGGAGCAAGGAGGAATTTGAGCTCAGCTAAGGGATAGGAATAATCCCACTAGGACCACTGGCATTGCTGAAAATAGGGTGGATATGATCCCTAGGTCACATCATTGGGGGAATCTCAAAACTGCCATTGGAATATTCTTATCTCTCAGCTGCCATCATAAGAACTGTGTGTAGATATTGATACTTATACAGAACATCCTGCATTGTCAGAGTCTTGGGTTGGCGTGAAATTATCTAAAGTCTTACATACTGTCTAGTTCATTCTGACATTATAATTCATTCACACTTAAGAACTTGCAGATTCAAGGGCGCTACAGATGTAATGGTTGCTCCTTGTCCTCTTTCCTTATAGACCAAAAAAGTTATTTATATCATATTTTTGTCCATGTGGCTTCTTATACATAGTTGAGACTTCCAGATCTATCCAAATATGCGTTATAGAACATTGTTCAAAATTAAGAAATAATACTGTCCAACATTAAAATAATTGTTCACATGGTCCTAAGGAATTGATAGAATTTACTTGCAACAGCACAACTGGATTTATTATGACTTTCTGGTGAGTAAAGAGACTGCATAAATGTTCGGACTAAAGCATTAAGTATGTCTTTGAATCTGACTTGTCTTCTGTAAGGCCTCACACCCGAAATTAGTTTTGAGTCCTTGAGCTCGCAGTTTGAATTTTAGTATATGAATCTACCTTTTACCTTTTGCCTCTAAGACCCAGTCACCAACACTGGATATGAATATTGATATTGATATTGATATTGATATGGATGGATGATTGGTACTGCATATGGTATTCTCCACTTGACCAGTTTGAAGTTTGCAATCCTTTTGGCGTTCCATTAGTCTGTAAGTCATTCTTTCTCTCCTTCCCTTTTTGTTTTGTCTTCTACTAATTCATGCTTAATACTCTGTATGTTTTTGTTTTTTATTGGCAGTTTGTGAGGTAAGCCACAGCATTTCTTCCTGTCCCTTTGTTTTTTCTATTTTGAGGTAGTCTGAAAGGGCTTTCTCCCATCATTTGTGGGTGTCTGCCTGTCATTATGGCCCATATTTTCAAACATTTTTGAATGGTTCTTTATGTTTGTCAACTTGTTATCTTTCCAGTTAAGTGATTGTTTCTGTCACTATGTTTGTATGTTTTTCACAGGAAGAATATCTTCAAAACAGCACCAGTACTGAAGAACAATTTTCAAAACAGGCTAATATCTAGAAGTCCTGTTTATTCCATTTATATCCTTACTTCATCTACATCTAGTTGTGCCAGCCTTGAGCACAGTACTATTTGTTCCTCTTTGTTCCTGTTGGTTTAGCATTTTGTAGTGTGTTGTTTCATGCACATTAAATATATTTTGGCATTTTTTGGACATGCTTCATGTTTTTACCAGTATACAATTTAGCCTTTATTCAGTATCTTGGTGTTCATTTAGGGTTGGGGGGGCAGTGGGTTTTGTGTATCTCAAGTTTGTAATTACATGGTTCACTCTTACATTTTTTGCAGTCATGTGCTTTTATAGCATTTTGTTTGTTGTCTAGATGTTCAGTGAGCAGCCTGGTGATCCCCTGTAATAGCATACACAAGTAGCATGTGTAATTTAGTCTGTCATAGGCAGTGGAAGGAACATGTATTGAGACCAATAGCCAGTATTGCCATGCGTTATTGTTAGCTCTTCAAAGCAAATACATTGAAATGGTATGTATGATGTCCAGCTGCTTTCTGCTTGGACCTTATGATTTTACATGTTATGTGATCAGCAACATGAGATTCTTCAGCAAAAGGCAAGACAGTATTTGGTTCTACTTGTAGAGTATGAGTTACTGAGAATTCTTCCCTCTCACCAGCATTGTATGTTGGTAATATAAGTGTGTGTCTGGAAATGGTTGACTGGCATCGTGTTCAGAATTTACTATAAGCTAGACTTAAGACCTCATATATATTTTTTGTTCAGATTTATGATAGTGGAGGTGCTGCTATGATTATAAGTGATCTCTAAAACCCATCTTAGAAATCAGGCAGCTGCACCAAGTAAAAGAGTTCTGTGGTGTTGGAAAGCAGTACATTTAAGAATGATATATCCAGGTCTCTCTTGCTAGCAAGTGAAGAGTTGCAACGGGACCCCACAGAGGTCTCTGCTGCTGCTCGTTGCATCACGACTTTCTGGTGGGAGGGGACTGGGTATGCTCACACAAGTAATGAATGCTTCTTTTCAATAACACTAAATTTACCTATTTGTTGTACAGTCAGCCCTCTACATTCACTACGTTCACTAGAGTTAGGGGCTCAGGACCTCCACAAAGGTGAAAAAATCACAAATACCAAAGTTGTATCTGTGTCTCTGAGAACGGGGCTGAGGCACGGTGAGGAGAACATACAGCCTGGGGTTCAAACCAGATTAGGTAAAAGAGGGAAAGGGGGTAGGTTGGTGTGGTGGCCCTATACTTTGTCTCTCGTCCATCTTGTTTCTTTGAGTGTGTGGGAGGTACTGGGAGAGGGTTTGTAGTGCTGAGAAATCAGGCTGTGAGCGCTCAGCTGGCCAGGTAGAGACCAGGAGGAGTATAAGGATGATGTTGACAAGAACAATGACCAGAAGTGGGTTTTTAAAGGGCAGCACAGCCTGATCAGAGCCACTGAGAAGGAAGGTTCTCCTGGAAAAGAAGCTCTGGAAATCTGGGGGGCAGGGCAGAAGTTGGAGAAACTCGCGAATAATTAAATCCATAAAAGTGAAACCTACAGGTATGGAGGGCTGACTGTACATTGCGTAAAATCATATTAGCAGTGGATTTTTTCAAATGTGTCAGCAGTATGAAAATCAGTTTATTATCATAATGGAAACATGAAGAAGTAAGCTACAAATGACTAATAACATCAGATGTATCTTTTCATCAGATGAATTCTCATATGTATTAAACCATGTAAAAATGAGGGGAAATTGACTTTTTCCTTGTTACACGGTTCAAAAGGGTAATGTAATTAATTTTCTAAAGTAATTTTAAAAATTAAAATCTGAGACTTTGTTCACACATTATATCTGACATTTTAAAAGTTTTAAGAAGATGGCTTTAGCCATCTTGATGACATAAAAAGCTTAAGCCATCAATTGGAATGGGCTTTCAAGTGGATGTGTACTTTCCAAAAATGCATAATGAAATCTTGCAGTCTTACATGTTAGTTATTTCTAGACTTTCACTTCTTGGCCTGCCAACCAACCCACCTGTGCTGTGTTTATGTGACAGCTTCCGCAGTTCCTGACACAACTCCAGAGTTATAGGTAATTTGTTGTTGCTAACTGCTGTCAAGTCAACTTCGACTTTTACCCTGTGGATGAGAGACTTCCAAATCACCAACAAGCAGGGGAACACAGTACATGACCAAGTAGAGATAAAAAAGACAGTGGAAACAATACATCAAAGAGCCATATAAAAGAGATGAAAGGTTGACAGATTCATTCAAGGAAGAACCATTTGAAGATGAACCACCAATTCTAGAAAGTAGAGTGAAAGCTGCACTCAGAGTATTAAGGAAAAAATAAATCATCAGGAACAAATGGCATAGGAATAGAGCTACTTCAGTCTATAGAGACAGAATCTACTCTAGTTCTAAGTAAAATTTGTCAAATATGAAAGCAAAAGAATCACCCACAGATTTGGAATACTTTGTATACAGTGTGCACTTCGTATATGTGGGGGTTCCATTCTAGCAACCTCCATATAAAACAAAAAACACAAGTGTTGAATCCTGTTATAATTAATGGAGGTGAGATGTGCATGCCTACAGCAGCGTGGGCACATGCCCCTGTGTCCGGTGGGATGTGATGCTTTGTATAACCTTGCATTTGTGCATGCAGAGGTCACGGTAGGGGAAAAGCCAGTCTCCAAGAAGGGGGACATCAAGGATTGCTCCGACCACAGAACTGTCACATTAATTTCCCATGCTGGCAAAGTCATGCTCAGAATTCCACAACAAAGACTTCTACCATATATGGAGCAAGAAATGCCAGATGTTCAAACTGGGTTCAGGAAAGGAAGAGGCACTAGGGATCATATTGCAAACATACATTGGATAATGGAGCACACCAAAGAATTTCAAAAGCAAGCCTGTGTTTCATAGATTATAGCAAAGCCTTTGATCGTATAGATCATGAGACACCATGGATCTCTCTTAAAGAAATGTGTGTGCTACAACATTTGATTTTATAACCTCTAGGCAAGATGAAAGGCTGCTGTTAGGATAGAATACAGAAAAATGGAGTGGCTTCCAATTGGCAGTAGGGTTAGGCAAGGCTGTCTTTTTATCATCCTGTTTAACTTGTATGCTGAATGCATACGTAAAAAGTATTAGACTCAGAGGAAGGACATGTGAAAGCTGGAGGAAGTAACATCAAGAATTTAAGATACGGAGATGCCACATACTAGCAGAAAACAGCAACAACTTAGAACAGTTACTGAAGAAAGTCGAGGTAGAAAGTTTAAAGAAAGGTTTGCAGTTAAACATTAAGAAAACAAAAATAATGACCACAGATGACTTGCATAACCTTAAAGTAGGCGATGAAGACATTGAAATAGTTCAAGATTTTCCATGCTTTGGCTCAGTCATTAGTGAGAATGGAGACTGCAGTCGAGAAATCAGAAGAAGACTAGGACTTGGAAAGACAGATGTGAAGGAATTAGAAAAGACCCGGAAGTGTAAAGATATATCATTGAATACTAAAGGATTGTCCATCCCATCGTATTTTCAATTTCTATGATAGGTTGTGAAAACTGGACAATGAAGAAAGCTGATAGGAGAAAAATCAGCTCATTCAAAATGTGGTGCTGAATAAGAGGGCTGCAGATTTCCTGGACTACTAATAAAAAGACAAATGAATTGGTTGTAGAACAAATCAAGCCTGAACTTTTGCTAGAAAACAAGATGACTAAACTGAGGTTGTTGTACTTTGGCCATATTATGAGAAGATGTGACTCACTAGAAAAAACAGTAACGCTTGGTAAGATAGAAGACAGTAGGAATATGGGAAGATCACGTTAATAATGGATAGACTCAACCAAGGAAGATACATCTCTGAATCTGTGGGGGCTGAACAGGGTGTTTGATGGTAGGGTGACTCGGAGGCCTCTCCTTGTAAGGTCATCATAGGCTGAAATTGACTTGACAGTAGTTGACAACAGCAGCAGATTACCTCTTACTCGGAGTTATGCCAATCATATCATCAGTTCGTCAGAGAATTCATTATATTCTGACTCAAATCTTCCCATGCTTATGCTTATGTAGCAAAAATTGGGCCAGCTCAAAAAGAGGCCTTGGTAGGATCAGTAGTCTACTTGATACTGTAATGTGTGTTGCAAGGATCCACTTCTAAATAAATAATGCTGGAGGCAAGCTGATCATCCTATGTGATCTAGCATGGTAGTTGTTTCTAAACAGTGATGTTGGCTAGCACATTATATATCCTATATAGAGAAAGCCTTTTTTTGAGAATCTTTTGAGATACTTGTGCAGTTATTTCATTATATCGTTCTGGATTAGGTTGTAGAACCTTAGCTAATTTTAATTACCTGATGTATTATCCAGCATGTTGCTCTGTCTCTCTGTCAAACAACATCTATTGTTAAGAAGAAAGTAGACTGCTGAGATTTACGATTTTTTTCTTTTTTCACAGTTTGCTTCTCAACACACACAGAGTTCTGAGAAGCACTTCCCTTAGCCAAGATAAGAGTCAAATGTGCTACATGAAGACAAATTTTCTTTCACAAATATGTAGGAGTTCAGAGCTTTTATGTTAGGTTTTCTCATTTGAGCAGTCATGGCAGTCATTATATGTATGCCTGCAAATAAAAGCAGTCAAGAATGATTTATGATTTATTGTTATTTCTGACAAGTATATGAATGTTAATGTAAAATTATCCCAGTAAATATTTTTGCTCAGTGTGATACTTTGCTAGAAAAGTCTTATTTTTATAATTTTTAAAAAAAATAGAACATCCCAATCAAAAGTATAAAAGCTTTTCTTTTACTGGAGTGTAATGTATAGATTTTATTTTCATTTCTAAGCTGTTTCATTTCTGATCTATTCATTAGTGAGTATGATTTCCACAAAGTCTTGATTGAAAGAAACAGCCAAATAGAGTGTGTGATGAAAGGTACTGATCATGTCATCTTTATCGTGAGCTTGTCTGTACTGGTTAGTTTTAGCACTTAGCATTTAGACTTCATTGTATCATTTTTTAAAAAATTAGTGTAATCACCTTCAATTATATCTAAAAATTTTAGTCTGTTTTTCTTTATGACATTAACTCAAAAGCATCTGACACATACACACACACAAAAAAAACTGTTCTTAAGAACAGCATTAACTATGTTCCACCAAGACTTGATGTTACTACAGTCAGCACTTCACATTTGCGGGTTTAACTTTCATAGATTTGATTATGTGAGAGGTTCTCCAAGCCCTGCCCCACCCCCCAGGTTCTTTTCTGGGGGAACTTTTCCTTTCAGTGGCTCCAGTCAGACCACACAGCCTTTTAAAAACCTACCTCTGGTGCTTCTCTTCCTCTACCAGGTGCTGCCTAGCCAGCCAAGGACAGCTTGCAGCCCAGTTTCACAGAACCGCAAACCTTTTCCCAATACCCTCTCACATATTCAAGGAAGGAGATGGGTGAGATGGGGCCATGATGCAGACCCACCCCCTTTCCCTCTCCTTTCCCTGTCCTGAGTGCTTGCTCTCCATCATGCCATGGCCCCCTTCCCACAGATATATGCACATTTCTATATTTGCAATTTTTCCAATTTTGCAGGGGTTACCCCTAACACTAGCAAATGTGGAGGACCAATTGTGCTTGGATTCCCTCTGTTGTATTGGTGCTCAGGGTTTGTTCCCTTCTGTATCTGTCGATTCTGACATTATTGTTATATTATGCATTCTTGTGACAGTTTGATCTATCGTCTTGTCACACTCGTGGTGAGGGATGTGACCACCACCCCCAAATGATAATGGGCTGTCATCAGCTCTAGCCAATAAACTTATAGGATGACTCGAGTGTTCTTATAGCTGTCTCAGATTCTTAGTTGAGCCAGCTATCCCATATACCTTAACCATTGTCACAACTATCATTATACCTTTAGTACATCTGTACCATTTAGCTCTATTTCTGTGGGTGTTTTTTGCTGTAGCGTCCCAGCTTAAATATTCTGATCTTCTTGAAACCTAGTGTGGTTTGAAATGGGTTGACTGTGTCTTTGTTTTCCTTTGGATGGTGTAGTTCAACAACTAATACTTCACAGATAAGAGGCAAGGGCAGCAGGGGACCAAGCTGCCTGCACTGAACTCCCAAAAGCATCCCCCTCTCTGGATGCCAAATTCAGGTACTGTTTTTGGCCAAGAAAGGAGGATTCTCCCTGCTTCCTCAACTGAGAGAGGCATGGGAAGCCTGGCTGTACAGAGCCACATGCCTCTCTTGATTGAGGGAGGAGATGGACACCTCCTTCCTTGACCAAAAAAAGCACACAGCTCTGCAGAACTGGGTCTTGTAGCTGGATTTGGCATCCAGAGAGGGGGCTGCTTTTGGGAGGTCAGCGTAGGCAGCTTGGTCCCTGGCTGCTCTTGCCTCTAAATCTGGTGTGGTGGTGACTCTTTGGAAGCTGGCAGCCTGGCACAAGTCAGAAAAGGCAAGGAAGGATTTTGGTTGGAAGCAGCAGTCGTGGCCCTGAAGCCCCAGGTGTTTGTCATGTGGCTCTTTGCTTTCCAGCTGACCCTGGTGCTCAGCGTGTAGTGTGAGTGTGTGAATATGTGTTGAGAGTATTATCTTTTTATGTTCACTGTTTGAAATATATGATTACTAGGTTGCAAACAGGTGACAGTATTATTAGCGTTATGTAGTATTCCTCACATATCCACACACACTCACAGAGTCTTACCAGTTAGTACTGTGATATTTGAATTACTGTTGGCATAGAAAACTGAAGCTGGGTCTGCAACTCTGCTGGTTATTTTGTTCAATGGTGTTATTTGTCCCTCTTATATAGGATGACAAGGAAGCCAGCAATCTCATACCAAACAATGGAGACCATGGTCTGGTTCCTGGAAATGACAGATTCAAACCTGTGCTACCTTGGCCTCATGTTGAAGGTGTGGAAGTAGACTTGGAGGCAATTCGACGAAGGAATAAAGCCAAAAATGAAGGGAATCCTCTTGCTGGTGGCAGTAATGATCAACAAAACATCATGCAACGACAGTATCTTACATTTAAGCCACAGACATTTACCTACCATGATCCTGTATTACGTCCTGGAATTCTTGGTAATTTTGAACCCAAAGAACCTGAACCCCATGGAGTTGTAGGTGGCCCTGGTGAGGAAGCCAAGCCATATGTTTTAGGACCAGAGTATAAAGAATCTATTCAAGCCAGCATCAAAGAGTTTGGGTTTAACATGGTAGCAAGTGATATGATCTCACTAGATCGAAGCATTAATGATTTACGTCAAGAAGAGTAAGTAACTGTTAAGTGTGTCTTTTTACAATATTCTTAAAGGGATGGGTTACTTTCATTTTTGTGTTTAAGCTGACTTCTGGGAGTGTCATGATTGGAGTACTCCATTTTCAAGTTCTTATGACTAAAATCTTATCTGATCTTTAATATTGTATACTTTCTTTGCTGTGATTCATTCCAGTTCTTGTAACAAACAAAACTTCTTGTTCTTGTTTTTCCAGATTTTGTTGCAATAATTATTTTCTTTTTGTTCCATCATATTCAGGTAGTTATCCACTCTTCAATCATCCACAATCCACCCCATTGCTTTTTCCTTTAACTAGAAGAAATCATACAATTTGTATTTGTTGATGTACATATAAAACTCCAAGAAAAATGCCATTACTCTCTGTAATATGTTACTGACAGTGGTGCGTAAAATGCATTTGACTTGCACTGTTGTATTTACAGTGATGGTTAGTGCTTATTTCTGTAAAGCAAATGTGTAAGTTATCCCCAATTCAGCACTTATAAAAATCTCTTCCACTGTTCTAGGAGAGTTGTAAGCATATGCTTAACTCTCCTGTTGAAATCAGTGGAAGAGGATGACTTTTTATGACATAGTATCGCAAGCTTAATATTCTTGTTTAATGTTATAAGTAGTATAACAGGTGAGCAGTAAAGAATAGCTGTTAAGTCGTAGTTTATATGAAATTATATGTTTCTCAGTTAGATGAGTAAGAGTTTGCCTGCTATGGGAAGGTTTACATAACCCTTTCTACCCTTTTTTTGTTGCTTACTGTTTGAAATACAGCCTTTCTCTCCCCCACAAGGCATAATGCCAGGATTTGATGACCATACTATTATCAGAATGATTGCCTTGGCTACTGTAGCTCAACTGTTTGTCTAAGGAACGTTTTCTTCAATGTGATCTGTGTACAGAATCAACCAGTTGCTACCCTAATTTATACTTCTGGTTATTTTTCTTCTGTAAATTTACTGTCTGCTGCAGAATGTGTATTCCACTGAATTCACTCAAAAGGAATGTTATGCAAAACATTATTTCCTTCACATTTCTGTGGAAACTACTAAATGTAATTGTGTTGTGAAATGATTTTGTTTGGTTCAGTGTGTTGTTTTTTTTCAAATGCAAAGCACCCTATTTCCTCTTCTCTTTTGTTGTTAATAATTTAAGAATCTTAGAGTTTGGACTCTGTGCTTCTCTTCTATCTAACTAGATAAAGCCAAGATCATGTAGGTTTTGTACCCAGTGATATCTTTCTATAGATGGAATGTCTCCATCCATATTGAGAAAGATTTTAGTCCAGACAATCCTTTCTTGTAGAACAGGAGGGAAGATAATCTTTGTTCCCTCTTCCCACTCCAGTTTCCCATGCCCTCTGAAAATCAGCTCTGGAAGGTAGTAGCTGTAGAGATGGAGAAAAATTAGCTTAGCCCACCTCAACCCTTTCCCACTGGTGGAAGCATACCAATAAGTATCACAGCTCTGCGATCATAGAACTGAAAGGCAGAACATCCTGGTCTCAGCCACTGAAGGACCAGGGGCCAAGGAGAAATTACACCTGTCTCTTTCAAGCAAAGTAATATAGCAAGAAGGAGACAGACCTGACCAAAGCTAACTTGTTCCTGTTCTTGTTTTCTTCTGCCCTCAACATTCTTCCTTTCCTTTTATTTCACTGCCTGTAAGAAGTGAACCTGCAGTTAGGGTCTGTCTAATATTTCAATATCTGTACATAAAAAAGAAAATGCAGGTCTCTTATAAAGATCATTAATAATAGTAACAAAAATAGCAAAGAAACAACAAATTCTCTTGGGCTGTTGTATCTGGCAAGGGAAAACTGAATCCAACTCATGTGAACTTGTTGAAAAGGGGAAAAAACCTTACCATTTGGCTTGTGGATGTAAATCTTTCAATGTGTGTTTTATTTTTGTTGTTGCTTTACAATTCTTTAGGAATTACTGTCTTGAATGATCAGTACATTTTCTTGATGAGCTTGTATCACTACATAAAATCTCTGACAGCTGTGGTATTGGCATTAATGCCACTTGTTAATTGTGAACATATTATCAACACATTCTCTTTTTGCAGATAACTTTATTATTTTCTCCTATCTAAATAGGGTTGAATAATGGAATCTTGCTCATCCTCTCTTTGAGGGTTAGTCTGCTGCAGAGCTGGTAGGGCCAAAAATATGACTCTGAAGTGACCAGGAATAATTTATTTATGAAAGGAAGTTGCAGTCTGTTCTGTGCAGTCCATGATGCTCTGACTACATTTTATTATTAGAAAGCACAGTGCTTTTCTGGAATACGTTTTATATGCATGTGAGCAGCCCAGGTGCAAGTTCTCACCGATCACTTGTTGCATATCTCCACTTGCTGAGCTGTTGCAAGGTTCTGTTGATAAGGAGGCAGATCCAGAAGCATATCTGGTGATAAAGTAAACCAGGAAGGTCACTGCTGTTATTTTTTAAAAATATTTGATCATTTCTCAAAGGTATCATTTTTTTTCTTTTTCCCATAAAGATATAATTGCAGATTTTTTACATGGCAAGACTTGCAGGTGGCTTTGAAACTGAGAAAGAGATACATGTTTCTCCCTACCAGGAAATAGGTTTCTTTAATGGGGAAAGAAGCAGAGAACCACTCCTTGTAAAATTTATTTTGAGGGTGATGCTTTGAGGAACTTTATTGTATTTAGCTAATCTCCTTTGATAAAGTAAAAACCTGAGTACAAGGGTCTTTTCACATTTCACAATTACAGTGCTGTGATTCTACTTTAACTGCTGTGGCAGCACCTTATAGAATCCTGGCATATATAGTTTGTGGAGGGATTAGATCTCCCTGGCTGAGAATTCTGAATACCCCTCCCTAAACTGCAAAATCCAGAATTCCATAGGCTAGGACAGTAGACATTAAAGTGGAATCATACTACTATAACTGAGTAGTATGAAAGGATCCCCAATTGGATACAGAATTGTACACATTACTGTCCATCATGGCAGTATTTTTTTTCCTCCTTCCCTATCCCTTCTCTTTCTTTTAGGTTGTAAATGTGGGAGCTGAGATTGTCTTAAGTACTGATTTTTGAAAGGTGCTTAAAGAGCCTTTTTTATGGTTGAATCCTAGGTTGAAAAATAGAGATAAAAATAAATTGTTCTAACGAGTGTGTTACTGCCTGCTCTCGCCACGAGCAGCTCTCCAAGGTGTCTGGCTGAGATCCTTTGTAGTTTTGGAGTCCAGGAGGCTTTCAAACAGGTGATACAATTGAACCTGATCCCAAAGAAGTAGCTATTTTAATTACTGCACCAAAAGCAATATGATACTCGTTTTACTTTATCAAATTGCTTAAGCCTTTTGTGGATTAGAGTCCAATTCATAAGATGCATGAATTGTAATTTTAAATTGGTGTACAGATACACATATGAAGGTGGGTAGAGGTTCGAGAGATCAGAGGGAAATTGCAAAGAGTGGAACCATAGTGCAAAGAGAACAGAGGCCATTTAGTAAAAGAAAAATAATTGAGTATATTAAAAGAACAGTGTTGATGATCAAATAAATGGCAGTTTCACACAGCAGTTCTCCAGTTCAGTTTAGAAAGGCTACTTTAAGCTTAACAGCAGAATATCCTGTGAAGCTGAAAAGTTCTCCTGCTTATTTCTGACTGTTACAGTGTTACATATATGTCTGTTTTTTTCACGAAGACTAGAGTTTTGTGTAGACAGCAGAAGGGCATTACTGACAGATGATAGTATATATCACAGTGATGTTTGTTACGGGGGCTGAACCTGCAGCCATAACATATGCAAAGCAAATGTGTTATTAGTAAACATTGCTCTGCTTCCATCATTAAAATAATGACTGCACCTAGGATGGATTATTTAAACTATGCAGAGGAAGAGAGTCATGTTGTCTGGCGTAATCTCTTTGGATACTGTGTGCAAAATTGTGGTCTCCTCTCTTGCTTGTGTCACATAAGCCAAAAATCACATCACAGATTGGCTTGGAAGAAGTGTTATAGTTCAGTGGTAGAGTATGTAACTGGTGTGCAGTAGGTGTCAGCTTCAGTTCTTAACATTTCTAGCATTGCTGGGAAAGGTTCAGATTGAGTAATCAGAGAGCTATTGCCATTCAGTGTAGGCAATACCAAACTAGCTAGTCAACATTTGATTTGCAGTTAAGGGAAATTCCTATGTTCTTTTGAGCGTTTATAAGCATGTCTTTGACAAATCAAAACTCATTTGTTACAACTGCTCTGATATGCTAACTGTGTTTTTTCAGAAGTTCCTAAACTAGGCTCAGCTAGGATGTATTCTGTTTTCTGTCTGATGGGAGAGTAATGGAAGCTTTATCCTAGTATCTCTTAGTGTGATCTGTGAAACAGAATAGGAGAAGTATGTTAGTTCTTCTTCGTGGTCTCTGTGCCTTCATACACTAGGAGCTTTAGCGCCTGCGCGGTAGCGTTCGGAAACTTCTAGAGCTTGTTCGCTTGGCGGGAACCCCTCCCCCACGCCGGTACTGCGCATGCTCCTCCCGCCGAGCAACGGTCTCTCCTCAGTTCTTTCTCGTCCGCCGTCGCGTACGGAAGGTTCTTTAGTTTGTTCCTCTCACTTTTGTGCTTGGCTTGCTGTTTTCACGGTTTTACGGACTTTTGGACTGTCTCTGACCTCTCTTTCGGACTCCCCCTTCGGCTTTGATCTTTTCGGATTTTCGCAGTTTGGCGTTCTTCGTCTTATGTCCGCGCTCTTCAAGAAGTGCATGTCCTGCGGGCGCAAGGTTGCCCTCAACGACAACCACAAGGAGTGTCTCTTCTGTTTGGGTGAGTCCCACAACATCCGGACTTGCCCAATTTGCCGGGATTTTACTCCCCAAACTCTCCGCAACCGGTCCGCGAGACTTAAGTCTTATTGTTGGGAACAGTCTCTGCGGGCGATAGACGAGACCTCCACTTCCAAGATGGCCGACAAGAAGACGACCACGCCATCGACGGTATCGGCGGCTGCCGTTCCGTCCACCTCGTCGGTATCGGGCTCGGTACCGGCGAAAACGCCGATCTCGGCGTTACCGAGGATCCCGAAGCTGTCGGCGGCTGCCAAGTCAGCGAAAGGATCCTCGACGGCGAGGAAGGCTGAGGCTCCCCTGACGGAGACGCCTGCTAAAAAGCGCCCTGCTCCGGACGGAGGCAAGGGCAAGGAGAAGGAGAAGAAGAAGAAGAAGGAGAAGAAGCGCTCCCCGGCTGGGGACGTTCAACCTCCTACTCCTCCTCCTACTCAGCAGCCTTCCAAAGGGCGAGGCGAGTCCGTCCATCTCTCGGAGGATGAGATCGAGGACGTTCCCCAACAGCGCCCGGACTCGCCTGTGGCAGACCCTCCAACCCTGGTGGAGGAGCGCCACCGCCCTCCTAGCCGTCGCAGGTCGGCCGACCTGCAGCAGAGAGAGCCCTCTGCTTCTCCGGAGCGGCGTTCGACCTCCTTCCGGTCCCGGTCCCGCTCTTCCGAGCGTCCGGTGGCCTCGCCGCCTCCTAGGGAGACAAGAGAGGAACAACCTCGCTCGTCTGCCTCCAGATACACCTCGGCGTCCTACGTGGCCAGGTACGCGAGGGAATCTGAATGGAGAGAGCGCCCGGCCTCTTATCGGTCACATTCGCCATCATACCGGGATCGGTACCATCGTGGCCCAAGTCGCTGGGAGACCTTCCGGAGGTCCCGGTCACCTCGTCGACAGCGCGAATCGCGCTCGCCTAGAGGGGACGAGGCTCGGTACCGTCGACGCCGAAGCCGATCTCCGTCGGACCGCCGCTCCTTCAGCCGATCTCCCTCTCCTCGATATCATAGGGCGAGGGAGCCTTCACCTCGGTATTGGGCGATATCGCCACCTCCTAGGGTCACGGCAACGGCGACGCGCCCTACGGAGTCGGTGGTGACTGAGCGGGCTACGACGACGTCAGCCTGCCAGACTACCCCTGTCACCACTAAGAAGGTGAAGTCAGTAGTCAGCCAGCCCAAGCGGGACGCTGCTACTACCACCGCCCCGGCTGCAGAGAAGCCTAGGAAGGCAACACCTGTGGCGACTGTGAAGGAGCCGGAAAGCGAGCGGCGAGAGGACTCACCGACCTCAGAGTCGTACGACTCGAGTGCGGAATCAGAGGTGTCTGAGGCGGCCTCCCAGGAGTCTCCTCCGCTGGGATTCGGGGACCCGATCCCAGATTCTGCTCCAGAGGACGTCCACCAGTTCTCTGCGATGCTGCTCCGCATGGCTACTACCCTCGGCCTTAAGATCGCCGATGCGGAGCCGGAGGACGACGATCCAGCCTTCTCCGTCTTCGAGGAGAGGCGACCTGCCGCGGCCCCGCTGCCTCTCCTGCCCCGGGTATCCAGACTGGTGAAGGCCGCCTGGGATAGGCCGGCCTCGGCTCAGCCGATACCGCAGCGGTTGGAACACCTCTACAGGGTGCAGAAGGATAACGCCGGTTATCTCTTTAATCACCCTGCACCGAACTCTGTGGTGGTCGAGTCGGCACAGACAAAAGGCTCCGGCAGGCAACACACCACCCCGCCGGACAAAGAGGGCAGGAAGTTGGACGCCTATGCAAGAAGGTTCTATTCAGCTGCCTCCTTGCAGATCAGGCTGTCCAACACTCAGGCTTGCCTCGCGGCATACCTGAAAAAGGTGCTCGATCGCCTGCAACCGGCGATGGAGGCGGTACCGGAGGACATCCGCCAAGCCTCCTCCGTGATCTTCAACGAGGCCATCTCCATCGCTCGGCAGCAGATGGCCTCCTCCAGGCACGCAGTGGAGATTGCCTCCCGGGTCATGGCGGGATCCATCGGCCTGCGCCGCCATGCTTGGCTGCGGCCGGCCGACATCCAGGAGGACACCAGAAGGAGGATTGAAGATCTCCCCTTCGACGGTGAGGGCCTATTCAATTCGTCCACAGACGAAGCTTTGGACAATCTCGTTAAGGCGAGGCTGACCGCCAAGAAGATCGGGCTACAGCCGGCCACGCAAGCCCGCAGGACCTCCACCTTCCGCCCATCCTGGCGACGATCTTCCACCTCGTCGTTCCAGCGTTCGGCCCAGTCTGGACAGTCGAGACCGTCCTCCGGCTCATCGGCCAGACGCACGATTAGGCGACGCCCGGCTTCGTCCAAGAAGTCCTCCTCCGAGACAAAGTCTCGGTTTTGACGTGCCTGGCAGGACCTACCAATACCCACTCTTCAGCCTACCATCAGCGCTCGGAGACCGACCGACTCTTGCTCGACATCTCGCGGAGTGGCAGTGTGTCACTACGGACTCTTGGGTGCTTTCCATCGTCCGTCTTGGCTACGCCATCGAGTTTCTCGATATTCCTCCTCGAGGCGTTTACTATTCCACGCCGTCGAGTCCGGCCCTCCTGGAAGAGATCCAATCCCTCCTCCAGAAAGGGGCGATCGAGCAGCTCCCGCAAGAGGCCAAGACCATCGGCTTCTTCTCCAGGTACTTCACGGTACCGAAAGCCGACGGTACCCTCTGGCTGATCCTAGACCTCAGAGGGGTGAACTACTACATCCGCCCCAAAAGGTTCAAGATGGTCACGATACCGTCGATCCTGCCCTTCCTACATCGAGGGGACTGGTTCGCCTCCATCGATCTCCGAGACGCATACTTCCATATCGCCATTCGCCCGCAGCACAGACGGTACCTCCGCTTCGCAGTCGACGACACCTGTTACCAGTACAAGGTGCTGCCGTTCGGACTCTCGACTGCCCCAAGGGTCTTCACCAAGTGCATGGCCCCGGTGGTATCCTTCCTGCGGACGAAGGGTGCTTCTGTCTTCCCTTACCTCGACGATTGGCTGTTGGTGGCGTCCTGCAAACAGAGACTTTACCACGACGTCCACATGACGTTGTCACTCCTGACCCGCCTTGGTCTACGGGTGAATCCGAAGAAGTTCCACCTCGAGCCGGCGAGGATCTTGGACTTCATCAGGGCGACGCTCGACTCGACCTCCGCCAGGGCGTACCTACCAGAGTCTCGAGCCCAAACCCTGATCCGGGCCGCCGCTCACGCGCGTACGGCCCCGACATTATCTGCGAGAAGCGTCCAGCAGCTCTTGGGCTACATGGCTGCGACGACCGCTGTGACATATCTCGCCAGGCTGAGAGCGAGACCTCTTCAACACTGGTTCGTCCGCATATTCGACCCCCTGCGAGACGAACAGACACTCCGACTGCAGCTGCCGGGAGACGTCGGCTCATCCCTCCGATGGTGGCAGTCGCGACGCAATCTCATGTCAGGGATGCCTTTCCAACAGCCGACACCGAAGGTGACGGTAACGACCGACGCCTCCCTGTATGGATGGGGTGCCCACTGCGGCGATCTCAGAGTCCGCGACAGATGGACCGACGACGAGACCGCTCTCCATATCAACGCGCTGGAGCTACTCGCCGTCTTGAAAGCGCTACGGGCGTTCCGCCACGTCGTAGCGGGGCGGACGGTCCTGGTTCTGACGGACAATACCACCACCGTCTGTTACATCAACAGACAAGGAGGGACTCACTCCACAACCCTGCTCAACATTGCACTCGACTTGTGGGAATGGTGCATTCGCCTGCATACGCATCCCGTGGCAGTTCACCTGGCCGGGCAGGAGAACACCACGGCAGACGCCCTCAGCAGGGACACCTCATCCCATCACGAATGGTCTCTCTCCGGAGAGGCGTTCAGACTGATTCGGGACCGCTGGGGCGAACCATCGATCGACCTCTTCGCGACCAGGGAAAACGCGAAGTGTCGCCGATTCTGTTCCAGAGCGGGCCACGATCGTGCCTCCATCGGGGACGCTTTCCAGTTTCCGTGGACCGGGGAACTCCTCTACGCGTTCCCGCCGTTCCCGCTGCTCGGCCGGACGATATCGAAGATCCTCGCCGACCGAGCCGACGCGATCCTGGTAGCCCCGTACTGGCCGAGGCAACATTGGTTCGCACCCCTGCTACAAGCCGCACGAGACGACCTGCTCCGGTTGCCACCGACACCGGACCTGCTCTCCCACTCCGGCGGCCGAGTCCTCCATCCGGACCTGCCACGCCTGGCCCTCCATGCCTGGAGGATATCGCACTAGACGATCCCGTGCTCGGTACCGTCCTCGTCGCGGCCAGGAAGGAATCCACCCGTCGCAACTATCAATACAAGTGGCGACGCTTCCTGACCTTCGCTAACGAGAGGAGTGAGCCGGTATCGCCCGCGGGGCTCTCTACCGTCCTGCATTTCCTCCTGCACCTCCGGCAACAGGGGCTGGCGTTTCCATCCCTGAAGGTGTATCTTTCCGCGATCGTGGCATACCAACCGCCACGATCGGCTGCCTCGGCCTTCTTCAGGAACGATACCGTTAAGCGGTTCCTGAAAGGACTTCATCATCTCTACCCGCCGGTATCGCCGCCGCTACCGCCGTGGTCCCTCTCGCTGGTGCTCTCGCAGCTGACAAAGCCGCCCTTCGAGCCGATGGCGACCTCGGATGATAGGCTTCTCACCATGAAAACTGCCTTCTTGGTAGCGGTGACCTCAGCGAGGCGAGCGGGTGAGATCACAGCTCTTCGATCCGATGAGCCCTTCACGGTCTTCCACAGGGACAAGGTGGTCCTGAGACCTGACATCTCGTTCCTGCCTAAGGTGGTGTCCAGTTTCCATCTCAACCAGGACATCATCCTGCCTGCCTTCTTCCCGAACCCGACGACACCGTTGGAGCGGTCTCTCCACTCCCTGGACGTGCGTCGGGCCGTGGCCTTCTACATGGACAGGACTGCTTCCTTCCGACAGACGCCGCATCTCTTTGTTTGCTATGGGCGACGTCGGAAGGGCCTCAAAGTGTCCACCCAGCGCTTCTCCAAATGGGTGGTGAGGACTATTCAACTGGCGTATGAGCTCGCGAGGAAGCCTCCGCCAGTCCTGCTTCGAGCCCACTCCACCAGAGCGGTGGCTACTTCTGCGGCCCTCCTGCGAGGAGTTGACCTGCATGAACTCTGCCGTGTGGCGACCTGGTCCCAACCATCGACCTTCGTGCGCCACTACAGGCTCGACTGCCGGTCGCGCAGAGATGCCCGGTTTGGACGTGAGGTGTTGGCTTCCGTGCTGTAGGACCTGACCCGCCGTCCGACCGGTAAGCTACACAGTCTCCTAGTGTATGAAGGCACAGAGACCACGAAGAAGAACAGGTTGCTTACCTGTAACTGTGGTTCTTCGAGTGGTCATCTGTGCCATCATACACACCCGCCCTTCCTCCCCTCTTTCTCAGGTCCCTGTAGGTTCTACGGCGGACGACAGAACTGAGGAGAGACCGTTGCTCGGCGGGAGGAGCATGCGCAGTACCGGCGTGGGGGAGGGGTTCCCGCCAAGCGAACAAGCTCTAGAAGTTTCCGAACGCTACCGCGCAGGCGCTAAAGCTCCTAGTGTATGATGGCACAGATGACCACTCGAAGAACCACAGTTACAGGTAAGCAACCTGTTCTTCATGTGGCATACAAGAAAAGATAAGGAGAGGGAGAAACATTTCAGATACCGGATAGAGACAGGAATACCTGATAGTGTGTTTATCCATCAGTTATAATAGGAGTAACATTGCAGAATGAGAGGGTTTGCTTTGTGGAGTAGCAGTACAAAAGATTTCACACAAGGTGGCAGTATGCATCAAGCTTTAAAGCATAACACTTTCTGAAATGAATCATACATGAAAAGACTTCCTTGTTTATATCCAGAAACACAGACCTCTCCATATAATTTCAGTTATTCCTAATGGTTACTGCATAGAAGACACATTCTGGACTGGCTCATAACTTTAAGCCATTTTGTTGACTCTTGATTCCAGTGTGAGATACTGGTGATATATGTTTTAAGCAATAAGAAATAGCAAAGAGCATCAGCTTTCTAAAAACTTGCTAAAACTGCTCATAGATAATGGCATCCACAAATTTTACCTCAGCTTGGTAGCCCATTGTTGTTCCTAGGAGCTGACATGCAACTAATCTGTGTGGCACGTGCTTTCACACGCAAATCTGGTAAACATTTCATATCCTGTTTATGACTAGCAGTAGTTGTCTTCAAAACAATGATTTGGCAATCTTGTCTGTATTTAGGGTATAAGGTATAATAAGTCCTTATGTGTATGTTTGTGGGTAATTTAAAATGCAATGCGTACTTAGTTTTGCTAATTTTTACTTGTTGGTAATTGAGACATCCACTGGATGTCACTGTTCTCCTACGTACTGTACTAGCTCCTGAGTTTATCTAGTTAGATTCTAGTTGCTTGAGAACCAGTTTGGGGAGGACAGATTATAGCAACTTTTATTGGACACTTCCTTTTTTTGAAAAGGCAGGCTTATAGTTTGGTTAAAATAACATTACATATCCTCCATGGTTTATAAAAATATGAACAAATAAAGATGGTTGGAATACTCAGACAGAATCTGCACTGTTAAGGGCTGTCTTGGTCATATAGGCCTTTGAACTTAAGACACAAGTTAAAAAGTTGGAGGGAAGATTAAAGATTTGTATAAAACAGGCAGTAGATTTCCATCCTTCTTAATTAACAAATAAACATTGGATACATAGAGGCATCCAAAGAAGTTGGGGTTCTTCAGAATTCAACCTTAGGATTAAGCCAGTTTCCTGAATTAATGTGTCCAGAGCACTTGCTCCCATGCTCAGGTCCTCAAACATTGTTGACAGCAACTGACAGAATTTCTGATATTTGACCATATTGGCTTGGGATTCCAGGAGCCAAGGTCAAAAAGCACTTGGAGACCCATTTTTGGAAACCACTGATCAAATGGATCATGTTTTTTCATGGAAATCGAACCTGATAATATCTGCTTTTTGATACAAGTATGTGGAATATATTGAAATGTAATACAATTATTTATTGCAGGTGCAAATACTGGCACTACGATGAGAACTTGCTCACCTCCAGTGTTGTCATTGTCTTCCATAATGAAGGATGGTCTACCCTCATGAGGACGGTTCATAGTGTAATTAAGAGAACTCCAAGAAAGTATCTGGCTGAAATTGTTTTGATAGATGATTTTAGCAATAAAGGTAAATACATTTAATATCAGTACTAAACAGAGTAAGAATAGGAGTTAATGTTTTCCAGGAAAGTTGAGCCAACAAGAAAATATTCTGCTGATGTGCAGTTGTTTATATTCTTGACTAGATGCCAGCTTGCAGTTTTAAGAGTATTGGTCCATTAATCTTTGATGGAGGAGTTTGTAGCATGCTTCTAATTATAGATTGGATCATTATGGTTTTGTTTGGCTTGTTTTGGGTTGATTGCCTGGGTGAATTAATACAGAGTTTGCTTAAGCGACAGAAATAATTTGAACTTTATTCATTTCCAGTGTGATTTTTTTTCCTGGTAAGATGTTCAAATAATGACCCTACTAAAAAAAAGTGTAAATGCTTTCAAATTTGGCAAATGTCTGTCTTTCAGTTCTTTCAAATTGGAGTAGGAATTGTGCAGCTCACAATCTGCATATTATCGTCGTGGCTTTCACCTGCCGCCCTTCGAGTTCATCATCATTATCAACAACAACAACATAGTCCAAAAAGGGACAGTCATACACATAGAATCCCCCAGGGAAAAACATTATTTTAAGGCTGTTTTTTGAAACCCTGAACTTCTTTTGAACCCAGAAAAGTTTTTTTTGAAAGCCAGAAGTTCCTCTTTGGAGTAAATGGAAAGGGTGCAGTCCATGAGGGTTGCTGGGATTTGAAAATGGGTGAGGAATACCCCCCAAGCCTTCCTTGTTTATATGTTCCGTGCTTTAAAGCCAAATTCATTTTTGAGATCTGAATTGAAGGGTGATATTGTTCAGAAATAACACAAGGATTTAACTAATTTTTTTATATCAGTCCACTTTGGAATGGTAGTGATAGTCCCCTTAGAAAACGTGCATAGTTGTTATCATGTTGCAAGAGTTTGACATGTTCCAGATAGATCCTCCAGATTTCCTCAGACAGCCTTGGATTATCATTGTTCAACTGTACCAAAGATGTATATGAATATGATATACTGCATATTCTCGTGTATAAGCTCATCTCATGTGTAAGTCAAAAATAGGTTTTGGGGCCAAAATCATGGATTTTGATATGACCCATGGGTAAAGCAGGGGTCATTCCATGAAGCACGGAAAATGCCAACATCACCTTTTGGCACCAGCCACCCCCCTCAGCTGCTAACACTACCATTTTTTCACCCAAGCATTCAAAGAGGCCTTTTGCCATTTGTTCAAAGAAGAGAATTTTTTGTTTTGTTTTGATAGAAGTTAAGGTGCAGTATCAACTCTTATCAAAAAAGGAGCCATCCCCTTCTCTGAGTAGCGGTGAAAGGCAAGGACTTAGTGCATCCCAAGAGAATGTAAAAGAAGCACTGATCCCCTCTACTCTCTTGGTGTTCATTTGAGAGAAAGCGACAGTCACTGCCACTACCATTTTCTCACCTGGGCGTTCAAAAAGGTCAGAAGTGACTCACAGTGGAGAGAATAGAGCGGGTTGGTTCTTCTTTTAAGTTCTCCTGGGACAGTCTAAGCTCTCACTTTTCACACTCTAGTCAGAGAAGGGGATGATTCCTTTTTCATAAGGGTTAAAGTACAGTGTTTACACTGAACCATAAGTTGACTTGGGTTTTTTGGGTTGATTTTTTGATTAAAATTTCTGGACTTACACACGAATGTGTAAAGTAATGTGATTTGATCTCATTAGAACTAAAGGTGTCATCCATGCTTTCATAATTCAGAATTATAAGGTCAGGTGGATCAGCATGTGCAAATGAGCTAAAGCCCTAGTGTGTTAATAGCACCTAAATTATGCAGATGCATGAGAAGGTGACAGAGATGTTGCATAGAAGCTATATTGAACAAGTACCCCAGTTATTGCCTTCCCTCCTATATACAGGCATACATTGTATTTAGGAAGGAATGCTGCTATCCCTTTTATTTCCAATCCGTTTCTGTTAAAAGCGGAATATAATAATTGCATATGAGTTATCTCAGTCTCTTCGTCCATTTTGTGTAATTATCCAGTGGCATAATGCTGAGAAAATACTAATCCATAGTTTCCTCACCACATTTGCTTGTGATAGTCATAAACATTGATAGAGAGTCATGAGCGCTTTCTTGAAGGTATTTCAGTATCTTCTTTACATCTACATCTGCCTTCAAATTGATACATTAATAAGATTTATCGTGGGAAGTGAATGCTACATCTCCTCCACCACCTCCTGGACTTTGTTGCCTTATAAATGTTCACATTTTATTATGTGAATTAAAAGTCTTGATTGTATTTATTTTTTTGGCATGTTAAAGAGCAGCAGTTAGTTTGTCACTCTTCTGCAATCCATCAAGACTTTCTTACAGTAAAGTGAACAGAAAAAAAGATGGAACACTTGCTGCATCAGAACATGTTCCATTGTTATATTTCCATCTTTCACATGGTCTTAGCACATGAGTAAATGGCTGGAAAAGTACTTCAGGGCCTGTGCCTTTGTATTGTCAATAGGATCAGGTGCAATTAGGAGATCTTTGTCTTCCTTTTCTAGAGTCACACAGCCCTTTCTGCGGTCCCTCCACCATTATAAAGGCACATGTCCTTTCTGCTTCTCTATGTACTTTTTAAAAAATCTAAGTAATGTGGGTAGTAATTCTGGAGTGAGCTTACCATCAAACAAATATACCCATTAGTGATGATTTAATATTCTTATCTTGTGAGAGTCTAGATATTTAGTTAAGTACATGCAGTTTGTTTTTAATATAGATTTAGTTTGTGTTGTAAGCTCAAAGCTAAATATTTTATAACATATTTGGAAACTTCTTTTTTATTATTTGATAGCACACTTAAAAGAGAGACTAGAGGATTATATTAAGCAGTGGAATGGCCTTGTAAAGATTTTTCGAAATGAAAGGAGAGAAGGTTTAATTCAAGCTAGAAGCATTGGAGCCCAGAAGGCTAAACTTGGACAGGTAGAACACTGTTTGCTAAATAAAACCCTCCTTTCCCTACAATCTGAATTTTGCTTTTAACAAACTTTAAACTATTGATTATTTTAACTGTAGTTCTTAATTGCAACGTTGCATATAGTCTTTTAAAGATAGTTATTAAAATGATGTCAGCCTAAAATGCAAAAATGCTCAAATCAGCATGTCTTTTGTACAGGGAAATCTCAACTGAGTTGAAATCTCCTTTCTTGTTTATTTTAAAGGTTTTAATTTACCTTGATGCCCACTGTGAGGTGGCAGTAAACTGGTATGCACCACTAATAGCTCCCATATCTAAAGACAGGTAATAAATTCTGCTTACTTCCATATTTCAGAAAGTCTTTAAAATAGCCTTACAATTTGTTGCTCACTCAGGACAAGTAACAGTGGTTTCTGGGTGAGTAACATTCTAGCTCCTTCTCTAAGCTGCCCAAATAATTGTCTGCAGGTTGGCTAATATAATCTTGTTTTCACCTGCAAGGCTTTTCTGGGGGTGGGGGTGGAAATGAGATAGTTGCATCAACAAACTTGGATTGAAATCTCTTCATAGCACTTACAAATTTGCCAAGATTGAGGGCAGTGAATGCACAGTGGGCAGTATTTGTAATGCAACCATTTGTAGTGGTTTTGGTAAAAAGAGAAACTAGAAGAGAAACAGTCTTGGAACGATGCACACTTAGGATCCTCTAGTATGGCATTAATATGATACAGGTTATTAAGGTGGCTGTTTGCACAAACCCAAAGCTGTAAAATCATAAACTCTGTCTCTTGAAGGTGTGTTCTGAAAGTGCAAACCAGAACTGTGGTTGAATAGTGAATAATAGAGCATGATGTTGGAACTGACTCTGTGTTCCTTTCTCCTCCATCTGTTGTGCCTTTTGAAATAATAAAAACAGCAGTAGAATTTGGATCACTACACTAGAAGAGTTGATTCCGGCTTTCTACCTTCCAGCAGAAAAAACGGCTGCTTTTTCATATGCATATATTAAGTATATTCAAAGACTAATTAGTTTAGTGCCTAGCTTTAAATCAGACCTCCTTAAAAAAAAGGTTAACCAACCTAATCTTCTCACAGAGTAGCAGTCCCTCTCAGAATCAAGGAGCACAAACATATTACTGTTCACAGTACAACAGTGTGTTTTCCCAGGGTGAAACATGCTGCTTCTTTCATTTCCCTTGAAAGTATGTCTTCAAAAATCTGTGAGGGGAGAGGTAGACTGGTCTACTGATGTTTTGCTTTCAGCATTATTGTATCCTTATATTACTTTAAATTCATCCTGCTCATTCATAATCTCCTCCCCCACTTCCTTCCAAAACAATAACAGTGTTTGTATATGTTTGTTGTAATTACACTGGAATAAAGCATAAATGATAGCAGGCAATTTGTTGGAATAGACAGCTTAACCTTGTCTCTTCCCCTTCCATAAATGTTTCAGAACTACATGCACTGTGCCTCTAATAGATTACATTGATGGGAATGACTATTCCATTGAACCACAGCAAGGTGGGGATGAAGATGGCTTTGCCAGAGGGGCCTGGGATTGGAGCTTGCTATGGAAGCGTATTCCATTAAGCCACAAGGAAAAGGCAAAAAGAAAATATAAAACTGAGCCATATCGGTAAAGAATGCTGTTTCGTTTTGTTGATCTTTGTAGCTCATGCTTATCTAAATCCTTTCGTTTTCCCCCTTTCTTTTCCATGAACCATGATTCGTTTAAATGTGTCATGTACCTGCTGTCATCCTCACTGCCACCATCCATAATCCTGCAGAACCACATGCACTGTACCGCTTATAGATGTCATAGATGGCAACACTTATAACATTATACCCCAAGGGGGTGGTGACGAAGATGGGTTTGCTAGAGGAGCATGGGATTGGAGTATGCTGTGGAAGAGGGTGCCCTTGACCAAACGTGAGAAGGAAATGAGAAAGACAAAAACTGAGCCGTATCGGTAATCACTAAACCACTTACACGTTTCTCCTTTTCTTAAGGATGTGCCGAACTATTAAATCCTTGCATGAACTCTCCAGATCTTTAAAACAGTGCTAGCTGAAGCAGATGTTCTTTCAGGAAGCATCACTCTTCACTAACCCATGGTCAAGCTCTTCTAATTGTAGCCTTACTAACTCCTTTTGCACTTCTTTGTAGTGTACTTTGCATACTCAGTTCTCTAAGCAAAATACAGGTTGGCTCTTAATTGTATTGTTGCACAAAACATGTGATTTGCCACTGAACCTTCAGGCTTTTTAGGAATGACTTAGCATGCGTGTTATGCTATCACACTGTTAAGAATAGCAAACATTTCTCCTGTTTCAGTGCATGCTTACTATACTACTTGTGTTAACCGAAAAAGGTTGGTCAGGCTGACCCTGTGTGAGAACGCAGCATAATGGGAATAAGGACTGGGGACCCAGAGGACCCCTCACAGGTAATACTGGCATCATTGGTTTTACACACATACACCTACCTTTAAAGACCCAGTGTTGAGTGGGACAACACAGGAGCCAAGAGACTCCTGTGACTTCTTTCTCCAAAAGGCCTAGGTCAAGGCAGCATCCTTCTGTAATACAGTGTTCAGACAGGAATGCAAAGATACAGCTCAGAGATGAATATGATGTAGGAGTCAGAGAGGACCTTAGCCAAAACCTCCTCTAACCTGATGTGGGACCATATGTCAGAAAAAAAAAGGTTGCTGCTTTACCCTGTCCACCCAAGTAAGGTAACAAATAAACAGGTGATGGATATTTCCAGGAAGGAAATGCACAATTAAGCAGTCTAAGCATCTTGTCTGTTTGCTGAACAGACAAAATTTTGTTTCTTTTGATTTCTGCAGTCCTGTTTTGCTTACCTTCATCAATATTCTCCAAGCTTCATTTATGTCAAAAATAAATAGAAAATTTTTTTAAAATGCATTTGCCTAGAAAAACTGAGTTTTTTTCTAATATCACTACTCCCTTTCCCTAAACTAGTGAGGCTGTGGTTCTGCTTTAAATTTTACTAATCTTGCAACTAGATTTACTCTCATTTCAAAGCTCCTTTCCTTGCAAGTAAAGTAACTGTATTTTATTACTCTTTTGATACATCAATGCACTTTTTAAAGCTAATGCTGCTTTTCATTTTGCTCTAACTTTATAATGTCTTTGATAAATTCCCAAAATATTTTGAAGAAATTATGAAGCTTTGGATCTCTGATGAAAGGGAAATATGGTGGTTCCTGCTCATATCTCAGTATTTAAATAAGTTACTGCAGTAGAAATAATTTAAAAGTAGAAACCTGGACATTTGAGCATTATGGTTCATTTGGCCAGATATTGGCATTTTTGGTTTTGCTAAAGTTTTTACAAATAATTTATATATTATTTACAGTTCTGCCAGAACTGTGCAGACATGCTGTGTGACTTCTCCAATTGAAAGGAGAACTGGTGAAAGGTCAGCTCTCGATTTCATGATTCTCCCCACCTTGGATTGCAGTCTCAGTAGTTGCTTTTGCCTTTAAAAAAAAACAACTGTTGGGGAGAGAATTGCATTAAATGTTGGTTGCACTTTCATTTGAGTTGGTTTTCAAAAACTCTTAATCCTTAGAGTTTGAAAGCAGAAATTGAAATGCTTGCTTCAAACTTATTAACCACCATTAAAAGCTTTATAATTTCCATGTGCCTGAGAGTTACCAGCTGCTTCTTCAGGTAAAAAACATTCCCACGTGGCATATAAATTAGTTTTAATTTTCTCTGTCTCCTAGATCGCCTGCAATGGCTGGAGGATTATTTGCAATTGAACGTGACTTCTTTTTTGAACTGGGTCTCTATGATCCAGGTCTACAAATTTGGGGTGGTGAAAACTTTGAAATATCTTACAAGGTAAACAACAAAGCCAAAAGAGTTGGTAATTATCATTCTCTTCATGTAAATGCATGACCACTTTTCAACCCAGTTTTTACATTCCTAGATTGAACTAGGGTAGGTCTGCACAACGTGTGGCCCGCAGACCGCTTGCAGCCCACCAGAGGATTTCATGTGACCCACATTGCTTGTGAGTGCAAGGGCCAAACATACAATGGCAGCAGCAGTGAGGGGCAGAAACACACCTGCCTCCCCTCCCCTTCTGCCCAACCTAGGCACGTTCCTGAGCGTTGCTTCAACCTGTAATTGAGTGACAGAGCTCCCACTTGAGAGCACCACCCTGACTCCTCCACTCGTAGCACTGTGGGGAGTAAGTTGCAGTGGTGTGGCGAGGGGGGTGCTCCACCCTGGCCAACACTTTTTGGGGGCAACCTGGGGAGGAGCTCCAGCCACTGGGACAGTGAGGGAGTAGCTGTCAATGTCAGGCGGCGGCTTTAAGCAGACACAGAGGCAGGAGCTGAGGTTATGGCCTTTTAGTAATAAAACAATAAAGTAATCAAGAGGTTACATCACCCAAAACAAACAGAAGCAGTCAGCTCAACAGCAAGGATTAGCCTGGAACAGAAAGCCCATGATACAGGATGGTAGACAGTTGTTGCGCCATGCCCAACTCCCCCCAGCGTCTGTCTTAAATACATAGTCTTTAGCCCAGCTGGGGCTGATCAAATGTCCGTTGGCTTAGCTCACAGCTGGAGGCCCTCAGACATCAGACGCTTCTCTCGCAGCCGCTTTGATCTGCGAACCCCCTCCTTCTCCAGCCACCTCTGGAAGAATGTGGGGGGAGGGTCTGCTGCAAACTCTGGGCTGGAGTCAGAAACAGTAGCTTCTGTCGAGCCAGAAGCACTGGTCTCCTCTGCTACAGGTACTGGCTCAGGAACCGGCTCTGGGACAGCGGTGGGGTCGCTGGCAGGCGCCTCCCTTGACTCTGCAGGAGCCCCCTCTCCCTCCCAGGGATCCTCCCCTGGCTGGGAGTCCAAGTCTAACTCAGAGTCCCCGTCTGACTCGGCAGCCTGCTCAGCCTGGCTCATGTCTGTAGCTCTCTAATGAGGCATCGTGGGAACAAACTCCGGGTACTCTCTTGCCTGTTCCCAACCCTACCTGCCCACCAGTTCACTCCTCCCCGCCAGCCCACACTTAAGGATGTGGCGCGGAAAGCGTGACTTTTCTAGTCCAGGTGGGTGCCTAGATTTGTGGGGAGGCGATCCTGCTCCCCCTGCAAAGACCCTGCAAGGGAATCCTCGTTCCCTCCTCCCACCGCAAGGGACAAAAGGAGAAGACACTTCTTCAGCAGGGGAAATAGGGGAAGCCCCCTCCGCTCCCACCAGCCAGACAAGGAGCTGGGGCATGCGGTGGTGATGGGGGCCTGCATCTAAGAAAGCCAGGGACCCCCACTTCTCAGGAACAAATATGCGTTGACCTTCCATCATCTGGAGGCCACTGTCCTCCTCCCACCTCCTGCCTCCAAAGAACACTAGTTGCAAAGGGGTAGGGTGGGGGTCTGAGTGCCCCATTTGGGGGGCGAGGCAATACAGTGCTTTACTAGGCCAAACCCTTTCCTCTGGTTTTGCCTGGTCTACCCTGCTGGGCTGTTGTGTGGTGTGCAATAGGACACCAAAGGACACCACCCTCAGGTGACACCTGGGCAGAAGTGAGAGAAGTAATAACAATATGGAGAAGTGGGTTGGGACAAAAGGCGACCAACTCCTCCAGAGTCGGTCAGCTGGCTTGTATCTCCCCCTGCAAAGTCTGCAATCCAGGAGTGCCCCCAGCTCCCATGCTGGACTCAGATGGCCTCCCGGGACTCCAGCTCTAACTTTGCTGGGCGGTGATGGGGTGGAGTGGGAGTTTGCCCATCACAAAGATGGTTGGTTGCAGATGGGTGGAGATCAGGCACCTACTCGGCACGAAGAGGGCAGCCAGTGCGGGAATAGGCAACTGCACCTGCCAGCTGGGCTGGCTTAGTCCTCGTAATTGCCTTATTCTCTCTCCTCTCCTGGATGGTTCCACGGGTGAACGAAGGAAAGAAAGAAAGAAGAAGAGGGAAGATGTTGCTGGGACTGATGCTGTTCCTGGGCTTCACCGCCGGTCAGCTCGCCTGTTACTGGGTGTGTGTCCCGAAAGTAGGTCAGCCTCAGCCCTGGGAAGGAAGGAACTAAGGAAGGAATTAGATTACTGACTGGGCAGCCTGGTAGGCAGGCTGAGTGGCTGGCTAGCAAGGACTCCCCTAATCATCTCCATTGAAACTCCGAGAAGCAGAGGCAGCGAGCATCCCAGTAAGGAGGGACAGGTTGCTGGCGTCCAGCCAGAGCTCAGCCTTTGAGCATGATCAGAATGCCTAAATCCTACAGCCGTATTTGTCAATTGGCCTTCCCTCGTCTAGAGGCCACAGTCCTCTCCTCACTGACTCGTGAGCCAGGCTCTCCCTGTTCCATGGCAGTGGCCTAGTGGGGGAGGCAGTTCCCCTGGCCAACAAAAGCTCTTGCTGCGCTTCTGGTGATTTGGGGGTGGTGGAGGGAGACATGCAGGGAAAGGGAAGGAAGGAGCCCTGGGGGATGGAGGGGAGGACAATGGAGGAAAGTGAGGTGATCCTGTAGTGGCTAAATTCGAGAAACTGGAGATGCTCGGATTGGAAAGCAGGAGTTTATTTAGTCAGCCGGGCTCTCTGGTGGAATCCCTTCCAAAGACCAGAAGCCCTGAACATTCATCTCTCTAAAGTTTTATACTTTTACACAGACTATTGCAACATTTGCCAGCTTGACATTTCATGATCATTCTCCTCCCTTATGACGCTCTTCTGACTGTTCCCAAACACTGAGCAAAACATCCTAAACAGACTTGCTGAACCAGCATCTAGCTAAGCAATATATGTACACATGATTACTCAAGCAGCTCCTCAAGAACTCACAATTCATGAACTTGTAATTTTCTTTCTCAATCTGCTCTCACAATCCTACCTACTTGGGTCCCCCTCAGTAGGGTTTGGGGTGGTATAAGATGGAGAGAAGGAGTGAAGGGCCAAACTGGCAGAGGATCCCAAACGATTCTGCTTTCTCTTCATACAGAGTAGGTGCAAATGGAGGTCTATGTGGATCACAGTTGAGGAAGGAGAGTTGCAGAAGGAGGCTTCACTGTGGTGGGAATCCCACCTTATTGATTGACACTCCTCAGGGGTTCTGAGGGACATGTGTGTGTATGTTCGGAAGTTGTGATTCAGGGTATGTGAAGGCTTTGCAGATGATCCTGGGACACTAGGCTTATTTGAGGAAGTCTGAGACTCTCATTGGGTTTCTCTGGTGGATGGATGAGGAGACGGGGGAAGTGGCATTGTGGAGGAGCTAATGAGAGCAACTTGGGTGACCTGGAATAAATCTCCATCTCAGACATGGAAACCACTGGGTCTTGGACAAGTCATACTATCTCAGCTTCAGAGGAGGACAAAGGCAAACCACCTTTGATCAAATCTTGCCAAGAAAACCCCTGTGATAGGTTCACTTTTTAATATAGTTTGTTTTATTTGCAAAATAGTTTAATCATTAATTATGCTGTAATAATTATAGTATAATTAATGATTATTTTGCAAATAAAAAAACGTTATTATACCATTATTATAACTTTACTTGGAAAGTGAGGCACTAAAAACCTCTCTGGGACCTGAAGAAATTTAGCCTATTTAATTTCGACCCTTGCCTACTGCCAAGTTGTGCAGGTCTGAACTACGGTCTTCAGTGACATTCTTGTTTCAGTCATCCTTCTTCTAATTAGTGCTGTTCACACAGTTGTGTCACATGGCATTATTGCCTTCTATTTTTAAGGATAAAGTCACAATCTTATTTTCTGCTGGACTCTTTTTGTCCCCAGGTGTACCTCTGATTCAATTTGATCATTATTATATAATACAGCGGTTCTCAACCTGTGGGTCACAACCCCTTTGGGGGTCAAAGGACCCTTTCACAGGGGTCACCTAAGACCATCGGGAAAATATGTATTTCTGATGGTCTTAGGCTCCATTCCCTCCTCGGTGGTGGTGCGCAAGTGCGAGCCATGTGCTCGCATCCTCCTGCTCCCTGTTCAGAAGGGACTGAAAATGCTCCCCTTCTCCATTACCGGGAGAACCTCCCATCTGACGGGCCGGCCTGGGGGGGGTGGCAGCACGGGGGCAGACCCCCTCCTCACCATGGCCCCTGCCCCACTCGCCACGGAGGGGGGCGCTGCGGAAAGCCCGGGGAGCCACAAGGCAGCGTTTTTCTGGGGGGGGTAGCTGCACCCGGCGCAAAAGACAAAGGCGCTGGGATTCCTCCCCCCCCCGGCCAGGGTCAACACTCTGGAAACTTTTCCCACACTGCCCCCCCCAGCAGAAACGAGAGCGAAGCAGAAGTAGAGCCTGGGGGGGTTCTCTGAGTTTTTCCCCGGGGGAGACGCACGGCTCCTCTTTCCCTCCCTACCCGTTTCCCCTGTCCCTGGCCGGCAAGGCGGCCTTTGCCGGGGGGGGGCATTGTAAATAATAAATAATTTTATGGTTGGGGGTCACCACAACATGAGGAACTGTATTAAAGGGTCACGGCATTAGGAAGGTTGAGAACCATTCATATTATATTATGCTATATATGCTTTTCAAGATCCCAAGCAAAGAATCAAGATCACTAGATGTCCCATCTGATTCGTTTTTGGAAAGTGCAAGGACTGTATCCTGTGACTTAGGGAGGGTTGCTAAAGTGAATTCTGAGATTTCTCTGCTTTTATGTATATAGACATTAATAAAGTGAAATTGTTGACTACTTCTTTCGAGTAGTTGATTGGCACTTACAATTCTGAATCTAGAACAAGGTCAGTTTGACTTATTTTGTAGGTCATTGTAGAGCCATATGCGGAAACTTTGCTTTAAGTATTGTTGCAATTTGTGTTTCATTTTTTAAAATACATAAAACAAAACAGAAAAAATAAAACAAAAGGAATAACAAATTAGAACAGTCAAGTTAAGAAAAACAAAAAAATGCAAAAAGCAAATAAAGTACTCCACACTACGTAATAAAAACTAAAGACTAACTGCAAACAATGAAAATCTTTTTAAAAGGTGGTTTCAAACTTTCCTAAGGCAGATTCTAGATAAATCTATTTAGGAGAAATGTCTCTAGTTACAAATACCATTCAAAAACTTATGCTGCTATTTATCCAAAAATACTAATTGTCAAATCTAACAGTTAATGTATTGTACTCTTTTTCTTGCAAAAAGCAAATTAAAGATTCCCAGTTTTTCACAGAAGTCACTACTGATTATTCAGTTATCATGCCATCAATTTGTCTGTTTCAGTTTTAACAGCCAGTTCTCTATCATTGGTGTTTCTGTATTCTCCCATATCTGTGCACGCAATATGCACGTAATATATCTTAATAAATTGCCAAGTAAAATTGTTAGTCCCTATTTGCTATATCATTGTAGACTTTTGATATTATTATAAGAGAATGACATTAAATGCATTTCTAATACCACCTGCCGACATGAATTCAGAAATTGGCTGAAACCCAGACCCTTTTCGCACCTTACCTTTTCTCACTGCCATCGCACGGGATCATGTGAAAAGCCTCTTGTGGGAGGGAATCATGTTCCCTGTGCGTCCCTCCGCACCAGCTCCATGCTGGACAGAAGGAAGCGCGATAGCTCCATTCCTTCCTTCTGCAGTGCAGCTGGATACTTTCTCAGGCTGCACTGGGGGAAGAAGTGCGGCCATCGCGCTTCCTGAGGTTCCACATGCCAGGTAAGTGCAGGAGGGACACAGGAGGAATGCGCAATCACGGGTCATTTTCGACAAAGAGCTGAAAATGATATAATCCATGATTGCTGCAGGATTGCTACGGGAGTGCCATGCAATCATGAGAACATAATGCAGAACCATCCTCGCAATCCTGCAGTGCTCCCATGGTCATTTCACATGGGAAATGGCATGCGAAAAGGGCCCCAGTTAAGGAGTGATTTACACTTGACTACTCCTTAATGTTAGGTGCTAATTATTGGACAGTTTCCTTTACCAATGAAATGTAAGGGCATGTGCCTTGTTACTGTAGGACAGTGCTTTGTGCGTGACATCCTGGCAGTGACCTTAAAAATCTTGCAAAGTAATATTGGCTAACCCTGCCATGTAATGTGTACAGTTTGAAGTTGTACCACTCTCTACTTACATTCTAAATCAGCTTTTGATTGTCATGCCTCTTTTACATGTTGTCTTAATTCCTCTTATTTCAACTTTTAAGATTTGGCAGTGTGGAGGGAAGCTGTTGTTTGTCCCTTGTTCCCGCGTCGGACACATTTATCGTCTCCAGGGATGGCAAGGGAATCCACCTCCAGCATATGTTGGATCATCTCCTACTCTAAAGGTGAATCTTGTATCTTTAAAGAACTTTTAGCATCTGAGAGACTGAAATTCTAGTGGACCTGATACCTGTACTCAAAACAAAAAAAATGTACTATAGAAGATATCTCGGTATCAGCTGCCTACCTTCACCTTGCTCCTGCTCATTTGTCTCTCAAATCCTCAGTCTCTCTCCAGCCTCACATGTCATATACAGCACAGGTAGCAAACAAATGATACATAAGGCTGGAGAGAGAGAGATGTGAGGCTGGAAAAAGATGTGAGGATCTGTGAAATTGAGAAATCCAAGTGTAGTGCTTAGCACAAATCCAAGCCTCCTGCCATTTTACAGATCCTCATGTCTTTATCCAGGCTTTGTCTTGTTCATTCACTACTTGTGTTTTGTTTGAGACACGTGGCTGGAAAGAGACTGAGGATCTAAGACTTAGAATGTAAGAGACCTGATGCCTGTATTTGGGGGGGAAACAGTATATCTCTGTGGAACCTGCAGGCCATCCACTTCGGCCTTCAAGGTGGCAGCTGTAACCATCCTTCTTGTTTGTTCATGGGCTCCCTGAAGTTCTCCTGTACAGTACTGTATTTTGTGCACATGCAATATAGGTATTCCAGGATATAAAAAAAATCCAAAACACTTTTGGTCCCAAGCATTTCATATAAGGAATACTCAACCTTTATTTATTTTCTCCATTTATAAAATACAAACATTAATATTGTGGTGGTTTTTCCCCACAGAATTATGTCCGAGTTGTGGAGGTATGGTGGGATGACTACAAAGATTACTTTTATGCTAGCCGTCCTGAAACAAAAGCACTAGCCTACGGTGATATTTCTGACCTGAAGAAATTTCGTGAAGATCACAAATGTAAAAGTTTCAAGTGGTTTATGGAAGAAATTGCTTATGATATTACTTCTCACTATCCTTTACCACCTAAAAATGTAGAATGGGGAGAGGTAAGTGTAATGCTTTGGCAGGTGTTTATATGTGTATTAATGTGAACCCATATTTCAGAACGTCTTAGGATTGATCACACACTTGTCTGTCACAAGGTTTCATGCTAGAGTAGCAAGACAAGATGCTTTCTGCAAGAAATATGATGCAGCTTGTCAATTTATGCTGAGAAGGAATCATAACATTAAAGGCAAACTTAGGGCACATCCAGACTGATTAAAAATATCAGAAAGTCCCAGAATTTGTTCTCATTCTCTCCAGTTTTATTTTGGAGATCCGTATAGGTTTTCTTTATCCCAGAATATTTTCTGTCAACTGCCAGTATGTTCAGAGACTCTCCAGATAAACTGTCCAGATCAGTTTATTTTAATGCAGTATAAAATTGGAAAGAACAGGAGCAAAATCTGAGAGTTTTCAGTCAGTTTGGATGTGCCCTTAGTTTGCATTCTTACTTTCGAGTGTTCCAGGTTTGCTGAACACAACCATAAACACTTCAGAAACACTGCTCTAAAACCATTGCAAATTTTCATACTGGAATTGGTAAAATATCTAGCATTATATCTACACATAATTCATAGAATTTCAGATTTTTTTAGAGTTTTGCAAGTAGCAACAAGTAGCATGTTTTCTTGCATTAGCATCACATTTATTAGGACTTAATTACTTGGATTAGAATCAAATGGTTAGTTTGTCTAGTTTTCAGTTGTATGAACAGACACATACATACATTTGCAAAGCAGGGAGCTATTAAAATGCTAGCTCCCACATATTTCTCAGTTGTGCATTTTGTGTCCGTTCTCCCCAGACCTGAGACAGAAAGCACATATCATGAAATAAAAAACTTTTACAGAACTCACTATGCTAATTCTTTATATAGGAGAGCTTTGGACAAAAGAAAACATTGCTGCTATTTTCATTGCTCATATCACTGGGTGCACATAAAAGGATGTGGTGTTATAAATCTATTTTATTTTTCCAGCTCAGCAGCTTGGAAGTTATTGAAATAGTTGTCCTGCCTGTCACCATAGAATTGCAAGTATACAGATCTTAGAAACTGTGTGGCATGATTATTCATGCCCAGACCCTCTAAATAGATTAATATGCTGTCTGAGTTGCACTATATCAAAATAGAGGGTAGGGACCAACAGGAAGCACTGTAAGAGGGATGCCTGCTGAGTCAAAGAATTATGTTTAGGAAAAAGGTGAGCCATAATACACAGTAAAAAGAAAGGTGAAAAATTCCCTTGTTGTCGTTTAATCAGGTGCAACAAAGAGTAGCCACAGGACTGATATTTAAATGTCATAGATAGGGAAATGTACTACTGAACATGTCAACAACATCTTCAAAAAGTACCATTTCATTCTCTGGCTTGTGTTTCTCTTCCTCCTCTTCCTCTTCTTCTTTGAAATCTCTGTTGATTTTTTTAAAAAAAAAATACATGAAGAAAAATAGAACAAAAATATCAGTGTTAACATTGAATACATAGTTTCCATGGAATACCGTGAAAAGAAAGAGTAAGGAGAAAGTGCAAAGTGGAATATCTCTGCAGTTCTACACATTGTTAGTAATTTGTAGTGGTGTAGCCTTCACGAGGACATAAATTTTCCTCTGTATTAGCCCAACCTATGTATAATAAACATTTCTGAGGTACCCCACAGGCAAACATTCTCATTTCTGTTGTTGCTCTCTTTGTTATTTTTCTAACTGTGATCAATAGGGTGTAACCACAGAAGAAATAAGCCAGCCAGAATCAGTTAGTATATTCAGTCTTCAGTTAGTATATTCAGTATCAAATGTAAATTGCAAGTAGATAGTAATGAAAGAGGAGTTGTTCTTGATGTTGACACTGGACGAGATCAGTAAGAATTAAAAAGCATACACAGCATTAAGTGCTGTGGTAGCTGGATAAGGAATTGGAACTAGAAAGACCTGACTGTAGAGCGAGGACAAGAATAACAAGGACATGCATAACTAGTAGGAAAACAAATACTGAAATATTACTGAGATTTTGAAACACAAAAGGAACAACAAAACCTGTTATGCAGTCTATTGGTACATAAAATTGGTAGCTAATGTTTGCCGAATGTGCACAGTGAATCACGTCAAAGAGAAGCAATCTCTGCAAAAAAAAAAAAAAAAAAGGTCCAGGGTATTAGCTTTTGAATGTGGGTGTACTTTTTCAGTGAATGTACGAAAAGCCTGAATGGGGATGACTCACTTGGAATAATTCCCTTTCTTTGCTTACAAGATACAGGACTGTGCTGTACTGTAGAGCTTGTACTGATCGTACTGTAAATGCTTTCTATACAATATATCTCCGGCAAAGCCATCATGCTGCAACAAGTCTGAAATATCTCTCTTTCTTTAATACTTTTATTCAGCTACACTTTTCAGAGTATATTAAAAAAACGCACACACAGGAGAATCAAACACAAAAAACATAATTGCAACATTGCCCTTACTAAATAAACACCTACGAACTACCTAGCCTAACCTACACACACATACAAAACTCAGAAAAAGAAATAAGAGATTCACATAAATGACTTCCAACCTCTCCGAGAATGCAGGCCTATAAGGGAATCTTACAATACTACTTCTTTCTATTTAAATATATGCCTTACTTTACCTAGTTTAAAATAAAACCAACCAAAAAGAAAAAATTAAGACTGCATTTACTCTCAAAATTTAACTGTTTCATATGTAATCTAGATGTAGATAAAGATTATGTAAATTCATAACAGTACTACATAAACCAAGCTAAGCTAATCACTCAAAATCTAACACTTTCTGTCTCCCATCCCCTAACCTTCTTTGGATATACTATAACCTTCTCCCATTGTATCTTAAATTGCTGCACTGAACTTTCTCTAACCAATAATCTCAGGTTGTCCATCACTACTGTGTCAAGTAGTTTCATCATTTAGTCATGAAGCAATGGAGTCATGGGATCTTTTCACTTCTGTGCATAGAGTATTCTTGCCACAGTTGTCATAAATTGTATAACTTTAACAAATTTCTTGTCAATCTGATCATCCATCAGTCTCAATAAAAACAATTCTGGACTTAAGCAAATTTTAATCTTAAGAATATCTTTCATCATGTGATGTATCAACACCCCAAATTTGAAATATCTCTCTTTCAGCTTTATGTGATTTTGCTTTTAATTCCTTCCTGGCTCTGCATGTGCAGCTTAATAGGTATAAAATCATACGAGTTATGACAGTCTTTTGCAAAGATTATTGGGCCCATTTAGTTTCATTTTGGAAAGCAGGTTTTAGAATATAAAAATGATACTGTTCAGTATTTCCTTATCTTTTATATTAACTTGCAGGTGATTAGTGAATGTAAGACTATTTCCTGTTCGTGTGTGTGGGGTTTTTTACAGTATAGTTCTGCTTAACATTCCTTCAGATTACACTAAATAGGTGACGATGATATGCATTTATGATAGAGGGAATTAGGAGTTTTATCTTGCGGCTTTTAATAATCCTTGATATTCTGTATATCTTTTTGTATGACTTCCAGTGCAGTGACCTCTTTGTGTTGACTCAGAAACCTCTGAAATAATACATTCTCTCATAATACCATTTTTGATTATATTCTGAAATATTTAGCTACAGTATAAACTATAAACTGTGTTTCAGATCAGAGGCTTTGAAACTGCTTACTGTATAGACAGTATGGGGCATACCAATGGGGGCTTTGTGGAACTTGGACCATGCCACAGAATGGGAGGAAATCAAGTAAGTAATCCCAAAGTAAGATGTTTTGAATTAGAAGGAATGCCTAAAGAATATTTGCCTGTAAATTTTATATTACTGAAAAGAGTGTTAAATTGATTGCAGCACAACTTCTCTCCCCCACTCCTCCTCCAGTCAACTCAGAGCATTGGGCACTGAGCCACTCCAGCCTTGTCAACAGTAATATTGTAATTGCTATGATCTTAAGTCACGTTACTAAACATGAATGGTTTTGAAATGTTTTAAGGAAGGAAATATTGTGGTTAACAATGTCAAATTATGAAACTATAGAATTGGAATGGACTTCAAGGATCGTCTAGTGCAACCCACTGGTCTGCTCATACAGACAGCTAAAACACCGCTGAGACATTTGTTTAAAGATCTCCAGTGAAGGTCTTTATTAATGATATGTCATCTTTTTTTTGTGAATTGATTAGAATATGTCAGAAAACCCATATGCATAGTGCCTGTGACGCCTATTTTAAAAAAGGTTCAATTTATGAGAAAAATTACAAAATGCTTACAGATTTTAAGTCACACCTGTCTGAAGAAATAGATGCTTGGCTGAACTACAGCAACATGTAAGCAATATGCATATTCTTCATTCTCTAACATATATGTGTTTGCTTACAGTGAAGCCTCATGCATACACACTTCGCCTTGGTCATTCATCCCAATCTGCTTCCTTGCGAGCTTGTAGAATAAGGTTGCTAAAGGCGTTTTGGATGTTTACTGGGCCAGCATGATTGGAGTAGCAAGCAAAATTTAGCAAGCACAATGGAAACCAAAAAAAATGTCAATAGAATGTTGACCTATGAGGTCAAATCATTTTGAGTGTGCGTAGCTATGGTTTAATCACAGATTGTGCTTAACAAACTATAAAGTCCATGTGCAACTCTTCTTGCTTGTTTTAACATTTTTAATATATCTGGCATATTATTGTTGTGTAGTAAAGATATATATTCCTCAATATGCTGTTAATGCAGAGCAGTAATGCGGGGAGACCAGTAGCCCTGACCTTTCTCATTTCATTCAGCTGGATTGGTCACTGATTAGAGTGATGCTGTTTAAACCAGCATAGATGTGTCCATATCTTGCTTCTGCTACAAGGTGCTATTTTTGACACTAACATCTGTTTCAAATGCATTGTGGTTATTGATGTTCAGCAGATACAGTTTAGAACACAACATTTATTTGAAAACTGTAGAAGCCATATAGAAAGTAGATACTACAATAGGCAATGTAACTAGAAGCCCTGGTCTCCCTATCATGAAAATCAATATTGGTTCCTCAGACTTAAAAGGCGTGCTTGCCATGCACTTCTAGCAGTGCCTCCTGTACTTTCTATTAAGCTTGTCCACAAGATAGGATATTTGCATGGGCTTTCCATCTCCTAAAGTAGAACATGTGCCATATTAAGCAACTGAAAGGAGCCTCTCCATCTCCCAGTTCCTCTTGCCCATGTGGATTTCAGTTATCTTGAATTTCTGTTGCAGTTTTTGAAAGACAAGATGTTAAGCCTCTAGGCTTATGCAAGAAATGCCTTCCCAAATGGTGCCTTTTAAATGTTTGCATTGCATCTCCAATTAGGCCTGGCCAGTGTGACCTAGAAATGGGATATAAATAGAATGGATGGATGGATGGATGGACACACAGACAAAGAGACAGATAAAATGGTCAGGGATGCTGGGAATTGGAATCTAAAACATATGGAAAGCACTATAAGAGAATTTAATTACTAATGAACTTTTAATGAGTTGCCCAAATAATGTTTTGTCAGGTTGGTTGTACTTATGCTTCGGCATGGGCTTTGGTTATTACAAAAATGTTCTGTCCTTATGTTTCAATACTTTTGGCATACAGCTTATCTGAATTTTATAACAGAAGCAGTTAAGCATTGTTTTTGCCATTATATGTCTGTAAAAGAGAGCTACTTAATTCTTAAAGCAGAAGGCCAATAGACTAAATTTGAATGTTATTTGTAGGTAATAGATGTTTTAATGCATAGATTATTACACTGATATTTTTGCAATTGTTGGTGTAAAATAGTATGTTTAATGTGTTTATTTGTTACACCAGCTGTTCAGAATTAATGAAGCTAACCAGCTCATGCAGTATGACCAGTGCTTAACTAAGGGACCCGATGGATCAAAAGTTATGATTACACACTGCAATCTAAATGAATACAAGGAGTGGCAGTACTTCAAGGTATCTCACAAGTCTTCATTGGTCCCATTTAGGTTTAGAAGTCATGGCAAATCTTGATATGAAATAAAGACAGGTTTAAACTTTGACATATACAGCTGTGGTTCTTAATTTAGTTTGAGTCACAGACTCCTGGGAATGTGATAAAAGCTGTGGATATCCCTCCCTGCATAGACATGTATACACAAAATTGTGGATGCAGTTTATTTTATTATATTGGAAACTGATTTTATTCACGTAGATGAGTTTGGAATTAAAAGGTTACAGTTAACACTTGAAAAGACTAAATGTTTCCTTTAAAATTCACCATGACTTGAAAAATTCAAAGTAACAGGAAGGAAATTTAAGGGGAAGAAATCAATTTTTCCACCCAAGTTTGTGGACTTACTTGGCTCCTTCACAAGGAAGTTTCAGGAAGTCCATGAACTTACTAGAAAGGCAGTAAGGGACAGGGTGCCCAAAGAATCTGGACTTGTAAAAAAGAAGGGTACAGAAGAAAGGGGATGGCTAAACTGGAACACAGAGAGTGAGGTGGAAAAATAAGATGACCTTGGGAAGCAGCATGAGGTACATCCCTCTATGCATCTGATGAGGTAGACATAGTATATGAACTTCTTTCGCTCAGACTCAAAAGTGCTACAAGATACCTCTGCATACTGATCCAGGCTAATATAGTTAAGTGCTTGAATTCTACCAGCATGTTAGGTAGTTTGAGAAATGGGTGGGTAGAGAGGTGGAATCTAGAAAGGTTTACAAAAGTATGGGAATTAGCAACCAGCACATTTGTTTGCTGAGGAACGTTCCACCAGTTATGGTGGAGGCTTGCTTTGGAGTTTCATTGGCTAGGTTTTTGCCTAGCTTGGCCATGGGGGACATGTGTGGGGGAGAAGAAGGGGAACCACCATGAAAAACCAGTGGCATTAAAAGCTAAACCTGGTGCTTTATTTGGTGACTGAGGCATGTTAAGGAAGGAGGAGCTAATATCCCTTCTCTCTTCCAAAATGATCTGTGCTCGGACAGAAGGCTGCTTTATTTGCTCCTTCTTTGGAATATTTAGCCACTTCTGAATTTTCTGTGCTTGGAATTAGTAAGACAAGTAGAATGCCAGCTCTAGCTCTTCCACTATCCAGAGAAGTCTTTCCAAGAGTTCTCATTCCCAGAAAAAGGAGCGGGGGGATGCTTTAGACTCACACAGCTAGTTTCACATTCGTTTGGAGTTTGGGCCACAGGATTACAAGTGAACCATAATATCATGAATTTCTTAAGGCACAGTTATATTAATTTTCCTTAGTACACATCCATTAATTAAAAATGGTATTTCAGCAGATGAGAATAGTTTCAGTAGGACTGAGACAATAAAACAGGTTGCTAATAAGAAAATGTCTTACTTGGTTTCTGCTTTCCAGAATCTACATAGATTTACTCACATCCCTTCAGGAAAATGTTTGGACCGTTCTGAGATTCTACACCAAGTGTTTATTTCAGAGTGTGACTCCAACAAAGCGACACAAAACTGGGAAATGAACAATATCCTTAGTGTGTAGACAAAACAGCCTGAATCTACCTACTGAGAAAATTAATTTGTCTGAGAACTGACGATAGCCTGAAAACTGCTGCAAACTATTAACGTTGTACAGCTGAAGTCTGGAACCTCCTGATCGGGATGAAGGACATAGGAGGACTGTGATAGATTTTTCATCTGCAGTTAATGTTTACAAAAACTGCTCTTACCTTAAAATTTAATAGATGTTTACATCTCTTCTTTGTTTGTCTGTTTTAGGATGTTCTTTTGTTAAAAATGTTTTAGTTGATAGTATAATGTGCTTTTGACTCTGTTTCTGTTTTATTGAAACAAAGTTAAAAAGTGCTGGCTTGGATCTGAAGTAGCGTGAGGTTGCTTCCACTCGTAAAAGGGTATTTCTGCTTCCAGTTCCGGCAGCTGCCCTGGCCCCCAAAAAGCCCCTCCTGAAGGATCTTTTGGAATGGCTTTTTGAGTGATGTGTAAAGGGCTGGAAGTTGGCAACTTTCCGTGTGTGTGTAAGTGCCTTCCACTTGTGCACAAGCAGGGGGATTGGATCCAAGCCTCTGTTGCTGTTTTTTGGAATTACACTCAGGGGTCTGCAGGCAGTTCTTTTTTCTTCAACACTCACACTTGAAAAAGGTTAGAGTAACCAGACTTTGTTATAACATGAAATTATCAACCTGTTGTATGTTGTTTTGATTTTGCATCTTACCAAGCACTGCCACAGGTTTTTAGCCAAGGTGGCCTTCTTTCACAGTCATGCTGCTTTTATGAAAGGTGAATTTTCAACATATTTAGTGCCTCCTTAATTTTTTCTCCTTAGTTCACAAGCAAAGTGTTTGTCATAGTATGTTGAGGTGTCTCCTTTTGATCAGAATGAGATACTAACACTCTCATTACAGTTAAAAAAAATTGCCAGAGTAACTGTTGTTCTTTTTATTCCATGCCAGTAAGATAACTAACAGAGGCACACATCACACTAGGAATGCTGTGTGAGGGTCAACATAGTAACATTGAAGTATTTTTGGAACTCCTTAAAAGAAGGTTCCCTTTAGTATACTGGGTAGCACTTAAATCCGTGAACCACTTGTGTGATACAGAATGAGAGTGGTTAAAGTTTTTTTATTTTGCAATTTGAAACTGAACCTGAAATTCAGCACTGATGCATTCAGTGGAAGTGAGTACTGTATATTATAGCTAAACAGATAAAAGCTTCCCTGCTGTATCATGCCTTACCAAACCTGTATGTGTCCAAGTTGAAATATGTCTATATCTGCACGATGCAGAGTAAACATGTTCCTGTTCTTACTTTTATTGTGATAAACAGAAGTTGGCTGATAATGAAATATTTCAAAAATTTTAAAACTATTTTACAGACACTGAGCATTTAATGGATTATTGCCACTTAGATAGAGATCCATGTATAGATTAGAAATGGACAAATGGGTAAAATGTTTATTTTGTACAGCAGTGGCTTTAAATATCCTCTCTTCCTCCAAATAATTGAGGATGTTTGAACCTTGGAATTTATCTTGACACTTGCATCGTTGTTATACCAGTTACAAAACTGTGCCATAACATGAACAGAAAATCAACTTATTAAGATGTTCGGTAACTAAAACTAAATCCATCTTTGTTTCATTTTATGCTAAAAGTAAATCTGACCATTTTTGGGAAAAAATATCATTTCAAAAAAAAGATCTGCTTTGGCACTTAATCCTGATTTCAAGAGTAGATACTCTACAGAGATTTCAATAGGCTTATTGTGATATGGTGTTTCAGTATACAGTTGAGTACACCTAAATTCTACTAACGTAAGTTAAATATAAAATTGATTTTAAAAATAAGATTAGTTCAAGATTAAATTTCTGAGTAATCTGAATTAAATTACAAGTGTACCTTAGTTTCAGTATTGCAACCCTTGGATCATTTTACCAACTTGTCAAAGCATATAATGGTAGTATTTCAGTTATAAGGCCAAATTTTGGTCTTTAGAAGACCAGATATGTATAATTTGGATTTTATTGTCTGGCATCATTTTTTTTCAGACCTCCTTTAAAAGGTGTGCATAATTAGGAATAGAGGAGGAAGAACTGGAAAAAGGATACTAAGGGTGTAGGGCACATTTCTTGTTTTTGTGTACAAAAACTTTTTCTGTGTGACAGATATTAATTTAATCACATTACTATGCATAAGTGAAAGAGATTGCACATAGATTGTGCAGGTGTGTATGTGCTAAATGGATGTTGTGTGCAATTCCATTAAAATCCAATACTATGTGTGAATACGGATCTGTAATTTTACAGTCCAGATCTTACAAAAGCTGTTACTCCTAATGATTTTTCCTACTGTAACCTGCTTTTGAAAAAGTAGATCCCATTTCCTTGCTTTGTAAGTTGATCACTATGCATTTCTACACATTTTATAAATTTGATTTATGCAGATTTTGATACACTGTATATTTCTGTAAAGATTGTAAAAATCTTCAGAGGTTTTACTAGGGGTAAATCGGGGATCTTATGTATATCTTAATTCTGGATTGCTTGTTTTTTTTTAGGTGAGGCAAATAAATTTTAAAATGTGGGTTTATTATTTATTTTGCACCACATGCTGATTTTTTCCCTAGTTACATCAATATCAAATTGAAACATTTGAAACATACATCTTAATGCATATAGGGTTGTTAAAAGTGTTCTGTTTCACTATTTCTTCCTCTATATTAAGTGTTGGGAGAATATTCTCTAGTTCAGGTGTAGGGAAAATGCAGACATGGGTTACCTTCCAAAATACCCCACATCTTTTTAAAGAAAAAATACTGGACCAGTGAAAAGATTAAAATTATGGGGGAGGGAAAAAGTTCCTTCTTCACTTTTACTCTATTAGGACTTAGAGAAGGCATGATACTGAAGCTAGTCAGCTTTCCTAAGTCCCTGTATGCTGTTGCTGGATAAAGAAATCAATAGTGAATAAACTCCCATATGTTGCTGGTTTTGTGTTTCAATATACCATAATTATAGCAGTTTGACACCATATCAAATGCCATAGGAAAGTCCATTGGAATCCTGGGAGTTGTAGTTTATGGGATTCAGGGTTCTAATGCTGTAGATTTGGGAATCCTAGGTATCACACCAAGCCACAAATGCCAGGATTCCCCAGGATGAAGAAATGACATTTGAAGTGATATCAAACTATTGTAATAGTACAATGTAAATATGCAGTCGTGTTCATCCACAGCTGCACAGCTCATGTTCTGAAAGATGCTGGTATTAAGATCAGCTCCCAGCTTTCACATTAGGATACAAGATCAACCTCAAGAGACAACATGAGGATAAAAGAGCACATGGCACTGCTATCCAAATAGTTCATCTAAGCTTCCTGTCACAGCAGCTTCATTGCTATGAGTTCACTTCCAAACCTGTCCCATTTGAACATGTAAAGGCACCACATGCTGTCTGATCTTGGAAGCGGAATAGGGTGAGCTCTGGCGAGTACTTGGGTGAGAAATTGCCAAAAACTAGGTTTTGCAGGCTATATTTCAGAAGAAGGAACTAACAACACTTCTGAATATTCCTTTCCTAAGAACACTATGAAATTCATGGGGTTGCCAGAAGTCAACAGGTGTACTGAAGGGTACATACACAAGATAAAAAACCTCACTTGCCCCAAGAAGCATTTAAGTACAACTATCCTGCAATTTTTTTTCTTAGGTTTGTATTAGCATATTCTTTTCAACTCTATAATTAGTGACTTCTGAGTAATTTGGGGTGACTGTTTTGCATGCTACAGGAAAAACATTTAGGACAATTAAATGCTTATGGGTTGGTTATTTATCCTGTATTTATTTCTCATCCATCTGTTGACATTTACGATTTGCACATTTAAAGTATGAAATACTGAGACTTTTAACATAGACTCAGATACCTTTATCTACCCACATCTCATAAAACAGAACCAAAGGAACATTTTATGCAAAAGCAGTCAACGCCCAACGACTGTATCTGAAAATGACATTCTGTTGTATGTCACATTTGTAACAACATAACACTAGCACACTGCTATTCATATAATTCCTGAGATTTTAAACTATATTGGGAGTACATCATTTTTCTCCTAGCCTCACCAGTTTATGGGGAATGCGTATTTTGCAAGGGGATGTATAGAAACCATTTTGTGAACAGGCAACCACATCCCTTTTGCCATTTTGCCAAAGTGCAGTAGTTTGTCTTTTTTAAAATAAAATGTGTATGTAGCAACTTGACCAAAAAGACCACAGGCCTCTTATACATTGTCAATATTTTTTGAACCAATGGATTGCTTTTTGGTAGCAGAAACAATGCCATCACCCATCTTCATTGGGTTGTTGTGGCATAAAGATTTAGTGTGGCCTTATTCCCATTTTCTAACTCCCTAATCCTTGTTTAATATTAGAAGCTTCTATACAAATAGATTTACCCAATGTTTAAATGGGAAGCACTTGATTTTTTTTTCCTACAAGTCTTTAACATTTTTTTCTTCATGTGTTGGGACTCCAAATCGCAGCAACGGTAGCCAGCAGCAAAGAAGGCTGTATGGCAGTACATCATTTGGAGGCAGGATCATTCTCATACCAAGGTTAGGTTAGTCATGCACTCCTCTTGAAAATAACCATAGAGCCACTATTATTTGTCCATTGCAAGGGACTCTTCTAATCACTACTGTAATTACAATTGTATTTTCAAGCTGCAGAGGAGTACTTTTATTGACCTAGAACCTCTTGATGTAATATTAAATGGTCTCAATTCCATTTTAAGAATTGCTGCGTTTGGAGCTCTAGAAGTAGCTCTGTTGTTCCCCCACTGTCACCCTCTTAGTTCAGCATCCCAGTAGAAATGTGTGTTTATCTAATTTTGACTTCCTATTATAAAGGTAGTTAACTCACTATGGATACTTAATTTTTTTTTAGGTTACCCACATGTTTTGTTTCAGAAACCACTACACACTGGATTTTCCCTTCTTTCACAAGACACAAATAAGACTCCAAAACAGTTCTGGAAGGGAGGGAAACACCAGTACAAATCTACCAAGAGAATAGACAGAGCAGAGTTTTGCTTAGTTTTGACATTTCCCAAGACCCAGGCCCTTGTTTTTCTATTTCCAATCAGCATTATGTACATGTTAACAATTACTGAAGGGAGTATTGCACCTGTTTTATGGTTGTCAGTGCTTTTCCCCAAACAATTCCCGCCTTGAAAACCATGCAGGAGCACTATTTAAAAAGTCACACAGACTAAGGCAACTAAAGATACCAAGCCATAAATGTGAATTGGGACAGACAAAAGATGGAGCACAATCTAAAAAGCAAGATATCAACATACTAATCCCCAAACCAAATCAGAATCACATTTGTGTTTGGACCTGACTGCATGAATATCAACAGATGGAAAGTACACACTCACCAAAACTTCTTTGACATCTAGTATTAAGGCTGAGATGGTATGCCAACAGCAATAAAAACAAAACCACACATGGACAAGTAGGTGGTCATGTTCCATCTTTAAGCATGAAGTTATGAACTCCCCATGATAATTCAGTCTACACTGATGCTTCCAGCACGCCAGGTCAATCTCCTACAAGGTCACTTTGCTTTCTCACTGTTTTTCTAGGTTATGGATTCAAATCAGTACTTATATATCATTAGCAACAGATTCATACAGAAGGTAAGTTGTTTTTTTTAAGAAAATAGCAATTTCTAGTGGTGCTTTGATTTTATAGATCTAGTGTAAACATGACCATGTAAGGGTTAATCACAGTATAAACCCATCAAAGAGTTTGAATAGCAGCTACCTATGAAAGCCTGTCCAAGTATATTACTCTCATTACTGTAAGCAATTCCCCATGGTACTTGAGCCTAAATTAAAATATCCCATTGTAACAGGCTTTTTCCATAAAAATTTCCTGACACTCATTTTTGCTCTTCCTAGAACTAGAAACTACAACCCTGAATTCATGCCTGGTTTTTTTTTTTCAAAAAAGAAAAACATGCACCAGAAAGCAGTCTGTTTCCCTTAGTGTCTGCTTTTATACATGGTATTGCTTTGGAGAACAGAGGAAGTACCCAGAATAATCACAAGGTTCCTAAATCAAAGGAGGCTTACAAATGACACATGCAACATTCTCTAATGCAGTATCTGTAGCACTGAAAGAGCAAGAGTGAACCACAGAACTGCTTGGGAATGGGGAGGAAGCAGACAGTTCCTGAAGAATAATGTGGCTGTTAACACTACTTGTGCTACATCCAGGCCATGTTCCAACCAAGCAATGTCTGACTTTCCAAACAGAGCAAGAGGCCTGCCCACTAACCTTAGCTAGGTTTACCATGTTGTATACCAATAAACCAACTACTTTCTAAGCAGATACCACCTTAGTAGTATTTGTTTCTCCTAGTCAAGTCCCAAACTTACCTAAGATGCTTCATTAGGGAAAACCCACTTCCTCAAGGATTGCAAGAACTTAAACAGAAATATTGTAGAGGCACATGGAAAATTCTGCATATTTAACATGAAAATTGAAAGAGTTGATTGTTGTAAATCTCTCTTCCCATATGTCAAACAGATCTTTTAAATTATTAACAACCTTAATGATTTCACATTCTGTATAAATGAGAATATTCAACTTTGCTGATCTAGAGCTAAGTAAATTAACTCTACAGTATAAAAAGATTAATGTACATCATTTTATTATAAAATTGTTAAAAAAAAAGTAATACAATGCAATAGTATGCAAGACAAAGTTGCCTATTTGACTACCAATGTTTTACTTTGCTCAAAATCAAGCAGTCACTGAATTTCAAAGAACCATTAAATATGCCAGAACATTTGCCAATATCAGCTTTAAAATCTAACAGTAGTGGCCTTCTGCTACTACTTACATTAGAATACAGATCTCCCTACAGAGAATCATATTACCTATACACAATTCTGTACAGTTTTTATACTGAAGCTAACAATGAGCTGCACTCGACTTCACATTCTCAGCAAAATCATGGACTTTTGAGCACAAATCTTTACACCAGGTTAGAGCTTTACTCTTCATCTTCCTCCTCCTCCTCCTCCTCTTCTTCCTCCTCCTCCTCCTCCTCTTCTTCCTCTTCCTCCTCTGGTTCTGCTTTCTTCTTAGAACCTGCTGGCCTACCTGGGCCTTTCTTCCCTGCATCGCTCTTTCCCTTGGCACGATATGCTGCAATATCCTACAAAGTCAACAGATATATCATGACATACATACAAGCTTTTAATTCTTAAAACATCCTTACAAATAGCAATCTGGTATTCTCAAATTTGCTGTACAAAACCTTCTGTACTTAAAGCCCTTTGTCTTCCTGCACTGAGTGGAAGTTACCCTTGCTTTCATTCTCCCCCAGTACTGTAGAACATAAGATCTTGAAGTTCAACAGACTGCAGCAGCACTTTATTAGAAGGGCTTTGCTTTGCCCATAATACATTTGTACTCATCTTCCAAGAAAAGGTCAGCTGCCTCTCAAGGTGTCTCCCAATTCAGGCAGTACTCAGACTCAGGGTCACCCATAAAAATGATACCCTGTACCAAGAGATAATTCTTCTGGGCCATTACTGCACTCAAATTAACAGTGGATCTGGATCAATCATCTAAAGTAATCCAGGCCTTGAACGTACAAAAAAAAAAAAAAAGGTCCAAATGCTATGACCACAAAACAAGTGAAAAATAAAAGGAATTGCTTTTACTTTACCTTCTCGTATTTCTCCTTTAGTTTTAATGCTTTCTGCTCAAAGGGTTGTTTATCTTTCGCTGTCTGCACAGCCCACATTTCACCTAATTTTTTTGCTGTATCTCCAATAGACAAGCCTGGATAGTCACTTTTTATTTTTGGACGATGTTCAGAACAAAACAAGAAGAAAGCTGATCTAGGGAGTGAATAAAAAAAGTGTCACAGACAATGCCAGCCTCCAGAACACACAAGTGTCAAAAAGCACTTCCTAAGTTTAACTGGTTTGATTTTACAAGTACCAGAATGAAAACTGGTTCAGTAACAAATCACCAAAATACTGTTATCCACAACTGAAGATAATGAACTTACGGTGGCCTTTTGGGGGCATTTGGGTCCTTTTTCTTTTTCTTCGCTCCTTTAGGAGGAATATAGTTTTTCATCTCTCTATCATATCGAGCTTTGTCACCTTTTGCCATGTCTTCAAATTTAGACTTCTCTTTTGCAGACATTGTCTAAGGGAAAGGGGAGAAAACCAGAATGCTCTTATTTAAAGTTGACACCAAATCATTTTAGCGCTTTGGGGTTCTGAAAGGGAAGTCCATGCAATCTCCAGTTTGTCCACTAAGTTATACTATCTGGAAAATATTCTTGCCAACCAACATGAAACTGTATTTTGGGAACCCAGGAACCTAAAATTAACCCTCCTGACCCACCAACTTCTCAAAAATAGTACTTCAAATCCATTAGTGATGCTTAGCTACCTGGACTTGCTGTTTACTTCAGGGTCTATAAACCAGACGGTGAATAAAGCAGCAACTTCCTCCTAACAATAACCACAAGAATGTCTTAGATACCAAGTAATTCTGTAGAACCATTTACTATCAAACATTAATACTGGCTGTGTTTTAGAAGATCAGGGACAAGCAACATAATGCTTTTTTTATTTGCATCTCAGTTCTTACGATGCCCAGCTCTTACTTCTAAGAGAATTTTTCCAAAACTTCCTCAGAATTAGTCCTTATGAGGAACAGGCAAGATGTAAACAAAACACTCCAATACTAACTGCTTCTGCTTAGGCCTTATGCCGTACTGTCTTTCATTTCAACTTACTTTTAACAAGATGAAGGATGAAGTAAGTGCCTTAAGTAAATGAAAAATGGTAACTTAAAATGCTGAGCAGCTCGAAAAATTAACGCATAAAGGATATTTTCTTTTGCAATAGTTATGTATAACCCTTTTCACCAGTGGACACAGTATTCTGCAAATTCCCAACTGGGAATAATCAGCTCCATTCTAAGATTATGGGGTGCTTTGCCTTGGAAGACCTTGAGATTCTGCCCTGTACCACTCAACATGCCACTATAATTGGCAATCACCTGCCTGTGACAAGACCAAGTTCTGAAAACCAAATCTTTACAATACTCACCTGTCACACACAGAACAATCCTGTACAGGGCTATTCTGGCACTAGACTTATAGTGCTATTATTTCACTTTCAACATCCTGTGGAATTTTGGGGTTTGCTGGAATCTCGGGGATTAAAGGCCCCTCCCTTTAATCCCCACAAGATGTTGAAAGTGGAATCATAGCACCGTAACAGACTAGTGTGGAAATGGCTATATCCACTCAGAACCAAATCTTGGGAAGGTCACAGGGGCTTACTCCCAAGAAAGCTGAGAAGAGACCGCAACTCGAGAGTAAGCTCTCCTGAAACAATGTACTTCCGTCTCTTCTACAACCCATACCAAACTTGAGAGAACCTTTTTTCCCTCCACTCCCCCACTATTACAATGAACAGGCCACAGTCACAACTTTGGAGCTGATCTAAGGCCATTTCCGCACTAGCCTGTTATAGCGCGATGATTCCACTTTCAACCTCCTCTGGAATCCTGGGGTTTGCGGTTCCGGGAGGGGCCGGCCGGCCCCTCCCGGAACCGCAAACCCCAGGATTCCAGAGGAGGTTGAAAGTGGAATCATCGCGCTATAACAGGCTAGTGCGGAAATGGCCTAAGTGTAAAACGCACAGCTTTGCTCGCCGCCCTGGCGTCAGGGTTTTTATAACGGTGACCTAACAAGAGGCTGCAGAAAAACACCACCGCTCAGCGGGCGGGCGGGCGGGCGGGACTGCCGCAAGGGCCGACTGGCAAGGCGGTTCCCGCCTTTTAAGTACTTGGGCGGCCGCTCGCAACTGGAAGGCGCGCCAACCCGCGGGGAAGGAAAGAAGGCAGGCAGGCGCGCGCGCGCGCGCGCGAGCTCGCGGGGGAGGGGGGAGGGGGCCGCGAGCCGCTGGGGGCGGGGCCTGCGGGGCAGCGCGAGGCGACGAGCCCGAGCTGGGCCTTACCCGCCATCGCTCCGAGCACTTCTTGGAGAACTCGGCGAAGTTGACCGAAGAGTCCGGGTGCTTCTTCTTGTGCTCCTCGCGGCACGTCTGGACGAAATAAGCGTACGAGGACATCTTGCCCCGAGGCTTGTTGGGGTCGCCTTTGCCCATGGCTCCGGCAACGGTCCCTGAGGACGGAAAAAGAAAAAAAAAGAGAGAGAGAGAGACAGAGAGAGAAAAAAAGAGGATTAAAACAGTTGTGAGGAAATAACTAGCCGGCGCTTCCCTCATATTCCCGCCCAAACCTCCCCCCACCAGGGCAGCGGCAACTTTCCCGCCCGAACTATTTCGCGCCCCCTCCCCACAGCGGCGCTTTCCCGCCTCAGGAACGCTTCCTCGACGCGCCTCCTTCTCACCCCCAACCCGCCACCGAGTTCACTCCGGCTCCGCGCTAAGTTACCCTCCGCACTTCGTAATTAATGGAAGTTCGCTCCTCTCCGCTGCTCCGCCAGGCGAAAGAGCTCCGTCACCGTCCCACAGCCGCGCCCCAGAACTCCACCGCCACCCCCGCGCCTCCCGCTCCGCGAGAGACAACACGACTTTAACAGCTCCTTGCCTGATAGCGGCGACGGAGCGAACCAGAAGCCGTTAGCAACGCGCGGAGATCACCACCTTCCCTCACCGCCGCCGACTGGGTCGCCTACAACGCACTTGATAGCCTCTTGTTTTCCACAGTCCCACCCGCCACAGCAACTTGACCCGCAAAGCTCTTCCTAAGGCCCGCCTCTTAAGCCGCCTGGTTGGCTGCCGGAATGATTTGAACCTCTCGGAGCCACACCCCCGTGTTTTTCCGAGTTTCCGAATGGCCAAGAGTGCTGCTGACGTCACCGACCGGGCTTGCTGGGTTAGGTCGAGAAAGGGGCGGGAAGAAGGGTGGGCCAGTTTGCACTTCATACCCGTTGAAACCGGTTAGGGAGTGCGGAGCGAGTGGGATTAAGAGCCCGCCTCCGATTGGAGGGGGCGACGTGATTGAAAAAAATAATCCCCGAGGCGGCTGCTATTGGCCAGGGGGAAAGTTCGGAGTTGCGATTGGCCAGCGGAAGGCGAACTAGCGTGGTTTAAAAATACAAAGGGGGAGGGAAAAAGAGAGTGAGGAAAACAGAAAGAGTTCTGGGGGGAAGAGTTGAGTTTTTTTTAAAAAAAACGATGCGGGTGGCGACAATTCTGCAGCCTTTGGGGGCAGGAGGTAGCAAAGAGGAGTGGGCGGGCGGCTCTTGTTCTTGTTTTCTTTCCTGTGGTAAAACTGCAGCGGCTTCCTGGGATAGCCCGGCGGCGCCTCAGATTTGACTTTGTGTAACTTTTCTCCTCCGTCTTTTAAAAAGAGAGCCTTGTTCAGAGTAACCGTGAGGGCTTTCCGAGTTCTGTGAAGAGAGAGGCCTAGGCTGCCTCCCTGGCAAGGACTGTCTGCCCTGATTCCGCTGAAACTCAGGCCATTTCCGCACTAGCCTGTTATAGCGCGATGATTCCACTTTCAACATCCTCCGGAATCCTGGGGGGGGGTTTGAAGTTATAGCGCGATGATTCCACTGTCAACATCCTAGGGGCTCCTGGCCTTTGCAGTTTAGGGAGAGGCCTCAAAGGCCCCCAGGATTCCAAAGGACGTTGAAAGTGGAATCATCGCGCTCTAACAGTCTAGTGCGGAAGTGGCCTTCGTGTGGCAATCCCGTGAGGAGCCGGGTCTGCCTCCTCGCTCCTTCCTCGCCTCCCTGTAGAACCGTGTTTCCCAGCTGGCTGGTTCCCGTGGCTCCGGCCACCTGTTGCTGCTTCTCCGGCGGCTTTCTCGCCCTCTCCTTCCGCGTCTGCCGCGCGGTCGTTCCGCCAGCTGTCGCGTGCTTTGCGGGGCTTGCTCCTCGTTCCGTCCTCCGATGCCTTCCGTTGCTTTGGCCACAAAAGATGCTGAAAGTGGGCGTCCACCAAAAAAAAAAAAAACGTTCTGTAGAAGTATCGCAAGGCCCACGGCTTCTTGCTTAGCCTATGTGGTATATCGAGATGGCCACTCCCCCCCCCATGTGCCGGGACCCCTGTGCCTATTTGTGCCCCTTGGCTGTAACTCTTTCTAGCTCTCCTGGAAGCTCTCCAGGAACCAGCAACAGATGGCTCGGGAGCGGCCCTGGTCGAGGGGCCGCCGCTTTGAGCAGCGCTAATAGAGCCGGCAGTGACAACTCAAGGCTGACTCACGGGCAATGCGACGTCTTCTGGCACGTTTAAAATGAAGCTCGCCGTCCAATACAGAGATAGTGCGGTGTAGTTGTAATCCCCGGTCAGCCGTATAAAGCCGCTGGATGAATTTCAGCAACTAATTTTTAAGATTAAACTGTTTTCGCCGAAACACTTCCTCCTAACTGCCCCTGCATGAAGGCATATCTACTCAGTCTGCAGTGCTCTCTACCTGGGAGTACACACAAGTGGACACAATGAGACTCCTGGATCTATGTATAAAATGGCTTCGATTTATTTGCCCTAAACCCAATAACTAGTCCCAAACAAACCCACTAAATCAATGGAATGTAAAAGTTGACTCACCAAGCTCCCTTTGATTTACTAGGTCTACTCTAGCTGGGATTTGCAATGGTATTTAGGCCTTTGTGTTTACTGCACTGCATTTTCTCTTGGCTACTGGTAAAGAGTGTTTTCCTTAGCTTTAGAGAAAGTCTAAAAAATATTTTTTTAAAAACTATGTGCACTGATAAGAGGGTCTAATTTTTACTTGTTTTCTCTAATAGAAGAAGCCTTCAGACTTGCTATACTCAATAATATACTCAATAATGCTAAATATTAAAAGCAGGATTTAACAGAGATTTTCACTGGGGGAGTTTCAGTAATTTTACAGTTTATATAGAAATACAACAGTGAAATCCCACCAAATCAGGTTCATTTTAACAGCCTTTGTTCAAGCCAGAGTCCTTGAGCTATGATTAAAGAAACAGGTTTGCTCTTTAATCTTGGCATTATGATTAAGCCCAGCTGTTTCTTAAAGGAAAGAACATTCTTGGTTTATACTGTTTCTTTCCCTGCAGAGTTAGAGTCATAACTTAAAGCCTGAAGTAAATATATAAGACAGCAAACTACAGTGGCCCCTCCACCTTCCCAAGGGTTTGGGGTGCAAACCCTTGCAAAACTGGAAAAACGGCAAATAATTCCCCCCAGGCAATCCCCCTCCCATTCTTTTCTCAGGCTCCCCTTGATATACAAGCCTTCCTTCTCAGTGCTGGGATTAGAGGCAAGCGAATGGTACAAGGAGCTCTGGAGGGGAAAAGCAAGGCACTGCATGCTTCTTTCCCATTCCCATGTCTTTTGCCTTGGCGTATGTTCTCAGGACCAGGGCCAGAGGCAAGGGAATGGGTGGGGATAGCTCCAGAGGAGAGAAGGAAGGCACATGCCTGCTTCCCTTTTATTCCCTTGCCTTTTGCCTGGGCATGCTTGCCTTCCTTCTCTGTGCCTCGCAAAACACAAGGTAATGGGAGAAGGAGCATAGGGGAGAAGACACATGCATGCTTCACAAATAATCAAATTTGTGAAGGTCAAACCTACAAATAAGGAGTGAGGACTGTATTCAGTAAGTGAAACTGGCTTTTGCAGTACAAACTGCTAACGTATAACTCTGAGGCTTATAAAAAAAAATCAGGCTATAGGAAATGCTTAATTGCACAAATTGGGTCAAGCGTTAAAAATTCTGGTGGCTGTATTGTGCACCAGTCATCTTCCGTGGTCTTTGTTTTTTTATGCAGCACATTGCAGAGTAATGTAAATAAAAGTCATGTTCCTGATCTCAGAAGTTTATAGTATAAGTTCACACAGAACTGGGAAGTGAAGAGGAAGAGAGAACAAAGGGTTTAAAAGGAATTAATATAAGTAAATACAGTTAAGCATCTGCATACTAATTTGAAGTTTCATGTCAGTTAGACAGGGAGACACAAGCCCTTCAAGATTTTATCATTTTATCTTTGGCCTAAACATGCCTATTTAGAAAAGTGCAGTTTCCTTGAATGAAGTCTGTTTCCAAATTTATTTCATATTTTTGGCTTATTTCTGCAGTGGTTAGATCTGTCTCTGTTTCATACACTTACACCATGTCCCATTTAAGATGTATAGAGTGTTTGGATATATAGATAATTTAGCATTTGAAACTGTTCTAGAATCTAATGTGCTCCTAATATTAATTAACATATTTGATCAATATGAACAAGATACCTTACATTGCTAATAGACTATTAAAGATATTTAAGAATTTAAACCACAAGCATCTCCTTAGCAACAGTATGCTTGTTCTCCAGGGCACAGCCTATACTGACTCCTTATTGCCTTTCAAGGCAAGTGCAAATGTTGGCTTGGTATTTTCAAAGCAACATCTCTGGTGTTTCTGAAAGGCATTCAAGGATAAGTATATTCCACACAAGTGCTATACATCTTGAACATGGACTGCTAAAGAATATAGATGAAACTCAGGCAAGAAACAATAATTTTCTGAACCACTCTTGGCAAATACTCATTGAGCTGGCCATTGCTACTTGTCTGTGGGACCATGGCACTTTCCTCTCATTTGGCTTGCAGGAGAGGTGCCAGCCTACTTCCATTCTTCATCAGGTTGGGAGAAGTCATGCTCAGTCAGGCCTGGGGGAACTTCAGAGGAAAGTTCAAAGGAAGGAGTGAGAAAGTTGGTAGAAAGAAGAATAGGTTCAGGAATAGACTACATGTCACAGTCAAATGAAAACAAGGAGGCAGGAATTACTTATGAAAACATTTACACTCCACTTTTTAGCTCCCAGAGCAGCTGACAGAAGTAGTATAATATTCTTTTTACCTGTTGGTAGAAAGAGAACAGGAAGGGGAACAGCCTAGTTTTCCATGGAAGGTAATTCCTGGGAGCAGTCACTGAGAAGGCCCTCTCTTGTACCCTCTTCAAATGTACCTGGGATTGAGACAAGACCCATCCCTGAGAATCTTAAAACTTATGCAGGGACATATGTCTTTCAGATAATCTGAGCATAAGCCATTAAAGTGATATGTGTTTATGACTTCATAGATCATAATTTCATTGGACTAAATCCAGCACTGCACTAGCAACATAACTTCATATGGTCTTGGTACCATCCAAAAACAATCTCTGGAGGGATTCACAGTCTTCCAAAAGTGTTTTTGGGGATATACAAGGCTGAAATGAAGATGTTTCTTCCTCCCATTGCTTCTGGATTCTACCTCCAGAACCATAGCCTTATACTAACATGCCTGATGGAAATAGTTTGGACAGTATGTTGTTAGAGGAGAGCCTGAGGAAGCTGGTCTCAGACAAGCTGATGGAATACCATTTGCTCCTCTCACACCTTCTGCTCTACAGTTTGTGGGAATGACTACCACCACTAGGTGACACTAGATATTAATCAGCATGGATGATACTTAGGCTTGGAACTTGCTCTCACAGACACCTGTTGAGATAGAAACATCCTTACTGGACTTAAATTTGTTATAAGTGGCTGAGGATTATGTATGTCCAGTATCTATGGATGCAGTCCTGTTGAAAAAAAGTAGGATTTACTTCTGAGTAAACATGCATAAAATTTTGCATTGCATTGTTTGTTTGTATTTAATCCTTTAAAAGAGTAGCTTCCTCAATCTGAATAGGCAGGAAAAATCTTAAGGTGTTCTTAAGTAATTCTTATAAGGAGAAGTCTTGAAAACTGGGTTCAAAACAAGCCTGGACAACATTTGTGCTCGTGGGACTTTGGGAGCAGTCTTGGGATAATTCTCAATACCTTTGGAGATGTGGGTTGGGGAAAGTATTTTTCTATTGGAGTGGGTCAAGTGAACCCTGAAAATTTACAGCTGCACACTTTACCTCATCAACAGAGTACATTGAATATGGGTGCTTTGGTTTGAAAGAGAGTGAAACTGGTTTCAGATTTCTTTCTTTCTTTCTTTCTTTCTTTCTTTCTTTCTTTCTTTCTTTCCGACAGCAAGACAATGAACTGTACAGATAATATAAGGCAAGTGCAGAACAAGAAGTAAAAAAAAGACAAATAACTGGCAATATGGGGAATGCCTAGTGTGTGGCTTTTATGGCCTTAGAATTGCTGTAGATGTGGGCAAAATAATATATATTTTTGACACAGAAATGACATACACTTGCCATTTGCTAAGTGTTACGGTCCCTCATCCCCCTTTTTCTTCCAAGATTGTTGCTTTCTGCTGCACCTTTTTCAGTGTTTCCCAGAAACTGTATTTGTAAACAGTGTTGCTTCTATGCTGAATAGTACACAGAAAACTTTCTTTCAGTCACTTTACATACTAGGAATGGCACCCTCTGAATGACTGTTTAATCACTTTTTATCTGAAATGTGGCAAAGTGATAGATCTCTAATAGTGGGCATCTCAAACAGTGGTCTTCTAATCACAGACCTACAGAAATGTTAAATTAAAAATTCCATTTTCTGGAGACAGAGCTTCCTACTTACTTTTGCTGTCATGTTTTAACCAGCTGAGGGATAAATGCAGCTACCAAAAGGAAACACTGGATAAATCATTTTGTTCCAAGGTTCTGGCCCACAAAGACATAGGCTCTTTCCACACTGGGCTATTAAAACGGCACAGAGCGACCTCCGATGGAGGTCTTCTGCACCGTGGAGTGGACTGGGGCGGACTACTTTTTGTAGTTCTGCACCTCAGTCTGGTTTGGAGCGACTGGAACTGGTCGCGTAGTGTGCTTTTTAAAAACTTCTTTTAAGAGGTTTTTAAAAAGCATGGAGCGCACGACTCCGTATTGCTCCGTCGCTGCGCTCTGGTGCAGATTTGCAGGCACGCACTAGTGCATGCCTGTAGATCTGCTGGGGGCGGGCTTTAGGCTGGCAAGCTTCTCCGGTTGGTGGAGCCGCCATTTTGGATGCCGGAGCAGTGCGGAGCGACGAGCTTGCACTACTCCTCGTCCTGATGGACTTGCCCGAATGCTGAAGAAATCCGGTGAGTCCCGTTTTTGCGTGGTTCCTTCCCCACATGCGGAAAGGGCCAAAGTCTGGCAGGGTAAGTTATTTCCCCAAATTCACTAAGCCAGCAATGCTAAAGGTATCACAATAATGCAAAAAAAAATGTGCATGAGTAAATGCCTTCCTGTACTTTGAAATTATTTATTTTTACAAAGATGTACCTTAGAAGGCCACATAAACCGGATAAACCTGAAATGACAAAGGTCTTACTTGCTGATGAAAATAAATTTTAGGAATTCATATCTTTAAACATTGGGTGATACAACACTTGGCATTACTACAGTCATGCACAAGAAACAATGGTGGAGAAAAAACAGAGTACCTAATTTTTGTCATTTAACATCTTCATCCAAAAGCTTAAATACAAATCTAAGTGCTCAAAGTGCAGTACTACGCAAAGTAGTGATCCATGTACTGGTGCTGGTCATGGCATGTTTCCAAGAAAGAAAGAAACAATTGTCATTAATGGGCACAAATATGATGCCAGCTCCTGGCACACTGGAAGTGGAGGAGACTGTGAGTCTGCTACATCAAATAGGTGAAGAAGCACTCCTACGGTATAAATAACCAGAGAACACTAGGGAAATGCAGGGTTTTAGTGTACCTGTGACTGGGAAGGGAAGTTTCCTCCCCACTTCACACTCCAGTAGGGAAAAAAGACCATTCAGGACATTTGTAGCTCTTATCTATTTTATAATATGGGAAATAAGGTTCTTTTAAAAATAATTTTTATACTCAAAATAATTACCAAATTATACTGCAAACTGAAATGCAACCAACTGTTGTTATCACTGCAGAGGTAGGGTTGTGAGAGACTGACCTACGACATCCCAGCAGTTTAATCCACCTTTGTGTGCTTATCCACATTTTGTATAATTTTTTGACACTTTTGTACCAATAATGAGACTTTTACTGCTTTAAATGGTCTGCAGCACCTAAAGCTGGCCAAGTTATTTAAGCACATCAAGCAGGAAACTCCACAAGCACTTCTCCCTGTACTGGCAGTAAAAATACATGAGCAACAAACTAAATAAATTAAAATGTATTGCTTTTTCAAGACCACTAAAATATCCAGCCTAAGGCAGCTCACCACCACCACTCTGCTTAATGATAGGGGCAGTACCGTTTCAAGTCATTTCTTACAGATAAAAAGGAAACTGCCATGAATTATGCCATTAGATGCCGTATCTAGCCTTGTCAAGGAAGGATTCTACAGCTGTTGCCTTTTTTGGTGATCAGCTGAAAAACAATTCCTGCACAAGTGTTCACTAGACACTTTTTGCAACTTCTGAGGGCCATTTCTTGCTTGTTTCCTACATGAAGATAATGTCCTTGGCTCTTCCTTTCTCTTCCCCTGTTGTATCCTTTGCTACTATTGTCCCAGATAAATATGTTACTAATCAGAAAGAAAGCAGGAAAAACATCCTTCAGTTATCCAGCAAAGTTGGTCCATGCAGTGGCAAATGGGGGGTATGTATTCCGACGTAATTCTTTTATGGCAGGGGAGGGAATCACATATCCCTCCAGATGTTGGACCTCAGTCCTCAGCAGCTATAGCTATTAAAATCAATGGTGAGAAAAGCTAGTGGCTGCAGCTCTACAACCTCTGAAGACTGTCATGATTCCCACCTGTGCTTTATAGACATCAGAGAGAGGTGCCACAATATGGAAGTGATCCTAGCAGCTTCTATAGGATGGATTTTATTTCATCATTGTTATTCTTCTTTTGTTGTTGTTTTGATGAAAATTAAAGAGTTAAAATAACAATAGAACAAAATAAACATTAACATTTCAAATGCTTTCTGAAGAACAAAGATTCAGCCTAAAACATTAAGAAAGACAGCAATATCAAACTAAATGTGCTTACAGATTGCAAATTTTAAACAAAATTTTAAACAATATCATCTAATCAGTACCCTTTAACTGACATGGTTGGAATAAGAAAGTATTTAAATATCAAAATCATGGATGGGCAGCATGCATCCCTCCAGATATGGCTCCACTCTAACTCATTTCAGTGCTAGCCAGCATAGACAGAGGTGAGGGATAACGGCAGTTGCAGTCCAACATCATCTGAAGTGTTACAAGTGTTACAGCAAGTCTACATAATGCAATGGAAGGAATCTGGTTAATATTCTGATGAATTTTGGAGGTGGTATCCACAGTGATGAACAACTTATCAAGAAGGCGGCCCTGTCTCTCAGATCTACCTGCACAATCTCTCATGAGAGTAGGGCAGAGAGAAGGTCTCAGAGGCATGTCATAAGTCTGACAAGTCCATAAGGGGGCAGACAATTTCTAAAGTAACTTGGTTTTAAGTTGTTTAAAACCAACAGTTAGCACAGTAAATCCAAAGGCAAATGGGTAATCTATGTTGATGGATTAAGATTAGAATTAAATGTAAAAAGTGGCAATTGATGTGTATGTACAGGGATGAGAATGAAGCTTTCAAAGGAACAAAAGAGAATGAAAAATACCCTCCTATATTAATGTAAAAATTACAGCTTTTTAATTTGAGCTGAATTGAGAAGTAAAAGTAGTGTCTGCTCTCAATACATAATGATCATTATCTGGTAGATAAGCTGCAACAGTCACCACAATAATGTATGATGTAACTCCTAATGTCTCCAGCAGCTCATAATCACAAGAATATGGCCACTGAAAATGGCAGTTTAGCTGCTGGCACTAATAGTCTTTGCCAGACAATATAGCAAGAGGGAATTTTAAGCTTCATCATATAAAAGATGTGAACATTAAATATACTGCAGAGCTGATAGACACCATAATTACATTAGCACAAAGGCAAAATGGTGAGTTTTCCAAATAACTTTGTGGTAATGTACACTTGTTAAAAACAAGAAAATGTTTCTATACATAGGGAACACTGTGATTATTAAAGTGTAAGTGATATGTCTCATGTCTTGGTTCTCTCCTTGCACTGAATATGTTGAAAGCAAACAATTACTTATAAGTAAATATCCTGCTTCTAACTGTATTTTGGTTGGACTCCAAGACTGTTGTGTTATGCATGCTTTCTCTTGAATAATTCCATTTTCTTCCAAATAAACATGTGGAGGGTCCAACTTCAGATACTGCAGCACATTATAAAGCCAGCCAAAAAAAGCACAATATGCAAGCTCAGGATCACCAGAGTCCTTTATCAAGCAAGATGCTACAAAAGCTAGGGAGTAACATACATTATCTTACTAATCCTCAGCCTAAATCCAATTGTTAGTACCAAACAAAGTAGACCCATTGAATTAATGCAATTTACATGAATGTAGTTTACGATTAAGTAGTATACTTTAGCTAGCAAATGTATTTAGGTGTGTGTGTGTGCAGAAAGATAATATAAAGCAGTGGTGCTTGTGCTATCAGATGTAGGGAACCAGCAATCCCGCGCCCCTGCCAATTGGCTACCATTGTTTCTTTCCTTCCTCGAAACTTGTTAGGTACCAGCACTTTATGGTTCATGGGTTGCATTGGTGGATAGATCAACACTTTGAGTTCCATGGCATAAAGCACTCAAAGACCCAGTAGCATTCATGTTCAGCTACTGTTAAAGGCATAGAGGCAGTGCCGAAAAGGCAAATCAGAGAAGGTAGCAACTCAACATAAGACCAAAAATACTACAAGAAGACCCTTTCATATGGCTATAATGAACACTTGTTTCCCCTTCTCTTTGTGCATTACATTTGTGAAGCACTGAAGTACTTTTAGGTCACAGTGAGGTTAGCAGGGTTTCCTCCTCTCCCTCTTCCAATTCTCTACTAATACTTTTATAAAAATTGAGTATTTCTTTAAGTATCTTTCATTTTCCCTTTTTAGGGGGAGGAATGCAGTGCTAGTATTTGATTTGTACAGTTGTTTCAGTGGACTAAACTGCAACCTTTTGAATCAGACAAGAGATAATTAAGGGGAAACCTACTGTTCTAATGGAAATTTTATTTTATTTTTAATAATGCTGAAAATCTTTCATGTTGAGGCAAAAACATTAAAACTGACTTATTTGAAAAGATGCTACCCGTATGTGTAATATTCTGATGACATTTGGTAAGCTAAATAGCACCTTTTACATCTATAGATAATTAGATAAACCCAAAATAGCCTAATTTTATTGCCACCAATTTGCTGTGTGAAACACTTTTATCTTCTTTGTCTGCTTTCCAATGCATGGTTTTGAACTTAAAGCCATAGATAAACTAGTATTTTAGTTTTTGTCTTGAGCATATTTGTAACACACAGGGGTTTTAAAAAAATATTACATTAAAAGATATTTCTGTACTGTTTCTTCAGTGTCTCCCTAACTCCAGACAGATAATCTCAGTGGAAAATGGGAAGTAGTGGTGGTATTTCCTGAAATCACCATCATATGATGTCCTAATGTTCTATCCTCAAGGGTGTCTGAAGATTTTTATTGAGTGACAGTAAATATAATCTATACAGAACTGGAACTTGACTCCTAAGTTTAAATTGTGACATTACCAGACACTAACGGAGTTGTCTCGTAAACCAATTCCTTCCTTCCTTCCTTCCTTCCAATTTATTCTTCCATTTAAGTAGTCTCTTCAGTTAGATAGCTATAATATTTTTAAAAAGATTTTTTTAATAAACTCATAGAAATGTAAGAATTGTCCTGCTTCTAACAACAACACAATTAAAAACATAATAAGAGCCACTCAGGAGTCAATCCAAAGCCTATCTATTCTAACATTCTGTTAATCAGTCAGAAAACCAGATGATTGAGGGAAATCCACAAAAAGTATATGGATGCAAAAACACCCACTCTCTTCTGCTCCCCAGCAAAAGAAGTCTGCTGCCTCAGATACTGGAGGTAAACCACAATTCTTTTGGGGCACTCAATTAGCATCAAGACCATTGTGCTTTCTTAGAGGTTGTGTAAGCATATAGCCAACCGTAAGGCAGCCAATAATTTCCTAAGCACACATGCAACCCTTGCTCACTTTTTACTTGACTGGTGGGGAGTGAATCAGTTATTGTGCAACAGGTGAACTCCAGGCCAGGGCACCTGTTGAACTATCCAGTTGTGCAGTTATGGGATCCACTACTGTGGTGTAACTATGCTGGCACATTTTTCCGCTATTCTAAAAGTGTACAGAATCTTGGCTGTAACATATAGCCACTGTAATTGGTTGTGGTGGTGGTTGTGTGTCTTCCAAGTTGTTTCTGACTTATGATGACCTTAAGGTGAGCCTATCACAGGGTTTTCTTGGAAGGATTTGTTCAGAGGGGGGTTGCCTTTCTCTGAGGCTGAGAGAGTCTGACTTGCCCAAGGTCACCCCAGTGGGCTTCCATGGATGAATGGGGATTCAAGCCCTGGTCTGCAGACTTGTTATCCACTCCTCAAACCACTACTACACCATCCTAGCTCTCACTGTAACTAGTATCCACTTCCAACCTTATACTCTTCTCACTCTGCATAACCAGTTCCCTTACAAAGCCATTCAAGCAGATGTCCAGAACTACATCTTGTGATAACAGAAATTAGGGTTTCCACTGCTGTGTTGGAACAATAGTTCCTTTTGTCTTTCCTGAACCTTTTGCTATTGACATTCTTGGGTCACCTGTTCCCCACTGCAGGCCTATCCACTTTCCAGAGGTCATAATTATGTCCAACTCCAATTATGTCTTTTTCCAAGGGCCTTTCCACACTACACTGTTGTAGTGCTATTATTCCACTTTCAACATCCTGTGGAATTCTGGGCTTTGTAGTTCACTGAGGTCACAGAGCTCTTTGGATGACGCCCCTCCCTAAACTGCAAGCCCCAGGATTCCATAGGACGTTGAAAGTGGAATAATAGCACTATAAGAGTGTAGTGTGGAAATGGCCATTCTTTGCCTGAAAACCCTGCGAAATTCATGGGGTTAGCCTAAGCCGAAGGGGGTCGTGAGGGCAGGAACTGCCTAGAAGAGCCTGGCTTTGCCCTGTCGTGGAAGCGAACCGGGGCAAAGCGCCTGTGGAGGCCTGAGCCCAGCTTCCGCGAACAACAAGCGGAGGAGTTCCTGTAAGGCAGCGAGGCGGCCGCTGCTCCATTTTCAACTTTCCCGAGGCTTCCCCATTTCAAATACCAACGGCTACACGAAGCCGCTTTTGAGGGGAGGAGGATCCTGAAGCGCCGCCTCCTCTGTCACTATGTATCCCTCTCCGCCTTCGTTGAGGGAAGAGGAGGATGCGGGCGTCCGCTGTAGTTAAAAATGTACATTTTTGTGTCAATGCTAACATTGTAAGTCGAGCGAGGGGTTTTATTAACTCTTTTCCTGCTTCGTGTTCTTAACGGGGCGGGAGGGGGAGAGAGAGAGAGAGACAGTGGAAAGCCCCCCTTTGTCACGTGTATTTTCAAGTCTCTCCCCCCGCTCACGACCAGTAAAATGGCCTGTCTGCGCGCGCTCAGGCAAAAATCCTGCAAAGCCGCCGCCGCCGCCGCCGCGCTCGCCGCTTTGTAAATAGAACTCGCACTGGTGCTTTTTTGCGCAGCGGTGCATGTCGGGATTTGTAGTATCAGCGCGGCTGGTTCCCTCCGCAAAGGCCGAGGAAGGAACTACCGCTCCCATGAACACACAGGGGCTGAAGGGTGGTGGGGGAAAGAGGACAAGAAAACAGAGCTGGCTTTGCTGGGGCAGATTGTTGCTACCGCAATGGGGAAAGAGCGGAAAAGTGCGCTGCAGCGGGAGCAGCGCGTGAGGGGCGAGGAAAGGGGCGCGCGGAGGAGCTGACCTGCCCGTGAGGGGATTTCGTTACTTCGAAGCGCCGCTGTTGCCGGCAGGGCGAGCCGACAAGACTCGTTACACAGAGAAAGGCTGTGAATTCCCTCCTCGTGTCACATTGAGAGAAGCGGAGCGGGTGTTGCGTTTTGTTTCCGAAAATCGTGGCCGCGTCCCGCCGGACCTGAGGCGGGGAGTCCGCTTCCCTCAGAAACCTCCTTGTTCTTCGCTGGGCGGGGAGGCTCGGCCCGAAGGAGCAGGGCCGGGGCAGCCCCCGCGGCCCCTTCCCGTCCTCGGCCGCCCCTGCCGCCCTTCCCCTCCTCCTCCTCCTCCTCGGCTTCCACTCCCCTCCCGGTGCCTGACAAAAGGCGGACGGAGGCGGCGTCTGGAGAGCCTGGCGGGGCGGGAGGGGAGCAGCGGCAACAACAACGCCGCCCACTCGAGTTACTTTACTTTCGAGGCACCACAGAGAGCCCCCTTCCGTCCTAACGGCACGGCAGGCGATGAACGGCTTCGGCCCCGACGAGGTGACCCGCGGCGGGGAGAGGCGGCCGCCGTCCCTGCCGTGGTGGCCAACGCGGCTGCCGCAGTGGAGGTCCTGCCGCCCCCGCCGCCGCTCCCGCAGCCGCCGGCCGGGCTCGGGGTGGCCTCCTCGGCGGCAGCGGCGACCGCGGCGGCGGCGGCGGCGGCGGCTTCGGGGGTCTCGGCCGGCCCCCCTGGGGCTGCGGGGCCCGGCGCGGGGCAGCTGTGCTGCCTCCGGGAGGAAGGCGAGCGGTGCAGCCGCGCCGCGGGCAACGCCAGCTTCAGCAAGCGGATCCAGAAGAGCATCTCGCAGAAGAAGGTGAAGATCGAGCTGGACAAGAGCGTAAGTGCGGGTGGTGCGTCTGTGGCCATTTCCGCACTAGCCTGTTATAGCGCGATGATTCCACTTTCAACCTCGTCTGGAATCCTGGGGTTTGCAGTTCCGGGAGGGGCCGGCCGGCCCCTCCCGGAACTGCAAACCCCAGGATTCCAGACGAGGTTGAAAGTGGAATCATCGCGCTATAACAGGCTAGTGCGGAAATGGCCTGTGTTTCGGGTTTGGGGTCGCTGAGGTTTCTGGCCGGGATGAGGTCGCCTTCTCTCCCCTGGCCGGTGGCGTTGCAGTTTTAGCACAGGCTGCTCTCTCCCCCCCACCCCGCCCGCTCAATGTACACAACATCTTTCTCTCGGATCGCACACTGGAGCGGCGGCGGCGGGGGTGGGGAAAGCGAAGGCATAGACAGGGAAGGAAACAAAAGCGAGCCGAGCGTAAGGAATGAATGAGAGCGAGCGAGGGAGACGCTTTTCCTTGGAAAGCCAAGCGCTCCACGCCCCCTCCTTTCCCTCCCCCGTCAGTTTTGAGACGACCTGACCTGTTTCGATCTCTGGAAAATTCCTTAATTGCAAGGAAGGGCGAGTATTTAGCTGCCACACTACCTTCCCTTTCGTTCAGCTTCCCGTCCCCCCTCCTTCTCGGGGGTGAGTTCGGTATATTTCTTGTTAGGGAAGCAGAGGGGTATGAGAGGTGCGTGAGTGTGCGGTGGTTGGGTCACAGGGCTCCCCAAAGCTTGGGGTACCTCTCATTCCTCCCCCCACCCGCATCTCCCTTTGGTCGGCCAGCAGGAAGGCTTCCTGACGCTCTTTATCTTTCTTTCTGTTTTGTTTCGCCTCCGTGTACAGTTGGCTGCGTGGCTGACGTTGCAAAAACTGAGCAGCGTTCAGCTCCTGGTCTTTGTGAGTGCGAGTGGAAGCGGCTGCTCTCTTCTTCCTCCCTCCCTCCCCTCTCCCCGGTTGCCTTGTTATTGCTCCGTCTGGCCCCTTTCCCCCGGCAGCTTTTCTTTTCCTCCTAATCGCGGCGTGTGTTTTGCTTTAAAACAGTGGTCGTGTCAGCCTCTCTGCGTAAGGCATCGCTAGTCCTGCTTGCTTTCGCTCTGCGGAGGGTGTGTGTGTTTTATGGAGTGCCTCTGTTTCTCGGGAGAAGGGGCAGTGTTTGCCTGCTCCGCCTCGTGCTGCAGTGTTGCACGTCCCACCTCGTTGCTGTGTCGTCTTCTTTCCCCTTGGCAGCCATCAAGCTCTTCTCGTCCCCTTTCAAGCCACACAACTCTGAGGCTGGGCATCCGTCCCCGCCCGTCCCGACGTTTCATGCGAAGGGAGAGCGAGTCGGGGGCTGGGGAGCGAGACGCTCCCAAATGCAACAGACATTCCGAAAGTCAGGGCACGTTAACCTGCGGAGTACACGGCTGCCGGCTCATGGCTCCCTAATGTGGAGTGAATACTTGTGCTTCCTAAACCGGAACGAACAAGTACTTGGATTGCCTCGCTTTATTGTACTGACGCAGTTGAAAAGTGCGTTGTTAAATCTTGGCCGCAGATGGAGATTGCTGATCACTGGCAGCCAATGCAGTAGCACACTCGAAGGATCAGGCCGAGAAGGAACAGCTTTTGCCCACCGGTGTGTGTGTGCGTGTGAGGGGATGAATCGTTACTGAGTGTTGCTTACCTCTCCTGTTAGTGAAGAACGCTTTCTCTGCATTCTGGTTTGTGGTGTCGCAGACTTACAGCCTGTGCATCCCATCCTGTACATTTTTTACTCCTATGTTTGTCAGAGTTCGATTGAGGCTTGATCTTTAGCAAATGGATTTTGGATTAGAGTCTTGATGAGCAGCTACGTTCTAGGCAGTAATCCTCCTTGGATGCATTGGAATAAGTAAAGATGGTTAGATTTGGCCTGTTAATGTCTTCTAGCAGTAACTTGCCCTTTTTTTTTTATAGTGAAAGTGATAATGCCAGTTTTGTATATGCATTACCCTTACATTCGTGAATGTTGTCAGAATGGGAACTGCTGCTCACAATATCATCATTGCAAGTCATTAGATATTGACTTTTTAATCCAAACATAATAGTCTGAGAAGCTGGAAATGCTGGTTTTGACCTTTAGTGTGTTAAGTTGTATTAGAAGTGACAAAGTTATTGAGCATTGAGAAAACTGGAGTTTTCATTTGTGGGGGGGGGAGAAACCTTGATATTTTGTTACTCCAGTATCATGAACCCTGTCTTGCTGTATAAAAAGGCTTTGTGTAAAATCAAAAACACCGGTAGTGTTTACTTGACCATTAGAAGTCATATAACCCTAATGGGCATTTTTCTAAATCAGGATAGCTGCACTGCTATAGCAAGTCAACACACCAAATTTTCTCTGGCAGATTTGGATATAATAAAATGTGTTTGTGGCTGATGTCAGTAGGTTTTCTTGATGTGCATTGTTGATTGTCTTTTAGAAGAGCATGTAAATCATTGTGTCCAAACATTTTATAGTGTTGCTCATTGTTAACCTGTCTTTTTAAACCTTTAGGCAAGGCATCTTTATATATGTGATTTCCACAAAAACTTAATTCAAAGTGTCCGAAACAGAAGAAAGAGAAAAGGTAGCGATGATGATGGTGACTCACCAGTACAAGACATTGACACTCCAGAGGTAAATTAACAATTCATCTCTGCATGGACGCACTTCCTATACAGGACTTGAGGAAAGATATTTTATTCAAAACTAGATGACTAGGACATTAATTATTGAACCTCACATAAGACTGGATAGTCTAAATCTGGTTGTTAGTCCTGACTGGAATAGGTCCATTAAATCAATGGGATTTATCTGTGTGTTGTCTCACCATTCAACAGTTGGTTGAATGGGTCTACTCTAGTTGGGAAGAACCAATAGGATGCCAGCCTGTGTTTCTTACATAGGGGAGTTCACGTGATTTCATTTACAGTGAGGCTTTGTTTGGCTGTGACTTATGGCAAACCAGTGAAGGGGAGAGAACTTCAGGACACTGTGTTACTAAAAGCCTTGCTCAGATCTTGCAACCTAAGGACCTTTATTGAGTCAACAGCACATTATGGCCTTCCTTTTTTCTTAACAACCTTCAACTTTACCTAGCATTATTGTCTTTTCGGATAAATCATGTGATGTTATGATATGTCCAAAGTGCAACAATCTCAACTTAGTTATTTTGGAATCTAATGGGGTTTTTGGCTTGATTTGCTGTTGGATCCATTTATTTGACTTAGATTTTGATCCTTTTGGAATAGGATTATTTGGAGATACAAAAGGGGTAAACAACAGTTGTTTATGGGAAGAAACTATTCCTATAATAGGAGTGATTCCCAGCAATAGGAAGCATTTGTTGAAGAGTTATATACTGGAGATTTTACAAATGTTTTTGTAAAGACCATTACTAATACTGGGATATATACTTAGTCTGTTATACAGTGCCTGCTTACAATTATTTTCATATGTTGGCTTCTTACACTGCCACTTGGATAGTGTGAGTGATGAGATATGAAACTTACGTTGAGTCATAAGTATTAGTGTGCCTGGGCTTGTATTGTGTACTCTGACAGCACTTCACAAAGGTTTGAGGCAGGCTTTTCACAGCTTCTGTCAGCTGAGAGATTTCAACCTGAGCTTGTGGGGACTGAAACTAGAACCTTAGCCGTGAGAAATATGCAATCTACCATAGGTGGTGGTACTTGGTTCTGGGCTACAAATGCTTTGTGGTGTAACAAAGCCATGTGCTACACATTACAGGGAAGGCAAAAAGACACAAAGTTTCAGATAGCAATTGCATAATAAAGTATTATGTAGGCTGGTAGTCAGGTTTAAAAATTGTGCTATTTCTTTCCAGGTTGATCTGTTCCAGTTGCAAGTAAACACACTAAGAAGATACAAAAGGCACTTCAAGTTACAGACGAGACCAGGACTGAACAAAGCACAGCTTGTTGAAGTATGTGTAATTCTACTTAAATTTATTTCAGTAAATATATATATATATACACACATATACATGTACTATATGCTATGACTTCCCTGAACTGCAGGTCTCAGACTTTGGCATGCTGAAGACTCCCTTCTTTTTGTTTGTTGACTGTTGCTTTCCTCTCTGCCAGTCAATTGCCAGATTCCTACCCTAATGTCTTTGTATTCTTTTATGTTGTTGGCAGTGCAGTTTTCCAATACATTTTATGCTTTAGTCATGTGAATACTTACTTACATGGGAATATGTCCAAGTTATTAGAAAGGGATTTCTCTAATCATCTAAATAACTATATGCTACAGGATTACTAAAATGCGAGGCAGACAGGGAACCTTCAGAGAGTATGTCCAGATTTAGTGAATGAACAAAAGAATGACAGATGATAATTCAATGTAACTCCAGGTGATGAACACAGAGGCAAGTGGTGCTGCCTTCACATACAGCTTGGTGGGTTCTGAATTGTGTTTGACCCCCAGAGTAGCTATTAATAACGTTTTACACCAGTTGACATGGGTGACAGATAATCCTGTTGGTTCTTTAATTTCCAAAATAGGTGTTACCAGAGAATTAGGAAGGCAGCAAATGTAAGGGAGCTATTTTCACTGTCATTAAAAAAAAAATGGCAGCGTAGTATTTTAGTTTGAGAACTCAAGTGAATACTATTTATCTCTAATATTGTCAACTTAATTCTGAAACTTTACCAACACATTCGAATGTTAAAAAAGTCTACAGAATGTCAAGAGCAGGTAAACCAAAGAGGATAGAAAGAAATCTCCTCTCTTATTTTTCTAGCCCTTTATACATCCAAACTTTTTCAGATTTTTTTTGCTCCTAAACAAAACTTGATGACAGCATCATTTTAGATGCACACAGCATGTCAACACACCTGTCTAATGACTGTATATGCATGCACATATTTTTCAAATCTTTCTTATTTGGCAGAAAAATGTTTCTTCTTTTCTTATAGACCAGGAAGTGTTCCATCAAATGAATTGAAACTTCATTGTTTGCATTTAAGTGTAAATAATTACACCACTATCTTGCCCCTGTATTTAGTCACTTTTGAAAAATTCCTGGATTGGGCTAGTTTAGTCTTCTGTGCTATCATGGTAACTGTATAGTTTACAGAAGAGAAAACCCTTTATTCTTTGGAGGAAGCATACATTACAAGTGTGCTAGGCACCCTTTCCTCCTTTTCTGTCTCTGCTTAATAACAATTGATATTCATGGAAAATCAACTTTTCTTACAGATAATTGGATGTCATTTTCGGACTATTCCAGTGAATGAAAAGGACACCTTAACCTATTTCATCTACTCTGTGAAGAATGACAAGAACAAATCTGATCTAAAAATGGATAGTGGTGTTCACTAAATAAACAACCTTGAGACTTGCAGACCTAAAGACTGTTTTGGAATGGCTGAACTGTAACTGGTATTCAGATGGAGAATTCTGATGTTATTTTCTTGGAGAAAATACTGCTAAAAATGAGATTTCCTTGGTAAAATTATTTTAAATAAATACTGTTGATGTTCCTGCGCCCACATGCGTGTGATGTCTGGCACATCTATGTGAAGCTGTTCAGGTGCAGCCAATTTTTCAGTTTATGGAAATAAGATAAAATGTTCTCCTGTTTGTTTGTTTTGGTAAATTTCCTCTTTGTGAGGGTGGGGAGATGAATGGTGTCATAGGCATCTTACCTAATAGAACTAAATAGTACTTAAGTTGCAAATAGGAGTGACTTTCAAGAGGCCTTTCCATAGCACAGCTCTTAACATAATTTCCTTAATCCCCTTATTGGTTCCTTTCAAACAGTCATGCTATGCCACTGTTAAGAGAACTTTCCTAGAGATTGGCTCCATCCCTGAATTGACGAACAGTGGGTCAGTTCAGCAAACCAAACATAGAAAACATGGGCTCCAAACCGTATTTTCTCCTAACTATGATTCTGGATGGTGTCTGAATTGGTAGAGCAATGACCACAATTGTAGTCTGTCTCCAAATGCTGCTTCACCACGGAGGGGAGGTAAGTTAAAGGGCCAAACAAACAGAAAATTAAACCAGGCAGGTAGCCATGTTTTGCCTATTTGTATAAGCTTGAGCCATGATTTGGGTTCTAAACCTTGGTGCAGCCATGGCTTGGCATGATTTCAGTAAGCCTTAATATTCATGAGCGTCATTTTCTTCCCAGGTAACAGGATAGACGTGGCTGCCGCAATTAGATACAGTCTCATAATTTCTTGTATTATGCTTATGGCATTAGAATAAAACTATTAATTCTGTAGTATTTCCACATCAGTAACTTTAAAACACTCAGTGTAGCCACTGTGGCATTCCCACTGGGAAAATAAGCTGCTCTAAGTATTGTCACTTTTGCACTTCAGTAGTCGAAAACAAGAAGTTTTCTTTTCCCCACTGGTTGCTGTGATGTGAAACATGACTTCATTTGCAGTTTATAATGAGCTGTTTCAAGGTGCTGTGACCTTTTTTTTTTTTAAGCACTGTAAGTAGATTGTACCAGCAATAGCAATTAGCACATTGATCTGCATTAGTGCCTAAGATTGCAGAGAAAATCTAGTATCATGGTGCACATTCACCTACTACCAGTTTAGTTTGAAGCTGGATATAGATAGTAATTAAAAGTGTTTGGCATTCTTGGAATTAACAGAAATGATTGTATCTAGAGGTGAGTCTTGTATTTAATGCAACACCATTTCATATTGTGTTTTTTGGATTGGGACCCTAGTGCGTGGGAGGCCCATGTCCTGTTTCCTGGAATGCCATCATTCTATCCAATAGTTCCACAGGAGGTCTAAAAACTCACTGGCTTCTAAAAATGATGCTTCCCAACAATTTTTGTCTCCCCTTGATCTCCTGTGTTTACCCGTATGCTGAAGTCCTGTCATTCTATTATAGATAATAACCAGTAAAAGGTGAATGCCATGCTGTGTTTAGTAGCTGAGAGTTAGTTTTGAATCTGACAAGTTAATATTGCATGATTCTGTGTTTGTTTAGATGCACTTGCCATCTTATTCTCAGAGACTTAAGCACAAGATTGTATTCTTAGGCTGGTATTTTGAGTTTGTATGTGTATGTGCCTTCAAATTGCCTGTCATCTTATGGTGAACTTGAGAATTTCATAGAGTTTTCTTAGGTAGCTTTGACAGTTCCTTCCTCTGAAAAATACCTAGAGCATCTGGGATTTGTTGGCAGTCTCCCATTTAAATAATAACCAGGACTGAGCATGCTTAGCTTCCACGATCAGATGGGATCTGGTACCTTTAGAGTATTTGGGCCCTGGTATATTATACTTACTTGAGGAGTAATTCACTGGATTCACTGGCACTGGATTCACTGGCACTTCCTTTTCAGTTGGTATATACACTCTGTTGTTGAGGTTTTGCATTACTGTGTTCCTAACAATAGATCAATAATAGAAATAACTTGTAATTTATTTTATGAAATGAAAGGCAACAATTACCAGGCTGCCTTCTGTACAATAAGTCCCACTAAAACATAAAATGAAAAATCGTACAAGTCCTTTGGTGAATTAAACATGAGTCATGTAGTTGGATTGCTTTCTGGTTTGAAGTTCAGAAATTCCCCTCCCTCTCTTTTTTTAATTGTGGAAGGGTTGTACAGGGGACATCTTTGTGATAATAGCTGAATAAAGGTTTCAAGTTCTAAATAGAATTCTTGAAAAATACATCAATGCAGATTTTTTCTGTACTCTCCAAGTGGTATTGGACCACAAGCAGACTAGAAGCAAAGCAGTGTCATTACAAACTAAGCTTTGTTACTAAGTTTGACCTCAATCACAATCAATAGGAACAATATGACCTTCATATTGTTGGCCTGCAACTCACACTAGCATAGCCAGTCACACAACCATAGCCAGTCAAGTGAAATGCTGGGTGTTACAACTCAACATCTGGAGGGCTGTTTGATTACCAATCCCTTCTATGTGCAGTTGACCTCTCAGTAAGGCCTACTATATTATATGGAACTTGCTTTGGGATAAATATGCATAGGATTACAGTGACAGTAAACTTCTAAACAGAAGGCTGTTGTGTGTAACCACCCTAACTGCCTACACTAGGGCCATTTCTGCACTACACTCTTATAGTGCGATGATTCCACTTTTAACATCCTATGGAATCCTGGGGTTTGCAGTTTCGGGAGGGGTCAGCTGGCTCCTCCCAAAACTGTAATCCCCAGGATTCCAGAGGATGTTGAAAGTGGAATCATCGCACTATAAGAGTAGTGCAGAAATGGCCTAGAATGGGAATTACGCAGCCCTGATGGGATCCTGTGTGACCTGGAGGTCCCCTTGGACTCACCAAACCCTGGTACTACGTGAGAAGACACGTTGTCTTTCTCAGAAAACCTAAATATGACCAGTACTTTAAACAAAACCTATTCGTTATTGTGGGCTATGTAAAATCAACAAATATTTCTAGAAGAGCTCCTTGATTAATTTTCAAAGAGTAATATAATGAATAAGGATTTAGAAGGGTGTTTTTTGTATGCAGTTCTTAAGAGACTAGATGCCGACTGTCAATAAAGAGCATTGCAAAGAGATACTCCTAACAGCCTCACAAGAAGGAAACATTAACTTTGTCATTATACAGGAAGCAACTTTATAGATGTCAGAAACATTAGGTCAGCTGTAGGCAGAATAGATGAGACTTTTCAAGGGACCTCTGAGCATAGTGATGGATTAGTGCCAAAAATTTGGAACATAAAATAATTTCTTAGAAATGGGGGTTTAGATGGTTCCTTTTCTAAATGCTCAATGCACATGATAAACTTTCTCAATGATATTCACAGCAGCCTTCTAGGATAATTTATATTGATTCTATGTTAACTTTAATGGCATGCTAATCTGAACATGTACTATTGTGATGCTCTGGTACAGAGCACCAATGCTTCCTATTTTATTGACAAACATTTCTTTCTAGAAGTAATACTGCTGTGTTCAGCAATGGTGAGACTTTTGCCAGGAATGTTGATAAATGCAAAGCAAGAGAGAGAGGGAAAATAGTCAAGGAGATACCCTACTGTGGGGTGAAATTCCCTTTCTTCTCTAAGAAAGCTTCTCATTGAAAAAGAAGAGAGTGAGGGCGCTTCAGCCTTGCCACTGTCTTGGAGGACAACTCCCCATTGGTCATGTTGGCTGGCTCTTGTGGGACTTGAGGTCCAAAACATCTGGAGAACAAAAGGTTCCCCATCACTGCTGTAAAGGATAGAGCATCTGTACCAGCTGCAGACAGTTCATACCCTTTGCTTAAACTTTGTGTGCTTTTGTAGTGTTTGTCACATTTTGTACCGTATGAAACGCCTTTCTTGCTCCAACTACAGCAAGATGATTAAGCAATTGTTCTTCACAGGTTCCTTAAAAACTGTTAAAGCTTTGCCGTCCATTTCCGCCCCAAATTTCTTTTCTCCAGACTAAAAACACCAATTTCTTTGGTCTGACTTCATATGAGATGTGCTAAGTACACGGTGCATGATAAAATCATGAGTGTTGTTAGTGAGTTGTGAACAGTCTGGAGGGTTGTAAGTACTGCAGACCAGCAATACTAATGCAATGAAAGCACTACATGTCTTCTTAGAAGGAAGTACTGCTGTGTGGATCATTCCCAAATAAGTGTGGATATAAATATAGCTGTAGGCACAGTCAGATACTGGTTTGCCTCTGGTGTATTCAATATGTATGCAAGTATGCTACTGATTTGCCCTTGTCAATCATTTGTCCTTGATTGTCAGGATATTGGATAATATATTTAAGGGGTGATGAAAAGACAAATTACTTCACATCTTTTTTTTCCTGTTGTTGTGCAAGAATAAATTATAGCAATAAGTAACGAGAGAACTACAGTCAGCCCTCCACATTTGGAGGTTTGATTTTCATGGATCTGATTTGTGAGTTTCACCAGCCCCTGCCCCACTCTTTCCTGAGATACCTTCTATCTCAGCAGCTTTGATCAGGCTGTACAGCCCTTTAAAAACCCACTTCCAGTCTTCCTCCTCCTCCTCCTCCTCCACCACCACCACCAGCTGCCTGGCCATCTAAAGACAGCTTGCAGTCCAATTTCTCAGCACCACACACCTAATCCTGAGCCCCCCCCCCAATACCCAATGAAAGAGATGGGTGAGAGAGAAGAAATATAGTGCCAACTTGTTGACCCTCCCACTTCTCTCCCCTTTCCTTGATCTAGTTTGGACCCTGGCTGCCTGTTCTCCCCACCATGTCTAGGTCCCTTCCCACATACACATTTTGATACTTGTGATTTTTCCACTTTTGTGGGGGTCCTGTACTACTTACCCTAGTGAATGTGGAGGGCTGGCTGTAATGACCAGGGACTGACTAATGTCCAATGATCAGGAATCATGAGCATCTGGAAGGTGTTAACTTGCTTACAGTGGTCCTTCCTACACTATCTGATGTGGGGGACAAGCACTCCCCCCCCAGTGTCCTAGGGACTGGCATATTTGTATCCATTAACTACAACTGTTTCTTTGCTGGAAGCCCAACACAGACAACAAGCCAACAGCCTGTTGACTGGCACCACCATTTCGAAAATGCTGTCTTACAGTGCCTTCAGAAAGGAATAATGTAAGCTAGCCCTCTTAATATAGTGACTGCTCATTTTACATTTATTTTCAGTTCTTTTACTTGAGACACCTTTGGAAGATTTCACAGTTTGAAAAATTAATGAAAAAATATTTTAAATTTCCTGTTGCCAGATGTATATTTTCTTCTCTTTTATTTCGTGTGGTTCCAATGGGCAATTTTTAACTGTTATATTGAAAGATTTGTGCTTATAAGTCCTTCTAGAGTTGAATATAAGTTCCTCTCTTTTTATCCCATATTTGGAAAGAGAATTACTGACAAGCCAAAAGAATCTGCATGTGTTGTGTTTTACAAACTCAAGTACTTCCATAATAGTTAGTTTGTAGTTCATGTTTAAACTATCCAACAGAATGCATTCTGCAAGAGGCTGTGAGAGCTGAGAGGGCCAACTGTGTGTTCATTTGTCCACATGTGGAGCTGAGTATTGATGCTTGTTTTTCTAGGAAATAAAAATGGCTTCAGAAGAGAAAAATTTGTCACAGTGGGAAAGAGTGTTTAACTCTTAACCCACCAATACCAAATATCCCTCTACCTCATTGTGCCTCCAGGACATTCCAAACCTATAATTAGGCACCCTAACATGTATTTATTAAAAGCTGCCTCATTGTAATAAAGCCCTGTCACCTAGAACGGTGCTTGTCTACCTGCCTGGTGTAGTGCACTAGCAGGTTATTTTTCCCAATGTCTCAAGGGCTGATAACATATTTGTCCATTGGCTACAACTGTTCCTTTCTTTTGTGGACACTCACTGCAAACAGGCAGCTAAATGACTTGTGGACTAGCACTGATCCATGAGCCACTGCTTTGAGCTGTACCGATACAGAATTTTGCATCAGTGCCTGAAATCCAATGCAGAGTTGAGTGTACTGAAGTCCTTTGATTTCAGTTGATTTAAATATGCCTAACTAGATTCAAGCTGATACATCAGAATGATTTATCTTGATAACCAGTGGCCCTTCAGTGTCAGAATTTTTTCTGAGCTTAGGAAGAAATGAAGTCCATTCACAGAAGGTACTTATTTCCAGTTTTTAGGTGTTCCCAATCCTACTCTCCATCAAAGCTCAACCCACTCAATAATGTTTTCCTATCTTGTACCATTGGGAGGGTTGTGAGGATCGCCTTGGGATAAGCAGGCAGAGGAATTGTGGCTTCTGCTAGCTAAGTTGACATACTGAAATCTGGATCCAAGCTATAATATATACATTGACTAAGAACTGATGAAGCTTTTATGTCAATTATATCCTGCTTTAATAGTTCAAAAACAGATTGTGATGGTGGCTTACAATATTTAAAACAAAGATCGCTAAGTAAATTATGGGCTAAATCCAGTGCAGATACACTGAAATCAGTGTGACCTAAGCTATTTGTGATTAACAAGTCCAATTCATTTTAGTTAAACCATTGACACCAAGGCTATTTACTTTGGCATAGACATATTTAGTATTAGTCTTGCTTAGAGAAAACTACAGCAGATGCATAGAAATAGTGTCCATATTAAACTCTTCTTTTGCATGAAGTACTGCATAGTATAAAAAGCATATAGTTTGTTCCAGTCTTCAGCATCAGAGTCCAATATTTATATTCCTTTCTCAAATATGATGTATCCTTTAGGGGCTGTTACAAGGGATCACAAATGAGATCTTTGGTCCAAAAAAGATATCTCTGAAAGAAATTGGCAGAAATGTAAATTGACTATAGAATAGGCATACATATTATTTGCCAAAGTGACTGACAAGAATGATTAAGAAAATAGATTAAATAAAATAAAATGCATGACAGCAGAGCAACACAAGTAAACAGTTTATAAAGCCAATAACCAAATTAAAAGCAGGGAACACCAACCAGGAGGTTATAATCAAATAGAAGATGCAATTTTAAGTCTTCAGCAACTGTTTCAAGACTGAAAGAATGGTTTAAATAGATCTTCATAGAAAATCTATTCCACAATTATAGTGTCACAACTGAAAAATCTGTTTTTTGGTCCTACTCAGTTAAGCTCATATAAGGATGAAACTATGGACAGAGCCTCTGGTCATAACCAGTGGGAAGCCCTGTGTGAGAATAGGCAGTTCAGACAGTAATGTGGCTGTAAACCACTTTGACGTTTAAGGTGCTTCGAAGTAAGGGTTTTCATTGTGCAAGCCCCTGTGTGAGGAGAAAGCAAAATGATACTTTAAAATGATGCTGTAATAGCAATTAACTACTTTGGAGGCCTGCAGCTATAATGAAACCTAAGTTTCCAAGCTTTGCTTTTGCTGGGAATTGAAAGAGAACATCTAATAATCTATGATCTAATAATCATATCCAGATCCTACTTCTTTCACCTCCACTATGAAACTATTGGAGAAGACAAAATGGTGGTGTTCCTGAGTGCCCCCATTGCCCTTAACCCATAGAAGTTGTTTTCATGGAGCCACGCTTGTTCTCATTCACACTTTTACCTGTCAGTTTCAAAATGGCATAGATCATCTCCTCCCCCCCATACTGTCCTCACCATTACAGGATGTAACAACTAAAGCTGTCCTCAGAATGAGAAGTTCTATATCAGATTCTATGGCAAACTAACGGCATGGCACTATGTGTTCCACCAAGGAGTAAATTAAAACTACTTTATTGGCCTGGTACTCTAACACTTGCATACTTATTTGGTAATTTTTTAAAAAGTAGTCCTGAAGAGAAAGCAAAAATTTAGAATAAAATTTAGCATTTTTAAAATGATTAATGGTGGAACCCATCCAGGTACTAATCCAACTGACACTTACAAGGTAACATGATTGCTTTCTCTGTTGTCTTCAGACCAGGTATGCAGAACTGTGGCTCACCATATGTATTTGATCTGCAACTCCCATAATACTGTACCATTGGTTATACTGGATTAGGACTGAAAAAAAGCATCTGGAAGGTCACAGTTACCAACCCTTCTTCAGACTATGCCTTCACTGTAAGTACCAACCCGTCATGCTTTGGTACTGAAATGCAAAAATTGGGTCTATCACCCCGCTTTTTTCATTTGAAGTATTTAGATAATAAAATATGGAGATAACACTTCTGCGTTTGAATAGGGTGGGATTGTTATGCATTGCCACAGGATTCCAAGCTAAGGTATTTCCAGACAAGGTTTTTATCATACAATTGCCCAGTTTCATTCATGGAATTTCAGGTGAGATGCAGACATTGTGGTCTTTCATTTGCAGCCTTCCCTGTTCTACCACTGCATCTTCTTTGGCCATTTCCACATGATGATGCTCTTCTGCATTGCCACATTGCAATTCCAGATCCAGAAGAGAGCGTGTCAGCAATGGTCCCCTCTGCACCTGCTTGCTCCCTGGGGAAGGGAGCACGATGACCTTGCCTCTTCATCCGCAGTTCAGCTGAGCACTTGCCATTGCGACACGTCCTGTCCCAGTGCAGCAATCACACTTCCACGGCTTCCGCAAGACAGTAAGTACAGAAGTGCCGCGCGACTGGAAGTGCAAAATGGATTTTTTCCAATTTGCAAATACCGTATGAGTGCGATGCTTCACAATGGGACAGTAGCAAGATGGTGACAACGTTGTGTGGAAGCACGACCTGCCAACCACTGCCATCCTGTCACAGAAGCAGGAAAGTGATGTTGTGCGGAAAGGGCCTTTGTTTTTAATAAGCAAAAAGTCATTTGAGAAGAGAAAGACAAAATAAGTACATAATCCCCTTTCAAGGCTAGCAGCTCTAGCAGCCATTTGTCTCAAAACTCCCCCTCACAAAAGCAACAAAAACAGAACAATAACAACAAAAAAGTTCCTTACTTTGGACAGCAGAGTAATTCATTAAAATTGCAGTAACAGACCATCTCACAGCTTTTCCCCTCCCAAAAATGATCTTGAAGATGGCCATCAATTGGCCGGAGACTGGGCACTCCTGCTGGGATGTTATGGCAGTTGTGATCTTTTAATATTTTCCTGTAACAGGAAAGCCGGACAAGGTGTTGTGCTGATCCCAAGTACCAGGCCCAGAAAAAGAAGAGAAGGGAGCATCTTCATCTTTTTGATCTTTGTTAGATTTTGTCAATAGTGCTGGTACAGAAAGAGAAACTCGTTAGTTAAATAACTGTGAAATCTATCTGAATGCTTCCTGAATTTATTTCTTTACTCTAGCTTTTCCTCAACATTTCCTTGATGTACTTTACTCCATGGAAGGTGTATATTTCAAGTGCTAGAAAGAGAAATTCCACAAGTTTTGTAAAAGTCTTTTTAAAATTTAAAGTTAGGTTTCTATAGATTAAAATCAGTTTAGAGCCTAGTGGAATTAAGTAAATGTGTAAATCGGAGAAACGGTTGCAGCAGGTTGTAACCAGAAAAATGTTCTGCAGCTGGAATGAACAGACAGTTTAATTGGAAGATGTGTTGCTTGTTAAGCTATGAATCACTACTTGAGTACTTTCCAGATAACTGGTTCTGCTGCAAATTTTCACATCTGTTAAAGGCAGAAGGTGGTTTTAAAAAACTTCAGTGGTTAGGGTAGCAAAGCTCTGCAAGCCATTCAGGTGGAAAAACACCAGCTAGACCACATGAAATCCAGTACTTATGAGCCTGATCCCTTTGCCCTAATCAGTTCCCCATTTCTCAGATTTCTGTCCTTTTTGCCCCCATTTCTGCCAATAACATGAATCTGGATCATAATTGGTTTAACAGTCCTATTTTCTCATGGGACAATGGACAATTTAAAGTATGTTTCTGCATGAGGCAGAGTGGCAAATGGCAATCTCCAAAGTAGTGAACTTATTTTGGTACAAGAGGCAGGAAGTCCTACAAACATTCTTCCCCATTCTTTTAAGTACAAATGCAGTATTGGGAAAGCAAACAATTTGATACTCTGTCTTTTCACTCAAAATTTGCTGCCTGAAGTTGCTGAATTATGGTAGGCTGGGCCTGCCTAGAACAGTCATCTCGTAAAGCTATGTTGGGCATTCCTTATGGCAGAATCATTCTTCAAATGTCTGCAGTTGTTGCACTACCATTTCCATTAGTGCAAAATGATCAACAGTCTATGCTTGTTTTGCGATCTGTTAACCGTGACAACATTGCACTAACCCTTCATTGAGTGTGGCTTCCATTCACTGTTCATTATCTGGTACATCATATGGTAGGTGTGTAGTTATTAGCAGTATGGAATTTTGTGCCAAAATGTGTGCAAGAGAATAGCATGCCTGGAGTCTTGCAGTGTTGTAGCTGAACCAGGAATCATAGTGGTAACCACAGTGAGCCCCAATACTATAGCACTGCTTTTTGATAAGTAAAGACAGTGACATCATTTGTCATTTCCCTCAGGCTTCTGGTTCTTCCTGTGCTTAGCTGCACTGTTCAAAGGATCTGGGAATAACTTGATTTTCTGAGCAACAATATAGCTCACAATATTGTTGTGGTGCAATGTAATCAGCAGTGGTTTGGGCTTGAGTTGGCAATAAAGTCTCCTTAGCTTTACACAAGATCTGTTCCTGGTGAAGATGAAAAGTGCTGGGCTTAATTTGTTGGTTTAGACTCTTGTGTCTTTTGAGTACAAATCTCCCTGAGGCTTAGAAAATGAATTCCTGGAAAATCTTGACCTTAGGCTTTGGGTGGACATGTTGTGTTCCTCTTTTCCCCTGTCCCATGCAATCTCAGATCTCTCTAGTTAATGTCTAATCAATGCTTGTCTTTACACTTCACTTTGCTAGATTGCTGTTCTTTGACTTAATTAATCCTAATAAATTGGGTATATAATAGTACTGGTTGGGGTAGGGTGGGGTCTGTCTGTTTATCCAGCTGGTTACATTTTTGAATGCTCCTTGGAGGTATGGATATGGGAGCTGTCCCAATGACTGACTGCATTTCAAAATTTACTACTGTATTACAAAAAATATATTACAGTCATATGCTGTGATGGTGGCATTGGAGCTAAGCCAATACTCCTGATTTTACTTTGTTAGTACTCTTCCCATTTTCCTACTTCCATTTTAAAATGTAAAATTTTAGACAGTGTTTGCAGCCATTATCTAACTTTGGGGTTGAAGGTAATGAAAGGTAATGAACAGGATTTAGCCTGGGCTGTCCATTCTTCTGCTCATAAAAAGAATCTTCACAGTGTTATGGTTGACTCCTCATCTGGTTTACTCAGTTTTACTCCTCCTTTGCACAGTCCTCTTGTCTCAACTGTAGTGTCCAATGCTTTCTTAAGAAACTGAACCTAACTGCGTGCAACTAAAATAATATGCATTTCCTTCTCTTTGCCCTGCCACAATTTTATATTCATTTGGGGGGGGTCCATTGTGTCTATTTCTGGATTGTAAATCTCTGGGGGCAGAGACCTGCCTCCAAATTCTTTGTAAAGTGTCATGCAGGTGAATGGTGCTGTGTTAATAACAGCCTGTTAAGTAATAAGTAGCAAAAGAGCCATAAAGTTATCTCCTGAAATTCAGATTTGTTTCTTTCTGCCCCATCTGGGTCTAAACGCTGGTTTTGTTTTGTTTTTTAAGAATGATAGATGTTATCAGAAATAACAGTCATGTCACTATGGATTATATTAAATCCTTGATTTTTCACTCCATTTAAAAAAACAAGATCTGAATACCCTCCAAATAATTTGTCCATCTTCTGTCAATATTCCTTTGACTAAAAATATTTTAACTGCTGGAATTTAATATTACATTATAATGTGGGCTTTATCAGTCCACACAATGATTTGGATTAAGACTTAGCTCTTTTTCAAACTGGATAAGTATAGCACTTTAACTGCCATGCCTGCATCCTGTACAATTGTGTGGTTTGTAGTTTGATGAGATGTTACAGTTCTCTGGCTAAGAATTCTAAATGTCCCTCTCTGAACTGCAAAACCCACAATTCCGTAGGATGGAACCATGGCAGATAAAGTGGGATCTAACTGCTATAATTGTGTAGTGTGAAAGAGACCTTAGTTTGAATCAGTAGAACTTAAGTTAACCATCTATATCTAAGTACCTATTTAAATCTTTCATAAAACTAATGGATTTTAGTTACCCATTCAAGACTAAGGCCATTTCCACACAGGGTATTCAAAATGGCGCAGTGCATCCTCCACGGAGGACGTCTGCACCTTGGAGCGGACTGGGTTCAGACTACTTACTGTAGATCCGCACCTCAGTCCGCTCCGGAATGACCCCAAGTGGTCCTCCAGCGTACTTTTGAAAGACCTGATTTTTCCGGTCTTTCAAAAGCACGGAGCGCGCCATTGCGAACCTGCTCCCTTGTGCAGATTTGCAGGCTCGCACCAATGCAAGCCTGCAATCTGCCGAGGGCGGGCTTTAGGCTGGCGAGCTTCACCAGTTGGTCGAGACCCACGACCAACCGGAAGCCACCATTTTGGACGCCGGAGCAGTGCAGATCGACGACTATGCAATGCTCCTCCTCACCCCAGACCAGACTGGACCGCCAGAAGATCCAGTAAGTAGTGGCGCGGGGCGATTCCCTCTCCCTGTGCAGAAATGGCCTAAGACATCCCAAAATACTCTGGTTCATAATATAATGGTACAGTGTTGCACATTCCGTGCCTATCCTTAACTCTACTGTGCGAGTTTTTTGGGGAGGGGTCAGGCAAACTTGAGGGGAATGGCAATTGGTACTGTCATTCTGGCACTTTGAACATACCAGGCTTTGCTCTGCTATGTCTGTGGAGCTCTATTTTGTTTCTGTTTTGAAGTATCTTTTGTGTCCTCAGTTTTCACTTTAGAAAATCCCATTTGCCTACTGTACTAGTAGTAAAGGTATCTTGGGTAACATGCACCAAATTAGATTTCAGCTATCAAAACAATGTGGGAATATCTAAAAGATTCTGAAGTGATATCCCTGTAGTCAAGAAATGTCTCATTTTGTAGGAAAGTAATCAGGATGAATTTTACCACATGTTTAATTAGCTTTTCAGTGCAGTTTAGAGGTACCCCAACAATTCTGATACCTCTATGGTTAAATCAGGCAGGCAGCACAGTCCCATATGGATATATGCTATAATACATCTCTTTAACTCTGTTCTGATGAACACATTTGATAACAAATAAATTTATGGAACTCAAATATCTGAAAATGAAACGTTGCAGTCTCCCCTTTAATTTTGCCAAGATAGCCAGTACATTACGTGTAATGGCAAGGACAGAGGCTAATCCACTACGGACGGATCTCTATGAATTGACTCTTTGTGAAGTCCGTCAATACTGCGATTCTTTACTGAAGCTAGGGTTTAAAAGAAAAATTAAACCCCATTGAATTTTTTTAAGAACTGGAATATTATTCTCTCTCACACACATATATACATTCGTTCTTCATATCCATCCTTTGTTCTATAATTTTCAGTGCAGCTTTGTGGCATTGTAGGTGATACTTAAAGTTCAATTTCTATATATATATATAGATATAGATATAGATATAGATATAGATATAGATATATGAAAAGTGATTTTTTTTCTTTGCTGTTTGATCAAGGCTGTTAAGCAAATTATTTGTGCTCATGTTATCCTTTATCCTATGAAACATAAGATACTATCAGCTCCTCTTGAGTGTTTTCTGCTATCTCTATTTAGCACCTGGTTTCAGTTTTTGCTCTCATAACTAGCTGAGAACTAATTAATTAATTAGAATAGCTTGTTGAGGGAGGACAGAAAAGAGACTTACCTTATTTTCTTGCTTCTGTTTCTCACTTCCTTGGCAGTTGTGTCTCTTCAAATGCTCAAGCAAGCAGAGACTTGGGCTAAAGGGAGATGTGAGAAGGGAGGGCTAAGAGGATGTTGTGGAGAAATGCTCTTTTGTTTGTCTTGACTCTCGGTGTCAGACTGTCTCCTCTGTCTAGCCAGGGGCTAGGAAGAGGAACTGCAAGAAAATACCTTTTCAGTTGGTATTTTGAACTGACAAGAGTAAAATGAAGAATTCCTTTCCCAGTAGAAAAGAAGCAGTCTCTACATAATTTCAAGCAAAATCAAGAGGAAAATCATGTACAATATGATTGCAAAAGTGTGTACGTGGGTGATAAGTAGTTAAGATTAGGAATATCCTTGAACAGGTAGATCAGAGTTTTCCAATCTTTTCATGTTGATGACACACTTTTTTAGACATGCATCATTTTGCGACACAGTAATTCAGTTTTACTAGCAAACCAGAGGTTAAACTAACCCCTTATAAGAGATACAGACACATACATAAATTGTAATAACAAAATGTATGGGGACACAACATATCTCGTGAAAACCTTTCATATATTTTTAAAGATATATCATTTATAAATAATAACATACTTTTCCCAGATTGTAGGTGACACACCTACCCACTTCAGGCAACACGCTAACGTGTCACGGCACACCATTTGGAAAGCCCTGAGGTAGGTCAAGCTTGTGCAGCAAAATCTTCCACAGAGAATTTGCAGGTCTCTAGATGTGCTGCAAATCCAAACATCCCCCACCAGTGGCCTTGGGATTCTAGGAGTTTTGGTTTAACAATATCTGGAAGAAATAAAAACACCTCAAATGTCCTTCTGAATGTACAGGGCTTACTGCCAGTCCTGATTGGGCAGCCTATACATTCCAGATATTGAACTACAACTCCCATCATCACCAACAACTGGATGTGCTGACTAAGAAAGGTGGGCCTCACAATATGTCATCACTATGAACTAGCACCCGTTGGCAACTTTTTGATGCTTGATCAATGAAGAAGCAGTACAAAGTATCCTCAAGTTCTGTACTGGGAAGGTCCATGTTTGCTATCTCACAACCCTTCTTATATGACTGATGTGATTATCTGTTGCACTGTGTTGCATGCCATCCAGCTGAAGTGTTCAAAGATTTCTGGCAGTGCTTGGTCAATTATTTTTTTTTAAATTACATGAAGAGAAGGTTTCCCTAGTACTCAGATGCCTTGGCCCTCACACAGCATACTATGTTCATTAATATCTTTGTTAAATACATAACTTGGGGGAAAAAACTTTTTAAAACTGTAACTCCTCAAATCTCCCTGGTCTTGCTGGTTGGGTAATTCTAATTCCACAAAAGTAAATTTTACAAGATCTGAGTACATATTGCAGTGAATTTCAACACCCCAGCCTTGCTTCCTGTCAAGCGGAAGAGACAAGTTTTCCAATCTTTTAATAGTGATGCAGGCAGAAGAGTTGTTTGCATCACTGTGCAGTCAGCTTCATTAGGAAGAGCAGATCCTTGGATAAGACTCCGAGCACTTCTGCAGACAAGGCCTTGGGCATCCACATGCTAATGCCTGGTAAAACAGTCACCACCACAAGATATTCACTAAATTGTTGTAGCGTAGTCTTGGTCCAGAGATTGGAAAAGTTATTCATAGGTCTACAGTTCTCAGAATCCCAACCAGGCGTAGACATTGGCAGTGATTGCTTAGAGGTTCTGGAAGTTGCAGCCCAGTAAATAATTTTTCCAAGCTCTGATCTGGGAGCGATGTCTCATCTAATATATAAAAGTCAAAGTTTGTTTGTCTGTGTCAGGCAAAGACCTCATATGGTTGGCTGTGTAAGGCGAAGACCTCATACGATTGACTGTCTAAGAACATCCTATGGAATCCTGGGGTTTGCAGTTTAGGGAGGGGCTTTTAGAATTCTCAGCCAGAGAACTCTTGGGCCTCAGTCAACTGTGTCTGTTTTGAATAAGCTGGTTGCTATGGAGACGAGGCATAGCAGCAAGGAGAAGGGCAGTATATTCCCTCAGGAACCCAACCCCTCTATGTTAATAACTCTGAATACAGATTGGATTGGAAAATATGGGGAAAAGTTACAGGTACTGGAGAAGACAGTTTGGAGAATTAGAGACATAGGATCTCAAATCTTTCTAACAAGTAGCACCTATGAGAAAATAAAATCCTGGGCAATGCCAGGTATATACGCTAGTTATGTACTGAATATATTGTAGCACATTGAGTAAACCACCACGGAGGAGTGTCAAAAATGAACAAGTTTGCAAATAACTTGATGAGAGTTAAGGATTTTTATTACACAAATTTATATGCCACTTTATAAAAATACACATTTATTTTTACATTTTTATTTTATTTACATATTTAATATTAGATATTTTAATGTCAAAAATATATGTATTTATGGCATATGGTAATAGTAGTGACCTCAAAACTTTACAATATAAAATTCAAATAAATCACTATTCAGTCAGGAACAAGGTAAAAGATGGAATCACCTGTCAGGGAAATCCTGTGTGAAGAGATGAGCTTTACTTAACTGTCCCAAATTATATCTATAGGGAGATGAATTTCGCAGCACTGAAACTCTATGGGCCTTTCCACACTACACTGTTATAGTGCTATGATTCCACTTTCAACATCCTGTGAAATTCTGGGGATTGTAGTTTACTGAGGCCAAAGAGCTTTCTGACTGAGAATTCGAAAGGCCAATGCCTAAACTGCAAACTCCAGGGTTCCATAGGATATTGAAAGTGGAATCATAGCACTATAACAGTGTAGTGTGGAAATGGTCTGGGATAGAGAGTTGCTGGGGAGTGCATAAGGCGAACCTCAGTGCCTGTGGAAGAGCCAGTCTCAGTCATTTTGCTGTTTGAGGCAGAGCAGCAATTGGGTGTCCATCTCCTCAAAGTCACATAGTACTCCAAACCAGCTATGTCATTTTGGTGCCTGAGCCAGAGAAATCTTACGTGTATCTCTTTCCCTTTCTGGCTGTGAAAACACAAATGTAATAAATACTGAGCCATTTGCTATTCCTTCATGTCATCCCAAATCTGTCTGAGGCGGCTACCATGCTCTGGCTAATGGTCTGTGTAGCACTGCTGCAAGTACCTCTTAGGAGGATTGTAATAAATGGACAGGGCCCCCAGGTCATTCTCCCAGGTAACTTTCTTGATTCAGCCCCCCAAAAGCACTGTTAGTTCCCCTTGGGAGGGGGACTTTTAGGCATGGACATGGTTTTCATCCAAGCAGGAAATGACCATCCGGTCCTAAATATAGCAATGAAAATGTTTATTGCAAGAATTTTCTGTCAGCAGTGATGTGGTGTTAACACAGCAGCTACAGAAATGGTCTGAAAGCTGAAAGAGGTTTCTGTCTACTGCCACTATTCATCATTACAGGTTAGGATAGTTCAAGAACTTCTACCATCTCTTGGAAATAAAACTATGAATGTACCTATGAGTGCAAATGAGGATGCTGTTATAGAATATGCTATTACAACTGCCAGCGGTGTAATGATGCCAGGGCTCACAAGGTTGAAAGGCCAGGGGTTTTTTTTTTGATTAGGAGCAACAATAGCACACCACCACTACCACCAGAATTCTCTCTTGAATATAATCACAAACCTCACTGTAACTGAGGATTTGGTGGAGAACACATTTTCCTAACAACAATATGCTATTGTGAGCTGGCCTAATGCAAAAGTGTAATGGTTTGGCTTGGGCTTGAATGAGCAATTGAAACCCATTGGCTTACCTAGTGAGCTGCTTATGGTGGAAATGAAAAATGTTTGAATTGGTTTGTTGATGTGAATTGAGACAATTTCCCTGCATTTTGGGATGCTCCTTGGGTAAGTGACTATAGGCATTTCTGTTATAAGTGTGTGTGTATATATATGTGCCATCAAGTCACCTAGTGAGTTATGATGACATGAATTTCATAGGGTGTTCTTGGGCAAGAAATACTCTTTTTTTGTTAGTTTCTTCCTCTGAAATATAGCCCACAGCAGCTGGTATTTATTGGTAGTCTCCCATCCAAGCACTAACCAGGGCTGATCCTGCTTAGCTTCCAGGATCACACAGGCTCTGGTACCTTTAGGCTTCAGAAATTACCACTATACCCCTGTCTACCAGTGTACAGATTATTTTCTGTCCATCACTCCAGTACACAATGATAACAAAGTTACTTTGGGGACAGTGCTTTCAGGCACTGTCATAATACTAAAGAAAAATCATCATCTTATGAGCATATGAGGGTTTTTGACTGAAGCAAAAAGTTGTTTTCTTATAAATGCATTTCTTCAAGCTATAAAATTAGCATGCAAAGCAGACTAAAGTTTGGGAAACATTTGAAAAAAAGCCTTGACTTACAGATTTCAATGCACTGGACTTCCATCTGTTTCACCTTTTGTGGCATTAAGATCTTGGGGCAGAGTCTATGTTTTGCAATTCTAGAAGGTTTGTCTGCAGCCTTTATATGCCATCATGACTAATATGAAAAAAGTGTGAAAGCTATCATATCATGGTCATAGGAGGTGTGAAACTCACACTGCAGCCATTTTTCATATTTGTAGAAGGGTCACAATTTTTCCAAGATGGTGACCATTTCACAAATGGAATTGATTGGAAGTTCTACCATGTTCTTCAGGAGGTCAAACTGTGATTACACATAAAATTTCAACTTGTTTTGAACTTCTGGAAGATCAAATTCTGATGTTCCTGTCTAAGCATTTAGCAATTTGTTTATGTTGGTTTATACTTTCTGAAAAAAAGTGGGTAGAAATTTGGATGGATTTTATCATAAATAACTGGGCAAAAGGCCTTGCTCAGAGTGTGAGAGTCCTTTAGAGATAAAACTGTAAATGTAAGTGAGAATAGGATACAGATACCATAAGGCAGGCTTGGTGAACCCAAGCCCCTGGGCCAAATCTGGACCTTGTGAAATCTCAGTCCTCCTCTCTGGGCTTCTTTAGATGGCCACGCCCCCTTCCTCATGATACCTTCAGTTGTTCCCAGCTGTTGTACAGCTTTTTCCATTGTGAAACATCAAAACACTTCTTGAGCTTAGTTATTGATATTGAGACCTTTAGACTAAAATAGCTGCCATATCTAGTCCCACGCTTTTGCATTTGGCCTTGCCCACCACAGGAATGCAAGCTGAGAACTTCTCTAAAATTAAATTTGGCCCTTAGACTGAAGGAAGTTCTTATCCATGCCCAGAAGGCATATCATCACCTCCCATATTTAAATGGTGGCAGCACATTGACAGATGATAGTGGAAAATTGGAAGTCTTAACTCAGATCTCACCATGTCTGTCACTGATACAACTCAGGCTGGAATATTATGTGGGCTGAATTGCTAGTCACACAATGGTGAGGGCATTGTTAGCAAAAAGAACAGAACTTCTTCCTCACTACATGGCCCTCCTAGAAAATGATTCAGTAACACCTGCCATATGAGAATCCTATGACAATTGCAGTGAGGTCTGTGGAAAGTGACCTTGAATATATCTTCAGCTGTAACGGTGATGAACTATCTTGACAACCACCTAGACTGTATTTGAACTTATTGGTTTATTTAGCTCTGCCAATTGAAACAAACTTACTGTTATGAACTTAAATAACAATAAAAAAATAAGCGGGCTTGCTGTCTGAAAAATGCATAATGGTAGAAGCTTCAAACTACGTAGCAAATGTTCATTAGATGTGAGATAACCACACTGAAGATGCAATGATGTACTTCACACACACACCCTTTCTAAAGCAGACACTGTTAAACAGAATCCTGCATGTGCTTCTCTGCTCAAAAATATATGCATTAAATGAATTAAATTCTGTATGTATCAACGGACACTGCACTTGTATTAAAAAAAAGAGGTATTATTTCTTACAAATGAGCACTAAAGCATCCAGAATCTGCATTGCCAAGGTCCTTGTAATCTCACAGAACAAGATAGGGGAATATCTGCAAAATGTTAAATTGGTTAGGTGGTCTGAGCATAAGACTGAAAAGGTGGGACCCAGGAGGAAGACAAACAGGTGAACTGAAGAATGATGCCCAGCATTGTCTGCATCATTGTAAAACATCCTGGAGTGACTATTAAGTCATTAAACTCCCTGTTTAATGTTAAACTCCCCTGAAGCTGCAAAATGCCTGAGGCAAGTCCTGGTCTGTACTCATTTTTGTCTATGTGTTGGTTTCATTGTGGCGCAGTTAGAAAACTGTTAATTTAAAGTTGTCTGGCTCCACCTGGTGGTATAAGAACACAGATTTTTGGTTAGTTTTTGAGCACAAACCCCATGACGAATTTTTGCTGTGTAAAATTAAAAACTGCTAGAATAGACAAAACGTTGGTGCCAACAGAAACAGAAGAATGCCATTTGCTACTGGAATTTATTAGCACATTTTTAAAAAATTTATTTTATTTAACCACAGCTGCAAAGAGGGCATGAGCAACTAGATTTAGAAACCATTACTAATTGGAGCTGGCCTGTCATGAAGGAGGCTGAAGCAGCCTGCTGTAGGCAATACTTAAAAGGTGGCGGAGGACTACTTCAAGCCATGAACTACTACAGCAAGAGTTTTTAAAAATGTTGGCCGCAGCCACCCAGAATTATGGACGATTTGGGCTCCCCTTCAGAGAGCAAAATATTTCAGTCCAGCACTTTCCTATCTGTAAGAAAGTGTAAAAATATGTGTCCCTTCTTATGTTTTGAACTGCATCTCCTACCAATCTTCGATGCTGATGACCAGAGATCAGGGACAACGGAAGTTGTATTCCAGCATCTGAAAGGTCACTGGATTCCCCTCCCAGATTTCTGCTATCATCTGTCAATGTGCTGCTACTGTACAGCATTGAAACAGATTAGAATTTGGTCAACATTGTTATATTTCACTTTCATTACCGATAATTTCACAATCTTGGCTGATATTATTTCATAATAGCACACAATTTTTAAGTTAGATACTTGAAAACTATTCATACACCCCTACCTATCTCTATCAGCTTAGTGTTTACTCTTAGTGGTGGGGGGGGACAGAAGGCTATTCTTGCCTGTAAAGTTTCCAGACAGGAAAAGCTGCTACGTGCCCAGTTTTAAAGCAGCCTGACCAACCCCCATTTCTTCATAGGAATCTTGCAGATTCAACCTTGTCCACCACTTATAAGAGGAGGCAGCATTTTAAAGATGCACACAGAGAATTACATTCCAATTCCTGGTGCATCCTTTATCAGCTGCTTGTCAGTAACTATTACCGCAGACTAGAATTACCACTTCAGAAAGTAAAGGTGTGCTAGAATTCATACATGTACTTGTTTAAATCACCACAACATGTAGCCCCAAGAAGAGGGCTCTGAGCGATCTCTAATCATTGCAATTACTTTAGCTCAGAGCTTGAAAAAAAAAATTAATCAAAATCTGCTGGCCAGCATGGCCACAAGCCATGACTGTGAGATTCTGGGAAAATGATATTTCCAAGCTCTGCTGTAGGGATATTATTTGAATTCTACGTTTGGATGATTAGTGGGGCAGTGAGTTTGAATGTGTGGAATGATTTCTGATCCAATATTAATCTTATTGAAAAAGTCAGGCTTTTTTAACCTCACAAGGTTGCTGCAAGGATCACACTCTGTGTATGTTCTCTCTATGGAGCTGATTTAGGAAAGGATCCATGTGTGACAATTACATAAATGGAAATGGAAGAATTCTGGCAGCACCCAGAAGCTCCTACTTTGAGTCAGAGAGTGTAAGAGGCTTAAATAGTTTCCTGAATATCTGTGTCAAGTTAATCGCTACAGGTTATCTTTACAGAGTACAGTGTAATGGGGTTTGGGGTGGAGGGAAGTAGTCATGACAATCAGTTTAGTGATGTAGCAGGGCGCTTTAAAAATACCAATAGGCCAGGGTAGAATGTTAATTTGAGCCCCCTTTACTGGGATCAGTGTATTGTAGTGGTAAGTCCAGAGAGACCCAGGTTCGAATCCCTATCTAGCCATGAAATTAACTGGGGCACTGGGGGCCAATTATAATCTTTTCATCCTAGCCTCACTTGTAGAGTTGTTGTAAGCATATATAAAAGGGAGAAGGGAAAACCTTATGCCTTGATGTTTTTGAAGGAAAGTTGAGTCGTAACTGTAATTAACAATTTCTGACCCTTAAGAGATGCATTGGATAGTGCAAATGTGTAAGGCCCATAGAAAGTAGGAAGTATTTGGCAAATATTGTTTCTTATCACTTTCACAATATTATCTGGGATCCCACTGAAGCTGCAGCAAGTATGACTTTGGTACACTATAGAAAAGGTTTAACATATTTCTTTAACCATTAATGAGCATGAAGAAATAAGAGTTCATTTACATTAACTTTAGGTAGGGTTTTTAAAACAAGTAACGTTGTTACATTGATGTTACGATTCTGCATTGGAAGACAAAACTTTCTAATGTAATTACATATGCAAGACTACATCTTCCTATTCTACCACTCTTAAAATGCCACCTTGTTAGGTGTGTAGCCCTCCCAACGAGGTCATTTCTGTCTTTTGGAGAACAGGGGAGATCACTGATGTGCCCAGCTATTTTCCTTTAGCTATAGGCATATAGTGAAATAGGCATAAATAGATATGTCCAGGGATCCCTGGGATGTCTCTACTGATGACCAACTTGCAGTACACTCAGCTACAGGAAAATGACTGGATGCATTACTGTTGATCCCCACACTGTCTTATAACCTGGATATGGTCACGTTGTGAGAGCAGACACTGTATTGGTCTTTATGTGTCTTTTGGTCTTCATGTGTTTGGAACAGAATTCCAACCTATGCAATGCCCATAAACGTGGGTTGCAATGGTGTAAATCACTAACAGGATGCTGCCAATAGGGTAATCAGACAAAATGTAATATTATACTTTAGTTGGCATTGTCACATACATGTGTCATTTTAGTTTTAGTTCTTTCAAAAGTGCTCTTTGGAAAGTTTAGGATGGTACTTTCTAGGCATGTACAAATCTCACAAACCAATCAGTGGCTACAGTTGTTTGAGTTTATAGTCTAGGACATCTGAAAAATACCAGGTTGGGAAAGGCTGCCCTAACAGCTTGTACAATCATGATTTACCACTGATGTGCTGCCTATTATCTCTTCTTCCTCTCTCACCCACCTCTTACAACCTGTCTGCTGTTCGTTCATCCCCAAACACCATAGATTAAGACAGAATGGCAGAAAACGTGGGGAAAATTCCTGTCAAAGTACTTTTTAAATGGTCTTTTAAAATGTTTAAAAGTAACTAGAAAACTACTGTTTACACCAGCTTGGTAATGTTGCACCAGCTTATTATCTTACTTTGAAAATTTTGTTCCACTCATCATCACCAAAATATTGTAGGTTATCTGTGTTACTTTGATCAATCTTTGATCTGGATTAAGTATGAATGTAACTTAGGTTAACCACTTAGGTTAACCACTCTTTTAAACTACATAGTGATAACACTATGATTCTACTTTAAATGTCCTAGTTCCATCCTATGGAATTGGGGGGTTGCAGTTGTTGAGATTTTGGAGTTGTCTGATGGAGCAGTTTAAGAATCCCCTTAAAATGTAAATCCCAGGATTCCATAAGATGTTTCCATGGCAGTTAAAGTAGAAATATGTCTCCTCTGAATGAAGGCTTGGAGGAGGTAATGGGCTAGATGAAGAAAAACGAAATGGAATCCAGACAAGACAGAAGTGCTTACTATTAAGGGTCCTAATTGGGGGCTGGAGGTCTGTCAACCAGTTCTGAATAGGGTTATACTCCCCTGAAATACTGTGTTCACAACCTGGGAGTGCTTCTGGATATCAGCTCAGAAAGATGTGACAGTCAGGAATGCTTAGGCTGATACATAACTTGCGCCCCTTCCTAGGCCCTTTTCACACAGCATTTCCCATGCAAAAGAGGGCCTGGAGCATCACATGATTGTGAGAAGCAATCTGAATGATGCACTCACAATCGAGCGATGCTCCTTTTCATTTTTGGCTCAAAGCTGAAAATGGTGCACAATCGTGCATTGCTCCCGGGCCTTGCACGCACTTACCTGGCGTGTGGAGCCTCTGGAGCTGGGCCAGTTGCACTTCCTTCCCCAGTGCAGCCTGGGAAGGCCCCAGGCTGCACTGCGGAAGGAAGAGGCGGGGCTCTCGCGCGAGCAGGCAGCTTGTGCAGAGCTGAAGCATCAGGGAAGCGAGAGCCTCTTGCTGGAGGCTGCTCGCGCAATCCCTGCAACCTAGTGCCGGTAAAAGGTAAGGTGCGAAAAGAGCCCTAGAACTGCAAGACCTAAAGAGGGTAGTGCAGGTGCTGGTAACCTCAAGGTTGGAATTCTGCAATGTGCTGTACATTGGGCTAGATTTGTACCAAGTTCAGAAACTCAAACTGGTCCAAAATATAGCAGGCAGATTGGTTACAGGTACATTGAGGAGTGACTATATCACACCGATATTAAAATCACTCCACTGGCTGTCAGTTAGTTTCTGGGCAAAGTACAAAGTTTGGTTATTGCCTTTAAAGCCCTACATGGTTTGCGTCCAGGCTACTTGCAGAATTGCCTGGTCCCACACAATCTGCCCCATACACTCAGGTCCTCTGGGGGCCATTTACTTAAACCAGCCAGGACTAGACTGGCAGTGGTCACCGAGAGGACCTTTTCATTGACCACCCATTGACTGTGGAAAGACCTTACAGCAGAGATTCAATAGCAAAACATGCTGTCTGAATTTGAAAAAGTACTACAGAGCTATCTCTTCTGGCAGGCCTACCCCATCAATTTTTAGCTATGAATTTTAAATGAGTGTATTTTAAATGGCTTTATATGTTTTAGTTGTATTTTAATTTGTGTTGGATCCTGTCCTGAGCCGTGAGGAGAGGTGGGTAAGAAATAAAATTTATTATTATTTTTATTAAAATGCTATAACTACATAGCATGAAAGGACTCTAACATGTACAAATCTCACAAACCAATCAGTGGCTACAGTTGTTTGAGTTTATAGTCTAGGACATCTGAAAAATACCCCACCAATTTTTAGCTATGAATCTAGATTTGCTACATCTGCTAGATCTGCATTGTTGTCATTCACCACCACAGCCAGCAGAGGTCACAAATGAACTCTTTAAAATACCACTATCATTACCCCAAACTAAAAGTATTCACTTGGAAGACCTACTGATTTCAATGCCATTACACTAGGACCTGAAAAACACTGCAGCACAGCCCCTTATTATGATTTCTCGTCATTTTTTTTCCATTTGGAGAACAAACATTTGTCTCTACTGGCTGAGTCTCATTCTGTGTGGCCCTTATTTGTTATACAAGAAAGTGCATTGCACAAAATTGCAGGTAATAATGATTCCTAGCTCCTCCACCCCCAGGGGCTCAGGCACATTGCTTAGAGAGTAGTTACCTAACAGTCTTCAGAATGGTTGGCAAGCTCATATCAGTATATCTTTTACACTGGTTATTTATTTTGCAAGGGTCAAAAGATTCCACATGTTTGGTATACACTGTGGAGCATAACTTGACAAGCTTATTTTCTGCACTAGAATTCTCAGAATTCCCCGGCCAGAATGTCTAGTGTCCATACTGGTTGGAGCATTCTGGGAGTTGTAGACCAACTCTCCAGAAACATTTTCCAAAGCTATCTTCTGAAGGGGTGCAAATAATGGACCTGTGAAATCTATTAGTCACCCAAACTGAAGTGATCCAACTATGGTTTAAAGGCTGTCTACAACACTTCTACAACACATTCATAATGTTAAGTTATCTGTACCTATTCCTAGCTGGTGATGGGCCTCACTGGTTCAGTGCAAAGGTATTTGTATGTGTGTTGTGTTTCTACAAGGTCAGTGTACACAAAAGGCCAGGAGCAAGGGGAGGGGAATGGGAACAGAAGTTACATGCACTGGGGCCATCTTGTTTTTTGAAGAAAGGCAAGGAGTGGTGTGCCAGTATTATGATTCACAAGCCCTCTTATTGTAAAAGCCCTGGCAGCAGTGCGGGGGGGTGGGACAAGCATGGGATGACAGGCAGCCTTCTACAGGCTACAGACATACTGTAGCTCCTGGGGAAAATTCCCATGTGTCATGTGTGCGGTAGATAAGGATCCTGCATTTGACTCCATTTGGAGATGATAACAACTAGTACAGTTGCTGAATTCATTTTGCTACCTGCCTGGCTTTTAAAAATTTCTCTAAAATAGCTTTAGGTTGCCATATTACCTGGTTAGCCAGGTTATCCCCAGATTCTGTGCCTATTTTCCTGAATTCCTCTTTTGCTTGTTTCCTCAAAACAATTGGTCCAGACGCAGTTCTACCCTCATTCCCAACCCTTGCTCACTTCCCTCTGTGACATCATATCATAAAGACCTGCCCTCTGGTCTCAGGTTGTGCCCTGCAACTTCAAGGAAAGGAAAAGAAGATGTTGACTTGATAACCCAATTAGATTATGCTGGTTGAAAAAGTGGATACGCATATTTGTTTTTAAAAAGCAGATGTGCATTCTTTTTTAAAAAAGCATACAAAGTTTGTTAACATGTGCTGGCTTTGGCTTTGGCATAATATACCTCATTTGCATCTGGGTGGTTTGCATGGACAAGGCAGCAGCCAAATCCCTGCTACATGTTCTTGTAACTGAAGTGTATCTTTGTTCACTCAAGATCCATCCGTGAGCCTATCTGAGCAAAACTTTGAAGCCAGTTTTTCTAAATACAAACCTGTCCTTTTGTCACAGTGTGTCACACTTCCTTCTGATTGCCATGGCCTGAAACATTTGTGTGAACTAGTTCTCAGTATATTGTTGACAAAGTACTGGAAGTGAAACAAAAGTAAATGCTTATGTGTTCTAAATGATTTCTAGAATTTCCTACGTAGCACTGCCAGTGCTTTCATATTTTGCCATTAAATGAATGTTGTTAATCACAGTGAAAGGCAAGGTGTCACTTTTTATTCTTGGATATTCTTTCTATACTCTCAACAATCCGACTGTTACTTAATATTACTTGAAGGCATTAACAGTAAATGAGCAAGTAAGCCATTAAGGAGAGCTTTGTTCTTCAAGATTCTTGTGGTGTGTATTAACAGCCCAATAAAACATGCCCAGTAAATCCCATGCTACTTGTGTTTCATGTTTGATTGTTCAGCCAAACACAGTTGGGGAGGTGTGGCATGAAAAATACTAGCCATGCTTGTGGGGGCATTCTGGAAATTTATTTTTAAAAACAACTCCCCTTTTAAGCTCTAGGACTAAGGTATGATGAAAGATAGTAATAGATAAATTTATTGAAGAAGTGCCAACAACTTTCTGGGTTTCCAGAGTTTTTATTCTTTCCTGATGCCCTCAGAATTCAAAATACAAAGGCCTTATAAGTAAATGTGTAGACTTTTTCTTACAGAGGTTTCCTTTCCTAAGCCATCTACAACCTCCTATGTTATAAGGATCATGCTGTGGGTCAGAACCAATGGTTTAAAAGGTTTGGGTTAGGTGTATATCAAGATCAGCCAAGACTGTTGGGTGAACAGTGCCTTGCAGGGGTTGCTTCCTGGTGAACGTGAGCTCTCCTTCCCCAGATAACCTTCTTCATTCTCACTGATAAGGGCAGCTCCAGGCATGCAGTGCAGGGCCAGCTCTGCCATTAGGCAGAATAGAGTGGACATCTCAGTCAGTAGAGCTGGAGGATTACAAAGAACAAGAAATGTTTTTTCCCCCAGAAACTTACTATGGAAAGTGTGTCAAGCACTTTTTTCTACTTCTTCTCTCAACTGTATGGATGCAGGCTTTCTTTTTTTAAATCCGCATCAGTAGGCATTCTGCTATACACAAATAAAACAATAAAAACAGACATTTCTGCCAAAAGTGAACCATTTATTTAAAAAGGGAACATGGAGGAAAAAAAGACTAATGCAAATAATAAAGGCCAGTAGTTCAGATATACATAATCTAAATTGGTAGGATAACATTAAACTGACATTGCAAAGTTAGTAAGGGAAAGAAAGTTCTTAGACTGAGAAATAGTGGCCGAGATTCTGCATCAGGAAGACATAATGAAAAATTCAACCAGGCAGATCTATGCCATGTCTCCCTTCCTCCACAAAACCCACCTTTTAGCTGCTGTGCCCCCTTCCACCGTAATATGGCTGTTTACTGGCTGCTGGAAAACAGAGGGCAGCAATGGTGAAGCATCCAGTTATATTCCTATAGCTACATGTACAATGAGGAGGTGTCTTCTTGGACCTCCTAGGGGTCCTCTGAAGGTCCTAGAGGACAACATTATTCCTGTGTGTCTAGCTGTAATAACATAGCTGGAGGCTTCACCACCACCACTACCACTTGCTCTCCATTGGCCAGTAAATAGCCATGTTGGAAGGGGAGCTGCTGCAGCAGAAAAAAAAAAAGGTGGCTTTGGAAAGCAATTTGGTTTTTGCACAAAGTCAGTAGAGAATTCCAACATCTGGGACAACCCCTGAAAAAAATAATTTACACAGCTGTTAAGTTGACCGTATGCCTGCATAAGTCACTAAAAGGATGCCAGCCTGTAATCACAGGAGAAGTATACAGTGTACTGGCTTTGTAGGGCAGTTTGGTTGTCGCACAAAGTCAGTAGAGAATTCCAGTGTTGGGACAACCCCTGCAAAAATTGATTTACACAGCCATAAATTGGACTTAATGCCTGCATTAACAAGATGCCAGTCAGTAATCAAAGGATCAGTGTACAGATATTGGGGAGATGATTCCAAGCATATGGAACAAGAAGGGTGAAAGGGTGAAGTCAAGCTACAGAGCTATAAACCTATATGTTTCAGCAGAAATAGAATTCATTGCAAATGTGTAACTGACACTGAAACAAACTTCAAGGAGGAGGAAGGGGTGGGGGGAAATGCATTATTATAGTGCTAAGTTGTAGAAGCTTGTCTTACCCATTCTTCTATCTCTTTATAAACCATGAATCCCATACACTAGACCAATCATGGCCAGTCTTGGATTACATGGAAGATCTGGCTGGCCAGGTCACTTACAGCAATCCTGGCATAAATTTGACAGAAGATTTGACTATCAATATGTGAATGACATTTTGCTGGGAACAGCAGAGTAGATTACCTCATCCCAAAGGCATCAGACTAACACAGACCAAATTAAGGTTTTCAGCATTAGTAAGGCAGTAGTAAAAAGTACTAACAGAAGTGGATTGCAACACTGAGCATTCAGTGTATCCTCAGATGGGGAATGTAAAAAAAAACAAAGTAATATTGGCCTGTCTGTACTGCCACTGAAGTCCATGGCAAAACTTTCATTGGCTTTGGTAAAAACAGATTTCAGGTTGAATATCTTGAGAAACTGACTTGCAGGCCCTGATCCAGAAAAGCATTTAGATGTTTGCTAAGTTTGGGATGTCTAGTTGTCATTATGGTCCTTTCCGCACCTTACCTTTTTCCGGCGTTGGGGTGCGGGGATTGCACGAGCAGCCTCTGGCAAGAGGCTCTCGCGTCCTTGCTGCTTCAGCTGTGCACAAGCTGCCTGCTGGTGCGAGAGCCCTGCCTCTTTCTTCCGCAGTGCAGCCTGGTGCTGGGGCAGGAAGCACAACTGGTGTGGCTCCAGAGGGTCCACACGCCAGGTAAGTGCATGAGGAGCCTGGGAGCAATGTGCAATCGTGCACCATTTTCAGCTTCCAGCCGAAAATGAAAAGGTGTGTGATTGGTGCCTGCTGGCCCCTGGAGCATCACGTGATTGTGAGTATGTCGTGCAGATCACTCCTCCCAATTGCGTGACACTCCAGGTGCCCTTTCGCATGGTAAATGCATGCGAAAAGGGCCTATGAATCAGCAGAACAATCAGAACACCTGTAGTCTTGCCTTTTTACTGTGCTTTTGGGCAATTTGTGCTCAAAATGTAGGGCTCAGTCCACTATGTGACATTGTTGGAAGCCCAGGGGACAGGGAAAGAAATAGAACAAGCCTCAGAACCAGGCCACATTGTTTGTATATGCCTTTAAGCTATTGGTTGACTTATGGAGATCCCAAAAATTTCATAGGCAAGGAATACTCAGAAGGGTTTTTGCTAGTTGCTTAGGGATGGGAGGGGCGGAGAGGTGGTTCATCCCAGGCGGCAATGTTTTTGGGGCATCCCAGCCAGTAGCCATGCCCCTGCTTGCCCTGACCCCACCCCCACACCGCACAGCAACATCCCATGCACAGTGGCCATGGCCCTTGCGCAGTAGCCCTGCCCCCCCTCCCCACACTCCAAGTACCGCCACTGGTTTTTGTCAGTTGCTTCCTCTGAAATATAGTCTTTAGCATCTGGCATTCTTTGGTGGTCTCTCATCCAAGTACTAACCAAGCCTGCTTAGCTTAATTATCCTAGTGCAAAGTAATTTGTTTCCAGAGCTATTTACTCAAATTCTTCACTGGAAATTCTAGTAAGAAAAAAAAAACCCAGAAAAATTTGTGGAAGTACAGCCATAGTGTGGTGAAATCATAAATATATGTTGAGCCTCATAGAAACAAACAAACAAAATGACTTCATTAAATGAGGTAAAACATTTCACACTATAATACTAAATCTCTCTGAAGGAAAATTTGTCATAGAATGAAAAGAACACCATGTAAATATTGGCTAGAAAGTTGTACAATACATGATGGCAAAAAGTACATATTTATGTAATTTCATAATAATCAAAATCATAATATAACTGAAAAAAATATATTCAGGTCATTTTCACATGCCCCGTCTGAAATTTGGCATTACTTCAGGGGCCACATCTGTCCCATGGGCTGGCAGTTAGTCACCTTTCCTTATGTCTATTATTAGAACTGGAAATATGCTCTGAGTATTATTTTACTATTATATTTCTTCTTTGGCATCATTGTATGTAAGAAAAAAGCCAGCAACTCAATCTATTCAGCAACTTCCAACTAACCTATCCCTTTCCCTTTCTCACCCTCTCAAGTTCTTGCCCTTCTCAACTTAACACCCTCCTAATGTGTGATTTTATCAGTTCCCAGTCAGCACATCATGCTGACTGAGGATGATGGCATATGTAGTACAGCAGATCAAGAAGACCCCAAATTGGAGAAGACTTTTGAATGAACAATGGGTCTCCTGTAGGCTAAAAGTAGGCTAAAATTGGTTAAACTGTACTGGGTTCCTCCATCTGTAGAGAACCTTAGGAATAATGGGACTCTGGGGTGATAGAAGGAATTTGGCTGAGAACTACAACTTCTTCACAGAGCAACAGTTGTCAGAGCTCCTTGACTGGGGCGGGGGCATAATCAAACAGGTTGCTTGATTACGTCTCATTATATCATTTTGGTCTCCTTTCACTTGCGTTCTAAGTTCATGGCTGCATGGGAGCAACCCATGCTAACCCATGTTAGTGAGGTACTACTGTATGTTTAACAGCAGTTGGTTCCAAACTTAGAACTGGATGTACTCAAAGCTACTAATAGAAGATGTGCCTTTGGACTGCCTGTGTCACAATCATCTCCTTCCCCCTTTCCCCTGAAACCTGTCCCTGATGGAGAGCAAGCTAGTGTGACAACTTGTAACTTTTTAAACAGCTAATTGTAGGCGACACTAAAGAGATAATTTTGCTTGCTTGACATCTCTCTGAAGACAGATTATTAAAGACAGATTAAGAGGCTGTTGCTAGCATTTGCTTTCATTTCAGTACCAGTGTCTATTTTCTGAGCTGGATTCTATTGCAGGGCATTTCTGCCAGGCTGTAATTAGTAGCTGATTTCCAAAGCATCTTTAGTTTTAATCAGATTATATAGCTCCCTTTGAATTTGGGGAATAAAAATGCCTGAATCCTTGGCAGTTCTGCCTATTTATAGAAAATTCGTATGTGGAACTGCTTTATTTCTTTGGTTGTACCCTTTTAAAAGCTAATACAGTATAGTACCTAGAGCCTCTTCTCATGGTCAGATCTATTGCATCGTTCTATGTTTTGGCATTGCACAGAGTATGGAAAAATAACTTTTTGAACTATGTCTACCCGAGGGATTCTGAGAGTAGTAGTCCAAAAGTTAGCTTTCCCAAACTGTAAGGTGAGTTCTTATATTAATGTCTGCTGCCTGTTACCCCAGTATCCTACATGCTTGCCTAAGGTTCACGGCAGATGTCAAAGTTGCCAACTTCCTTGCACTTGCAAAGAGGTTGGTGCAATATTTTTGTCTTCATTCCCACAGCCTTTGCTAGAGATCTTATGCTACTTGCACACCTATCAATGACTGAGCAGACCTGAAGTGTCCTTCCTGGAACTGAATTTAATCATAGTCTTTAATGGAGCAAAATATCTAGCCAAATTATTTTGGGTTTCCTTGCTTGTCCCTACCACTCATATTAATCTACCATCTACCATGATGAACAATAATGGAGAATTAATTCAAAAGCTTGTAATCCTTCGTGGAAGTATACCTAGTCATGATATAGCTATCACCCACCTGTGGATTTTGGACTTCATTATGTTAGTACAGATATTGCAGACACAAATGGTCCCTTGTGCTGGCCCTTTCAATATTCTCAGGACACAACTTCAAAAGGAGCTGAAGAGATGGGTCTAAGCTTCAAGCAGATAGCCAAGATTTTACTGTTTCAAATGGCCTTTGGCTCTTAAGAGCAGGGTAGGAATTCTGATTGTTTTTGTTGTTTTTTGTGTTTTTATAAAAAAAAATGTCTTCATAAAAAATTAAAAGTTGTTTGATCTGTTTTTAAGAAGTTTTTTTACTCCTTTTTATCTGTTTTTTCCCCCTTATGCTTCCTTGGGAATCTTGGCAGGCTGGGAGAGGAATAAACAAAAAGATAGATAGATAGATAGATAGATAGATAGATAGATAGATAGATAGATAGATAGATAGATAGATAGATGATAGATGGGTGTGTGTGTGTGTGTGTGTATACTTTCAAGTCACTTGTCATCTTATGGCAATCCCATAAATTTCATAGTTTTTTTTTAAGGCAAGGAATACTCAGAGATGGTTTTGCCAGTTCCTCTGAAAGATAACCTACAGCACCTGGAATTAGTTTGTGGCTTTCCATCCAAGTACTAACCAGAGCTGACCCTGTTTTGCGTCTAAGAAGGACAGGACCTGGTGCCTTTAGCGTATAGGGGCCACTGTTTGGCTTTGCTGCAATGCAGTCTTGCTCTTAGATCATTTCTGCATTAGACTGTTATGGTGCTATTACTCCACTTTCAACATCCTATGGAATCCAGGGGTTTGCAGTTTAGGGAGGGGCCTTTAGAGTTCTCAGCCAGGCCATGTCTGCACTAGACTGTTATAGTGCTGTTATTCCACTTTCAACATCCTATGAAATCCTGGGGTTTGCAGTTTAGGGAGGGGCCTAAACTGCAAATCCCAGGATTCCATAGAATGTTGAAAGTGGAATAATAGCACTATAACCGTCTAGGGCAGAAATGGCCTTAGTCTTTTCCCTGTTCTTTCTTGGTATGATGGTTCTTCACAGGTGACAGAGTTGTTCTATGGAGAAAGGAAAACATAAATCACATGTCAGCAGAACTCGAGGGATATCAGCTGATCACAAAATGACTTGGGTAACAAATACTAGGAGATGTCTTGGTTTCTGGCTGTAAGTGTCTAATATTGCTAAGAAGTGTAACAGCCATGTAGGAGCGTCTGCAGAGGAACTCAGGATTAGGTCAGGGTCAGTACACAGAGACAACAGACACAGAAAAGAGGAGGCAAAAGAGATAGTTATAACACAAGCCAAGGTCACTAACAGACCAGAGGTCTATCAGGTCATCCATTAGAGCAAGAGGTAGCCAGAAGAGAAGTCAGTGGAGTGTGCCAAGGTCAGGTTGCCAGAATATCAATCAAACAGGAAGCCAAGGAAAGTTTAGAGCACAGTACTACATGACCAAAAGTAAGGGATTATGAGAGTCCAAAATGAATAAAGACTATGTGTTCCCTATGGCCATCATACAGGATCAAGCAGCTCCCTCTTAGCACAGTGGTGATTTACAACTGGGAAAAACATTCAAGACCATGGACACTTTCACTTTATACAATTATGGCACTATGATTCCACTTTAACTATCATGGCTGCATCCTGTGGAATCCTGGGATTGGCAGCATGAGGAGACACTAGAACTTCTGGCAGAGAATTTTAAATACACCTCCCTAAAGTGCAAATCTCAGGATTCTATAGGATGTTCCCATGGAAGTTAATGGAATAATTATGTAGGGTGAAAGGCCCTGATGTACTATATTATTTTAATCCTTTCTTTCCCATCTCTGTCAACATAATACTGACCACTGTACCTGTTCACTGTTCTTCCAATCTCTTTACTGGACAGGTTAACACAGAAGTTGAATAGGAGGAGACATTTCTCCAATAAATCGTCATTCATTTTCCTTGGGCATCATTGTCCAAAATGATAGAATGAGACCAAAAGGACTTTAAGTTTGGGATGTTCTAAAACTTTTGGAGCAGCATCTACTCTGTTTTGTCATATCATTCCCCCTCCCCATCTCTTTATCTCTGTGTCTGTGGGGGGGGGCAGGGCACAGTGGTTGAAATTACCCCCCACTGGAAAGACTTGGACTGACAAGCCACGTCCCCAGTCCTCTTATCCTCTTCCACCATTCCCCTTTTCCCACTTCCCTGGCACCCTTACTTGAGTTGACTGAGAGGTCTAATGAAACTGGGCTTGATTTTGAACTTCATTTTGTTGTGATAGGTGCTCTAATGGGGGAATGTATTTGATCAAGAACACCTCTCATTTACGAGTGGGTATATTTTTCCTGACCACCCCCTTCATGGCTAGAGGATCTATTAAAAAGGAAGCCAAGGAGGCCTTTGGCCGTAAGTCCTTTCACGACATGTTTGTCCTACTGAGATTGCCATTGTTGATTCCGGTTGGCTGTAAATCATCTTTCAGTTAATTATTCGCTTTTTTCTGAACTGAACTCTCCATACCACCCACTCAGTGTCAGGTTGGGCCCCACTTGCTTTTACCTATTGTTCTATACCTTTCTTAAGCTTGCTCTGTTAACAGCAGAACTCTACCGCCAGCAGAGAGGGTGAGGAAATGGCTCCCATAAGACCCATTTATCATGGCCATAAATGTACTACATTTTACTAGGAGGCCATCAAAGGTCACTTACAAGTGGAAACAAACCAATCATTCCCTGTATTCTGGACTGCTGCATCACATTCTATGTATATACATGCACACACACAAAGACTTGTACTCAGAAGAGAACAGGATCCTGCCTAAGGAAGCTGGGTATTTTAACTGCTTGCTTAATTTATTCAGTATTTTTGTATTTCTTCTTTCAAGAGTACATTGGTGGCTTGAATTTTGACTTTTTAAAAAAATATATATTTGGAGTTACTACATTTCCTCCTGTGTGTCCTGGACTCCATGTTACCATGTTTTGATGCTTTTTGGTTGCTTCAAGCCAGCTCCAAATCATAGTGATCTTCCTCTAGGATTTTCTTAGCAACATGAATTGAAAAGACATTTGTCACAGCCTTTCTCTAGATCTGAGAGAGTGGGACTTGCCCCAGGTCACTAAGAGGTTTCCATGGCTGGGCAAGGATTCAAAGTCTGGCTGAACCCAGAGTTTAATTCCGACACCAAAATCGCAACACCACATGGATCTATCATGGTTTTATTATTTATTAATTTGTTAAAGTTTTATCCCCTTTTCCTCCAATGGAGCTCAAGGCTCCTCTCCACTTTATCCTCACAAGAGCCCTATAAGGTAGGTTAAACTAAGGCCATTTCTGCATTACACTGTTCTAGTGCTATTATTCCACTTTCAACATCTTATGGAATCCTGGGGTTTGCAGTTCAAGGAGAGGCATTTAGAATTCTCAGCCAGAAAGTTCTTTGGCCTCAGTAAACTGCAAACCCCAGAATTCCACAGGATGCTGAAAGTGGAATAATAGCACTAGAACAGTGTAGTGTGGAAATGGCCTAAGTGTGTGTGTGAGAGAGAGGGAGGAAGACAGGGAAGGAAAGTGACAGGTCCTGCTGTGACAGGCCCTTATTTCTCACTGGGTTAGTTTTGCAGCTCCAACCTAATAAGATGCCCTGACACCTAACACTTTGCCACAACTCTACCCTTTAACCACAGCTTTCAGGCCAAAGGGCTAGAGTCTTAAGTTCCCTCAGAACCAAATGTTAGTTATAGTAATGCATTATTTTTTTTGGTTACCAATGATTTCAGATAATGCAGGCTGACCCAGTAGTTATAAAAAAAACCCTGTATCCTTTATTGTAACAACAACATCAATATCATCATCATCAACAACAACAACAACAATAATGTTTATTTATAATGCCCTTTTCACCAAGGAGTGGAACATCAACGTATACAATGAGGGACAGAGACGAAATAAAATAAAATAAAATAAAATAAAATAAAAGGTATCTTATCAAGGCTCATGTAAAGTACAGTGTTGTTACATTAAACCAGTGGTTCTCAACCTGTGGGTCGCGACCCCTTTGGGGGTCGAACGACCCTTTCACAGGGGTCGCCTAAGACCATTGGAAAATATGTATTTCCAATGGTCTTAGGCTCCATTCCCTCCTTGGTGGTGGTGCACAAGTGCGCGCCACGCGCTCGCGTCCTCCTGCCCCCTGTTCAGAAGGGACTGAAATCGCTCACCTTCTCCGCTACCGGGAGAACCTCCCGTCTGACAGGCCAGTTTGGGGGGGGCAATGGCAGCATGGGGGGCAGGTCCCCTCCTCGCCACGGCCCCTGCCCCACTCGCCACAGAGGGGGGTGGGGAGGAAGGGCTGGAGGGCCACAAGGCGGCGCTTTTCCGGGGGGCGAGCTGTGCCCGGCGCAAAAGACAAAGGTGCTGGGATTCCTCCCCCCAGCCAGGATCGACACTCTGGAAACTTTTCCCACACTGCCTCCCCTGCGGAAAAGAGAGCAAAGCAGAAGCAGAACCCGGGGAGGGTTCTTGGAGTTTTTTCCCGGGGGAGACGTGCGGCTCCTCTTTCCCTCCCTGCCCGCCCCCCCCCGTTCCTGGCCGGCGAGGCAGCCTTTGCCGGGGTGAGGGGAGGCATTGTAAATAATAAATAAATAATTTTATGGTTGGGGGTCACCACAACATGAGGAACTATATTAAAGGGTCACGGCATTAGGAAGGTTGAGAACCACTTCATTAAACAGTTCAAACTTCTGACAGTCTACACCAATACCTCCCAGCCTTAGACACTAGTCTTCTTTGTCTTTTCCTCAGCTACTTAAACACAAACCTGCCACCCTCTCTGGCCAATATCTCACGGAATGCTCTCGTTACAAATGGACTCTCTGCCTTATATGTAATTCATCCCATCCATAAGACCCTCTCACACACACCACTGTGCTGCGTTTCACTCTTAAGGTACTACTGTTACCTTGCAACACGCCATCAAGTTGCACTTGTATTCCACATAGCTGATCCCCAAAGCAGCTTCCTCACACCTAAACTAGCCAGTGACTTTTATAGCTTAGTGAGGACTAGAACCCTAATCACTCAGATCTGAATTTAACACTTTAATCTCCACAACCCATTTCAGGAAGATATCCACAAAGCTGGTTCCAGACAAATGCTGAAACCTGGTCCTTTTCACTCCCTGCTGTTTCTCAGCTGCTAGCCACTTTTTTTATTTCTACTGAGCAAGTGCATCTGCAGTGCCCATAATTCATTCTTAATGCTTTGATCCAGGACTCTGTTCTGTGCTTGCTGCATTTGTCAGACGTGGATTGCAAAGTATGCCTGATATGATGCATTTCAGTTCTTCCTTCTAGCTCATTACATTTCCCTAGCCTGACTCATATATGGTAAGAATGCCCTCCCAAAGGTTTGTTTTATTTCCTTTGGCAGCATCTCTCAAGAATAACATTAGATCTGCTCTCTTTTATCTGATGGGCTTCTTTGCCAACATTAAATAGCTTTGTTCAATTAAGAAGCAACTAGTATATCTCCGAATGTGTCCAAACATTCTGGCTGTGGAAGTAAGTTTTTTTATAAATTACCAAAGCAGCATCAGAGCCAAATATATGGTACACTAAAATGTATCGGACTCAGTTTCCATAAATCTCGTATGTATATACTTTTCGGAACAGAGCTCCGGTTAGTTTTTGAGACTACAGCTCTCAGAATCTTGCAGTGAGAATAGCCAGTGTAGATCTATAGTATTTCACTCCTCCATAAACCAGAGGTTCATAAAGTAAAAATGTCTTCTTCCCTACACATGCAAAGATGCAATTCTGTCCTCCTAAGCCACTGATTGGCCGAGGGGGTGCACCCAGAGGCCTCAACTGCCCTTGCCCTCCAGACCAAAAGGAAGAAACAGCCAACAAGGGCAGAAGCTGCTGCTTCAATACCAGGCATACATGGGCAGATGGGCAGCTCCTCAGCCAATCAGTGTCCAAAGGAAAGGAGTGGAGAGGGAGTTGTACCATGATGTAACCAGGAGAAAGGCATTGCACAAGGAGGTACAGGTAATCTTCTTCTGCAACAGCCTTAAAAGTATTTAAGCTTTCATAACCAGTGGATAAACCAGAAACGGCAAGCTACCACTAGGATTCTTGTCATAATATGATGCATACAGAAAGCTACTTTATGTGCAACACTCTTGCAAATAATGGCTGAGATCCTACGTCATGCTTCTGTGATTTTAAACCACACTCACATAGTTACACACTCTTTGCATTTCTCATTTTTAATTTCAAGCTTGCCTGATTGGAGAGCTATGGGCATAGCTTTCTCAAAATATGGTCAAATTGGATTAACAGAAAACAGTTTCAGCTTAACAAATTGTGTTAAGGGTATTCACACAAGCTCCAAAATTGCATTGTTTAAGGCCACATACTTAACAGACTCCAAAACAGAGGTGATGCTGGAGCTAACCCCCGCATGAAGTAAGATAGCTTAAGCCTACTGCCCAAATAAACTGTTTGCATGGGATGTGGCCTTTAACAGATGCCAATTCTTGGATTTTAGAACTTGGAAAGTAGTTGATGCTGGCCAATATCCTACATTGGATTGTAGCTTCCCACAGCCGTTAGACCCAGGAGGGGCTGCTGCTGCTTACTGATGGGGAAGCAGGTGGTGATGGTGGAGGTGATTCAGACCGTGAAGTAGTAGCTGGACTCAGTTTGGTGTGGGGGAGATGAGGGAACACTCATGGATAGAGAGGATACTCCTTTTCCTTCTCCTGTCAGCCTAGAGCAGCCATTTCTTCATGGGGCCTTTCCACCCTACAAGTTATAGTGCTGCTATTCCTCTTTCAACATCCTATGGAATCCTGGGGTTTGCAGTTTAGGGAGGCCTCTCTCTAAACTGCAAACCCCAGGTTCCATAGGATGTTGAAAGTGGAATAATAGCACTATAACAGTCTAGTGAAGAAATGGCCTGGGTGAGAGGAGAAGGAAGAATAAAAAGAGTTTCAAGAGAGAATGAAGTCAGGCTAGAAAATACTAATCTACAAGACAAGGATGCAACAGACAATAAGGAGGGGATGATGCCTCAAATTCTAACTGTTTTGTTCTTTATTGCCCCCTGGTGGCACACAGTCATTTGTACATGCATCATCACACTTTCCAACAAACACAGCATGTTAAACAGAAATATTTTTTAAAAAAATAAGTTATATGCATCCAGTCTCTAGCTTCATAGAAGCATACAAATCCCACCGTTTTCAAAAAATATTGTATCCTCAATTTTGGGAGTAGTGGTGCGGTGGAGAAACATGGTACATTTTATTCAATTCACATTTTATCATTTCTGGGCAAAGGACTAACTAGAGCCCCGATTTACTGAAAGGGTTTTCACATCAGTTTGTTCAGCAACTTGATCTGTTCAGTAAGTTGTGACCTCTGGTCTTTTTGTCAGCTCCTCCATTCATATCATATTGGCATGAGCCCAGACCATAACTGAAACCTCAAAATGTTAGAATGGGAGTTCAGGATACATGGTGAATTAGCACCAGATTTGTAATCTGTGTTCAAGGACATGCTACCCACACCTCAGAACTCCATGCTGTAAAGTCAGAACACATTTGATGGAAAGAAGGAGATTCAAGTGATAAATGACTGGTTCATCTCCTGAGGAAATCTTTAAAGGTGTGAAGGGAAATCTCTCTTTTTTACTACATGCTTTTGTGGTTTGATACAATACTACTTGGGAGAGTTGATATAAGAAAAAAATGTGGCTTCCTCATAAAAATCTCTTTTCTTGTTGGCTCTAGGACAAAAAAAGGCAGCCAGCTGATAAAATACTCAGTGGATCTTTTTTCATTCTATGCAGCCATCCATCTGTGATCTTTGCAAGTATCACATGTCTGAAGCAGCTTTCTTTCAAAAAGTTGAGTGTTCTTAACACAGTTGAAGCTTGAACATGTTCATAGGATCAGTTGAAACAATTGTTTTCCCACCATGATGTTAGTACTATTTACAGAACTGGGGGGTAATTTTAGTAGCTCTAAGGGCCAACTCTTCCCCTGGGCTGACTGTGGGGTGTAACTTTCTCCCCAGAATGGCTGCTGAACCACTAAAATTTGACTCTGCAATTTAGAGGGGCCAGGGTGCACAAAAATGCATTTGGGATTATGTAGACCCAAGATCTTTGTAACACAAAAATGCATTTGGGATCATATAGATCCAAGATCTTTGTTGCACAGCCACAACAATCTAATGCCAGTTTACCATCCATGGCTCCATCCTATGGAATCTTGGGATTTGTGGTTTGATGAGGTATTCAGAATTCTCTGCTTAGAGAAATCCAGTTCTGTGTTTCAGGGAACAGGGCTAATGGATGGTTTGGCAGTATTCCATAGGGAGAAACCATGGCAGTAAAAGTGCTGTGAAATTGCTATAATAGAGTTACCTTCTTTTGTCACAGCTTGCTTTTTCCTCACAGCAATTGGGAGGTGAGTTCAGTGGACTTACTCTTAGGCCATTTCTGAACTACACTTTATTCCACTTTCAACATCCTGTGGAATTCTGGGGTTTGTAGGTTACTGAGGCCAAAGAGCTCTCTGGCTGAGAATCTTAAATGCCACTCCCTAAACTGCAAATCCCAGGATTCTATAGCATGTTGAAAATGGAATAATAGCACTATAACAGTGTATTGCGGAAATGGCCTATGCCATAGTAACTGGGTATTAGGGATATAATTCTTCACTAATTGTATTCTCAAAGGAAGCAATGAGTCATTTTGGCAATTTTCTTCTCACTGTAAGAAAGCCCTCAAAACTGGGCAATTTTAAAGACTATACACAATTTGGGATTTATTCCATGCAAACGTCACACATTTTTGTGTGTGTGTGGTGGAGCACTTCCTGTGCAGACAGTATTTATCCACAGAAATATTATTTTCTGCACAGAAAAGCTATTTGCTATGGAGAAAACAGCATTTTCTACTGAAAGCAACCACATTTGAATTTTGTGCATAGTAAGTCCCAAACAACAGAGATTTTCTTCTCTCATCCTCAAGGTTTGGTGACACACAGGGAATCTGTATTTAGACCTTGGGGGGACATTTTCTGCACGTGGGATTGCAGAACTAGAATTTACTTTGGAAACTACAGAAGTAACAACAGGCAAATACCCAGCACCTTTTGGAATCACTTTGCAGCATGTTTTGCAACATACAAAACAGTGATATCCAAATTTGGGGCCCCAGATATTGCTGGACTTCAAATTCCAAAAACCTTAACCAGCATTGCTAATGGTCAGGCATCTGTAGAGTTTGTACTTCAATGACATCAAGGGCCTCTCAATCTGAGAACCATTGACATAAAAGGAATTCTGTGCCTCTCTTGCTGTCCTAATTATTAAAATGTCCAGCCCTTGCTCAACACCTTTATTGTTTATATGTAAACACTGACACCTCTAAGAGCAAATGACTATATTTCTATGACTGGAAAATTAGCGGTTGTGGAGGCAGGAGTTGTTTTGTTATTTGCTTTACAGAGGTGGTTAAAAGCAGCTTAGTAGTTCAAGATGTGTATCCAAACTATGTAAAATGTGTAAAACCTGTGTAGCCTCCTTGAACCCCAATTTTGGAAGAAAGATAGGATAGAAGTACAAGGAGGAAGAGGACAAGGAAGAAGAAATATTGATTTTAAAAAAACCCAAAAGAATAAAAATACAGTGTTCTCTCCACTTTTGCAAGGGTTCAGGGTGCAGAATCCTTGCAAAATGGAAAAAAGTGAATAATAGCCCTCCATGATTTCTTTCCCATTCCCTTCCAGGGCTCCCCACTCCCATTCCCTTGCCTTTTGCACACTGCAGCAGATACAAAGGAATGGGAAGGGGGAGCTCTGAAGGGGAGAAGTAAGACTTGCAGAAGCCTTCCCTCCCATTCCCTTTGTTTTTATCTGGGCATTTGACTGCCTTCTCTGCACCCAGCAAAATGCAAGGGAATGGGAGGAGGAGAATGGGGAGGGACAGAAGGCATGTGAGTGCCTGACAAATAATCAAACTTGTGAAAATCAAACCCATGAACGTGGAGGGAGGACTGTCACTGATACAACTGCATGTTATTAGAACTCTTTTTCTCAGAAGCAATTAAGGATGCAGTCATGTTCCAATCGTCCCTACTCACCTGGGAGTAAGACCCTCTGAAATCAGCAAGGTTGAGTAGAGATTATATGAAAGTACTGTAACTCATAACAGTGAAGGATTAGATACAAATGACTTAGTATGAAATATATGAAGATGTTGAAAGGGCTGTGAGTATTTAACAGGGTTCTTAAGTCAGTTTCATCTTGGCATCTGGCAAGAGAGAGGAACGGCATTAAAGCAGGACTACACTCAGCAAAGCTTTAGAAAACACTCAAAATGCCTAATGAAAACTTTTTAAAAACACACAACTACCTTTTCATTTCGATATTACAGTAGGCTTTACATACAATTTATTTCATTTGCATTTATAAATGCATAGAAATGTCATTCATGTCCTAGACACATTAATTCTCTCCCCCCAACACTCCTGTAACTCTCTTAATTGGAATAAAGTATGTTGCTCCTGATTTATGAACTTCAGGAGTGCCAGGCATCACTTTAAATGTACACAGCTGCTCAGCGCTAGTTTAACTTGGCAGATAGCATTAAACCATTGAATTGTGTCATTTATTTGTGTATGCATACAATGCATTCCTTGTGCAGGTTCTTCAGCAATGCGTACACTGTAGTTTCGGAAATGTGGCCTAAAAACAAGCTCAGAAGCATGACTCATGGCCTGGGTGATTGTTTCCAAATGGAATGTTCAAGATGAGGAACCAGATGCCTTGATGAGGCCCCTAAATTCAAGTCATCAAGACAGAGAACTGGAATTGGTCAGAATAGCCTTGTTCAAATTGATGCCCTCTAAATGCATTGGCCTTAGGGCCATTTGACATCTATAACATGTTGATGATGAAAGCTGTAATCTCCCAGATCTGGCAGGCATGAGATCTTTAGAAAGGCTGGTCTAAATGGTGAAAGAAAGTGATACAAAATTGGAGTCAGCCTCAATTTTGGAAACCTGATATCCACGCTGATTGGTCAAGCTGCCCTGGTGGTGCAGTGGTTAAATGCTGGTACTGCAGCCACAATGTTGTGAGTTCAATCCCGCAGGGCTCCAGGTTGACTCAGCCTTCTGTCCTTTCGTAGTCAGTAAAGGAGGATCCAGTTTGTTGGGGGCAGTTAGCAATTAGCTAAATACTTTGTAAACCACTTAGGGAGTGCTTTGCACTGATAAGTGGTATAGAAATGTAATTGCTATTGCTATTTCATATATATACATATCTTGTATATGCACACATATACATGTAGATACTAGTTCTTCTGTACACAGAAACAATAGAAAGCTAACACACATACATGCTTGGTACACAAAGGCCAGAATCCTATTGAAGCATTGGGGAAGGATACATTTAATAAAGCTTTGCATTGCTTGTGCATGTCCTGCTGGTCATTTAGTGGGCAGGGGAGGGCAGGGGAACTCAAGCACCAACCAGCTGTAGCTGTGCATCCAGCAGCAAAATGCAGGGGTCACCAGGTGTGCAGATATCACTTTGAAGATGATGTTTGCTTTCTTCTCCCTGGTGCACAGCCACAGTTGGATACTACCTTCCAAGTGAAGTCTGCTCACTTCTCTGAGTGTAGAACTGCAGTCAGATCCCACCTAGAAGTCCCTCGTCTTATGCAGAGGGTAGAAGAGAAACTTGGTAGAATTATGCTCAAGATGCACCACAGCCATGCTGTAGGAGTGTGGTTATCATGGCTTGGCTGTGTTGGACTTATCTCGGTGGAAATTGAAATGTTCATGCATCCTGTGCCTACATGTTCCACCCTCTTGCTTCCCCATCTCACTTCTCTCTGGGCTGCAAACCAACACTTCCTCATTAGGTCTGAACTGTGGAACTTTGGTTACCAAGACTGAAACAATCCAGAGTTTAAAATCAGCTTCAAACAATGATGTCAGATCCTGGCAAACAGTGACATATTTATTTTTACTATTATATTTTTACTACTAGAGATGGAACGAGATGGTTTTGGAATGATCTGTCTCCTTTGCCAAAATATCTTGGCTAGATTTGAGCACCGTGTCTCATGAACTGGGTGGGCGGGTTGCCACTTATTCCTTTCATTCACTCAACAAAATATCTTGGGATGACTCTGGAGGTAGGGTGCTGGAAAAGGCTCAGTGTACCCAACAAGTAAACTATCTTGAGGTGCAAGGGAAGGCGGAACCCCCGAAAGAAGAGGTTATGTGCAGTTAAAATAAGGAAACATTCCCCCAAAGACATATGCAGCTGCATGTAATGTGTAGCTTGGCCTTTAGAGAGCTTTGCAGGTGGATTTAAAGACTGATTGATAGACATCGCCTCCTGATGATCATAACAGAACATCTGCAACAGATGATTGCAACTGCAGACCTTCTGTAATGCTGAATTTATACCTTGATGTTGGCAGCGATACTCACTTTCGCTATTACTTTTCCCTTTTCCAAATAGATCTCAGCTGTCTGACACAGAACTGAGACCTGAGCCAAAAAAGAAGAAGAAAAAGAAGAAGACGACGACGACAGAGGCCCAAAGACTGAGTAAATAGCACACCAAAAAAGGCAGAATCAATAATGAGCAAAATGTACACAGCGATCAAACAGGATAAACATGGAAAATGGAATTAAACCCAATTTTAAAAGAGGATAAATGCAAAAGATAGCTGAGATGAAACCAATATCTCCTACAAAAACAAGATATTCCAAAGAGAAAAGACCTACAGAAGACAAAATGTTTTTTATCTGAACCACTAAAAAGAATCTCTCCTGTTGTGTGTGTGTAAGAAAGACTGAAATGCAGTTTTCAGTGTACCTATAACAAATTTAAAATGCATTTATGGTCATCCAGGAATGTGAATGTCTTATTTCTTCTCCTTTCAACATCATTGTGTGGAGGTTCTTTTATTTTTGAAAATATGTCTTTATTAATAATTTCAAAAAACACTAAAACTCTATAAGCACGTAAAAGAAATAAACAACATAAAGAAAACATGAAACATATGAATTAGAAATTTAAAAGTAGAGTGCTAATAGAGAGAAAGAAAAAAAGGGAAAGAAAGAAAAAGAACAAGAATCGACTTCCATCTTCTCTTTCAATGGATTGCAGAAGTTTAATTGATTAAAGTCTCTCAAAGAGAATACCCAGCATTTCTCTTCTTCCTTTGCCCCAATGCATATGTTAAAAAAAGAGATTTTTTTTCTACTAAAAGTTAACATATCTAGCATAGTATTTCAACATTAATTATTATTACATGCCATATTACATTTACATAATAAATGACATTTCATGATAAATGACATTAATATTAATACTATTTGCTAACTTGATTATGTAATATTTTCATAGTTAAAACTGTAGATCTATTACATACAATATGGCATCCCTAAATCTGAATATTTCTATACCATATTGTAGAATCCTTTACAGCATTTATTAAGCCAGTCTGGTTTTCACTGTCTTGTTTCTGTTATTTCATTTTGAATGTAACTCTCCTCTTCTAGCCATCCTCTACATGTATTTCACCTTCCCCATCTTCTCAAATTCACTATTTCAAGTTCCTTCCCAGTTGGCATTTAGAACAATTGTCCTAAAACAGCACCTTTTAAAATAATCTTTCTCCTACCCTCTTAAATCATACAAGGTAAATCAATTTGGTTTCATTTGGCCATCAAAGTGTTTTGATTACAAATCAGTTTTAGATTAGCCTTTCCCATTGTCTCCCTTGTTACTGTAGTTTCTAGCTCGGACTTGGGGGGATATTAGATATCACTTTGATATCAATAATTTGGCTTTCTTTACCTATTCCTCTCTACGTGCTGCGAGGTCCCCCGGACAAGCTCGCAGACAGGCACGGCCACTAATCGCTGTAATATTCCAAACAATACAGGCAGGCCAGAAATAGCCGTCCCGCCACTTCAGGAGACCTCAAAGACAAGTACTCTATTATGTATGCACACTACTTACAAAGAACCCCCTGCCCCGAGCAGGCAGCTTGATTAGAAGAATCCTTATCTGTCAAGCACTCTGCATTTGCATACTGTCTACCCTATTGTCAATTCATACTTAACTCAATCATGCTAAATTCTGACCTTTTGGAGGCTTTGTTTCCAGCCCGAAACTCATTGTTTTCCCCAAGTGTGGACTAGCCTACAGCCACATTTTCCCCTATAAAAACCTCTAACTTTGAGCACTACTTTGGATCGCTTGGATTGCTCGGATTGCTCCCAACTTCCATCCTGCCTTGCTGCCACTTTGCTTGGCGAGCTTTCCCCTTAGTCCCACATACTGAGACTCCATATCTCCGAACTTCTGCTGCAGACTATCCAGGCTTCAGGACAGGTGTAATATCACCCTAACCAACAACTCCTCTAAAAATCCCTCTATCCCACTCCAACCTTTATTTCTTTAGTTCTCTGCACGAGTGAGTTGCATACACTGTTTGATTGTATTTTAATAAAAAACACAATTATTATTTCAATTCTGTTTGCTCCTTGACTTGGCCTGACCCGTAGACATTGGGTAAAAGATTCCGCTCTGTTGCCCTGCCTCTCGCATTGCTATCTTGTGGTCTTTGCTAATTTCCCCAACTTATATAATTGAGAGCGCATTTAGGTGTCCCTCCTGGGACCCCCAGAACACAGGGTAACACCCCCATGGGCCTGTAAAGCCCTTTCACAAACCAAAGCTTCTTAGTCACATGTCTCCCACAACTCAGTAGCTTCCTCCATTAGCTCTCCCCTCTTATCTTTTATCTCCCAGCAGTTCCTTCATCTTGCAGCTCATATTCCTCTTCAGGTTTAGGAGTTCTATCCATAGCTCCTTCATCATCAATTGTAAAAAGTCATGTGAATATTCCTGGGAAGGTTCCATCTTTCATTCAATCCAGCAATTTCAGAGTTAACCGCCTACTTTTCTTGTGTCTAGCCAAAAGCTGCCAGCAAGCCAGTATTATCAATATCAGATAGATAATATCTTTACTTTCTTGTGCTGTAATTTCTCTCACACTGTTAGAATCCACTTCTGTCTTGCAAATAAAATGTCTATTCGCAAAACATACACACTTAAATCCTTAATTATTGTCTTTTGAGGATGTTAACCCCCAATTTTCTAATTGATTTGTCCTGGTCTTGTGGGAAAAACTCTTGATTGCCAAAAGTTCTGTGTTCCTTTTTAACCAGAATGATTATTCATTTTTATAGCTCCAAAGGTTTGATTTAATTTTTTTTTAAAGCAGGTTGCCAGTATAGAGCCATCAGATTGTCAGATCCAAAGAGCTGTGTTTCACAGCAAGGGCAAGATGTAATTTCTTACATCACGTGTTAATTCATGAGTAAATGCAAGGAATGGGAATTCCAGAACCTGATGGGTAATCCTTTGCTCCCCCTTTAATTCTGGGGGAGTTTTTCCAGCTAGAGATCCCTTTGACTGGCACTTTTACCACAAAAGCTCTCCTCACTCTGAAGAACTGCAGTGGGACTATTTGTCTGGCCAGCCTGCCAGAAGTCAAATTGTTATTGTGTTTCTTAATGTCACATGTGAAGAAATGCATCCTGTCTAAAGTACATGGTCAGCTCTGCACCCACATTTTCCCCATAACATTGTATATGTTTAGGAATTATTGAGGATTTCCACACACACATGGCGTTCCTATATTGCGACCTTGTCAGTTTCCCAGAGGCATATGTTCTTTGCCACCTCCCTCCACCACTCATGAAACTCACTCACAGGATGCTTGAAAAACTTCACCTGCCCATCCTTTCTAGAAGAATCTACTTCTGCTGCAACTGTAGAGGAATATGCCTTTGAGTATGTATGTGTTTTTTCAAACAGCACTGTAGTAGTGAATTTTGAACTAGTCATGTTTATCATCACAGTCCTCATAGCCAGGCCTCAAGGAAAATCTAAGCATGCAAGTGGCAATGCTGATCTGTACCCCTATGCCCCCCCAAAATCTACCGAATATCATCTCAAGCTACAGCAGGTATTTTCTAAAGCTGATGATCTTCTATAATCCATTTAAGACCAACCCATTTAAGACCCAAATATTTTGCATTACAACAGAGATAGTTAATGACAGTATATTTTGTATAAGAAAATCCTTAGTTCTTCTGAGGATGATTGATAGGTTAGTTTTGGGGAACAGAGAAGCCATGGGCTGGAAGATCAAATGATGTCATTGTAAGTCCTGACACTCCAACCATGGTAGCTTTGGCTCCATAATGTGTTGTTATCTAAAATGATGGGCATTTGAATACTTATTAGTGCAAGCTGTAATATTTTAATAAACAAAGTGTATTACTTTTATGAAAATAGCAATATTTTCCTTTAATCTTTCCGGTTTCACTCAGGAACTGCAGGTGATAGTGAAAGAGAAAAAGATGCCTAGATGTGTTAGATGGATACCTGAGTCTTATATCTCAGGACAGCGTGAGTTCGACCTAGGGAAGAGGTATGAGGTGAGGAAGGTGAGGGAATGCCTTCTCTCATGTAAGTAGGAAGAAATGTGTAAACATTTAATCTGACAAGAATGTGACAAGGTGTGTTCATTGATGCTGTGGAAGTTTACTGGACAACAACTAAGAGTGCCAGGAAAAAATGTGTGCCCCCAACACAGATGCCATTTTGAATAAAGATTTCTGGATCCTCCTGAGCCTCTTAAAGATAATTGCGCAACCTTGGGGGAAGGAGAACAATGCAAAAAACAGCTCTTTTGGTTGTCTGAAAAGACCTTCAACTGGTGTTGTAAAGCAGATGAGACTGGGTGCTATATCAAATTCCTCAAGAGGAAAGTATGTACCATGACCATCCCATGACATTTACTTCCCTGAAGTGAAAACTAAGGTGACATCTCTCCTCATTTCATCCTCAGAAGCAAACTGGATTGAGAATCAAATAATAAATTTTCTTTTTAAAGGGAGTTTGAGGGGTTTGAGGGGGCCTGGGTATCCCAAAAATGGCTTTGGTGATTCCATGTACCCCTCTTACGCATGCTTGTCTGGGAATGTGTCCTGTTGAATCTAGTGGGTCATGCAACTCACTAGACATGCACAGAACTGTACTATAACTCTTGGAGGAGGGTAAAAGAGTCTGAAAAGGTAAAACAACCCACAGCCCCATCCAATGCTCTGCCTTTCCTATCCACATACAAGTTCCTCACAGGCTGTTGTGTCTTATATGTTCTCATCGATATGGTCTGGTTGCTATAGTAATTTGATTTTGTTTTGTTTTTTCAAGCCAAAGATAGATAGCAGACATGTGCATGATTAGAATCTGCTTTTACTTAACTTGACAGGGAGAGAAAGGTGCAGTCTTTAATGTCTTCAACAGATGTTCCTGGACCCATCATGTTGGTAGACATATTCATTTATTATTCAAGATTTCTGTAGCTGAATTTTGACAATCTTTAACCCTATGATTTTATTCAGCACCTCCCCAAAATTACTCCTTTTCCATGACAGCATCTTCCTGATTGACTACATTTGTTTATTAAAGTGCAGTGTTTTAGTGGAAATGTTGAAAACGACAGATTCCAGCTGTGTTAATCTGTTGTAGCAAATATATCCACACAAAGAGTCTTGTGACACCTTAAAGATTAACAGATTTAATATGAAATCAATTTACATGGATTAAAACTTGCTCCAACAGAGAGAAAGTGGGCTTCAATCCATGAAAGTGTATGCTATGATACATCCAAAAATATCTGAAGTACCACACCATTCTTCCAGGGATAATTTCAGAAAGAGGACAGGAAAGACATTGATTTGTACAACTGGCAGAACAGCCAGCCAAGCAACTACTCCATGACCGGTTGTGTGTGACAGTACTGGTGGCAACTCTGCAACCTTCCTCGCATAGAAAGAAGAAGATGAGGACAAATCAAAATGGCAACTCTTCTTCCTACATAACACTTTCAATGTTAGACCTCCCTATTCTCACTCCCAGTCCAAGAAATGTCCCACAGTTGTAGTTTCTGGCTCCTCCCCTCCAATTCTCCACTTGTTTTCATTCCTAAATTTTATAAAGCTTAGGTTAATATTGATGCCAATCATTACAAGTTACTTAGGCTGCAGTCCTATGGTCTTTTGAAGGCTGACACCAGATTCATCTGATTTCCTCCTCCAATTGCGGAAGTCTACCTTCATGGTGGAAAATCTGACCTCAGCTTCCCACCCACCTCAGAATCTGTAGTGGTTCCTTTCTGATGCTGGAACTCCAACACTGGAAAAGTTTTTTTTGTTTTGTTTTTTGTTTATCTAAACCAGAGATGAACTAGGGAAAACTATAATTCGCCAAGATCCTAGACTTCTGCTCCTTGCAACCAATAGCAGACATATGGAAGTGTTGCAGCAGCTATAGATCAGTTACTTCTCTGTGATTTCTTTGGCAGATTATTCATTTGGTGATGTGATTCCAAGGCTGGAAAGGAAATAAGGAACATAGAAAACTGCCTTATACTGAGTAAGATCACAGTATACCTAGTCAAATATTGTAATCGCTGATTGGCAGCAGCTCTGCAGGGTTTCAAGCAGGATTCTTTCATAGATTTATCTGAAGATCCATGATGATCTTCATTCCAAGTACTAACCATCATCAGATGGGATTGCATTTGCTTAGAGTGATATGGTACTGAGGGAAGCACTGCTCTTCTTTCTTTTCTGCCTCTCTTCTCTCATCAGCAGGGGTTGGGATTTGTTGGAGACTGTCATTGGAGCTACCTGCATTGGCAGGTAGGTTTGCTCTATTAATTTACTTTACCATGCAAAAAGTCAAGAAAGCATTATGAATACTGAGTAGAAATGGTGGCTAGAATCCTATTGGTTAGTTCCAACTAGAGTAGATCCATTGAAACAATTGTTGAGGGTTGAATCAACACACAGGGAAATCACATTGAATTAATAAGTTGGGACTAACCAACAGAATTCCAGTCAACATTTGTAATATGAAACATCTACTTGAATGTACAATACTAGAAAAATGGAATTATTTTTTGCATCAAGTCACAATAAATGAAATGTTTAAATATTTGTCAATAATCAATTCTACTAGAAGGAATATATTTGTTGAGAACCAGCATAGTGAAGAGATTTGAACATTGGACTATAACTCTGTAGCCCAGAGTTTGAATCCTCACTCAGCCATAGAAGCTCACCAAGTGACTTTTGGCAAATCACACTCTCTCAGTCTCAGAAAAAGGCAAGGGCAAACCCTATCTGAACATATCTTGAGAAGAAAACTCCATAAAAAACCCTTAGGCTCACCATAAGTTGAAAATGACTTCAAGGCACACAACAATAATGTTTGACTAAGTTCAATAGTCCCTCCATTGTCATGAAGGTTTGGGGCACAGAACCCTTTTGAAAGTTGAAAAATTGGAAATAACATGCCCTGTGATCACCCTCCCATTCACTTTTGGGATTCCCCCCTCCCATTCCATTGCCTTTTGCCCTGGCATGTATACCTTTCTTCTCTACAAAAGGCAAAAGGCAAGGGAATGGGAGAGGAGGGCACATATGCACACATTGTCCTACCCTGTGCATCCCCCCCATTCCCTTACTTTTAGCCTTGGCTTGCATTCTCTGAGCCTGGGTAAAAGGCAAGGGAATGGTGGGGAGGCACACATGCACTGTTCTTGTCTGCATATGGTGCTCCCCCTTCCCATTCCCTTATCTTTTGCCTCAGTGCATGTTCTCCATGCCAGGGCAAAAGGAAAGGGAATGGTGGGGAAGGCACGTGCACACCGGTGCGCCCCTTTCAATTCCTTTGCTTTTTGCCCAGGTGCAGAGAAGGTAGGCACATGCACCTGGGCAAAAGGCAAGGCTATGGGAGGAGGAGAATGGGGGCAGGAGGCATGGGTACCTTGTGAATTATCAAATTTGTGAAGGTCAAACCCGCAAATGTATATGCAAGGATGAATATTTATATCTATATTAATTATAAGAATGTATGATTTACTTAATTGTTGAGTGACCTATCTGCCTACATACCTACCTATCTACCTAACTACATATTTACCACTTCTATATCTATAAAGCTGCAATTAAAAAAACCCTGTCAAATACAGTTTTAAGTTAATAAGAAAAAGAATGATTTGAGAGAAACATCTTATTCCATAGTCCACTTTTGAGTTTTCTTGTGTAGCTGCCGTTCCTTTTCATGACACAAAATGTTACACAATGCAATGGAGCCATTTAATAAATTGTATTCTGCCATCACCTCTAACACAGAACAGATCTCAGGCTGTGGGATTTTTGAATGCCAACTTTATAGGGTGGTAATTATCCTCTGGCAGTCAGCTGGTTGGAAATGACACTTGCTCACTCCATGCTTTCTGTATCCTCAAAAACCTATAACAAAAAGGCAGATGTGAGTGAATCAGTCAACCATCGTGGTGTTATTTTCCAAAATAGAGCTCCAGCCCTGCTGAGTCTGTATTGTGGTTTCATTATCTGAAATCTGCCCACTTAAACAGTATATTGGTCATGCTCCCCTTGTTGGATCATACTGATCCACTAAGGAAAATCTGTATCTAAAAAGCACACACTTCCACTGCATTCTTTTGCTGAGTTGAAAAACACACATAGTGACTAGATGTGCATATATATCTGGGGTGTGATGCACCTCTGATGCCAAACAGCAAGTGCAGTCTGTATCTACTTTGTAGGCATGTAAGGAAATGCATACATGCCTACAAAGCAGACACAGACTGCACTTGCTGTTTGGCATCAGAGGTGCCAACGTACCGTAGTGGTTTGAATATTGGGCTATGACCCTGGAGACCAGGGTTTGATTCCCCATTCAGCCATAGAAACCACTTTGAGTGTTACATACTCTCAGCCCCAGAAGCCCCATGATAGGGGTCACCTTAGGGTTACCATAAGCCAGAAACGACCTGAAGGCAAACAACAACAATGACAACAACAGCAACAATGGAAATGTATCACCATTTGTTTTGTAGCTGCAAAAATGCAGAGACACTTCACCTGCTTCCCTGGGCTCCAACATGGGTAGATAATCAAATCCAGTTCTCCTGCCATCCCAAAGCCCTCTGGTTGTGCCATACTATCTTCCCATGACTTGGTCATTTGAGGGTTTCCCAACATTTGTACAACAGTTATTCCCCATTCTAAAATGGCTCTCCTATAGCTTATTTATGAGCATTGAGCGATTTTAGCTAAAACATGGAGTATTTTGGGCCCTACTCTTTTGTCTTTGACTGTGCCCACTGGGGGAGGTAGCTTTGTGAGGGGATAAAATGATAGGATTTCCTCTCCAAATAAGAATTCTGCCTCTCTAAATGAAATGTCTTCAATCCCCAAATTTGAGCATTGCAATCACTTCAGACTTCAGCTGAGTTTTTAGAAATACAGTTCAGGCATCCAAAAAACAAAACAAAACAAAAAAGGGGGGGAGGGCACACAAAGTGACCAAGGGAATGTGAACACAGCAAATAGAAGAATTCTAGGTGTGAAGGATTTTCAATGTCTCACTTTTTATAATGCTTGAAATTTGGGAACTATAGGAACATTTTATTGGGAGGGCATATTGTTATAGAGGGGTCAATATGGTCCTTTAGCCGCCTGTAGTTCAACCCTATGCCCACCACCAGAATATGGCCCCCTACAGAAACAGAATTTGGCCCTTGTCCTGAAAGAAGTTCCCCATCCTTAGGTGATCCATTCTGCAGAAAACAATAGTTGTTCAGACTTGTTCCTAGGAAAGCATATTTACTGCTGTGGTAGATTTTTTACTATTGTAAGTCCTTCAAATGTGGCTTTAATTAACTGCACTTTATAGTTTATAGTTTTAGCATTTTAGTCTGTGAACCACCTGGCTGTGTTTTTACATTGATTAGTAAATGAGAATGGCAACATCTCCAGCTCATGGGGGAAAATGCCCTATATAGTTAATATAGGGAATGGCACACATTCTACCAATTTACCAATATAGCAGCAGGCAGATATGGTTATCTGGAAGGCAATGTTTGTATGTTTGTATTTATCTGTGTTTGCCTTTTGCATATGAACATCAGGAGTTGAAATATAACAGTTTACCTGCTAAATCCAGGTATTAGTCCTAATTAGGGTAGGCCTATTGGGTCAAGAGGAACACAGCAAGTCAACACTTAAAGTTCCATAGATTTATTAGATTTATTATAGTTGGAGCTCCAAAACATACTTTGGCCTGTGTCAGGGATTGGAATCATGTGATCCTCCTGATTCTGTTGGACTGCAAGTCCCATAAGTCCTAGCCAGCATAGTCAAAGTAAGAAAGGCTGGGATTTCCAGTCCAACAGGCAAAGTGTTAAGATGTATCACTCACTGTAAATATTTCTTTCCCACCTTTTGCCCAGATTAGCAATGGACAGCATTTTTAGAGTGAATGGTACTGAAATGACGTTAAGAGTAATAAATCTGAGATAATCAAACAAACAACTACTGGCTAAGTAGCAAAGCTAGAGCCTGCAATAAGAGAAGAAGGTCAGCTTTACAGCTAAGGGAAAGAAATCCCTTTGTCCCTCATGGGTGCCACAACCTCTTTGGTTCCAAGCTCTGGCTAAGATTAAACAAAATGTTAAATACTTGGTACCTGGGTGAATAGAAGGAATAGCTTAGGTGACTGTTCCACAAGTGATTGCAGTTGATAGTGAATGTCATCTTTAGCAACAACCAAAACCCCAAAACAACCAAAAATGTCAGTTGCAATTCACTAACAGGTTGCAGCTTATGTTTCTATGAAAGCCACTCCATCAGTTCCTCAATTTATCTTTGAAGATTTCAGATGTCTCTGTCCAAATCAATTCTTTTGTCAGGAGAATGGTAAAGTTAAGGTGCACACTGAACAAGGCTTCAGGTACAAGGAACCCCTAGCAAGATGCTGCCATGGGATAGTGATAATGGTGTACTGCTCTCCAATCCTTGCTGTTCCCTTCTTGGGGATTGGAATGCATATTGAGCCTTTCCAGTCTTTGGACCAGATTTTTGTTAAGTACTGTCTCTGTAGCTTGAAACAGCTCTATTGGCAAGCTGTTGGTTTATTTAATAAAGCTGATGATTTATTTCTCCCAAGTGCTTTAAGAGCAACTTCTGCTTCACTTTCTAAAGCTGTAGGTTCCCTCATTAGTTAGTGTATCCATATGGTACATTTAGATCCATATGGTATATTTGCAAATGTATGTTTGTTGTTTTAATACCACACTTGGGGGAGAGGTAAAGCATCTTACTTATTTTGTACAGCACACATGGAAATAAGACTCATTGTGTTCAGTGAAACATACTGTGAGGCAGGTATAGGAGTTCAGCCCTAAACATGTAATGTGCTGATAGTACCCTTTACAAATATCCCCCACTCCTCCCGCAGCCTACCCCCAAAAAACATCTTTTGCTTGTGAAAATGTTATGATCAAGGACTTGGTACTGTCGGGACTTTAATGGAATCCATCCAGCTGAAGAGGTTTTGATATTGTTCTAGTGCTACAAAGAGTCATAAGCTTGGTTTAACTTGGATGGTGACGGCAGTTTATGGCTGCTTTGTCTTGCCAGAACAAAGAAGAAAAGTGAGAACATAGGGTCGTTTAATGAGCCTTAATTGGTGCAGAGGGGATTTTTTATTTATCCAAAGCCACAGCATGAAAATATTATTCTGCATTTTGGGGGAGTGGTTTCCTAATTGCTCACTATAATAGGTCAGCTAGAATATTCTGCTGCTCCAAGTCTTGAGCATTGTTAGTTTAATATTAATATGGAATTTTGATTGCTGACATGCCATTTCCCACCTGCTCAGAAATCTAAAAAATTACCTGCCATCTGATGGGTGGGTCCCAACTAGCCAAAGAAGTTAATTTGATCTGGAAGTTGTTGAGGGGGTAATTGGGAGCTCCTAATTGAAAAAATGTGGATTTTTTTTTTCCTGAGTCATCATTTGACAGGAGCATAAACTCAAGGTTTTTAGAGACCATGCTGTATGAACATGTTTTCAGAATGATGTCAGTACATTAGCAGATGGTTCAGGCTTTCATAGAAGCTGCACGTTTTGGTGCCCTTATATAGACAGAAGACCACCAAACAAAGGCAGAAAAGTATGGAGGGGGGGTTGTGTGCAGGATTAAAAAGTAAACATGGGTTTCATTTGCAAGTGTGATTGCTGAGACACATAACTCTAGAGAAATCTTATTGTGGAGTAGGAAGAGTTAATCATGATACCTTTTAATGCCTAGTTTGACTGGGCAGGGAAGGAGAAGATGAATCTTTGAGTTTCTCCAGATGAGAAAAATGTCTCTGAAAGTCCTACGGTTTGTTCCTTGTACAATCCAGTTTTATTTTGGAGATCCACACAATGTTTTCTTCATCTTGAAGTATTTTCTGGGAACTCCCAGCATTACTAAGGACTTTTCATTCTTTCTTTCTAGGTCAATTTAAATTAATTTTCCAAAATGAAATGTATCTCTACTTTGCTGGCTGTTTGCATTATCCCAGAAATAGCCAAGATGACCACAGCTAGTAAACACAACTGTTGTTTCCAGGACACAGACTCAACCGAGATCAAGTGAGGGAAAGAAGAATGTTTCCACCGGAACAAAGTGATTCTAATATGCAACTGGTGTAATATTGCTAAAACACTTTTAGCAATTTGTCTATAACTCCTGAATAACAATAATGAAGGAAGTTCAGTGGAAATTGGTGGAAACCAATTTCTGAAATGTTATATGTGTCTACATGTGACATGTGATCAATGGGAGGGGGAGTAGGAAGAACACAAGGGAAGGGAGACAGGAAAACTTAGGATATTTCAAGAAACAATTTGGATGGAAACCTGGGAATATGCAGGTACTATAAAATCAAAACAAAAATAACTGGTAACTCTTAACACTTCCAGATACATTCTTCCATTTTGGATGATCCCTTTGTTACTATGATTGTTTGTAATGGGCTATTGCTCAAAGACAGAGCTCAGGTTTTGCATGAGAAAGGCATAGGTAGGAGTGGAAACCAGTCTAAAACCTTGAGAGATACTGCCAATCAGTATGTACATTACTGAGCTCTAGCTCCTGCTTGGGCCATTTCCGCACTATACAGTTATAGTGCTATTATTCCACTTTCAACATCCTGTGGAATTCTGGAGTTTGAAGTTTACTGAAGCCAAAGAGCTCTCTGGCTGAGAATTCTAAATGCCTCTCCCTAAACCACACACCCCAGGATTCCATAGGATGTTGAAAGTGGAATAATAGCACTACAACAGTGTAGTGCAGAAATGGCCTCAAGGATAAGTTGGCTTCCTACATCCTTCTGTGGCTACAATTCTGCTCTTCCTTACTTGGAAGTAAGTCCTGTTGTATTCAGTCCTGCACATGAACGGCCTTTGAATGCAAATACAAACCATCAAGTGGCCCTTTTCCTTACAAAAGATTCTTCAAAATAATGACAGGATGTCCTGATCTGCCAAATTTTCTTCTACAAAAACTTCTGCAACTTAAAGGACCTCTTCTAAAACTTTCATTGCAGCATTCCAAAATCGACAGAGGCAAAGTATATTCTTTTCCAACTCATTTCATAACATATTAGGTCTCCTTAAATGCTTCCCAGATGTGTTACAGTGTCCAAAAAGGTAAATGGAATTTTATGAGATTATCTGCTATATATACATAACATGTGCCTAAAAACTATCTAACCTTCTCTTTAAAAATCAAAATCAAATAGCTTTGTGATAGTTACTGCCGATCTTTTTCACTCTCGTAGAAGTGAGGTGAGTACTGAGGTTGGTTATGCTTTATGACAGATGGAGCTGAATTCAATGGATTTGTCAGTATGTTGACGCTCCTGGACATGTCAGGATGTTACCCTTCTTCTCTCTCTCCTCGCCTTTTATTTTGGCCAAAAACTCCAGTGCCACAAAATAAACAATGATTAATTCTATGGCCTAATTCCTTTTGTTAATCTTGACTAGAAGAAATTTAGAGTAATCAGTCTAATTTACCTACATGTTGACTCACTACACAACAATTGTTTCAGAGAGTCTGGTTGTGCTTCACTAGTCACATTTTGAACAAGAAGAACAGCAAAAGGAAACAGTGGGTACACTGAATGGGAAAGTAGATCAGCTTTTGGACCATGGTGCATATGAAACCATACTGAACCTGTGCATTTGCAGTAAAAATGAAAATGGCGTCATTTTTAAGCTGTTCCTTTCCTTGACTGGGAAGGGCTCTTAACTCTAATAGTGGCTTCTTTCCTGGACTGAATGCCAGTTTGGATGGGAGTTGAAGAGATTTCTGTCATGGGTGAAAATACAACTCCATTGAACTTGGAAAGTTACTTTTATAACAGTAATATATTATTTAAATATGTACAAAGCTCATGGAAGTAGTTCATTACTGTTAACATTACTTTGTAGTGATTTGTTCCATTCATGTTATTTCTTCATTCCTTTTTATTTTCAAAAAGACCTTAAAATTACTAAGAGAATGGCATGAAATGTGAAAAAAAGTCAAAATGCCTCTGAAATGCCTAAAAATGCTACAGATAGTAAATAGAAAGTGGCTAGAAAGTATTATCTGTAACACCCCCCCCAATGCAATGTTGTTCTTGAAGTTTACATTAGTTTTGAAATGTGAAGTTTGAAATATGAAGTTAGTAAGCCATTGTGACTGAAGAAAAAAAATTACAGGCAAGTAAGTTAATATAAAATTTTAATTCCAAATTTTTAGTTTCCTGCATGCTGTGAGTCCAATCTGCATCAGGTCTCTTCTGTATGTTATTTCTTTTCATTTCTTTTAAAAGAAAGGTGCATGAAATGCCATCACATGTTTCTCCTGTCATCTCACATGAACCAAGGGTGGGTAAAAAACAGCAAAGAGAGTAACACAAAAGCCTTCCAGAAGAGGGCTATCTTGGTCTGCTATCTAAAAACCAATATATTACGCTTTTTGCAGGACTTTATGCTCTGGCACTGTCTTATCTGGCAGCTTAGATGGCAGTTCTGTCAAGTACCACATAACACAGGGACCATCTAAAATGGAACAGAGTACCTGGTCAGAGGAATAACGTGATTATGTAACTTCTCATGCCAACGTCAACCAGTTTCTAGAGATGGATTTTATTGACATGGCAAGTAACCAGAGCATCCATCATGGTTTTTGTGTCTGAACACTGCTATGTGTGGTATGATCTCTGACTATCTGGAGTTAATAATAATCTATCCACAAAGGTAAGGATAGATTAATCCCTAATTTCCATCAGCCACCCAGTTTGCATCTCTAATCAGTTTCAGTGGTCAAAAACTAAGTAACAATCCAGACTTTAAAAAGACCCTGTTCAGATACATGCCGAGCCATGATTAGCGATCTCCAACAAATTGCCAACAGATTCCTGTGTCCCATGTAAACACTACATTTTTGAACATACTTGGCAGCTCTGAACAACTCTTTTTCAGGGAAGTGATCATCAGAGCCTGGTTAAGTTACTTTTTGTACTGCAACTCCCAGAATCATCTGTCTACATATTGGCCATGTTGGCTGGAGGTTTCTGGAAGTTATAGTCCAAAAACATCTCTGGTGCCTAGACATTGATCTTTACTCTGCTTAAAGGCTTTATTACCACTAAGTGCCTGGTTAGAGGCTAGATAGGAATGATGACAGCTTAGGGTTAAGGACTGTGATTGGCTTGCAGGCTTGTGCTGGGAATATATTGGTTTGGTGCTATGTGGAAAGTTGTCAGAAAGCAAATTAGGCATGGCTGAGAATTTTGTTTCAGTTTTTAAAAATAATAATTTACCTGAATGTACATAGTCTTCATATTTGAACTCAGAAGAGCTTGAGACTTACAACAGTTTCAGAACTGGAAGAAACCATAACTGACCCAGCCATGCTCAGGGCTCTGGTTTGAAGATTCAACTAAGCCAGTGCTGAATTAGGATTTCCACAGAGGTGACCCTCACTTTTGAGATCTGTGTGGCAGACACTTTCTTCTGCACTTTCTTTTCTTTTTCCTTTCCTTTTTTGGGTAAGAAACTATCCCTATGCTTTCCATATTATGGAACCAAATTTTCTGTTAAAGAAATGATGCCCAGGAACACATCTACCTCATTAATCTGGGTGTACCTCTTACAAGAAAGCCCATCCATTAAAAAAAAACAAACAGATGTGCATTCTATGCCAGGAAGGTTTTCTGAAATTTACAACAGAAACACCTGTTTCGACAAGGAAGCAGTCACAATACATACCTGTAACATAGTGTCTTCTCTTCCTGGTGGCAGGTTTGTCTATTCTTTGAAGAGATCCCTTTAATCTCTACAATATGGTCTTAATTTCATTTGCATATACAGCAGTAATCTCACTCCAAATGCTACTCCTGTTCTTCATCAAATGCTGATGTGTTGGGCTGAAACATGGGAAGTTTCACTTTTCTAATGTCTAGAGATTTGGGCTTCCCTTAATCTTTCTGAGTATGCTCTTTCCCTTTCAATTTGAACTGCAGGGATCATAGCTTTTCATTCTTTCTCTAATTTTTCCAGTCTTCCCATGGAGCTAGAAACATTAAGTGCTCAAGTTGCTTTTTCTTTGCAATGTCAGTTTGAGTTTTAAAGCTGCTGCCTGAAAGATAGCACGACAATAGCACCAAACAAACCCACAGCTGTGAAAATCAGAGGCTAGCTTTTTGTAAAAGGAAGGAATGTTGCACAATTCAGTATATGTTTACTTAGAAGTAAATCCCACAGTGCTGAGTGAAGTTACTTCCAAGTATGTATGAATAGGATTGTAGTCTATAGTGACTGCATGTGTGTTCCAGAGTGGGCACTAGATGTAAGAACTTAGAAAATGCATTAGTCATATACATAAGTATTAGACATACAGATCATCAGACATAAGGCTCTGCTTTCCATGGTAGCTTTAGTGGCACCAATAGAGATATATCATGGCATGGAAAGCTATCCACTTGAATCAGCTTTTACATCAGGTGTCCCTCCAGATGTTCTTGGATTGCCACTCACAGCATCTCTCACCAGCATGGCCAATGATGAGGAATGCCAGGAGTTACAGTGTAACATCTGGAGGGTCACATGATTCTCACTTGTTTTACATGCTATCTGTGTGACAAGAATACAACCAGAGGGAATCAGTTTTGTGGAAGGAACACCACTTAAAACGTTAACATGTAAAGTGGGTCTCATAGTGTGTGATGAAGATGAGGAATTTCCCACAGTTTACACTATACAAGTAGCAGAATTTAAAGCCTTTTATGTGTAGGTTCAAATGACACTTTATATATTTCTTTTATTTTAAAGTGAGTTTAACCTTGCTCCTTTTTTTTTTTTTTTAAGAAAAAGCATGTACCTAGTGGCAGATAATTGTAATTTATGGTCTTAATGATCTTATAGCCTTCAGATGTTATGTGCATCACTTCAATTACTTCAAAGTGTGGTAAGCCAACCCTGCTGTGTTTAGGGATTATCCTGCTGGATGGAGACCTGGATATCAGGCATAAAGTTCTGTCTGCCTTATCAATGGTTCTATTGGAACAATTGCTCCAAGCCCCTCACATGCTGAATGCCAGTGTGCTGTAGTGGTTTACTATTGTCTAGGACTCCAGGAGAGCAGTGTTCAAATCTCTGCTCAACCATGGAAATCCACTGGGTATCTTGGGCAAGTCACACTCTCTCATCCTTAAAGGATGGCAATGGCAAACCTCTTCTGAATCTATATTGTTATGCACACCCTAGGATAGGGCCTCCATAAGTCAGAGTTCACTTGAAGGCACATTACAGCAACATCATGGGGTAGGCATCCAGTGTCGAAGGAAAGAGGTGTAACTGGCTTCTTCTTCAATCACTTCTTGAATCTCCCGGTGTTTCTATTATCATCAATACTTTCGAAGTTAGTTGAATAATTGAGTAATACTTCATGGAATGTGACAATTAGCCTCATTAAATTCACAGGGCTGAAAATGGGTTCATACATGAAGATTTTGGGGTTCCTATTTAATGTACTATAGCTCACACATGTTCAGAAAGTGGGCCTTATTTTGAGAACTGCACTGCAGCTTTGATCACCATTATCCAGGCTTGCCCACATGGCATCACTACATGCTGAAGGAAGCAGGCACTGCCTTTATCCCGATAATGCCCCTATGAATTAGGCTATGTTGTGTTGCAGCATTGATTTTGTTGGGCATTTTTTTAGAACATGAAGACAGGCTGTTGCTGGGTTTCCTGAACAAAGGTTCTGAGGGTCCAATAAAAGAGGAGAAAGTTTGCTACCTCACCTGTAAAAGAACCACTCTCTTGAATTGTATAGTATAGTATAGAAAAGTATAGAGAGTACCTTCATAGCTTTGAGATGGAGGGGGCTCTTAAGATCCATCTTGTCTTTGAATGGCCTTGCTTGGACCTAACCCTTCCCCATGCATGGCTCAAAGAAAGAAGCATGGCTGAGGAGAGAACAAGTGAGCAGTCAAAAATAGTCATAGCCATAGCCATAGCCATAGCTTGTATAATACTTACTGAAAGGATACATGTGAGGGGCATCAGATGCTCCAGCAAGGAGCTGCTGTTACCTTCTCTCATTTGCCCTTGCTGTCTGGGAGCCACTGTTGGCAAGATTTCATTCAAACTGGAGTGACTGAATTGAGCCCTCTCCCATGCTGTTGACTGACTGTCCCTGCCATGGAGGAATGAGACTACTTAGGGAACCATTTTTCTCTATGTGTACCCAGTCAGCCTCTGAAATTCTCCATGGAGATCTTATTTGCAACTAACAGAATGCCACCATCAAAAAGATGGGTCTTCTCAGTGGTGGCACCCATCCTCTGGAGTATTTTCCCCTATATAGTTTTGGACAAAGAAACAGTATCCAGCTTTAAATGCCTGATGAAAACTTATGCAGGTGTTTCTTGGCTTATAATGATTCTGATTGCTCTATTTTTCTGTATTATGTTGGACTGTTTTCAATTGTTTCTTATTTTTCAATTTTAAAAATGTTTCATATTGTATTGCACAGGTGTATGCAAAGGTGTTGTATTGTGCAGATATATGTGAACTCAGGGATTTTTTTTATTGTCTAAGTACTGCAAATAAATAAGAAGTAGACAAAAGATTAACTAGCCATTATGATAAAGGGAGTCATATGTTGTTTTTGTAACATATGCAATTTTCTCCTTTGTCTTCTTTACCTTTGGCCTCCTTGCTTCCTCACTTGAAAAAAACAAAGAGGCAGCTACTATTTAAAGCAGCTGACCATTAGCTAGCCAAGTTACTGCTTAGCAGGCTTGTATTTGCATAGGCAATAAAGCCCTCAAACTGCTCACACCAGTAGGATTCTAATTGCAGGGTATGAATTACCACACAGGGTGAGGAGAGCCTTAAATTCCCTTCACAGCATCACAACCTTTAGACGTATTCCACACAATGTCTCCCTGAGCTGCTCCAAAGCATCTACTTGGGGTTTGTTTCATTGGTGGTATGATTTCAGAATGCTTCCTTGTCAGTTCCTCTCCCACATAAGCACTTGTGAATTTTAATTATTGTAGCTCCACTCAGCTGTCAGAGGTGAATCTGACATTCCCAGATGGTGCCCGGACTTCACCAGAAACAAAGAAACAAAACCCCTCTAAAACCATATGTAGAATGTTATATTTTTACATGCTTCAGCAACTATGAATACAAGTGACTTTAAAAGCTTACCAACATGTGTTCTTCATCTTCAGCATCTAGCAGAATGCAGCAAACACTGTGCAAGTTGTGAACCCCAGATGTCACGGGGAACCACATCTTGGCATTTGTGTAATATTCTCCAGTGACTCCAATAGATCTGTCCTCCCGTTCTTGTCTCCTTGGAATATTAACCTCATTTCTTTTTGTCATATGTTACTTTGCTATGTATATGGATCACACCATGTACCACAGATGCATGCTGTACTCGTTTATTTGAAATATTTTAATATCACTTTTCAAACTGATGACTCCCCAAGACTATTTACCAAACAAATTAATTAAGGGTGTAATATTTAATACACGCTTACACAGGAGTAAGTACCACTGACCTTAATAATATTTAGTAAGCACACATGTGCCCAATTGAATTATATTTCATGCTGTATCACTGGTTTGGAGCCAAGAGTCAAAATAGTGTAGTGGGGTCGGGACTCACAAGACTGAAATGCCGGGACTTGTTGATCAGTAGGAAGAATCACGAACATCCTGGCTTCCCTCTGAATTGGTTTTGAATGGGCAAACAAGACCCATTAGCTTTACAAAAGACCTGTTCCCAGTGGGGATGAAAACTGTTAGAACTAGTTTCTCAATATGCACCAACATACCTGCCTGCTTTTAGACACTCCTATGTGGCTATGTGGGACTATGAGGAGAAGTTCCTTCACAGCCTCACACTGTGTTCAGTTTTTCTATGGATTTATGCAGTAGTGCAACTATAACTTTTCAAAGATTGCATTTATGAGAGTGAGGTCAACTGTGTGGTCTTTTCCTCCATAATCAGTATCCATTACCATGGTGGAGATCTTTAGAGTGAAAATTCATACAATAGAATTTGTCTGTATGGTTGTGAACTTTTAAATTTTATAGCTATAGTGAGAGATAAATTCACTGACAAACAGCTTGCTCTGAGCCAGCCCTACCAGCAGGTGAAAGGAAGCAATTGCTTTATGTGATGGATGATTGGTGATATGAAGGGGGAATAGCCATTCTCTTCCATTGGAAGATATAACTTGTTGCTATGGGCAGCCTGTCCTGTATTCTGAAGTGGAAGACTTTGCCCCAAAACTAGAGTTAAAAATCCAACTGCCAGTCAACTTGACTTTATAGAAAGCATTAGGATTTGGCACTATGTCTTTCTTTTTTTAATATATTTATTGATTGATTTTAATACAAAATAACATTAACACAAACTTACATTTTTAAATAAACATAAACTAAAAACACAATGCTAAAACATTTGTATTGGGAAAACACTGCAATGTGTTTTTTTAAAGAATAGTTTTAAGGACTGAATATTCAAACAAATAGACAAAATAATCTGCATCGTGTTGATGTTTTGTGTATAAGTAAGTTACATTACCTTATAGCATTTCACAAATGCAACCTGGGACATGTGTGACCAAGCAACATCAGAGTGTTGTTGAGATGGCTGCAGGTATTAATGAGAAAGATTACACAAGCTAGGAGAGGCTGCAGCAGTTTGCTTTTGCTTGAGCCTACTGGGAAGGGCAAGATTTCTACCCTTCCTCTCCTCTCCCACCGGCTGAGTTACCTGAGTGCAAACTACTTTTACACTTTGACCTCAGTTGGCAGCAATGGAAGTAGGCTGAGGGCAAATGGGGAAAGTGGGAGGGAGAGAGAGAAATTGAAACATTTTAAAAACAGCTGAAAAAGTGGGACAAGACAGTTGAGGGATGTGGAGTTTCCTCACTCCATGCAGTTGTACTTTTATGGCCATAGAGTAACCTGAATTGTGGTATTCTCATTCTTCTTTTACACTGGATGATGCTGTCTGTTAAATGTCTCTCTTGTCTGAGATGAGATAATGGCTGACTGGAGAAATGGCATTTTTGGTTGAATGACCTGGCTGTAGAACAGGGCTTGGAAACTTCACTTCGCAGAGCTAGAAAAATGAAGAGCAACAGCAGAAGGGTTACTGTTCTCAATTGTGTGTGTGTACATGTGTGTACACGTGTTGCAGTATAACAGTAAATGGTACACATAGAAGGCCATGGTGTCCCACCACCCTCACAGGTACATCTGGTGGGAACGTGAGAGAGGGCCTTCTCCCTGGCTGCTCCCAGGCTCTGGAACTCCCTTCCCAAAGAAGTCGGACTGACACCCTCCCTACTTTCTTTCCACAGTCAAGGAAAGACATTTTTATTCCAACAAACATTCAATATGTGATTATCGCCTGTCTGACAAAAGGTGCTGGCTATTGTTAACTGTGCTGAATATATGGATGTTTGAGTTTTAATTTTGTATTTTAACTTTGTTTTAATTCTTATTTGATTGTGTTTTAACTTTTGTTTTCCATGATTTTAACTATGTCTTTTTTTTAATTATTGAAAGCTGCTTTGAGTCTCTACCAAAAAAAAAAGTAGGGTATAAGTAAAGATAATAATAATATAGATAGACAAAGATATACCTCAGTTAATAAGGCTGATGCATTCCTGGGAATTATTTCTTTAATGGAAAATATGATACCAGAGGGAAAAATAATATGAAAAGAAGAAGGATAGATTCCTACACCACAAAAAAGAAGAGCACTTCAACATGTTTCAACAAAGATTTTATTTAAACCTAACAATATGCACCCATGAAATGAAACAACCAGATGAGGTGAGCCTTGCATAACTAAAGAAAAACATGTTCAACTTTCTAGATACCACTTAAAGGCTTCTTCCAAATTGCATCCAGGAATGATCTTTTCTTGCACCAGGCTTTTCTTTTCTTATGATTTCCATGTTGGTGGCTGGGCTTACAGATCTGTGGATTTTTTATGTGTTGGTTAGGAAGGCTTATTTGCTTGCCTTTTTATTATCTGTTTTGCTGTCCATGCAGGTTCAGTAAGGGCTTCTGAAAGCAGATGCTGTTTACCTAGCTTGTTGTAAGAAGGAAGATAGGGCTACAGTTGGGGTAGAATTCCATTCTTTCCCAGTTAAGGCTTTAATGTAGACACAGGTCTGCAAACTGACACTGATACTTCAGGCCTCCTTCTCTATCATCCCAATGCCAAGCTGCTGAAAAAGCTTCCAGTTAGGCAGAGAAAGAAGAAAAGCGGACTTGGGCAGACATAAAAAGACCATAAAAAAGGAGCGTCTTCATCAGAGATTTTGTTAACTGAGGTATCCCTGTATTCTGACGCTTTCTTTTTACAGGATCTGAGTCCCACCTAGTGGATCTGACAGCTTTTCTTTCCTCCTTAATGGAAATGTTGGCACTAAGAAGTCTGTTTGGGGTTCTTTTGTTTCTTTTCCCTCTGAACACAAGCTTAATGGTGTGTTTATGGCCTTGAGCTAAGCTGCCTCTGAAAGAGGAAAAAGCTGGAGCATTCTAAGAAACACTTTTTCAAAAAATGTTGGCCAGCGAGGCCTTTAGAGCTTCTCATCTGTGTTCCACATTCTGCCTTGTATACCCTTTGATGTTCCTCCCAGCCCTAACTTCACCTCCACACGCAAAGACATTATAGCTGATCTTCTTCTGAGAGAGGTGATTTTTACAAACTCTCACTGTTTTCAATTGGAGTAGTATTTGGCCTGACTATATTATACACCAGAGAGAGTGAAACACTCACAGCACATACCTCTACATGTTTATTCCGACATATGTTCCTTTCTGTTTGGTGAATCTTGTGCCTTGAAATTGTGTTTAAGATCGCAGCCTCAGTAATCCCTGAATAGCTGCACTCTCCTCATTTCATTCACCATTTATTCCACCTGATCCCACAACCATCTTTATAAATATCTGCAGGTCAGGAAAACACTCCATGCATATGATGAAATAAACTCAGGTACACAAACACTTAGGTCATAAGTTGGTTAGTTTTTAGGGTGGCCCAAGATTCTTTCTAGTTGTATGGACTTTGAAAAAAAATGTATTCATGGTTTAGTGCTCATTTTGTTCTTCTAAGAAATTATTGCAAGCTTCTCAAAAGTACAGACTCTAGAGACAAGAGGCTTTCTTGTTCCCTTGTTTATCTCAGAGGTCTGAAATGGATGTTCCCATGCTGAAAAGAAAAACCATATATTTTGACTTCCGTTCATTTTTCAGGGTAACCTCTTCTGAAAACTGTACACTACAGTTTTATTCTTACATTTATCAGGACATATCTCCAAAGTCATTACTGCTCTATAAGCTGAAAATACCCAGCATGGATTACTGTTCTTCAGAACTATTATTATTACTGCTGGTGGAAGAAGTAGTAGCAGTAACAGTAGTTTGCAAATGCATGTTTGCTAAGAATAATAGAGCTTCCCTCCCCACCAAAAAATGCCAGTAGTATTTATTCTATGGGTCTTTCTGTATTACACTGTTATGGTAATATTGTTCCACTTTCAACATCCTGTGGAATCCTGGGGTTTGCAGTTTAGGGAGGGGCACTTAGAATTCTCAGCCAGAAAGCTCTTTGGGTACAGGGGAAATTGGGAAGAGAAGGAAGAAACTCCAGCATTTAAAAATAGCTGGGGGGGGGGAAGTGGGGCAACAGAGGGTTAGTTGGGATTGCCCCTGCCAGTCTAGGGCATTTGGAGGTATGGTGCTGATCTTTTGAAATCTTGTCTTTTAAACTATTGCAATGACTATTGATTATTCTGATGGCTGCAATGTTGTTATTCTTCAGTCTGCTTTTAGTTATGTTTGTTAGTTGTCTTAAGTGCTATTTTTAGTGGAAAAAGAAGGATAGAAATATAACAGATATTATGTTGGCCTGAATCAAAATGCTAGTCCAAACAGAGTAAACTCACTGAATCCCTTATTGGGTGGTAAGTCAACATTTACATGTTCTTCTTTGAACTAACAATTGGATTTAGGCCATTGTTTTGGAAAGGAGAAGAGATCTATCTGAAAAGAAAAGAAGATATATGTGCATGTTGCATGTATCTGCATAAAGTAAAATATACAAAAAGAGAAGCATATGTAAATAATATAGAGCCTCTTGCCCATGTATAGTCAGTCTCAATCTTTTGGGGATCCTTAGCGTAGCCTTGCAATTAAATTGGAAACAAGATTTGCAATGTGATCATCTATTGCAAAGGGAAGACTGTTGTAAGATTATGCACAAGCTGTTCTCACTGCTGCCTTTCCCTAAGGGATCTGACTGTCCAGTGCAGCTGTCTCTTCATTCAGGATGCAACATTCAACGGCTTGTGCATTCCTGCTTAGTTCACAGAGTTCCACAAATTCCACCAATATAGCTCATGTGCTGATATCACCACAACTCTTTCTCTCATCAGTGCCAAACAGTTTGGTGGGCTCATCATACTTTTGGGAGGAGAGCTTCTAAGATGTTAATGCTGCATGTTAAGGATTAATGAATAGATAATGAAACGAGATTTTATAGCATATAGGGAGTGCAGAGCCTACAGTCTGTTTTTAGGAAGCCTAGCAGAAAACAATGCTGTTTCTTCTACAGTGGCGGAGCTTGGAATGTATGTGGGGGGCTGGAGGGGCTATGGTGCATGAGGGTGTGGCTAGGGCATGTGGGGGCCATGAGCCAGGACACCCCCAAACTGTTGCCGCCTGGGGCAAAGCGCCTCCCATCCACACCCATTCCTACGCCACTGTTCTTCTATTATTGCTAATAGTTAATATTTATTCAGAGTCTATCTTGTGCTATTCATGGGCCCATGTGGGTAGTGTGTTTGATTGGATATGTAGTTAACCATTTTAATATCTTGCTACTTTGAATCCAAAACTATATTTATACCCATCTTGTCTCTCAAGATGGGGAATACAGGGCTATCACCCTACACTACAATAACCCTATGAGCTGGATTAGATGAAAGAGCACATGACTGAGAAATGAGCATATGTAGACAAAGCTTTGAGAGACACCAAGTCTCTGGTTAAGCAAGGGATAATTGCCAAAGATTTAGGGGTGTACGTGATTTATGGACAGCTGTGTACATAATGAAATCTTATTCTTTCTTTTAAAATACTAGAATCACTCAATCATTAGACATAATCTGACACCTAAATTGCATAGAGGGAAGTCACTTTTATTGCATATTCAAGAGGCCTAAACAATGGAACAATGCTGTGTATGTGCTTTCCCTAAGGAACCAAAGACTCACCACGCACCCCTGTTGCCAGGGTGCTGAGTGCTAGAGAGCTGTGATCCCATGTTTGAATTAAGCCAGATGATGAACAGAAAGAAGATGGGAAGCCAAGCAGGCTAGGAGAGGCAAATTATTTACATAGAGTTTCTTAAAAGAAAAAAAACCTGTCTAATTTATGATGTGCTTTTTTCAAGCTGAATCTGTCACTAAGTTCTTGTCCATAGAATGAAAGAGAAAATCATTTATTCACATTGGGCACACAACAGAAGTCTATTTTGCCATGTGTTTCACAGAAAAGGCAGAAGGCTGGCAAAGACTTCAAGGTCATACACATGTCTCTTTACTGTGGTGAAATGATCTTTCTTTTCTGGTTTTACATAAAGCAAAGGTGGCCAGTGAATGGTCCTTCAGATGTTGTTGGACTGCAGATCCCATTACTCCTTATCATCATAGCTAATGGTGAGAGCAACAGCAGTTGTGGTTCAATCAAGTATGGTGGGGCACACATTTCTCATCTTTGACCTGAAAAATTAGATCAATATGTCACAGTCTTACAGAAGAATCCTACACATTTCTACTCAGCAGTAAGCTGTGTTGAGTTCAGGAGGACTTACTCCCAAGGACTGCAGCCTAACCCACTTATTACACTTTCGGTGCACATGATCTTCATTGGTACGATATGCAAGTGTACATGTGTACATGCATAAGTACATGTGTAAGTGTGATGTGTGCATTAATGTTGATTTGTAGAACTGTACAAAGGATTGAGGATCCTGAAGGAGTGTGCTAAATGTTTTAATAGATGAGTGTGTGTTTTTCACTGCTGGAAGGAAAAGTCATCTGTAATATTTCTTTTTTTATATATAATTATTGGGAATATAGAACATAAGCTGTGATAGCCACACACAAGAATGATTGATTTAACTGTGTATAGTAGAGGTAAGCAAAGGATGGGCCTCCAGAGGCCATTTGGGTATAGTTCTTATCACTTCTCACCATTGGCTATGACTTCATAGTTCAACAACAATTCACATATAGAAGACCATGCACCCATGCATATATCATGTCTTCTATCTTCTATTTTACTCCAAAACAAAATCTCAGAGACTGCTGACTACCAGGGGATCTTTGTCATTACTTTGCTATACAGTATTGAATGAATAAATCTTTATTGCTCAGCTAAAAGCCATTGCAACTCACCACAGTCAGGCAAAATACATCTAAATAACAGAATAGGACATTACAAATGGTAATAGACTCAAATAAAAGCTAACATACAAGAACAACGTATAAGGAATAAGCAACCAATGTAATGATTTTAAAAAATCGGAGCAATATAAAATATAAAATATATCTCCAAGATGATATAAAGAAATCCAATGTAAAATTCAATATAAAATTATATAAAATTACATAAAATATACAATTTAAAATTACATTTATGTATTCTATAACACCAGGATCAATTACTTTTATCACCTCTGTATTGTTCGTGGGGATAGTTTTGATATCTAGATCTTATCTTACTTGCAGCTAACAAAATTTGCAACCATAACAGTTTATTTATTTGCTCAGTCCAAAGACCATTGCAATCCAACAAATACAAAAACAAAACAAAACATCCAGGATCTCTTCAGAACAGATCGCCCTCATCACATAATAAAACAACACCATAAACATCTTCATAATAAAATAAAACACAAGGTTAAAACATAGATTACTTATTCTCATATAAAATTGCATACATTACATAATTACAATTTACAGATACCATCTCTTACTCTACTATACAGTATTGAAAACTGTCTTGTGTCTCATTTTGTGTGTGTGTGTGTGTGTGTGTGAAATAAAAGTACCTCTGAGTATATACAGAGTATCTTTTGTCTATCACTAGCCAGATGCAGTCTGTTGTTGTACACGCAGAATTCATCAGCTAGAACTTCTCTCCTAGACAACAGGAATGGCTTTATGACTAAAATTAAGGGGCTAGGGGTAAGGACTCTTCTCTACTGGAAGGCTATAAGAGAAGTCATGATTTGACATCAAGAGGTAGAAGGGGATGGTGCTTGTAGGTTCATTAAGGCAGACTCTGGTAAGCACTCTGGGCTACAAGTCCTTTAAGCCCAAGTCAGTGTGACCGTGCTGGGAGTTGTAGTCTAGCTTTCCTGGAAGGCACCAAGATGAGGAAAACTAGTAAGATCACACTCTGTCCCCATCCTCACAATTCAACTCAAGCCCTCTGTGGCTCCCGTATGAATCTTAATCCTGGCTTTTTCTTTTCTTTTCTTTTTTTCCTCCTTAGAAGTTAAACATGTTCCCAGATTCCTGCAACACCATCTGAAAACAGAAATGACCTTCTGAATAATTTTGGTTGCTAGATTGCTATTTTGAAGATGTTTTCTGGGTAGGACTGAAAGAGGAGCAAAGTGCAAAACTGCCTCCAGAACCACTTTGGCCCAAAAAAGAAAAAAAAACACAACTTATTTTGGCTAGGGATTACAACCAGAAGGACCACTGGAGCTCTTTCAAGTTCCTTCCTGTGATAGCTTTGGAATCAGCTAACAGTTGGTCGATTCCGATGGGTTTCCACGGCCTTCCCTGGGGATCGAAATAGGTTCGGACCTCCTTATCGCAAGTTCCTTTCACCCACACCAACATTCTTTGGGTTGGATCTATCTCTATCCGGCATCAGGCACGCTGGATTCACAGGGCTGCATTCTCTCCCCCTTCCCTCGAAAGATCTCCCGGCCGAACCGAGTCTGCTGGTATTTGAAGCAATTCCCGCCTCCATCGGGACGATCTGTCAACAGCTTCTGCAAACAGCTTATTCGTCTTCATTAGCGCGCCGGCGAGATGTCATTCCGGAAAGGAGAAGCCAATTTGGCCGGGGATGATCGGGCCGCGAGGTCACGGGGCGAACGGGAGGCTCCGGGGGTGGGTGCCGAGCAAAGAGGAGAGGCCGGGCTTTAGCCCAGGGGTTATGCTCGCCCGCCGGGGAGGGCCCTCCCCACCGACTCCCCGGAGGGGACTTAGGCCATGTCTGCACTAGATTGCTATACTGCTATGATTCCACTTTCAACATCCTATGGAATCCTGGGGTTTGCACTTTAGGGAGAGGCCTCAAACGCCCCCCCTAAACTGCAAACCCCAGGATTCCATAGGACGTTGAAAGTGGAATCATAGCACTATAGCAGAAATAGCACACGTGGAAACTTTACTTTGGAACTACAATTTCCAGACCCGGGGCCAGCATGGAGAGCCTAGGTAGGTTGCTTTGCACACTGTATCTTCCAGAATCCCCCAACCAACAGAGAGCGTCTGGACAACTGGCTCCGGGAACTAAATCCCCCGCAACCAGCATGAGGAGCTTGGGAAAGTTCTTTTGTTGAGTACCGCTCCCAGATTTCCCCCGACAGCACGGAGAGCTCAGAGATGTTACGTTTTGGATTGCATCTCTCAGAGCTTCCCAGCTAACGTGGAGAACATGGACGCGGTGCTCCTTGGAGCACATCTCCTAGAATGCCCAGAGATCATTGCCAATTAGCATTCTGGGGGATTGTGGGAGATGGGGGTCCAAAAACAAAACAAAACATTAGACCCAAGCTCAACAGGTTACTTAGGACGCTTTACTCGACCCGTTGGCACAAATGAAACTTAGGGCAAAAGGATTCGTAGGGTCCGACCTGCGGGCCACAGTAACCCTGCAGTCCTGTAAGGTCCATTGAGTTTAGTGGGGGTAACTCCCAAGCAAGCTGGTCTAGGATCTCTGCCTGACAGGGCACTCTTCTTAGGTACCTCTACCCAGTTCAAAATACTCATTCTCAGGTTTGTGTGCCTCAGACTGCAACCCCATATTGCAACTCTGTCACCTGTGACGAAGCATCACACCAGGAAAGAACAAGGAAAAGACTAAGGCCATTTCCGCCCTACACTGTTATAGTGCTAGTATTCTACTTTCAACATCCTATGGCATCCTGGGATTTGCAGTTTAGGGAGAGACTCTTTGGCCTCAGTAAACTACAAACCCCAGAATTCCACAGTATGTTGAAAAAAGAGAATAGCATTATAACAGCGTAAGGCAGAAATGGCCTAAGTATGGATTTAGGGTCCTTTAAAACATCTATTTCCCACTCTCTGGAGCTACATGGACAGGGCTGTAACCTTGAGCATCTTTTCTTTATAAGCTCCACGGAACATAAGGAGAAACCCCCCACCGAAGTACACCTGAAAGGCGTGTGCCATATGTAACCTATCTCTAAGCCCAACTATCCCATTACCTAAGAGCTCGAGAACCCTACGCTGGGGACGATTTCCGCACTACACTGTTATAGCGCTATTATTCCAGTTTCAGCATCCTATGGAATCCTGGGGCTAGCAGCTTAGGCAGGGCCATTTAGATTTCTCAGCCAGAGAGCTCTTTGGCCTTGGGGAAACAGCAATCCCCAGAATTCCACAGGATGTTGAAAGTGGAATAATAGCACTATAACGGTGTAGTGTGGAAATGGCATAAAACTGGTAGAAGCCCCCAGCGGTCATGGACGTTTCCCCCGCTCTGCTCTCCTTCAGCCTGCCAGCAACCCGTCCCCTGGCCCGCGTGGGAAAGTCCCCTTCTTTTCACCCTTCCGGGTCAGTCCTTTCTGCGTGGCTTTTTTTAGCTCCAAAGTTGGCAAAGGGCAGCTTCGCCGTTAACACCTCCGCCGAGCCTTTCCCCGTGATATTTGCCGACGGGCCCTTGCGAAGTGATTACGGCGGGCCGTCCGATGTGTTTGCCATTCAAAGCGCTCTCCGGAGAGCCCCGGCGTCTTTCTTTGGAGGCGGCAGCCTCGGCCGAGATTCAGCCGAGCTCTTCCCGGGGCCGACGCCTTCTGCTGTTCGCCGCCCCTCCTCCTTTGCCCAAGGGAAACGGTGGGGGGCGCTGGAGTCCCCCACCCTTGTCCACCGTTAACCGGACGGCTACGGTGGGAACGGGGTGCATCCTAAAACGAGATGCCGGCAGTATATAAATGAACAGCTGAAAGATGTCGAGAACTAATGTTTTCTCAGCAGATAACTGCTATTAAAAATTGTTTAGAAGTTCTCCCTCGATTCAATAAAAAAATAATGGAAAAAAAAAAGTTCTCCCTGGTTATCTCTGTCTTTCCCTTCTTATTCAGTGACGGAGGAACAGTTGCTCTTCCCTCAAGGGAAAGCCTGGTTTTTTGTTTTTTATTTATTTATTTGTATCTCGCCTCTCCATATGGATCCGCAGCGGACAACTTACAAATAGCATGTATTTCGAAACATTTCTATACATGCCCCCAACAAGCTGGGTACTCATTTTACCGACCTGCGAAAGGATGGAAGGCTGAGTCAACCTTGGAGCCGGGCAGGATCAAACTCACAACCTTGTGGCTTAGCAATACTGGCATTTAACCACTGCGCCACCACGGTTTTGTATCTAAAATCATCCCAGAGTGCGCACAGAATCTAAGCAGTTATTTCATAAGGCTGGGTTATCTCTAAAGAGCAAGGGCCCTTTAACACTACACAGTTACCTTTCTGCACTATACTGTTATAGTGCTATTATTCCACTTTCAACATCCTGTGGAATTCTGGGGTTTGTAGTTCACTGAGGCCAAAGAGCTGAGAATTCTAAAAGCCCCTGCCTAACCTGCAAACCCTAGGATGTTGAAAGTGGAATAACAGCACTATAACTGTGTAGGGAGGATATGGCCTATGATTCAGCTTTAACCACTTTGCCTGCATTCTATGGAATCCTGGGGGTCTGTAGTTTGGTAAGATGCTAGAGCTCTCTGCCTGAAAATTCAACATACCCCAGCCTAAACCACAGCTCCCAGGATTCCAGTTAAAATGGAATCACAGTGCTGTGGTTGTATAGTGTGGAAGGGCCTTGGGGATGTGACATTTGTAGCAGGAATGAGTGCCTTATCTTCCTGGAGTGCTGTTCTTGGACTGCAACTCCCATCAGCTCCAACTGGCATAGTCAATTGTAAGGAATGATGGGGCTGCAGTCCAGTAACTATGGGAAAGCTAAATACTCTTCCCATCAATTTAACCAGAGCATTTTATTGACTTAGCAGTATGCTTCTGGTTTTCTGGAAAGAGAACTCTAGCAGAAGTAAAGAGGGGTGTAGAAAAGAAAGAAACAAGGATGCTATTTTTCAATGCTCCCCATTATATATATATATATATGTATGTATATATGGGGGGGGTGAAGGGGGAGGGAATGTATGATATCTTCCCTACATGTAGAAGATTAACAAATCCAGAAGAATGGCATTAAAATCTTAGGAAAATGGGAGTTTCCTGTACTTGCAAACAGAAAGAGAGGCAAATTGAGGCCTCACTCCTAAGCTGGGAAAAGAATGGTGGCACTTTTTTGTTTCAGGTGTCAAATAACCTTTTCAAAATGTCTCTACAAAAACATAACTCCTGCAAGGAAAATGGCCATACATCTAAGGAATGGTTTGGATTACTGGTATGGGAAAGCACAGGCTCTAGGTTAACTTCCATTTTGTGGTACTGTTTTTCTGAAGGTCCTACTTTATTCTTGGGCTCAGTTCTTGGTCCTGAGCTTTCAAGCAGGGATAGGTAAGCTGTACCCTCAGTCTTTGAAAAGTGCTGTGCCTACTGAGGCTTCTTCAAGAGATATCTGCAGGAAGTGAGAGAGGGCTTCTGGCAGGCAGCTCTCAATCGATCTTCTCCACCCCACTGCATTTAGCCCTTTACAGGAAAAAGGCCTGCTTTAAAATCTTATGGTTTGGTACCATAAATCCACATGAAGTTTTGCGTTCCCTAATATTATAGGATGAGGCCCTTCTCCCAATGCTACCATCAAATGAGTTATAGCATGAAAGATAGAGCCTTTTCAGCAGTAGCCTCTTCCTTACAAAATGCCTTCTCCAGCAAAGCAGCCTGGCACCTATTTTAATGTGTGCATGTGCTTTGGATACCAGGCAAAGACCATCTTTTATGCCCAAGCTCTTTAAACTTCTATTCTGCTTTAGTCTTATTTTAGCTCTGTAATGTTTTGCTTCTTTGCTTCTGGTTTCATCGCTAATAGTGTTGAGATTTTTTTTTCCCCTGCCCTCTTTGGTTTTATAGTGTTTGATGGTGCAGTTGTGTTTTCCTGAGTTTAGTGATTTTTGATGTATGGCTATAGTTTTATACAGCAGTCTGAAAATTTACTTTTTGACTGCAAGAATTCCCCAGACAGCATACTGGCTGAAAGATTCTGGGAGCCATAAACAGAAAAAGTAAATTTTCAGAGACCTGTGTCTGATAAAGTAGACTGCACAGTCGCATAGAAACATGGGGGCGGGGGGGCAATTTGCCCTGGGCGGCAATGTTTCTCAGATGTCCTGGCCTGTAGCCATGTCCCTGCGTGCCCTGGCCATGCCCCCACACACCAGAGCTACACCCCCATGCACAGTGGCCATGCCCCTCATGCCATAGCCCCACCCCCTCCCAACCTCCCTCCACACACTCCAAGCTCTACCACTGAGACTGCATCCATGAAAGCTTAGGCTACAACTTTCTTTCCCTCTCTGTCGATGAAGCCACACAGCTATGAAGCATTCTAAGGCTTTGCATGACATTAGACTTAGCAGAAGCAGAAGAGGAAATGCTTATTCTCAAGCATTTATCATAATTATTGCTACGGTGGTTATATACATGTACTGCTGAAAAACCTTAAAGGCACCAGATCCTATCTGATCTTGGAAGCTAAGCAAGGTCAATCCTAATTAGTACTTGGATGGGAGACCACCAATGAATACCCGGTGCTGTAGGCAGTATTTCAGAGGAAGGAATTAGCAAAACTACCTCTGAGTATTCCTTGCCTAAGAAAACCCTGTGAAATTCATGGGGTCACCGTAAGTCAAGAGGCGACTTGAAGGCACATACACACAGAGACTGCTTTGTATTGCAGAACTGGATATCCATTCTGCTTAATTTCATTTCATGACCAGCTCTTGAACTCTTGGCAGTCCTGGATCAGGAATGTCCCTGCTGAGCAAAGGCACAATCGCATTTACTACTCTGAAAGAAAGTGCTTTTAAGCATTGTTTTTGTGTGAGGTACTGGGAAGGGAAACTTCAAATCCTTCCTTGTGTTGGCAGCCAGGTTTTCCTTTGCTCACATCACAACCAATCAGGGCTGCTAGACCACAAATCAGAAGGTACCAGGGTCAAAAGAGATGAAGGGAAAGAGGGGGGAAACAACACCAGTGTAGGTTTATGGGTTAATCTGAGATTCTTCCAAGTTCCCATCACTTGTTATTCAACTGTCTGGCACAATGCAAAGTGAAAACAGACATGGATTTATTTGCATGTTTGTGAAAGCTAGACAGGGAAGACCACTTACAGGAAGAGAATCAACTCATTTGAAGTGTGATAGTGGAGGAGAGTTCTTCAGATACCACGGATTGCCAAAAGGACACATAAATGGGTCGGAGAGTAAACTTGTAGAAGCCAAAATCACTAAACAGATGCTGTCATACTTTGGACATATCATGAGATCATTCATTAGAAAAAATTATTATGTTTGATAAGGTGGAAAGCAGTAGGAAAAGAGGAAGACCACATTGTGGGTAAATAGACTCAACCAAGGAAGCCACAGGCCTTAGTCTTCATGACCTCAGTGGGACTGTTGATGATAGGATGCCTTTCAAGTCTCCCATTCATAGGGTCGTTGTAAGCTGAAACCAACTTGACAGCAATTAACAACATACAGATCTCCAACATGAAGGGGATACTGGTGGTTTCAGACTCTTGACTTAAATTTGGAGTAGCACACTCTTAGATATGCATTATTTCAGTTACTTAACAGTGGAATTTGGGGACATGACTCCTTATTTTGGTGAAGAGTTCTTAATTACTGTCCCAAAGTTCTACTCTGACAGCATCACTAGGAACTACACGGGAGTAAATGCACTTGAACTCTTTGGACTGACTTTCAAGCAACATACACAGTTCTGACTGTAGCTTTGCTTCTAAACCAGGGTTGGATTATATCCCAAAACATTTTCAACAGAGTATTATATTTCAACAGGTTGGCTTGTATTCTGAAAATGGTGTTCACTCTCTATATATCTGCCATAGACAGATTGGTGTTTAAGTACCAGGGGACATATTGTCTAACATGTGGAGCACTGGTTTTTTTTTTCCTAATGTGCCATAGGCCTGTACCATGTTCATGCCCACTGATTACAATGGATTCTTTCTCTTTTGGAAACTCTCCACAGATCAGTTGCCAATGGTTCATAGACTGGCATTGATCCAGAGACAATTATAGCATTTTGATAAAAATACACTGAATGACAGAGATGAGAGACCTATGCTCCAGATGCCCTGCAATATGAGAAAGGTTTTGGAAACTATATCCATCATAAACTTCTCCAATCTAGAGGAGACAACTAACATCTGCTATTTGATTGTTTGTAAAATACAATTTACTTTCGTTCATGCTGTGCCTTTTTTCTCTATTAAACATGCATGTATATGCATATGTGAAAAAGATATGAACTACTAGACTGCCTCATCTCGGTTCCTCCAACCATCTTTCTCCTTTCTTTTCTTCTTATATTCAGATTAGATCTGAACAATAATCTCCCGCGCGCCACAAAAAATTGCCCTTTAAAAAAAAATCAAATATTTTCCAAAGGAAAAAACAAATGGGCAGAGAAGAGAAGAAAAAGAAGAAGAAAAATACCTTGTGTAAGCAGACTTTGGAGTTAATGTTGTAATGAAGTATTGGGCATAGAAGGCAAAGACCCCCAAGTGGGTCATATTACTTGAGAACAGGTTCTTCCCCCTTAGGCACAGTCTTACATCTATACAGGTAGGTAGCAGAGCAGCATCTTCCTTCTTTTCTAGCATTCTCTTCCTGATTAGTGAAGTTGGATACTCTCCAACAACAGATAAAGATGCACACAAAGAATACACATAGTCACATACCTGAAGAAGAATCCCATTTGCATTGCCATAACCAGTGATCTTTGTCAGCAGAAGTAAACTGCACTAATCAGTCTACAAAAAATTGTCATAGAACATCTCTATAACATAACCAAGTGTTGCAGAAGGTTCTTCCATCAGGCACCCTCCCCCTAGCAGCAGTGCGGTCCTCCTCCCCTTCACTGTTCTGATCCATTAAGAGAAAAAGGTGGGAAGACTTCATATGAGGGTAGCAGTATTTAAAATGTTGTGGCATAATAAGAGACAATTTCGTGACACCTTCAAGCTTTGGTACCTTAGGTAGAAGTTTTGTGACAATGAGAAGCTTGTGCACTGATATGTGATATCTGAGTCAGCCCTATTAATGGTGATCTCACTCTAACCCTTTCTTCCCATGAATAGATGAACTAGCTTCAATTCCACAGAGCCCTTATTTTTTCCTTTCAACGAGGATAGGAATTACAGTCCAGCCACATGCAGAGAGCCACAAACTGTTTCTCTGCCCTGCTTTTAGGTTTAAAACCAGCACTTTAAAATCAGCCCAGAATTTAAATGCCAGCAGCCAATGACAGCTCAGAAAATCTGTTTCATCCCATTGGCCTCAATAATAATTATATCCATAGCTCTTTCCATTTTATAGAATCTGTCTCCATTTTTTCATTTACTTATTTCAAACATTCAATGTCTGAACTGTCAAAAAAAGATGTGATTGCCTTTCCTTTCCTTTTTTTTCTTTAAAGAGAAGAGGGAATATATTTTATTTTCTAAATTCATTTGTTTTTACAATAGTTTAAGGAGAAAGCAAAAAGTAGACAAAATGACTTCCTTTAATGTTTCCCTGTTTTCTTTCCATGTCCCTGGTTTTTTTCTTATTTTTTGAAGAAATTTTCGCAGGAGGAAAAGATTATGATAGCCAAAATTCCATAGCATTCCTAACAGTGATGCAGCATTTCCAAGTATCACATGTTGTGCATTCAGAAATTTCAGTCTTTAAAGACAGGGAAACAAACAGAGATAATGGGAAATGTGATGAATTAAAATAAGAAGGAAGCAAAAGATAAAAGGGCAATTGGCTGACACCAGTATGGAAAAGCCTTTAATGGAAGATTAAAATGGATCACTAGAGCCTTTATAAAACAGATTATCAAGAAAGTAATTAGGCAAGCTACAAGGTCACTTAGATTGCATACTGGAGATCTAATAAAGGTCAGCAGACTGGAAAGTGTGCCTGTGCGTAAGAGAGAAAAAGTGTTATTCATTTCACAGAATTACTCCTAGACACAGTGGGATGTAGTGGTTTTAGAACTGGATTAGGACTCTGTGTGTCTAGGGTTGAAATCCATACTCAGTCATGGAAACCCACTTGGTGAGTTTGGGCAGCTCACACTCTCTCATCCTCAGAGGAAGGCAAAGGCAACCCCCCCCTATGAAAAAAATCTTGCTGAGAGCACCCCGTGATAGATTTGCCTTTAGATTGGTATAAGTCAGAAATGACTTGGTACAAAACAACAACTGTCAGTCAGATAAGTCAATGACCTAAAAGTAAAGCTGCAAGCTTCTACAACAGGGGTTCTTAATCTAGGGTTCAGAGACCTGAATTTACTTGTGAACATGGATGGGAGAATATATACTGGGATATACGTTTATTTTCACTATCTGGGCAACATACTACAATAGTTTCAGCAGTACTTGTGACTTTGTCACCAATAGGAATCACAGCTATTTTTGTATCATGCTACAGTTGTTGCAGATATCTGGACAAATCATTTATGGTCATCACTACTTTGAAAGTACTCTAGCTATTAGACTCTCCACAAGGGAAGGGGGTGAAACACAGGGACTCATTGCAATTCTGAGAAGGGGTCCACAGGCTTCACCAAACCGCCAAAGAGGTCTATGGTGCAAAAAAGGTTAAGAATTTCTGGTCTAGATGTTCTGAACAACCTCTTTTGGACTGTATTCACTTGTGCAAATGTCAATGAAGCTCTGTTCACAGAAGACGTCCAGAGGATTTTATTCTCAGTTGTTTGCTTAAATGAAAGGGCCTAATGCAATTGACCTCATCTGAATTTGATGGCAGAGTTTTTAGGAACCTGTTTTAGTCATTACAATTTGAAACAACATGGCCTAAACTGCACAGTCCTATGCATGCCTCCTCTGTCCCACTGAGGTCAGTTAAATCTACCCCAAAGTAAAGGTATATTGTATTTCAGCCATATCAATATTTAATTTTAGGAGCTGCACTGGAGACTCCTATTTTTACACCTTTCACAAACATAGACAAGGCCCTTTAGGTTGGACTGTATTTGTTGCACATGTTTGATATTTCATAATGGAGCGGTGTTAGATTTTTGGCTGGCTTGACTTGCTTTGTTACTTTTCTAAATGGTACTCTGATTACATTAACAATTGCCCAGGATAGGAAGCTTTTGTTTCATAAATCAAATTATATTGGACTTCCTGGGATTATTGGGATATGAAGGATAAAACAGGTGTCAAAAGTCTCACTAATATCAGGACAACTAGAAGACTCAGTTTCAAGGATCAGATAAATTGAATTCAGGTTGTAATATAAACATGTTTAGGATTGTGTTTAAGATTTGTACTGTGCAAATATAGACCAAAAGTCTTGCTAAAATAATCATCTACCTAGTGATAGAAAGAGGGTTTGAGTGTCATTCATGGAAAGATAATTATTTATTTATATATATATATATATATATATATATATATATCTCATTATTTTATATAATATATTACATATATATATATATATAGATAATTATATATATATATATATATATATATATATGTAATATATAAAGCAATCAGTGTCACACTACATTATGTGAAAAGACATAAAGGACAGAAGGTACATTTCATAACCCATCAGTGAGAAAAATGAGTTAAATGGATTGGGACTATCCCCTTTTTATTCCTGAGTAATAACAGTCTCTCCATGAGACAAGTGAGAGCCCAGACCTGTGTAATTCCAGAATTAAACCATTTCATTTCCTAACAAGTTTTTTAGATAGTTTACTTCTTCCTTTGACAGGTTGGAATGATCAGCTTCTTAAGGAAATAAACCATCAAGCAAACGTGCAAAATCTCAAACTTACCTAAGGTGGGAAAGACCTCACATTGAGCTGAAGTGGTTTTTCCTGTAGGAACAGTTTAAATACTGGAGATGGATTTATGGATGTCTTGCCATGTAGTCTTGCCTGCACATCTTCTCACCATTTTCCTTCCCTTTCCAGCCTTTCACTGGCAAGTTCAGTATGTTCAGTCTGCCAGTCTTCACCAAGTTTTTAACTCTTAATTTTCTCCTTTAGATGAAAACACCATTCAAGAGTTTTGATGATTGCTCATAGTTGCCTTGTCATTATTGTGTGCCTTCAAGTCATTTCTGACTTATGGTAACCCTAGGGAGAAGCTATCATGAGGTTTTCTGGGGCTGAGAGTGTGTGATGTGCCCAAGGTCACCCAGTGGGTCATAGTCCAACGCTTAAACCACTACACCACACTTGGCTCTCTGGTAATTAACTTACATAGGTCTACATCCAATATTCAGTCCTAGCTATAACAGATCCATTGAATCAACTAAATGTACCTATGGTTTGGCTCCCCATTCCACAATTGATTCCTGAAAGGACTACTCAAGTGGGGACTAATAGGATTTCAGCCATTATATTTTAAAACTTATTTACCTAATCCTACTTAGCTTTCATTTGAGTTACATCTATGGCTCCAAACTTCTTTTCATTGTTACCTTCAGCAATCAGAATGCATGGCAACCTGTGAAAGAACAGGAAAAGTATAGAACATGTCAGGGCATGTGCAGACTGCACTTTCTTCACTGCTTATGACAGCTAGCCTCCATATCTGGTTAGTCCCAACCAGAGGGCATACATATAAATCAATGATAATTTGATTGGCAAACATTTATGTAAATTACATTGATTCAGTGGTTCTGAACATCTTGCAACTAGTAATAGAATTTAGGTCAATATCTCCATGGGCAATATCTGGCCTACTGAAGTCAACAGGTTTGGATTCCATTTCAGGAATGGATAAGAGGCTACATAATGCTTATCTACATATATAATGTCTAGATCTAGGACTATAATTCCCAGAATCTCCCAGTCAGTATGGCCACCAATGAGCCTGGGTATGAGTTTCAGAGAACTGTAGTTACAAAAAAGTTAATTTCCAAGCTCTGCTACTCTCTTTATATGGCTGAACTAGTGTGATTCTTACAACCTGTAAAACACCATTCTCAAAATATGGAGAATGTTCCACACAGCAATTATTGTGCACTCTTGAAGGAGAAGCATGTGGGGAGGAGAGGGGGAGAGATGGGAATGGGGAAATGACATAAGAAGAAGTCTGAAGTCCAGTATCTTTGGGGGAGATTCCTAGGTCCATTGATCCATTGAGAATAGTTGTTATCTTCTGTCAAGTGGACTTCAATGTGTCCCTGTTCAGGTCTTGCAAACCCAGGACTATGACTTCCTTGACTGAATCAATCCACCTGTCATGCAGTCTCTCTCTTTTTCTGCTGCCTGCCACTTTACCAAACATTCTTTTCCAGTGAGTCACATAGTCTCATGACAATTCTAAAGAAGGACAGCTCCAGATTAATCATCTTGACTTATAGTGAGAGTTCAGGCTTAATTTGCTCTAAAATTTGTCATACACTCCCTTTCACATGAGCTCATTGTCTTCCTGACATCTTTCTTCACTGTTTGGTTTTCACAGCCAGAATGAGAGATCAGAAACACTATGGCACTGATGATCATGACTTTTGTGTTTAGTGATATATCTTTACACTTGGAATTGTATCTAATTCTTCCATAGCTAAAGCTCTGATAAAGTGGTAGAAGACAATGGATTCACCTTGTACATTTGATCCAACGAGCTGTGATCCATGGAAGATCCAGATAGAATAAATTTGGATGTCTTTAAGATGGCACAGATAGGATCAGATGGGGAGGCAAGTATTACTGATGAAATTTCTTTGGCCTTACCGTCAGACAGAGAGAAATCTGCTACTACCAAAGAGTAGAAAAGCCTTACAATCATAGAATTAGAAGAGACCACAAAGACCATAAAGTCAAACCCCCTGCCATGCAGGAACACAACATCAAAGCATTCCCAATAGATGACCATCCAGCTTCTGTCTCCACCACACTCCAAGGCACTGTATTCCACTGTTGAACTGCTCTTACTATCAGGAAATTCTTCCTAATGTTTAGATGGAATCTCTTTTCCTGAAGTTTGAAGCCATTGCTCCATGTCCTAGTCTATGGAGCAGTAGAAAACAGGCTACTCCATCCTCCACATTTTATCCTTCAAAGATTTAAACACAGCTATCATTTCACCTCTTAATCATCTCTTCTCCAGGCTAAACATGCCCAGCTCCCTAGGCCACTCCTCATAGGGCATAGTTTCCAGGCCTTCTGTTCTTTTGGTCACCTTCCTCTGGACACCTTAAGCCTGTCAATATCCTTCCTGAACTGTGGTGCCAGAACTGGACAAGTGTTCCAGGAAGGATCTGAACAAAGCAGAATAGAGAATAGACCTAGACACTATACTGATGCTGCACAGAATTGCATTGGCTTGTTTAGCTGCTGCATCACACTACTGACTCATATTCAGCTTGTGGTCTACTAAGACACCTAGATCTTTTTCATGTGTACTGTGGTCAAGCCAGGTGTCACCCATCTCATATCTGCGCCTTTTTAAAGATCTGATGCACCTTCTAAAACTAATAATAGGGATCAAGCATTTCCAAGGGTCACTATGTCTATTATTATTATTGTTCTTGTTGTTGTTATATTGTTGATATTACTATTATATTTTTAACTCAGAGATACTGTTTGGATTTTTGCCCTTAGTGACTTCCATCTTTATCATTCTTTGATCATTGATAATTACAGTATTGTAATCTTCCTTCCTTCCTTCCTTCCTTCCTTCCTTCCTTCCTTCCTTCCTTCCTTCCTTCCTTCCTTCCCTCTAAAAGCTTTTTTATTGTATCAAAGTTTGATTCCAAGAGTAAGCACTGTTTGGTGAACTTGAAAACAGTACATTATAAAACTGCAATCCTTTGTGCTACGTGGAAGTTAGCAACACTGAACAAAGTGTGACTGAAGTACTGTAGCAACATGCCTTCAGAAGACTGAATTCCATAGAGAGCTTTAGTATCATAAAATAATACGCTTACCCACGAATGCCAGATGCTGTAGACTATATTTCACAAGAAGGAACTGGCAAAACCACCTCTGAGTATTCCTTGTCTAAGAAATCCCTGTGAAATCCATGGGGTTGCCATACTCTACAGATGACTTGAAAGTCTGTGCGCGCGCATGCATGCACACACTCGCGCCCACAAGTGGCTCGCATGCTGTGATTCGGCTTCGGAAAAAGAAAAGAAGATGACCGCCTTGATGACCTCACTGACTTCGAAACGGAAGTTTCAGAATGTGATTTTCTTCGCTGAAGGAAAAAAAGGAAGTGGTCTTAACACAATGGAAAGAAAACAATGACGCAAAGGCGCTAGGGCAAACAAACACACACACACACACAGCTGAACTGTTAGGCGTAGCATAGTAAGTAACACTCTAGTCTGAAAGTTTTAAAAGACTGCAATAACGCTGCAGAAGCAGAGGCAGAAGAATCCAGACTTGAAATGAGACTCAGCTCCTCCAGGAAAGGGAAACCACTAAGGCTGCTGAGATGATAAGTGCTCTGAGAGCAACTCCAGCTTGACAAAATACCGGGATGAAATCGCCATAGATAGGACCACAGTAGCACAATTACAGGAAGTGACACTTCTTCGAACAAGCTACCTTATGCAAAGGATACCTGACTGATTCCTAGTCCATTTCCACACTAGATTGTTATAGCGCTGTTATTCCACTTTCAACACCCTATGGAAGCCCGGGGTTTGCAGTTTAGGGAGGGACCAACTGCAGACCCCAGGATTCCATAGCATGTTGAAAGTGGAATAATAGCGCGATAACAATCTACTGCGGAAATGGCCCTAGATTCTTGGACAGAATCAAGACTGCCGATGCTGCAAAACAACAGTTCCTAACACTTGGTAGACCATTAAACTGAGGAGGAGGCGGTGGCCACAGTAACAGCAACAACAATAATATCATGGATGATCAAACGCCTTAAGCGTGTTGGCCGCCTGATGGAAATTTGATGGGAATTAACTACTGGAAGTGACTTCGGCTAAACTCCCTTCATATCGTAAATCCTCTGTCAATGATTTCGAACGGTTATGGATGGCAGGCCTGAACCCCGCGAGCCCAAGATCAAACCGGCCGGAGGTCACCTTAGAATAACTCTTGGAATCTCTTCCAACACCCCTTCTGCGGTGGATTTGGAAATCCTGGCTAGGCTCATCAGACATTTGCTGCGAGCTCTTCGTATTTCCCAAGCTGCTAGCATTGCTAACTCCCGGGGGGACGTTTCAAAAGATCTCAGAGGTCGGGGGGAGGAAGGTGTGCGCGTGTGGAGCTGGAGAGAACGTAAAGGTTCTCGAAAGGTGGTATTTTATGGTGATTCAAAACCATCCAAATGATCCAGTAGGCCACCCTGTTTATCTGCATAAACCGTCAGGTTCCAGAAATAACGGCGCGCTTGCTGTTTCAGATCGCCGCCGGAGTAAAAAAAAACAAAAAAAAAACATGGTTCAGGTGTAAACGATTAGAAAGCGACTTAAGAGCCGTAACCACAACAAGGGATTTACCTCCCCCTCGCCCGATCCCCCTCTTAACTCAGCCTTTTTCGATAGACTTGCTCTTTGTTCGCCTCCGCGCGATTTATACACCCTACTAAAAAGTGGTGTAGTTTTGATTCCAGAGCTAAGGTTCAACCAGTAATTCGCCTATCAGGATGAGTAGACGAGAAAGCAAATAATAATAATAATAAAAAAAAACACACACGCAAGCAAAAAAAAAGGAAACATAAAAACATACACAGATTTACAAATAAAACATAATAAATGAAAACACGGGGGGGGATCTCGGCTTCTCGTCTGTTTGTAACATGTACTGCTAAGGTCTTGAAATTCTTCTTAAGTGGTCGAAGAGTGATTTCTAGTTTCGAAAGGGAAATAGGAGCATCCAGCCGCTGATCTAAATACTGTATTTTCTCTTTTCAGTCCCTGACTCTGCTAAATAAAAGCAAACACCGCAGAAATAGAAATCCAACCCTACAACTGGAGCAAAATGAAATACGGAGATTTTGTTAGATTTCCAAGGAACATTCGTGTTTGCCTCACATATTGAGATATTGGATAGTAACTCTTGAATCCTCTGGAAGGAACTTCCTATGAAATGTGTTGCAGTTTTGAACGTTTTTGTATCAGTGCCATACGAAATAGACTTCTGTTTTCTTTTGGATCCTTTTTTTTCTTAATCCCATTTCAATAATCGGAATTCGATTCCAAATTAAATTAGTCCAGTTGATTTGGACGGGAGCGAATCGGTGTAATCCCTGGTCAGGACTTTATTTAGGTCGGTTGAATTATAACAAACGCATTAACAGACGTTTCTATTGATACAAGAATCTCAACTTCCAACTTCTTACCGACTCTCAGTCTTTTTTTGATATTTCAGATAGAAAACAGCGGCTTAAGAAGCTCCTTCAGTACATTTATTTTACGTTTATTTTGAGGGAGTTATTTCCTAGTAAATGCCTTTAAAGTCTTATTCTACGTCCTGCTGAAACAGGAACTTTTGGTTCTAATGGAAATTGCTTTTTTAAACAGGACGGAGAGTTTGATGTTTGGTGGTCCCAGCTCTTCCCAGATTGAACTTGGTTTCAGTTCAGTTCAGAGTTATGATAATCTGAACAAAGCGCTTTTAGGGATCTCTCCTCGCTTATTGTTAGACAACGTTGAAAGTAACGGTTTAATACGAATACTACCCAATCTGAATAAAAATTGAGGCTGGGTTTTTTAAAGAAGATCGTCTTTACCCAGAATAAATCACAGAATCAAGTACCTCTTGCAAGAGGGCCGATCCTGTGCCAACCGATCCGTCAATCGATAAACGTTCGATTGCAAATAATCACAAAAGGCAAACGAAGATATCTGTCTCAGTTCGATTCACACGAACCAGATTAAAAGCAGACTGGAGCCCAAACAAAGGGGACCGCAAATCTTCAACGCGTTAGAAACTCATCAAGTTGAAGCCAAATTTACTTCGAAGTAAAAGGGTCTCCAACCCAGGCGCGCCGGTAGCATGGAAACACAATAGCTCAAGCGTTTTCAAAGAGAGCACGATAAAGATATAGGCTGAGGTCCTACATACTCTTTACTTAGGAGTAAGGCTTGTGGAACTGAGTAGAAGTTGCTTCTGAGGAGATAAGCGGAAGCTTGACGGCTGATGAGTGGTTTGGGGATCGGGTTCTTAAACCCCTCTCTCCTCTGCCTCTCGTTCTGTCTGGCTCTCAAACACACACTCGCCCGCGAATCCACAGATACACAGAGGAATCACGAGGCAGTTGATTCCCGTGGAGTGATATAAAACCGCTGAAAAGCTCACAAAACACAGGTGGAACCAAAGCTGGCCATAAGACAAGCTCCCAGAGCCCTTTGGGTGGCAATAGTTTCATGACGCCAACCAAAAAGGCATACAAAAAAACCCGCAGAGGTCTCTACCGCAGACAAATCTGCTACAACAAAAAGCAGCCCAGGAAAAGAGGAGCATGGATCCTGCAGCCAGACTGATTCATTGGCATGTGATAGAATGAAAGCGCGGCTGACTATCAAATTCCGCGGGATTCATCGTAGTTTTCTTGGGAACAAAAAAGGGGCAATGAAAACAGAAAATGTCGGTTCTCCCTTTTGAAACTACAAGTTTCTTCTTTAAAGACTCAGAAAGATTTCTTTCACTGGCCAGGGGACCTGTAGTCTGGAAAGCCTAAATTTAAAGGTCGTTTTGATTGGCTCAGTAAAGGCGTGACCACAATAGGGAGTCTCTCAGAGCCTTAGGGCACCAGAAATGCGAACAAATTCATTATGGAATGATCCTTTTGGTGGGCTCTAAGCTTCTACATAAACTCATGCAAGAAGAACTGAATGCATACATTCACACACACACACATTGAGCCTCTTTTAACGGTGGGCTAGGCCATAAACCCCAAAGATCAGGAAAGGTAAGAGAGACAATAGATCAGTGGACAAGTATGCAAAACCCAAATGTGCACAAGAAATTCATTCAGGAAATAGAGGTCACCAGTTCTCCTACATTTCCGCGAAAACCTTCCCTAACATACAGTATCTACTGTTCCCAGTGCTGTCCAGAGGATCAAACTATGGTATACATTCCGTAAAAAATTATCTGTCCGTCCTGAACTGTCCAATCATTAAGTGAGCAAAAGTCCTCCGCTGTCATGGGCAACCACCGGCTGGTTCCCACAATCTTTTTGCTGCACTAGCCTGTTATAGTGCTATTATTTCACTTTAAACATCCTATGGAATCCTGAGGTTTGCAGTTTAGGGAGAGGCCTTTGAGACAAACTCATAGGATGTTGAAAGTGCAATAATAGCACTATAACAGTCTAGTGCGGAAATGGCCCATGGCAGACATGTGGATAGTACCACATGTTTGGGGGGAGTGTGTTGTACAACAGTGGCTATTCTTTCTCACTGTGGGTAGATGGTTGAGAAAGTCCTCAGTGAACAGTGTGGGACCCAAAGACCAAAACAGACTGGCGAACAGGGTGTTACTTGCAAGTAAATCGTATAGCGCTAAAAGAATTCCGTTCCACCTGAGTACCCCTGCGCTGAGGGAAAGAAAATCCGATTCCACCGAAAATCGGGCTGCCATCAGCTTTAAATCGCCCTGCAAACCATCATTACCAACACTTGGATCAAACAGAAGGATTCTCCTTGGAAATGAACACCGCAAAGGGGCTTATTTCCAAGTTCATGTGTTTTGGATCTCAGCCTGAAGTAACAGAACCCCTAGCCACTATTATTTCCGTTCAGCCGACTGCGAATTCCACGTGCCCTGCGCCACCATTACGCTAATCCAGGTGAGGCACTGGAATCTACCTAAGGTAGCACAACCACAGGTGGAGGAAGAGGTCTGCCTAAGTTCACACTGGCTGTGACTTGCAAAATGGGTCCATTGGAAAGGCAATGGCAAACCATCTCTGAATAAATCTTGCCAAGAAATCCCCATGAGTAGAGTTCCCATAACACAATACCTGGACTTCAAGGAACAAGGAACCTCCTAGGCCACTGTTGACAAGATTATCCCCTGTCTATTCTTAAACTCATTTCTCATTTCTCAGTTTCAGTGTGTTCAGCGGAGTCCCACAGGTTACAGCTCGGCATTGATTTACCGGATAGTAAGGGGCCTTTCACAATGAACAATAATAGCACTCTGATTCCACTTTAATTGTCATGGCAACATCCTATAGAATCCTGAGAGTTGCACTTCAGCAACTGATATTTATAATTCTCAACCAGAGAGTTCTAGTGCCTTTCCAAACCACAACTCCAGCATTCCAGAGAATGCGGCCCTGGGTAGTTAAAGCGGAATCATAACGCTATAGCTGTGTCCCGTGAAAGGGCCCGAAGTACCGCTGAAGACCATGGGGAGTTCTGATTTTGCCATAAGACCACTTCGCTCTTACCTGAAAGACCTATTTATTTGGCTCAGCTTGAGTTTTTCCATTTAAAAAATTGCATGAAACGGACTCGAAACTGATCCAAATTAATTCTCTTTCCCCCGCTGTCGCTGTAATTTTTAAACTTTGCATTTCGTGATTTTCTAAGGACATTTTTAAATCTGTTCTAAGCCTCCTTGAGTCCTCAACTGGGGAAAAGGCGAGATTAATAATAATAATATTTTTAAAAGGAACCCTATTTAAAAATCATCCCCTCCGTGTAAAAATGGATCCCCCTTTCCACACAGAGACAAAGAAAAAAAGAAACCCACTTTACCCTCACCCTGTCAAAAGATCCGGAAATATAAATTGCTCTGCCTGCATACCCAATAAGTTCGAAGGTGCGGAGGGGACTCGCGATATTGGAGCTTTGGAGAAAAGGATTGCTAAAACAAGAACACCGAAAAGATGGGGGGGGGCGTGAGAGATAGCGAAGGAAAAGCTACAGAAATCGTTCCATTTGGGGGTTGGGTGGGGGATAGAGATTGGCGACTGTTCTCTCCGTCGCGCCAAGGAGTCCGCTGGCCCCGCGCTCTCCTCCCTCCGCCCCCGCCCGGCCCTCCCCGGGTCTTTGATGAGGGCGAGACTGGACGTTGACCAGAGTCCCTTCCTCCCCCGCTGACACGCCGAGCCGGAGCCACGTGGGAGGTCCTTCCCAGCCCCGGCCGCCCCCTCGAAGGCCTGAGAGTCCCCGCGGGCGACTCGGCGGACCGGCCACCAGGAACAGTCAGGACTCCGAAAAGAACACGAGAGAGGAAGGGAGGGGAACCGCGGGGGCATCTAGCAATTCATTAGGGGCTGTAAGGAGGAGGCCCGCGCGCCCCCCGGCAGCCCCCACCCGCGGATTAGGCGTTGCAGCAGCCAGACCGCCCCCTTGCCACGCTGCGTGGATCCAGGTCTGTAGGATAAGGAAGGGAGGCAGGTACCGGAGGGGGAAAAGAAGAGGGTTACCCTTCAGTTAGAATCCTGCACCCCCCATTCCTTCGCTCTCCAAAGGCCATTGCCACACTACACTCTATACTACTGTTATTCCACCTTCAACGTCCTATGGAATCCTGGGGTTTGCAGCTTAGGGAGGGGCATTTAGAATTCTCAGCCAGAGAGCTCTTGGGCCTCAGGAAACTGCAAACGCCAGGATTCCATAGGACGTCGAGAGTGGAATAAGAGCACTATAAGAGTGTAGTGCCGCAATGGCCTAGTTCTGCAGAGAGTGAGACCTCGAAAACCGTTCCCTCCATGAGCTCTCTTGTGCTCGCTTTCCTTTTATCGCTTAGCCTGGCCCTTTCCTTTGGATACCTGAACTTTCTGAGGCCCAAATGAAGTTTAGCACCTGCAACGCTAAATCCACTTAGGGGCCAGAGCATTCGTTTGGGAGGCACGCCTTCCTCCCCACCCCACCTCCAGAGGTGCACATCTTGCGTCTGAACTGCCCCAGTGCCATACCTACATGGGAACCAACCTCTGACTTTTTTTCGAACTCCATTTCACAGACTCCCTCAACCAACCTGACCAGGTAAGAGCGGGGCATTTGGGGAGTTGTAGTCCAAACGTTTCCTCAGCCTTTGCTGGCATCTCGTTCTCTGGAGCAGCTCCAGAAGGACCTCCCGAGTTCCAATCCCTGCCTGCTCTCCGCGGCCCTGCTCTGGAGCTTCGGCTATAAGTATGCAACATATCATTGCTAGATGGTGGAAATCAACCATTGACCTCGAAAGCCGCACGTCTCTCATAGCTTGCCTCCTGATGCCTAAAAGGAGCTGCAGCAAGGGATCAACTCATAGGAGCAATATACACCGTGAGGAAGACAGCCAGCGTGGTTTAGCGAGCTGAATGATAGACTTGGACTCTGGGAAATCTAGGCTTGAATCTGCGCTCAGCCGTGGAAATCCATGGGGTGACATTCGGCAAGGCACATTCTCTCAGCCTCCGAGGACAGCTGCCCTAAAGGAAAGCCGACTTGAAGGCACATAGCTACCATCGTGGGAAGGGGAAAAGGACCAGTTCCTTTAGTGGTCCAAAATCAACATGGAGTCTCCTGGCCACTTCCAAACTCACAAGTTTGATTCGGCATAAGCTTTGGTGGACTGTCCCACTTTTTTCAGATGCCTGAGGAGATCAGCCGTCTCCTTCCCTTTCTTCCAAAGCACTGCACCTTCCCCTTTGGGTGGGGAGTAGGTGGGGAGAGGACGAGGATTGTCGCCTTCTCTCCTGTTGCAGAAGAGTGGACACAAGCCCCTCGTTACTTTGGTTGGTGAAGGGGAAAAATTTCCGGAATTCGGAACATTTTGGACAGCGACACACACCCGGAATTGAGCTGAGCCTTGGTCCAATGGGTTTCATGAAACAGTCCCACTGGTGGTGGACTCTCCTTCACACTGCGCAATAGTAGTACTTTGATTCTGTTTCCACTTCCATGGTTCCATCCTATTGGCATGCTGGAAGTTGCAGTTTAGGGAGGGGTGTTTAGAATTTTCAACCAGATTGCTCCAGTGTCTCTCTGAACTACGAATCTCATGATTCCATAGGGTGTTGCTATGGCAGTTAAAGTGGAATACAGCGCTATGATTGTATAGCGTGAAAACACCCCTAAGTCAAATGACAGAAGAACAAGGCCATTTCCGCACTAGCCTGTTCTAGCGCGATGATTCCACGTTCAACATCCTCTGGAATCCTGGGGTTTGCAGTTTCGGGAGGGGCCGTCTGGCCCCTCCCGAAACTGCAAACCCCAGGATTCCAGAGGATGTTCAACGTGGAATCATCGCGCTAGAACAGGCTAGTGCGGAAATGACCCAAGAGAAAACGGACAACTCCCTTCTCCTTCCCCCATGTGTTTTCGCCAACGCAGATAATATAAGTTTCCCTGAACACTTTCTCTCGATCCTTCCATGAAAGGGGGAGCGGGGGGGGAAGGTGAGGCTAAGAACCACCCAGGACCACATTTGGAGAAGAGAGGAAGAAGTAAGAGGTCAGTGAGATACCTCAAGCGCTTCAGTACAGTCTAAATCCAAAGGTGGCACTCAGAGCTTCCGGTTTGCTCACTAGAAGACGCCGAGAAAACGCAAAACAAATCTAGGAGCCAGGATTTCCACGTTAAACCCGATCATGATAGGAGGGAGCATCCTCTATGGCAATTTCCTCAGTAGGCTGTTACAGCGCCATGATTCCACTTTCAACTTCCTATGGAATCCTGGGGTTTGCATTTTAGGGAAGCCCCTCAAAGGCCCCTCCCGAAACTGCAAACCCCAGGATTCCATAGGATGTTGAAAGTGGAATCATAGCGCTGTAACAGTCTAGTGCGGAAATGGCCTATGGGTACCTAACCACAATCAAGATCCATCGAATCGCTTTGGAACCTACTTTATAGCAAGCGCGCTTCGGATTGCAGCCGCCTCAAGTTGTTCCGGAGAAACTTAAGGAGAAAGAAAAACACAAAGCAGAGATCGGATACAGGCTCAGTACCAGTACCATCGGGCTTCTTGTTGCGGGCCTTCAAGGGGTCTCGCACTTGCCTCGACTTTAAAGCGAACCTATCACAGGGTTTTCAGAGGCTGCGAGTGTGTGCCTGCCCAAGAGGAATCGAACCCTGCTCTCTAGGGTGGTAGTCCAAGGTTCAAACCACTAAACCACGCTGACTTTCTAACATAGGGCTTACTTCTGAGTAAAGTCCTGCAGGGTTGCGTTGGGATTTTAAGGACAGATATTTGAGTGCAGCTACATTCCAATCAACACCGCTGAGTTTATCTTCCAAATAACGTGTTTAGAGAGTTGGGCTTTAGAGATTTTGTTTTAAATCGCCTTTTACTGGGAATCTGTGTAAAAGCTCCTTAGTACTGGATTCACATCGCACTTTGAAATGAAGGGTGAAGATTCCGAAATGACATCTTCCCTACTTAATTCTCAATACATCTACTGGAAGGCTCAAATCCCGATCAAAAAGAGGTTAATTTAAAAGAACACACACACCCCGTTGTAAATCCAGGTATCCTCGTTCCTGCTCCACAAACCGAATAAATTTGACTTGCCTTCCTAAAAGTGATAAAAACTGCAAACTGCAAGAATGGCGAAGGAATCCCTTGTTGTTTTGAGGGTTGACCCAACGGGCTTCTTGGAAGCAAGTACTTAGGGTCGGGCCACGTCCTGCTTGCACAACGTGAATTCCCCAAGTCCCTCATCCTAAACCAGTTTTATTTAAGAACTACCCGTTGATCACAGCGAACGACAGGGGAAGGCTACCATCGGAAATTCCTTTCCTTGGAAGACAATCCCGTTTCAACCAGTCGGTTTACCTCCGAGTAAACAGGCCCACGGTTCCTCTCACTTCAGAAGCCTGACTTTCCATACTCCCTCACTATCTGCATTATCGGTCTTTGAATCACGTGAGTACTAATACTGAGGCCCTTTCCGCACAACACTCTTATAGCGTGATTATTCCACTTTCAACCTCCTAGGGAATCCTGGGGTTTGCAGCTTCGGGAGGGGCCGGCCCCTCCCGAAGCTGCAAACCCCAGGATTCCCTAGGAGGTTGAAAGTGGAATAATCACGCTATAAGAGTGTTGTGCGGAAAGGGTTTGAGATTCACTCAGAGCACGATCCGGAAAACTTGCCCTCTCCTTGCGCGCCCTTACTTGGAGGAACTAGCGCTCTAAGGCAGAGATCGAGTTATAAATCTCACTGAAAGGCCAATCTTCGCCGTACTTACTTTCGAGTAAGCCTCTTTGTCGTCAGGGGACTTAGCTGTGCCGCGATTTTGAAGCCAAGGCTCCTGGTTTAATCCTCTGGGGGGCTCCATCTCAAGTTAAAAGAGACCGTGCGGCTCGGCTTCGGCGTCTAGCCTTCTCGGGAGGTGCGGAAATGCCCAGGGTGATACACCGATGGAAAGAGGGATCGCGTTCTCTCCTGATAGATGCCGCAGTTACCTGCTGCGGCTTTTGGTGCGCTCTTTCTGTTCCTCTCAAACAGTTGGAGCCATAGGTAACCTCACGTCTTCAGCTTGCTTGGGTTAACCGAGGCCAAACCACCCGTTCCCCGTACTCGTAACAGACCCCTCGTTTGCCTCGTGGTGGGGCCCGGACCCACAATTCCAACCCCAGCAGGAGATGACGAAGAAATGCCCCTCCCCAAAGACGCGACTGCTTTCCTGACAGTTCCTTTCCCTTGTCCTCCCTGCGATTTGACTCCTCTCTTCCAAATTGGCTTCCCAGTTTGGCTCCCCTCCTTCTCCCTCGCGTGCCTGTGGGAGACGGAGGACAGCCAAATTGCCCGCTTCATCCCACGCACTTTGCGTAAAGGCGCGCCGAGAGGAGCGCTAACGCACTTGGCTAGGAAAGGCCCTCGCTGCACGCTGGTTACCTGAAATCCTCGTCATCCTCGTGCGTTTTGGTGCCGACGGCGGCAGGAGCGGGGCCAGAGGAAAGGCAAGCAGCAGAGAGCCCGAGGATAGGGGTGAGGTGGGGTGGAGAGAGCTCCTTCCAAAGGCGATGCGCGAAAGTCACCCCCAACTTATTCCCGCGTGGCCGATCGGAGGGGAGCTTGCCGGTTCTGGGGAAAGCGTCTTCTCCCGCCCCTCTTGGAGGAAAGAAAAGGAGTGGGGGCGGAAGGACGCTAGGTTTCGCCTGAGAAACTCAATCTGCCCCACAGTAGCGCCGGAGTCTGGGATCTGTCACCGCTGACAGCAGCCTCGACGGGACGGAGCCACACACACCCCAAACCAAGGCAGGCCGGGCTTCGGACTCCCCACCCCCGCCCCACTTAGTCGGGGAGGAGGAAACAGCTCAAAACGGCTGGGTGGGTTGGAACCTCCCTGGTTCTGAAAATTAAGAAATTAGAAAAAAAAACAAAGGCCGCCCCGCTTTCTTTCCTTTCGGCTCATTGCTGTTGGAAGGTGACGTCGTTCGCTGGCCGCAAAAGATCGTAAACTTCAGGTGGGCCTTTGCCGGACCCCTAAGAAGGAGTTTAATGAACAATTTCAGAGAAAGTTACGGCAGGAAGTAATTGTAGCGCGGCTCTATGAAAACCAGATTCCAGGCGGGACAGGGAAGGAGGAAATGGGCGGGTACCTTTTTTTTTTAGACAGGGCCGCTTAGCTCGCCCGCCGCGGTTGCCACTGGGCCAGAGGAGAGGCTTCAACCTGTCTGAGAAATCTTCTCCTGGAGGGGGCGCCCTTCTTCCTAAGTGAGGGCGAAAAGGGCCGTCTGCACATGCTTAGCCTGTTGGTCACCCCGGTTCTGTTCCGACTTGGCGCAGGGTAACAAGTCACCCTGAAGCTCAGTGGGGGTCGTTGCTGGGAAAGGGTGGATTGCAGCCTACATACGTCTTCGCTTAGACTCACGGCCCCGCTGTGTTCTTCGACTGGGGCTCGCTTAGCCGCTTGAGGAGTGAGCCAGAATTTAGGACTTTTCACCCTTCTCATCCTTAAGTTTTGTACAACTTGCTTGACGAATAGCTCTGGAGAACTCGAAAGCACACACCTCGTATGTGTCACCTCTGAAATTTTTAGTGGCCCCAATAATAGTGTGTGTCCCTAATAAAAGTATTGCCCAAGTTGGATTTTTTAAAAACTTCAGGATCGTAAATTAAGGTTGCAAAGAGAAAGCTTCCTTGGATTGGCTCAGGGTTATTCCTAGTAGGAATTCGGTTGGATTGGGATATAGACCACTAAAAAGGAATCCAAGACAGTCGAAATCTCCCAAGCTCTTTTTAACGTGGCTCCTTTGGACATATTCTTCCCGTTTCCATACCACAGAGATTTAGGCGGGGAAAAAACTCCTGTCACTCTCACGACCTCAGGGGTGGCCCCGTTAAAGGCAGCGAGGTTCAGTGGGTGTATCAGTTTGGTTTGGACTGATTAAGGATCAACTCTACCCAACAGGCATAGCGGGGCCGACTTCATACTGTGAAGTGTTTACCAAAATAAGAAAGGAGAGGGCCCAGAGAATATCTCCTGCAGCTTTCGCCACTCTGCCTTGACCTAAGGCTGTGTCGTGATGTTGCCACATTTTCAAACTAGCAATTAAGGACACTCGAATTTCCTAATATGTAGGGCTGACAATCAGGATGTAGCTATTAACACGTTTGTGTGCTACCGAAATATCAAATTAAAGTCCTGATTTCAGTTAATCCAGCCATGCATTTTCCTGTAAAATCATCCCACTCTCCACATTCATAAATTACACGATGCACACATTTCTGTCTTCATGTAGGGCCCACATCCCAAAATATGGCATCTTGGTCAGCCTATGGGAAAACAAAAGCTTTGAAGCCCTCAAATAGGAGACATCCCTTCTAAAAAAGGGCACTTGCCAATCCGGTAAGGGACAAGCTTTCCAACCACCAAAAAAGGACCCTCCTTTAGAATAAAGGACAACCTCGAGTGTGTGTCTTCCATTACGCATAGAGACAACTAGTGATCTAGTAGGACTTGGAAGTTCCTAGTTCTATTCCCCACTAAACTGGGAACTTTGACCCTGTCACTCTGTCTCATCCAGACCTACCTGGCAGGATCGATGTGAGGGTAAAGTGGGGAGGAGAGGCAAGGTGCATGCCATCTTAACTCCTCTGGAGAAAAGTGAGGGAGAAGGGTAATAAACGATTGTGGTGTTAGGAGCAGGCTTGTCAGAAATGAATGTGTGAGGAGAGACACTATAGATTGTAGCCAAAGTGACTCTTACATAAGAAGAGTTTTGCCTAATCCAGTTGAACATGTACTCCGATTTCATATTCACGAATAAGAACGAAGTGAAAGCCATATCCTTTCAGAGAGGTAGAGGTGGAATAATCACATTTACTTCGTGTTCCACACCTGAGGATTCCCTTGTAGTGTGTGTGGGTAGGCTCCCCGCGTCTTCAGGTTATCTGTCCACTCTTGGGGCCTTTCCGTACTGCACCGTTATAGTGTTATTATTCCACTTTCAACATTCTATGGAATCCTGGGGTTTGCAGTTTAGGGAGGGGCATTTACAATTCTCAGCCAGAGAGCTCTTTGGCCTTGGTGACCCCATGAATTTTTCATAGGAGTTCTTTAGGCAAGCAATACTCACACATGTTTTGCCAGTTTCTGAAAAAATAGCCTACAGCACCAGGCACGGTGATGGTCTCCCATTCAAGCACTAACCAGGACTGACCCTGCTTAGCTTCCAAGGGCAGACTGGATCTAGCGCCTAAAAATGAAAACGTGGTGAGTGGTGCTCCATCGGCTGTCCGTTCACACAGGCAGATTTTCATTTATGGTTCTCGTCTCAAGCGATGATCACACCTGTGTGAACCGCAATTTCATTATGCGGGATCTAATCAAACCTGCTGTGTACAAAGCCTCGACCGTACTTACTCCGAGGAAAATAAGCCCAATTTCCTGTGGAGTAGGTAAGGTTACATGGAGAATGGGGAGGGGAAAGATTCAGTGTTTCACATCTTCCTTGTGTTTTAGCGATAGTGTAATACAGCCTTCATCACCAACCTGGCGTCCTCCAATGCAGTTGGGTTACAGCTCCCATCATCTAGAATCCACGCGCCCAAGGGACACACCAACGGGGGCAACGGGGATTGTAATTCGAAATATCTGAGAGCCACCATGGGAAAGACTAGTGTGCGTTGCTGAGCAAAGACTGCTCCTTGCCTTTGCTTTACACCAGATTTGCTAGGAGGAGCAAACCACCACAAAACCGTTTATAGCAGAGACATAACTATGAGCTGCCAGTAAAGTGTTTCCACTTTAATTTTTTTTCTCCTATTTGGTGTCTCCTCCCGCATGTCGAAGTATAGCTCCATTATCTCCGGTCACCGTGGGAAAGATGATGTGAATCGTAATCCAATACATCTAGAGCGCCCCAAGCAGGAGAAAATTGCCCCGGATGATTAAAAAAAAAGGAAAAAAAAAGGTTGAAGTTTAACCCCGTTCGATCCCTCATTCCGTTGCCAGAAACGCTTTCTTTAGGAACCCTTTCTCAATTATGGAGGAACAAGCCCTGAGGACTCCCACAACCCCTTCCCTTCTCCTTTTGTACTTATTTCCCCTTAGGCCTTTGAGGGACCTCCCTAAAATGCAAACCCCAGGATTCCATAGGATGTTGAAAGTGGAATAAGAGCGCTATAACGCTCTAGTGTGGAAATGGCTAGGACCTATCTGGGCTCACGACTATGGGTAGCCCTATCTCCAATAAAGCCAACTGGAGTGGACCGGCTACATCAAAAGAGCTTACAGAAGAGCTGGAAAGGCCAGATTCCCACTGCTTCCGCGGCTGGATTTAGGCCAAAATTCTGTCCCTTTCTGGGTTCTAAGCCTTTCTTACCTCTCCTGGTTCAATCTCTTGGTTCCTCCCTCCCCGTTTTCCTTCTGAATGCGGTGGAGTCAGGATGCAAACTTTGCTCGGCAAGGAAATTGAGCCTTCCTTTGGAGACGGGGAAACTTGGCTGCCTTATTGGCTGGAGCATTAAAAGCCTCTCCTATTTAAGGGCCAATCAAAACACGGCCCGCGGCAGGCGGCCAGGCGTCAGCATCTTCTCTTAATCCGCCGTGCAAATAAACGAGACCAACCCAGTCGTCTCGCTCCGGAGACAGAAATAGCAATTCCCCCGCTGCCTTTTCCACCATTTAGAATCGTATCCCTCAAGGTCTGCTTCCTACACAGTCTTGATGAAGGAAGGCCTCATAAGGGCACAGCTTGGAACCCCAAGTCTTAGGAGTATGTTTCTGTTTAATTTTTTTTAAAGGCTTTGGAAGGAAGAATTGATGAAGGACCACGACCAAATGAAAGAAGAGACGAAGCTCAGCCCTGAACCTTCTCTTAGCGATGGAACTGAAACCCGGGTCCCCGGAAGACAGAACGCAACCGTTCGGTGCAGTACAGAGTGTATCTGTCCTCTCCTAAACCCACTGTGTATGTTTTTGGGTTTAGCGTGAAAGGGATTGAACCAGAGTTGGGGAGCAGCGTGGCTTGTAGGCATCTGTCTTTTTAGTGGTAGAAAGCTACATGGTGGTGTATGGTTTCCAACCCATCCAAGTGCAATTGCTCACAAACCTTCTGTGAGGAATAGCTTTTCATGCTCCCATTTGACAGACAGGTGGCGCAATTCGGATTGTGGAAAATAATGGAACTAAAATAGGTGATAAGGTGTTGAGGACCCATTCATTTCAATAGCGGAGCTGCATATTCTCTGGGTTCATTAAGAAAAATGCTTCCAGAAAAGTTGGGTTCTCCAACTTTTTACCTTGTGAAGGGTAACAGAGGTACAATATTGCTCAGATGCAGTTATGGAGAAAAGCTGTGCCTACCCGATTTCTGTCTCCTTGTCAATTTGTTGAGAAGCATAGAACCTTATTGAGAGGAAAATTACAGTGTTTTATAATACTGCTAATAATAACTGCTAGCATTCTGTAAAGCAGCCTCTACTTCTGGATCCCAGAAGATCCATGTGGTTTAAAACATGGGTGCAAATAAATATATTTATTTTTCACTGTAACAGTACCCTTAGGATGTCCCCTGTGTTTTGTTTTTTTAAAACAAGACCTATATACATAGGCTTCTTCTGTTATCAGGGATGGAGGTATGGCCCTCAGATGTCCTTTGGCAGCATCTTCCATCAGATTTCTCTGTTGTCTATGCTGAGTCAGGCTGATATGGGTTAAAGTCCAGTGACCTCTGAAGAACTGTAAGTTGACCACTGGTGCCCTGTGCAGAACAGACATAAATACTCAAAATATTAACCCTTAGTGATAGACCTGACTGGAGAAGCCTTGTAGGTTGTAGCCCTTTTACTTCTGGAGTCCCTCTTTGAACAAGTGAAACACCCAAATGGTTCCAGCCCTTTTGAACTTCTCTGCCAACTTGTTTCTCTTCTAGGAGACTGATTTCTCATCTTTACACACAAAAACTTTACTCACAAAATAGGGATGTTCCAATCAAATACATACTAGGAAATACCCCAATATTTTAAAATAAACCAAATAATCAAAAGGTATGGTCTGTTTTTAAAAGTCTTGAACAGCAGCTAGCCCATCTTTGAGAAATCAGCTTGGAGTTAAAAATAGGGGCTCTCCTCTCTGGAGTAGTGGTCTCAAGAGGTCCTTTTTCCACTACACAATTACACTGTTATTATTCCGTTGTAATTGCTATTGCTCCATCCTATAGAATCTTGGGATCTGTAGTTTATGAAGGCACTAGAGATGTTTGCTTGACAGTTCTGAATAGCCTTCCCTAAAATGCTAATCCCAGGATTGCACAGGATGGAGTCAGGGCAGGTAAAGCAGAATCAACCACTTCTACGAATGTTTCAGTCTCTCTTTTACTTTATGTACACACCAACAGGCCATGCAAAAGAAGGAAGAGTGGGCCACAAGAAAGATGTAAATTGCCCTAAGGACCCTTGGGCAATATGTAAGCATAGTAACTGAAAAAGACAGACAGACATAGCAGAAACAACATAGTGTGCTGTGGGAAGTGAAGCAATCACATGTGCAAAGCTGGAAAGGAAAGAAGGCATCCAGTTTTAAGCTGAGAAGACAACAGACTGCTTTCCTTGGGTTGTTTTCTATTTCTCCAGGTTATTCTACCAAATTTCTAATAATATTGAGGTCAGAGTTTGCTTCCCTACCCTTTCCATCCCCCCCCCTTTTGCATCCTGGTTTTTCACATCCTAAACCTGAGTGCAGGATTTTCTTTTCTTTTCTTCTTTTTTGATGATGTATATCAATGGACTGCTCTGGTTTTAAGAACAGAATTAAGATGTTTTCAATCCATCCATCAAAGTGGCCCTGGAACCCTTTAGACAAGTGACTTCCACCCTGCAGGGGAGTTAGCCCAAACTTTGATCCAGTTCAGTCCAAGAAGATCCCGTGCACTAACTGGGTCCTGAGCAGTATTTCAGATTGGGTCAGTTTTTTGAGCAATGTGTGTTATCCTTCTGAGCAAGAGAGGGGTTAGAGAAATTTTTTAAAAAATGCAGAGAAACTCTTGAAAATGATTATTCTATGGTTCCATACTAGCAGCTCTAAGTAGAACTGATCCTCTGCCTAAGTTTCAGGCATCCATTACAATGAAATTCAATAATCTAGCCAGTTAGCCTGCTAAACCTCAGTAGGCAAACGTTTTCTTAGAAGAAAACGGGAATTTCAGTGGATAAAGTAAAGCGGGGGAGGGGAGGAAGAGAAAAGAAGAAAGGAAAAGGCCTCTCATTGTATCAGCATTCCAGTTGGTGGCCTGGACGTCAGCTGGTGCTTGGAAAGCGGCGTGGTGATTACACCCAGTCCTAGAACAGAATGGCTCCGAGCCGTCTGATCTGACGTCAGGGGGTCCACAGAGGCTCCCGCAGCAAGATAGAGCGGGGGTGGGAGGAGGAAAAAAAAGGGGGAGCGAGCAGATAGGAGAGAGAGAGAGAAATCTCCTAATCACTGCCAGATGTCCTTAATGGCAAATATCAAGACTTACATGGTGGCTAAGAATAAATTTCTAATCAGTGATCTACTAGTCCTTCATCTATCCTGGAGGAATATTATGTACCAGGTGAGAGGTGGGTGGGGGTGAGACAAACCGTAGTTGCCTGTTTGGGAGAGATGGAGGGTGTAATTCTGAAGGGTCACAAAAGCCCCTGAAAATAACAGCTATCTCAGTCTCATCCTGCCCCCCCCTAACCGTTCTCGATGTTTTGGAAAATTCATTGGCATATAGAATTCAGAGAACCATCGCGCTTTAATTTCTATGGGGTGGGATAGGAGAGGAGGCTGGGAGCCCTGAGCCCTGATTGGCCAACCAGAAAAGCCAATGATGGAAGCTGCTGAGATATTCAGGGAGAGAGCGTGCATCATAGGCTGGAGTGAAGGGGGGACATCGAAAGACAAGATAATAAACTTTCATTATATTCATTGGCCATTTCTGCACTACACAGTTATAGCGCGATTATTCCACTTTCATCATCCTATGGAATTCTGGAGTTTGTACTTTACTGAGGCCAAAAAGCTCTCTGGCTCAGAATTCTAAACACCCTTCTTTAAATTTCAAAGCCCAAGATTCCACAGGATGTTGAATGTGGAATAATAGCACTATTAACAGTTTAGTGCGGAAATGGTCTTAGAAGAGATTACAGTAGTGACACAGAAAGAATTCCTTTCCCATTATCAAGAGAATCCCGGGTTCATAGTGAATACAATCAAATTATAAAAAAGGGAGGGAGGAAAGGTGAAATAAAGGAGTCTTCTAGCACCTTCAAGATTAATGGATTTATTTTAGCGTCAATTTCCCCCAGTTAGAAATGGCCTGTAACTCAAAAAGGCTTAGGATAAAATAAATATGTTTTAAAGATTCCCCCCCCCCTCTTTTATTCCGTACTAACTGGCTTTCCACATACTCTCATGCGAACATGGTTCATTTTAAACTATTTTGACAAGTTTCAATTTCTTTTTTAAAAAAAACCTTGCTAAATTAAATTGTTTTAATCTTTAAAAATAATATTGTTTACACTGCTTTAAGTTAAATCGGTTTTATTGTATGCTGTCCTGAGATCTTTAGATAAAGGTTGGGATACAACTATTTACATCAATAAATAAATACTTTTTATGCTGAAATACACCAGCAGAGCTATTCCTTTGGAAACAGTTAAATTGTGTCTCCATCCTCAAACCCATAAAGAGATAGCGTGAAAACCAGTTTTCATATTAAGAATAGATTGGGACCTTTCTCTTACAGGGGCTAAATACCGTAAATGCTTCAGATCCCAGGGTCAGCCCTGGTTAAGACTTGGTTGGGAGACTGCCAACGAATACCAGGCTGAGTAAGTTAGATTTCAGTGGAAGGAACTGGCAAAACCACCTCTGAGTATTCCTTGCTTTTAAAAAAACCCTATGAAATTCAAAGGGTAGCCAAGTAGGCAGACGCCTTGAAAGCGCACGCGTGCGCGCACACACACAAACACACACATAGCGCCAAGAAATATGGTCTGAGAGTGGCAGCCTGAATCACTATGGTAGTGCATTTAAAGCGGATCAAAGGCGATGGAGTCCAGAAGCCAAAACGGCCTGTTAGCCCGCGATACAATACAGTGCAGTCATATAAGTTTCTCCTCAAAAGGAAGTCCCATTCAGTCCAACGGGGGGTCTTACTCCCTGGTAAGGGAACACAGGCTCCTCAAGAGATTGTGGATTGCTGCCGACGGGGTCGGACGAAGGGCTCCTAACGTCATTCTGACGCCAACGAGATTAGCTATCATTATCTCGTTGCAAAGGAAAGCCTTTGTACATTTCAGGGAAGGGGGTGGGGCGCGCTGAGTCTTCCATCCTGGCTCAGTCTGGATAGGAACAATTCCAGAAAGACAGAAAAGCCCAAAGAAACCACTGACCACAACGACACAACCAATCCCAGTGACAGAAACCCAACGCCTTACTCTCTAACGCTTTCTTTTGAGTGCTTCCTACTAACGCCATCTGCTGTTTCTCCTTAAAAGAATAAGAGAAAGGTGGAAGGAGGGAGAGAGAGAGAGAGAAACGGGAAGATTTCTTTTCCAGCCCTGCTTGTTAATATGGGCATCTAGCAAGAGCCAATTGTATTGATTCTGGAACACGAACACTGTCGAATGGTCAAAGCTTGGAAAAGTTACTTTGGGGAATTGCAACTTCCCCGAGTAACGTCTCCAAACTCTGTCTACAGTGTAGCCTTCTGCAGCCTCCTGATACACCCTGCAGATGTGTTTGGGTTACAACCCCCATTACCCACAGCCAAAGTGGCCAATGGTCAGGATAGCTAGCATGATGAGAACTATAAACCACCATCTCTGGTTGGGGAAAACTAGTATAGCTCTTTAGGACCGGGAAAGTTTCAACGGATTAATTACATCCCTTCCTTCCCAGATGACAAATGAAAATTTCCCTGATTATTGTCCTTCGGAAATAGCTCTCTCTCTCTCGCGGGAAACCTTGTGCACACGCTTACTGCCTTACAGTATTGCGAACAGTCGTTGTGCTCAGCTCAGAAAACGTTTTTTCAAAGGCTTTGAACACATGCAAATACCTCTTTCAGAAAACCTGTTGTGTAATTAAGCAGCCTCAAAATCCATCATTTGAAATCAACTAATTTCAGTAGGGATGTAACAGGCCGTGCCCTTCTCCTCAAATTAAGCCCTGGCCAGATCAGTTGAGACCAAGTCCTCTCTCTTTAGAACGAGAACTCCGGAAGGAAGACAAGACAAGAAAATTGCTACTTGCAGTTTGCCATGTTATGCGGATGTAAACTGCCAAGCAAATCTAGTATACAAAGGGAATGCGTGTGTGCAAAGCATCCCTTTGGAAGTGAGACTCTCCACACCCAAGTTTCTTCTTCCAAACACGCATTTGCAGATACTTTAAGAAGAAATATAAGAAAATCATTCTAACACCCCACTTTTGAACGTGCTTAGTTTCTAGTTAGAATGGAAAGTCTGAGAGCAGTGTAAACGGAATTCAGTTCTAATCTCTAAATCTAATTCAGTCTGGGTCCTTTAACTTCACCATGCTGTGACTGAAGTTGTAAAACAAACAAAAGGGAGGAGGGAAGGTCTACAGAAAAAATAAATACACAATGTGGGTTGAAACAGAAATCTGTCTACCTACTTATTCAATACTTTGAAAACCTATGGATATAACCTAACCAAACACAACTGATTAGGTACTTCGAATTGCAGTGGGAAAAATTTATACTCTTATTGATAATCCATGTTTACTAGAAATTAAATCTACTTTATTGGATTTTGTAACAAACAATTGAAAAATCTTACCAAAATAATTTGGACTTCACCATGCTGTGAAGTTCATTCCAATAATTGGCTTCAATAATTCTCCTGATCTATTACATGGCTAAACCTATTTCTAGCGCCAAATGGTGTAAACTCACTGAAATCAATGGCACCAGAAGGCCCACTATGGGTATAACAAGTCTCACTGAGTTCCATGGATCTTCTTCCTTTCGAACAAAAATTGGATTCAACAATAAAGTAAATCAGAATTATCGAAATGGTATGGCGTGGGTGGGTAACCACTGGCCAAGAACCGTCAAAGTCTGAATTATTTCTGTAGTAACGTGAAGTGGCTTTATGACTGCTTATTATACAGTCAGGTTCAAATAGAATAGCAAAACAACCTTACCTGTTGTTTCTCGCTTTGCAGTGTTGCGGAAGAGTCCTTTTTAAACCAAGGAAATGGAAAGCGATTATGCCCCGCCCTGCCCCGTAGAAAAGCTGGCTTATTTTGAAGGCTTTGATTGATAGACGCTAACTAAATGTCTCTCTTTCCCTGTTCCTATACATAAAATGTTTTAAGCAGACACAAACTCATATCAAGTCAGGAGATTGCTTTCCCTTCCTGAGGAGTCTTATTATTTTCAATGCTAATGTATTAAGGAATTGGCGGAGAGCAGAGCAACTTGGACTTCCAAGGCTTTTACTCTTCAGTCTAAAATATTACATTCCCTGCTTATTCCAGGGGCGTCTACTTCCAAGCAAGGAAACTTCAGATCCCAGGCTAATAAATACCCCAAATAAAGGAATTTCATTGCCACCTCTTAAAAATCACAGCAGCACCTTGGGACCCAAGACAAGAGCAAGGAATCAGAGGGAGTTGGTGTCAAACCAATGGAACGTCTGGTTGCCATCTTCAAGCCAGTTACTTGGGAGTAATTTCAAGTGATCGGGAGAAAGGACTTCTTCATTAATCTAAGACAGAAGAAAACACCCACTGAAATCAATAGGACTTCCGACCTTCCAGTACCTACCAAGTTAAAAAGAGAGGGGAAAAAGGGAGCGGGGAGAATAATCTAGCAGATTTTTTGTTTTAACAGACAGGAGCTTTCAGGAGGCAGGGAGAGAGAATTAACTGTCATATACTGGAACCCAGATCATTTCCGCACTAGACTGTTATAGCGCGATTATTTCACTTCCAACATCCTATGGAATCCTGGGGTTTGAAAGAGGCCGGCCCCTCCCTGAACTGCAAACTCCAGGATTCCATAGGATGTTGAAAGTGGAATAAGAGCACTATAACAGTCTAGTGCGGAAATGACCTTAGTAACCTGTGATTTTAAAACCGGCCTTCATCTCTTCTGCATAAGTGGACTCACATCCACAAAAGCTCATACTAAAATGTCAACCAGGCTTGAAGGTGCCGCTAGACTCCTCTAACACCTACCCCCATTTCATTTTTATGCTGCAATAGACTAACAGGTTACTTCTTTGTAAGGAGAGCAAGTTGTTAAGATCAGTTCCAATCCTATTTATCGTTTCATTGCAACAGGCATGCTATTTGGACCCCTAACAACAAGCTTTAAAACGTTTCTTTAAAAGAGAAAAAGGAAGAGGGAGAGGAGGAGACAGAGAAGAAGGTAGTAACAAAATCTGGAAACAACCAGGGAAGCGCACTGGTATAAGTGAAGGCTTCTCCTATTAGCCGGTCAAACTCCCTTCTATTCATTACTCATTTATCTCCACTACCCAGTTATATCAGTTCCATATCACTTTAATGTTCATGGTTTCACCTGGATTTGTCTGGGGCTTTATTTAGACAGTATCAAGATACTCTAAGAAGAGAGGGACTGAGAATTAAATTATCTTCATCCTGTAGTAAGCACAACTTATCTTGGAAATTCAGGGCAGTGGACTACAGCTCTCCAGGGAGGTATCCACATTGAACAATTATAACAGTTACATATCACTTTAAATGCCATTGCTCCCTCCTATGGAATCCTGGGATTTGTAGTTTGAGCAGGTACATAAAAGCACTTGAACTATACCATAGAGGCGTCTGGCAGTGAATTTTACAAATGCCAGGATTCCACAGAATGTAACCATGGCAGCCTTGTATTGTTGCAGGATAGCAGTTCTGAAGACAAGGATGGCAAACTCCTCCCTCAAAAAAATCAAAGCACATTTATGAAATGCGGGGTCACTTTACGCCCATGTAGACAAACCTTTACACCCCAGTACGCAAACCTTTTGTCCAAAAGTAAAACATATTTACGGTGAAGTCAGACCCCCTTGAGTTAGTTTTGTTTCACTGGAAAGAATGAGGTTTAACACATGAGGTATAACATCTATGAGTGTCTCCTAAGAAGCCGGACCCAAGCAAAGTTAAAACCATATCCTCACAGTTCCATCTACAGCGATTAAATCAAATGAGATTTCAGCAACATGTGGGTTGTGGTAAGTTTTCCTTTACAACACAGTTTTAGATAGGTCTACTCAGATCTTAGGCAAGAAATACTCAGAGGTGATTTTGTCAGTTTCTTCCTTTGAAATCTAGCCTTCATCACCTGCTTTGGTTGGAACCCTGTGAAAGTCAGCCAGTCACCACTTGAACCCACATACATACTCATAGGATTGGAAAAGAAAACGAACTGCCATATATTTCCACCTAATCGATTTCTCTGAAAGTGAATTTAGGCTCATGAGGTTGGATGCAGAGGATATCATTTGAACTTAGATCTGCCAGGAAGAACATAAATCTCTCGCTGATTCAAATGAGTCTGCTCTTATCTACGTGCAAATCTGGATCTAGCCCGGGGTGTACTGAGGGCAGCCTGATCTGATGACTTATCCTGGTGTCTTGAACTTGAAAAATCCCATGGGTCAAAAGCAATCAGCAGCGACTTGCACAGGGATTGGGCTGCCTGCGTGTAAGCCCCTGCAGCCCTTCCAGCTGGGTGCTACGCAGATTCAGTCCGAAGTGAATCAAGAGGAAGGGTGATACAGGACGACAGTAATTTCGCTTCCATCCGCAGTGGACCTTTCCCTGAGGCTACTGGTTCTGAATCCAGCCTTAGAAAACCCTCTGCTTGACCCGGGGCCCTTCAACAATTACCTGCGGTAGACTTTAAACCAGTAACCTATAACCAAGGAAAAGTTACTTTTAAAACAACTCCAGAGTCACGTATCCGAGGCACTCTGTGAGTCGTAGTCCCCAAAAATAATTTTGGGGAGCTTTCCTTTTCCACAAGCCCCACCAAAAGGCAACCTAGGTTGTGGAGTTCCTTTCCAGGACTACACTTCCTAGATACCCCCATCCAGTCTGGGCCTCTTCTATGTTGACTGGGCGGGGTGGGGGAGTGGAGGCTGGATGCAGTGGTCGGAAAAGGCCTTTCTGAAAGCGACAAGAGAGAAAGATCCTGCACTTTGCTCAGGTCTCCCCTCTCTTTTCACCCCCTCCCTGACTCATGGTGGAAGAGTTATCATGGGGGGAGAAGGGGAGAAGATGGACCAAGAGACTGAGAAGCCCACGGCTGACCTTTGCAAGAACCTTGCAGATAGAGAAGGGGATGGGCGAAGGCGGCGCGCTTTGGACGGGGGAGAGACGGAGCGAGGCTTCTTTCTTCTGCCCGGGCGCGCACCCTGTTCCCCAGTCAGGGTCTCTGGCCGAAGGGGCCGCGCACACCCAGAGCGAGGAAGACCCTTCCTTATCAGGCTCCCAGCCCCACCGCGCGATCTGGGGCCAGGGCTCCTGACATCCCAATCGGCCATCAATTTACCTTCCACCGCCCCGCCGCTTCCCCATTTAGCTTTTAACGTCAAATGCTACATTTTTGTCGGCTCCGGCCTGTCTAGGGCTCTTGCGATTTAGCTCCAGGAATGATTGCTCCTGAGAAAATAGCAACAGCCCCATTACCGAGCAATTAAAAAGGATCTCCTCTCCCCCGCCCCAGCTTTCCATCCTCTCTCCTCTCTTAACCCAGCCGCCATCACCTTTCAGCGGGTCTGATAACAACCCCCTCCCCGAAAAAAAGGAGAGATTTCAAAGCCAGCCCCCCTATTGATCATCTTGTGGAGGGGGGGGGGAATGCTAGCCAGCGACTATCTCGTGTCTTTTACGATTTATGGGGCAGTGATCCCCCAGAATTCTACGATTGCTCACTCACAACTCACAAGCAAGTTCTATGGTGTTTAGTGAAGTTTACTTCCAAGCAGGCACAGAATTGCCTTCTATTACATTGGAAATATGAACCTCAGTTTCACTGAAACCAGCAGAACCGCCTTCCAAAAAGGGAAGCTTCCCAAAATTCTTAAGGATTTTGTATGTTAAGGGCGCTGGATCCCTGGCATCTGACCTGCCGGTCTAAGATAAGGCCCAGCTGAACTCGCAACACTTTTAAACTGGCGCTGCCAGGCGTTATTAGCCTCAGTAGTTCTTCCAACCCAATCCAATGGTTCAGGACAATTACTCGGAAGTCATTGTCACGGATTTAGAGTAATCACTAGGTAAGTATTTTTCAAGTTAGGATGGACAGGTCTGTAGCTTCAAAAGTTGACAGCCTACCTCCTGCCCATTCTGTGTGGCATAGTATCTGCTCTGTGGTTGAAAAAGAGCCAGCCTTATCCCCCGAAACCCAGGGACTGACCTCGGGCAAGTCACACTCTCTCAGCCTCAAAGACGAATCCCCTCTGAACAAATTTTGCCAAGAAAACCCCGTGATAGATTTGCCTTAGAGTTGCCATAAGTCTGAACAAACTGAAGTCACACAACAACAAAGCGGGTTAAAACTTTAGATCAAACAAACAGCTCACTCAGGGGAGTAAAGAAGGCATTGCTCCGAAATAAGACTTCTGCCTTTCCCCAATAAAATGTTTCTTCAGTCCCCAAATTTGCAGCATTGGAGTGAGACCCTGAAAATCTTACTTGCTGTCTTGGCATTCTCTTGGGAACTTTGCCTGCCCCTTTTCTTCCATCTCTGGACGCCCAAATTGTATTTCGAAATGTTCAACTGACCTTTTAAGTTATTGCTATACTATGAACTTGGGGACTGAAGAAAAATTCCACAGGGAGGTAGGATTCTTATTTGGGGAGGGGAGCAATGCTCCCATTTTGGTCCCACTTGTAGGTACACCCCCTGAACTCCATATAGAACACAGTTTCTCAAATAAATAAGGATTCATATGCTCCTCTGCCAGTACCAGGAAATAATTTCCCCTGATGTCAGTGAGCCTGATTCCCATATATAACCACTGTTTAGAACCAAAGCTCGGAAGCGACTCCCCTGAACAAGTTGTTCTTCTTTAACCTTATCCTGTTCCAGATGTATCCCGGGGCAGTTTATTCCTTGTCCCTGGAAAAGGTAACTGCACCTTCTGATTTTCCCATTATTTTTCTGAATGAAATACCTTAGAAGTAAAAATAGAAGGGCATCAACCTTGAAAATAATTATCCAGCTGCCTTGAAAATGTCCTTAAAAAGCAACGTTTGGGGTAACCTGAAAAACATTACCACTTACACCAGCAAAGTGTTTAAATCTTCGTTGCACCCTGGGCCATTATCGCACTAGACTGTTATAGTGCTCTTATTCCACTTTCAACATCCTATGGAATCCTGGGGCTTGCAGTTTAGGGAGGGGCCTTTGAGGGGCCTCCCTGAAATGCAAACTCCAGGGCCATTTCCGCACTAGCCTGTTATAGCGCGATGATTCCACTTTCAACATCGTCTGGAATCCTGGGGTTTGCAGTTTCGGGAGGGGCCGGCTGCAAACCCCAGGATTCCAGATGATGTCGAAAGTGGAATCATCGCGCTATAACAGTCTAGTGCGGAAATGGCCCAAGACTCCATGGGATGTTGCAAGTGGAATAGAGCACTATAACAGTCTAGTGTGGAAACGGCCCTGGTTAAGGTGCTCCCGCTTTCCTGGGTGAGTTTTGCTGCCTTACTTCTAACTCCTTATTCCACGACTTTCAAACGAAGGAGCAGCAATTTCTAGTTCTGTCTACTGGTTGGTTAGTCCAAGTAAGGCGACTAAGAGCAAGGCGCAGGTATTTGCTTTCTTAAACTGGGAAAAAAAATATCTTTCTCCCATAGAAAGGAATGAGAGAGTAGAAGAACTGCTTTCCAAACACAACAAACCATTGGCCCTCCAAAGTTCCGTTTAAAAAACCCCAACACAGCTTATTCATCTCACAACAGAGGCGGGCAATGGCGGCCAGGGAGTAACTTTTCACTCCTTCCAGGGACGCGAAGACTGCCGTGAAAACAAAACCGGAAGTGGCCAGACCGCCATTTCTGGTTTTGGGAAAAGGGATTTGCCTCCTGTACCTAAGAGAGGGCCCCGCCCCAAAGTATTGAAAAAGTACATTTCTGGCGGTTTCTCTGAGTCAACGCACCCTTTTAATCTGGGAACAGAAGAAGTTCCTCTCGAGAGTCTGGCGGGGCTGAGGGCCCCAGAGGGAGCTTTGGAGGGTTGGCTGCGGCCCCAGGCCTGCCATTTTCCTCATCCCCTCCACAGAGAAAAGGAGAGACTGCATTGACAGGGCATTCACAGCCATTAGTCCTCATCTAGACTGGAATCGAGAAACAAACACAAACATTGGGGAAGAAGCCCTCCCGGGGGTCCTGACGTTGGCTTTCTCTTTCCTGTGGAAGCACCAACTTCCCCTCAGGAGGCCGGCGGGCCGTGGGTCCAGCTCCCTCAGCGGCCCCACTGAAGAGCCCAAGGCGTCGGCGGAGAGCGGGTCCTTCCAAGCCGCTGGGCCGGTGGGAAAGGCCGCTCCCCCGTCAGCCCGAGCGGCCTGACCCCGAGACGAGACAAGGGCAGTTCGCCTTGGCCTCGTTGTTCTAACCCCGCAACCTTCCTGTTGTCAGGGAGGCCTGGCCCCGGGTGGAAAAGGCCTCCCGGTTATCTTTGCCGGGGCGCTCCAAAATCTACCTTCATCCGAGCCCTGCCAGACCAAGCCATTTAAAACTTGGGGTGGGGAGAGAAGAGAAAGAGAGAGAGACCTGAAGGATGAGACAACAGGGATTTCGTGTTCCCAGCACGTCAGCCCGAGGCTAGAGTCACATAAAAACAAGTTAATTCTATCCAATACGGTCTCATTTACCCTTTCTCTCCCCCACCCCAAACCGGTGGCAGCTTCCTGGGGGGGGGGAGACAGACTCAAGGCCATTCAGATCAGTGGGAGATAGTCCATCCTTCGCTTTATACTCTTTAACCCTCCTATAATCCTCCAAGGCTGGATGGAGGAGAAAGTTGAATTTCTAGACTCGAGGCCTCTTAAGACATCAGATCTAGAGGCCTGGTTGGTGCAACGCACAGAAAGAAGGGGAAAATTTTAAAAAAGCGACCTGTGCGCGGGTCTTTCTTATTCCACGCTTCCCAGGAGGCCTCCCTGTTCTCAGGACTTTGATTTGCTTAAACGTTTAGATCAAGTCCAGACTTAATCTTCGACTTAGTCCATTTGTGCCTATGCCTGGGGGAAATGTTAGATTTGCGCGGGGGGGGGTGTCCCTGTTCCCTTTCTAAGCGCCCTAGCCTTTCTCTTTCCTCCTTCCCAGCCCCTGCCCCATCTGCAACAGGACAAGATCCAATTCGTTTGCTGTTACTAAAGCAGTTCAAAATAATAAAACAAAAAGGGACTAGTTCTATGGTCCTTGAATCTGAAAAGTGCATCCCACCCTGGTCTAGTGGTTAGAGTCTTAGACTAGGACTGCGAGAAAGCAAGGTAGAAATCTCCGGTCAGCCTTGGAAGCCCAAGTGGGCGACCTTAAACAGGTCAACATTCTCTCAGCCGCAGAGGAAAGCAGTGGCAAATCCCCCCAGTGGTTCGCTTTAGGGTCGCTATAGGTTGGAACAGACTTGAATGCAAACAACAACCACCCAGCCCAGGACCAGTGAGGATTGGGGTTGGGGGCACAAAATTAATATTAAGTTCATTTTGTAAATCTTACAAACACGCACAAATTCTGCCTCCTCAGTCTCCAGCTTCCACCACTCTTTCAGACTTGAGGGAAAACGACTTCTCTGCCATAGCGCAAGGCCCTCCCTCAGTCGTCTTTAGCCAGCCCCCAGCCTCAGCAGGAGATCACAGCAGCCCACACTACAGACCCTCCCTTGGTAGGCATTGCCCTCCTCAGAAGACGCAGCGAGATGCGCTTTCTCGGCTACGTATGAAATCGGTATCAAGCTCAGCTTCCGCGCGTTGTCCTCCCCCCCGCAACTGAACCCTCCCAAAGGCCACTGTAAATTATTACTGCACCAGTAAAAACAAACAGCCAGCCTCTGCCCTCCTCTCTCTCCTTCCAGAGACAACAAGGCCAAACGTGCATGCGACCTGATCCAAGGCTGTACCTTCCGCCATCTAACGCAGACTGTACAACGCCCAGATAACGTACAATAGAAAACGAGGAATCGGCCCAGTTAACCGCACCTCTCCCTGATTTCGGGATCAACTGCTGGGTGGAATAAGGTTAGGATCTCCCCTCCTCGGCTTCTAAAAGGTCCACATTCCCTTCCTTTTTTAAAAAATAAACTTGCTACTCGCTTGTATATCCACCTTTAGGGGAAAGTACAACTCACAAAAAATTTACCCTTTTTTGGATTACGACTCCCATAACCCCTTATCGGCCATCCTGTCTAGGACTTGTAGTTCTAAAAGTAATATCTCCAAGCTCTAGCCAGGATCACCTCTTTAGGTCCCACCTCAGTTTTGTCACTGATTTCCAAATCTTATTTACACTCGAACAACACTGGCATTGTTTGGGTGGTTCGATAGACGGTGGTGGTGCTTGTTTTCAAAAGTTTGGGAGGCATAACAAAGTTAGATTTGGCTTTAGTATAAAAAAACACACACACAGTGGTTTATTGAGTACGTACAGGGTTTACACCTTTCAATATTAATTCGACTCCACATTGAATTGATTATCATCATCGTTATCGTTATTTTAATTCTTTTTTAAATTTTCGTTTTGCATTTTCTAGGACTCGAAGTGCACATTTAATTAACAAAGAGCTGTTAGAAAAAATCTCCTCCAACTAGTGAGCGACCACGAGCAAAAGGGCACAACACTGAAGTCCTACCTAAACCCAAGACACAGAAACTTGGGGTGGGGCGGCGACGGGGAGCGCGAGCGGAGGGGGGGACCGCTTGGATCTGAGCTCCCCGCCAGACACATTTCTCCAACCGGGTAAGTATTAAACAGATACACTTCACATAGCACACAAATGCCTTCAAGACTGGTCCCCCCCTTCCCCGCTTTCTTTTGTCCCGTGTGTTCTATACGAACAAAAGAACATTCATAGAAGGAGAGAGAGAAAAAAAAATTAAATCAATAACTACGGAGACCACATTACTCCTTCTTACCACACCGCAGTTTTCCTCTTCATCTATTCAAATACGGAATGCTTTTCTTCCAAGATCCACATGTTTTTTCCAAGGGGAGACTAGGGGAGGGAAATTGCACATAAATAAACCAGACGATTCCAAAACAACACCAAGAGTCCGCTCCGCGCTCTCCCGGGAAGGTCGGAGAGAGTCCTCCGAGCGGCAGGGCTGCCGCCTCCACAGTCCTCGCCGCTCTCCTTCATTGCTTGAGCTCCAAAGCCCAGACGTGCTGCGGCCAGCCAGTCCGTCCTTTGGTTTTCTTGTCGTTGCTGCCCACGGTGCTTTTCAAAATTTCGTTCTGTTTGACAAAGGGAGTCGGAGAGGAGAAAACAAAGGGATTATCTCCCTGGGTACTTTTCTTTTTTTCCTGGTTAACCTCCTCCCACCCGCACTTAGGCCCACTAAGCTGTTATAGTGCTATTATTCCACTTTCCACAACCTATGGAATCTTGGGGTTTGCAGCTTAGGGGACTCTCTGGGGGCCCCAGGATTCCATAGGATGTGGAAAGTGGAATAATAGCACCATAACAGTCTAGTGCGGAAATGGCCCTAGATGCAAAAGACCGAAGCTCCACGGCTCACGCCCAGCCCCCCCCCATCAACCCACACGCTTCTTTTGAAACTGCTTTTCGCTCCAAACGCGAAAGAGGAGATTCCTGCCGAGGACTTTCACTTTCCGCAAAACAGGGTTCCTGAGATGGCCGCGCCTGACAAAACGGTTAGGGCTGCTAGGCGATCATTTACGCACATACCCCAAACCAAGCTCCACTGAAGTCAGTCGGAGATATTTCTGAGTACTGTAAACTCGTTTAAAGGAAAGCATAGCAAGGCGAGGAAGGAATTTCCAAAAAAACAACAACGCATGACTTGAAATGGAAATCAAAGCAATTTTACCTCCTGTTGTCCGTTATTTTGTTGTGGCCATGCCTCTGGTTTCGCCCTTTTTTGAACCGGCCTGAAACCAGAAATCGGAGTGATATAAAACTGCAGCGCTAAGCCAAAAAGGGGGCTCCGCCAAGCTGCTGGGCGCGATTTTACCTTCTTTGATATTTGTGTGTGCATATATGTGTCTGAGTGAACGCCCACGCGCGTACACACACGCGAGCTCACTTTGAAGGCACATTAAACAGCCTCCCTTGAAAACAAAATAAGGACATCCGATGGATGAGGAAGAAACTCAGCCGCGTTTCATCTATCAAGCAGGGCAAGCCCTGTCTCTGAGTAAACAGGGTATCTACAGAATAAATCACACGCGCGCACACACACGCCCAAGGACTTTGCATCTCTACATTCATCATTTCCCATATACACATCTGTATACGATCTACACAATAACAGCCTCTAAACGGCCCGGGAAACTCATTTATTTAATTTTCCCCCTCTCCCCCTCTTCCAACACGTGTTGCATGTGTTCAGCTAGTCTTATTGTAAACGGCTTCATCACAATGAGGGATGAAGCTTTGAGAATCCGTTAGTGCGGGGGTTTCAAGGGAGGGAGATATTTTTATAGGAACACACCAACCGGCTCCTGTAACCATCCCGGTTGAAATAGAGTCCCACAGATTTAAGCCTCCTCCTGCTTTGGTTAAGGATTCTCTCTCCCCCCCCGCCACACACACATATACAGAGAAATTAATATTGATAGTGTGGTATGGAGATTTTGTTCCAAGGTTGACCTCTGAGAGTTTTCCTTAGGCCCCAGTCATAAACTTTTCTGCCTTGGAAACTCCCCAAACACGTAGTAACCCAAAAAATTATGTCTTGCGTCCCTGACCCAGAATGGTTCGAGTTTTAGAATGGGACTCCGGGAGACAAGGGCTCGAATCCCCCTCTCAGCCATGGAAACCCCCCGGGTGACCTTGGATCAGTCACTCTCTGCCTTGGAGGAAGGCAATGGCAAACCGCTTATGAATAAATCTTGCCAAGAAAATCCGAAGAAACAATCGGCTAAATCTACCTGAAGGCACATAAAAACAAAGGTCCATGAATTGAACTATTTGCATGTTATCTTAGAACAGAATATTTACATATATAATAAATGAACTCTGAAATCACCTAAGAGCTTTATTTCCCCACTAGACCCTTCTTTTCCTGCGAGTGGGATGCACTCAAGTTCTTTTAGGCCCCAATCCACACTGCCTATATTAAATATAGCATTTGGACATATGTCTCATCGATTTAAAAGAAGGACTTTCTGAGTGCTTAAAGATATAATCAGAGAGATGATGCACAGGAAGAAGTTTTCATTCCTTTGGAAGAAATTTTTGTATGCTATGTATTTATGTTCCCCCCCTTTTTTTTTTTTTTAAAAAAATGGAACCATAGGTATTCTAATCTGGGATGAGATTCAGTTTGCAGCTTTCCGGTGTCTAACCACATGACCATGTCTCTCTTGAAAGGCAGAAAAATCCATCACTAAAAATTTACGAGTATAATCGGGTTTTTCCATTATAAACGGTTTTTATAGGATAATTCTGAGCTTGCAAGAGTATGACATTTTGGATTATTAATGGAGGAAAAAGACACTCATTGGGAGAGGTCTGCGTATAACCTAAACGGGTGATGTTCACATCCTAGTTCTACCCGAGGAGACTCCCATGGTCTAGTTTATTACTCTAACCCAGACACCTTTGTGTTTCAGGTAAACGCTGCAGAGATGGGGGGGTGGGGGTGGTCGCGTGGAAAGCGAGCAGATTTTGAGAAGTAAAAGCGAGATAGCGTTTCTGAACCGACAGCTAAACCAATCCATTTTACAACACATTCTTTGCAGATTGCAGCCTGATGCGATTATGAGGAAGAAAAAGCAAGCACGCACCGGGGTGCCATAAATCTGAAATCTGCAGTTGGGACTGAGGCCTGGAATTGCGCCCCTGGAATCCCACTGATCTTGTAGGATTGTTGTCCCCGAATATTCACAGCGCGCGCGCGCGCGCACACACACACTTTCCAATGGTGCTTTAAAAAATATGTGGCCTGATTCCCCTTCCTTGGAGAATGGCTGCCTAAGGCCTCAATGCACAGTCTTACCAAATGCAAGCACCTCCGATTGTTTTTAAACGGAGTGCTGTAAAATTTAGCAACGCTTTGTGGATGGCAGAACTGACGCCTTAATCCACACTTCTGAGACAGGACAGTGGCCAATCCGACCCGCTTGTGGCTAAAAAAAAAAAGAACAGGAAAAAGGAGAAAGTCGCGGCTTGGATTTTTTTTTTTCTTTTTCTCCCCAAGCTGGAAAGGAACCGCTCGGTAGACATCAAATTGTGGGGTCAAACAAGGAAAAGACTGAGGCGTTGTATCTCCATCCCGCAAACAACTAATACAAAATTAAAGAGCCTCCTTTGAGCCCTCGTTGCAATTTATTTGCCAAGGGAGTGTGCCGAAAATCGAGGTTGATAGTCTGATTTTGGAAAGTAAACCCCGCTTCTTTTCGGATGAACTGAATTCCCTGCCCGAGGAAGAGCCTTGGAGGGGCGGCAGCCTGAAAAGGATTCTGGGGAGGGATCCGTTCCAAACTGAGATTGAAAGACTGTCAGACCCCATCTTGCGACCCAAAGGGAGTGTAAGCCCGGAGCATCAAATGCACGGTCCTCTCGGAAAGGACCTCCAACCGGGACAAAAGCCCGTGATTTCCCAGAAGCGGGGGCGGGTTCTAATTCAGCCTCTCTAAGCCGCCCCAAATCCCAACTGGGAAGGGACTGGAGGGTCTCTCCGGCTCAGCAGCTCCTGGTCCTGGGAACCTTATTCTCTTTGTTGTTAAAAAGGCCTTCCTTTCGTAGAAAGAAGCGCGAGTTCACATCCAAACAGGCCTGTTTCCAACCTAATACGATTCCATCGCCAAACATTCAAATCCAAGGGGTTGGTAAGGAAAGGAAATAATTCGTGGGCTGGGCCAGGGTGGTTGCCACGCCGTCTCCCGCTCCCAACAACACATAACGAGCTTCTAAGGATACGATCCTTAAACGCTCTGACTGAAATGGGCCTCATTACTTGTGCCTTCAGAGCCCCTTAACCTGGACCAGGCAAGGCTGGTCAGACTTAAGATGGGCAGGTTAAAAAAAAAATAAAAAAGCCATTCACCCAATGAAGTCTAGTGAAAAAAAAAGGCGTGGAGATTTATTTATGTATTTATTTTTAAAAGGAATTCAGCTATATCCTTCGCATACCCGAACTCACGGCACTTCTACGGGGGAAAAGGGAGCCACTTTGTTGCTACTGTTGTGAGATAAATGAGAGCCCTGGCCGATTTACTATAAATTATTCAGAGATCTACCTGTAGATCCTGGATTCAGTTTCTGGACCTAACTGTTTTGTGCAATTGTTGTTGTTATGTGCCTTCCACTCACATTTACGGAACCCACCTTTTATTGCCCTCTAAGAAAAATGTGCATATTACCTAATTTACAAACAAGAGCTGTTTGTGGTGGTTTTTCCCCTAAAACAAAACGTACTGGCTTGATTACAGTTCATATGAGAGAAAGGCAGTCTGTATTTAGGGACATTTCCCCTTGATCTTTGTTTGTAATATTCCTTCAAGCCGACTCTGACTTACCTATTTGTGAACTGACTGATTCAGAAGTTTGTCCTTGCCTTCCTCTGAGGCTGAGAGAGTGAAACTTGCCTAGGGTCACCCAGTGGGTTAGCATAATTTAGTGGGGATACGGATCTTGGTTTCCCGGATTCCTAGTCCAATATTCAAACCACCATTCTGGCTGCTGCAAAACTCCATAAGAATGAGCAACCTTCTTTCTCAGATTCAACTCCTGCTGTGGAAGCACATCCTAGTCTAACCAAGGAAAGACCTTACTTGCTGGTCCTCTATCTTTTGCCCCCTAAGGAACTTGGATCTAGGTCTTGGGGGGCGGGGAGCTAGTATGCTCCCAACTAGTCTGCTACTTTTAAAATTTCTATACAACTAGCAGGCAAACGAGCCTTACAATCAGATCTCAACTGTTTCCTTGTAGCAGGAAGCCAGCCTGTCTGCTTTTGCTGAAGCAACAACCTAATCCAGCGTTTCCAGTTTTACAGAATAGCCAGGGACGGGCAACCTGCGACCCTTCAGAGGTAGATGGACTACAGCTCCCATCATCCTTCCCCCTCTGGCTGTTCTGCTCTGAAGAGGAGTTGCCCTCCGATTTGGGGTTTAAGCCCCGAGAAGGAATGCCCCCGACGCCTTTTCTAAGGCAAGACAAGTGGGCCAAATTTCAGCCGTAGGCGTGGGTGCCCACAGCAGGGAGTCGGGCGTCCTGCCTGGCGACTACCTTCCCACCACCCTCCCTCCCCCGGGGTTTGTACTGACCAGCTCCTTCTTCCTCTTGTCCTCCTTGACGTCGGTCTTCTTGATCTCGGCCTTGAAGGCCTCGGCCTCGCCATTGGCGTCGTCCTTGGCCAGGAGGTCCATGAGGTAGGCGATGTAGCTGGTAGCCAGGCGCAGCGTCTTGATCTTGGAGAGCTTGGTGTCGGCCGGCACGTTGGGGATGCACTCGCGCAGCTCGGCGAAGGCGCTGTTGATGCTCTGAGTCCTGCGCCGCTCCTTGCGGTTGGCCGTGCCGCGCCGCTTGACCGGCCGGGGCCCGCCGCCCACCCCGCCGCCGCCGCCGCCTCCCCCCAAGCCCGGCGGCCCGCCGCCGCTGCCCGGAGGGGCCACGCCGCCCACGTAGTGGTGAGGATGGTGGTGATGATGCTCCAGGCCGCCCGGAGCGCCGTTGGCGTACTCGGGGCTGTAGGAGAGCGCCATGCTGTAGTCGGGCGGAGACATCTCCGAGGGGTGGCTGCTGATCAGCCAGCCGTGGAAGTAAGGGTTCTCCTCGTGGCTGCAGCGGCTGGCGGCGGCGGCGGCGGCTGCAGCGGCGGCGGCGGCGGCAGCGAAGGGGTAGCCCTCATGGTGGACCACGGGGTGGTGGGGAAAGCCCCCCACCAAACTCATCGCCAGGGCCTCGCTGGCCCGGCCCCGGCCCCGATCCTCTCCCCTCGGATCTCGGCTCCCGAGGAGACCCCCACCCTCCCGCCCTCCGTCTCAGCACCAGGCGGGCGCCATAGGGAGGTGGGCGCGGCAGCAGAGTCCCCTGAGCGCCCCCAGGGCAAGATCAGGGCCTCCCTCGGCACTCATGCGGGAGGAGGGGGAGAAGGGGGCCGGGTCTCAGAGGACCCCCTCTTCAGCAAAGACAGGGGAGCAGGCCTCCCCCACCGCGCAAAAGGAGAAACCCTCCCACCCCACCCCGAAATCGACGAGTTTCTCTGGCAGTCCTTTCTTCGAGCACTTCTTGAAGGGAGGGGCACCGGATTGGTCCCTGGTGGGGGGCTGTTTACTTACACCTGCATTTCTCCGATCGCCCCCCACCTGGCCGCCCAGTTCCGCAGGGCCTGTCCCGCGCGCTTCTTCGAAAAGCGAGGCTTGCGGTTAAAGCGAGAAGGCTCCCATCCTCGCTGGCTTGCTCCTCTGAGTCGGGGGCCACCACCCGGCCGCCCCTCGGGGAAATTCCGCCGTTCTTTTTTTTCCCCTCCGTCCCAGAGAAAACCAGCTGCGAAAGGAGGAGGGCAATGAAGATGAGGGTGACGAACACGCGGCGAAAAGGAAAAACAAAAAAAGGGGGGAAAGAACTTAAGGAACGAGGAGTTAACGGCACAACACAGGGATTGTTTTTCCGTCTCGGAGCTGCGTAAGGCACTGGCCGAAATTCCCAGCCTGATCTCCATGTACAGCTACATCTTTAGGGCAGCTCGGGTTAATATATGTCGTCAGAGGGTCTCCGGGCCAATCGGCAAGGAGCGGGGGCGGAGCATCCCGCTCGGAGCCATAAAACTTTTTTGTTGTTTTTTTATCTTCGCGCTGCTAATTGTTCGGCTTCTCTTTTAGGATTGGCTGCAGTTCCTATCCATAATATAATTAAACCCAACGAGGAAACAGCCCCCCTCCCATTCCAGCATCTACAGAAGTTAATGTGAGTATTTAAGAATATTGACTTTGCTGTAAGTACGAAGGTATGCGTGCATATGTTTTTGTTGATGATACAAAATCTGTATTATCTCTGTGTGAGTGGGAAATAGATAGGTAATAGTCTGAAAAAAAATGGCAGGTTATTTCGATTCAGCAGTGATAATATGACTTTGCACAATACTTGGAAATGCATATTTTTGCGCTAAGGTATATCTACTGCACGAGTATATGTCTATCTCTGTGTCCCTTTCTATATTTCTTCTCTTTTCTATACAATTTACCAGCCTAGGCTGCACTACAAAACAACAGTATTTGTACTTAAGGGTAATAGCACCAGTGACATCTATTAACTAAATTGGTCCAACAGCTAATTACGTTACCAGACCTACCTAGAGACTCTGCAGCAAAAGTACGTTTGTATTGTGTGTGCGTCGGGGTGGGTGGGCAGAGGTCTGTGAGAAAGATTCTTCTAATTGAGGCTATCATTTATTACCACTTGGAAGTAAATCCCCGTGAAATCAATGAAACGTACTTCCAAGTAAAATTCGTTCCCAGCCAGGGTAACCATGAGAAATTATCTGAACATATATATTAGAGAGAGAGATGTACTTGCAGTAAACTTTTAATGAGCTTCATTCAAGCTTCCTCTGGACTACTAGACCCACAGGCCAGGCCAGGATTTCTCTAGAGAAAAAGAATGACCAATTAAAACATAATTGTGACAAAAATAATACCGTTTTTTGAAAAAAATATCGAATGCAACAAAACTCTGAATCGTGCCGGCTGTAAATCAGTCAAGTTACCTCTCACAGCTATTAAAAAGCGCTTGCCCAAATGACTCAGTAACTGCGTTTTTTCTTAAAAAGTTGCCTGTTTAAAATAAAATTATGTACATGCCAATTCTTTTTCTTTCAGCTCTTTGAGTATTCACACTATCCCTGCCTGAAACCAATTTCCCCCCCAACTGGGTAAGTAACCGAATCTTTTTAACAGCATGTAGAGAGTTTATTTTCTTCTTTCCGTGAACAAAGATATAAAGACGTGTCTGTGTTTCTCTTGTTTCACCAAAACTATGGATGATGATAATATTTCTCCAGAAGTGCCCAGCCTTATTGAACGAACCGGGTTTCAAATTGGAGGGCAGGGAGACTTTAAAGAGATGTTTAATAGGCAGGCCCGGCGGAGAGCCAATAGGTACACAGATTTTGATACTTGGGAGATGCGGAACATATTGTAACATGCAAAAAGATCCTAAATTATATTTCATAGAGAAAGTGGAAATTCGGGGAAGAAAAATGAGCCAAGACATTCACTGGCCCTTTCCTTTAAAAAGGATTAGAAAAGAAAGGGGAGAGGGGAAAAAATCAATAAGCGGGCGACACAATTATTCCAGCTCTTTGTAAGGGAGTTAGTGGATTTGGAAGAGGAGAAGACGCCAATCAAAAACGGTGAAGGAATCCCATGGATCCAGGACTTATCCAGAAATCCTGGACTGAAGGAGGACTACTTTCTTGGCGGTTTGTTCCAGTTGCCTTAAAAAAGCTGAGCTCATCAGTTTAATATTTTGCGGATCGTAGCCTCAAGATTTTACGAAGGATATTCGGAAGGTGGGAGAGGGAGTTTTCGGGATGCCTACAGAAGCAGTCGGAAAGGAAAGCTAAGGTGCCTTCGGGTTGTGGGAAACCTGGCAGCGCGGTTTATCGGTGCCTGCCAGAAGAGAAGTGGCCAAGAGCCTGGGTCCAAAGGAGGACCCAAAGGAACCCGAAGACGAAGATGGCAGTCCAAGGGAGTTTTACTCAGATCGGGGCTAGCCTCCCTGAGGTCTCGACGACTTACTCCCTAGGAAACCTGATGAGGTTGGTGGAGAGGCGTTTCGTATCTTTCTTCCTGGCCTGTTTCAAAAGGAATCTTCTTCTTATCCAGGGCTTCACCCAGCCTTAGACTAGACTCAAGGGATGCTTAGGCCCGCTTGGTTTCAGTGGGTTTCCTCTTGACTGAGCCTGGATCCTGCCCTGAGTTTGGCAGGCACAGTCCGCTTGCACCCCTATGCCTTTGGCTTTAGTCCAAGACAAGTCCATTTTGAAGTTAGCCAAGCTGGGATCAATTCTCCTTCGATCCGGATCTAGTGAAATCGATGGAGCCCGGGAAACTTCATCCACGGCCTTCCGAGGCACCGGGAGCAGAGTGTCCGAAAGGAGATATCGGAAGTGGTGATCGTACAGGATCCACGGAACCCTTATCCTCATTACTATTAGAGACCGCGGGATGAGGTGCATCTGAAATAAGATTTTTTTTAATTTTTTTAAAGGGACACACTTCGTGGAGGGATGCGTAGGTGCATCCTGGAGCGGAGAATTTTAATAAAAGAGGCAGGGTAAATTCCAGAGATTGGGAAAGTTACTTTTTGGAGGACAGCTTCCAGAATTCCCCAGCATAGCCTGGGTAAATATCAGAAGATGCCGGCTAAATACCGGAGGCTGGGAAAGTTCCTGTTTGCACAATGAAAAGTTGCTTTCGGAGGAGCTGTCGTCCAAAAAGTAACTTTTCCAAATGTGGGAGGGAAGTCCACAAAGTAACTTTAAGTTTGGTTAAAAGGGCTTTTAAAAGGTAGCATTCCTAAGTTTAGTAAACCGGAGGGTATATAAACATAATGTTGGATAACTCTTAGAAGTGTAATCACCAGGCAATTATGATCTTTTTCTCGAGGCTGTAGTTTAAAATCCGGGATTCTCTCGAAGTTGTTTTTATTTTCAGTAAAATGAGAGGTTCCCCACCGTGAAGGAGAGAGCGGGCAACCCTAATTATTGACTGTTCCAAGACCTTTTTTGGGGGGAGGGCGTAGTTTTCAATGGCCCTTGTATTGCACTCCATTAATGTGAAAGATGACCGTCAGGAGAGCACTCAGAATCGGGGAAATCAAAACTCCCGTCGGCTATGTGGTTTAAATCCCAGCATTTGGTTTGATCCCGATTTTCCGGTTCAGGTATTAAAGTCCATTGACACCCCGATCCTAAACGCATTGCTTTGGAAGTAAACCCTGCGTGGCCTTGCGAAGGTATTTTTTTAAAATCGCAAGTCCTGTGTTGATTCCTGCTGCGGTTAAGGGATTGGTACCAATAAAGTCTGGAATCTGATTATTGCCATCCAGCGCTTGTACGCTTTACTGGGGAGGGGTAGAAGTCGGGGGACTCATTTCCTCGCAAGGAAAACCCCTTTGTTTTAGGATCGCGATTGCCCCACAACGCCAGCTTCTGCGTGCGCTTCAGGGAAGAGTTGCTTTTGCTCCGGAGCAAATCACGCGACGTGGATGTTTTGTATGTCTGCGTCATCCAACACCTTTTAAACCGTGTTAGTGGTTTCAGTTAAGAGTGTGCTTTGAGTGCTTCTTAATTCATGCCTACGGACGTAAAATAAATAAAATAAGGATGGAAGCCCCGAGAAGAGGGGCATCTCTCAAATGTCACCAGCTTTCCCTTCCCCGGGCTCAAATCGCTTCGCCCCGGGACATGCCCGAACTCAAACGCTTTTGCTTTCGCAGAGAAGGCACACGACCTGAGTATCTGGATTGGGAAAAGCACCTCACCGTCGGCTGAGATGGTCAACCCTTTCTACACCACTTTCGACAGGAGAGTAGGGTGCTTCTGGGTTTGCAAGGAGACTAGTAGGATACAACACCGTTTGGCGACTTTCAGAAGCGGCTGACACACGACACATGTTTAGGGGCCCTTGACTAAGGCCTTTAGCTTAGGTGCCCTAAACCACCAGGTCAACTCGGTGTCCCCTCCACCTCATTGTTTGTCTGTCTATTTCTGTATGTGTTGTTGTTGTGGACCTTCAACTCGTTTCTGACTTGAGGTGACCCTATCCTGGAGTGTTTCTTGGCATGATTTGTTCAGAGAGGCTTGTCCTTTGCTTTCCTCTGAGGCTGAGAGAGTGTGACCTCACCAAGATCACTCAGTGGGTTTCCACAGCCGAGCAGGGATTCGAGCACCGATCTCCCAGCGCCCTAACTCAACACTCCGTCCACTACACCATTGCTGGTCGTTTACACCCAAAGAATATACGAAAAAGTGATGAATCACTTAGGTGATTCTCAGTTTATTTGCAGGAATCTTTCTCTCTAGCTCCCCACAAATAATCTGAGAATCAGTCCCTCAAAAAAATCAGGGACCAACTAGAGCCACATTCCAAGCATCGGGTGCCTGAACCAGCAGTCCACCAAAGCTCATGCCAAATAAAAATTTGGGAGTCCAAATGAAAATTTAGGTGTCCATAACGGCTCACAAGACTCTGTGCTGGATTTGCTGCTGCATCAAACCAAAGCCTCAGTGTTTGGCCCGTCGCCCCCCTCCCCCAATCCATATATGCTTTCCTTTGTACTCAGATCCCAGAAACGTGATTTAGAAGTTTAATGGAAATGGATGACAATTCCAATTTTTTTAATCGTAGGGTGGAAAATAATAAAAACGGCCTTCTACTTTTTCGGTAACCAGTATTCTGGCCTCCCTTTGCTGCTGCTTCCACCTGAAGCAGGGATTTTTTAGTTCCCTAAATTAATGTTATTTATAAACCGCCAAGACGTAGGGGCTCAGGTTCATTGATGGTGCTTAACCCGTTGGATAACTTAAAACCAAATACACTTCGAGTGGAATCGGGGACACATTGATATTAGACGTTGCCTCTGTGTGTGCCTGTGTAGGCGCTTTCAAGTTGCCTGTGTATGCCTTTCCAGTTGTCCACTTACGGGGAACCCACGGATTTCATAGAGTTTTCTTTGACAAGGAATACTCAGAGATGGTCTTGCCAATCCCTTCCTCTAGTCTAAAATATATCCTACAGCACCCGGTATTGGTTACCTAACCTCCGCCAAAGGAATGATCAAAGGAAGGGAGAAGTACAGGAGAAGGAATGCCTGCCCATTTGATAAGTAATCCCCATTGAGTTTAGGAGGGCTGATTCCTTCCCTTTGAATGTTGCACACGGCTGCAGTCGTTACCAGCTTCGCAAACGACAGGAAAGCAGTTGGAGAGTTTAGTCGAATTCTAAAGCGGGGTTAGAGGGCTTCAGGATCAGGCTGGCTGCAGGTTTCAGTTCCAGTATTTTATTCTCTTCGGAAGAGTGTGGGCGTGAAGGAGAAACAGTTTGGAAATATCCCATTAAACTTTATGTTAAAAAGATACAGATTCTCGAGATTTCTTAGAAGGCTTTGTATTCTCTTTTAAACAATTATTCAATTATTTTAGGGGAGATTAAAATTTTTTTATACATCCTGAGATAGTATCTCCTTTACAGCAGCTTTAAGACCATCACCATGTACTATATGAAACAAGAAGGAGAGGAAGGAGAAAAGGGGGAAAGCACAGAGAACGGGATGGAATGGACTGAGGAGGAGAAATTTGACGTTAAAGACGAGAATCATGAAGTGGGAAGAAGTAGGGGGAAGAGGTGTAAGGAGAGACCAGGTTGCTTGGAGGGTCTATGGGAACTGTATCCCGGAATAAACCCTGACTATGTCTGTCTTGGTCTTTCAGGGTCCTCTTGTCATTCTGAAGATTAGCCAAGCGTGGCCTGTGCTGTGGAGTGACCCAGGGAGGAATGGATATGTTCTGTGAACCCCAGGGTGTCCTAAGGATGGCAGCCTCCAGCCACCGCTCAGGAAGCCTCTCTTTCTCTGAGTTGAACGTCAACGTGGGACCACTGGACAAAAGTCTTCACCACCAAGGGCACTGTAACAGGCCGCAGGCCAGCGTGGGCAACTCTTTGGACCCTTTTGTGCCCTCAAGTCATTTCCACTCTGTTGTTTTGTGCCTTCTCGTCATTTCTGAATTATGGCGACCCTAAGGCAAACCTATCAGGGGGTTTCTTGGCAGAATTGTTCAGAATTCTGAACAAATGTCTTACCCTTGAGGCTCAAAGAGTGTGGCTTGCCCAAGGACAGCCACTGGGTTTCCACAGCCCAGCAGAGATTGGAACCCTGGTCTGCAGAACTGTAGTCTAACGCTCTAACTACTACACCGTCCTGGCTGTCCTTGGACCCCCTACGCAAGCAAGATGGAGAAAAATCTTCTCTGAGAGGCTGAAACCCTTTAGACTGGTTCACGTGTCCTAGGGCCACAACTGAGTTCTTGGTGGATCCAGGTTTTCTGATTTACCTAAATCTCTCATTGTGTTGCCTTAAAAGGGAAGGGGGAAAAAGGGAAGTCCAAGGTGAAAATACAGGTCCTTCTATGTGCCACTGACAGTACGTCCACCTCTGTGCCTTTTAGTGCTGGGATGTATTGAAAGGAGAGGCAAACTTTTACAGGTATTTATTTATGCCTTTAACAGGTAATTATTCCTTTAAATGTGCTCAGATTAGAATTCAAATAAAGGGAACCTTAAGGAAAGGATCAAAGGAAAAGCTCCCATTTTCTTTTTTGAAAAAGAGAAATGGGGTCCCAGCAGCTTCCTTTTCCAGTCCGTCTAGTTCTTCTATTTCTTTAAAAATGAAGGAAGAGCATGGGAAACTTCAAAGTCGCATAACCAGTTGGGGACATATAAAGCGGTTAGAGCTTAAGATGACATAGAAAACCTATGCCCCCTTCCCTGACCGCAAAACCGCACCAGTGCCAAGGCCAACACCTGTCTTTACCGAAAGGAAATTACCCTGTATTTATACTTCGGCTTTTTGGCCCCATATGATTTGGCCTATGATTTCCTGGCTATAGGAAGGACTGCGACCCGGTGTCAAACTCGTTGTGGGATTCTTAGGAGGAACAAGAGTTGGTATCTGAGGATAGGGCACAGAACAGAGATTCACTCCATCAGGCTTTTGGGGAGGTCCCCGATCTTGAGTTTCCTCCTACCCACCTTAATACACAGGTGCTGCAGCTCAGAAAACAGCCCAGACCACAACCCAGAGCAATAAGATCTGTAAATATATAATCCAATTGGGAACCAACCTGGGGTTGTGGTCTGAATGCTGAACTAGGTTTCTGGAGAGACCAGGGTTCCAGTCCTCCCCCAGCCATTGAAACACTCTGGGTGACCTTGGGCAAGTCGCACTATCTCAGCTTCAGAGCAAGGCAAACTTCCTCAGATCAAATCTTGCTAAGAAAATCTCACCATAGGTTCGCCATCAGTCAGAAATACCCTTAAGGCACACAACCACAGCGCAAACCGATTAGCCATCAAATCCTAAATACTCATCTCTGGAAGTTAATCCAATTGTTGGCTGCCCACCAAAACGGCCGTTGTAAACAAGACATTAAAGTCCGCCGGAGTTCATATGTAAAGACACCGCGTTTAGGATCGGGCCGCACGTGTGCTGGTTTACACTTTAATCCGGGGCAGGTTTATTGACCCGTAAAAAGAAGGAAGCGTTTAGGTACTTGTTGGTTTTAACCGTGAATTACTCTGCCCTTCTATATTTTGCAAAAGGACTGGGATGCGAAGGCAGCAAGAATTCCAAGAGAATCATCAAAACGAAGCAGGATTTGGAAAACATCCCCTCTCCTCTGTAATTTTCTTTCCCCCTACTTGCTGATATGTGGCTCTTTTCTGAATAGCTTTTGTCCCCCGCATTCTTGGAAATACACTCCAGGATTCTAGTTTACGGGTAAGTGGTTATGCTTACTTGACATTGCATTTCTCCTAAGGATTTGCAATATGAAAATAAAAATATCCTTGAGAGAAATTACTTAGCCCTGCTACTAATGGTACCTACTGCTATTTTTCAAAATAATTATGTATTTATAACCTGCTCTTTTTCCAGCTTTGTTTTGCAAATTTCCAAACACAGGTTCTTGGGGAATTCTGTTAAAACGACTCCAGTTAGAAATAGGACAAGGGCAACAAGTCCCCTTCTAAACCAAGAGCACTGTGAAGAGTTTGTGGTTCACCCCTTACATTTCTTATTGAATCTATTAGGAGCAGTCCAGAGAAAACCGTTGAGTAAATCTTTGCAAAACCGAGTTCCGATCAAATAAATGGGGAACAGCCTTCAAGTAAGCTTTGATTTAGGGTTCAGGCTATAGTTTGATAGGTGGATTCTTGGAGACGCCTAGCATCTTTCTTCCAAATTTCCTCCTTTCCTCCCCTCTTCAGATTATTAATTTATACAGAATTCAATGGATCTTGAAAGCGGGCTAACATCTGGCGGGTTGGGCATGCCCCCCCTCCTCTGTCCTCCACCCCCCTTCCCCCTCCGCAGTTCTTCCACATACACAAAACTTCCAGATACACAGAACTGTACGTGGGTGGTATAAACAACAGGGCAGGGCTTGTCCATAGACCAACTTCTAGTCTTCCGGCCTATTGTGACATTGGGCAAAACCTACGCCTGCTTGGTCTACAGACGTAAGAAGCGCAGGATCCAACGCTAAGATCAGGATCCCAGTGTTGGCCTAAATTCAGTTCTTAGTCCGAATTAAAGTAGATCCATTAAATCAATAAGAACTGAGTAAATCAACATTTATCTAAGTTCCATTAATTCACTGGTCTAATCTATTTAGATCTAACAATTAGGTATAAGCTCTGGTTTCTACATCACCTAGAGACTCTAGCTAAGTCATTTGTGTCACATCCTCCCAATGCATTCCTGCCGCAATTTACTGGGAAACAAGTCGCACTGAATTCAGTGGAACTTAATTCCTAAATATAGGATTGTAGCCTAGCAGCTTTTATGGTTACTTTCGGTTCTTCTTTTGGACATATCACTTCTGTGGATCAACACTATTTAAATCAGATGTTATATATTTATAGATGGTTCCGCCCGTTTTCTCTACGGTAATTTATCCTATTTTATCATATTGCCTGGAAGATTTTAAAGTCGCAAATAAGCATCTCTCTCATCACCTTTGTTGTCATTCCACATCCTTCTGATAACAAGATCAAGAACCGAGATTCAGGGGAAGGTTGAACACAAAATAAGCCTCTGCAACATTCTGATTCTTCACTAGGAAGACGTAGCCTGTTTCGAAACGTTTTACAAGGAAATCCCATTGATTTCTTTCATGGAAATATGCTGACTATCACGTACCACCGCTGATATTAATTGAAATCAATAGGAGTTGTAGCACGATCTTATTTTAGTTCGAAATAAATCCAGACGTCATATTCCATAGTACTCTATATCTATGTTTAGGATTTCAGCCTCAAAATATGGAAATTACTTTCAAAGAAATGTAGATAGCAGTAGAGGTTTCAGCTGTAAGCACATAGGCAGGGGAGCAAACCCGTTTAATATAGCCGGGTTTACTTGAAGTATACATTGGTGGGATCGCACTGTTCATTGACTTCAGAGGGAGACAATCCGGTTTACAGCCTAGCAGCATTTCGTTTGAAGTAGAGGACAGATCAGCCGGCCTGTTTATTACCGAAAAGTAAGTCCGTTGATCTCATTAGAATTACTTCCGCGTGTGCTTTCTGAGCCTGGTCTCTTTGGTCTCAGTCCAGCCACTGGGAAATTCAATCCAGAGTGCTTTGGCTAGGCTGGGCTGGGCTAAAATTGCCTTGATCGCTAAAGGCGCTCACTTTTCAGATTGCGTGTTTATTATGCTTGGGAGCTGCCGGTTGAGACGTGGAAGAACAATAGTCCAAATTCAGAGAAAGAAACTCTGAAACGTTCCTGGCCTTGCAAAAGTCTTGAGTCAATATCCAATCTGCGTGCAAGGGTATAATCGGATCTAGGGCCGTGGTCTTAAAAACATGTCCACCGGCAAAGGCAGTCCCTGCGTCTCAGGGGAATTTCTTTCGAGTAGACACTGGCTGCTGTTCTAAACACAACAAGCTCCCCTAACAATCACAGAGAGGGGACTCGCCTAAACCCTCAGCTTTGGAGGTGCCTTTTGTGACGTCATAAATAGGGGCAACTGTAGCTTCTCTGAAAGCACTTCCTGGCCCATGCAAAGTTTCTAGGGGCTTTTCCGCACTACGCTCTTATAGTGCTACTATTCCACTTTCAACATCCTGTGGAATTCTGGGGATTGTAGTTTACTGAGGCCAAAGAGCTCTCTGGCTGAGAATTCTAAATGCCCCTCCCCAAACTCCAAATCCCAGGTTTCCATAGGATGTTGAAAGTGAAATAATAGCACTATAACAGTGTCGTGGGAAAAGCCCTAAGACACTAAGAAGCAAACTCTTCACAAGGCAGACCAGAAAAAAAATTATTGGCAATGAAAGGACCTTTTTTCAGGGTTATATAGCCCAAGTATCTGAGCCTATATCTTTGAGTCAAGAATTTGGCAGACTAGAGGGGAACAAAGTATAAGGAGACTGCATAGTCATAGTAGTTGGTACCATTTTAACTGTCTCATCCCCTTGAATTATTGGGATTTGTAGTTTGGTATAGCATTTAGAATTCGCTGTTTCAGAGTACTATTATTCAAGAGATACTATGAGAGGAAGGTCCTTAGAAACTGTAGGTGAGGGGAGCACACTATGGCTCTCTAGCAGACAAACTACAGTAGACTACAAATCCCAGGATTTTTTAAGATGGAGAAGAATGTTTAAACTGGTATCAAACTGATCCAACTAGGGAATACAGACAGATCTCCTGGATTCACAATCGAAATTAGCCACAAAGTTCGGTGGGAGATGCTGGGCCAGTCAAGTTCTCAAACAACAAAACAGTAATAAGAGCTGACTCTAAAAGCAATATCTAAGAGGCCAAAGAAAATCAGGAAAGATATATTAAAAGCTAAATGTTGGTTAATAAAGAAGAAAAAGACAAAACATCAACATAAACTGGCAGAAGTTGTACTGTGGCAGATGCTTTACCTAAAGCAATATGTTACCAAAAAGACATAGAAATGTTTCTGACATATGGAACATGTGTATGTCCCTTTTGATATGGGGTTTGTATGTTTTTATTCTTTTAATATTTGGTATGCATGCTTGATTGCTGATTTTTTCTTCTTCTGTTGCTTTATTAGCTTAGGCTGCCCACCTGAAATCCTGATTGCAGACATCATAAGAAACAGGTAGACCTGTTATGAAAAAACGGGGTTGTGAAAAAAAAATCTGCATCCATAGCAGCGTAGCAGTTTTATCAAGCCTCTTTAAAGGTGTAGAAATGTGTTCAGGCTCTTCTCAATCTTTTCATTAGGAAAGATGTTACAAATGTGTGTAAAACCTTGCCTGCTGAAGAGATCAGCAGATGCAGAAAACTTGCACACATTTTCCTGCCCTTGTGGTAGGATTTATAATGGTAGAATACAGATGCTGGAAAAATATTTACATCATTCTGTTCTTACAACAATTTTTTAAAAAAAATTATGCTGGAAGCAATGGAGTAAATCGGAAATCTCTTCCCCCCTACCCCCAAACCTTTACAACCCTACAGTTTAATGTGCCTTTTTGTGAAATCAAACCCCCTTTATGGCTGTACTGCAAATTTAAGGTTGTTGACACCAACACACATACATCAAAACGCTATCAGCATTTCTGTGGTTTTCACATCTGCACTATAGTCCAGCAAAAGGCCAAAGGAGAAGGTTTTTCCCTCTCTTTGTCACTGCATGCTGCTCAAATTCTGCCTGCAGGGCAGTAACTGCTAGAGGCATAATCATGCCAGAAAAATAAAGATCACTTGTGGCGGGAATATGATATTGCCCTAGAGGTGAAACCGACCTTAGAGGAAAAGATTTCTGGGACTACAGCTCCCAAAATATTGCTGCTCATGCCACCTAGGGGATGTTGGCAACTATAGTACAAAGAGTAATATTTCCAAGCTCCGAGTAGACGTACCAGTGTTAGGAAAGTATGAGCTGTTGGAGACTGAGCATCCTTTGGAAGAGTACAAAACTTGTAGGGGGATGAAGGGCTTATTTAGCTGGGCAATATTTAATCTCTTGGGCTGGCCCCTAACTTTCATTATATACTACTGAGGCATCCATTTTCTTGCTCTTGAAATTTTACAACGATGTTTTCATGTCCTGTTAGCTGTCCTGATTCTCATGGATCAGGCGAGTTTAATACAGGGCACGATCTGGCCAGAAGGAAATACTGGTATTTCTCTCCCTTTATTTTTCATGGAAATGTCAGGCACCTGCCTAAATCTATCCCTTCTATTTTACCCTAAGTGATATGTTGTTATTGTGTGCCTTCAAAGTCGTTTCCGACTTAGGGCGGCCCTAAGGCGAAGCAATCGCGGGGTTTTCTGGGGCTGAGAGTGTGTGACGCGCCCAAAGTCACCCAGTGGGTTTCCAGGGCTGAGCGGGGAGTCGAACTCTGGTCTCCAGGGTCGTAGTCCAACGCTCAGACCACAACACCCACGGCAGACTCTCTACTCTGTGTCTGACCTACTAAGTGAGCTTCCTGGCGTCAAACGTTCTTTCACGATGAATGCCGTTTCTTTAGGTTCCAAACCAAGTTCCCTGAAGGCAAAGGTATAAAGGGTGGGATTGGGTGAAGGGAATGAAGGCATGGCCTCCCCAATAAGAATTCTTGCCTCTCGCATAGATTTTCTTCCGAGTCCTCAGATTCCTAGCATTGTAGAGAGTGAGACATTGCAAATTGTTCACATCAAGACTCTTACATTTGCTGTGTTCGCGTTCCCGTGGTCGCTTCGCCTGTCCTTTTTCTTTGAATTCCTCAACCGTATCTGTAAGCGCTCAAGTGAAGTTTTAAATTTACTGCAGCAGTAGAAATTCTGGGGACTGATTTCAGGGGCGGGCAGAATTCTTACCGGCGGAGGGCAATACCTTCCTTCTGTTCTCACCTTGAAGGCAGGCCCCCAACCCTCATCCCTCCGAGCCTCAAAGCAGCTACAGCCATCGGCCTAAGCTTGCAGGGCACCCACCCCAGAGTAAAGTCGACGAGTTCAGGAGGCCTTGCTCTTAGGAAACCCGATAAAACGACAGCGCCTTTCAAGGCTGCTAAGTCTAGCTATTTCTATGGGGGTAGGGAACATTTTTACAACAGGCCATATCCTCACTATACTGTTATCCTGCTATTATTCCACTTTCAACCTCCTATGGAATCCTGGGGTTTGCAGTTGAGGGAGGGGCCTTTAGAATTCTCAGCCAGAGAGCTCCTTGGCCTCAGAAAACGACAAAGCCCAGAATTCCACAGGATGCTGAAAGTGGGATAATAGCGCTATAACAGTGTCGTGAGGAAATGGCCTGAGCTGGATGAAAAAACTCAACGCTCCCGCCGCCCAGAGAGGTGTCGGCGTGCCTCTATCTCTATATTCTCCCTCCCCGCCTCTCCCCGCCTCCCCCCCTCTCAGCATCTCAACGTAATTGATCTGGCTGAGTGAGGCCGTTTTGGTAATTTGGATATCCCGCGTCTCCAGATAATGACATATAATCAGACTTCAGGTCACTTGGTCATTCTCTCCTGACAAACCGCTCCTGCGGTCTCTGATCTCCTTTCAAACTAAATTTCACACAAACAAATAAAGCAAGACAGGACAAATTCTTCACACACACGCACTCACGCAGGGGAGGGGGAGGCTGCGAAGGAGGGCGGGGGGAAGGCGGAGGGGGAATTAGAAAACTCCGCTAATGGAGTAAACAGGGGCGCGCGCGGGGGGGGGAGCGGGACCAAGAGCGGCGAGGTTTGGGCGGGAAAAAAAAAGGAACCACAGAGAGAAGGCCTTATCGTGAAGGGAGTCGTTGTGTACAAAACCCGAAGGGGAAAAATGCTCTGGCTCATGTTAAAAATGACGCCAATAAATAAATAAAAAATAACCACGACCAGAAAACGTCGCGAACGTAAACACGGGCGGCTTACTGGGCAATGGGCGAGGCAGGGAGACGGGGCGGGATCCGCGGTGGCTCTCGCCGGCCGGCGCTGTTGCCTCCCTCCGTCGTAAGGCGCCGGCCCAGGCCGCCCTTCCCGTTGGAAGGCCTGGAGAAAGCCGGCGAGAGGGAGGGAAGGCCTGGAGGGACGCCCTGAGGAAGACGGGTGGGTGGGTGAGGATCCCTCGTCGCAATGAGAGGTCCTTGGGCCTAAAGTATAAGCAAACGAGACCAAGCCGCCGAAATGGCCCTTTTAAGGCCGAGGCTACCCACTTAGTAGAAAGGGCTAGGTTGCTCTGCTTGTTATGCGCCTTCAAGCCGTTTCCGACTTCTGGGGACTTTCAGGAGACTCTACTTGGGTTTTTTCTGGGGCTGAGAGAGTGTGTGCCGCGCCCAAGGTCACCCAGTGGGTTTCCATGGCCGAAAGAGAATCGAACCCTGGTCTCCATAATCTTAGGCCATTTCCCCACTGGCCTGTTATAGTGCTATTATTCCACTTTCAACATCCCATGGAATCCTGGGGTCTGCAGTTTAGGGAGTCCCCTCCTTAAACTGCAAACCCCCAGGATTCCAAAGGATGTTGAAAGTAGAATAACAGCGCTATAACAGGCTAGTGCGGAAATGGCCCCAGTCCAAGGCTCACCCCACTACACCAGACTGGAATCTCTTAGACAGGGTTAAGCCTCTTTGATATCAGGGGGCTTTCTTTGGACTGCGTTATACCCAACAGTCAGATCCTGATGTCTTCACCCACTCACTAGCCTTAACTAGGGACAGAGCCATTCAGTCTATTGCAGAGTGCATATCGTACTGCTTCAGTGGGTCAGCTCCACCGGCTTGAGGCCCACACTCCGAATTAAGGTTCCTTGTGCAGTCTTATGGCCACATTTAGCCGGTGGGAGTGAGCCCCACTGAACACAGTCGGATTTATATCTGAGGAAACAGAAAGCCGGCGTGGTGTAGTGGTCTGAGCGTTGGATTAAGACCCCGGAGCCCTGAGTTCGATTTCTCCCTGGGCCATGGAAATCCGCTGGGTGACCGTGACACTCTCAGCCCCAGAACACCCCGTGATAGGGTCGCCAGAAGTCGGAAACGACTGGAAAACACACAATAAAAACCTAGACATAGTGCAGTACCAATAGATTGTGGTATGAAGTGTCCTAGGCAAGGCAAGAGTCTTCTTCATGCATGCGTGCGAAGGGGAAAAAAAAGAGACAGAGACGCAAACACACACGCACACCGAGAGAGACAAGCTAAGGTTAAAATCAGATATTGAAATCAGAGATGGCATATATCATTAGCAGCTGAACAGAATTTTATCCTTTTTCTAATCAGAACGTTGCTTCCTATTTTCCATGCAAACCAAAACTATACAGCTCGCTGTTTCCTTCCATGCTTCAAAGTGATCGCTCTTCAGTTGTGCTTCAGTTCTACAACGTCTTCTCAGGGTGAAACCGGATGAAAGAATTTCAGACCACACTGTCATTAAGTCTTTTTCTCTCGGAAACAGAGCCAACACTCTGCTTCTCCTTTTTTTTAAATCGTTCTTTATTCAGAATTTTATATCGTGCATTAAACATTACTCTGAGTGTGTATGTGCCTTCAAATCGTCAGTCGACCTATGCCGACCCCATGAATTTCATAGGGTTTTCAAGGAACACTCAGCCTGGTTTTGCTTCTAAGATTAGACATAACTACAGATTTAGGAAAGAGAGAGAGGGACTCACTGAAGCAAGCCTGTATGAACTACCAACCAAACCAGAAAAATGTAGGCAGAATCTGCATTCAACTATTAAAAGATGTTCCAGTGACACATTCTTGCAGTCCTGTCCTGGTGGCTGGGATCGTCACTCGACTGAAGTCAGAGCAGTTCTCTGTTGACTGAAATACACCAGGATGGCTCAAATTGAGAGTGAGCAGGCATTGCAAGCTCTCCAACCCCCCAGCCTCTGTCTTTGACAGGTTACCCCAGAAGCAGACTATATATCTGTTCTTCCGAATAGACTGTACGCGCCAGATCAGGCGGGATAATCTCGCCGCAAATACACGGAAAACAAATGTTGGAGAAATTGCTTTTTCGAATCCTCTGCATCAACCTATAAAGGCCCCGATTGATGGTTCTACACCTTCATCTTAGAATAAGGCATATAAAATCCTGGAGAAACACGGTCGATTCGTTTCCTGGAAACCAAATCTGTAGACTCAAAGGACGACTTCAGTAAAGGGAATGGCGATCGCGATGTGTATTAGAAATTGTTTTAACACACACACACACACAGAGTTTACGCAACAGCAACGGATAACCCTTTCCCGTCAGGCGTTGTTTAGGTTTTCCTTTCTTCCTCCAGAATTTCAGAATGTCAAAACTCAAGCACTAAATTTGCGGCCCCATAACCTCTACTCAGAAGTTGGTTCCATTGAGTTTAATGAGATTTACTCGTAGATAAGAGAGGACAGACTTGTAATCCAAATTCCTTCTTAGTTCCCAAGTATTTGGACTAATCCATGGGAATTACATATGATTTGTTCTTATAATCTTTCTGATTGGATTTGTAACCTACTGAGCAGTGATATATCTGTCTACTGAGAAGTTCTAGATCACTGGGATTTACATCCAAGTATACTTGATTGTATCTATAAACTGACGTTAAAAGAGGAAAGCAAGAGAAAGGAAGAGGAGGGGAAAAACCTGTGTTTAAAAGAGGTTGCGGCCATTTAAAGACTGCACCTACCAAGCAATCTTGAAATCAGTGATTCTATTACACGGATGTTAGTAGGATTTGTTAAAAATGTAAGTGGTTTGAAGGTAGCAGCTGAACTGCACATCTGGAGAGCCAACGTGGTGTAAGTGATCTGAGTGTTGAACTAGGACTCGGGGAGATCTGGGTTCGAATCACCACTAAGCCATGGAAATCCAGCGGATGATCTTGACATCACATTTTCTCAGCCTTATCTTGCGAGTAAAACACACACACACACACACACACACACACACCGAAGCATAGGGTACACCGTAAGTCCGGGTCAACTTGAAGACACTTTGCTACAGCATACTCATAGGAAAGCTACATTTTTGAAATTTAATGTGGTTTACAAACGAGTAGAAAAGCATAGGACTGGACTGTCAGGGTTAGCGTGCAGAACTGCAGTCCTCTGGAGAAGGCGCCAAGCCAGCGTGCAGCAATTACCAAAAAATGGGAAATCTTAACACTGCGTTTGATCGTTGATTTAACTGTACCACAACAGCTGGCAAACACTTTTGCTCCAATGTATACAGGGAAGAGAAATGGCTTCTCTGGAAATAATACTTCCCCCTATACGGCTATTCGAGAGACTCTTCATGGGGATCGAAGGAGAGAGGTTCTGGTCATTTCCTCAGTAGCCTGTTATAGCGCTATTATTTCACTTTCACCATTCTACGGGATCCTGGGGTTTGCCGTTTACGGAGGGCCCCCTCCCTAAACCGCAAAGGGAGGGGCCGCTCCCAAAATCGCAAACCCCAGGATCTCATAGGATGTTGAAAGTGGAATACTAGCGCTATAACAGGCTAGTATGGAAATGGCCAGAACCTCTCTCTTTCGTTTGTTAACGCGGAATTAAGAGGGCAGCTTTTGGGCGGCACACCACTCTGCCACCCACAACAATGTGGTGAAGAGGCAGGAAACGTGTTTTGAATACAGTGACCTTAAATTGTTCCAAACCCTTCCCATTCTTTAATCACTCAACCTAAACAGAGTGAGGAAAGCAGACGTTGCTCAAAACAAAAGGAGAAACTTCCACCTAATACATATAGAAGGGAGTGGACCCAAGTTCCATTTTTATCCCTCATCCTTTACTTCTCATTTCACACAGTTAGTTGGCAGAAAGTCTCATTCATTTCAACATGCAGCATCGCCTTGCAGGCTACTTTGACTCTTTCTATGTGTTGAAATAATACCAACCATTTGTTGCTGTCCTTAATTGTCCTCAAGTGTGGGCCACTTCCACACTACACGGTTATAGTGCTTTTATTCCACTTTCAACATCCTGTGGAATTCTGCAATTTGCAGTTTATTGAGGCCAAAGATGCCCCTCTCTAAACTGCAAAGCACAGGATTCCACAGGATGTTGAAAGTGGAAATAATAGCGCTATAACAGTGTGGTGCACAAATGGCCTTAGAGTTATGGTGACCCTGTCAGTGAGGGACTTCCAAATCACCCCATTATCAACAGCTTTGCTCAGGTCTTGCAGACTCAGGGCTCTGTCTTCCTTCTACCCATCATTCCTTCAGAGTCTACTCATCAGTAATACAGTCTTCCTCTTTTCCTACTGCCCTCTACCAAGTATTATTGTCTTTTCTAGTGAGTCATGACTTCTCATGATATGGTCAAAGTAGGACAGTCTCAGTTAAGTCATCTTGGCTTCTAGGGAGAGTTCAGTCTTGATTTGCTCTGGGACCCACCTAGTTGCTTTTTTTATCAGTCAAGGGTACATGTAGAACTCTTCCCCAACACCACATTTCCAAGAATCCACTTTCTTCCTATCAGCTTTCTTCACTGTCTAGCATTCACAATTATACATAGAAATTGGAAATACCAGGGCAAGGACAATCTTAACTTTAGTATTCAATAATGTATCTTGACATTAGACTTCATTTGGAATACTGTGTCCAGTTCTGGACACCTCAATTAAAGAAGGATATCTACAAGCTGGAGCATGTCCAGAGGAGAGTGACCAAAATGGTGAAGTGTCTGGAAGCCATGTCCATTATGAGGAGTGGCTTAGGGAGCTGGGTATGTTTAGTCTGCAGAAAAGGAAGTTAAGAGGGATGTGATAGCCATGTTTAAATATTTGAAGGGATGTCATGTTGAGGAGGGAGCAGGCTTGTTTTCTGCTGCTCCAGAGACTAGAACAAGGAGCAATGGATTCAAACTACAGGAAAAGAGGTTCCACTTGAATCTCAGGAAAAGCTTCCTGACAGTTAGAGCTGTCTGGCAGTGGAATATGCTGCCTCAGAGTGTGGTGGAGTATCCTCCTTTGGCGGTTTTTAAGCAAAGACTGGATGGCCATCTGTTGGGAGTGCTTTGATGTGAGTTCCTGTATGGCAGGGGGTTGGACTGGATGGCCTCTGTGGTCTCTTTCAACTCTATGATTCTATGATTCTGAATCACCTCATTATCAACAGCCCTGCTCAGGTCTTGCAGACTCAGGGCTCTGGCTTCCTTCTACTCATCATCTACCCTTCAGAGTCTAGCCATCTGTAATGTGGTCTTCCTCTTTTTCTACTGCCTTCTACTTTACCAAGTATTATTGTCTTTTCTAGTGCGTCATGTCTTCTCATGATATGGTCAAAGTAGGACAGTCTCAGTTTAGTCATCTTGGCTTCTAGGGAGAATTCAGTCTTGATTTGCTCTGGGATCCATTTAATTGCCTTTTTAGCAGTCAAGGGTATATGTAGAACTCTTCTCCAACATCACATTTCCATGCATCGATTTTCTTCCTATCAGCTTTCTTCACTGTCTAGCATTCACAATTAAACATAGAGATTAGAAATAACATGGCAAGGACAATCTTAACTTTAGTGTTCAGTAATGTATCTTGACACTTCAGGATCTTGTCTAACTCCATCACAGATGCTTTTCCAGCTCCTAATCTTCTTCTGATTTCTTGACTGAAGTCTCCCTTCTGATTTAAGGACTTCATGGAGGTATGAAAAATCTTGAACTATTTCAACATTTTCATCCCCAACCTTAAAGTTATGTAAATCATCTGCTGTCATTATTTTTGTTTCCTTAATATTTAACTGTAAATCTGCCTTGCACTTTCTCCCTTGACTTTCTTCAGTAATGGTTCCAAGCCTTTGCTATTTTCTGCTAGTAGTATGATGCCATCCGCATATTTTAAATTTGTTGATGCTCCTTCCCCAAATTTCACCCGTCCTTCTTCCTAGTCTAATCCTGCTATTCAACATACAAGTTAAACAGATATTGGTGATAAAATGCAGGCTTGCCTGACCTCCCCTTGCCAATTGGAAACCATTCTGGTTTTACCTAATCTGTCCTAACAGTAGCTTCTTTTCCTGAGTACAGATTATATATCAGGACAATCAAATGTTGTGGCACATCCATTTCTTTGAGAGCAATCCATAGTTTTTTATGATCTATAAAATCAAAGGCTTTAGTATAATCTATAAAGCACAGGGTGATTTTCTTTTGAAATTCTTCAGTGCGATCCATTATCCAATGTATGTTTGCAACATGATTGCACTTCTTCCTTTCTTGAACCCAGCTTGGACATCTGGCATTTCTCACTTCATATATACTAGAAGTCTTTGTTGCAGAATTTTGAGCATCGTTTTGCTTGCATGGGAGATTATTGTAGTGGTCCTGTGGCTACTGCAATCCCTGGTGTCTCCTATCTTCGGAATTCAGATATATATTGAACGTTTCAATAGTCTGTGGGTCATTCTTCTGATTTCCATATTTGTTGACAAATTTTGTTAGAAGTAGAGCGGATTCTATCTCTTTAGCTTAAAGCAGCTCTGTTGGTATGTCATCTGGTCATGATGATTCATGAGCGCTTTGAGTGCAGCTTCTGCTTCACTTTCTAAAACTGTAGGTTCATCTTCCAATGGTTCTTTTTTTGAACAAAACTGTCATCTTCTCATCTCTTTTGTATAGTGCTTTAGTATATTGCTTCCATTGGTTTTTTAATTTGTACTTGGTCATGTAATGTGTTCCCTTACTGGTTGTACAGCCTCCTCACTCTTGGTTTAAATTTCCCTTTGATTTCTTAGTTCTTGCAGAAGAAATTTCTTGTTCTTCTCTTTTTGTTGATATCTTTTATGTCTCTGCATTGATTATTATAATAGTTCTCTTTGTTCCTGCACACAGGACATTGAACAATTGCATTCAGAGTTCTGACCCTATTTCTATCACTTTCTGCTTTTGTTTCCCATATCTTTAACTGCTTGAAGAGCTTCATCTGTCATCCACTGAGGCTTCTCTTTCTTTTGACTGCAGATAGTATCTTCTTGCATTCTTCCCTGACAATGCCCCTGGTTTCAGGCCGGAGTTTTTCTGACTCTCAGTCAATTAGGTTCAATAGAGCAAATCTATTTTTTTACATTATCTTTAAATTCAACAGGGATGTTCTTCAGGTTGTATTTTGGCATGATGGTTGGTTTTGTGTTCTTCTTTAGCTTTACTCTAACTTTTGTTCATGGCCTGTGCTCTTGAGATTCTTTATCTTTTGCTTCTAAATATGTAGTATATTCAATATGTTACTGCAGTTTAGGCTTACTTGGAGATACCCCCAGATATCATTTTGATATCATAATTTGGCTCTCTTCTACCACCCCTCTCCACGTGTTTGTGAGGCACCCGTACAAGGCACAGAACTAGGCTCAACCACTAAGTGCTGAACATTCCATTTTCCACCCAGGCAGGCCAGAAATAGCCAGATTCTTGCTTTAGGTGACCTCTCTGCAAACACCTTCATTATGTATGCACGCTGTTTACAAAGGATTCCCTGCCCCGAGCAGGCAACCTGACAAGCTGAATATTCAACTGCCAAGCACTGAGTATTTGCATACTGGCTAACTCTTTGTCAATTTGGACTTAACTCAAACATGCTAAATTCTGACTTTCCAATGCTTTCCTAAAACGCATTGTTTTCCCCAAGTATGGCATAGCCTGCAGTTACATTTCTCCCTATAAAAACCCCTGATTCTGAGACCATCCTTGGATCACTCCCGAGTTCCAGACTGCCTTGCTGCCACTTTGCTTGGTGAGCTTCCCCTCAGCTCCACGTGCTGAGATACATCGCACCCCAGCTTCACTCTCTATCTTTTTTCCGGGCTCCAGGAACAGGTTCCATATCACCTGAATCAACTATCCCTCTGAAAATCCTGCTATCAAACTCAAACCTTTATTTTCCTTAGTTATCTGTGTGCGTGTGTTGCTTACATTGTGTGCCTGTGTTTAATAAAGATCATTCATTAATTTCCAACATGGTTTGCTTCTTGACTTGGCCTGACCCCATAAACATTGGGTTACAAGATCCTGCTGCGTTACCCTGTTTCTCGTAGTGCCAACCAGTGCTCTTGACTAATTTCCCCAATTATGCTTAATTGTAAGGTTATTTAGGTGTCCCTTCCGGGACCTCCAGTAAACAGGGTAACAAGTATCTATGTTGGCCATCAGGTGATGTCCTTGTATACAGTCACCTGTTTGGTTGCTCAAAGAATGTGTTTCCAATGAACAAACTGCTGGCTTCATAAAATTCAATCAGTCATTTTCCTGCTTCATGTCTTGATCCTACACTAAATTTTTCTATAATCTTTGATTTTGCTCTGTTTCCAACTTCTGCATTCCAATCACTTATTATTAATAAGAAGTCCTGTTTTGGTGTGATTAATTTTCCCCATGGCCTCCATCATAGAACATCTACATTCTTCTTCTTCTTCTTCTTCTTCTTCTTCTTCTTCTTCTTCTTCTTCTTCTTCTTCTTCTTCTTCTTCTGTTGTTGAATCATAAACTTGGATTATGGTTATATTGATAGTTTTCCCCGAAGTCTTATTCACATTATTTGGTCAGACTATCTTTTGACTGCTTTTGCTACATCTCTCTTCACTATTAATGCCATGCCATTTCTTATTAGATCTTCATTTCCTGAATAAAACACTGTGTAATTATCTGACTCACAATGTCCAGTTCCCACGCACTTTACCTCACTTTTTCTATGTATGGCAATGTTTATATGTTCCATTTCTTGTTTTACTATGTCTAGATTCCCCTGATTCATGCAGCTTGCAACCCGTGCAGTTGCGTAGAGACGGGGGCGGGGGGAAATGGGGGCGGTTTGCCCCATGTGGCAATGTTTTTGGGGCATCCTGGCTAGTAGCCACGCCCCTGTACACTGTGGCCATGCCCCCATGTGCCATGGCCACACCCCCATGCACTGTGGCCCCACTCTCCACACCATGGCCCTGCCCCCTCCTGTCCCCCCTCCATGTACTCCAAGCTCCACCGCTGAACCCATGTTTCTGTAATATGTATTGTGCAGTTTTGGACTTTTACCACTTAGCACATCAAAAGCTAAATGTCCTTTTGGCTTGTGTTCAGTTACATCATTAAGCACAATCCTACCTGTAGTTGCCCTCTGCTGTATCCCAGTAGCTTGTTGAGTGCCTTCTAACTTGGAAGTGTCATTTTCTGGCACTACCTCTTATTTCATTTTGGATTGTCTCATCATAGGGTTTTTATGGTAAAACACATTCAAAAATGGTTTACCATGCTTCCTTCTGTGTAATACTAACAAATGTTAGCTGCTGTTGTCTCTGAGAGATCTTCTGCCAGTGGCTTCCCCCACTACTGCTGCCCAGTAGGTTTTTGGCACACTTAATCTGTCTCTTCAGCAAAAGTCTGCCTGACATGGAACACTTTACCAACAACAATGCTAACCATCAGCATAGTCTCTTGCCACATAGGAGCATGCAACCCCATCATCACAGAATGGTAGTGCCATGGTTCATGCCAATCATGCCTCATAAAACTATCCAGATACAAAGGTTCTCATTTAAGGCTGCAAGTTTGCACACTCTTCTCCAATAATAAATTGTGTTGGACATAATGAGGTAGACATACATAGAACTATACTGCACTGGCATCTCCAGTATGCTATGAAGCACACAGCTTTTTAGGTTCAAATGTATTAGGAGCCTAATTTACTCCACTGTGCTGATTTTCTTAAAAGAGAGCCAAGGAGGATCAATAAATTATGTGAGGGAAAGTACACCCTCTTAGCGCCAGAGGTAAGAGCATCTACTTAGTGGTGGTGGGAGAATGCGTTGTTCATCCATCTCACTTATAGTAAGTACAAGGGCAAGCTGGTTTATTCCAAGTTATACATCATACAATAAACATACAACATCAAGTATAAAGGGATTGCACTGACTGCCACTAGGCTTCCAGTCAGAATTCAAGGTGCTGGTAAGGACATTTAAAGTCCTCAAAGGCTTGGGACCTTGATGGAGTACCTCTTCATATGCACACCTTCCCAAGGTTTATGGTCTAGTGGAGAGGCCCACCTCTGTATCTCATCAAGTAGACAAGTTGTGGGCAAAATATGACCTTTGGGCCTCAAGTGGTTGTTACCCTGATTTCTGGAGGTCCCTCAAGTACGCTCCAAATTACAAGGTGGGAATTAGTCAAAAAAGCACAAGTTAGCAATATGAGATGCAAGGCAATGGAGCGAGATCTTTTACCCAATGTCTACGGGGTCAGGCCGAGTCAAGGAGCAAACAGAAGTAAATGTTAATTGTTGTTTTTATTAAAATACAGCCAAATGAGTGTATGCAACACACTCACACAGATAACTATAGAAATAAAGGTTGGAGTTGGATAGAGGGATTTTTAGAGGAGGTTTTTGGTATGGGAAATACTATACCTGTCCAGAAGAAGAAGTTTGTTGAAATGGAGTTTCTCAGTATGTGGAGCTGAGGGGGAGGCTTGCCAAACGCAGCAGCAGCAAGGCAGGATGGAAGCCAGGAACGATCCGAGGAAGTGCTCAAAGTCAGGGGTTCTTATAGGGGAAAATGTGGCCATAGGCTAGTCCGTACTTGGGGAAAACAATGAGTTTTGGGCTGGAAACAAAGCCTCCGAAAGGTCAGAATTTTACATGATTGAGTTAAGACTGAATTGACAATAGGGTAGTCAGTAGGCAAATGCGGAGTGCTTGACAGATGAGTATTCGGCTCGTCAAGCTGTCTGCTCGGGGAGGGAGTCCTTTGTAAGTAGTGTGCATACATAATGTGGTACTTGCCTTGAGGTTTCCTGAAGCAGCGGGTTGGCTATTTCTGGCGTGCCTGTATTTGTTTGGAATATTACAGTGATTAGTGGCCATGCCTATATGCGAGCTTGTCCGGGGACCTCCCAGCACATGGAGAGGAATAGGTAAAGAAGGCCAAATTATTGATATCAAAAAGATATCTAATATCCCACAAGCCTGGGCTAGAAACTGCGGTACATGGTCTCATTTTTATGCCCCCCCAAGGTCCCCCAGGGAGCATCTAAATGATCACAACCAGCATTTGTGGTGAGTAGAGGGCATTTCCACCATGTCAACTGCTTCCTGCTCAATGGAGGTACAGACCCTCAACATATCAGCTGCTGCCCAGTAAATGGGGATTAGGGGTCAGAGTGGGAATCCTTGCACAGCTGTTTAACTACAATGCCCAAGTGAGTTCATAACTACCCAAGTGGATTCTGGCCATCATTTCTAAGAGAAGGAACTGTGTTAAGTCTATTTCTGCATGAAAACAGGAAGAGGAAAAAGGAATCATGTGGCATCTTTAAGCGAAAGCAATTTATTTCAGCAAGAATTTTCATGGATTACAATCCATCGGTACATCAGATGAAATAGATTGTAATCCCTTGAAACTGAAGATAAAATTAATTGCTTAGCTTTAAAGATGACACAGGAGTCCTTTTTCCCCCTCCTCCCTCTTCTCCCAGTTCAGATGCTGTTCATATGCATCAAAATGACCCAAACATATCCAGAGGGCAGAGTGTCTCAGGTTTGTTTGGAGGAATCATTCCAGAAAATATGCTGAGGGTCAACAAAACAGCTCCTCCCAGGCCTGGGTATGATTCTTGTCCCAGCTGCTTCCTCATATTGCCAATGTATGTTATCTTGCAGAGATACCATGTACTTGGGGAGGGGGAGCACAGTCTCCCAAGCTCCACCCACCACATCCTTCAACACCCTCACTCTTATCTAGGCGTGCAAGGAATGAACAGCAGGCTGGGCATTTTGAGCGTCTGTTAATCCCTTCTGTAGTCTCCAGGTCTTCATGGTTTGCAAAGACTGGAACCGATTGGTTGGAAGGATTCACAGGATCCATGGACTGGCTGCTGTGCTATTTTAAGCCTGCATTATTAATTGGCATCCTGCACAAATAACTCAGTTGTGCCCTTATAACTGTTCTTGGATTGCAATTCCCACCAGTCCCAGAGAGCTTAACCAAAGCTGTGGGATGACAGGAACTGCAATGTCATTCCAACAAACACCAACAGTGGGTGTCAGTGGCATGAAGAATCCACTCTTGAGTTTTAATAAAGGTGTTGAACGCTATCACCTGAACAGATTCAGCATCTTGGTTTGTTCTTTTAAAGTTTGGACTCACATCAGAGTGGATTCAACATCCCACTGACATCTGAGCAAGCAGCCACCACTGCCAACAGCATCTGGAGATGCTCACCCATGGATGCAAATTGTTGTGTAGAAAGAGCTTTATCAGGTTGGAAGGGACATTCTAAAAATCAGGTTTATATGCTCCAGATCAGTGTATAATACTGGATCAATGCATGTTCACTTTGGATCAATGCCTGCACTGCCCTGCATCTATGAACATTTTACCTTATGTACACATATGATGACATTGTTGGTACATGCGTGAACACAATGAGTCAATGATTGAGATGAGTTCTCATATCTGACACAGATGATTGATAATGAGACAAGAGGGGTATGGTTTGTAATGAAAAAAGCCTCCTGGCTAATTTTATGGGAGACCTTGGTCAAAGCAAAAGCCTCCTTAAACTTTCCATATGATAATATCTTCAACTCTGTGAAAACATTTTCAATATATTCTATCCATATTAGTTGTTCATTGCATAGAAAACAGGATGAATGGGAGACTGATTTAAATACCTACTGTGAAACCAACCACAGCTTTTAAGTCTGAAATAAGGAAATGCAAAAAGAACCTTTATGGTGGAATCTTACGTAATCTCAATAGTACTTGTTCCTAGTTATGTGCGTAGAGGTGGACTGCTCTTGTGACAATGACCCAAGTAAATTCTTAGCAGCTTTAATAGTGGAAGTTTAATAAGGTCACAATTCCCTAAATACATTTGCCGTGAATGGCAGGACATATTTGCCTGGGAGTTTTAGCCCAATATTACCAGAGGGCACCTGCTCATGGAAGGGAAGTACAGAAAGCCAATGCTGTGGAAAATAAGTCTGGAGAGGAAGAATGATTAAAAGAAAGAAAAAGAGAGAGGGAAGGCACAATTTCTCTCAGACATAAGATGTTTGAATATGACGGTTGTGTTGTTTCAGTAACCAGAATGTGTCATGTTGCATATGCAATAAACTCTAACTGTTCAAAGGATATTAAACAACAGTTATCTTTCTATTTGCTCTTTGATAGATTGCGAATTCCAAGCCACATTCATGATTTGTTCCAAAAGAAGCACAGGTTGCATTTTTTTCCATCCCCAGGTGAATTCATTCCACCACAGACTGGTGTCCCATTTGTGAGGCAAGAACAATACATTGGCAACAGCTGGGCACAGCAAGCTAGCAATCACAGCCCTTTTCTGCACTAGACGGTTATAGTGCTATTATCCCACTTTCAACATCCTATGGAATCTGGGGGTTTGCCATTTTGGGAGGGGCTTCTGTCCCCTCTTGTAACTGCAAACCCCAGGATTCCATAGGATGTTGAAAGTGGGATAATAGCACTATAACTGTCTAGTGCGGAAATGACCATAATCACAAAATCAGTTGGTTGGCCTCCATCACAGATCTGTAGGCTGTGCTGCATATTCTATTATAGAGGTGATGAAATGTTTTAATATGCCCCCCTCCTCATAGTCTATCTTGGTGTGAGAAAGATCTGGAAAGGGTTAAGGCTCCTTCTCCCCCCTTTCCACTCCCCCACCCCCGCAATTCTTTCTAAGCCCCTTGAATGCCACTGCTTTCCTCTAGAGGTCTCATTAGGGAAGCCCTTACTGCTATTTTCAACATTTCCTCAATCAAGTGCTGTTAAATATAGTTACACAAACACATGGGGCAGCAACGGAAAAGCAACAATCTTGTCACTCACTGGTGAGACCAATCTAGTATTTTCACCTCTTGTTTTTGCCTTGCAGTAATTATTATTTGATTGGTGGCTACATTGCCCTCCGAACTCTAGCTGTCACTCCATGTGCCCCAGCAAACAGGGAAAGCAATTTTTAAAGTACTATTTTCCAGTGATGTATTTAAGTCTTTTACTCCAAGTCTCAAGTCGAGTCTCAAGTCTCTACCTTCAAAGTCTCAAGTCAAGTCTCAAGTCCTTGAAGATACTTTCAAGTCAAGTCTCAAGTCAAGTCTCAAGTATGAAAGCCAAGTTTATATCCCAACCAAATTTTCAGAATTAATGGATAGAGTGAAATAAATTCAGTTTTAACAATTTAAGCAGAGTTGTCTCTCTGCATTTGCAGTTTTGCCATCTGCAGCTTCAGGAGTGGGGAATCTTGCTCCCCATTACAGAAGATTCAAAAACATTAGAAGGAAGGATCCTTCTTCCTCAAGCCCATTGCCTAGCACATTTGCTGTTTCCCTCTGAGAAATGCACTCTGCACTCTGGGGATGAGTCTTGTCTTTTGCTCTTAGGAAATATTTTAGAAGGCTCCTCTGATATGCAGCAGGGACAGGCTGCTGAGCAGACCACAAGCCTGCCTCAAGTCCATTGCCTAACGTGTTTGCTGTTTTCCTCTGAGAAGTGCACCCACACTTTGGAGTTGAGATGGATTGTCATGTGACTAGTAGGCAAAAAGAGATGGAGGCATTGTTCAAAGTCATAAGATTTCTGGATGAATGTGTTAATTGAACCAAGGGCATCAAGTCAGTCATTAAAAATATACAAGTCTCAAGTCCAGTTGAATCAGCAAATCATTTACGGCCAAGTCGAGTCCAAGTTGAGCCACTGAAGTGACTTAAGTCCTACTTGAGTCCAAGTCTATCGACTCGAGTCTACATCACTGCTATTTTCAAAGGATCTACATGCATGCCTTATTCTGCCACCAAGGATGCATCCTTTGCAGACTTTCCTGAAAGAAAAGCCCACTGAATGAATTTCAGGGACTTGCTTCCGAGTCATCAGCCACAAGATTGCTCTGCAGCTAAATGGGTCCTAGGTAGACTGAGGTGACTACTTCTAGGAGTTGAGTTGGAGTGTCACAAAAGATCAATACATTATAGTTATCTCCTTTGATATTGTATTTTTACCTCCAGTGATAGAGAGAGGTGATGCTTTAGGGAATTCCTGCCTCATCTTTGAAAATAACTTGACTGGCTTTGGGTACTGTTTCTGCTAAGGCAGCAAAATGTTTTGGGATGTATTTGTAAGTAAATAGTACTTGGGTATCAGTAAGCTCTTTGCTTTGGATATACTCTGTGGGACTTGTGTATGTTCTTTCAAATCACCTGCTAACTTATGATAAGCACATGGATTTCATAGGTTTTCTTAGGCAACGAATACTCAGAAGTGGTTTTTCCAGCTCCTTCCTCTGAAATATAGCCTACAGCACCCAGTATTTGTTGGCAGTCTCCCATCCAAGTACTAAACAGGACTGACTGTTGTTACTGTAGTTTCTAGTCTGGACCTGTAGTATATTAGATATCATTTGATATCAATAATTTGGTCTTCTTTACCCATTCCTCTCCACGTGCTTGTGAGGTCCCCAGACAAGCACGCACACAGGCACGGCCGAAAATAGCTGAACCATTCAAAACTGATCCAGGCAGACCAGTAATGGCCAGACTGCCGCTTTAGGAGATCTCCAGGCAAGTACTCTTTAAGATCACATTATGTAGGCATGCTGTTTACAAAAGACTCCCTACCCTGAGCAGGCAGCTTGACGAGCCGAATACTCAACTGTCAAGCACTCCGCGTTTGCATACTGTCTACTCTATTGATAACACTGTCATAACTCAATCATGCAAAATATTGACCTTTCAGAGGCTTTGTCTCCAGCCCGAAACTCATTGTTATCCCTGGGAACGGACTAGCCTACGGGCACATTTTCCCCTATAAGACCCCCTGATTTTGAGCATCTCTTCAGATCGCTCCTGGCTTCCATCCCGCCTTGCTGTCGCTTCATTCGGTGAGCCTTCCCCTCAGTTCCTCGTGCTGAGAATCTCCACTTCTACGGACTTTTCTTCAGACTACCTGGGCTTCAGGACAGGTGTAGTATTTCCCATGCTAAAATCCCTCTCAAAAACCCTCTATCCAACACCTACCTTTCTTTCAATAGGTCTGTGTGAGTGTGTTTGCTTACACCTGTTTGACTGTGTTGTTCATCAATAAAGAAAACAATTACTTCTGTTTGCTCATTGACTCCTCCTGACCCCGTAGACATTGGGTTCAAGATCTTGCTAGGTTGCCCTGCCTCTTGTATTGCTAGCTTGTGCTCTGCTAATTCCCATTTCCCATTTTGAGCACATTGAGGTGTCCCTCCCGGGACCCCAGAAATCAGGGTAACACTGTGATTAATTTCCAAGATCAGATGGGATCTGGTGACTTTAGGGTATTTCCTCCAAGGAAATGTACTTAAAGATCATGTTATGTGGGATTTTACAGAACAGAAGTGGGAAACCATTGACTCTATTTTATATTTTGAAAATATATTTTGTATTTTATTTTATGTTTTGGACTACAGCTTCTGCAATTCCTTATAGTTGGACATCCTGGGTGGGACAGATCAGAGTTGTAGGTAAAACATCTCAAAGCAAACAATTCTCTATTCAGGTTGCCAGAGCCAAAACTGGAAAGGGCTTCTTTATGTGTAATGATTGTGTTGAAGAGGGAATTTCAGCAGGTGCTGCTTGTTACCTGGTTGCATGACAAGCAACACCTGCTGAAATACTCTCATCTACACAACTCTTAAAGATGCAAGAGTTCCCTCCAGTTTTCACTCTAGCAGCTTTATTCTCCATCTCTGTTGTAAAAACTTGGTTCTGTACTCTGATCTGGCTTAATTCCTAAAAGAAATGGTCTCAGGCTTGTATAGATGGGCCATCCTATATCTTGGGATCCATTACTCTTTCCCCCAAATATCTAAGTGAGATTTCCTTAATCTCATTCCCTCCAGTTGTGCTGGTCCACAACTTCCATTTTCCCAACTCAGCACTGCCACTGCTAGAAACGATGGGGACTTGTAGTTCAACAGGTCTAAAATCCAAGTGTAAGAAATTGCTATCCTTTTGTATTGGTACTTTCTCCAAGGCAGTCTTCTATTTATATATGTGTGTTTCTTTTCTAATAAACAGTAGAGCAGTTGTGTATTTGGGGCTTCAGATATGTTGCATATTGCTTCACTTACATCCTTAGGCAGAGGTGGGTTCCTACCCTTTCAGCTAAGTAGAGCAGTGGAATTTGGACCTAAAATCTTGTTTTGGTGGTACCCTGCCAACAAGAAACGTTCAAGTCATTTCACAATCTTTAAAATCAATGTTCTACAAGTTAGAAATCCTTTATATGCATTATTGGCCCTTTTTAAATTTAACTGTAGTCTAGTTTAATTTAGTATTATGTTAGATATTAGAGTTTCTTTTTTTGCTTACTTCTTGTTTGTCTTTTTAATCCTTTATATGTTGTTTATAGATATTAAATACATCTTAATAAAAATAATAATAAAATCAATCTTCTACAAGCAAAATTACACAGGTACTAGAACAAATAGTTTTAAAAAGTAGAACTGAAGCAAAGGACATCCGGACACAAAATAGAGATGAAATAAAACAAAAATGAGGTCTTTGCCTGAAATGAAATGTCTTTTCCCTGGCAGGCAGTGGGTTGGGCAGGCACGGTTGGGCAGTGCTGTACAGGAGGAGGAGGAGGTCCTTAGTGGTCGAGAATCTCTGGCTGTCCAGAAGTTTTGATCTTATACATTCATCAGCTCCATGTAGCCAATGATGTAGGAATGTCTGGAAGGTAAAAGATTTCCCATTCTTGTCCTAAAAAAGTATTGTGGTCGTGAACTAGATGATGGTAACAAGCAACATGAATTTGACAAAGAAAACAAAAATGGCTTATGATTTTTCCAAGCCCTTTTGGTTATTTTGAGCCCTTGAACTAAAATTGAAGTACAGGAGATATCTGTGAATGCAGTGACATCCTGAAAACTATCCTTCATCCTCAATTCTATTCCAGAATTCCTCAGAAATATCTTTTATAGTTTCCTAGCTTTTGCCCAGCTACTTATTCCTGTCTCCCAGTTGTACAGGATTTTATAAAATTCTACCATCAAACAGTTTGGAGAAGTTTCAAGACATGATTCATATTTAAGTTATTTATTCAATAGAGGGAGTTCAGAGTGGCATACATTACTTCTCAGTACAACTCTTTGAGTCTGGTAAAGCTGAGAGATAATGTCTGGCTAAAGACTTCTGAAAAACGTTTCCAGCTATGGGGAGATTTATATCCAGGTGCCATCTTCCAGATCAAGATGGGTAGCCTATAAACTACACAATACATGAAGGCTGAACTATGTTGCATAATGCAAGGTAATATAATTAGTAAAGAGCTGAGCTATGAGGTATTTTTCCTCCCTTTATCTAGCAAGCAGCAGTTCTTTGGATTACTCAGTTGCCAGTGATATTGCTTAGGGAACTTTGGTGAATCTGTGAGTAAAATTAAAATGCAGAGATATGTCTGCAGAGTTAAAAACATAGGTGGGGTGGAGAAGGGGTCATTTCAGACCTAAAACTGCTTCTCTTCCATTCAGAGTCGAAATGGCTGAGAAATCCAGGTTAAAAAAATGAGAAAGGAGAAAGTGACACTGGTAGAAATTGGGAATTGCTGAGAGAAATATTGGGCCTTGGGATAGACAACTGCCATGCATATCACATTGTCATCATCAGGGGCTTTCATACCTCTGTCCTGTCTACTGAGGATACCTAGTCAGGCCCAAAGCCAAAGACTGGAGCCCAAGAATCCCCACCCCTCTTTGGCTTTGCTTGTACTATCACTCTACCTATCCCTTCCATGTTCCTTTCATCTGCCAGGGATCTGCACTCACCATTTTTAATCAGATCCTTCTGTGAGCATCTCAGTGGTAAGAGGATGGACAGAAATAATGTGAGTGAAACATGTGGAAAACATTTAGAGAATCTAAAAATGTACCCTGGCATTTCTAGGACATGTTCTTTCCAGGAATGGTCTGTGCAGGCTGCAAAACTGAGCTCACAAGTGAACATTACACAATAGTTAAGGAGAGGGAACAGGAATGCAACTTGTTAAAATGTTGATACTTTCATCAGTCAGAACTCTGAAACTCTTTGAGGCTTAATAATGAGGAACATAACTCGCTATCAGTAAAAACTAGTAAGTTGGCAGTCCCCAAACTGATTCCTAATGCTGGCATTCCACTAATTTCTGAGGATTTACTCCACAGCAACAAGTTGGCTGGCTGCAGTTTTATTGTCTTTTAGATCACAACTTGGCACACAAAATCCTAAGCAAATACAATGGAAGGAGATCCTAGTATTTAAGATTAGCCTGAATCACTGTTTGAAACTCCCCTTCTCCCTGGTTTTATTACTGTTATTAGCAGTGATATAGATTCAAGTCAACTGACTCGGGCCCAACTAGGAGTTAAGTCTCTTCAGTGACTCAACTCGGACTTGACTCGGCAACAAAGATGCACTGACTCAAGACTTGTATATTTATTAGTGATTGATTTGCTGTCCTTGGTTCAGTAACATAACACGTTCATCCAGAAACCTGACTACTTTGAAAAATGCTTCTATCTCTTTTTGTCTACTGATCACATAGCAATTTGTCTCAAGCCTATAAATGGGGAATCAGTTACTCTGAATTCCTACATCTGGATAGACACATCCAAGATGAATTCTGATCTTAGTAGCAACCATGTAAGACCATTGGCAGAGGGCCAACACTTGCAAGTGGGTCAAATACAATCTCAAGCCTCTGGAACTTTAGGGGGTCTGGCTCCTCCACCTGCCAAACAGGGCTCTTATCTCTTTAACAGCAGCATGACAACATGCCTTTCTTGAAAAAGATGGACCACTGGGGAAACCCTCACATATTGAATCCATCCCTAGCCATCAGGTTATTAAAAGTCAAAATTTCACAGGAAAATTAATGATTGCAATACTAGCAAGCCTACCTAGGATTAGACTACAATCCAATATATTCTGATATGCTAATGTAAATCTCTTTGATGTCAAGTCCTTTTAAGTCCTCTTTGGCGTTAAGTTAAGCGAGTTAAGTCCTATGCATTTCAGTGGAACTGGCACTATGCACATCAACCACAGTCTGCAGTCATATGCACAAGCCTTTTACTCACACATATATATCTCCTTACTCTCATGTCACATAACAGTCAAACCATGAAGTATTTTCCCATTAATCAAGGTTTCCCATGATTTGCTATGAGCTCAGAAGCTATGATTAGGCTTGGAAAAAGCCGCAATATTTAGCCTTATCCAAGCAGATAAGGATGTTTTAGTCTTCTGAGACAGTTTTTATTACACAGTTATAAAAGAATTAAATCTACAAGGTAGGCATTTTATGACATTATCATGGGGAAGAATTGTAAACAGTGTCTTTGAATCTCCGCTCACCTGCTGTATAAGCAAAAATAATCTGAGACCAACATTATCCAAACAGATCTATTGCATTTTTGTTCATTAGTTCTCCCTCTCTCTTTCTGTGTGCATACATGTGCATGCACAAACAAGTAGGGCAAACAGCTATACAAAATTAAACATTCTCCCTCATGTGAGCATGTGTTTTCTGACTCTGTGTCTGATACTGCATGTACAAACACTCTGGTGGATTCGGGATGTTTGAACATTTTTAATATCCTGAAACACATTGGGGTGAGAAAATATCTCAGATTAAAACACTCAGTGGAAGTTTATTATTATTATTTTTTAAATGACTGTATGAGGGTTAAATCAACTTCCAACTGTTGTCTAAGATCCTGGCCTTTTCTGAAGTTGGTAGCTATAGTTTCCTGATATGGAAGAAAAAGGAAACTATAGTTCATTAGGATGAGGCTGTGTGAATAGGCAAAAGTTTGTGTGTGTCTCAAGTTTATTAAACTGAGGTAGAGGAATACAGTGCTAAAGAGATTTCTTCTCAAATGAAACAATGAGTAATTTTTTTCACACTATGAGAAAGTTTTTGAAAACTGCAGTTTTTCAAGATTATTTGCAATTCAAGACTCACTCTGTGCAAAATTCCCAATTGATTGTTTTGCATTGAAAATGGCATTTTCTGCACAACAAATAATATTATTTGGAAAAAAAAGCTGTTTCCTGTGCAAGATAAACATATGTGAGTTTTGCATAAAACAAATCCTGAACTGTGAAGATTCTCATTAGTCCAGGTTTCTTTTCATCAGGTGTGACTATTCAAATTGTGGAGTGGGAGGAAAGCCCTAGGAATTGTAGTGGAGCTTGCTCCTCAGTAAGCACAGTAAGAGAAAGTAACCTGGTGCCTTCCAGAAATTTTGGACTATGACTTTGTTAAAGTTTATAATTGTGCTGGCTGGAGCAGATGGCAAAAGATAGTCCTAAACATCCAGTTGTTTACCTCAGGATATGGGCTTTTCATGTAAAATAGCTTACATGCCAATAGAGTTTAATTTGTGAACTACAGTTTAAGAAAAAAAAATGATGTTTGCATTTACTATAGAGGAAGAGCATCAAGTTTGGGATTAAGGTGCCTTCTTTACATGCCATAAATGTATTGTATGTGATTTTATATTAGAAGCAGTGAGCTTAATAGAGTAGGGCTTAGAATCAATCTGGTGTATGTAAATGCACACACAAACACACCACATGTGCTCACTCCCCAAATCTCACAGACTTAATCTGTTATCCCAAAATAATAACATGTTCTGTATTATAATTATTTCATGTACATTGGACATTTCCCCCCTATAAACTGCCATCATTACAGACATGTAAGTATACTTTTAGATCTCACAATGGGCATAATCTATTTAAATAAGAGAAGTTCTTCTCAAGCAAGGTTTGACTCCAAATAGCGATTGCATACTTTAAAACAGTAGCAAGGGCAGTGGTGAAGACCTCTTTAATGGTTTAGTTGTCCAAACAACAATTGGAATTGGATAAATGCTTTCAGCTGGGATCACTTTTCTGCTACCTTTGTAGGTAATGGGATTCCCAGAGAATGCTGCTGCTGTGTGAACATAAGACTGTATTTGGCAGGAAGCAGCTACTCCACCAGAACAGATAATATGAAGAACAACAGGGCTTAGGGCAACACTAGATAAACTTTCTGCAAGTCCCTTATTTTCCAAAGTATTAACACAGTCATGGTTGTGTTGTAGCTGACATGCTGTAATGGGAAAATCTGGAAATCCTATGCAAATATTAGAGGAAAAGAAACTCCAAAACATCAGCAATGTTCATTTCCATGCCATGATGCATACCATACTGGTATTCAATAAGTACAAAATAAGCACATTGCAGAAAGGGGCTTCCATAACAGAAAATGTGTGACACATGGCAATTAACCAACCACATGATAAAAATAAAGCCAATTTCTGCTTGAGGTGCCAGTCTGATCATGGGGAAAATGTCTTTTTGCTTTCAAATAAGGCGATCACCTAGAACAGAAGTAGATAACTGTGTATGGGGCGTGGGGCATTTAATTAAAGCTATAAAAAGTAATTTATTAAAAATAATAGTAATAAATAGGAAGCAGTTAACAGTTAGAAAACCATAAGAAAAAATATCTGGGTAAAGACAAGAGACTTCAATTGATGGCTGAAGCACTCAGCATAGGAAGACTGCCTAACCTCAATGAAGAGACTGTCCTAGATGGTGCAGACCATAACAAGGAAGTCCTTCCTTCACATTACAAACAAACTGAGGCTCCTTGGGCCATAGTGCAGTAAGCAGAGCCCTTTCTCAGAACATAAACACTGTTACGGTCTATAGGAGAGAAGGTGGTCTCTTACACAACCTGTTCCTGAACTGTATAGGGCCTTAAAACCCAAAGTAACATCCTGAGCTTGGTTCAATATATAATTGGCAAACATTTATGTTTAAGCTCTGTTGGTTTCAATGAGATTACTCTAAAATATGATTAGGTCTATATCCAAATTCAGCCCTTCATTAGATAAACACATATTCACTTGTATCACTAGTTATTCTCTAATTTGCATTTTCAAGGACACATCCTTCTGTTCTAATAATGTAAGTTCATTCATGATACAATTTTCTACACATCGGTATGGCAGTAGCATAAATCCAGCTGAGTGGCCTCCAGATGCTTTGGACTGTGATTCCCAGCATTCCCATGTAACATAGCCCATTGTGAGGGATCATGGCAATTAAAGTCCAAAATATACTCAGTGTCAGTTTGGGGAAGATGAGCGTAAACTATTGCTCCACATCTATAGATTGGAGAGCTACAACTAGTTCTTATTTAAGTTTAGCTGGCAAACTGCTTTGTGTGAGTTTTCAACAAAATACCATCTCTGGGTATCATTTATATTTTTACGTATATCAGAAAGGAATATCAATATATCTGACATTCCACAAAATGCACAGAAAGTCCTGTTGAACCAGTAATAGGTATATTTGTATCACAAGAAGGACAGAATATAATTCATTCCCCATACTTTGAATCATATCAACCCCTTCTCTGCTACTAAACAAAAATATGGAATGGGCAAGAAGGAGAGAAAGTGTGAAATAACTAAAGTTAAGCATATAGAATCAAATTGCATGCAGACCTTACAAGGAAGCTGATTTAGGATTATTGCAGCACTTAAGAATGTTACAAAGAACAATTCAGATGTTTGTTCCAGTAGCAATTTAAAATGGAAACATCACCAAATCAATCCTCGACTCCTTCACCCTTTTCAGCCTGCATAATAACAAACAGTAACTCATTCTGTCTAAAGATATGTTGAGTGAAGCAAAGACAGTGCCAGGTGTCTGGCAGATACTGTTAGATCCACTCTGTATAGTTGCATAGTGTGGGCTTTAGGTTTTAAAAGCAAAGAGATTAGACTATAAATAAACAGTAAAACAATGTGGAAGAAATTTAAGAAAATGGCATACCTGTGGTTGTCAGTCATTACAGCTGCCATCTCCCCCTTCACCTAAATAAACTGTTTCTCACGTCATTTTTCTTGTATATTGATCAGAGCAGTTTTTCCCAATCTGGTGTCCTCCAGATGTTTGGGACTCTGATTTCCAACAGACTTAGTTAGCATGGCCAACTAAGAAACTGAGAAAGTTGGAATAGAGAATTTTGATACTATGTTCAAATGGGGCTTACCACTGCTTATTTTATATTGAAAAACAACACCATGTAAATGACTTACTAATTTTTGGTGAAATTAACAATTCAGATCAAAAGTGTTAAAATATTTCAAAGCTTCAAGAATTATTTCTGATAAGGAGTTCTTTGACACTACACAATTATAACTTTATAATTCCACTTTAACTGCCATGGCAAACTATAGAATCTTGGAATTCTTGGATTCTATAGAGCACTTTAGCAGAGAATTCTAGGTACCCTAAAGTGCAAACACCAGAATTGCACTGGATAGAACCAGTTAAAGTGGAAACAGATACATCTGGATAGAACCAGTTAAAGTGGAAACACAGTACTATAATCGTGGAGTGTGAAAACACTCAAAGTTTAATGACAGATTTCATTTAACTATTGCAGGCAATGTCCAGCTCTTTGGTGGTGGTATTGAGAAGGCAAAAAAATAACTCAAAGCAACTGAACTTCCTTTATCATAAAAGTGTACAGGCCTTTCCAAAAGTGTTCCACTTGTCAGCTATTTCTTTGGGCAGGCTATGAAAGATAGTGCTGTGTTCTATGGCTAAAGGCTTATGGGTCACAACAGACATCCACATGTAACTTAGGCCCTTTCCACGTCCTACCTCTTCTCGGCACTGGGGTGCAGTGCTCGCACGAGCAGCCTTTTGTGAGAGGCCCTCACATCCAGGTTTCTTCAGTTCCACATGAGCTTCCTGCTCGCGCAAGAGCTCTGTCTCTTCCTTTCACAGTGCAGCCTGGGACCTTCCCAGGCTGCACTAAGACAGGAAGCACGACCAGCCTGGCTCCCGAGGCTCCGCACACAAGGTAAGTGCACGCGGGGCCTGGGAGCAATGCACGATCGTGCAGCGTTTTCAGCTTAAAGCTGAAAATGCAAAGGTGCAAGATCATTGCCTACTGGCCACTGGAGCCTTGTGCGATTGCGAGGGCGTCATGCAGATCGCTCCTCGCAATCGCACGAGGCTCCAGGGGCATGGCAGATGCCGTGTGAAAGACAAGGCAGGATTAAGGTTAAGCTGAAGAATATTAAATAGCTTCAAGTGCTGGATCACATGCTGGACCACAGCATAGAAGCACAGCTCCTGAGGCCTGGATCTTCCCTCAGTCTTTATCCCATTGTTGGACAGTGGAGATCCTGAAGGTGATAGTTCTCCCGTTTGAAGCTGAGCTCATAATCACTTCTCAATCAGCTTTTACCTTGTACATTGATAGCAGTGGTGAGTATGAGGACTCTCCTGCAAAGGACAGATAGTTTCTGAAGGTAATCTGAGTTAAGGGTTACTGTCTTCAGTAGCTCCCATTCAGAGGTGTTGCTGACAGGTTATAGCTCAGCATTGGTAGAGGAATCATGGTTCAGCATCTCTGCATCTTGCACTGCTAGTCTTCTCGAAGAACTGAGAAAAATCACTCTTTTCCTTCTATGTCCCAGAATTCTAGATGCAGTTTATTCTTGGAATCAAAATGGTCACTTCAGCTCATTGAAATCCCCATATGACTTTTGAATGTAGCGTACCATCATAAGAACATCCTCCTTAAGTGTTACATGATAATATTATAACAAATTTTTGCTTTGGAGCCTCAGTGTTGGTTGAACTACCATAATAAACGTGGTCTGTTGAAAGTATGACCACAATGTAGTTGCAAAAGCTCTTCAAAGTACATATGTATTAATAAAATGGAATATTTTCCTTCTTGGATATCACTGACTCATATATTTAGTTTATAAGAATAATTCTCAGACTTGTACTCAAAGTTCTTTTAGGTTCTTCTTTTTTTTAAAAAAATGCACCTAGTGTGGCTAAATAATTCCTATTACTGGAAAACCCAGGTTTTTTTTTTTTTTTTGGCATCTGAGACACATTATGTAAACTACGACTGAGCTATCTCTGCCCTTCTTGATTCCTGTAGACCCCCACATTTCTTTTTGAATTACTTTCATATCATTGATTTCTTTGTTAAAAATCTGAAGCAAGTCAAATCAAGTAAGTTTCCCGGAGTAGTGTGCCATCTTATTTTCTTGAGAGCCGAAATAAATAATTTCAATAGGAGTACCAATCTCCAGATGTTTTCTTTCTACTGAAGTAGGCAGAGACGTTCTTTCAGAGAGTGGTGCAATTAAAACTGTGTGACTAAGCCAGCACAAATTATGCAGGAAAATTGTCAACAATCCCTTCACTGCCTTTCTGCACTTTTGAGCTCAATGAGCCCAATGCTATTTATCCAAGGATTATCTTGTTTATGTTATGGTTATTCCTCTACGTAGACTCTAAGCATACTTCATTTTTATAATGATGAAATGTGACTGTGTTTGTTGTACAACATTCCTGGGTTTAAGATAGTGTCATGTTTAATAAAGTGTTTATAAGAAGAGGTTAAAATGGTTTATCAATCTCAGCTTAATCTCACAGTAATAAAGCCTCTTTCCAAATCGGATGCCATGGAGTGCAGTTTGTAATTTACAGTGCAATATTTCCCAAACTGCTAGATGTGGGAATGCTGACTATTAACATATTAGATCTTCCAAAATCTAAAAAAAGACCCCACTTTAAGATTAATGTATTTTTTTAAAAAAGTACAAGATGAAGGATGATGTTAGAGCTAGTGTACTGTTGTGGTTTGAGTGCTGGATAGGTTTCCAGGAGACTGGGGTTTGAATCTCTGCTGAGCCATGGAAACCCATTGGGTGACTTTGGATAAGTCACACTCTCTCAGCCTCAGCGAAATGCAATGGGAAATCCCCTTTGAAGAAATCTTGCCAAGAAAACTCTGTGCCTTAGGGTGTTCATTAGTCAAAGACAACTTGAAGGCACACACCACCAACAACAAAGGATGGTAGGCAAAATTCTTCCCCTGTCTTCCCAAACAGACTGTCAACAATTCTCATTTTTTTAAACCAGCTATTACTTCCTTGGAGACATGGCAGCTGGTTGTACTCAATCACGAGGGCGGCGAATTCACTCCAGGTTTTACTCCAGACACTATAAGAGCTATTCAAAGCATTTGAACCAGTTTAAACCATTGCTTTAAAGTTTAGGCTAAATCCAAGATTCTCCAAACTGATATGAAATCCACTACTGACCACTGCCTGCTAGGCTAGCAGTGATGGTGTTAATTGGGTGGATTTGATCTTGGACCCTCTATTAGTGGGTCCCTATTATTCAGACCTTTCTAGAAAATATAATAATCCACTCCTGGAACATTTCTACAACTTTTCAGAGGTGTTTTTGAATAATTACATAACACTAATGGTTTTGCTCTAGCTAAAGATGGTACTGATGTTGTCCTGCTGAAGCTAATAAAGGCAATGAGTTGTAATGAGTATAAATCTCATTTTTCCCCCCAGTGGAATTTAGTTTTAGCTAATTTTCATATTGGATTTTTAGGCTTCAGCATTTATCTTCTGTTTTGTTACTTCACTACTGTTACACCAATATTGTTATGCTGAAATAATATAACATATGTTGGGGATGTAAACAATGTTAATTATTCCTCATATTTTCAAATAAAAAAGGGTGTCCTGACATTTGGGATCTTCTTTGCATGGCACAAAGTCTTTTTACAAAATTCATTTGTGCAGAAATGCGCATGGTTTTTCTGTGCAGAACAATGGTTTGTAGTTTCCATAGTCCCCCTCTTTTTTTCTATTGCTGACTACAATAGAAAAAACACATACCACCACCAACAAAGGATGGTATGCAAAACTCTTCCTCAGTCTTTGGTCTAATGCATTTGACCTACTTTGTCTGCTCTTCCCTTTCCTGGATTGGAATATTTGGGGCACAGTGATTCATGCATGGTAATCTCATGTTTGGATTATTCTAATGCCTTCTGCGTAGCTGGCCCCCTCCTTTGTAAAATTTTCGGTAAAAAAACCCCAAACAAACCTCTGTGTCACTCAAGTCTCTCTGTCTGCAGCTTCCCACTGGAATGCCTTTGAGAGCAGAGCAATGCAATGTGACATGGTTTTGCTCCAAAGGCATTCCAGGAAGAATGGCAGGTGGGAAGCTGCAGGGAGAGAGGTGTGACTCTCAGATGTAACTAAAGATTCCTCCCATCCTCATAAATTTTCAGCCATATTAATTTTGACTGCATTTTTCAATAAATGAAAAAAAAACTGGTGTAGCAGCTGTCCTTTGAAGCTCTCTGTGCTAGGTTAATATGATCCACACCACTAAACCAAGCCTAAATACCCTAAAGGCACCAAATCCTGTCTGATCTGGGAAGCTAAGCAGGGTTAGGCCTTGTTAGTACTTGGATGGGAGACTATCAACAAATACCAGATACAGATGATTGTATTTCAGAGGAAGGAACTGGCAAAACCAGCTCTGAGTATTCCTTGCCTAAGAAAATACTGTGAAATTCAGGGGGTCTCATAAGTCAATCGGTGACTTGAAGGCGCATACACATGGATGCATCTTGCTAGAAGGGTGTGATATAGCAGTTGGAGTTCTGTAGATATCCTTGGACTGCAATTCCTATCAAACTTATCCAGTATAGTTTTATGGTTTATGGGTTTTGCAGTTCATCCACGTCTCTGAAATATTGCATGTCACATGTTGGTGTAGAACATTTCAAAAAGCTTTTCAGCAGATCATACAAAAGTTTAGAATAGGCCACTTTGTGTCAGATCAACATGGGCATAACTGTAATTTTGGGCTAGTTAATCTATTATCTTCTTAATGAAGAAGTTTTATCTCTTAATTGTGTGAATGAAAAAAGGAGTGATCCTGAGAATCAGACCAGTATCAATATTTTTAGTTTTCTCCTCTTATATCAAAATCAGATCTCAATGAACTGAAGATACTTGGATAGAAAGAACCTGATGGTTTACCAAAACATTCTCTTTTTATTCTTTACCTTTATTCCTCTTAGTGGAACTCAAGCTTTGTGTTTAAATGAATACAGAAACAAAAACCTACCGGTATATCCCTTACACAAGCAGGTTACAAGTGAAGCTGTGTTTGGTGAGGTTGAGTTAAGGTCAGTGGGGGAAAAATCAGTTGCAACTTTTGAGATGAGAACATCATCAAAGCCAAAGGAAGCATTTCAAAGTGGGGTTTAATAGCAGCTATCATATTGCCTCCAGTGCCTTGACCATTTCTTATGCAGCTGTTTTATTTTAGAAAGATTCGGTTCCCCACCACATATGCATTGCTCTACACACTGACCTGAGTATATATGCTCAAGCACTTTGGTCACTCATGATAACTATAAACCCTTCAGTGAACTACTAGAAAGCTAGTTCAAATGGAAATGGTGAAATTCAATCTGGCGTTTAACTAAGTCATTGATGAAGAGGTTAAGCCAAAAGAACAGTGAGTAAGGAAGGCAAAGGGGACAGGACACAAATAGAAATGAAGGATTTGGTCAGTTTTTAAAAGGTAATAATGTCTACATTTCCATTTGAATAAAGGAAATGCACCAATATCATAACTATTTAAACATGAAATTATATATATAAAATACAAAATATTTCTCTCTTTACTTTGGAAAACTATGTTTGGTTTTCTCGAAGTGCTTGAAGAGGACCAGGCTTAAATTTAAGTTTAGGTCCTACAGAAATGAAAACGTACATCCATTAGAGCAAGGCTCTAATCCAGTGGTAGAAATTTTACTTCTAGTAAGCAATTAGTTACAATTATACTCCCAATACCCCTCCGAAGCACTAAGTCCATATTACAAAACACAGTTTGAGTATTTGGTTTAGAGTAGGGCTATGGATAACCATGCCGTTTAAACCCTCACTTCTTTCATTTTCCAATAGTGTCAAGTGGCCTCCATGTATTTAGGAAGATGAATCTGCTTCTAGTCCGAATTTAAAAAAGAGTGGTCCAAGAAGTTGAACTTTGTCCTCCAGATAGATTCAGCACCTCGGATACCTCCTTTAAAAGTCATACTGAAACCCAGAATGCATTCAATACCCCAATGAAATGGAAACAACTAGCCACCATTTTTGGCTGTAGAAACAGCTATGTTGTCTTACTTTTGTGTAATCCAGCTGTATGGTGAACCAGCTTCATGATGGCAGCAGTTGTGTACATGTGTGGACAGAGGGAAGAATCAAAGGGGAGGGAATGCCAATACTTTTGCTTCTTTGGTGAAAAAGGGAAAGAAAAAGAAAGAAAAAAGGAAAGAAAAAAGGCACAATGCGTACTGGGTTGGGGTGGAAGGAGAGAAAAAAACCACAAGTATGAGAAAGAATGGAATGTCTAGCTGCCATCTTGCCTTGGATTCTAGTTATGGCAACTAGTGTCCATTTACATCAGAGTTGGGCAACTGTGTAGGGGGAAGGGGTCATTTTTCCACCCTGAGTCAAGTGGACCACACTGGCATGTTTCAGTGCACCCTAAGTGATGCAGCATCACTTTCACCTGCCATTTTGGCTGATTTTGACTGATTTTTAATGATTTTCTTAGTGTTTTAGGGAGGTTTCAGAGGCTTTGAAGAAGCAACATACTATGATTGGACATATTTTGGGCAGTTGCAGGTACCAAACAACAGGGGAAAGCATTATGCTACACCCCTGAAGTATAATTGGAGTTACGGCAGTGTAAGTGACTATGGGGAGTCTGTCTATAATTTTTATCGTGTCATGCTAAGTATTGATGTTCCTGAAAAGTACATTTCCCCTACTGTCCGTTCTTAAAATGCTTTTATTTCAGCATTGTATACAGCAGAGGAAAAGGTCTGTTCACAGAGAGGTCTTCTATAGAGACTTCTCAGTGATATCATCCAAAACATCTGAAAGGAAGGGGATGGACTGAACAGAGCATGCTCATCATCTTGTGGAGGATTTCATGATGACTAGTGGATCTGCCATCATGGGAGTGGCAAATCCATTCTTCATTTTATCACTGCTCCTCCTACAGCTGAACAACAGTTTTCTCTGTGCTGGACATTATTGTTTCAGAGGTTCAGTACTTGCAGCACTCACGTACAACTTGGAGCAGCTGCAGGAGGTATGGCAGTAAAATTGAGCAGATTCACTGCCTACCCCATGGTGATGTGTCCACTGGCCACACCTACTTGGGGGACTCACTGGGTGGGAGTGTAGAAGGAAAACATTTAGGTCCCGTTACACGCCAGATTGTATCAGTGGTAGTAATGAGATCCAGATTTTAGAAGCTGGATGGACAGGAGCTTTTTGGGGATGGCAGTGGTGGAATTATTTGTTTTTCCCTTTTTTCTGTGTGAAAAAGTAAATATACTCAGCTAATATGGACACATGCATCTTGACTGAAGGATTAGTAAAAGTTCATAATTTGAGGAGCCCTGGTGGCGCAGTGGTTAAATGCTAGTACTGCAACCACAAGGTTGTGAGTTCGATCCTGCCGGGCTCCAAGGTTGACTCAGCCTTCCATCCTTCCGCAGATCGGTAAAATGAGTACCCAGCTTGTTGGGGGCAATTAGCTAAAAAACACATTGTAAACCGCTTAGATAACACTCATTTGATAAGCGGTATAGAAATAAATGCTATTGCTATATTGCTATTGAGGAGGTTGGAGGGTACTTGGTTGACTGGGTGATTAATACTTCACTGGTCCATTAGACATTGGATTGAATCCAGACTTAGTCATCCTTTGAGTAGACACAAACCACTGGGATTTCAGTGAGGACGAACAAATCCCATTAACTTCAACAAGTGTATTCTAAATACTACTAGTCTAGATCTAATCTATTGTATTCTCCTGAACAGAACAAAGTCTAGCATGTTTTCTACTGCTTGATATCACTGGAAAACATCTACCTGTTTTCTTGTTGTTGTAGACCTATGACCCATATTACCTATTTGCATTGTTTGCATTTCAGTTTTCTCTGGTCCATTGTTCGCCTCCTGATGTTGACTGTACTTTTTCACATATATCAATAATAAAAGTCCATAAATCAAACATTCAAAAAAATAAAAAGAGCAAAAGAATAATAAAAAAACCCCATGCATTTAGGATTTGCTCTTCTGTCTCATATAATATTTTTAAATTGGCCAAGCAGATTTAAAAAAAAAACTGGTAAAATGTTCACTCACCATCTTTGACCTTGTAGGTCAAATTTCAGTCTGGAGTGCACTTTTACAACCAGTTAATTAACCTCTCAAATGAGGGATTTAATAACGGAAACACTGACATACCCTTAAGAGATCTGATATAATGGCTTTACCATAGAGATTTCTCACTGTCAAATGAGATGGGAAGGTGAACAGCTATTAAATGGCAGGATATGGTCGTTGAAGGGATCCAGTCATTGGGCCAGTCTTGGAAAGATTTATGATGCAACCAAAGCTGTTTAACCACATTATATTCTCTTTAATACTGAGCAAATACTGCACCTTTGATGCCACAGTTTGTATGTATGCATCTGTATGTGAGCAGGTGACTAAACTATTGTGGTTTTGTGTGTGTGTTTGTGTATTAGGCTGAGAGAGACAGTGAAGGGGAAATCAATGTGCTCAATTTCTCAGCAATTAAAAATTCACAGACTTTACAAAAAGGCTATGTAACTATGACTTTCTACATGCAAAGCTGAATTTTGAAAGAAGACTTTGCAGACTTGAAATATTTGGTTGTTTATTTCCTATAGTTATATACTGCCTTTCTACCAATAGAGTACAACATACCTTATAATAAAAAGAATCCTGTACTAATTAAAATTGATTAAAATGATTCATTTAAATTATTAAAATGTATTTTCTTCTAAACCAGTTTGATTCTTAATTACCTTTTTTTTAAAAAAAGGGAACCCAGAGTATCCCCAGATTGTTACAGTCTAGATTTTGTTGTACTGCATCTTGTTTCACATGTGATTTCTAGTAATTAAAAATAAAATCAATTTACTGCCAGCTATTGATATGAGGTGAAGCAAATACTACTAAAACTTTTTAAAGTTTCTGTGCCTTTAATAAAAGTTTCTTGCTTGTAAGTCCTGCCCCTTTTATTGCTTCCTGTTGGGTGTAGCAGTCAGATTACTGATAAACTCTCCGTTAATGGCCCTTTGGATAGCCTCTCTTAGCTGTCTGTTAATGTCATTTCTTCTCTCCCCGCCCCCGCTTCATTATTTGCTTTCTTTATTCCTTTTTTTAAAAAAAATTTCACAAAATAGTTACAGTCAGTAATCCCTCTTCCACATTCATCAAGAAGGCAACATTGCTCAATACTGAAAGGGACCTTTAAAGAATGAGACTTGCACATAAGTAAACATCGTAGGTCTTACCTCTAATTTGGCTCTAAGAAAAGCTTGCATGTATTGCACTATTGGATCCTAATAGTTGTATTTAAAACTCTTGTTGGATCAGAAAGCATCCACCCCCTATTTATCCCAGTATTCTGTTCAAACAGTGGCAACCAGATACCTATGGGAAGTTCACAATAGGGAAATGAGTGCAATATCACCCTCCTACTTGTGGCCCCTTTTGATGTTATTATTATTTGTCAGCAATTTGATTTTGACATATGGTGACCCTATGAATGAAAGGTCTCCAAGAGCTCTGGTAGTCACATACATACAGGCACACTGCCTCTAATACTGGTGATAATATATAGCCATCATCATGACTAGTCATAGCTGCTTCCTGCATTAATGATTCAGCAGATCATATCTATTCACTTGAAAAATATGCCCTATTGCAGTCCACAACTTCTGTTTCTGTAATACTGATGCACGGCTTCTCTTCTGTTCTGTGAAATAACCACTTATCTGTAGGCCTGATGCTTGATGGAACCTCCAATTGCTTTCAGGACTTTGTAAGTTCCTTCACTCATCTGTCTGTATTGGAGGACAGTAGAAAGGGTTGGTTAGCCTAAATTTAGCCAAGAAAAGAGAAAAGAGTTGTGAGGCTGGCTGGATTTCTTAGCAATTTAGTTAAGTTTCCAGTACTTTGTTCTTTCCAAAGGAAACTGTCCTGTAAAAGCTGCTTATAGCTCTTCATTCCAGTGATGGTACTTCCCACAGCTGTTACTCCTCTCAGTGTTGTGATATATAGAACATCTTTTAATAAACACTTTAAACAGTGTCTTTTTTGTTATTCATGTGAATAATAAATTTCACTTGCACAGTGTTGATAGCAATCTGTGTTCCTAAACATGTAAGTATGCTTATGGGGCTACATTTACCAAAAAGGCATAAGAAAGATGACATAGATTGGAATGTTTTTATAAGATCAAAGAACAGAATAATGATGCAGGAAACAACAGCTGAAAAGGAAAACCTCTAAGGCCAAAGAAACCATTTATTAATTTCAAGACTCCCTTACTACCACCTGGCCCTCCCCATGTGAGCAATCAACATTTTACTGAGTTCCTTTGCTTTAGTGATGAGAATCCACATCTCAGATGAATTGTAAGCAAGGGCTAAAATTCCATCGTATTTTTATATTATATATGTACACACCCAGGATCATGGAATGCCTGTTTTATAGACATTCAAAGATGAATGTGGTGGCCACCTTCCTTCCTAGTGACACAGAAATTAGCTGGTGCTGGCATTTCTACTTTACAAAAATACAGGACATGTACATCCATGTATTGTATAATACATGTATCCATGGACTACAGTGGGAATTGGAAATATGTCATCTTCCAATTGTTGTTGGAAGTCTCACAGTCCCTTGTCATAAGGTAGGGTAGCTGTGGCTGGCAGAAGTTATAATCCAACAACATTTAGAAAGCTGTAAACTTTTTCATCCCGTAGTGATAGTGTGAGGTCTATGATGATCTTGAGAGTGGATTTACATAGCTTAAGGTAGGGAATGCTACGGATGATTTTGGATTCCAGCTCTCATCAGCATTAACCAGCATGGACAATAGCCAGGGATGATGGTAGCTGCAGTATCGTATGTTACCATGCTTTATACACCCCCAATCTATGATACAATTGACAATGCACATTATTTAATTGACATAAAATATAAATCATATACTGTTATGGCAGAAAAGCCATGCTGGCTGAACACACATGAAAGTAGGTCAGATGGGACCTCAGGGCATGGCCACATTGTATCAGTAGGTAAGCTCCAGTGCTAATGAGCTTGCAAATATCCACTCAGTGACTCAGCGTTCAAATACAATAGCACATGAAGTTGCCTCAATAGAGTAACTGATTGTCATCAATCTGTTCCCACTGGAGTTCTCCTTTGGTTCCTCACCTACCCAGACATTAAGAAGCTATCATAGTTCCCATCAGTGCTTTGTCACTTAATGCTAGGGCCATAAGCCCATTCCAGACCCCATTGTTTGCTCTGCCAGAGAGCCATTAACACCTTCCCCATCAGGGAAGAAACAGGATATTTAAACGCTAGTTCTGAGCCAGGCCCAGGCCGTAACTCTGCTGCTCAAATTCCCATTCCTGTACTACCCTCAGACCCCTAGTCAGACCCACATCGCTTCATCTCTTCTCTGCAGGATAAGTGAACATTGCCCACTTCGCCCCAACTTCTCACTATCCAATTTTTCCTTCATTTCATTCAGTTAGCCTTGTGTGGTTGTGAGACTGCTTGAATGTTGCATATGATTATGATTTTCCCCCAATAAAACATTATCTAAATCTCCAACTGGCTATCCACTTTCACAGGCTTCCCTTTTGAGCTAATAATTCTCCACCATTCTATGGAGGCACTAACATTGTAGGTGGATCTCTGAGTCCCTTTTGAGGTAACAAGAATCTGTAGAACAGAAGTTTCCCAATCCCTGAAAACATAACAACTACTTTGCTCCACCTGCCAGCATTTATGCCTTGTCTGACTTACAGATCTGCATTATGTGGACCATTGAACATGCTAGTTAATTCCTTCTGGCCGATAGCCTTGCATGACAATATGTTTTTCCGGCATATACTAAATTCAGTTTGGCCATTAATTCGAAGTCCCATTAATTTCATCCACAGTGATTTCCTTCTGTACTGACTTCCCATGTACTTAGGTTCAACAACTAAAGCCTTTACGGGGAGTAGCTGCTATGTGTTCATTTCCTTTCAGGGTTTTGGCTCAAGCACTGGAAATCTAAAGTTTTTTTAAAAAAAATGTAATGCAAATTTAAGTTTTGACTTTGGGTAGATCCAGTTTCTTATCCATAAATATTAATTCTGCTTCAATTTGGACACATTGACCATTTCTGCACTATACTGTTATAGTGCTATTATTCCACTTTCAACATCCTATGGAATACTGGGGTTTGCAGTTTAGATTAGGGTGCAGTTTTTTGGGGGAGCATTTAGAATTCTCAGCCAGAGAGCTCTTCCGTCCCAGTAAACTACAAACCCAGAATTCCACAGGATGTTGACAGTGGAATAATAGCTCTATAACAGTGTAGGGTGGAAATGGCAATTAATTGCCAACCCTCCATAAGAATACTTACTTGAAAAATTATTAATATAATAATTATAATTATAATCAATAATTAAATAATAATGAAGTTGTCTCTTCAGCCTCGTAGTCTACAGTTATCCTTTTATGAGCAGAAAGAATATCCACAATGTTAATGGCTATGAAAAAATACTACAATATCATTCCATTAGAACGTTTGGAACTCATAAGACAGTGTTTGTTTCAAAAGAAAGGAAGGACCCTGATCTATCCTGCAGATGAAAAGAAGCTCACAGAGATCTTTAATTAGATCGTGCTCATGGAAGACAATAGTATAATAAAGAAGATTTAGTAAAGCATTTTGTCTTTTTATTACTTTAATTTCAAGCAAAATGCTTAACTTCAAAGGATAGTCAAGCTACCCTCCCTCAACCCAATGAATAACTCCTCACAGAGTAAAATTAATATACAGTTGTAGCTTGGCTGATGTTCTTGAGTGGTGGAAAGATCAATCATCATTTTCTATGCCTTCTTCCTATAACAATGGACACAAATCATACAGATATTTTAAGCCAGATTCTTCAAAATGAGTGGGAGTTATCTGAGCAAATGCTAAAAGAGAATGAAAACTTAGATCTAAATCCAATTGTTAGTCCCAGCTAAACCAATGGGAACTTGGTAACTCAATACCTATGTAAATTAGATTCCCTTTAGTTACTGTTATCAATAGGATTTAGGCCAGTAGCCGGTATCATTTGCCCCTTCAGATGGTATAGGAATACACTGCCCAGCTGGAACTCACAGTACAACATTTGGATGGCTGCATGATTGCTACTTCTGGTTAGCTCATGAACCTAACTTCGCTTCTTTCGCCACTATCAGAATTCCTCCTTAACCATCTCCATTATCCCACTCTTCCTCGTCTTGGTCATTTGCTGTAAATTTGTGTCTGATTGTGACAATGGGGAATGTCACTTAATATAATGAAATGGAATGAAAAGTTAAGCTTGTGCATGCACAACAATGTATTTTAACATTAGTAAGTCAACAATTTTCAGACTTCTCTGTTTCACCCCAATCATGGCTCTTGCAGAATCCCAACTCACTTAATAAGTTTTTTTTTTGCTACACAAACCAAAAGATACAAAACACATATAGTTCATATTTTAATAATCTTCTTCTTCAGCACTGACATGTTTATCAAAACTATGTATTATGAAAATCACAGGTGCTGGGCAAGGTCTGTGAAAAAAGTCCTTTTACTGCTACGTTTTTAGATGGAAATGTTGTAGTATCATGGCCTTATTTAAAAAAACAATGAAACAGGGGACCAAATACAGATATTGTTGTTTGTTACACCACCATATAAATGAAACTTGCAGGCCACCCATGGTCTACAGACCACATTCCATGTTAAGTAGTTCCCAGTACTATGAACCTGTTCCTAATGAATTTTAGTTTTGCCTTCAACAGGAACAATATGGGTACTATTTACTTCAGAGCTTTCCAAACTTTTCATGTTAGTGACACACTTTTTAGACATGATTCATTTTGCAACACAATAATTCAGTAAGTAATTCAGTAAGTGGAGGCATCTCCTCCATCTGAGCCTGGCCCACTGCTGCTGCTGCCCTCACCGGGGTCTTCCTTGGCCTGGGATGGCAGCAGGGCTGGGAGAGGCAGCCCATCCACCTGGACCTGGCCTGCTGCTGCTGCCCTCACCAGGATCCTCTTTGGCCCATGGTGGTGGTGGCAGGAGAGGCAGCCCCTCTACCTGGGCCTGACCAGTGACACACTTACACACTTCAGCCAACACACTAATGTGTCATGACATACAGCTTGGAAAGCTCTGATTTACTCAGTTGCCTAAATGTTCCTTCTCTTTGTCGTTTGAGAATGTATCTGCCAGTAAGTTGAAGATATGGAATGTGCTTCATGTTTTCTATTTCTCTTTGTCACAGTGTTGCATGAAATACCCTTAGGAATTCTAAAGTAAATCAAGCCTGACCTCTCCCTAGAAGCCAAACTGACTAAACTGAGGCCATTTCTGCACGGGCTTAAAGAAACGGTGCAGAGCATCCTCCAGGGAGGACATCTACACCTGGGAGCGGACTGGATCAGACCTTCTTAGTGTAGTTCCACACCTCAGCCCGCTCCGGAATGACCTGAAGTCGTCATCCAGCGTGCTTTTGAAAGACCGCTTGAAACAGGTCTTTCAAAAGCACGGAGCGTGCCACTCTGTGCCCGTGCTCCGGTGCAGATTTGCAGGCTTGCACAAGTGCGAGCCTGCGGTTTGCCGGGGGCGGGCTTTAGGCTGGAGAGCTTCAGCGGTTGGTGGAGAGCCTCGACCAACCGGAAGCCGCCATTTTCATCCCTGGAGCAGTGCGGAGCGGCGGCCACGCATTGCTCCGGACCAGCCTGGACCCAAGCGTGGAGCCAAGAAGTCCTTTCCCTCGCCCCATGCGGAAATGGTCTGAGACTCTTGTACTTTTGGCCATATCATGAGAAGACATGACTCACTAGAAAAGACAATAATGCTCGGCAGGCAGAAGGCAATAGGAAAAGAGGAAGACTCCATTACAGGTGGAAAGACTCAATCCAGGGAGCTATAGTTTGTAAGATTTAAGCAGGGCTGTTGATGACAGGGTGACTTAGAAGTCTCTCATTCATAGGGCACTCATAAGTTGAGGTCAACTTGATGGTACTTATTGCAATAATAAAATACCAGCAATTCCTAGACTGGGAGCTCATGAATCACTTGCTTAGGACAGATGCAAGTTATCTCCCAGGCAGGATTGTTTTGTGAAAACAATGGAAGCATTACAAGTTGTACTTCCTGTCCACCATGTTACTTTGTTACACCAGAAGCTGTCTGAAGTCCACTATACCATATGTGTATTCTGTATGATACATAGGTAGCATATTAATGCTGTAGTATTTTCTCTCTTTCTTCATTTAATTTACTTTAAAACTGTATGCTGTTCCCTTCAAATGCATAAGCATTGCTCATAGCACCTTGCAACAATCAAAACAAATAAGAATACTTGCTCAACAGATAAAATCATGGTGAAAATTGAGTGCAAAATCTTGTGGCAGTCTTCTGTAGAAAACAGTTTATGGCTGCACTTTTGGAGTTATGGAGGCATCAGGGTTCCTGTTTGCAATCCAGCGTCACTCAGGATCCTGCTGAGGATTTTATGAGAGGATTCTACTCCTTCTCATCAGAGAGGTTTCACTAAGGTTGATGAGGTCTAACTCTGACAACTATGTCTTCATGAGCTGAGCCACCATGTAATGAGCACCATGCATGGTCATCCAACTTTGCTCAAAGACATACATAGAGGGTTATGTACTGCTGTATTGCTTCCACACTGTGGTCATAATAGACAATAACATACAGTTCACCTTGCTTTCATTTGTAATATGCTCTCTGTTTAATATATATTGAATTTGCCATCAACTTGCAAAATAATTCCACTTAGAAAAAGTATTTATTATTAAGCTAGAGTGCCTGACAGGTGCTTTCTCTTTTTGCCTCAGCTTTGTTTAACTTCATGCAATATTGGATGTTGTTTTTTCTTGCACTTTGACATACTTGATGCTTAAAGTAAAACATAATTTGTGACCAATCTTAATCTGAGGTTTATTTTATTTTAGTAGCTCTTTCACAACTAATTTGAACTTATGTTGGAGTTTAGAGAAACATTTACACAGAAATAACATGAGATTATGTGGTGTAAATGTAGTGCCATTCAGTTATGTAAATAGCTGCAGCAATGTTTAATTGAATATATAACACCAGTAAAATGTAAATGCCATTTTTGTTCCAGTTGGTCTATGCCTGAGCTCTGATGACATGCATGAACAGGGCTAATTGATAGTGGAAGTTATAGTTTTAAACAGGGCTCCATAACTCTGCAATATGTCTGGAAAGCTTTAGAGTAACAGACTATGCCTTGCTCTGTCTTTCTGCTGGCTTCAGTTCGGTATTTGCTTTATCCAAGGTTTTTGGTCATTGTGCATAAATAGATTGTTCCTAAACTTGTCTTCACTTGCTTTTTTCTGCCTCAACCTTATCTTCAGCTGGACTTTTCAATCACAGGGGATATTATTTTCATCTACTGGCAGTTTTACCCCAAAAAGACAGGGGATCCTTTGAGGTCCTCCAACAGTATGCACAACTTTGGACAAAAACAGGGAATTAATTAATTCTAATTAAGATGGCTGCAAGTGGCAGGGTAAATAGCAGGTTCTTTCCACCAATGTTTACAGGGTCCTTGCAGGAAAACCAGTCAAAGACTTAAAGTAAATTAAAAAAAAATTTATTAATGGAAATTCGCTCATGCATGCAGGCAAAATTCAGACAGTCACACACTCACACAAGAATTAACCGAAGACTAAAGGGAGCAAAAAGTATGGATAGCGAGGCTGAGCATTTTGGGTTATAATTATCAGTCCAGAAGAGCAGTGAGGAAGCAGTGGAGTGGCTTAGACTTGTGTCTAAGGGCAGTACAAATTGTAATTCAGACTGACATAGTGGTTTTCAGTATTTTAGGTACTGCAGCTAACTGGTCAAAATGAAGAATACTTATATCCAAAATCTGCTTAGAAGGCAAGGGATGTAGATGGCCCTCTACATGAGCAAACAATGGAGATTGCAGAGGGGACAATGAAGTCCAGACTGCATTGATGATCTTAGTGCTAGGTGACAAGGAATTAATGGCTAACATAATAGCTCTGTAGTATCAGATAGGAAAAAGGAATAATGTGGAAGATATCTAGGTGACAGGGAGGAGGATTGAAACAATCAGTGGTTTGATGAGATTTTTTCCTTTTGCACTTGTTTGAAGCAGGGATGATATAGCTTGGTTTAAGCCTGTTATCTCTGGAGTTACCTGGTGATTGTTCTGACAATGGCCTAGGCAGTAGTTTGGTGTCAGTAGTTTGAAAATGGCGGTCAAAAACTGAAGTTAGGAAGTATGAATGTATGTTAGGTATTTCTTAGGTAGGTATAATTATGTTATATGTTGTGTAATATTACTACACTCCTATGATTATATTGTAGCATTCTTAGGCTTTGTCTGTAGAGATCTCTCCTATTCTAGCATGTATTTTTTAATATATATTTTATTTTTTAAAAAATAAAATAATAATAATAATAAAAGAAAATGGTAGTCAAAGAGCAAGAAGAGATTAAAGTCATGGAGAGGGGCATGTGCTTTCAAGTCACCAGGAGACTTAGGCTTAGGAGACCCATGAATTTCATAGGGTTTTCTTAGGCAAGAAATACTCAGAGGTGGTTTGCTAGTTCCTTCTTCTTTCTTCTTTTTAACAGGTCTTTGCCATATAATTCAAATTGAGGAATAATCATAGGCCATTTCCGCACTAGACTGTTATAGTGTTATTATTCCACTTTCAACATCCTATGGAATCCTGGGCCAGGCAGCCCGTCTCGAAACTGCAAACCCCAGGATTCCATAGGATGTTGAAAGTGGAATAATAACACTATAACAGTCTAGTGCGGAAATGGCTATAGATGGGCTATTGGAACTCTTTAGCAGGACTTCTGTCATTTGTGTCTGGAAGATTGATCATCTTCTATAACATTATAAATTTGGGGTTGTGTGGCAGATTGTTTCTTTTGGTGAAGTAGTCACATGTGAAGCCCACTCATCCATACTCACTTACCACTGATAGCCCCAAACAATGATAACCCCTCCTCCTTAAGTGGTGGGGTGATTCAACCTTCTCCATTCAGACCATTGGCTACCAGTACCAGCCTATACCACATACACCTACACACAGGCCATTTCTGCACTAGCCTTTTATAACACAATGATTCCACTTTCAACATCCTCTGGAATCCTGGGGCTTGCAGTTTTGGGAGGGGCTGGCTGGCTCCTCCCAAAACTGCAAACCTCAGGATTCCAGAGGATGTTGAAAGTGGAATCATCACGCTATAACAGGCTAGTGTGGAAATGGCCACATATACAGTGAATTCAGAAGAGGTCAGTTCATTCCACAATCATGCTGGATGGGTTATGAATGGGTTCTGATTCTTCCCTGTACATATACTGTAGTGGAATAGTCAGCTCTATTAGTCAGCTTTAGTAAAATGCTCCAACAAAGCCACAATGGTTCAGTCCCCTGAATTATGGCTTTAACTCATTTGTTAATGAAACTTAACATTCTAAGTCACGAAAGACTGGAAAAGGTGCTATCAGCTAAACACACAATTCCAGCAAATGTTAAGAGGTATATTTATGATCTTTTTTTGGACAGTTTTACTTCCCGTTCATGTAACTATGCATACTATTATAAAATCTCTGTGGAGGAGTGTTAAAAGACTGAACAGAAAGAATAGCAAATAGTAAATCTCCTGAATCATGTAGTCCTTCTCTGATTTTTTTTTTAAAAAGACCTTTGCCTATACATTCTCATCTGTAGTGTTTAGCTTAAAGATGTATTTGTCAGAGGCTTTGCCCTTTATAGAAGCCACTAAAATCAATGTAATCTGTTTGCACTGAAAATATACAGCTGAGACTCAGAAACACAATACTACGTTTGTATAGCTTTCATCAAATGGGTGCTCACACAGTTACCAATGTGATTAAGAATACTTTGAGAAACTACCACCTTAGACTGTAAAGACTTAATGTGACCTTTAAAGGGTAAATTAGTAAGTCCAATAAACAGGCCAACTTTCTCACACTCTGTGCAGATGTTTCATGTTTACAATTTGATTTTTACTACATTTCTAATATTCTTACATGCATGCTCTTTTCAATTCTGACAACTCTTTATATAGCAGTATGATCCTCAAAGTGTTTAGTACATGACCAAAATGGACCCTGGGGAGGCCTATTCCTGAACGACACGCCACAGACTGTATGAAATTTATTGCTAGAATGGATTTATACATTCTGGTCCAAAGCACATTTATTTGGAAATAATTCTTATTGGTTCCTGCTTTCAGTTCAAGCTAATAGCAGGTATTATATATGTTTATCATAGCTGATTTTATGTGTGATGATTCAAAAGTGGTCCCACTGTATTCAGTGGCACTAACCCAAAGTAGGACTGAAGCCATTGAGGACTGTAATTTATTTTTCATTAGACTTAGGTGGCCAGTAAGATTTCTGCCTTCAAACTCCAAAGGCAGAGAAGGACAGCTGAATCAATGCCCTATCTGCTATGGGCCATGTGGATATATCCTATAGTTGGATCAAGGCTAGATCCTATAGTTGGATCCTATAGTTGGATCAAGTGAGAAAAGTTTAGGAGGGAACACTGCAGGATGAAGTGTTCCCACTGCTTGAACCATGGGCCACAGATGGATTTAGCCATTCCACACAGTCCTCAGCACACTAATTTGGAGGCAAGTCCCAGTGAAATAAATACCACTGAATTTTGAGTACATTTGTAAATACTTTACGTGGAGTTGTAACATGAATTCCAGATATGTGGTCTTGCTTATAAATGTGTTTAGAATAGATTGGAGACTGCCAACAAATACCAGGTCATGTAGGCTATTTTTTAGAGGCAGGAATTGTCCAACCATCTATGAATGTTCCTAGACTATGAAAATCCTATGAAATTAAGGGGGGCACCATTAGTCAACAGGGGACTTAAAGGCACCTTAACAGAGTCATCTTAATTGGTTGAAAATCCAAATATTCAACTCGTCGTTTATGTCAACAAGGTTGTAGACCAAAAGTGGGTAACCCATTACTGTGGATTCCCTGCCCTGCCCCCCCCCGGCCTCCAGCTGTGTGTCTCCTGCACCTTCTTGCTGCTGCTGAAGAGTAAGAGAACAGTAAGAGAAACAAAATATCAGCAAGCATTGAGAAGGAAGCTAGGCACACACAGAAGTCCTTCAGAGTGACAATCTAGGCATTGTATTTTGGCTGTCTCCTGACTGCTGTCTAGTTCATTTCTTGTACGAAATATACTTGGGCCATGTTTAAACCTGACTGTTGCTATTTATCCAGAAAAACCTTGGCACATGTAATGTCTGCGGTGACAGTGTTACAGTTTGTCTGTGGAACCTTGAATTTGAATTCCCATTCAACCATGGAGTTCCCCAAGATAATTCTGGATCACTCAACTCACTCTCAGCCTAACCTTATTTTAGTTGTGAGAAAAGAGGGATTTTTCAGGTGCATTGCCATTAAATATTTGAGTTGATGATGGGACAAAAATGTGATCTCTCTTCTGATTCTCACAGTACTTGAGGCAAAACATAGTAGTACTGGATGAAAATGTAATTTAAAGAACCCAGGAAATTTTATCCTACAACGTTGGAGATAAATGAAAGATCAGGTGCAGAAAGTCAGCCTGAGAGAATTTAACTCCTTTGTGAGAACTAGGAGCCTGAATGATATTTCTTTCTTCCTGTGTGCAGTGGGTTCCTGTGAGATTGCACATTTGGAAAACAGCAAAAGTTGTGTGTCCTGTGTTTTTCCTGGCTTTTTAGTTCTTCTATTTTTTTTTTAAAAAAATACTGTTAGTGCTTTTTAGCTAACTGCTGTTGGTTTTACTTTGGCTTTATTCTGTTGTCATTAGTTTTTAAAAGGTTTTTACATTATGTTTTATTATGTTCTTATTTTCTTTTAAAAGAAAATGTTCCATTTGTGAACTGCCTGGAGGGCTTTGGCTATTGGATTCTACAGAAATGTAATAAAATAACAAAATAAATAAGTAAAATACACGTGTATGTGGAATGAGATCTGGGACAGAGTTTGTGACATGGAACTTGAGAGGGAGAGACAGACAAACAGAAGGTGGTGGACTGGTATTAATCATTAGCAAAAAATAAAAAGGTATTATTAAGAAAAAGATAATTATGGGCCTTAATTTTTTCTCTCTCTCTTGGTGTAAAGAAGACTGGAGATAGAAACTACTGGTCTAGGGTAAATGTTTTCAGAGTGTTCATGTTGGCTTGTGAGTTTATTTTTTCATGAATGACAAAAATAATTCATCTAGACCTTGAGGAATGACCTTATGGAATGCAAGCATGCACAAAGCCAAGAACAGCTGATATTTTCTAATGTGTTGTGTTGCTAGATTTTCATATGGAACGTTATTGGCAATATATGTGATGACAAGCAAATGGTACTTTTCTTCGTGGCATGGATGGATTGGTAGCATTTGACTCTTAGACTCAGTGAAAACATATAAAGTAATAGTCATATTGGTAATGACTGCGGGTGTCTGGGCATGCATAGCAAATCAATAGTGACAGAAGCTGTATAAAAACAATCTATGAACCACAAAACTCACGGGACCCACTTTTCAAGCCATAACTTAATCTCAAGCATTTATCGGCAGCATTTACTTAATAGATGATGTGTCAAAAGGTCTCTTTGACAGTAGGTTTCATACTGTCCTTTGATTTATGTATTTATGCAGGCTATGCATACAAAGAGCGGCTAATTTTTTTGTATATGTTGGAAAGATGATTGGAAACATTTGCTGCAGCCTTGCATATACATAATCTACACCACACACATTTTTTTTAACTTTATGGCAAGCAGGTACCTGGGAAAAAAAGAAGATACCTGAATGTTGCTTGGTGCAAGCAGGATTTGAGAAAAATTAATTAATACTGAAAACATCATTGAGAGACACCAGACTATACTGAAAACATTTTCCAATATTTGTACATGGTTATATCAAGGTCAGCCCTACATTTAAGGAGAGTGATGCAACAGAAGCTAGATCAACAGAGGGTTACCATGGGTTGTTAGAGGACAAAACTCTATGCGCTCTATACACCTAAACTAATTTATTCTCCTGAAGTGAAATGAAGGATACTGCCCCACCACCATTGTATTTTGAGGTAAGATCCAAGTGACAGTTTAGACACCCTTAGTACATGGGGTTTTTTTTTTTGAGGGGGAGTGGCATCTTTTTCTTTACCTCAGGCAGCAAAATGGCTTGGAAATGAAAAATGTTTTCTTGTCCACCCAATGGCAGTCAATACATTGATTTGAAAAGTTTGCAAATAAATTTCCTTTATGGAAAATAAACTATCAAATATTTTCCTTTCTTATACCTTTAACAGATAAGATAATTTAGAATAATTTAATACTCAGTGGCCAGAATCCAGATTATATTCCACCTTTCTGCTTAATAAAAACAGATAAGCATGGTGGCTTAAGATAAGAATATCTTAGAATATCTAAGATTCCTTATGAACTGATGTGCGGAATAGGGGCTGTGATGAAAAAAGTTCCATGCTCTAGAGTTTAAGGACCAAGTCTAGAACTTCTCTCAAGAAGTGGTCAATTGTATTGGAGACTTGAATCCATTTTCTTCCCAGGGCCATCCAGTGGGCTGCCATAAATGGATTTTGGACAACCTGGAAGTGACATGGCATCACTTCTCAGAGGCGTATTTAGGGTGGGGCAAGTAGGGTATGTGCCCTGGCCACCAATGCCAGAGAGGCACAAAAAAGCTGTGCATGTAGGGGTGGGGATGGGGGTAAGGATAAGAACATAGGGGTGCAACTTCCATGCTTGTGCTAGGTGCTGCTTATGTTAGATACTCCATTGTCACTTCTGGTTTTGATTTTTGCAAACATCAGTCATTTGAGGTGGTTGAGGTTATTGGGAATATGGGGAGGGACATTTTTTCAGCTAATTTTGTTCAACTTTTCAGCTGATTTTTAAAGAGAATGGCCAGAATATTGTATCAGTTTACACTCAACTAAGTACCATAGCTAACCAAGTAAACTTTCATAGCCAGATCCTCTGAAACCTGACAGAAACATCATTCAGCCACTGTTGATCATTGGCAAAATGATCCCCCTTCTTCCCTAGCTGATGTTCAATAAAGAGAGTTGAGGGGCAAGTTACAATCATGGCAATAGTGTCAATACTGTGACTAAGAAGTTGAGATCAAAGGCCAAATATACAAACTGAGAGTGTTCAGAGATGACCTGGCAATACTACTAGAAAATCCAAGCTCAAGTATGGAGAAACTACTAGAGATATTACAAGAATTGAGGTCATTTCTGCACTACACTGTCATAGTGCTATTATTTCACTTTCAACATCCAGTGGAATCCTGGGATCTGCAGTTTAGGGAGGAGCATTTAGAATTCTCAGCCAGAGAGCTCTTTCATCTCAGTAAACTACAAACTCCAGAATTTCACAGGAAGTCGAAAGTGGAATAATAGTACTATAACAGTAACAGTGAGTTAGCTGGCTTCAAAATCAACAGAGTGAAAAGAAGTAACGGTTACAAAGAATATAGACGAAAGGAAAGAATTGGAATTGATGTTAAAAAACAGACATTAAAATAGAAAAGAAGTGAAAAACCTTGAAATCATAATACCAAAGAAAAATGCAAACTTATTTGATAATAATTATAAAGCAATTTGGAATAGAATAGGAAGACCTTTAAAAATGGAGTAAATTAAACCTTTTGCTGCTAGGAAAAATCTTTACCATTAAAACGAATACACTCCCTAAAATGACATTTTTATTTAAAAATCTACTGATTATCATGAGTGATAAACCATTTAAACAGTGATATAAAGGCCTTTTGAAGTTCATCTGGCAAGGAAAAAAACCTAGGATAAAATAGAAGACACAATAAGATACAAAAGAAAAAGTTGGGTTAGGTTTGCCAAATTTGAAAGTGTATGACCATGCTCGTGGCATTTTTCAGATTCTAGATTGAATTGAGTTAAAAAATAAACCTGAAGCTGAAGCCTATAATATAATCTTTGGATGTCACATTTTTATCTGTACATAAAGCCAGTGTTAATAAAGAATTTAATGATCATATCATCAGAAAATATTTATTAAGGATTTGGTTAAGATAGAAAAATAGATTCTATTTGAAAACCCCATTATGGTTATCTCCACATGAGGCTTTCAATAAACAAGGAAACCAAGACAGAAGAAGCCGGTTAATATATAAAAATGTATTGAAGCATCACGTCAACAGGTATAGAATGACATCAAGAGAGGAGTTGCAAGCAGAGGGTATTACTTGTCACTCGTAAACCCATAGATAAAAGATGGAAAGATTTAAAATAGACCTAAAGCTTGAAGGAATAGATATCAATGAAGCACAATTAGATTCTCAGAACATTTCCGCACAACACTCTTATAGTGCGATGATTCCACTTTCAACCTCCTATGGAATCCTGGGGTTTGCAGTTCCGGGAGGGGCAGCCTGGCCCCTCCCGAAACTACAAACCCCAGGATTCCATAGGAGGTTGAAAGTGGAATTATTGCACTATAAGAGTGTCATGCGGAAATGGCCTCAGATCCTGGAAGGGAAAAGTCATATAATAACTAAAATATACAAGGTATTAATAAAATTAGAAATGGAAGAAGAGACAATAAAGAAAAATATGAACAAATGGGCTCAGAACATAGGACATATATAAAAAAAACTTGACCAGTGGGAAAAGTCATGGACTAAGAATTTGAAATTTAAAAGAACTTACAGATTAAAATATTATTATTATAGATTGCTTTATAGATGGCACATGACACCAAACAAATTAGTGAAAATTTATAAGGGGAAAAAAAGATGAATTCTGGGAAAATGGAGAGAAAAGAGGATCCTTTTTTCGTCTGTGGTGGCAATATGCTAAAACAAACAAACAAACAAAAAAAGGAAAACGGTACATAACTCAATATCAATAACACTGCCTATTCCAATAACATTGAAGATTGACTGCCCAATGGTACCAGAAATTTGTTTATTAAACATGTTGGATAGATTGGATCTAAAGAATGAAAAGAAACATTGGAGTGTGTTACCCTGTTTTCTGGGGGTCTAGGGAGGGACACCTAAATGCGCTCTCAATTATATAAGTTGGGGAAATTAGCAAAGAGCACAAGCAACAATATGAGAGGCAGGGCAACGGAGTGGAATCTTTTACCCAACGTCTATGGGTTCAGGCCAAGTCAAGGAGCAAACAGAATTGAAATAATAATTATGGTTTTTATTAAAATACAATCTAACAGTGTATTCTACACACTCACGCAGAGAACTATAGAAATAAAAGGTTGGAGTGGGATAGAGGGACTTTTAGAGGAGGTTTTTGGCATGGGTAATACTACACCTGTCCTGAAGCCCGGGTAGTCTGCAGCAGACGTTGAGGTATGGAGTCTCAGTATGTGGGACTGAGGGGAAGGCTCACCAAGCAAAGCGGCAGCAAGGCAGGATGGAAGTTGGGAGCGATCCAAAGAAGCTCTCAAAGTCAGGGGTTTATATAGGGGAAAATGTGCCTGTAGGCTAGTCCATACTTGGGGAAAACAATGAGTTTCGGGCTGGAGACAAAGCCTCCGAAAAGTCAGAATTTAGTATGATTGAGTTAAGTCCGAATTGACAAAGGAGTAGACAGTATGCAAATGCAGAGTGTTTGACAGATGAGGATTCTTCTAATCAAACTGCCTGCTCGCGGCAGGGAGTTCTTTGTAAGTAGCGTGCATACATAATGGAGTACTTGCCTTTGAGGTCTCCTGAAGCGGCGGGACGGCTATTTCTGGCCAGCCTGTATTGTTTGGAATATTACAGTGATTAGTGGCCATGCCTGTCTGCGAGCCTGTCTCGGGGACCTCGCAGCACGTGGAGAGGAACAGGTAAGGAAGGCCAAGTTATTGATATCAAAGTGATATCTAATATCCCTCAAGTCCAGGCTAGAAACTACAGTAACAAGTGCATTATTATATATGATAACTGAAGCCAGAATAATATATGCACAAAAATGTTTGGGAGTGATTGATAAGTTTATGGCTGTGTTAGATACAATATGGATTTTTTTTCAGGGTGTAGCTATGTGACAGTGGTGGTGGTAAAATGAGGGCATTCTTGTTGTTAATTGACATCACGTTGGGCTCAACCTACAGTAACCCTATGCCTAAATTCAGTAAAGGCGCCAGATCCCATCTGATCTTGGAAGGGTCAGACTTTGGTTAATACTTGGATGAGAGACTACCAATGAATACCAGGTTCTGTAGGCTGGATTTCAGAGGGATGAACTCTAAAACCATCTGTGATTATTCCTTCCCTTAGAAGACTCTGTGAAACCTTATGAAATTCATGGGGCCACCATAAGTCAACAGGAGACTTGAAGGTGCGCACACACACACACACACACACAAATGAATAAGAGATCCCCAGGACCCCATCATCAACAGCACCGTGCAGGTCCTGTGAACTCAAGGCTATGATTTCCTTGATTGAGTTCATCCACCTGCAGTTCAGTCTTTTTCTAATGAGTCATGGTTCTCATGATATAGCTGAAGTATGATAGCTTTAATTTAGTCATTTTAGCTTCTAGTTCAGGCTTGATTTGCTCTTGATACCTCTTATTAGCCATTTAAATGAAGGCATTGCCTTCTGCTTATAGGAATTCTGCCTCCTCAAATGAAATATTCTTCCAATCTCCAGATTTATTGCACAGCAGTAACTTCAGCTGAGCATTTGGAAATTCTGGTTAGCCATCCAAAAGAAAAGGGGCAGACACAGTTACCAAAGGAATGTGAACACAGCAAATAAAAGTGTCTAGGTGTGAACATTTTTCATTGTCTAACTCTTTGCAATGCTAAACATTTTGAGATGGAAGGGAATTTTCATTTGAAGGGACAGAATTCTTATTTTGTTGGTTGTGGCCTCATTTTGTTCCTCCTTCCATAACTGCACTTCTAAAATGAATGCTTTATATTGTAAGCTACTTTGAGAAGACTGCAGTCTTGAAATGCAGCTAAGAAGTACACAAAATAAAAACAAAATAAACATTAGAGTCAGATTTTTTTTTTTTAGTAATTATTGAGATGCTATATGAACTGCGTTGAAAAGCACTTATGTGAATATTAGGAAAGTAAGTTCTCCATTAAAAACATCTTATAACAAGGAATTGAAAGGTACAATATGAGTTAGAAGGCAGATAATACCACAGAGAAGTTAACGGAAAGTCTGTAGAGGGTTGCAGGGACTGGTGATGGCTGTGCCCATTGTCTGGAAATATGCCTTTTAATAAATTATGTTCAAGCAAGTAAAAAGGAGAACACTTAATCCCTTAATATGCCCAGTACAGAACTAAAGAAGCACAGGAAAGTTGCATAATGGAATATTGGATAAAGAAGTTTCTTCTTACAGATCATTTAGGTGACCTTAAAAAAAAAAATCAAATGTCAAACTTCTCATCAACACGACTTGACACACATTTCTGTAATAAAGCTCCTTTGCCAAGCCTTTCATATCTGTCCAATGGGCAGGGAGTACCACCATGTCTGGTTTTAGTGTATGTTAAAATGGGTTTTAAAAGAGCAAGGCAAGAGTATGTCTTTAATACAATCCCTGTTCCAGACTTCCACTACAGTTTCAGTGCTCAGATCAGTATAGACTAGTTTAAAAAGCACAAAATAATGGACAGGAACCAAGGTTGGACATCTGTTGAAAAACCAGAATACAGTATAGTTAGGGAGCAGCAATCTACTCAATTTATCTGAGCCCTCCAAAATGTACACCACTCCTGCACGACAATGCTGTCTCACATTATTCTGTCACAATCCCAGCACTGTCTCTATCAGGATGGAAGCATGACCCCAACACCCTCTCTGCACCTGGCCAGCAGCCTCTGGAAAGGTGTGCAAGGGATGTGTTCCTTCCTTCCGCACTCCAGCCAGCCTTCTTTCCATGTTGCAATGAGGAAGGACGTGAGTGATTATGCTTCCACCCCTTCTGCATGACTGGCAGCGATGGGAGCCTCATGCAATTGGGGGTCATTAATGGAGTTTTCCCATCAGTGATATACCCTGTGGTCACACCAGCTGGGGATGTGAGAAAGACGGGACAATGACGGTGTCATGTGAAAGCATCGTTGTGGTCCCACTTCTCTCATGTCCCCATGCTGAGAGGATGCCCTCCTGTAGAAATGGCCTTGGAAATACTTGGAGCCAGTTTTAGGTCTGGTCTGATTACTACAGAGAGGAAGGGAGGAAGATTCTGGCCCTGTTCTTCTCCATAGTTTAATGATACTATACCTTTAAAACTTTTTTTTTTAATGTTGCTTCCCCCTCTCCTCCTTTTTGCCATCAAACCAATTTCAGTTTGTGGTGACCCTAGCAATGAGATACCTCCAAGAGCCGTAAACTGTCCTGTCAGGTCTTCCAAACTCAGGACTATGGCTTCCTTGATTGAATTGATCTTCCTTTAGTGTAATTTCCCTCATTTCCTACTGTCTTCTACTTTACCAACCATAATTATCTTCTCCAATGACTTGCATTGTCTCATGATATGTCCAAAGCACAACACCTTCACTTTTTTTCTATGTAGCCTCTAGTGCATGAACATAGGGATGCATTAAGATGGTAGAGTCTTATGCAGAATCTTCCATGGTGTTGTCATGAAATGTTGTTTTGAGAATCCAAGGAATGCCCAAACCCCAAAATGAAGTGAAAAACCTATGTAAAAAGAAAGACAAAAACACAAATACTGCAGCCAGCAAAGATCTAAATATTCCAACATTTTGATTCCAAAGTATGGACCGTGTAGGGCAAAGAAAGAGAGTAATTAACATCAACTATGTCAAGAATAGATGGTCGTTTTCACACAATTATTTCAATTTAACAAACCTTCAAGTGATTTAACACCCATATTATTTTTGGGGCAGGTGGAGAAGTTTAAAAAGCAAAGGCACTAGAAGCATTATCTTTGGAGGTGGCAAAACATTTAAGCAATGGCCTAAAGCAGAATCTATTTTTATGCCTTCTTATTCTCCAAGGTCATATTTTCATTGTTTTCACTCAAAAATCACCTGTTCTAGAGTTCTGCAAAGAAGAGTTGTTCAGTGACGCATGTACAGTTTGAATCAGCAAAAGAAGAGGAGAGGACTGGAAAAGGCAGAAATACAACATGTAAGGTAGAGAAGAAATCAATGGCTTCAAAATGTAGACGATTAGGAACAGATGACATTTCAAAACACAACTCAGTGTTAATGATTAAAGCAAATTACCTTGACTGATTTACTCTGAACATAAGAAGAGCCATGCTGAACCAGACCAAAAACCTATCTAATTGGACATTCTGACCTACAGAGGCCAGTTGGATGCCTATGGTAAGCCTACAAGCAGGAGATGAACGCAGAAACACCCCTATAGAAATCATAAAATCATAGAATCTTAGAAGTGGAAGGGGCTGCTCATGTTTCCCAGAATCTGATATTGATACTGATATTAGACTGGGCTATAGATATCCTATGTCCAGTAGTCATTGATAGCCCACTTGTCCATGAATATGCCTAATTCCCTTTCAAATTCATTCAAATTGGTGCCCATCATTCCACATTGTGGGACAATATGTACAAAAAGTTTGAGACAGACAAAAATTAAGTGACATGACATGGATTGCTAAGTTCAGATATGATTCTAAAGTGCATTTAGTCAAAATGAAAATGAAAGTTTCCAAACTTGTCACAATTGTTCTGGAGAGAAAGAGAGTGAATGCACAAGCAGAGGCTCACTTAATCTTATTCTTTTTTGCTAATTAACTAACAAAAGCAACTGCCCCCAAAACTAACCCATCTGCTTAACCCAAGCATCCTTCTATGCTAAATCAAGAATATGGAATCTTAGCTATCCAGATGTTTTTGCCTTTGGTCCCCTGTTACCGCAGTTTCTAGCCCAGACTTGTGGGATATTAGATATCATTTTGATATCACTGATTTGGCCTACTATACCCCTCTGTTCTTCACATGCTTGCAGGGCCCCTAGACAAGCTCGCATACAGGCACGGCTGCTAATCGCTGTAATATTCCACACAAATACAGGAGGGCCAGAAATAGCCGTCCCGCTGCTTCAGGAGACCTCAAGGCAAGTACCACATTATGTATGCACGCTACTTACAAAGAACTCCCTGCCCCAAGCAGGCAGCTTGAACTAGCCAAATACTCATCTGTCAAGCACTCCGCGTTTGCATACTGGCTACTCTATTGATAATTTGGACTTAACTCAATCATGTAAAATTCTGACCGTTCGGAGGCTTTGTTTCCAGTCCAAAACTCATTGTTTTCCTCAAGTACAGACTAGCCTACGGCCACATTTTCCCCTATAAGAACCCCTGACTTTGAGAGCTTCTTCGGATCACTCCCGACTTCCATCCTGCCTTGCTGCCGCTTTGCTTGGCAAGCCTTCCCCTCAGCTCCACGTGCTGAGAAAATTCATATCCATGAACTTTGTCAGTGTCAGGTGGAGGTCAAGCAACACAGAGGCGGCAACTGGAGTTTTGATGGCCTTTTAATGAGTGGACCGTAAATTAATCAAGGGTTTACAGCACCCAAAGCGAATATAAGCAATAAAATAAATAAGGCCATAAAGCAAAAGGAGGTTACGTCACCCAAAACGAAGGCAGAGGAACTCAGAGATAACAAGCCCTTGGACAGGAGGCAGAGTCTCGGATGAATGATGGTTGGTGCCCCATAAATGCCCATTCCCAGCGTCTGCCTTAAATAGTCTTTAGCCCAGCTGGGGCTGATCAAGTGTCCATTGACCGGACTCGCAGCTGCAGGCCCTCTGATCTCAGCCACTTCTCCAGCAGGCGTTTTTATTTACGAACTGCCACCTTCTCCAGCTGCCTCTGGAGGAATGTGGGGGAACGTCTGCTGCAAGCTCCAGGCTGGAATCAGAAGCAGCCGCTTCTGTCGAGCCAGGAGCATTGGACTCCTCTGCTGTAGGTACGGGGCCTGGGTCAGCTGGGGAGTCGCTGCTAGGCCCTTCCCTTGCCTCTGCAGGGGCCCCTTCTCTCTCCAAGGCCTCCCCCACATCCAACTCAGAGTCCTCGTCTGAATCGGCAGCCTGTTCCTCCTCCTGCTCAGCCTGGCTCATGACAAACTTCTTCTTCAGACTACCCGGGCTTCAGGACAGGTGTAGTATTACCCATGCCAAAAACCTCCTCTAAAAATCCCTCTATCCCACTCCAACCTTTTATTTCTATAGTTCTCTGTGCGAGTGTGTTGCATACATTTGTTTAGCTGTATTTTAATAAAAACAACAATTATATTTACTTCTGTTTGCTGTTTGACTTGGCCTGACCCCGTAGACATTGGGTAAAATATCTCGCTCCGTTGCCCTGCCTCTCGTATTGCTAGCTTGTGCTTTTTTGACTAATTCCCACCTTTGTAATTTGGAGGGCACTTAGGTGTCCCTCCCGGGACCCCCAGAAATCAGGGTAACACCCAAGAAGCCTCAACCAGCACAGCTACGACAAGGGATTTTGGGAAATGTAGTCCAAAACCTTTGGAGGGACAAAGATTTCCCACTGTAGGGGACAAAAGCAGAAAAAGTTTGAAAGTACTGCTTAAGGTTAAGCAGGTTAAAACAGCATAGATAAACAAAACCAAAGAAGAATAATGCAGCTCTACAGGTCTGCTTATGTGATATTTTCCTTGTGCTCAGGACTGGTTCAGATCTTTGAAATGTTCTGTGGGCAGTGCCCAGCCTTTCTAAGAACTACATGTACATGGAAACCCCAACATATGACTTGGCCTATTCTGGGATACAACAGTGGGACCATTGAAGTGATTTCTGACATCATGGAAATTGCTTCTGGAAAGTAGTGGCTGTAACTACCAAGGAAACAAGTTCAGCTCTCTGTACTACAGTATCCTCAAGGATGATTTTAGTATGAACACATGGAGAGAATGTGGAACTTCTGGACCACAGGTGTAAATCACAGTGTAGGAAAAACTATGTATTCTTCAAGGTTTTCATTTTTGTCATATCCTTAGACAGAGTAAGATAGCTAACTCAGGCACTGGTGCATATTGGATCTGATCTGTAATGCAAGAGCAGCTAATTTTAAGTTATTTGATTAATTGCTACTATATATCTTTTACTAACAGATTTGGACAGGGCCCTATATATCCTATAAGGCACCAGATCCCATCTGATCTTGGAAGGTAAACAGGGTCAGCACTGGTTAGTAGCTGGATGGGAGATAGCCAATGAATATCAGGTGCTGTAGGATTTATTTCAGAGAAAGGAACTGGCAAAACCACCTCTGAGTATTTCTTCCTAAGAAAATCCTATGAAATTAATGGAGTAATTGTAAGTTGACAGATGTCTTTAATGTGTGCACGCGTGCGCGTGCACACACAAAATGTACGGGCAAAATAATTGTAAGATGCCTTGCTTCGTATGTAAGAATAACTTGGTTGCCTTTGAGTGCTACTCGACTTGAATTTACTGTTTGCCATTTGCATCTCTGTTTCATACCACCAAATGTCCTAGGCCACCTGGGCATGAATACATAGATTGAGAAACTGCTGGTCACTTTTCACAAACAGTGGTGGAGAAGATAAATTCCATGACTGAGGTACCTGTTTCTGTTGCTTGATCTCTATATCATTTGGATGAAGAACTGATAGCAGAAGAACGGCTAGATTTTGGCATTTTGAGCAGGCTGCTGGTGTCCCAATGTACTGAGTGTGATATGTGTCATGGGCACAGTATGGGAAAGTTCCTTTTTAGATGACAACTGCTACACTCCTCACCCCAATGAGCTACGTGTTCTGGGAGTTGTAGTCCAAAAAAAGCTCTGGTAATGGGTTAAGTGAACGTGACTGTATGGATTTGTAGGAGGGTATGGAAAAGCACATGCAAGAAGCAAATAGTGGCTTTATGTGCAAGACAGAGCACCTTGAATGATTGCACTTCACTATTCCTTCCTTCTTAATGTAAGACTGGGACAGTCCTAGGCACCATCTGCTGCTATTGCTCACTTAATCATTTTTAATGATGCCTGATGTAATGTGGGACTTTCTTCCTACTGAGTCCAAAAGCTCTGCCACTATCTTTTTTGGCAACAATGCTGCTCAGGGAGGGAACCCATAACATGGAATGTCTGGCATTGATTGCTCACTTGTAGATTAAAGGCAAGGAAGGCATCACATGCACAGGCCATAATAATGTAGCCTGAAAGGAGAGGCAACATCCATTCTGCATCCTTTGAGGTTACTTGTAAAATGTGAGTTATAAAAGTAACATGATCACAACTTTGTGGGATACTATAGATATCATAAGCGCCTGGCTGTATCTGTCATGTGCATGTGTGGTTGTGTGGATGAGAGGAGGGGGAGAACCACTTCTCCTTTGACAATAATGTGAATGTTATTACACACTGCTAAATGGAAATAATTTAGATTGAGGAGCAGTACAATGCTATTCATGTGATTAGTCTAGTGGCTGTGTCATGTGACCAGAGGTCAGGCCCTTTGGATTCCATAGGAAACTGACCCATAGAGTCATAGAGTTGCAATGGACTTCAAGGGCCATCTAGTCTATCTTCTGCTGGCATAGGAATCCGCAGCTAAGGCTACTCCTGAACAGGAAGGTGACCAATATAATCAGAGGTTTGGAAACTATGCTCTGTGAGAAATGATTTAGGTAGCTGGGTATGTTTAGCTTGGAGAAGAGAAGACTGAGAAATGAGATGGTAGTCATAGTTAAATCACTGAAGGGATTTCATGTAGAATATGGAACAAATTTGTTATCTGCTGTTCCAGAGATTAGAATACAAACCAGTGGATTCAAATTGCAAGAAAACAGATTACACTTAAATGATAGTTAGAAGATGGTAGATTCTTCTTCTTTGGAGGTTTTTAAATAGAGGTTAGATGGCCCTCTTTTGAGAGGGCTTTAATTGTGTATTCCTACATAGCAGTGGGTTGGAGATGGTCCTTGAGGCCATCCAACTCTATGATGGCATAATTTTATGATTCTAGGTGGCCATTTAACCTATTTAAATGTTAAGACCACCTCTCCAACAAAGGAAAGTTTGCCACCTTCCAAAATAGTTAATTCCCCTGTTAAACAGCTTTTACTGTGAGGATGTTCTTCCTCATATTTAGTTAGAAAAACCTTCCTAGTAGTTTAATCCACTGATTCAGGTCCAATCCTCTAGAGCAGCGGAAAACAAGCCCACTCCATCTTCTGCATGACATTCCTTCACATATGTAAAGTTAGTTATTAAATGACCTCTTAATCTTTTCTAGGCTAAATGGCATCCAGCTCCCCCACCTACTTCTTATAGGTCATGGTTTCCAAACCTGTTAGCATCGTAATCATCTTTCCTTTGGACACAATCTTGCATGCTTTTTTCCTTCATAAAATAAAATATTCAGAAATGGACACAGTTACTCTCACATCAATATGTGTAGCAAGAGTGAACAACTGTTGGCATCCAGATATTGCCCCTCTTTGAGGAAAACCTGCAGATCCTGAAGTCCCTATCACTTTGCTCTAGGGTCAAGGACATGGTTAGTAGCTGCAATAAGTGTGTTGGAGTAAAGTCTCGCTGAATGGCTAACTGTTCTGCAGATGATCTTTTCTCTGCAGTAAAGGTCCACAGCAACTATACCATAAACTCATCCCCCTCAACATTTAAATTAACTCTAAGCTTGAAACGGGAAGGTGGATTAGACACTAGATCATTCCTGGCTGTTTTTGATCTGTCTTCAGCAGTTTCTCCTGGTTAAATGCCATTAGTACATTTGATAAAATTACAAAATATTATATCTATCCTTCTCACTGCCATAAAAACACAATAAAACATTGGACAACTCACAATTTGCTGACACTCCAGATCAAATGCCACAGGCCTTCCTCTACCTAATGGGAATGCTGTCTCTGCCTGATCACTAAAGGGCATAGCCTTTTCTTTCACAGTAATGATGCAGAGTAATAACAACAATTTTTTCCTTTCCATTACTTCATTTTTGTAGGGCACATTAAAAAATAAACACACCCTTCCAAAGCACCCATGATTTTGATGCTACTAAACTATCCTTCTGAAATATGAAAATGCAAAAGAGAAACAACCATGGCAAGAGGCCTTCAGTTCTGATATTTCAGCCTTCTGAAGGTCTGCCAGAGTTCAAGCCTGACCATCCTCCAGAGCTGATGCAAGAGGATGAGGGTTTTTTTTCATAAATTGAAGCTGAAATTGCATGCTGGGAATAAGCTTAAGCTTATTTTAGCTACATCTTTATCTCAGAATTACTTTGAAATTTTTTTAGCATGTCCTGCACTGAAGGGCTTTTGTGGCATGTTAATGTAACTGAAAACCAAGCTAATGTCAGATATTCAAAACTTGGAAAAGTAGACATACAATCTTGGGGATTCTGTGAGCTGTAGTCAAAAAAGTAATGTCCAAGCTGCATGTGTATTATTGTTATGTTCAGAGATAAAGTGGGGATTGGGTACATGTGGAGATCCATTTAAATGTTTTAATTAGATTTTTTTTTAAAAAAAGCTCATAATTTTTATAAGAATAATATAGCTCATTAACCAGTACATATTTTAAAATGGGATCTTCAATCATGTTAGATCGGTGGATGAATTTAATTCTCCTACAGAATGGATGGTTTTAGAGAAACCTTTCCCCCACCTCCTTGTCTTTTTATGTTTCATTTCTTCAAGTATGTTTCCTGCCAGTTCACCTAGGCCCTTTCTGCACCTTACCTTTTTCCGGTGCTGGGGTGTGGGGATCGCGTGAGCAGCCTCTGGCGAGGGGCTCTTGCGTCCCTGCTGCTTCAGCTTCACATGAGCTGCCTGCTCACACAAGAGCCCTGCCTCTTCCTTCCGCAGTGCAGCCTGGGAGTTTCCCAGGCTGTGCTGGGTCAGGAAGCACGACTGGCGCGGTTCCGGAGACTCCACATGCCAGGTAAGTGTGCGCAGGGCCCGGGAGCAATGTGTGATCACTCACCATTTTTGGCTTCCAGCTGAAAATGAAAAAGTGCGCGATCGGTGCCTGCTGGCTCCTGAAGCATCATGCAACTGTGAGTGCGTCGTGCAGATCACTCCTCACAATCGCACAACACTCCAGATGTCCTTTCAAATGGGAAATGCCATGCGGAAAGGGCTCTAGTCTTAGAACTGGGTTGAAAGAAACAACTGAGGTGGAAACAACTGAGTGCACTGAGGTAGGATACAGACAGATGAAACACAAGCTGCAATCTTATACTCACTATCTTACAAATAAACTTCATGGCACTTATTTCTGAGGAGACCTGTGCACAGTTGTGCAGTTAATTGTGCAGAAGATAGAATTTTCCTTCTCTTTCTGTCATAGGGTAGAGATCAACAGTGAATACAGAGATGTGGCTGCCATATCCCAATTAGCTTAACATTTGGGATCAGTCTGCATATGCATGTACACAACTTGGTGATTACAGTTGAATCTCTAAACCATTGAAAAGCACTCTGTGGGTCCTATTGTACTATGCAATTATATGTTAATTTTCCTACTTAACTGCTGTGGTTACAATCTATGGCACCTTGAGATCTGCAGCTTTTTAGAATTTTCATCCAGAGAACTGTAGTGCCACACCAAACTGCAAACCCCACGATTCCATTTGATGTCATGGCAGTTAAAGAGGAATCATAATGCTATAACTATGCAGTGTGAAAGTGCATTTCTGTGTGTGAGCATGTGTTCATTTGATGTCGTCATGGCAATTACAGTGGAATCATAATGTTATAACTATGCAGTGTGAAAGTGCTTCTCTGTGTGTGTGTGTGTGTGTGCATGTGTACATGTACTTTTTCAAAAGAATAGCACATTGGTAAGACAATAAAAGAAATAGAGAAATAATGGGGAAATATATGTAGGGGGGAAGGAAAAAGAAAACAGTGCAGTCTTTTGTTTTCATGAGACTTTCAAAGACTGGAAACATCACAGTCTACCCTTTCCCCCAGTGGAAAGGAAGAACTGGGATCCACTAAACTGGTAGCTAGTGGGGAAGTCATAGGCCTCCAGAAAGGCAGAACAAAACCAACTGTCTTCATACTTTTCCTCAGCTCACAAAATGTCTTGGCCCAGCTTTGGCTCCGTGTTAAGTTTAGTGAATGTTCTGATTCTGGTATTTACCTGTGAATGTCTCATGTGCACAAAGTAGCAGTCACTGGATATTGCCATGTCATCAACTGATGTTTGTGTGTGTACTGAGGTTGGGATTCCCCATGTTGTCCTGATCTCCTTTGGCCCTCCCTGAAGCCCCACTGCTGGAAGAAATTAGAGAAGATACTGATATTTCCATTCCTAGACACTTCCAGGAGCCATGATATCCCCTTAAAATAAGATTCAAGGCTCCTTGCACCTCACTTCACCTCCACAGAGTTTTACAAACCTTGGCTTCTTCCTGTTTTGTTTTATGCTGGGACCAAAAGTGGTTTATGCACACACACACCCACTCACCTTATGTATATTCCACAGGGCAGGAATGAATGCCCCTTTTCTGGGTGACTTTTAAAATTTTTTTAAAAAATAAAATAAAATAAAAATGTATTTATTAAAAATAAGATAATATAATTAACTGACATGATTAAAAATCCAAGTGCATTCATCAACAAATCCCACATATTAGTTCCATTAGCTCAAATGCCTTTTCCACTGTATAAAAAAAAACAGAAAGAAAATAAGAAAATAAGAAAGTTTAACTCACTGGACAGCAATCTCTCTCCCTTCCCTCAGCTTCCCTTTCTCCCTAGCAGTTGCTGTTGTTGTGGTTATGGTGATGTGCATTTCAGTTGTTCTGACTTATGGTTACCCTCAGGTAAACTTATTATGGGGTTTTCTGGGTCTGAGAGTGTATGACGTGTTCAAGGTTACCAAGTGGGTTTCCATGGCCAAGCAGAGAATCATACCCTGGTCTCCAGGGTCACATTCCAATGCCCAAAGCACTGTGCCGTGCTGGCTGTCTTCCCTCGGAGAGCTGCAGAGTTGCTTGTATATTTTGGAGAACATCTGATAAGACCTGCAGGTAAATAAGAGAATATAACAAAATTGTTGCATGCATTACATGAATCTATAGTGTTCAACCCAACTTTCATATCCAAAATGATGTGGACATCTTTAATAGCTCCCTTTCTTCTTTATGTTTGTTCATATATTGTATAGAGGGGGACCAAGTGCTCCAAAATTCATTGCTTTTGGGTAACTTGTACTATGAAGCAACACTGCAAAAGTACAAGTGGCAAAGGCTCCTACCTACAAATAGCTTTATTTGCAAACTGAAGGACAATCCCTCTAGGTTTCCTAATGAAATAGCAAGCTGTAGATGCAACCAGCAAACCATACTCTGGTTGGAATGTATTCAGATAGCTGGTCACTTTCCAGGAAGAGCTGAAGGAGGTAAGGTGCGCTGATGTGATCTAAATCCACTGGTTACATGCAGAGGGGATTAACATCTGCTAAAAGTATTATGAACATCACACAGGTGTTTCAATATTTGTATTTAGTATGTGCTGCAGCAACAGTCTCTGAGAAAGCATTCAGTCTGCAATCTGGTCATTTTATTGTCTGAATCTGTCAGGACAGTCATTTAGTTACCCAAACTTTGTGATCCCTTTGCAAGTTGTAAACTATTTAATGAAGTGAATATATTGAGAAAGATGACAGACTTTCTAACTTTGAGAAGAGGGTATTACATCAGAGGCATTCATTTTTACTCTTGGGAGGATTTCTTAATACGTACATAACCAAAAGTTTGAATTAGAATGAATGTTTCCAGAATTCTAGCAAATTCCTGTGGGCTGCTCTACATTTGACTTAGCTTTCATTATGCCAATAAACAACACACTTTGGTCCCAATATTAAGCAGATATAAACAAATATTTTGGTGAAATATTAAACTAAAAGTGTAATTAGGGTGGACTTTGGAGAGATTTCTTTCTTGCATCTCTCCAGTTTTTATTGCCCTCTAAGAAATCTGCATGTTGTCTAACTTAAATGAAAGTTTTTTTCCCCCTCTGGTGGCTACTTTACAAAAAGAGAGATACTGGATTGATACAGTTCATGTAATTGAAAAGCACCCCACTTGTGTTCAGAGGCATTTATCCTTTCCTTTGTTTGTTGTTGACTCAAGTTGACTGCAATTTCTGGTGATTGTATCATAAGGTTTTCTTGGCAAGAGTTATTCAGAGGAGGTTTTATTTGCCCTTCCTCTAAGGCAGTGGTTCTCAACCTTCCTAATGCCACGACCCTTTAATACAGTTCCTCATGTTGTGGTGACCCCCAACCATAAAATTATTTATTTATTATTTACAATGCCTCCCCCCCCCAGCAAAGGCCGCCTTGCTGGCCAGGAATGGGGGGCGGGCAGGGAGGGAAAGAGGAGCCGCGCGTCTCCCCTGGGAAAAAACTCCAAGAACCCCCCCGGGCTCTGCTTCTGCTTTGCTCTCGTTTCTGCTGGTGGGGCAGTGTGGGAAAAGTTTCCAGAGTGTCGATCCTGGTGGTGGTGGGGAGGAATCCCAGTGTTTTTGTCTTTTGCGCCAGGCGCAGCTTGCCCCTGTAGAAAAGGGCTGCCTTGCGGCCCCTGGCCCTTCCGCAGTGCCCCCCTCCGTGGCGAGTGGGGCAGGGGCCTTGGCGAGGAGGGGGCCTGCCCCCCGTGCTGCCACCGCCCCCCCCAAGCTGGCCCGTCAGACGGGATGTTCTCCCGGTAACGGAGATGGGGATCGATTTCAGTCCCTTCTGAACAGGGGGCAGGAGGATGCGAGCGCGTGGCTTGTGCTTGCACACCACCACTCCTGCTGTAATGATGCTGTGGCTGCACACGCTCCCGCCAAAGGGGGCAGGAGGATGCAAGCGTGTGGCTCGTGCTTGCGCACCACCACAGAGGAGGGAATGGAGCCTAAGACCATCGGAAATACGTATTTTCTGATGGTCTTGGGCGACCCCTGTGAAAGGGTCGTTCGACCCCCAAAGGGGTCGCGACCCACAGGTTGAGAACTGCTGCTCTAAAGCTCTTAAGGTGTAATGCTTGAAATGGAGGGCATTCAAGGGCATTGCTTGTATAGAAATTATATCAGCAGCCCCTGGCCTAGTGCTCTCTAGATGAACTGAGCAACAAGTCCCATCACCCCAGCTAGTATTTGGCCATGTTGGCTGAGAAGGATGGGAGCTACAGCCCCTCCCCCCATTTTTGGAGGCTAGCTTATGCCTCTACTTCTTTTGTAAATAGTATCCTGGTATTTTTGAAAATGGAATGTCCTACTGGATGCATAAATGCTTACATATATCCTGGTATACTTGTACAACCTTAGTGCAAAAGTTATAGTTGAATTGGTTGAGGCTAGGACAGGCAGGTAAATTCAGCACTTCTACTAAAATGAATATGGGGGGTAGAGTAGGGGAAAGGTCCTACTGCAGGTTTGTTATTACTTCTTGAATGCTAAGCCCAAACCCTGGCATTCTAAGAAGGTACTAAAACAAATCTTGTGGGTAAATTCTGTTTCCCTAACTAAAAAACATTGCATCATTCAGTGTGTTTCATTATTTATTTATTGAATTTCTATGCCACCTTTTCTCCCAAAATGGGACCCAAGGCACTATCCCATTTGTACCAAGAGCCAGTATGGTGTAGTGGTTTGAACACTGGACTATAACTCTGGAGACCAGAGTTTGAATCTCTGCTCAGCCATGGAAATCCACTGGGTTTCCCACCTTGGACAAGTCACAGTCTCTCAGCCTCAGAAGATGATAAAGACAGACCCCCACTGAACAAATCCTGCCAAAGAAACCTCTTGACAGGTTCACTTTAGGGCCACCGTAAGTCAGAAGTGACTTGAAGGGCGTACAACAGCAATTATTTGGATCACTTTCCAAAGGAAAGCGTAGGGCTGCAGAAAAATTGCTCCAAATCACAGTAAGGCAGTGCTTTACTTTGGGCACACCCAAATGTCACAAAATGGTGAACAAGCATTTTAGTTCTCCAGAACTGTTAGTCAGGCTGGATGTTAAAGTGGGGTGGGGTGGAGAAAATAAAAACCTGTCTTGGTATTGCAGCCAAAACTCTGGATTTATTTGAAATCTTGAGATGAAAAATCAGTAGATCTAAGGATTAGGCAGGAATCTAAAAAACAAAAGAAAAGAAAAAAATCCACAGTTTTTGCAAATAGATCCTCAGTACAGATATCATTGCTGGTTTTGAGGTTTGATATTAGACCCAAGAGGACAAATTTCCTCTGTTAGTTCACATCTGTTCACATCCATTGTTTTAGGGTTAAAATAAAGCCAAGATTGGCCCATAGAGTCAAACACATTTTATATTCCAATGAGGTTTCAGTACAAATTAACATCAGGCGCATGTGCATGTAGAATATATCTCTAACTTTCACTGTTTAAAAAGGCTTGCAAAAATTCAAAAAAACCTAGACTATATTCTCAGTGATCATAGATAAAGACATTGAAATAATTGTTGCATGGCACTGTGTCCCACCATTTCTGCTGAAGTGTGCATGGACTCAACCAATGTGTTCACTAAAAAATCTTGGAAATGCGAGAATAGCAGCTTGAAGAGGATGATTTTCAGGAATCTGGCATAGATGATATTCTAAAAGTGGCTGGATTTTGTTGGTTGTTGTGCAGCAGCAGCATCCCATTCAGGGTTGCACAAGCCCCATGATGCTGTTGCATCACTCGAGGGGCAATGACTAGGGGGGTTATGTAAGTATAGTCCATAGTACTGAGTGGAGAGTTGAAACAACTCTTATATATTGGGAAAATATGTGGCTGTAGCATCCACTGAGAAGAGCCAGTGTGGTAAAATGGTGTTAGTGTTTGACTAGAATTCCAGAAGACCAGGCTTCAAATCTTGCCTCAGTTGTGGAAACCACTGGGTGACCCTGGTCAAATCACACCTGCTCAGCTTCAGAAGAAGGCAAATGCAAACCTTGTCTAATGAAATCTTGCCAAGTAAACTCCATAATTGTTCACCTTAAGGTTGCTGTGATTTGGAAACAACTTGAAGGCACACAATAAAAACCCTTAGTGGTATGATGACACAGTACGGTACTGCATCATAGGTGTGCTTGCACTGTTTTATGATATCCAGTTGGTGCATAAGCTGTCAGTCGTTATATTCTGTGGGCCAGATTGGGATCATCTGCTGGTCAGTTCTCCTCTCATGAACAAATGCCTTCCCTTCTGCAATAGCATCTATATGATTTCTTCTTCAAAAGGCAAACATACCTCATAGTGATCATGGGGTTCAGGCTCTAGCCACAGGATGTGGAGAAACAATGCAGCTTTTTTTGAAGAAATTGAAAGATCAGTTTTGTTATAGGAAATTTTCATAAAGGACCAAGGATTATGATGAGAGATGTCATTTTGGCAGAATGGAGTGGAGGTAGTTTGTGGTAGAGACATACATGAAAATGTTGATAGCTGAAGAACTATGGTTGAGAAAGGCACCAAAGGCAAATATTGCAGGTGTTGGGAAGGAATAACATTTGGGCTATATGTGGCCCCCATGGCATTTTTGTGATTTCCAGACCCTGCTGAGCCTCCAAATTCCTTTCTAAACACCTGCACCCCAAGTTTAGTGGGGGGAACATTTCCCCAAACTGCAAATCACTATTCTTAAAGACCTATAGGATTGGTTCAGAACTTGAAATCCTGCCATACAAAAGCTCAAAACAGAAGGAAGTGGTCACTTTTGGTTTTGTTTCCAGTTGTGTTGTGCAGACTGTTGGAGTAATAATTGGCCCTTCCATCCTCCAAGGTTGCCTGTTCCTGCAGTATTAGGAGAAAAGAAAATGAAAAATTTCAGCCATTAGGACAAATATTTGCTTGGAGGCTTTAAACTGCATACAGAATTCCAGAAACAATTTGAAAATAGGACATTCTTAGCTATCTGGCCCGGCACTACCATTAGCTGTTGTGAGGCAGGAACTCCAGGCAGCAATATCAGGAGTTAGAAACGAGGTGTTGTCATAGAGAGCTGTTTATGACATTTTGGACTGTATTCCCCTAAACTAGCCTTATGCTTTCAAGTTTGGTAGAAATACGGTACTCACCAATCACCAGTGTTGAAGAAAGTTTCAATTGCTAATCCAGACAGCTTTAGGACATGGAATGAGAGAGGTGCCATCCAGTTTTCCAGTTCAGAAAGCAAAAATGTATTGGTTTGGCCCTAACAGATATACATTTTACCTTCTACTTTTAGCTTAGCTTAGCTTTGGTTAACCCTCATGCAGTGTCTCTATTTTACACAAAGCAAAAAGTACAGCTGTATTAATTATTACTCCTAAAGTGACCTCAAAGTCCTGTAAAATGCTCACATACTGCTTTAGCAGACGTGAGATGAGCGTCAGGCCAACATTTGCAAACATCTTACACTTTATGTAGACCTGCTGAATATATAACATCTGTTCCTCCTGATGGAAAATATCCTTTCGGTCACAGAGGAATCACAGTCACATGTTATCCCAGGAAAAGCCTGTGTGAATCAACAGTCAGATAGACTCATCACTCTGCACCTAATAGATATATACCGAAATGAAGCCAAGACATTCCTGCCCAAAGTGGGAGGTAACAATGTGCTCTCCAGTGGATGACAAAAATCAGACAGCTCAAGAAAGAAAGAAAGAAAGAAAGAAAGAAAGAAAGAAAGAAAGAAAGAAAGAAAGAAAGGAAAGGAAAGGAAAGGAAAGGAAAGGAAAGGAAAGGAAAGGAAAGGAAAGGAAAGGAAAGGACAAGAAAAACCTCTAAAAGATCTCACAGTTGGGAATCTTTGCCTTCAACAAGCTCAATATGCAAGCAGTGTTTATTATTAGCTTAAATACTATAATTTGTGTTTCTTATATATTACAGCTGTACAGATGATGACTAAAACAGAAGAGTTATCAAAAATGTGTGGGAGAGCTTTAGGCAGTTATATTTAAAATAGAGCTGGATTTCTTTATTAGATGCATCAATGGATAAGCTTTTAATCCAGAGCACCAGTAGAAGTTCAACACGAAAAGAGTGGAGAGAGGATTTCTTTTTCTTTTTTTAAACTTTTCCTCTTAAAGGTTGTTTGTTTTTCTTCTCTTTGAAGGTGTTGGGATTGGTCAGAAACAAATGGAAGCCAAAAAGACAGTCACTGGGTGGGACAGTTGCTACAGAAAATTTCATTTCAGGCAAGTAAGTAAATATCCTTCCTCCAGTGAATGACTCCAGGCTCAGAGAGCAAAAGCTGAAGTGAAAAAGTAAGAGCAATTGGGAGGTGGGGGAACAACACCAGGTCACTGTATTTTCTTTCCTATAGGCAATAGAAAAATGTATTGTTTTCTCTGCTTTTGACAGGTATGTTTAACATACTTCATCTTTCAATAGTGCTTAGGTAATGTGTGATAAAATATGCCACACAGCAAATAACTAAGGTAACTAGAATAAGTGGTCCCTCATGTACACAATTCTTGTACTTAAGCATCATTGCATCATTCCATTTAACATCTGGATATCAATAGGAAAATGGAGCAGGTAGAGCAACTTCTAAAGTTTGTCACAGCACTGGATATGGAACTGTTAGGATCATTCAGAACCTAGGAAAGTGACTTTTTTGGATTACTGTTTCCAGAAGCCCCACCATCTCCAATTTGGCACGATGAGGAATTATGCCAGCTCTTGATTCTGGGAGTTGTAGTCCAAAAAAAGTATTGTTTCCAAGTTCTTGGATCATGATCTACAGAAATATTAGAAGTATTATCCTATGGATCTGCATTTCTCAAAATATGAAGGCTGACCTTATCATAAGACAGAACAAGACAACCTCAAGTGATAGAGTCTGGGAGACAGCAGTGGCAACCTGAGAGCCATTTCTCCAGGACCTTTATGACCCTTCAGTTCTCGCCAATGGAAAATAGAGATGTGTGTGTGTGTATCAACAGCCTGCATACTTTATAACTGGCCTGTTGTTCTCAGGTGCAGTGGAAACGCTGCCCCATGAAAAGTGTTGAGTTAAAATTCATATCCTAGTCCTGTTCACTTACATATAGAATTAGGCAGAATGGATATGGTGGTGGTGGGACATCATTTTGTCCTTTGCAACAAGTTGCAAAACATCTTGGTACAGACCAGAGTTTCCTACTCTTAGGAAACATGGGTAGCTTTTACTTCATGACATCTTACAATGGATTAAGACTATTGCAATGGTGGATAATATGTCTTGTACAGATAATATTCCAGATTCAGTCCTGCAGTGATGGCTGACAAAATCTCAGAAAGAGGGACTGTACAGGGTGTTTATCTGGGGTCCAGAAGTGCTACTGCAAATCAGCATAATAATAATAATAATAATAATAATAATAATAATAATAATAATAATAAAATTTATTTGTATCCCGCCTATCCATACGGATCGAGGCAGAGAACAACATACATTATACATTAAAAGACATTAAAAACATACCCAATCCTCCCCACTCACCAAGTCACCTAAACCAACCCCTTAAAATACACAGCAATTAACAGTGTAGACTGTACTGGCTTTGATGGACCATATACAGAACACTCTCTTCTGGTGCAACCACCACAAGCATGAATGTGAACTCCTGCGAAGTGTCACATCCCATTATAGTCAATGGATGTGGCAAGCACATATCTGCACTGCCATGGGCGAGGGCGCATGAACACTCACATTTTGTTTTACGTGGGTATTCCTAGAATGGAAGTCTGGATACATGGTGGGCACACTGTATATGGTAACTTCTTGTGTCTCTTAGATCTTAATGCATAAAACGGACATTGGGTTATGTAGGAATGAGACCTTTGGAGAGTCTTGGAATCATTTCATTCCACACGACCCTAGCACTATGATTCCACATTAAATGCCATGATTCCACCCTATGCAGTCCTGGGACTGGCACTTTAGGGAGGAGTATTTAGAGAGGTCTAATGCCTCCTTGAACTACAAACCCCAGGATTCCATAGGAAGCAGCCATGGCAGTTAAAGAGGAATCACAGTGCTATAATTGTATCATATGAAAGTGTCCTAGGTATATGCATGTTTTCTCAGTTGTTTGATTCTGAGGGGGCTCCTTCACTCGCTACTGGGAGCTTCCAAATGACACAATTGTCTGGCCTCACCTATCAGAAATGGCTGGAGGAGGGGCAGATGTCATAATTTGTCTTCCATTTGCAATAGTCTGTTTTCCTATCCTTTCTGGCATCCTATCTCTTACCATCAAACCAAACCAAACCAAACCAAATAAAAATAAAAATAGTAATAAAAAAGATCAACTGCAAGATAGAATAACTCGGACTTGTAGCATTGTCAGGAAGCATTCCTAGTTGGAAGAGAAGGGCTAAAATGCACACAGCATGTTAAATACACAGGTCTAAATCCTGTTGTTAGTCCTGATTAGAGTAGGGTAAATCAAGGGGACTTACCTATATGTTGACTCACTATGTAACAATGAGTGAATGGGTCTACTCTAGCTGGGAATAACAAAAAGGCTGTCAGCCATAGATTTCAGCTAAGCCTTGTTTTTTTACTTCCAAGTCAGCAGTAGGGACTCTGATCCAGACTAAGGTCCTTTTTCACCTTACCTTCGTCGCAGCAGTGGGGAGCAGCGCTCATGTGAGCAGCCGTTTGCGTGAGCCACTCACAGCAGCCCTTCTGCCTCCCGCAGCAGCTTGCTGGTTGTGCGACCGTCACGCTAGCGCCCCACCCCTTCCTTTCGCAGTGCAACCTGGGAGCTGTAGGCTGCGCTGGGGGAGGAAGCGCGACCGGGCCGGCTTGTTTGGCGCACCGCACGCAGGTAAGTGTGCGAGGGCCCTGCGAGCATTGCGCGACCGTGCAGTATTTTCAGCTTAGAGCCAAAAATAAAAAAAAATGCATGTGCGGCCCACTTTAGGCTCGTGAGCATTGCGTGAATGGGAGTGCATTGTACAGACCGACGCTCCCATTCATGCGATGCTCAAGGGGCCCTCGCACAAAAAAAAACTGCATGCGAAAAGGGCCTAAGATTGCTGTTCACAGCTTAAATTTCTGCCTCCAAGATGTCCCATGCTAAGTTCACTTTCCCATGCAAGTATTAAAAAGAGGAGGTGGAATCCTTGGTTCCAATGTAACTTCCCCAGGTTTTTAGCTGCTCTGCCCATGGGGAAGGGGAATCTAAGAAAAAATGCTGGGGGAAGTTCACAAAAGCTTAGAATGTTTCTTTTCAAAAACAACTCATTCTCATTATTTGTTGAAGTGATTGAAAAGTAAATTGTTGCTGTTATTTGTTTTGAAGCTGGAAGAATAACTTGCTGGATGAATTCAAAACATAATGGGGGCAGTTTGGATCAGTATGTAGGGAGATCTTGTTGCACCTATGAGACTAACTGAGAGAAAGAAATTGGTAGCATAAGCACATGAAAACATAAGCTTTCATAGATTGTGTCTACTTCATCAGATGCTTGTTGGATGAACTTTGCTTATAACTATCTCATTACTTTAAAAAATTCACTAGAATGGCACAAAGTGGGAAAAATATCTGTCAACAGGCCTTTGAAAGTGCCTTTGAAAGTCCTTAAAAATAAATTAGAAGACATTATTCATTACACCAATAAAGTAAGATAATTCCTCCTAACAGTATTGTTCTTGGAATTTAACTTGCTCACATTTACCAATAAAAAAACTTGTGACAGGTAGCTTTGTTGCTTTTAACTCCTTACCTCTAAACTTTGGGATTTCGTTCCCTCTATTCATGCCCCATGGTGCTGATTCAGAGCACTGAGTGCTTTGTTATGTGCCTTCAAGTCAACTGTGAGTTATGGTGATCCTATTGTTGGTTTTTCCTGGCAACATTTATTCACAAGTGGTTTGCCATTGCCTTCTCAAAGGCTGAGAGAATATGACTTACCTAGGGTCAACTGGTTTCCATGGCTAAACAGGATTCAGACCCTGGTCTCTCAGAGTACTAGTCCAAAACTTAAACCATAACCCATGGTGGCTCATACTCAGTGGCAAAGGGATGGGGGCCCGAGGGAGGTGGTGTGCCCTGGGCAGCACTTTTTTGGGAGTGCTGCTACTCCTTGCCTACCCCCCCCACATACTGTTACCCCCTCCTCTGCACACCATTGCCCCTTCCCCATGCTCCATCACCATCCCCTGCCCTCCCCTGCCCACTGTCGCTCCTCATCCATGTGCCATCACCCCTCCCCCTCCCCCACCCCTCCCCCACTCGCACCAAGGAACAGCACTGTCACCATTGTATGCTTGGAAGTAAAAATGAAAGCGAGTCTCTTTTGCATGCTGCATATTTAATATAGTATGCATTAATCTTTGCAAAAGATGAGACTGAATTCTTTTGGTTTCTTGGTACAGTGCAAAGTACTGAGCATGTCAAGAGTCTAACAACAAAACTCTGTAGAATATATCTTTGTACTAACAAGTATATTGATTTTCCAGGTTTACTATTCACAAAGAGATAATAGACTATAGTTATCTTCTAAAAACTGATTTTAAAGTGAGAGCACTGTAAGATATTATTTCAGTGTTGTTTACTGCTTCTTCTAATTTTCCTTTTTATATTTTCAAATAGGGCTCATCTGATCTCAGTGTACAATAATGCATTTGCTCTTATGTGTGAGTTACTCTAAGATTTAAAGGAAGAGCAGAAGTTATTGCTGTCGTCCTTGTCACCACCATCATCATCATCATCATCATCATCATCATCATCATCATCATACCATAGCACACTTTTTGCCTTCTATTTTTTTCTCTTACAATAGCACATGTTAAGTGTTGAAAGAGCTTGAAATACATTTTTACAGACGTCATGACATACATTGAACAATTCAAACAGGACACCATCCAATTAGGTTGTTTCACTGAGACAGCTCAATTGTATGGCTACGGTTGAAGAAATGTTGTTTAAATAAAAATTTAAAGCGACTTCAGTTGGGAATGCGAATATGAAGTTAATGTTAATACGAAGAGAAAACAATGTGATGGATAATTGCATAACAAAAGCATCTCCTCTTCATTCCCTTTTGCAAGAAGATAAATAACAGCATAACAAATTCTAAGATTATTTGTAGCTTTCTATATGAAAAAAGCCTTTGCCTTCTTTAAAACAGCCTTTCCTTATTTGGTTTCTGGATGTCTCAGATTACAGTCCCCTTCATCCCCAACCAGCATTGCCATTGGCTGGGAATGATGGCAGCTGTAGTCCAACCCATCCAGCAGGAGATTGGAAAAGGCTACTTTGGACATGGATTTATTATTTTTTCATTACCTTTCTTGATGTACTATCTATATTTGCCACATTCCTCGTGACAATTGTTGCATCGCAAAAGAAAACACTGCTTTTTGCACATCTCTCTGCACAGACCTTCAGCAAGGTGCTGATCAGTGAGCACTTTTTTTTAAAAAAAGGAATATGATAAAAGTCCAAAAGTGAGCCTGTGCTAATGAGATGGGACTAATAAAAAGACGGATTGTTTAAAGCAGACAGAATGGATCTGGAAACCAGCTATCAGAGACAGGTTTGACAGAGAGTCATAAAAAGGAATACCACGTTTAGCTTTAGCAGGCATTAATGTAGCAGCCAGACTTTTCTAATGATCTAGGAATAACAAAGAAGGATTGTCCTCCTGACAGAAGTGAGTTACTGTTACCATTAAAGATGATAGCACAATCGAGAAGAGAAAGTGGCACAGCTCTCAAATGTGGAATAGTCATCCATCCCTCTGGCCATTATCCTCTCAAATAAATGAGATGAATATGAATTAAATACAGGACCTAATGTTAACTTTCTCAAAGTTCAAGGCTGACACTATCACCAGCTTGAAAGAAAGAAAAGAGGCAGAGCATGCAGTTTTAAGTAATATTATATTTCTGGGAGAATGAAGGAAACCTTGACTGGTGGATATCTAAAAATAGAACTATAAAGCCAAATTTTCTTTGGTTTTAATTCTGTGTGAAAAATCAAGCTGTCCTTCTTATTTAGTGCACATGCCCAGCTTGATATGAGAATTCTTGGATTACTTCTGGCCACAAGCTCCATTAAAATGTCACATATAAACAAATGCTCTGTCTTTATCAGCTTCCTAAAACCTTTCTGCTTGCTTCCCTCTTTCCAACTTCCTTTGTGTATAATTATGTCATGGTTCAAAAGCCTACTATTATACCTGTCTGCTCAGAAGAAAGCCCTATTGGGTAAACGTGTGCAGGACTGAAGCTTCTGTGGCTTGCTGATGTTTAATGGCAAATACATTACTTCCTTTTTACAGGGCTTGTCCTGTCTGTAGATAGAGTGAGGTAACTGTTTCAATAACAGTTTTTGGTTGTTATGAAAACAGCAATTTTCTAGTTATTTAATTTCTTCTCATTCTGTTTTTATTGCCTTAAATGTGTGAGCTCTTTATGCCTGAGATGCACAATAACTTTAAACCTTATAATCATAGAGCTAGAAGAAACCACAAGGATCATTCAGTCCAAGCTCCTGCCATGCAAGAATACACAATCAAAGCACTCCCAAGGGATGGCCGTCCAGTCTTTGTCTACAAAACTCCAAAGAAGGAGCCTGTATCACATTCTGAGGCAGTGTATTCCACTGTCAAACTGCTCTTTCCATCAGGAAATTCTTCTAACGTTTAGGTGGAATCTCTTTTCTTGTAGTTTGAACTCATTGCTCCATATCTGGTGCAGCAGAAAAGTTTGCTCCACCTTCCATATGATATCCTTTTAAATATTAAAACATGTCACCTTTTAACCTTTTCTAGAACACTATTCATCTTGACTTTGAAACAGAGGAGAGCAAAAGTTGCTGCTTTGCCTCAGGCAGCAAACTGTCTCAGGTTGGCATTCCCTCTATATTCTAGTTTTGCTCAGGGGTCATATGGTATCCTCTACAAGCATTCAGGACTGGTGTTGTATACACAGCTGCCCAAGTATAAGTGATACCTACTCCAAAGAAGTCATGCATACCAGATAAAATATAGTAATATTGCCAGCTGCAGTTTCTATGTGCGTATAGAATTGCATTTTTAAAATAAAAGTAATGGAACTATCCAAACCTGCCCTCTGCCCTGATGGTTTTAGAACCTTCTCTTTTATCAGAAGGAAATGACAAAGATTTTTCATGACAAAATTTCACACCACTTTTCTTTTCCGCCTCTTAAAATCTTAATAGTGTAGTATTAACAATATACTCACCATGAGCTGTTTTGAATAAAAACGGTATGCAAAATCAGAATCCATCTTTCCTGATACACAAAAAGACATGGGATGGAGTGGACTTGTTTTTGAAGTATTTCAACAAGGCTTAAAAAAAAAAAAAAAAAAAACAAAGCAAAGCTGAGCTGAGCTCTCTGTAAAAAACCCCCCAGCTTTTAAAAGTTTTATTGTTAAATCAGCCATTGTTTTTGGCTAATAAAATGGAAAATGTGTGCTTTTATGGGTTTATAAAAAGGCAAACTATAGTTGCATGAAAAATAACTTTCACCGATTGAGTACAGGTGGAGACTTGTTTAAACTCTGAAGACATAAAGGCTTAGTATGTATGACTGAAAAAGGTAACATGGCACAATAAAAGTCTTCCTCTCGGCAGTCATCAATCCACCGGGTATTCCATGTCAAATAAACGCTGCAACAATTTACAGTAAAAGTACACAGTGGAAGTGCCAACGTTAACACTTCTTAGGATTGGAGAGCGTCCAGGGTTTTTACGCCAATATTTAACACGGACTGAAATGTCTTTTCCATTGGAAGTGTCAGCTGTAACAGGCTTTGCTATATTTGGCAACCTGCGTATGCGAAGCAGAAAGTCCAGCGCGCATGATGTTCATTTTTATTTCAACCATGATAAATTGCGGTTCATTTGTTTAAGTGCAGATGGCAGTTTTAGTGTTCCTACTATAAATTTGGACTAACTTCTATTGACATGCTGTATTAAACTTAAGAAAAACAAATTACACTTCAGCCCTTTTAATTGACTAAATGTGTCAAAAACACAATCAGTATAACATTAGGGGTCAAGGCCTCAGACTACACTATAATGGGTGTTGTGGCAAGTGTCCAGCTTCTCCTCACTGCCGCCCAAACCAATCTTTTTCTGTACATTTCATTTTTCACAAACATTCAGCACAAGACAGGCATTTAACACTCTCAGTTTGATAACTGAGAATTCTCTCATGGTCTGTAATCAGATCATTTGACATTTCCCTCTTGTTTAAAGTGCTAGTCTTGATGATTATTTATGGTCACCTGTAAACAAACTGTACAAACAGATACCAGCATTTGGGAGAATGAAATAATGATTCATGCTACACAGTACAATTGAAAACAGAAACTGTGTTTAGAAGACATCTTTCCTTTGCTAAATAGATGAGCAACTCCATGGTCCAGAGCCAAAAAAATCTTGGCAACAATTCATTCCTAGGGGACTTTACTGGAGTCTGTCAGTTTTGGCTCATGTCTTTTATATTAAGTGCCTGATACGTGTACATCTCCTAGATTTTTTTAACCTGATTTGTATAGACTAATATATACATATAATTTATAAGCTTGGTGTAATTAATTACATTACTGAATTATTAATCTCACTAAGTTTATATCCTGCCTCACCACCAAAAATGTCACTCCAGGCAGCTAAAAAATAATGAAGTACAACTTAGAAACAGCTTCTTAATTAAAATGTAATGTGAATGGTGTAATAGACGAGGAGAAAAGACCTTATACCACATGCTCTGGTTTACAACTCCCATTAGTCCCACCCAGTATGGCCAGGGGTGAAAAATAGAGAGTTGCAATCCAAAACATCTGGATGGACTGTTGTCATGGCAGAGGAGAGATTAAACTGGAAGCTTTCTAGATCAGGTTAATTTCTTAGACATTGTATTTCATGGATGCTCTGATCATATACATGGTTGAATAACCATGGTTGAATAACCATGGTTGAATAAGAGAAGCCCCTTTGAATCCAGTGAGTCTTATTCCCAGGTACAAATATACAGGACCTGCAAACTGGATTATTTATTTCGTACACTTGTATCCCACCCTTTCTCCAAGGAATTCCATGAAGTTTGCCTCTCCATTCTCATCCATGTGAAATCTATGCTACATCATTATAAAAGACTGTCATGGCTCTGTCCATTAGAATCCTGTGATCTGTAGTTTGGTGAGGCATTAAGAATTCTCTGTGGAATATTTCTATTACTATAGTTGCCATTTGCATTACTGTAATACACTCTGTGTCAGTTTGTCTTTACAGAGTTATTCAGAAACTTCAGTTGGTACAAAGAGCTGCAGCTAGAGTGTTAACTGGGACTGGTTATAGGGATCATACAGCTCCCTGCTTTGGCAGCTCCACTGGCTTTTGGTCTATGTCTGGGCACAATTCAAAGTGCTGGTCATAACTTACAAAGCCTTATATGGCTTAGGTCCAGGCTCCCCATATGAGCCTGCCTGGATTCTGAGATCCTCAAGAAAAGCCCTTCTCTTTATCTCACCATCTTTGCAGGTATGTTCTCAGTGGCTCCTCTTAGGCCATTTCTGCACAACATAGCTATAATGCTATAGCAAAGGATTGTTACTCATCCAGGAGCCTTGCTTCTGCATGATGTCGTTGCTATCCAGTTGCTACCCCTTCCCCAAGCACTGCCAAATTGCCATATTCTATTTCCAGAAAAAGTCTGTTAAGAGCCTCCCATAGTGCTTAAATCTCATAAGCTGTCATATTACACTACTGTTATAGCGCTTGATAGCGCTTCCTGTTATATTGGACCCAGCAGTGGGCAGGCTGTGGGCATGCCCAGCTTGTCCCTCTGTCAGTGACTCCATGGCATTGCATGAATGGCAATGCCGCCATTATAATGGTATAATGTGCTAATGGCCTGTAGTGCGGAAATGGCCCTAAACTCAGGAAGTCCCTCCCTCAGGAGGCTAGAATGGCTCACTTCTTGCTGTTCACTTGCACACAAAGACTTTTTAAAGCTTTTATTATTCTGATGGACTTTTAGAATTGAACGTTTTTGAAGAAACGGGTTTTAAGAGGGTATTACGTTGTTTTAAACTGCATTGTTTCAAACTGTTGTTATCATTTTAAGTGCATGTTTTAAGATTGTTTTAACATTCTTGATAGTTTAATTCTGTTTTAATATTGACATTTTTGTATGTTTTGAACTATATTACAATCATTTTAATTTGTAAGCTATCTTCTGTCCCGATCAGGATGTAAATAAAGCTGCTGCTGTTGTTGTTTAGGAAAGTGGAACTACAATTCCACTTGGAAATGGAGCCATGCATTTAAAGTGGAATCAAATGACTGTAACTCTGTTGTGTAGATAAACTTCCAGTAAATCTCAGTGTAGTGTTGTGGTCTGAGTGTTGGACTACAACCCTGGAGACCAGGGTTTGATTCCCTGCTTGACCAAGGTAAACCCACTGATTGGGGGCATCACACACTCTCAGTCCCAGGAAAAAAAACTGGTTGCTTAAGGGTTCCCTTGTTGGAAACTACTTGAAGGCACACAAAAACAACAAACTTCAGAGTGAAATGGATCTTATCTCCCCAGTACTATTCCCCTGTCTTACTTATTTTCCCAGTCCTACTTCCTGGTTAAACCACTGTGCCATACTGACTCTCAATTTCAGCCTTACTCTTGGTACTCTTCCTTTTTTCAGAAAGCAAACCATCATTTTGCTCATAAAATCATCAGACTTTCTTGTGAAAGCTCATGACTCCCCCCCCCTTTTGGTTTGTTCTTTCGATTAAGACTTCCTAAATGGGTTCATTAACATGAACCCAGATCTGGAAACGATTGCATGATATTCCTCTGAACCCTTTGAAGTCAGCGGGCTTCTTACCATTGGCTTTGACATGGGCAAGATTTCATCTCGTGCTTTTAAAGGGTTATGGAACTTTGTGGAGGTGTGATAAGATCTGAGCAGGGGAAAGTGTTGCTCAGTGCCATTGAGGTTTATGCTTAAAAGGGCATGGTGACATAGCCTGCCTTCTTATTGAAATGGACAGCTTTGATGCTTGTCAAAGTCTACAAGGGGGAATACAGTGCTCTGTGTAGGAGAGTTTCAAGTCCCTCCGTTTAGAAGAGGCTGGTGTCTCTGAAGATGCCTCTCCGTGGTAGGAAAACTGATTATGCACCAAGTACTGTGAGGCAGTGAGTATCTGAGGTACTAATTGCACCTTATTTGACTTGTGCTATCCCACAGAAGTTTTTAATTTTTTTTTTTTTAAAAAATAGATCTATGATGTATCCACATTTAGGGACCCTGTGTGCAACATTGTTTGCCACACTGGAAAAGAAACCATCCCTATTCAAGGATGAGGAAACATCTGAAGGTGAGTGACCTAACCCCCTTTACCATTCTATGCTATTTCCATCAGTTTTTACACAAAGTTTGGAAATGCTCCTTTTTTCTTGTAAGACAGCTCCATGCTGAATGAGAGACTCTGGGAATAATGGTCCAAAAGAAAAAGAAAAAAAAAGGAACTTTTCTGAAGCTCCCTTCTCATATGGAGAAAGACTTTGGGAGAAAGACTTACAATAACAACTACTTTATTTATACTCCAGCTTCTTATACTTTATTTATACTCCAACTTCTTCTCAAGGTTGGGATGCAAGGCTGTTTAAGAATAAAAATGATTACAATATGATTTAAAAAATACCAAAGTCAACTTTAAAATATGATTAAACTATTAACTATATTAAAGCAATTTAAAGCAGGCAGCTTCCAGAACATCTGTCCACCGTCAAGCTGCGTCATCATGTGAAAGTGACTAAATGAGCCATGGGATCATTTACAGAAATACAAATGAATAAAATAATAACATGGAGTGTTGTTTGGCTGATTATTTTTTTAAAAAAATTCTGTCTTTTGATATATTTTTAAGTCATTTTTAATTGTGCAGATTGTTTAATTGCTTTTTTACAATAACTTTTACATGTTTCAGTGACCTTTTGTATGTCTTTTAAGCTGTTCCAGTTTTAATATTCTATAAGCCACCTTGAGCCCCTCTATTGTGGAAAAGGTGGAATATAAAGGAACAACAGCAACATGTACAGCCACAGTCACACTAGTACAACCATTTCTTTTTATATGTATTTGTTAATTCATTTTAACACAAAGTAACCTAAACACAAATTGACATTTTTAGCATAAGCTAAAATCAAAACACAGAATACTAAAAGCAAGACTAAATCACTAAACTAAAACTAAACCAAACTAAAAACGCTAAGCACTAACTCACTAAAACACTAATTTACTAACTAAACACTAACTTTCAAACACAAAAGGGCTCTGACCCCCCCCCCCAAAAAAACTGTACTGAAAGACAGAAGAGAAGAGAAAGAAATGAAGAAAGAAAGGAAAAGAAAGAAAGGAAGGAAGGAAGGAAGGAAGGAAGGAAGGAAGGAAAGAGGACATTATCCTATCATTACAGATCTAACTATAATTATTAGTAACCATATCTACAAATTATTGCAGTGTTAGATTTCTTATTGTGCAAGAAGTCCACAAATACTGGCATTACAATGTCTGACCCATATAGCCTGACCATTTTTGACCTCTGGGGGGCTGCAAGTGGTCCATGGGCCACATTTTGCCCAGCTCTCCATGAGAGCCTGAGTCAAACAATTCCTGAATGTTAAGATGCTAGCTATATTTCCTCGCCCATACTCCCCTTCAAGCTGCCTGCATTTCCAAAGTGACAGAAGATTCCATATGGTAGCATTGGAGCTAAATCATCACATCTCCTCAGAAGAGACACACACACAAAAAAATGAATTAGAAATGGAGTGAACTGTGAAAGAGCAGAGATGATGGTGGTACTGGCCAGATGGGAATCCAGACATATTTATGTTTCTCCTCTACCTTTGGAAAACCTGGCAAATGGCCAATGACAGAAATATATCCTGTTCTAAAGCTTTTGTATCTCTGCAGGCCAAGACAAATCACTTTCCTTCAATCTAGACTTGAACAGCATCAGTGTTGGCTTTGAAAAGCTCAAGAAATTGCACATGAATTTATAAACTGTTTGGGAAGAAGAAAATAATCTCTTGGGAAATGTGGATAAATTTTTATTTTTATGAAAGATCTGTTTCCACTATTGACTTAACAATTCAAGGTTATCTTCATGAATCTTGATTGAGATATATAAAACACCCTTTATTAAGAAAGTAGCAAAATGACCATACACACAAGTCTGAATCGGTCATTTTGTCATTTTAATATCTGCAGTTTCATTAGTGCAATTATTTGAATCAAATGAGTAAGTAACTAAGTTCCATTTATATGAATAACTTAAAAGCTATCTATTGGATCATTTTGTCCGTTATTGACCTTGTCTGCCTTCATGAGATAATAACATAATTAAGGCCAAATGAAATGATTAAGGAAGGAAAAATTCAAACTGCACTCTGGGATGCAGCATTAAATCCGCAATATTTCATGTATTACTTTGTTGACACAGCTTTCCGAACACAGGTGTGGTTCACGTAAGCCATGATAAAAATTAAGGTCACCCTAAGACAATTTCACATAAAAGTGAAATGTTAAAAAACAAAACAAGTAAACTTTTGCTACCATCAAACTTCTTTCTATGTAGTTTAAGTCTGACAAAATAGAAATAGTTAAATTAATATCTAGAAAGCATTAAGAATATCCAATACCTACAGTTTATAAAATAGGGATTAAACTGGGGTATTCTGCAGATTTTTAAACTGCTACCTTCTTGCTGTTGACACTTAAAGACTTGCCGTTATGGAACTGTCCATACTGAAATGTCAGTTTTGAGGGTCTCATCCAAGTCCCATTATGGTTGAAATGCAATGCTGGGGTGGGCAACCTTACCCTAAAGAGGGCCTTCTCTCAATAATGAGACCAACACATTGGAATTTCAAAAACAGTTTCATTTTGATTATTTCCTGTTGATTTCTAGACGAAAGCTGGGTCTTTATTAATTTGAAATATTGCCTTGTCTAGGTGCTGCTCTTCCCTTACTTCCACTTTTTGCTTTGTTTCACCATAAATTAAATTGTTGTTGCACACTAACAAATTAACTAGTGGTCTATTAGTTACTGGACTAACATTCTGAACATTCTGCTACCCTTGTTTTCACCGTTGCTTCTGCAGGTATTTAGGATTTTATGATTGTTAGCTGTCTTGTAGATGCATTTGGTAACTCCTCCAGAAATAATCTAGGACTTTGTGTCTCACATTGTTACTTACGTAAACAGGGGGGATGTAGAGATGAAGAATTCCTCTCCATGGAATATCTCCTATGGTCAAGACAGGAAACCATGCATTTTAATCTAGTTTCCTTATCTGTACTTCCTATATACAGTTATCTCTTTTGAGGAACAATTCCTTCTCTACTAGGTAAGAAACAATGAAATGCCCATCTTTTGGCACAGAACCTTTATCCCACCACCCCCAATATAAACATAAGATATAACACTGCAGGAAAAATTAGAGCTCAGGTTTTAGGAGATAAAGCTGAAACACAAGAAGCTTAGGTATAATTCCTTCCCACATATACATGCTGCAGTAGCTGTGTTTCCCATCATGGAATAACATTCCACACTTCAGAAACTTAATGCTATGCTGTTAATGAGCAGCAAGGAAATCTATACAATTTGACTGATGTTGTAGAATACAGAACCAGTGTGGTATAGTACTCCGAGTATTGGGTTGGACACTGGAAGACCAGCATTCAAATTCCCATTTGGCCATGGAAATCCACTGGGTGATCTTGGGGAATTCATGCTATCTCAGCCTCAGAGGAAGACAAGGTCAAGTCTCCTGTGAACAAATCCTGCCAAGAAACCATGTGATAAGTTTAGAGTCACCATAAGTTAGAAACAATTCAAAGGCACACAACAATGTTAGACAATACTGTGAATTTCACATCTTGGACATTATGATTAAAAGGTACTTATCTTAGAAATGTTAAAGCCTGGAGTTTTAACCACTTGTACTTTGAAAATAAAACAACTAAATAGCTTAAAAATTAATGTCTAAAACATGGGGGGGGGGTGGACATTTCTCATAATTGCTCCTCTGAAAAACATTCATCAGGTGCCCTGGCACTGAGAAGACTCTAAGACCCTTTTCGCACGGGCCTTTTCTCGCGCGACAGCCCCGTGAGCCTCGCGGGAGTGGGAGCGTCGCTCCGCACGATGCACTCCCACTTCCGCCGGGCTCACGGGGCTGAAGAGGCGCGAGCACGGGTTTTTTTATTTTCGCTTCCAAGCGAAAATCGCTCACGCAACGCTCCCGGCGCCCGCGCGCACTTACCTCTCATGCGGAGCGTCCGGGAGCCGGCCGGGTCACGCTTCCTTCCCTCCGCCCCTGCTAGCGCGACAGACGCAACACATCCTGCTTCGCGCGCGCGTGTGGGGGGGCAGACAGGACGAGCGCCTTTCTCTCTCGTGCGTGCAGGGGGGCGGACAGGACTAGCGCCTTTCTCGCACGCGCGGGGGGGGGAATGGACGGACGTGCGAGCCGCCGCCGCCTCCGGGAGGCTGCCGCTTCCCCGCTCGTTCCTTCACCTGCGGAAGGAAGGAAGGAGGGGGGAAGCGGCAGCCTCCCGGAGAAGGCTTCTTGCGCGAGCCGCCCTCCCCCGCTCGCGCGAGAAGACTTAATGCGAAAAGGGCTTAAGTTTGAGGAGTTCCTTTTTTGGACCACAACTCCCCCTAGTCAGTATAGCTATGTCTGCAGAGTTGGATTCTGAGAGTTGCAGTTTAAAAATGTATCTTCCTAAGTTCTCAGAAGGCTATGAAACTGCAGATTCATTGCTGCAGACATCCTACTATCCAAGGAGCAAGCTTTTGGTGCTATATGGCTCCATTTACAAGTCAGCACACCTTGGCACTTGTAGGAGTCTCCATGATGAACGTCATATAACCTGAGGAGAGCACCTATTGTTACAGTCCCAGGAGAAACAATAGCTAAGGCAGGGGAAGCATGGCTGCATGTGGTTCCAACCCCCAGGAGATTCCCAAAACTCTCAGTGACCCCTTTCCATTTTAAAGAAATTGGGAGGAATCCTATATCAGCTTCTTGTTGTTGTGTGCCTTCAAGTTGCTTCTGACTTATGGCAACACTATAGTAAAGCTATCACAGGGTTTTCTAGGGCTGAGAGTGTGTGATGTACCCAAAGTCGCCCAATGGATTTCCATGGCTGAGCAGAGAATCAAGCCCTGGTCTCCAAGGACATAATCTAGTGCTCAAACCACTATACCATGTCTATATCACCTTACATTTATGTAAGTATTTAACTAAGCAGTGTCTCCTGGCTGAATCACCTGAAACATAATGAAAACATCATTCAACCATGTTCTGATCATGGCCAGAATTAATTTTTTTCTTCCTATGCAGCTGATGCCTGGTAAAATGGAAGGGGGCAAGTTGCAATTGTAGTCATGGTGTCAAAATTGTGACTAATTAGTGATCATGAACACAAAACAGTAATTGTTAGATAACGGTTAGGTTAGGTAACTGATTGTCATGTTTCGTAGGGTTCAGCCAGGAGAAGTTACTTAGTTAAGTACATAGTTAAGTGTAAGCTGATATAGGATTTCAGCCCTTGTTTTTAAGTCAGCTGAAAAATTGGTCAAAATGAGCTGAAAAATCCCCTCTCCATATCCCCATAATCTCAATCATCTCAAATGGTTGATTTTTTTTTAAACAAAATCAAACCCAGAAGTAATGCCATGTTACTTCCAGGGCAATCAAAATTTATTCCTGTACCCCACTGGATGGTCCTGCAGGAGAAAACGGTCTTAAGCCTCTAGCACAATTGACCACTCTTGAGATGAGTTCCAGACTTGGTCCTTAAACTCAAGGGAATGGAAATTTTCCATCATAGTCCCCATCTCACAAGTCATTTCATAAAGGATTTTAGATACTCTGTGTTGTTTGTCACTTATCTTCAGCCATCATGCATGTCTGTTCTTGTTAGGCTCAAAGGCAGAATACGAACATTTTAAAATAAATCAAAGAACACTAATAGACTATTAACCTGTCAAATGTTATTTCACATTTTTTTTCATGCAGAATGTACATGGCTTGCATAACCTCACTTAATGTACTCCTCAATTGTTTGCTGCATTTGATTTTGCTTGCAAAACATGGCCTTTTCTGCACATGACACTCTCCTGTGTTGTCTCATCACAACCCTTGCAGCACCTCTGCTGAGATGAGAGCATGTCCCCAACATTTCTCTCTGCATGTGACTGGCTGTCTGTGGAAGGGAGCATGAGGGATATGCCCTGTTCTTCTGGATTGCAGCTGGTCTTGTTCCCATGATGCAGTAGGGGGGAAGTACATAGGTTGTACTTCTGGCTGTTCTGCATGGCCAGCTGCAACAAAAGGCTCGTGCGATCAGAGGTCATTGACAGAGTTTCTCCATCATGCGATTGGGGGTCCTTGATGGAGTTTCTCTGTCAATAGCTCATGATCACACTGGCTGAACATGAGAAGGGCTGGACCATGACAACATAATGCAGAAATGTTGTTGTGGTCCTGCTCCTCATGTGTTCCCATGGCAGGATGCCATCATCATGCAGAAAGGGCCTATGACACAAAATCCTGAAAGGCTTTTGACAAGAGAGGTTTCAGAGGTATATTTTCACTTGAGTTAAGCTTATCATGCCACTGAATCAATAAGATCACTAATATACTGTTAACCAGAGCATGGAAAATAAAACTTCCACAATAGTCTATCCAGCATGGCTATTACCCACACCAGCTTAGAGGTTCTGGGACTGTAGTTCAGAAAGTAATTTTCCAAAGTTCTGATGCTGACAGTGCTCAGGCTTTAGGGCACCTTAAAATTTGTCAACATAGAGAAGAATGTTGCTACTGTCATTGCTATTGTCATTGTTCTTACTGTGTCCTCCTTCTCCTTATCTTCCTCTACTCTTTCTCCTACTTCATTTTCCTCAGAACCAGGACTACAGGCTGAAAAAAACCAAACAGTTTTAGATAGATAAAAACACACCTAAGAAACACACAAACACAAACATCTGTTAAGTAGGCAAGAAATAAAACAATACAAGAGAGTATTAAAAATCCTTTCACTATGAATGTTGAAAGCTAGTCAGAATGAAAAAGTCTTCACTAGCCAATGGAAAGACCAGAAGGAAGAAGTCAATCCAGTTTAAAAAGGGAGTCCTGGAATTTAGGAGAAGGCCTGAGACATGTGAGATGGCTGAAAAAATGAGAAAGCATTCCCACCAAATGTACCTATGATGGTGGCAGGACCAAGAGAAAGGCTTTCCTTGTAGATATCAAAAGGCTGGGCATGCTTGTATGGGAGAATATCCTCCTTTGGACTGGACCTAATGTTGAAACATTCCATGAAATATGATTGATTTTTATGGCAAGAGGATCTCCATATTTCAGAGTTCTTTAAAAAAAATAGGCAAATGCTGTATTACAGAAGTCAAAGAGAAGGTTTAATTGCTATGATTTAAGATATGCAGAAGATAGTTTCCCCAGGCTGATTGCTACTGAAGGGTCCCAACCAAAAGCATAAACTTGACAATACTTTTCCTCATGACCTTATTACCTTCATCTCTTTGGTAATAATATTTGTGTGAGAAATACCAAAAACACCCTGTGGGGAGAAAGGTCTTGGAAGTTTCATTGACAAACTAGGTGCAGATCCCTGAGCTGGCATAAAATATCTTGTTTAGGTTGTAAAAATATATTAACCTGTCATGTTATCTTCATAAATTTCTCTGGCACATAAGGCAGGTAAGGTCCCCTGGATCCCAAGACTCATTACCACTTCTGCTTAGTTTTACCATTCATCAGCAGCTTTGTCGCACACAGCAGGCTGAGTTTAGAAGGGCTGTGATTCTGGAAGGGTTGATATCAAGTGAGTTATTAGCTGTGATGGACAAACTTGTTTCCAAGTGCTCTTGAGAAGTTTCTCTAGACTGCAAAGCAACAATTGTGAAGGTGTTTGTGCTGTGGTGCCAAGAGTGTGACAACGGAACCAGCTGGGGATTCCCTCCACCCCCACTCTCATTTTTCCATTGTGTGTTAGTTATGAACTTGTGAAACTTTCCGTATGTTCAGCAAATTCACATTCCATTCCAGAACATGTGCAGTCCTTTACTGGTAGAGTTTGCTAGCTTCTTTTGGACAAGGGTGGAGAACTTCATTTTTTGGACAGAGAGATGCTTTGCCTCTGTGGAAAGCTGTCAGTGGTTGCTTGTCAACAGGAGACCAGGCCAAAACCTAAAATGAATGTAGCTATCATCATTCACTCGCAGATGAATACACAGTTGAGCCCAAAGATCAAAAGTGCTGGTTAATAGAGACCTTGGAACTGCCCTTTTAAGGAGACCCAAGCTCCCTGAAGTGACAGCTCCTTACTGCAAGTGGTTTTACTCACCACTTACCTTTCCTATTGGGAGTGAAACCATAAAGAACTGACACCTCAAGGTGCTCCAAGCAGTTTGTAAGTTAGATTTGCTTGCCACTCAGGACTTTCTGAAGCCCCTAACAGTGGGCAGATGTTACTGTAGTTAATAGTCTGAGCCCAGGGCTTATTAAATATCATTTGATATCAAGAGATTGACCATCCCAAACCGTTCCTCTCCACGTGCTTGCGAGGCCCCTGGACAAGCATGCACACGGACACAGCTGAAATAGCTGTGTTACCCTGTTCTCTGGGGGTCCTGGGAGTGGCGCCCAAATAACCAAACAACAAACACAACCTTTGGGGAAAATTAGCTGGAGCACCCACTAAAGCTAGCGAGAGGCAGGGTAACATTGCAGGATCTTGTAACCCAGCATCTATGGGGTCAGGTCAGTCAAGCAGTCAGATGGTTTAAAATAGCAAAAATGATGTTTTATTGAATAAAGACAAACATTAAAGACACCACAGTCACATAGCTAACTAAAGAATTGGAAATAGGGATTTTCGCAGGGAAGTGGGTGATACAACACCTGTCTCGTAGTCCTGGAGAGATATGAAGATAGAGTTCGTTGGGGTGCAGGGAAGAAGCTCAGTGCGGTTCGCTGAGGGGAGCTCGCCAAACAAAATGGCAGCAAGGCAGGATGGAAGTCCTGAGTGATTCAAGCGGTCTGAGGAAGGTCTCAGAATAGGGGGCTTTTATAGGGTGAATTGTGACTGCAGGTCATACCTTACTCAGTGAGAACAATGCAAGTTTGGAGCGGGACAAAGTTTTGGAAAGGTCAGAGTTTAGCATGATTGGCTTAACGCCGATTCAACAATAGTGTAGCCAGTATGCAAATGCGGAGCACTTAGTACAGCTTTGTAAGGCTACCTGCTCAGGGCATGGCGCCTTTGTTAGTATCGTGCATAAGCAAAAAGGGTGTTTGCCGGAGAGGTCCCTGAAGTGACAAACCGGCTCTGTCTGGCCTGCCTAGTTGGAGAATGGAATGTCCAGTGATTATTGGCCATGCCTGTTTATGTGCTTGTCTGGAGGCCTCGCAAACATGTGGAGTGGGGTGGCAGAGGAAGGCCGAATGGTTTGATATCAAAATGATATCATATGCTATCTCCGGGTAGGCCTGAACCGCAGTAACAGTTGAACAATACAAGATAAATCCAGGCAGGCCAGTAATTTGCTGGCATGCAGCTTCAGGAGACCCCCAGGCAAGTACACTTTGAAACTACATTAAGTATGCATGTAGCATACAAAAGATTCTCTGCCCCGAACCGCCAGCTTGACAAGATTAGCGCTTATGAATAGCCAACTGTCAAGCACTCCCTATTTGCATACTGACTGCTCTATTGACAACTCTGTCAAAATCCAATAATTCTAAGTACTGACTTTTTGGAGGCTTTGTCTCCGGCCTGAAACCTATTGTTTTCCCCAGGAATGGACTACCCTACAGGCACATTTTCCCCTATAAGAACCCCTGGTTTTGAGTGTTTCTTCGGATCGCTCCTGGCTTCCATCCCACCTTGCTGCTGCTCCGTTCACTGAGCTTTCCCTCAGCTTCCACATGCTGAGATTCTCCGCTCCAATTGACTTTTCTTCTGACTACCCAGGCTACAGGCGTAGTATTTACAGGTGTAGTATTTTCCCTGAAAAATCCCTCTCAAAATCCTCTATCGAATCTCCTACCTATCTCTTCTTAGGGCTGCATGAGTGGGTGCATACGTGCATGTTGACTGTCTTTTAATAAAGAAAACAATTATTATTTACTTCTGCTTGATTATTGACTCGGCCTGACCCCGCAGACATTGGGTTCAGTATCTCGCTAGGTTGCCCTGCCTCTTGCATTGCTATAGCTTGTGCTCTTGCTAATTCCCATTCCCCGTTATTTGGAGCACATTGAGGTGTCCCTCACGGGACCCCAGAAATCAGGGTAACACAGAGGCCTCTCCATTGGCCTTGGTGGATGTCTGTCAATGTCAGGCGGAGGCTAAGCAAACACAGAGGCAGCAACTGGAGTTTTATGGCTTTTAGTAAGCAGGCAGTAAAATAATCAAGGGGTTACGGCACCCAAAGCAAACAGAGGCAGTAAATAAAGCCATAAAGTAATTAAGGGGTTACGTCACCCAAAACGGACGGAGGCAGTGAAACTCGGCAACGAGGAATAACCAGGAACAGAAAGTCCATGAAACAAAAAGCAGATTTGTGTTAAGGGTATTTGATGGCAGGAACAACTTGGTGCCCTGTGGGGTAGTTGGGAAGGGAAGGGAAATTGTGTCTTTATGAGAATTTGGTGGAAAGCCACCATGCAGGCAGGGAAATCTTGCTCACATTATGCAAACAATTGCTGAAAGCATCTCATTTGTGTGCAGAAAGTTCCATGTTCAGTTCCATGCTCTCTGGTTGAGTTCTGGCTGGCTGAGTTCTGGCTCTCTGGCTGAGAGTCTCCTGAAATCTCTTGTTGCTAGCAAGTAAAGTGAAAAATTTTTTCTTGAGAGTCTGATGATCCACTATCAATTATCTACTGCATAAAAGTTAATGTTTGTAGTTTTGTTTGTCTGTGTCAGGCAAAACCTCAATGATTAGCTGTGTCAGGTGAAGACATATGATTGGCTGCCTGAGAAGATTCTTTGGAATCCTGGGGTTTGCATTTTAGAGGGGAACCTTTGGAATTCTCAGCCAGAGAGCAGGCTGGTTGCTATGGAGATGAGGCCAGCAGCAAGGAGGAGGAGGACAGTGTATTCCCTCAGGAACCCAACCTCTCTATGTTAATAACTCTGAATACAAATTGGATTGGGGAATATGCAGAAAAGTAACAGGTATTGGACAAGATAGTCTGGGGAATTAGAGACACAGGATCTCAAATCTTTCAACAAGTATTATCAAAGAGAAAATAAAATCCTGGGAAACGCTGGGTATGTACACTAGTAGTAGTAAAACTAAGCTGGGCATACCTATGGTGTGTTAGAGTGTAAAAGAGATTCCTATATACACAATTGTAGCTGAGATCTTGTATCAGGAGAGTATATGTCTTCCTTTTGCTCTCCCCCAGACCTCACTTTCCTCTTGTATCCTCTTTCCTGGCAATTTCATGGCCAGTGGACAGCAGAGGGCATTGGAAAAGCACCTGGCTCTGTGCCTGTAAGCAGATGCACAATGATGACACCACCCTCCAGGACCTCTGGAGGATCCCCAGGAGGTCTAGAAGGATGCCTTTGTCATTCTGTTCCTGGCTGCAGGGAAACAGACACTTGCTTCTCCAATGCCCTTGCTCCCCATCAGCCACTAAACGGCCACAGAGGACTCCTGCAGGGCTGTAGTAATTACATCAAGGAGGTAATGAATCCCTCTCTTTGCAACAATCAGAAAAAATCAGTATGTAAATTAAAAACAAAAGTTTGGTGTCATTAACAGGATGCCAGGGAATGATTTTTCTTTTCTTTTCTTTTTTAAAAAATATCAACCTCAGATCTTAGAAACAATTTTAAAACTCATTCACAATTCATATTTCAGATTGAGATAGGGTTCCCAACATGTGTCCTTGTAGGCAGGAAAATAAAAAGGCAGCATGCAGTGTTTTGCAATTATGGTGCAAACGTTTTTCTCTTTTTGCATACAAACTACTCTTATTATTGGCAATGGGAATACATGGAACCTAAAATTTGGGACTGTGGTCACTAGCTCTCTTTCCCTTCAGGACTGGTTGATGTTCCTAGATAACAGACACTAGCAATGAGAAGCTAGAATACAAGAATTCCTGTGGTGATAATAGTATTTATCCAAGTCACAAGCGCCAGAATAAACTACAAGAGATCTTCCAATAATAAGTTCAGAAGTTCAGAACATCTGACCACAATTGAACAGCAACTGGCTAGACTCCCAGATTAACAGGTGCTCATTCTTTCTTTAACCCAGGACTTTCCTTCAGTATGCGTACCCTCTGCATATCATATTTCTACGTAATTTCTACCTTTCTGGGTTTTGTATGATCATCTAAATTGATGTAAGCATTTGATTGTTTTAAACAGAAGGCACAGGAGAACAAAGTGATAGGCAACAAATCTAAAACAGGAAAATAGTAGCCCACTAAGGCAGTGGTTCTTCCAGGGACCCTCTTTAAATATTTTTGCTGCCATGTATCTCAAGACTTAACTTGAGATTTTAAACCCTAAAGTGCATCAAATATTTATTTAAAATTGCTCGTCAAGAGTCTTCAAATTGTAAGAAAAGGGAGAAATAAATAAATACATACTTCCTTGAGAGGCACCAGAAGGGGAACAAAGACTTTTCTCATGCTTCTTCCCACCAGTTTAAGGCTGGAGTGGATTGAGCAGCAACACACAACCCAGCCAGCATCTGCCCCAACTCCCTCTCCTTTTTTGCAGTCATTCAGTCTATCAGAAATGTGCAAACCTCCCCCCTGCTTTTCCTTGCCTTCTTCACCAGGAAGAGAGAAAATTGAGATGGGCAAAAAAAGGAGGAAGGGAAAAAAGCAAAAGTGAGGGGGGGGGGGGGGCTGAAGGCAAAAAAGTGGGATTGAAGCAACCCCTCTATAAAAGACCCTGAGCATGCCTCCTCATTTCCATTCACAAGCGCACTCACAGTCATCTGAATCAAATGGCAGCTTATTTTGCCAATGGTGATTCCATGCTTCAACTTCCAGAGTCTTGCCAGGGGGTGGTAACTGCTGCAACAGTGCCTCCTCTTCTCGTTTGGCCTCACTCCAAGTGGAATCCTTGACACAGCATGGTAGCCAACTCTAAAAAAGGATAGCAGGGAGAAGTGGGGGCAAATAAGAAGAGGGGCTCTGCTGTAGCAGGTGCCAACCCCTGGAAGGGACTGGAAGTTGGATCAAGGGATCACCAGTGGCAAAATAAGATTGAGATGAAATCATACACTTATGAATGGAAATGAGGAGGTATGCTGGGGGTCTTTTATAGAGAGGTTGCTTCAATTCCTTTCTTCTTCTTCTTCTTCTTCTTCTTCTTCTTCTTCTCCTTCTCCTTCTCCTCCTCCTCCTCCTTCTTCTTCTTCTTGCCTTCAACTCCCCCTTTTTAGCCTTTTTTCCTTCCCTCTCTCCTTTGCCCTTTTCAGTCTCCTCTCCTCTCAGTGAAGAAGATAAAAAAAAAAAAAGAACCCATTTTTTAGTGTTTCCGAGAGGACACCACCAGACTGCTTTCCACTGAACAAGGGAGGAAAAGAAAAAAGGACAAATGCTGATCGGCTGAATGGCTGTCAGCTCCATTGTCAGCTGATGAGCCTGCCTCCTTTTGCCTTGTTTGCCCATCTCCACTCTGTTGAGCAGCCTTCGAGCCTTTCACACACTCCCTGTGACAGCACTGCAGATCTTTGGGGGTCCATGGACCTCAGGTTAAGAGTCACTGCACTAAGGATATCGTTTTAGGGAAAAGGCCACGTTTGACTTGGGCCTCAGCCTCAATCAGCTTATGTAGACACAGTCAGAGCTTTGGAATATTACTTCTCAGTTATAGTTCTACAGCCCAAAAGTAGTTAGTTGACACCCTGCTTTTCAGAAGGAACTAAATAATTACCATTAGGTTACTTAACACACACACACACACACACACAACTAACAACTTTTTCATTCAATGTCGTGAAGCAAAGAGGCAGAACATTGTATACAGTCTTGAACCATGGGATTTTTTCCCCTACCATTTAATGAGGCCACATTCCCAATAATGATACATTAAGCCACAAAAGCGGTACAGTTATTCCTCTTTAAGTTACAAGACTAATGAAATGTAGTTATACCTGTGCTGCTAGTAAATAAAAATAAGCAATCAGTCATTGATAGCTAGTTAATTCAAAACTTTGAAGACAGCTGAAATTATCTTGGTTAGAACTTGTTGCCGTAATTAGAGTAGACTTGTTGTCGAATGATGAGTCAACACATAAATAAATCCAGTTGATTCAATGGTTTTATTCTAGTTTGGACTGACAATAGGATTTAGGCCTATATGAGATTTTAATATCAATTGTATACATAAAGAACAAATGGTCAATTTAAACAGATTGGACCAAAACTGTTCCTTTTTCTTGCTCAGTAATTATGATTTTAATATAGATAATGGCTAGCTGAATTCTGCAACATACACAAATAATGGAAATCATACATCTCTGCATATTTTCTTCTATTTTGCATGATTTATTCTGAAATGTCTATTATTTTTATTTGGTCTTTAACTGGTTGGAGGCAGGGAGTTATGTCAATGACTCAAGCTCTGTCCCCAGTCACTTTGAATTCAACTCTCCAGCCCTTCTGTGATTTGAGTGGCCATTGCCACAAAATATCTAATGTATCTTTGCAGTCACAAGAGCTCAAAATTTATTTTAAAATGTCAATGAACCTTGAAAGCTAGGACCTCCAGTAGGTTGAATTGTATGGGTTAGACCACTGATGCTGCTCTGTGAGCTATTATATAAACACTGACCAAAACCTTGAGTATCTGGAAATGGGTGGCAGATAGTATACAAATAAAGGGACCACATCCCTTCTTGTCTGTATATGGAGTGCATATTGCTTGCTATGGAAAAGCAAGAAATGCCAGGAGAGCTCAAGCACAACTAAGTGGCTGTTGGAAAGCTTCGCTAAGGTGGAACTGCATTAGAGTCTGCTTTGTAATAGGAAACAGCAAACAACCCTCCCATCAGCAGTCAGAGACTGCTTTGCAAGCAAAGAGCTGAAGATAGAAATGGTAAGAGCAAAGGCATCTGGGTTTTGGCTTGGGCAGGGGGGTAGAAAACAGTTGCATAATGGCTCATGCAAACCAAAGAATGAGATTTCAATTTACTTTTTGTGTGGAAAGGACTTTTGCTAGACAGTAAACAGCCCTTCCATGTGCAGACTGCTGTGCTCCAAGCAAAGCAACTTTGGATCCAAAGCTGTAACTAATGCAGAGCTTGGAAAAGTTACTTTTTGGGCTATAATTTCCAGAATCCTTTAATTCTTGGGGTTTGGGGAGTTTAAATCCCTAAAAGGCAATATTTTGCTCAATAATACCCCTCTCTGTGTTTTTTCCATACTTTTGCAGAATCAAACAGATAGCATTTGTACAGGAAGCGCTGTGCACCAACGTCATCACACACAGAAAGGAAGTTTGTTGACGGGCTGTAGAGGAAAAGCTTTGTTTTTCCACCAAGGACTGACACCTCAGTGAGAAAAGGATACGTATTAAAAACATGATAGGCTAGTTTGGCTGAGTAACAGACCACATGAGCACAACTTTGTTTAAAGCCAGACACAGGCTTATTAAAAGACATGTTCCATGGTGTGTGAAGAAAATTATCTATAATCCATATCTTACTTCCTGACAACACTGTAATGTGATTTGTATCATAGATGTCTGATGACAGAGGAGGCTAAGAATGACTTACAAAATGTACTTGTAACAGTTGCAGTTTAAGACAGATGAATACAAGTGAGGTGTGAGGTGGTGGTGATAATTTAAAACAAGGAATCTTATTATCAGAGTGGGAGGGAACAAGGTTCTCTTCCTCTTCTTTTCCCTTCCCCAATGGATTATGTCAAAGATGAGCTGTGATTTACAGAACATTGTATACAATTTTCCAAAGGATTTTCTGTGTAAATGAATTCCACATGCTTGTTCTCTATTTAAACTGTTTACAGGCTGGATCTATAAGACTGATTGATGGCAGTTGTTTGGTTTCATTTGCAACTCTCTTGTTCATTGGGATGAATTTCTTCATCTTATTTCCAGAAGGGCTGGCAAAATCCAACTCATCGATTCTCATTTCAAACAACTGCAAAATAAATCCACAAAACCAATCTTGTACACGCCTGGTGTAGACCTTTATGTTTTCTGCAGAAAGTCCTCCCTCCTGTCCTCCCTGGACTGACACGAGTTCAATCTGTGTTCTTTTGAGAAAGCAACTTGCCCAGTTATCAATAGTTTACTAAACTGGAATTGTATTGCTGAAGTAGGTTGCTTTTCAATGATGAGCTATAACTAAGCAAGAGATGTATTGTTTGATTTGAACAGAGCACTGTGTTCCATTTACAGGAGACTGTCACTTTTTCCAGTTATCTGAATCAGCAGACTTAAATGAGTGGTTGTGTCCCTCTATAAATTTCCCCATTTTTCAGTAGTAACTGGATTCTTCTCATACTGTGGAAGTGAAACTATTTGGATCTTTCTGGTGATGTTCCACATACAATGGCATCTATCACTCAGATAGATTCAATTCAGCATTAATCTGACAACTTTTAGAAATCAATATCTCTCCAATTTTGCAAGATTATACTTTCAGCCACCACTTATCTGGCACACAGTCCTTAAAATGCCAGAAATTAGATATATGGTCCAACAAGAGATACACCTCTTCTATTCTTAAAGATTTGTAAATGATAATACTAATCCTTGTATTGGCTTCTTTCAAAAAGGGATGACAAAATGACATGACTGTAAAAGAACATTGGCAAGCAATTTTTCACATCTCCAACACTAGTATTCTAGGGCAAGGATTAACAGCTGATGATGGATTGGTGTCCAGTATACTCCCTCTCTTGTTGTACAATATTAGTACTTCAATTACAGATTGCCTACCCCTCGTTTCTCCTGAATTTTTTTTTTTATTAACAAAAAGCTGCGCAAGAAACCAAATTTCAAACGATTTGGCATAGCTTTCTCAATTTATATGTAGAATAAAGAGGAGTGTTTATAAATGTTGAAGAATAACACAATGTATAAATCTATTATTTTATCCCCCTTTTTTCTCCTCTTTTAATTTTTCTAATTCAAATAGAATTCATGAATTTACACCTGTGGTATAGTGCAAAGTGTGAAGCTGAGACTCAGCTCATTTCTGCATTACACTGTTACAGTACTATTATTCCATTTTTAACATCCTATGGAATCCTGGGGTTCACAGTTTAGGGAGGGACGTTTAGAATTCTCAGCCAGAGAGCTCTTTGGCCTCAGTAAACTACAAACCCCAGAATTGCACAGGATGCTGAAAGTGGACTAATAGTACTATAACAGTATAGGGTGGAAATAGCCAGAGTGAAGGGAGGAATGGAGATCAGTATTAATTTGTGATGATGATGATAATGATGATATATCATGATGATATAAATATATCCTGTTATATTTAAAACTTACAGGAATACTTGTTCTTATAGCAAAAAGCACAAAATTCATTATTGAGCATAGTCTTAATGGTTTTTTCTTCCAGCCTGGGATAAATGATCCTCATTTCAATCTGGATCCAACATTTGACTGAAGTGACAAAAATTCAAGGGCTTTATTTAGGCTTGTCAAGATGGTGCAATGTCTAATACAGAAGTGGGCAAAGTCAGGTGGGATGGGTGCCAGTTATGGGGCTTGTTGTGAGCTGAACTACTTCAAAAATTTATTTATTAAAAAATTGGATTTCTTTGCATTCTACCCTTAAATGATTGGAAGTTCTTTTTTTTTTAAATAGGGGTAAATTCAGGATCCCCACATTGCCATAAAGAAATTTTTTTAAAAAAAAACACACATCTGTTACTTTTGTTAATGTTTTCAAATTAAAAATAAAATCAGGGAGTCCATGAGAGGCTTGTGGCCACAAAAACGGTCTTGTGAGTTGGAAGCAGCCAGTGAGTCACATGATTTCCACACCTAACATTTCTTGTCATGGTTCTGAATGCATGGACACACAGTTTGACACTGGACACACAGTAGTTAGAACAGTGGATCCAAAGTTTTTCTTCCTCTAATCATTGAGGAAACTTTCATCCAACAGAAGGATTACTCTCATTGGAAGGAGCTCTTTACATCAGAGAAAGGAAATCTTTGGATCTAACCCAGTGTGTACAAAACTTATGATCCACTTTGTTCTAATCTCAGTGAACCATTCTGTAGTTATCCTCTGTAAATTTAAGAAAATGTCTCTGACAGCTTAGTGAAACGATCCTTAATGAGACTTCATTTCTTATGGAATTTAAGCACCATAACATAATGACTTAGAATAAAACCTTGGATACTTGTTTATTTCTCTGCAAAGGACAATTGTGCAAAAATAAGAACAAGGAAAAGTTTAGAAAGTGCTATGACTAACGGCTGATAAAGAAAAGTAGGGAGTGGACTATCATTTTTTGACAGTCTGTTTTCATGTCTCATTTAGCATTTCAGGTGCATGGACATTTCAGGATGCCAATTTGCTAGGTCTCAGAAATGAGGCAATAAAGAATATTTCCAGTGATTTAGGTATGAAAATTCATGAAAAGAAGTGCTATTGGTAGAGATTTCTAAGCACTAAAGTTGGTCTGCACCGTGCCATTATAAGAAACTATCGCATAATAATTCTAACAACATTTTATGATTTCATTCTGGAAAAATGTAGTTATGAGAACAAATTTTGGCACAGAAGAAACATTAGGTTTGTATAGCTTCTAAAGAGAATAGGTTTTGAGATGGATACCCCATAGAATACATTCCAGAAGTCAAACTAGTAAAAAAACAACAACCTTACAATCACTGAAGTAATAATAAAATAAAATCTTTATGAATGATATTGAAGGGAAACGCTTTTTATAATAAAAAAACCCATAAGTTTTATGACTTTTTATTTTGTTTTTAATGAATAATTAGGATCCTATGCCTGGCTTGGCATACCAGAATTACAACAATCCAAATAATAGTGTGTATAAAGGCAAGAGACCCTTCTCTTTGATTGTTAGAGCAGACATGAAGTGATGTTGATTATGCATTTGTGAGGAGAAAGAGCTCCAAAATCCAATGGAACCTCCAAGCAGTTCATGTGTAGTGATGAACAGACCCTAAGAGCATTTTCTTTGACATATCTTATCTCTTTCCGGCTTTGAAATAACTTCCTGATCTTTCCAAGTGGTGAGAAGCAGGTTTCTCACAGACTGAGAAACAAACAAAACACAACATCTTGGGGGTGGGGGGTGGATTTTGGTGATAGGTTGATAATCAACCTATGTCTAGCCCAGATATTTCCATTTTAAAAAGTATAAGATTTCCAGACACATTTTCTCTAAAAAGTGCTCATTATGCCTATTTATGCACACACTCCAACAAGGATAACTTTGACAGGCCTGGTAAAGTCAATGTGTCCACAGAGTGCAACACCTATTATTTGGTGAAACAAAACAGGAAAAACATCATGAGTGGATTTCCTTATACAACCTTCTGCTTTCCAGATGTTTTTGACTACATGTCCCACTATGGTTAACCAGCAGGTCCAATTAAATAAGGATGATGGGCATGTAGCATAGCCTTCAATTGTTCCAGTTTGGCAGGCGCAGTCCCAATTAACCTTCTGTCATCCCACTTTTTCAGCTGCTTTTTAAAATGTCCCAGTTTCTCTTTCTCCCTCCCACTTTCCCCTTTGTCCTGCAAAGGCTGCAAATAAATTCAAATGCAAAAGGAGTTTGCCTTTGGGAAGGGGGATAGTACGAGGGCAGAATCTTACCCTTCTACATAGATATCCCTTCTACTGATATTCGAGTCTAACCATTCCACAAAATGAACCCTAAAAGGGAAACTTGTGAAATCCCTTTAAATGACCTGCTTAAAAATTACAGTTGGACTACCTGGTGGCTTTTCTCAAGCTGTGGAACTTCTTTCCATGTGAGGCTAGATTGGCCTCCTCTCTGTTTTCTTTCTGCCAACAAGGAAAGACATTTTATTATTATTATTATTTAAGCAGGTTTTTGGCCATTAATTGGTTATTGCAAAATGATTTTTAATGGCAAGTGGTTCATTTGTGTAATGCTAGAGTGTATTCTATAGTCTAACATCTGTTATTATTTCACGTTATGTTTCAAGCGCTTTAAAACTTTTTAAATCCAGTGCTGTCTTGATGTGATAGTTCATTTGTGTGTTTTTTAATTGAGGCTTGTAAACTTCCTCCAGTCCTGGAAGAAAGGTGGGCAATCAATCAATCAATCAATCAATTGCAATCAAAAGAAAATTGGCACTATAGATTAAAGCTCATACATTTGTACCAGAGCGCTGTCATCATGAAAGGGCTTCCCTGCTCACACTGATGTAGGACACTGATGTAGCACTATTAACAGATACACTGTGTGTGCTTCCAAGACCATCAACACCCATGAATTTCTAGATAATTGTGATTATTTATACCCTCCTGGTCAAAGGGTAGGATCCAATAAAAAAATCACTTGCACCTGGAGGAAATCCCTCCATCAATGCAAGATTTGAAGTGATCCTTCTTGGATTCCACCCTTCCTTCCACTGCCCTATTTACCACAAATATCTGCACTAAAGGGTTGAAGGATCTTCTGGAATTGTGGGGTAAATAGTAATGAGGCTTGCAGAGGTGTATAAGTGAGAAATGGCAAAGATCACCTCTTCTCCTTGCGTGGTGGGGAGCATTCTCAGCTGTACTTGGTTCAGAGAAAGCTCTTGCCAGCAGAAAACATGCTGAATTGAACACAATTTTTTTTCCTGTTTGAATGTTTGAAAACTCTATGAATAGTTCATTTACATACCCTCCACTCCTGATTTGACAGGGACAGGCCTGATTAACCCTCTGCCTCTGGCTTTTCCAGCAGCCTTTAAAATCTCCCAGTTCTTCTCTCCATCTCATACTTGCCCCCCTTACCATCAACTTACTTCAGTTGCTGCAAACTGAGTTCAAAGTGCAAAATTAGTTTACTCTCAAGTAACTCAGTGACAGGAGAGAAGAAGAGGGGGTGGAATCTTGCCTTTCCTATTTGGCTCCACCAAAAGCAAACTGCCACAACCTCCCCTTGCTTATGTGTTGTTCCTCATTGATAGCTTTTGTCATGTTGACCACATGTTGCTTGGCAGTTTTCATCTGTGAAATGTTGGAGAGTATGCATTTAATACTTTCAAATGATTCAAGTATGCTGTAGACAATTTAACAACTTTCTTTACTTTCTGCTTACACAAGTGTAATCTGGGGTAATAAAATTTGGTTAGGAACTAAAGAGTTTCTTTAGATAGACACACACACAAGAAATACATGTAATGAAATGTGTGGCTTTTCCTCAAAAGACAGGATAAGAGTAAGGAAAACTAATGAAATGCAAAAATGAACCAAATGTGATTTTCACAAATAAATGAAAAAATTAGCTTTCTTTAATAACAGATTAATGAATAACCAAACAAGGACTTTTCATTGTATAATGTTGGCACTGAGCAGCCTAGGCGTTATTGTTGGAAAAGAATGAGTCAAAACACAGATTCTCCAAGCTAGCTGCATAAGTCTGAGTGTTCTTCTCTTCTACCCAAAGCTGCCACTTCACTTTACCCAAAGCAAATTTTGTATGCAGAGAAATACATAATATTGCTGAACAACCTAATACACAATTGTTTATGTTCACAAGCCAACTACAAATCTCTTCCCTCTTAAAGGACTGAAGTGAAACACCAATATTGCAAGCGACTTCCAATAAAGAAGTAGTTTGCTTACTTTATTGAGGAACATTTAAAGACAGAGGAAATGAATTAGTATGAAGTAAAGTTGGGATATTAAAAAGAAACCTACATGACAACAGCCAAATACCCTGAAGCAAGGAGGTTTAATAAAACAAATAGAAAAAGCAACAGGATGCTTTCTTTATGGCATTATTACTAAAGGGCAATAAAAGAAACCAAAGGCAATGCAAACAAAGCAAACTCAGGGACTGAACTTGGATTGTTAGATTGTTAATCAATGGTACTGATATCCTGCTGTTAAATGCAAATAAACCAGGGAAGAGTTAGTAACAAGCCAGAGGCCCATCAGCTTGCTGCTGTATATCTTATTGAAGACAATGCCTAGGAGGAAGCAATCAGTGTAAAATTAAACCAATTTGATAGAAGCAGGTGGCATAATTTTTGCTCTAATGCCTTTTCTGTGCGAGCTTCTGTGCTAATCAGCCTTGAGTCTGGACAAAGTATCCAGATTATTTTATTGCAATTTAGATTTGTTATCAGTGGTAGGCACTTAAGGGACTGATAGTGAAGATCCATCCTGGCCACAGACAAACAAAATGGTAGATGGAGCCAGAGCCAGTCAATGATAGGTAAGCTGGTATACGCTAAGTGCATTTTCCTCCCTTCTTGGAGGACACAGAAGGAAACCAGGGTACCGTATGTCAACCTCGTTTTCCAGCTTCTTACATAACTCACACTAATCCTAAGCAACTGTTGACTCAGAAATAAATCCCACTGATTTATTTCCTCAAAGAAAAAGTGTGTTCAAGATGCAGTCTAAGAAATTTAACAACCACACAGTTGTGATTAAAATCTTAGTACAGATCATAAAAAGTTCTGATAATTTACAATGGAGTTACATATAGGAAAGGTTGACCTAATTTCAACTAAATTCCCATTGCTTTGATGGATCCACCCTAGTTTGGACTAATAATTGGATTAGGCTTTGTCTGCAAATTCCATTTAATCCAGGTTTCACCTATGTGTTCTGCTGGGTAGAAAGTTCAACTTTATTGGGGGGGGGGGAAGGGAAGCAAGCTTCCTTTGTTCAAAGCAGTGCACATTTTATTCAGAGATACTTCCTAGTGACTGATGGGTTGGTTCAGAGGCTATGTCCTGTTATGCAGGAATTTGTGCATAAGACTGCTGCTTAATATCTCCAGAGAAAGGCCTGTAGAGCCCAAACGGGATGGACGTTAAGGACATTTAGTGCTAAGCTACGTACAGAAAAAAAATTGAAGCCTGTTTTGTTTTGCCAAATAATATACAGGCATACCTCAGTTAGCAAAGTCATTGACCAAGAAACTCCTTTTGACAAAGACTTTTTATGGAAGTAAAGCCCAGCTCAGTTTCTCCTCTCCTTGTCTTCTGCCTGCTGCCTTTTTGCTGCATGGGCATGGGGAGGATGGTGAAGGAGAGCTGGAGAAAGACAGACTTTCAGTGTTGGGCTCCTGCAACATTTCTGTAGTAAAAACAATGCAATAAAGCTTGACCTGGGGAAAAATGGGATTCTACTCAATGTGACCCTGCTGTAGCTGTATATACTTACACATGCAAGGTAAACAGCTTCCTCCAGAACAGTTTACTGAACATATGTGACCAGCAAAACAGAAAGGAAAGTGGAAAGCAGGTTAGCCTGCCTCAGCAGCCATCCTGGTCTGCTGAAGAAGCATAGATCTAAGTTTTGCCACCAAAAAGGAAATTGTAGGAAAAGCTGAGGCTGGTGAAAGGAAAAAAAAAAAGTCACACTAAGATGCATTTTGGGAGAAACTTTCAAGTGGTCTCTACAACTTTCAAAATGTTTTTGTGTACTTATGCAAGGCTTACTTGACCAGGCTCTTTCACTTCACACGTACATAATGTTAGTTTTGAATAAAATGTTTGCTGATACATTTTGAACTGCTCTTCACTTTTGTGGTGTAGGAAGCTACCCTTATTTTTCCATGTGATTTTGACCTCAAAATTTCTGTTAAAGAAGTAATGCCCAGGAATACATCTACTTCATTAACGGAAGTATATACCTTTATGGAAAAAAATAAAAACAATAGGGAAAGTTCTCTTCTTGTATTCTAACCTTCATGGAGCTGTAGCCGCAAGAGTTCTTGTATCTAAGGGCCCAGATCCTCTCTTTCACTCTACAGCTCAAGGAGAAGGAATCTCAGGGTAAGAACACTGTCTTGAAAACAGAGATAGCTATATTCTCCTGATTTGTTAGATTTGAGTTAAAAAAAAATGGTTGACATACACTGTGCAACTGTGGCTGATTTTTAATGTGTCATGTTCAGTGCCATCACCAGGGCCTACCTGCTGAGGCATCAAAAGGAGTCACCCATTGGTTTTAGGTTTTGATACGGAAATCTCAGGCCCTGGGATAGTCCTGACTTGGTACCGTAACCCTGATAGCCGCACTCCTTCTCCCTGAAAAAATTTCAAGAGGCACATTCACAGACAATGTGAAGTGACTTCCTGCCTTGCCAGATTGCAAAGACTTTGTCTTTCTAGCAAAATATAAATGATTTTTTTTTTTTTTGCAGAGATTGAAGAGAAATGTGTTAAAAGCAGTCAGTAGGAAAAAAAAGAGTGACTCAAAGAAAGAGCAAAAGGCAGTCATTTGTAATAGGAGCATAAGGCTAAATCTTCAGAGTAAATTCAGTTTTGTTAATCTAAACATTAGTTAAGAATGTAAGCCCAAAGACCCAAGAATATAGTGACTTTAGGAAGTTACTTTGTTCCTGAATCTTCTCTCCTGCTTCCCTTTTTACAGTAAGATCATTGTGAGGGCTTTCTCAGTTTTTGTTCGTAGGATCAGATGCATCTTTCACTGAAAAGCCTGGGCTATAATGTGGTTGAAAAAGCTATGCCAGACCGATTTCAAGATATCAATAGTGTAATAAAATATGTAATTCAGGAATATAATGATGGATATTTTTAAAAACATACCTGGATGCATTATCTTTTGGGGAAGTTTAAATGAAATTTATATAATCCCTACCTTTCCTGGTTGTGAAAATGCTGACAGTTATACAATGAGGTAGGGAAAATATATGTTTTTGCTAAACTAAAAATCAGCAGCAGATTTTGGAACACTGAAAAGGCAGATGTCTGCTTGATTGGGGCTAAAATCTCACAGTGCAGAAGACAAAAGACCATGTTCTCTACGTATGAGCTTACCTATGCTTTTAGATGAATGTTTGGTGAAGCACAACTGTTGTTATTATTCATTTATTTATACAGTGCCATCACTGTACAGGGTGCTTTGCAAGAAAAAGAACAAGAAAAAACAGTTCTGTTCTCTCAGGCTTACAATCTAAAGACATGATCCACAAGGTAAGGAGATGGCAGTGGGGGAGGGAATTAAGCCCAGCAGAAACTGCTTGTCTCCCTCCGAGGCCATAGCAGTTGCATTAGGGGTGGATGAAGTATCTGTCATCATCTTCTGATGGTGCAATCGTGCCTGCCTCTTCTCTCCCTCCGAGGCCAGGGCAGTGGCAGCTGGGATGGACTGAGGGCCTTTCATCTGCTTCTGCACCTAAGTATGGTGAAACATGAGAAGGCTTTTTCAGTATTTGATTCTTTGGCTGTAGAATTCCCTACTAAGATAAACCAGGCTGTTCCCCTGCCCTTGTTCTTCCAGTAGGAGGCAAAGACCTTTTTATTTTGGCAGTGGTTTGCTTTAATGCACTTATTTTACAGGGAAGGGCAGGCTGACGGAGGTGTACAGATAGGGAAATAGACTGTCAAAAAGGTATTTAAATGAAGGGAGAAGGATGAGAGTTGACAACACAGAAGACAAATCTCAAGGACATGCTTGAAAAGTTAGAAAACCAAAGACATGGAGCTGGCATGGGCACCAGAGGTATAGCTATAGTTATGGAGAGGAGGGTAAAATGATTGCATTGCCCACCCCCCCAAGAATTCTACCTCCTGGTGAAATTTTCCTTCAGTCCTCAAATTTCTAGAATTTCAGAGAATGAGACAAGAAATCAATAGTTTCTCATATCACTCCAGCTTTGTGCTTGGTGATATACTTTTGTATGGGAAAGTAAGTAAGCTATTTTACAATGAATGCACTGAGACAGCCATGGGACCAAGAGGGCTGGAACGAAGTATTATGTCCAACCACTAATTCCAACTGCTGTAACTGCTGCAAGGTAAGATCTGCTGCCGAAATAACCAAAGATCTCAAACATTTTTTTGCATAATATAAATCTATGCCGGATGGTTATGCTGAATCCCATAGTTGTGGAACCAGCTGTGCAACAGGTGCCATGGTCTTTTGCTCACCCAATGTGCACTCATCAATTAGTTCCCCACCCACCAAGTCAAAAGCATGTGTTAGAAGCCAGTATTGGTATGCTTGAGGAAATATTGGATGCACAAGGGACTGTACTTATACTAACGTTGAGAAAGCACAACTGCCCACTTAGTGCCACTATAGTATTCCATACCTTTCAACATTTCACTGATCAAATCTAGGACATCTGTGGTCATACAAAATCAGAGTGTGATGAAGATGGCAATGAAGAACAACATATGGGGAGGAGAGGCTGCCACAGTTTGCCCAAGTCTACTGGAAAGGGCAAGACTTTCACAGACACTGGCTGTCCATGCCAGGCAACAGAGGGCAGGGTCAGGATGAGGCCATTTTCAGTCAGAGACACTAACAGTCAGCACAGCTTGCCTGTAAACAATTAGAAGAAATGTCATCCAGAAACAATTCAGAGGTCCAGGAATCTGGCAGGCAACATGGTCAGACAGTCTGGAATCAGAAAATCCAGGCACGCAATCAACAGAGAATCCAGAGAACACAAAACAAAGGCCAGCAACACACAAGTTGTATCCGGCATTGAGCTATTGCCCTGTGCCTTCCTTAAAAAGGTTTGAGCCAGCTGGCTCTCATCGCAGCCTGATTAGCTCCTGGTGTGCTTGCTTTTGCATGTCCTCCTTCAAGGCTGCTATTCACCTGAGGAAGTTGAGTCCTGGCCCATGACATCTGCCCTGTTATCCCTTCTCCCTGTTGATGAACTGAGTGCATATTTTTGTCCTTTGAACTCAGTTTGCAGCCACTGAAGTACACTGAGGACAAAGCAGGAGGAGGAGAGAGAAACTGGGACATTTTCAAAGCAGCTGAAAAAGTAGAACAACAGAGGATTAATCTGGACTGTCACTGCCAAATTGGGACAGTTGGAGCATATGGGATTCTGCCAACCAATGAGGCCTACAAGACTTGCTGTCCAAGAAAGACTGCAGAAGATAAGCTGTGATGAAATTTTTTAGACTGAATACACTTTCAGCTCTTGTCATTTTCTTTTGTAGCTACTTGGGGAACTTTTTGTTCTCACACAGTATAGAAAACACTATAAACAAACAAATAATACATAGCATATATTTCACTTCTCTTCTCCCCCCACCCACATTTCTATCCTATGTTAGCAACATTCACATGTAGCACAAATGGCTTGAAAGAGGCTCAACTGGGCTGGGAGAATCAAGACTCTGTTGCAGTCCAGACATATTAAAAAAAAATGAAGCAATTTATTGTGGCCAAAGGTATGCCATTCTGTTTTTTTTGTGGTGAGTGCATTGCTTTCATGCCTAAACTATTAAATATAACAAAGGCCTATTGTGTTCAATGTGTGAAAGCAAATAATTTTTAAAAATGTGATTAATTGTTCAATCATGGACCTTTTAAGTCCATGTGGCAAGAGGTTTGCTATGGGAACGGCACTAACGGCTCTCCCGGCATGTGTCTGATGGGGTAAACAAAAAGTTAAAACACACCCTATAGTCTCTCTGGCGTTCATTAACATAGCTCAGAAAGCAGGAACAAACCACATTTTATATAAAAAGGCTTAGAAATCTGTGTCTACTTATGTTAATGTTACGCAGTTGGAGAGTGCCAAGTATGCACACAGCATATTTTATTTATAGGTCTATAGTAGTCAAAAACATTGCATTGCAGAAATGTGGTGCTCATTAATTCATATTTTTTCTCAGGTCCTTCCGCTTTGGTTCTCAAGTCCACCCAGGTGTTTTTTAAATGATGAGTGTAATTGAAGATAAAGAAGAACTCCATTCTCCTTATGCAAGTGAAAAAGCAACATTTCTGCTTTTCATCATGAATGTGATGTTTTGGTTTATTTACCATTTACTAGAGCCAGTAAAACAAAAATAAATAAATAAATTCGGTGTGTGTGTTTGTGTATTTTAAAAGCCTTAATCTGTAAACCAATGGGATATATACCAGATTTGCAACATTGGGGAGGTAACTTAAAACTGACACTTATCCACTAGTCACTTCTTTTCATCCTGGAGAGAAGAGACAAGTGGGGTGCCTCAGGGTTCTGTCCTGGGTCCAGTGCTATTCAACATCTTCATCAATGACTTGGATGAAGGAGTGGAGGGCATGCTGATCAAATTTGCAGATGATACCAAACTGGGAGGGGTTGCTACCACACCAGAGGATAGGATCAAATTTCAATACGACCTTGACAGATTGGAGAGCTGGGCCAAAGCTAACAAAATGAATTTCAACAGAGAGAAATGTAGGGTCCTGCACTTGGGCAGAAAAAATGAAAGTCACAAGTATAGGATGGGGGATGTGTGGCTGGATAATAGTACGTGTGAAAAGGATCTAGGAGTCTTGGTAGATCACAAGCTGAACATGAGTCAGCAGTGTGACGTGGCAGCCAAGAAAGCCAACGCGATTCTTGGTTGCATCAATAGGAGTATGGTGTCTAGATTGAGGGAGGTAATGGTACCACTCTATCCTGCATTGGTTAGGCCTCATTTGGAATACTGTGTCCAGTTCTGGGCACCTCAATTCAAGAAGGATGTCGACAAGCTGGAACATGTCCAGAAGAGGGCGACCAAAATGGTGAAGGGTCTGGAAGCCATGCCTTATGAAGAATGCCTTAGGGAGCTGGGTATGTTTAGTCAGCAGAAGAGAAGGTTAAGAGGGGACATGATAGCCATGCTTAAATATTTGAAGGGATATCATGTTGAGGAGGGAGCAGGCTTGTTCTCTACCGCTCCAGAGATTAGGACAAGGAGCAATGGATTCAAGCTGCAGGAAAGGGGATTCCACTTGAACCTCAGGAAGAACTTCCTGATGGTCAGAGCTGTCCGGCAGTGGAATATGCTGCCTCAGAGTGTGGTTGAGTCTCCTTCTTTGGAGGTTTTTTTAAAAATACTTTTTATTAAACTACACACACACACATATAAAATACATTCAATAAAACATTTATATCTCATCGAAGTATCCAATAGTTCTTCTTCCAATCCTTACTAGAACCAAATATTCTTGACATTGTAACTGTACTACACACATATATTTGTCCAATTAATTGTTTGGGTTCTGAACATTCTAGTCTATCTATTGTTTTAGTTTTAATCTTTTCAGCCTTCTTCACATTATTTGTTAAAACAGAATACACTTTTCCAATTTCTACAAAGTCAAATAAACAATTTTTCCTCCTTCATTGGAGTGTGAACTTCAAAGATTTGTTACCCTGTTTCCCTAAGTCAACCTTACCAAACAAAACTGTTTATTTTAGAACTTTTGCATTTTCTACTTTTGAGAGAACTGTTTCAGAGGGTCCCATTCTCTCTCAATATCTTCATCTGTTCGACCTTTGAGTCTCTGAGTTACTATGTCCATGTTTTTTATTTCTAACAAAGCAATTAGCCACTGATCTGCATTGGGGATCTCTTCATTCTTCCAAAGTTTGGCATACTCAATTCTTGCTATTGTTATCATATAGAGTAAGATCCTCCAGAATTTTTTTGTTATATTTTGGTCAATTGTGTGAAGCATATTCAGTAAGTATGTTTTGGGTATTTTGTTAAATTCAGTTTGTAGAATTCTGCTTATTTTTTTCTTCTTTGGAGGTTTTTAAGCAGAGGCTGGATGGCCATCTGCTGCGAATGCTTTGATGGGTGTTCCTGCATAGCAGGGGGTTGGACTCGATGGCCCCTGGGGTCTCTTCCAACTCTATGATTCTATGATTCTATTATATGACAGCTTCTCAGACTAAAGCTAAATCTAGTTATCAGCTTTACCTAGAGATGATTAATTGAAATGAATGCAGTTTGTTAGTCCAAACTAATATAGACTTCAGCTCAGCTACTTCAGAGGACAGATTTGGCTCACAATGTCTATACTACAGAAGTATATTTCTTCCATATAATTGTTTTTGAAAATGTTCATTTTGGATTACTATTTAAAATATATCATCCATTTGTAATTTAAATTAATTTGTTGCCAGAGTAACTTGCTACTGTTCTTGTATGCCTTCAAGTCACTTCTAATTTAAGGTGACTCTAAGGCAAGCCTATCATGGAGTTTTCTGGGGGCTGAGCTGAGAATTTGTGATGCACCTAAGGTCACGCAGTGGCTTTTCATGGCCAAGTGGGGAATAAAACCCTAGTCTTTAGTGCCCTTGTAGAACCCTTGTAGTCCAACGTTCAAACCATTACACCACACAATCAGGGTAACTTATAACCTGTCATTTCTAACTTAAAGCACAATCATCAATCCAAGATCTTCCAAGCTTTATCCCCATCAATCCCTGAAGTGGTTCTTAGTGTTAACGGAACCTGTTAATCAAATGGTAGACCCCCTGCTCCTTAAGTGCTATAGTTGTCTCAATAACTGAAGATCTACTGTGGGCAAGGAATGTGATTGTTCTTTTGAATTATGAGTAAGACTGAAATTCAGAAAATATGCCTGTCTGATTCAGAGTGTTCACTACCCATTCTGAAGAAGAGATTATGGAGCTTGCCCAAGTTCTGGATTTTCACCTATGCACAGGGGCCAGAAGTGGACAAATCACAGACTGTAGGGCACATTGGGCCCCAGAACTATTTTCAAGTCCTCTGTGGTCAACTTTTTTTAAAAAAAGATATGTTTAAAAAAAAAAAACCCTTTTGCCCCAAATGATGTCTATGGGGAGTGGGATATTCTGCCATATTTATGCCCCCCAGGCCTTTCAGGCACAGGACAGTCTCTTTTTACGAAACAGAAAATGGACAAGAATTAATCTCTAGGTCACTTCCTGTTGAAAAAATTGAAATTGAAAATGTAGAACCTAAAATGCCTCCCACTGTAGTGGGGGCCACAAAGTCTTTTTTTGTATGGGGATGGTACAGGGAGTTGGTAAAGCCACGGTCTCCTGGGAGACTAATATTGCCCCCTAGTCTCCAACAGGTGCTCACCTGTGTCTAGGTAGATGTTATGCTAAGGTAGATGGTGAAGGTTAAGTGGAGAGGTAGGAGAAGCAAAGACAAGTATGCATCTGCTCTCCTCCATACAAAAGGCCAGGTTGGGAGGCGATTACAGTAGGAGATTACAAAACTAGAAGCCTCTAGTTTTGTCTTGTACTATCAGTTACTATGACAAAATGAGGTGGACTAGAAATGCTACATATTTTAATCACAGCACCAAATTGTGTGCGCTAGCCTTTCTATAGTGCCATTTCTAGTAAAATAAGATGGTAGACCACGGCTTTAGTTTATCCTGGGCCAAGACTAGGGGTTGTTAAACCCCTCACTGTGACAAACAGCTAAAAAAACTTTCCTTTGTGGAGCAAATTACAAGATTGTGTCTCCCACCCCCATCTGAGTCTTCGTATACAAACAGACTGGATTGGCAGTTTAATCTGACTTCACCTCTGATGACAGGACACCAACTTCTACTATGTCAGAGAACAGCACCTTATCTTGGGTGTGAGAGTGCAGAACAAATCATTCTCCATAGCAAGTTGGGAAGGCAAATGACTTGGAAATTTGCTGCAAGTAGAGATAGATCTGAAAAGCCATCAGATTTCCTTTCTTTTACCAATACACCAGAAGTTAGGTTCAGAAGTCCAGAAGTTGTGATTGCCCAATATAGAATCACAGAATCATAGAAATGTAGAGTTGGAAGAGACCACACAGGCCATCCAGTCCAACCCCCTGCCATGCAGGAACACCCTCAAAGCACTCCTGACAGATGGACATCCAGCCTCTGCTTAAAAACCTCCAAAGAAGGAGACTCCACTACACTCCGAGGCAGCAGATTCCACTGCCGGACAGCCCTGACTGTCAGGAAGTTCTTCCTGAAGTTCAGGTGGAATCTCCTTTCCTGCAGCTTGAATCCATTGCTCTTTGTCCTGGTCTCTGGAGCAGCAGAAAACAAGCCCTCTCCTTCCTCTACATGGCATCCCTTCAAATATTTAAACATGGCTATCATGTCCCCTCTTAACCTTTTCTTCTGCAGACTAAACATACCCAGCTCTCTAAGTCTATCCTCATAGGGCATGGCTTCCAGGCCTCTCACCATTTTGGTCGCCCTCCTCTGGACTTGATCGAGCTTGTCAATATCATTCTTGAATAGGGGTGCCCAGAACTGGACACAATATTCAAGATGAGGTCTAACCAAAGCAGAGTAGCAGAGTTGTCTTAGGCTCACCATAAATCAGAACTTGAAGGCTCAGAACAACATCAACAGTTTCTGAAGATCACTTTTAAATGCTTTACAGGTTCCCGGAACCTAGAAAAAACAACAGTGTGCTAAAAACAAGTATTACCTCTATTCTCAGTGTTGTTTATGAAGTCAAAATGATACTCTCAGTGCAATAAAAGGAGGCTGTGAAACATGCTTTAAAAAACCAATAAAAAAAGAATAAAAATATAAAGACAGTTATCTATAAAACTTTAAAAACTATAAAGACACTTATCATAAGTGAACGTATTTGTTTGCCTCAGAAAGCTGAGTAACGTGTGGAGGTTGGAAAATCCATGGCGGATAATATGAATTGGCTGGAAATATCATGCCTTCTGGCTGTCCTGATGTGTGAGGGACAGTCCCAGTTAATTTTCTGCTATCCTACTTCTTCAGCTGATTTTAGAATGTCCCAGTTTTTTTCACTCTCATCCCATTTTAAGGCCATTTTCATACCATACTGTTATAGTGCTATTATTCTACTGTCAACATCCTGTGGAATTCTGGGGTTTGTAGTTTACTGAGACCAAAGAGCTCTCCAGCTGAGAACTCTAAATGCCCCTCCCTAAACTGCAAACCCCAGGATTCCATAGGATGGTGAAAGTGGAATGATAGCATTATAGCAGCATAGTGTGATAATGGCCTCAGTCTCTATCCGCAACTTACTTCAATTGCTGCAAATTGAATTCAAATTGCAAAAGGAATTTGCACTCAATTAACATGGCAGCAGGGAGGGAAGAGGAGGGACAGGCAGCCCCATAGGCTCAGGCAAAAGCAATTTACAGCAGCTGCTATCGTGTGTATTTTTCTTCATCAATACCTTTTGCCATTTTGACCATGCTCTAATGTTGCTTGGCCATGTGTCCCAATTTTCATCTGTCAAAAGTATGAAGGTATGAAATGTGAATAATGCATGGCCATATTTTGTTGCAGGCCCACTTGCTAGTTGGCCAGTAAAACCAAATATGGTTGCTACATTCAAACCATATAGAATCATAGAATCACTGAAATGTAGGGTTGGAAGAGACCACACGGGCCATCCAGTCCAACCCCCTGCCATGCAGGAACACCCTCAAAGCACTCCCGACAGATGGCCATCTAGCCTCTGCTTAAAAACCTCCAAGGAAGGAGACTCCACTACATTCCGAGGCAGCATATTCCACTGCCGGACAGACCTGACCGTCAGGAAGTTCTTCCTGAGGTTCAAGTGGAATCTCCTTTCCTGCAGCTTGAATCCATTGCTCCTTGTCCTGGTCTCTGGAGCAGCAGAAAACAAGCCCTCTCCTTCCTCTACATGGCATCCCTTCAAATATTTAAACATGGCTATTATGTCCCCTCTCAACCTTCTCTTCTGCAGACTAAACATACCCAGCTCTCTAAGTCTATCCTCATAGGGCATGGCTTCCAGGCCTCTCACCATTTTGGTCGCCCTCCTCTGGACTTGCTCTAGCTTGACCATGTCCTTCTTGAATTGGGGTGTCCAGAACTGAGGTGAATTCGGGTGTCCAGAATTCAAGAATTGAAGATGAGGTCTAACCAAAGCAGAGTAGAGTGGTACCAGTACCTCCCTCGATCTAGACACCATATTCCTATTGAGGCAGCCGAGAATTGCATTGACTTTCTTGGCTGCCGCATCACACTGCTGACTCATGTTCAGCTTGTGGTCTATGAAGACTCCTAGATCCCTTTCACACATACTGCTATCCAGCCACATGTCCCTCATCCTATATTTCTGTATTCCATTTTTTCTACCTAAGTGTAGGACCTTACACTTCTCTCTGTTGAATTTCATTTTGTTAGCCTTGGCCCAGCTCTCCAATCTATCCAGGTCATTTTGAATTTTGATCCTGTCCTCTGGCATATTAGCAACCCCTCCCAATTTGGTGTCATCTGCAAATTTGATGAGTATGCCCTCTATTCCTTCATCAAAGTCGTTGATAAAAATATTGAACAGCACTGGGCCCAGGACAGAACCCTGTGGCACCCCGCTAGTCACTTCTCTCCAGGATGAAAAGCAGCCATTCGTGATCACCCTTTGGGTTTGGTTGGTCAACCAATTACAAATCCAACTAACAGTAGCCCTGTCCAGCCCACATTTTACCAGCTTCGTTGCAAGAATGTCATGGGGAACTTTGTCAAAGGCCTTACTGAAATTGAGATATGCTACACCCACAGCATTCCCTTTATCTATCAAGCTAGTAACTCTATCATAAAAAGAGATAAGATTAGTCTGGCATGACTTATTTTTGAGAAATTCATGTTGACTTCTTGTGATTACCATGTTGCTTTCTAAATGATTAGAAACCGACTGCTTAATGATCTGCTCCAGGATCTTTCTGGGTACTGATGTCAGGCTGACTGGGCGATAATTATTTGGGTCCTCTTTTTTTCCCTTCTTGAAGATGGGGACAACATTTGCTCTCTTCCAGTCTGCTGGAACTTCTCCTGTCCTCTAAGATTTCTCAAAGATTATAGCAAGCGGTTCCGAAATGACCTCTGCCAGCTCTTTTAATATCCTAGGATGCAATTCATCTGGCCCTGGAGACTTGAATTCATCCAGTGTGGCCAGGTATTCCTGTACCACCTCTCTACCTATTATGTGCCTCATTTCCCCTCATTTCCCCTTCTTCCTCACCTGCTGTCCAACCTTCTGGGAAAAAACTGAGGCAAAGAAGGTGCTAAGTAGTTCTGCTTTTTCTCTTCCCCCTGTGAGTAATCTGCGCAGCAACCCTATCGTCTCCTTCTTTTTCCTTTTGCTGAGGACATATTTAAAAAAGCCCTTTTTATTGTTTTTAATGCCTCTGGCCAGCCTAAGTTCGTTCTCTGCTTTAGTCTTTCTGACCTCCTCCCTACATCTCCTGGCTACTTGCTTAAATTCTTCTTTGGTGGTTTCCCCCTTCTTCCATTTCCTATACATGTTTCTCTTAACACTTAGCTCAGCTGAGAGTTCTTTAGTCAACCATTCTGGTTTCTTCAGATGCCTTCCATTTTTCCTCCTTATTGGCACAATTTTAGACCGTGCCTTCAGTATCTCCTTTTTAAGGAACTCCCATGCCTCCCGAACTCATTTCCCTTTCACTATTCTTGACCACGGAATTCCAGCCAGCAGCTCCCTGAGTTTACAGAAGTCCGCTTTTTTAAAATCTAAGATGAGTGTCTGGCTACACTTATCTTCTCCTTCCCACTGAATGCCAAATTCCAATAGGGCATGGTCACTCCCCCCTAAAGATCCAACCACTTCTACTTCATTAACAAGGTCATCCCTGTTGGTCAGGATCAGATCTAGAATATTTGATCCCCTTGTGGCCTCTTCCACTTTCTGGACCATGAAGTTGTCTGCAAGACAAGCAAGAAACTTGCTGGACCTTGCTGTCTTGGCAGAGTTTGACTGCCAGCATATATCCGGGTAATTGAAATTTCCTATTATTACTGTATCTCTCCTCTTTGGTTGAGGAAGGCGTCATCCAAGTCCTCAGCCTGGGTTGGAGGTCTGTAGTAAACCCCCACCAGAATATCCCTATTGTTTCTCGCTGCCTTAATTCTTACCCAAATGCTCTCACCTGGCTTTCTGGGCTTAAGTCCTGGATCTCTTCACAGGTGAAAACATCCTTGACATACAAGGCTACTCCTCCTCCTTTCTTGTTTGGTCTATTTTTACAAAATAGGCTATACCCCTCTATTCCTATATTCCAGTCATGAGACTCATCCCACCAGGTCTCAGTGATGCCTATCAAATCATATTTATTTTGTTGTACTAGGAGGTCAAGTTCATCCTGCTTGTTTCCCATACTCCGTGCATTAGTGTAGAGACACTTAAGTCCCCAGGCCCTTTCCACAAGTCCTGTACTATTGTTTCTACTCCTCGCACCATTGGCCGCTTGTACTACTTGTCCAGTATCATTTGGGCCTTTTCCCCCTGCACTCGCTGAGTCCTTGCCCTGAATAATATTGTCTCCCTCCCCAGTGGAACTTAGTTTAAAGATCTCTTATGTGATGAGGCAAAGCGAACAGTGCTGCAGACTTTGTATTTCCTTCTTAATGACCACCACCCAACATTCACAGATGTGGGCAAGCAACATCAGAGTGTGGTCAAGATGGCAAAAGTTACTAACAAGAAAGATCATGCCAGATAGGAAGGGTGCAATTGTTTGCTTTTGTCTGAGCCTACTGGGAAGAGCAAGATTCTGCTCCTTTCTCTCTTCTCCCCTCTGCTGAGTTACCTGAGTGCAAAACTTTGAATTTAGTTTGCAGAATATGAAGTAAGCTGAGAACAAGGAGAAAAGCAGGAGGAGGAGAGAGAAACTGGGTTGTTTTAAAAGCAGCTGAGAAAGTGGGATGACAGAGGTTCAATGACTGTCCCAAATCAAGACAGCTGGAGAGACTTGAAGGATTATGGGATAATACCTGCCTCTGAGCTAGAACCTTGTTGAATAAGTCTCTGGGTTTCAGTAAGGGAAGTTTGGTAGCCTGATATGGTTCTGTAGGGAAATAACGTACTTGCAGTTAAAGCTTTTGCAAGCATTTGCATACAGTGTGTTCACTTTAAATTGTTTTGTTTTTCAATTTACATTTTAAAGACCTTGAGATCTTTTGATATAAGGCAGCATATAAATATTGTAACTAAATAAATTAATAAATAAAGAACATTTAGAGAAGTGTAGTGTTAGCTGTGTTGGTTTTTTGGCCATGTGGCACTTTAAACACACGTATTATAGCATGAACCTTATAGCCCATTTGAGGAGTCCTCTTCATTAGATCTCTTCCAGGCTCATCCCTCACTGGCCCTCTTAAGAGATATTTGTATTTAAGAATAGAGACCAAATGTTTGCAGGGCTTATTGGCTTGCTACATTCCTGACATGACTTCTTCTGCTAGCTCCTCCCCTAGAACAGCTGTGTCAGGGCAGGTCTCTGTGCATAACTAAGAACACACCCATTGTCTTGCTTTATTTTATCTGAATCTTCATCACAAAAAAGTTACTTGATATGAAAGATGAAAATCCTATACCAAATGACTAGCAGTAAATGTTGACGTTGCTTTAGTCTACACAAAGAACCTTTATAATAAACAGCTAAATCAAGAGATTGTTTTATGAACTGGGCTCTAATGTCATATATTGGAAATGATTGGAAATCAGTCCCATCTTCAGTAACAAGGGTCCTCACCCTCTCAGTCTCTCCTCTCTGCTACACAAGGATACTGAAGACTGCCCTTGTTCAGTTTCTGATTGTTTACAGTCTCCTGCTGGGCTGGCAATATGTTTGAATTGTCCTGAAAACACATAAATTTGCCATCAAAGGCAGCTTGGGAGGCAGAAGTGTGGCTAGGGAATTTTAAATGGAGGTGACATGCAATGTCTACAAAGAAGGCCGTTTTTTAGTAGTAGGTGTTGCAGTTTGTTCCAATTACAGCACACACTAGAGTGTGAAATGTTCATGCCAATCTAATAAAAAAAGTGCTCGCAATGCTGAAATTAACACCTTTGTAATTGCAGGCATGTTTCTTTATGGCCATGAAGCAAGCACAGCTGAAAGCTGAGTGTGAGTCATGAGTGTGAATTGAAATTGTCCTCCAAAAGAAAACTGGAGTCTTCTGTCCATGCAAGTTAATGGGAGTCATCTTTGATACATCTGTAACTAATAGTGATTTATGCCCTGAAAAAAGAGAGAGAGAAAGAGAGGAAACCTTTTTGTTAACATTACTATAATCAATCGTATCTAGTATATTGGAAGGTTCTTGCAATTAAAACCTTAGAATTTTATACACATTCTCCTCATTTCCCAAGTCTATATTAAAATTCCAAACTATACAATCAAAACTTGCACTTCCCCCCCAAAAAAATGTGGGTAGCAAACAGCCACCAAAAACTGAAAAGGTTTTTATAGACATATCAAGAACTCTGTCAGGTGCATAGTGGAGCAAACACTCTCAGAGCTAAAGCATCAGTTTCACATTACACAATTATAAGTCTCTTATTCAGTTTTAACTAACTTGGTTTCACCTTATGGAATCCTGGCATTTGCTATTTAGGCAGAGCTAGCATGGTGTAGGGGTTTGATTGTTGGACTACAACTCTGAAGACCAGGGTTCGAATTCCTGCTCAGCCATGGATACCTATCAGGTGATCTTGGGCTAGTCATACTCTTTCATCTTCAGAGGAAAGCAAAGGCAACCCCCCTCTAAATAAACATTGTCAAAGAAAATCCCATGACAGGCTTGTCCTAGGTTTGCCATAAGCTGGAAACAACTTGAAGGCACACAACATGCAAATAAGAAATATAGAAATACATGCTATTTGTAAGTTGTTCGCTGCCTCGATCCATATGGAGAGGCAGGATACAAATAAATAATAATAATAAATAATAATAATAAGTTAGTAAAATGTGGGCTAGACAGGGCTACCATTGGTGGATTTGTAACTCGTTGACTGACTGAACCCAAAAGGTGCTCATCAATGGCTGCTTTTCATCCTGGAGAGAAGTGACTAGTGGGATGCCAATGAGGCCAAAGAACTATCTGACTGAGAATTCTAGATGCCTCTCCCTAAACTGCAAACCCCAGGATTCCATAGGCTGTTGAAAGTGGAATAATAGCACGATAGCAGTGTACTGCAGAAATGGCCTCTGTCCCAGGCATGGAGACCATGTGCCTTTCCAGATGCTGCTTGACTACAGGTTTCACCAGTCCCAGCCACTATCTCCCATGGTGAGGAGTGAGGGAGGGCTGCATGATTCTCACCACTGATATATTTAAAGGAACATCAATCAAGAGGAGACATGAAAACAAATGACAAACTTTCGGATTGGGGAAAAAGTTAAATATTTAGGAACAGTGATTACAAAGAAAAATATGGATCTTTATGAAAATAACTATAAACCAACCTGGAATAGAATTAGAGAGGATCTTAATAAATGGCCAAATTTAAAATTATCCCAATTAGGTCAAATTGCTACTATTAAAATGAACGTACTTCCAAAATTAACGTTCCTCTTTCAAAATCTACCTATTGTAAAGCATGAAGAAACATTCAAAAAGTGGTATAATGAAGTAAGAAAATTTGTGTGATTGGGGAAAAGATCAAGAATTAAATGGAGTTATCTACTAGACAGTAGAGAAAGAGAAGACCTTGGCCTCCCAAATTTCAAGATATACCACCACACTCGTGCTTTGTCCTGGATTCTTGACTGGATAAATTTAAAAAATAGAAGAATTTTACAATTAAAAGGGTTTAACACAAAGTATGGTTGGCATGGTTATTTGGGATACAACAAAGCCAGCATGGATAAAGAATTTAAGAAACGTATTATAAGAAACTCGCTGTTAAGAATTTGGAACATATATAAAAGGAAACTTTGTGCCAAAATCCCACGTTGGATATCCACTCCGGAAGCTTTTCATAAAGAAGAATGTGGGTCAACAGAAAAGTGGTTATCTCATGAGGATTTACTGGATAATAAAATAGGTAGTTACACTTTTAAATCCCTCAAGGTATTAAAAAAAGAATATATAAAAGTTTATTGAACTTAGAATTGGAGAAAGAAACCATCAAGGATAACATGATTAAGTGGGCCCAAAATCTGGGGCATACAATAGCTCTAGAGGACTGGGAAAAAGCATGGACAGTGAATTTGAAATTTACAAATGTGCCCTTAAAGAAAATTATTATAAAATGTTTTACAGGTGGCATCTGAGCCCCACAAAGCTAGTGAATATATATAAAAATATATTTGATAAATGTTGGAAGTGTGACAAAGGAATGGATACTTTCTTTCATGTCTGGTGGACATGTAAAATGGCCAGAATATTTTGAGGGAAATCTATAATCAAATTAGAGCAATAACAGGTTTACTATTTCCTATGTCTCCAGAGTTATTTTTATTAAATATACTGGAAGGAATTAACTGGAATGATCAAAAGAGATATGGAAGGCTTCTTTTATATATGATAACAGTGGCCAAGCTATTGTACGTGAGTCAATGGAAAATTAAAGAAATCCCAACATCCGAAGAATGGTTATTCAAGGTTCTTGACACATCCCAAATGGATATGCTAACTCTGCTCTTGCAAAATCGAAGTATAGACATGGCAAATCAAGAATGGAATGCTCTAGAAAGTGTATGGAAAGAGAGGTGGGAAGAAACATCTCTTTTAGAACTGTAAATCATAAAATAGAGTTGTAAATTCATTTTATATATTATCTTTTCTTTTTGCAATCTTATGTCTCTCATATTATTTCTTTCTCCTTTTCCATTTTCTTTTTTCTTTTGCTTCTTTTTTCCTTCTTTTTTTCTTTTCCTTTCCTTTTCCTTCCTCTTTTTTCCCCCTTTTTGTTTTTCCTCTTTTTTTAACTTCTTATATTGCTTATATTTGTATCTCGTATTCATTTCTTTTTTCTTTTTTGTTAAATCTAAGTTTAATTAGATTCTTAGATTTTCATAACAATACTCCAGGATAAGAAACAGTGAATATATAGAATAGGTCTTGGTTGGGGTATAATAATTGTTAGGGTAAGATAATCATTGTTCTTCTAGGTTATATTAGTTATAGACAAACTCAAAATAATCTAATTATTGATCTTTTTCATTTATACCTTTTTGGGGGTATAACTGAGTATTGAATAATACTGTAATGCTGGATTCATACTGTTAGTTGATATCTCTTATGGAGTGTACGGTAACATATACATATGGATCTATTGTATACTGATTTATATTTATTGTGCTGATTTGTAATGACGGTTGAACTTAATAAACATATCAACCCCCCCAAAAAAGAACATCATGTCTTGCTCATGATTCCAGGGATTCTGCCACATGATGGTTTCATTTTTCTTAGGTTGACTTGCCAAACAAATCATTTCCCATGTCGTCTGTATTCTTTTTTGTTTTCTTCTAAAGCTAAGGGGATAAGATAATGCCAGGATGTCATTGCGTGTGCCAGAAAAAGAAAGAGTATTCCAGTACAGCTTGAAACATTAGCTGTCTAAAATTGTCACAAATTTGCATAGAAACACCCAGATCTAATTGGGAGGAAATCTCTAGCACCTGGACTGAAGTATTTGTAGTCCCACTGGCTTAAATCCAGGTCCTCTCATTGAAGTGAGTTTAGTGGATTAGGCAGTCTTTTTCTGAACTCAGGGCACATTAATTCATACATGGGTTTAATAAATAATTTCACTGGCTGCCTAGCAGGAACTGGTTGGTGAGGAGCCTAGACACTGGGCTATTACAGACTCTACCTAGATCAGTATTTTTAAGGGAACAAACCAAGGCTATTTTCACTCATCCAGCCCATTCTGTCTGCCTCACAGTAAGTAAAACTACCCAGCAGCAGTCATATGTCATAGTATGGGAAAACTGTGTCCTCAGAGGGAAAATACTGTAGATGATTCAGATATATTGAAGATGGTGGCCACAATATGGTTGAGGGACTTTTTACCTCCTCCCTTGGCCATCATCTTCAATATAACTGAATCATCCACAATCTTTTCCCTTGGTGCACATGCATGCATGTTGGGAATTAAAGTTTCCCAGGGTGTTTGCCCTATTGGAAAATTCTATGAAAGCTAAAACTAAAGCTAAAAGGTGAAAAGCTAAGAGCTAAAAGGATTCAGCCTTCTTTTAGCAGAGTAGCAGAAAAAGCATGTCCAAATTTTTGTGTGGCTTTTCTGATCTGAAACTAAGAAAATAAAAACAACACAGGCAGTTTTAGGTTACAAACTTAGAAAAGTTTACTAATGACCATTATATTTACATATGCATTGGGGAACCTATATCCTAACTAGCTAATGAATAGGTCAGGTAAGATAGTAGGTTCATTGTTACCTTAGCATCTTCTTGATGGAGATGTGAAGCATGCTCAGAAATGATTAAAGAGGAAGCAAACATGGAGGACAAGAGAGAGTTCTGAGAAGGGGGCTCTTTTTTATATAAGACTGATGACCCAAGCAACAATCCTGGCTCACATGATCTGATCACCCGAACACCAGAGGTATTTATGATTATGCATTTAAATAGCATAAAGGCAAATGGTGAAGCTTTGGTATGCAAATGAGAAAGGAAGCCCTATGCTATCTATGCCCACTTGCTCTAAAAACAAGATGGTAGGGAGAGAGAATGCAGGAATTCCTCCAACAATGCACACATACACAGAGAGCTGGCCCAAAATATTTTGTTGTCCAAGAAAGAGAAGCAAATTGTACCACTTAGTCCACTGATGTTATTTTTTCACTCAAGGCTGAAAAAATCTCACAAGCATCATTTCTGTCCCTTGTGGTAAAAAAATACAATCATAATAAATGAAGTAAGAGCAACCTCCCAAATCTGCTCCTACACACTGTATACCAGTTGCCTCACTCTGCTGTTTCCCACATCATCATGTCATCTTTTTTCTCTCCCAGCTCCCCAAGATTAAGGATCATATAATGTCCAGATGCTGTGGTGTGTACAAAAAAGAAGAATGGTTCTGCTAGGGTCAGACAGCCCCCCACAAGTGTGCCACTGATATTTTGCATGTAGCTTGTATTTAATGAAAGACATAGTGAGCTTCCTCATCACAAACACAGTACAAAGCTAAAGATGCTCATGTGCAAAGGATGTGATGAGATTGCCTGATATGTGGACCAGCCTGGAAAACTGTTGTGCACATTACAATAAGTAGTGGAAAATGTAAACTCCATATATTTGGATGCCTGTTTTTCATTGCATTACTAATATGCAAAGCTGACCCCACTCACTGTAGTTTAAATAGTAGCTTAAGCTGAATAAGCACAGATATGCTTCTAGCCACTGGGGCTGGGATATAAACCTGTGCCTAGCAAGAGGAACAGACCAGTCAGCTCTGCTTTAGTTCTGAAAAGAACCTATCCTGGTGTGATTTAATGCACTGGCATAACTTTGTGTCAGGATCTACCAGTGGACCAACAGCAGGCAAAGCCAGGGCTGGATAAATCCCTTTTTTCCTTAAGTTACCTACTAAACCTTGAAGAGCAGAGTGGACTGATCATGGACATGTGACAGGAAAAACATTATGTCTTTGACCTACACCAAAAAAGTAGATTTCCTCTCATTCTAAAACTATAGATTGTTGAAAAATTCCAGCATTCTCTCTCCCCCCCCATCTTGTTTCTAGAACAAGTGGGAATAGCCAGACAGGGTTTCCTTTTGTCTCTGCATGCCAGATCTTCTCCATTTGCCTTTCTCTGTCTTTTATTGCATGATCATAAATACCTTCAGTACTCAGGTGATTAGATCATGTGACCCAGGACTGTGCTGAGGTCATCAGTCCTAAAAGTTAAGACCCTCTTCTTGGAGACATCTTTGCTTCTATTCTTTTCTTCTTTGTTTGTCCTCATGACTGCCTCCCTCTGAACTATCTGCATGATTCTCACCCCATCAAGCAGGATGGTGAGTTAAACCGAAGATGCTACCTATTCATTAGTTAGCCAAGTAGCAAGCTATCAATATAGATGTAAACGAAAAGCCATTAGTAAAATCTTTAATTCTTTTATCCAAGCTACTTGTGTGTTTGTATTTAATTGGATCAAGCAGTCCAAGCCACAAGTCATTAAACAGGCTTTTAACCGCTTTTCTGCATAACTCTGCTAAATGAAGGCTGAACCCTAACAGATTTAGTCTCATTTCCTACATAGATTCCATTATTCTCTAACAGAAAGACACTTGTGATAGTGCTTGAGGAAGATGGGTGTTGTAGCCTAACTTATATGGATTGTGCTAGGTTAGGGAAAGCTGTTCTAGGACAAAGACAAAAATATCATCTCCTATAGGACCCTGCTTTAGCATTGTGGGTCATGGAGTCTACTGTTAGAGGCTTTCCTGATATTGTTTTTTAATAGGCTCAGATCTTTAAAACCACATTTCTTAGGAGTTCTTATTCTGTAGTTTTAAAAGTGCAGAGAAACATCGGCCAGAATGAAAAAATTTAATCACTGCATTTTATTCCATAGAAATCAGTTTAAAATTAGTGGATCAATTTCTCCATTCAAAAAGAAGTGATATAAATTCTGCAGTCAGGCTCAAAATAAGGAGTAATGCTTTCTTTTTGCTTTCTCAAAGGGCCTATATGCATATCACAATTGTCCTTGTTATTTTAACTAGCCTACGCAGGCATCAGATGTCCTGTCCAAAATCCTTATTAGGTTAATCACAGATCTTGTAGGAGGTCAATGCGCCCTTTTGGCATATTGCACATACCTCATTTTGCACTTTGGTGGAAAAACAAAATCATTCAAAATCATGCTATGTATTCAGGGCCATTTGACAACAGAGCAAGTGCTTGGTATATGCAGCTCATATATGCGGCTGGACATATCTATTTAAAACAAGATTTCAAGACACACAGGCAGGCAAAATGCCTCCCCCCTCTTCCCACGGCCCCCTATTTTTTAAAAACAGAAGATCTCTGGAAATGGTCCTGGTTGATTTTTAACTTAAGTGTTCAAGCAGAGCAAACAGTGCAGCTTCATGACAAATGGTGTAAACAGATGAATATCATTATGATACTCTGCTCTGAAACCAAATTTTTGCTTGCCATATTTTAGGGGTGGGAAAGCCTTTTGTCCTCCAGTTGTTTTGGATTGTCATCTCATGCCATTGGCCATGGTGCATGAGGCTGATGGTAACTATACACCCAACCATCTGCCCATTTGATGTTGGCATCCCTGCCACAAGTCGATGTTGGCAACCCGCCCCATCAGATTTGAAATGCTGAAGAAGACAATTTGTCCATTGGGAAGTCCTTCTTTCTTCAGCCGCACTAAGAGAATGAGGAGAGCACAAACAGTCCTGAAATAGAGTAGTCATGTTTCTTTATTGCAGCAAAAAGACCAGTGTTCATTGTTATAGTTAAGATAATGATCAAAATGTCTACTTGCATTTCAATTTTCTTTGAACCCATGGATTACTATTCTGCCACCCACTCATCCAAGCACGTCTCATAATCTCCCAACTGAGGCAAGCCACTATGCATTTGATGAAGTGGGCTGCATTCAAAAGCTTATGCCAAATAAATCTGGTTAGCCTTTAAGGTGCCACACAATTCTTTGTTGTTTTTGTGCCAAAATGGAGGGTTTTCATACATGATGTTAAAAGTGCTACTGAACACCTTTTACATAAATGTCAAAAGATTTTAAGAGAAAGCAGAAGGGAGCCCCTTTCAAAATTTAACATCCATATTCTAGGCAATGGGGACATTACATCTGAATTACAAATGTAGCAATTGCTAAAACAAGTACCATTTGGGTGATATCCATATGAGGTGGATGAGCACGCCATATCCATATGGACTCAATGTAAGAGACTTAACGTGAAAAAAATGTGGCAGTTCTTCATGTGGTCATGAATGCTGTTTTGATGAGCAGTCCTATGATTTTTACAGAATATTTTTATGAATGTAGTTTGAAACATATGACAAATATTGCTTGTTTAGACCATACTAAACCTATACATATATATTTAGTATAATTCCCATGTTATAACACATTCATTCTATGACTTTCCCTGACAGTTTGCTTTTCTCTGTTTCTCACATGGCATTAAGGATAATTTACTACATCAAAGAGACATAGCATAATTTCACATTTACTGAGTTATGCTTCTGTTGGACGATACCACCTCATCACAGAAATGCCAACCAATGCACATTGTGGGCATGTATAACTGTTCAATCAATGCACAGTGCACAAAAAGCTGGAATGTAAAAGCACACTCACAATGCAATGGCACCACATGTGTAACTCCATTTCTATAACCATCAACTGAATATTATGAATCAGCCAAAAATGTCCACCTGCTTGCCTAAATAAACTTGTTGTAGTTGTGTGCTTTCAAGTTGTTTCTGATTATGGTGACCCTAAGATAAAGCTATCATGAGTTTTTTTTTTTGGCAAGATGTGTTTTGAGGGCATTGCCATTGCCTTCCTCTGATACTGAGGCCATTTCCATACTAGCCGGTTATAGTGCTATTATTTCGCTTTCAACATCCCATGAAATCCTGGGGTTTGCAGCCTCAAATGCCCCTCCCTAAACTGCAAACCCCAGGATTCCATAGGATTTTGAAAGTGGAATAATAGCACTATAACAGGCTAGTGCAGAAATGACCTGAGAGAGTGTGACTTGCCCAAGGCCACCCAGTGGGTTCCCATGGTGGAGCAGGGATTTGAACCCTGGTCTCCAGAGTCATAGTTCAATGCTTAAACCACAACACATAGAATCATAGAATCATAGAGTTGGAAGAGACCCCAGGGGCCATCGAGTCCAACCCCCTGCTATGTAGGAACACCCCATCAAAGCATTCCCAACAGATGGCCATCCAGCCTCTGCTTAAAAACCTCCAAAGAAGGAGACTTTACCATACTCTGAGGCAGCATATTTCACTGCTGGACAGCTCTGACGATCAGGAAGTTCTTCCTGAGATTCAAGTGGAATCTCCTTTCCTGCAGCTTGAATCCATTTACTCATTGTCCTAGTTTCTGGAGCAGCAGAAAACAAGCCTGCTCCCTCCTCGACATGACATCCCTTCAAATATTTAAACATGAATATCATGTCCCCTCTTAACCTTCTCTTCTGCAGACTAAACATACCCAGCTCGCTAAGCCGTTCCTCATAGGGCATGGCTTCCAGACCTTTCACCACTTTGGTTGCCCTCCTCTGGATATGCTCCAGCTTGTCAATATCCTTCTTGAATTGAGGTGCCCAGAACTGGACACAGTATTCCAAGTGAGGCCTAACCAATGCAGAATAGAGTGGTACCATTACCTCCTTCAATCTAGACACCATACTCCTATTGATGCAACCAAGAATTGCATTAGCTTTCTTGGCTGCCTCATCACACTGCTGACTCATGTTCAGCTTGTGATCTACCAAGACTCCTAGATCCCTTTTACATGTACTGCTATCCAGCCACGTGTCCCCCATCCTATATTTGTGCATTCCATTTTTTCTATCTAAGTGTAGAAATTAATTTTATTAGCTTTGGCCCAGCAGTCTAATCTGTCAAGGTCATTCTGAAATTTGATCCTGTCCTCTGAGGTATTAGCAACCCCTCCCAATTTCGTGTTATCTGCAAATTTGATCAGCATGCCCTCTACTCCTTCATCTAAGTCATTGATGAAGATGTTGAATAGCCCTGAGCCCAGGACAGAACTAGTCACTTCTCTCCAGGATGAAAAGCAGCCATTGGTGAGCACCCTTTGGGTTCGGTCAGTCAACCAATTACCAATCCACCTAACAGCTGTCTCTCTGCACTGAGGTACTTTCTTTAATTTTACTCATTCTTAGGGTTGTTATATGCTGGTTTTCCAGATCCTACTGCAGAGGAGACTGGTTTCTGTCACCTAGCAGTGTAATGACTCAATGCCACCAAATGCTCTAATTGGTTTTGCAAGCTGCAGATTGATTTTATTTACTTATTATTTTAAAAACAAAATGACCCCAATATATACCTGTAGGGTCCCCTTAGTAGCCACAGCAAATTTTAGATTTCTGTGTTTCAGAGTTGTGGAGCTATAGTACACAGAGAGATTATTATTTCAATTTGCTGAGAATAGCTGAGCTTAAGTTGTTATAGAATAGACTATAAATCAGATTTTGGACTATTTAGTTGACTGCGGGGTAATAAGAGTGTTCCTCTTGCTTTTGGAATTAATAAGAGAGCAAACCATTACATTTATAATATTATACCGACAATTAATCTCCTACATATTCACACCATTCTACATAACAAAAGTGAATTGGACTGGCAATTGAATTTTTACTTCAGGAGTGGCACTGGAAGACAGTATGCACAGCTCTGTTTTCCCAAAGAGAATAATAATGGCTGAGGCTCTAGAGGAATGGCTTAGGGGAGATGCTACTGCTGCCCCCAGAATTTGTCCCCTGAGGCTGTTAGCTTATTCTGCCTAATAGTAGAAATGGTACTACGCACCAATAACCATGACATATCATGGTTCCACTTTATCATGGTTTCACAGCAAGTTGAATGTCCCCTTTATTCTCAGCCCATCCCTGTGCCACATTAAAACTCTGCCTATTGATGCTCTTCCCCATGTGACAGTGTTGGTTGCTCTCAGCAGAAATATTGCAGTATTACCCCATGCAGTAGATATGATAGCAGGAATTGACCAGCAACAACAGTGCAAGCAGGGTCAGCCCTAGTTAGTAGTTGGGATGGGAAACTGCCAATGAACACCAGGTGCTGTAGGCTACATTACAGAGGAAGGAACTGGCAAAACCACCTCTGAGCATTCCTTGCCTAAGAAAACCTATGAAATGTATGGCATCACCATAAGCTGACAGGCAACTTGAAGGCACATACAAACACACACCAGTGCATCACAACATACCTTGCTAGTGATGATGGCAAGATCTTCACCGTGCACCCATTTGAAGCAGATTGCCAACACAGGACTTCACATGATTGGTATTTGAAAGAAGTTCATCCAGTGGCCAAGCCACAAATTATGGAAATTCACATATAAACATAGATTGTAAATATTATGACTAGGAAGTAAAGGAGAGATAAATTGTAGAGTTATCAGCACCCTTTCAAGCATGTGGGGAAACATACACGTGTTTCTTGAAGATCCTTTATGAGAGTTATGATGTGAAGCAAGAAACCTCTTCAGTTATTTTGAAAGGTACTTCCTACTGAAGTGTAATGATACAGGGGAGGGGTGGTAGAAAGGAACCTGTGGAGTCTGATAGGCAAGAGGAGGGACTTTTGTCAGTAGACTTACATCTATACTACAAACACAGAGTGTTGGATTATAGCCATTGTTAAAACAGACATGGTTGTATATCCATAAATCTTTCAAGTCAACTTCCTGAAGATTTTAGGAGAGGAAGGAAAGGTCAAGAGAGAAAGTCTAGTGGATGCATCAAGAAACTTCCTGAGGCAAGGAACAAGATAGTGCTCCCCTTTTATTGCATGTGTGTATATACATATTGGGGTTGTTTTTAAACATGTGAAAAGAAATCAGTTGAGCTGGCACAGGATACTTTCTTCAGCACTAGTGGTGGAACAGTATCTTCCTCTGGAACAGAGGCAGTAGGTAGCGTGTGTGTGTATGTGTGTGAAAGAGAGAGATCTTCTTCCAAGTGTGTGGAGTTAGGGAGTGCAAGCACAGCAATGTACAAACCTGTGATAGGCCAGTAGACACAGCATTCCCTCCTCAATATGTAGTATTAACTGTGTGAGGGAATAATCCCCAGGACCTGTTAAGACCTTATACATCTGATTGATTCCTCCCTGTGAAGATTCTGGAAAGGAACCAAGTCATATACATGTCCTCCCTTGAGATCCCCATAAAAATGAGAATATTCCAAGGTGTTTTAACAGCATACCAACAGAATACCAGCTTTCTGTACCCAAATTCACAATTATATTCAGACTTAACACTTTTGAAGCACAAGAGGATGCTAGATTCATGCTCTGGGTAACACTTCTCAATAATAAACCTAGCTAGTGGTCTGTATTAAACAAGAGAGTTACTGGCAGTATCAAGAGACTTAGAAGATGGCAACAGTCATCTCCTTCCTAGATGAAACAAAAGTGGTCGGGAGGGAGACCATGCATTCCCTTAGGCTGAACAAAGGGTTAACAGTGAAAAAGGATGGGGGAGAATCTCCAAGGTACTGCAGGGATCAGTACTAGGCCTGCTTTTAATTAACTGTATTAGCCATTGGAAAGAAGAGGTAAAGAGGATATGAAATAACTTTACTGATGATGTGGTTGGTATTGGACAAACTTGCAAATACGAGTGAGAACAGAGAAAAAAACAACAAACAAGAAACTGAATTGTTAGAAGTGAGAGCAGGAAATTAAAAATAAAACTCAACTGGAAAGTTAACACATGAGACGATAATTTACTTATTTTATGTTACCAACTTCTTGGAATAGCATTGGCTATCAAGAAAGATCCCATGCAGTCAGAAGCTCTGAGTGGGCTGCATGGTCATAATGTCCAAATTCTTGCCTCAGGAAAAGAACACCCATGTTATGGAGTTCTTCATCCTTTTGACTACTCTCTCCCTCAAATACATGCACCTTGTATCATTGTGCAAACCATAACATACCACAATCAGTGTCCATAACTACATATGTGGACCACTTGGGTTTCCCTGAGTGTATTACTTTGATTTGGCTGGTTAGATTGAAAACAGAGCTTGGAGAAGTGACTTGTTTAGAATATCACTTCCAGATTCTCCCCGCCAGCATGGCTATCGTTATGACGGACAATCCAAAAACTAAACAAACCACTTTTCCATGCTCTTATCAGACAGAAGTGATGAATACAGTAACTAGTGCACAGACACAGATAGCATCTCCATCTAAGCAGCTGTGCAGTTCCATCTCTGATTTTAATTACCTTCTTTGTGACCTCCAGGACCACAGTCTTCAAATGATCTTTGAATTGGGTCCTAAGAATGTTGTACCTATCTAAAAAGCTCAGGGAAGGAAAAAAAAATTAAACACTTGACATGAATGATTAATTACAGTTAGTACTGGTAACAAGTGTAGAGCACAAAAGTTTTCGAATGAGGCTCGTTCTTAAGTTCCAAACAAAATACGTTTAGGTCACGCCACTTCTAAAATAAGAACGCTGTTGGCTTGGATTCCAATATGTTCATGCTTTTCCCAGGCCTGGTGGTAAAAATATGACTTTTGCCAGTGATGAACACCCTCCTCTGGGTTTCCCAGATGATTCAACTCCCACACCCTGCCTTGCCCAATAACTGTGGCCACCAATCAAGTAAGAAAAGGAGGGTGGAGAAGGCATCAGGCAGGCATTCCTTGCCAGTTGCTTCTTGTGCAGCCACAGAGTCTGGACAGTTGAGACAATTCTCCACCACACTTGCTTCATTTGGCTTAGCCATGCTGTGTATGTTTTCTTTTAAAGGTTGCAGCCAATTTTAACTCTAAACCTGCACACTGTAGCAAGGATGTGTGATGCAGCCACCTGTATTTTAATCTGAAAACACTGGAAGCAGCATTTTTGTAAGTAAGATTCCATTTAACTCTTGCAAACTATTCTCATCCCTAGGTAAATCATAACTTTAGCAAGGTTCTGCTTTAAAAGAGAAGGCAAATCTGTGTGTAAGTGAAGGTCCATGAAAGGAAATTATGTGCGTTTGTTATTAGGAATGAACTGGATGAGGGAGAACTAATAGAAATTTAATGCAAACAAGACACAGGTGTTCCTGGTTGAGAGACAGATCAGGAACTAAGGAGTCAGCCTGTATACATCACAATTTTAGTAAGGTTTTGCTTTAAAAGAGAAGGGAAGCACATTTCCCTCTGTCATCTCACTTTTTCAACTACCTTTAAAATGTCCCAGTCTCTCCTTCCTCTTCCCACTTTCCCCCTTTGTTCTCAGCTTACTTCCACGGATACAAACTGAGTTCAGAGCACAGAAGTAGTGTGAGCGCAAGTAACTGAGCAGGGGGAGTGGAGAGAAGGGGGTGGAATCTTGTCCTTCTCTGTAGATTCAGGCAAAATCTAACTATGGGAGCTTCTCCTGGCTTGTCTATTCTTCTTCATTAATAGCTTTTGTCATCTTGACCATACTCGGATGTCAGCTGGCCACATGTGTCCTGGTTTTTATTTGTGAAAGTATTTGTTCTTGTGTGCCTTCAAGTCAATTCTGACTTATGGTAGCACTAAGGCAAACTTATCACAAGATTTTCTTGGCAAGACTTGTTCAGAGGAAGTCTGAGGCTGAGAGACTGTGACTTGCCCAAGGTCACCCAGTGGGTTTCCATGATCAAGCAGGGATTTGAATCCTGGGCTTTAGAGTCATAGTCCAATACTCAAACCACTATGCCATGATGAAGAGTATGAAATAATTGCTTTTAAACTTTAAATGAATATAAGAAACCCATTACCTAACTAGATTTACCAAGTTCCTAGGAATAACTTATTGAAGTATTTTTCAGGGGAAAGAGACTCTTGAGCCTTCCTAGTGTAATTGCTTCATGGTTATCAAAGCAAACACAAATCTCTTTCACAAATACAGGCTGCTCCAGAGGGATTCCAGAGAAAGAAATTCTAACTAATCAATGAAAACACTTTGGATGCCCTGGTCATTCACATGCATTCTGGGAATATGGGATATGGAAATGATTGTAAATTGGGATCTATACCCCCAACTAGGCATTCATATATATTTTAAGAAAAGAGGAAGAGGGATGACTGGATTTGTTATAATTGGTGTGTGTAACAGGTTAAATCAGAGCTTGGAAATGTACCAATGCTGGTTGGTGGATTCCGGGAATCCTCAGAACATAACTTTTCCAAATTTTGGGTGAAATTAAATCAAATCACCCAGAGCCTGGATAAAATGTAAGATTCTAGAAAGTGTCAAGATAGGCACAGTAGCAGTGTCAAAATTGACACTGAAAACCAATATATGGAAATCTGGAAGCCACCAGAAATTTCTTAGCACATGATCAGAACCAGGACTTCCTAGTTCTTCACACATAGCCAGATACACATTGGGTACATCTTTTACCTTCTCCAGGGCTTAGTCTCCATCATTTCATTGCAGAGGTAATTGATTGCCACATGACTGTGAACTCCATATGATCAGGGGCTCACTAATTGGAGAGTACAAGGGACAAGGCCTTAGCTCATTACAATATGTGCAATAAAGGTCTACAGTAGCAGATTCAGATCCCTGTATCTCCAGATAAGTCTGCAGAAATCTCAGGTCTGCAATGTTGGATAATTATTCAAATAGTATAGATCAGAATGAGGAAACTTCTGATCCCCCTGCGGTCACAGTTGGATGCTATGAGATTCCCCAGAAGGTCACATCTCCTTCTCAAAGCTATCCATCATTTGATGGTTGTCCAGCTTTTGTGCAGGTTTTTCCTGTTCTAAATGGCTGAGATATCTCTCATAAGATTTAGTTACAGGCCATAAGAATTCAAGCTAAAACATGGTGGTATTTGTGATTTCATCTGTTTGCTTTTGATCCAGTGAACCACTGGAAAGTGACTTCAAAACTTCTCTGCAACTAAATTTGGCCTTACGACTGAACAAGGATTCTCACCCTTGGTGCAGACAATACCAGGCTTGACAGATCAATGGTATGACTTGGAATAAGACAGCTTCCTTTGTTCAAATGCACTTTCCAAAATAGTCATGTGTCAGGCAACTGTGTGAAATGTCCCATATAAAACATGAGGAAAAGCCAGCTGACATGTGCTGAACAGACATTCTGCACTTACTATTCTGCCACTGAAAAGTGATTTTCAAAGCAAATTCCAAAGCTACACCTTTTTTGAACTTTGGCCCAAAAAAAGCACTGGCTAAAAATATAAGTATATTTATACTCTGTATTTCTGGAAATCGTGATATACTTAACCAGCACAGCCTTTAAATAATTATACCTAAAATTCTGACAAAATTATGCTGTGTTTGGTTTTCTTCTTTAAAAAACAATAACCCTGTACTTAAATGTCTGGATTAAATCATTATCACAATCTGGCAAGACTTTTGTGAAGAAGGCCAGGCCACAGAAGCTACTGTGGGACAATTATAGGGATATCTGGAAGCATTAAAATGTCATTCTCAATATTTGGAAGGGAATGATTCATCTCTATATATGTTGCCATCATAGAAGGGGTTGCTGGAAGCTATGAATGGAGCAGAATGGTAGACATTTTAAAATTAGATTTCATTTTTCACTGAAAATGCAGTTATGCATTACATTTATATTTATACTTCTATTTTCTAAATGGCTTTATGCATTACATTTGTAAACCTCCACTCCTCCCTGGATTTCAAAATAGCATATATGCCTTTCTTCTTCATCTCTTTTAGCAGAACAACTCTGTGACTTAAATTAGGTTGAAAGATTGTGACTGGTCTAAAGTCACTCACTCACCAGGCTTCATGGCTGAACAGGGATTTACATCTGGGCCTTCCCAGTCTAATTGGAAACTTTATTAACCAAACCAGAGTGGTTCAAGTAATACTGAATAATCTGAAAGAAGTAATATGCCAGGAGACCACAGCATCTATCTCAACGCAAGATGCTTTCAGATGGTCTCTCTCTTTCTGAGGAGGGCATCCTGTTGGCCAGTCTGAACTAGAGTAGACCCATTCATTCAAATGTTGAACGGTGGGTCAGCATGTAGGTAAATCCCATTGTTTCAATGGGTCTGCTCTAGTCAGGACTAATAAGACGTAGGCCAATGTATGCCTATTTCTTTTTTATCGTTGTCCATTAACTAGCCCTGTCTCCTTCCTAACCACTAGGAATGAAGAGAATATTTGAATTTTTTTTCAAAATGATCAAAAACATGTTTTGAGTGTTCAGAAATCCTAACAAGAAGAATCCTGGAGTGTTGAGACTCTGCACAGTTCAGGACTTATACTGCGCAAAATTCGCATGTGGTTGTTCAGCACAGAAAATATCATTTTCTTTCTTTTTTAAAAAATGCTATATTGGAGGATTCTTTCTATGCAAAATTTGCAGATGGTTGATTTGCACAGAAAACATTTTCTGTGCAGGAAAATGTTGCACACAAAAAGCTGTTTCCTGAGAAGAAAATGCTGTTTTTTGTGCAAAACAGCCATGTATGAATTTTCTGTAGGATAAGTCTCATACTGTGAATAGGCTCAAAAATTATGTAGTTTTTGAAGACTTTCTTGCTGTGGGAAGAAAAGTGTTAAAATTACTCATTGCTTCTTTCAAGGAAAAACTTAGTGAATAATTGTAGCCTTAATAACTATCCAGCAGAAGAGGCCGTTCTGCACATATCTCACTGCTTTCAAGGAGAAGAAACAAAAGGGTCTGAGTCTCAGCAGTGGGACATCTTAAGAGGTGTGGATATTTGTCAGATCTCTAATGATGCTAAACTCTTCTGATGGCCTTAGTACTAGAATCCTATACATATCAAATACACCTTTGTTATTCACATACCCACTAACTTTATTGTTGCAGCTTGGAAACAGTAATGCTTTAATATTTAATCATTGCTGACATTTAATATCGTAACATTAACATGTATATTAAATAAATTTCTTAATAGGTTAATTAATTTATTAAATTGTTAAACTAAAATTTACTTTAAAAGATTAAAAATGGACAGTGGAACATTAATTTAACCAGAGCTAGCTATTGTTCCTCAAAAATGACATCGCTGGCATTTTGCCATTAAAATAACAGACGTTACATTGTTTTTTAAAAAATGATTAATACATTAATTGTTATTGAGTTATATCCAAGCTCTCTTGATTTTTAAGGAAGATTATTTATTTTGTTCATTTTATAATTGTATTTATGAACATGAAGGACAAGAAAGGAATTAAAAGAGAGAAGGAGGAATACACAGTTAGGAGCAATTGCAAGATTTTCAGATTTGTGGAGGGGAGACTAGCATAGATGAGATGGGGATATGGGCAATCTGTGACAAACAGGATAGAAAGACAAAGAGAAGCAAAACAAATCAAGCTTACTTTTAGGTTAGAATATATTCAAGAACCACAGGAATTTGGCATCATAATAGAAAAAGAAATGCCCAAAAGCTTAGTGCAGATTGTTCCAATGACCAGCTTTGGGGAATTGATTAAATTAATCAATTTAATTAACTTGAGGAGGGATGGGTGCAACCTTGCAAATGCTGTTGGATTTCAACTCTTGTGACCCCTCACCATTGGTTATACTACCTAAAGCTGATGGGAACTATAGTCCAACAACAACTGCAGAGGCACATACGCCCTACTTCCGGGTTATACTGGGTTAGAAAATTCATCAGCATTACCAATGCAAGTGTTAGGTTTTTCATCATTTTAAAGAATGATTGTCAAACAAATGTATAAGGTAATTACTACTAATGTTTTGGAGTATTAAATCCAGTTTTCCTAAACATAGATCCTTCCAGAATTCCTCCTTATTTTCAGATTTTATGAAGGTAAGCTTAATCTCCCATTAGTACACGTGACACAAAGCTTCATGTTGCTTGAGTTAATCAATATACAGTTCATCTTGCTGTTTAGGTTACACTGAGTATTTCTTGGGAGCTAAGCCATATGGCTAAAAATAGCGAGTGAAAACTCTTCCGAACTAGACTGGATTTATGTCAGCTCATTAAGAGGCTGTTGCATTGCTGTTATCTTCTCACACTCTAAAATAAGAAATAAAACCAAATAGTACACCTCCTGATGAATGTGTGCCAAAAAACAGCCTTGGAAGATTAAACCATTTGGCCCTCTCAAGGCTAATAAGAGTGATGTAACTAAGTGAAAAATGGGAATGCATACAAGATTGGGGAACCTAAACAAGAAAGTGCATTTATGGAGTTCATGTATCTTTAAAAATTTTAGAATGTTTTGCCGATCATTTTTGCTGTAAAAAAGTGAGTTTCTTCAAGTCCTACCTGCTGAGATAAGCTGCAGGTTCGTAATCAAAAGTTTTGTGAGGTTCTAATGCACACATGGCACTCCATGCAAACAGGAAGTATTCTATTCTTTCAATATGGCAAACTTATTCACTTATGCTGTAGCATCAAATAAACTTCACATGTGTGCACTGGACTAGGGCAATGCGCTTCAAAGGATTAGTAACCATCATACACATATAAGAGTTATAAATGTATTTTTACAAGCCCAGATCTCTAATGCACTGGAAAATATGGACAATCCAACAGTAACAATGGAGGGTTTCCTAGAAAGCTTGTTCCATGCCTCTGATTTAGCTCTCATTTACTCAGTTATCAATGTGAGAAGACATGCCAGTTAATAATTGCATTCCACCCCAAGTTCATAAGATCATATTTTCATCACAGTGTGGATTTTATTAGATTTCTGAATGATTTGAGGCTTGAAGCATTTATAGTTTTCAAAAGCTAGATTTTTGGGAGGAAGCTTGATTAAAATGTTTTCTCATGGCATCTCTTGAAAATTCTATACCTACAAGATAATGGTAGTAAAAGTCACTGTGGGATGATAAAGATCTGATCTCAGAGTACACTTAAGCAGCATAGGCATGAAACCCAAGCATAAAAGTTAAAGATATATTTTGGTCATAACTTCTAACTTGACCTTGTACAAAGTATCCACTGCCATGTTGAAATGAGGAAAAGGCTAATCTGACCATGAGAAGCCGTTCAACACAGGCAGTTTTGTTTTCCTCCCTCTTCATGCAACCATATTTTCAATAAAAAAAACACAACATTTTCTCCTTCAGCCATTCATAACTGATTCTTAAATAGGAAAGCTACCCTCAGATGGGCCCTATCACCTTACTAAATTAACTACTTTATTACAGAAACAATTTCGATTTCAAAGTAAATCACTGCATTTTCAGAGCACATACAAGTAACCTTAGAAGAAAAGTGTTGATAGGTTTCATACAAATGAAAAGAAAACAAGATAGAACTTCAGATGAAACCATATGACAGAGCTGGATAGAGAACAGAAGAAGACTGCTTGCTGCATAGCAGTGACTGCTTATAAACATTCAATCACACTGGGAAAATGGGTTGCTTTAGTATGGGGATGTGTAACTGCAGTGGATTTGAGGATCTATTTTCTACCCCTGTGATCATCCAATGGCTGCAGAGATGGGCAAAAAAATGCTAAAAAAAAAATTGGAACTGTAAGCTTCCAGAGGTCCACTTTCGAAAAACAGATTTTTTTCCCTATATTAAAGAGTGCAGTGGGAAGGGCTGCAACATATTTAGAAGATGAATTGTTTCTTCCAGAGACTTCCAGAAGAGTCAATGCACTCAGAAAAAAAGGGCAATCTGGGGAGCATGAAGGGTTGAAGGCCACCAAAATAGAGTCTTCATGTACTCCCAGGGCTTTAGTCTGCCTAACCCTGCCTAGCTTGTAGTTTCTAGTTACAAGGAGAGTGAGTGGCCTGTTCTCTGAAAGGAAGGACAATATAATCTGATTTGATCCTATTTTTCCTGCAATTGCAACCGTACATAATTTCACCAGGGACAGTGTGCGATGGTTATGGCCTACAGTTCTATTAATAGCAAATTTGGAGGGTTGCTTTAATCATTCAGTATTTTCTTGTGAACTTCACCAACATATTTTTAAATTTCAGCTTTTAGGAACAAGGCATGAATTAGGCAGGGCTGGCTCAAGATATGTTGCTGCCTGAGACAAAGCACAAAATGACATCCCCTTTTATTTTTAAAATAATTATTCTTAATATCCAAGATGTCAACAATTTATACACGACCAGCATGCTCGTATGAAAAAAAAGAATACATAAGAATACTTACCATCATAAAAATGTTTAGTTCGATAACTAATAAACAAATTCAGAGAAGGAACAGATGAATGACTGCCACTGTTTCTCCCTAGCATTTGCTACCTGAGGTAAGTGTTTTACTTTGTCCAGTGGTAGAGCTTGCCCTGAAATTACACCTACGTGTAAGAAATCCACACCTTACCATTTTGTCTGTGTATGCAGATGGAGATGAGTAGAGTGGGACTACTTTAGAACACAAAACAACAACAACAATGCCACCAAAGCCAAAGGTTCGGGCTGTCTGATGGTTAGAAGCTGGAAGTCTTCAGTGTATAGTACATTCCTTTGTACCATTGTCCTACACTAGAACATTCACATTATTGATATATTAATCCATATCTGGGCCAGAATTGCAATTAAGATTTCAATTTCAATAAACTGTAAAGATGTACACACAAAAGAGAAGGAAAGAATGGACGGAAGGCCACATTGAACTATTCAATGCATCACTGTTTGGGGGTAGTGAGGCAATTTATACAAGGTAAGGAAAACTTCAGCCCAAATGTGTTTGGGTATATTGTCAGAGGGGAAAATTTATCACACATTGGCCATAATTCTACATTTCAATATAAGAGGGGCAATAACTGAGCCCTGAACATTACCATGCCTGTTTGTTCCACTTTCCACTTAATTTTCTGGGATTAATGGTGGTGACACTGGAATTTTAAAGCATCAATCATGCAGCATAGTATTAGCAGCTCTTTTGACCCAGTGTTCTTGGTCTTGAAACAGATTATCTGCAAATAATAATAAAAAAGGAAGGGAATTAATCCTTTCAAGGTCAGGAGTTACCTGTTAGTACTTCCTCTTTCAGAACTATAAGGCATGTCATTTTATTGGAGCACAACAAATAATTTTGATTTGGGGCAATGTGTGTAGAAGAAGAATGTTTTCCCTTAAAATAGGACAATAGGACTAATGAGACCAGGGAAACACTAGAACTTGTCAATGTCTTTTCCCCCTTTTTTTTTTTTTTTTTCAGTTTTCATGTCTGTTTGTAATTGCTGTCATCTTGGTTTCTCAGGGTGCAGCTAAAAAAGGTGACTCTCATATTTATTAGCAGGCAATTTCAATAAACATTGTGCAATATGGTAGACCCAAGAATGATTTATTGATAATTTGTCACTTATATTTATGGAAATTGGAGACCCTAGAGCCCTCTAACTGGTAAATCATGTTATATGTCTACCCTGTTTTTGGCAGGTGGGTTAATTCTTTGCTGCTTAAAGAACATTATGCCTAAATGCAAGCTGTCTTCTGTAGTTGGTACTGATGTGCTTGAAAATACAAAAAGAAAAAGACCATGGAGGTAAAGCAGTAATAACTAATAATTTAGTTACTTATAATTATTGCCCTTTTCCCAATAACAAGGACATAGCTGAATTATATTATGACTCAATGAAGAAAGTGTTCGTCGTGTAGTCTTGGTTTGTTTCCTGTACTCCCTCTACCATGCTGTTGAGGCATCAACAAGATGATGGGAGAATGAGACTGTGTTTTCTACCATAGTCCAGGAGCTTGCTTCACTCCAATGTTTTTCAGAATTAAAACAATTGTTTTTAGTTATTTTCAGAAAAGTTGCTATAAATGTAACGATAATGGTAAATAACTACTTTGGATGACCTGGAACAAGCTGACAATGATGTCATCCTCTAGGACTTCCTGGGAGTCTACAGGAAATTCCAGAGCCTGATGCCATTGTTGTTTGTCCAGTTGTAGGAATATAGCTGGATGCTATGAGACCCTCTGTCTATTGCCCTCCACCAGAGCCACTAAATGGCTGTGCAGAGCACAGGAGACAGGTGAGCTCTTCATGCAGGAAGAGAGGTCAGGAAATAGTTATGTCTGGTACAAATTTATGTTGTGACAGGCAATGCAGGATCTTGGTCACTTATTTCTTTTCTGAAATAATTTCCCCAGCTTTGAAAAGAAGATGGAGAGATAAATAACGAGATGTTTTAGTTTTAATAAGTTTGGCACGAAATCTAAACCTCCTTAAACAACAGGCTGATAAAATGAATTTACAGGTGAAATTACAGTTTAGCAAGTGCAATGATTGTGAAAGTAAACAAACACTGGAAGCAGTAAGCTGGGCTATCTTTCACTGTTATTGTACAGCTGTAAAGAACTTCCACACAGTTCCCAGATGTAAATAGCTTTTATTCTAATGATGCCTAGTGATGATGGGTATGAATGACTACTCAATGTTTCATCTACTTGCTCTGCATAGGTTTAAGATGAGACTGAGCTATATCTTACAGTGTCAAGATGCTGGTCTTCATTTGTTGGTTTGGCACACACTTATCTCGCCTAGCCTCCTTTTAGGTAACAAGGTGTTCCACTCCGTTGGAACATTATTATCATCCCTCATGATACCCATGAAATCAACAGGTCTAATATTCATGCACAAAGGTCTGGTAGTGGCCTTTGTCTGTAAGAAAGGCCTTTCTATCAACTGAACAGCTGCTTCCTCCTGATAGGTGGAAGAGGGCTTAAGAGCTGACCAACACACACACAGACACAGACACATAGACACACACACACACGCACACACCCATATCCAGTGATTCTGAAGGCCTTTTTAAAATTTAAAATACAGATTAGTATGGGGTGTCTCCCTGCTCTGTTCCAGATGGGCTGCACAATCAACATTTCCCTATCTCTGGCTCCATTTGCTAAGGCTTTGTACACCTAAGTGGATGTAAAAGTGAAACACAAGATATGATTCTTTTAAAAAGGATCAAAGAGAAAGAAAGATTAAGTCAAAGAGGCTGTCATTAATACATAACAGAGGAGCATAAGCAAATGTAAAATTTTAAATGATGGAGATGTTGCAGAACGACTCTCTAGGGACTGGACAGACAGTTCAGACCTAGCAAATGGTTACTTTGAGGTTTGTGGAATTTAGGCACATCCCATAAAAATTGTGAAGGGTGATCAGGTAATTAGATTATGCTTCCCCTTTTCCCCTATCCCATGTTACCCATGACACTGTGGTGCAAAGACCAACTACAGGTAGGTTAGTGACCTTTATAACTCCTGAACACCATATACTTTCCAGTTAGGGCTGTGATTATAAGCATACTTTCCTGGGCATAATAGTCACTGAACACAATCAGATGAAGAACTTGAAAACTTGAAAACATTGCACATGCAACATGAGAATTAGTAAGTTATTCCACTTCCCACCTGCAATGTTTAGCAGCACTCATCGTGTGACCTCAAAATGGCTCCTGGTGATTTTTTCTTGCCATTGGCAGCAGCTAACAATGATATGGGGGCAGGTAGAGGAAACACCTTTTATGATGATTCCAGTTTCAATTCTTTAGTGTTGCTAAACTTTATAGCTGGAGAGCAGAACATTTGTCATAGGGATACCAATTGTTGTTGAGAAGTCACAGCATATACATGTAACAAAAAGAATTGTCTTAATTTGCTTCTCAGATTGAGGCCAGATACCAAAGTAAGAATCCAATGAGACCTCTTCATCAGAAGAATACTTCACCACAGATCCCAGGACCAGAGGAGTGCGTACATCCATACAGTAACATGAAATCCACCTTTCAGGAATCTTTTGGACAGAGAGACTGCATCTGAGTCACACCCAGCTCTAGGTCTCTCACAAATATTGTAAGATTAGATATCTCAATTAATTCAAACCAATGCTAAGATCAAACAAAACATCACTTATTTGGCATGATGAGGCATTCTGTTTGAGAAGACCTTCTGAAGAGGATAAACCCTCACCTTAACTTAGTCTAAAATGAGGGATGGTTTATTTATCACTAGTATACCAGGGTATACCACTAACATACCCCATCTTTAATTTATATGATGAACATATCATATGGAACCTGGATTTGACTCAGAGGAAGAAAGAGTGAAAACTGGGGGAAGGAACATCAACAACTTAAGAAATGCAGATGATACCATGCTGCTAGCAGGGAGCCCTGGTGGCACAGTGGTTAAATGCCAGTACTGCAAGCCACAAGGTTGTGAGTTCGATCCTGCCCGGCTCCAAGGTTGACTCAGCCTTCCATCCTTTCGCAGGTTGGTAAAACGAGTACCCAGCTTGTTGGGGGCATGTATAGAAATGTTTCGAAATACATGCTATTTGTAAGCTGTTCGCCGCCTCGATCCATATGGAGAGGCGGGAAATAAATAAATAAATAAATAAATAATTAATTAATAATAAAAACTAGCAGAAAACAGCGATTTAAGAAAGTCATGGAAGAAAGTGCAAAAGCAGTTTGAACATTAGGAGTACAAAAATAATAGTCACTGGCAATTTACATAGCCAAAGGAGTGATGAAGACTTTGAACTAGTTCAAAACGTTCTATATATTGGCTCAGTCATTAATCATAATGGAGATTATATGCAAGAAATCAGAGGACGGCTAAGACTTGGAAGTGCTGCTATGAAGGATCTAGATAAGATCTTCAAGTATGGAGACATAGTATTAAATAGCAGAGTCAGAATCAACCATGCCATCGTATTTCCAGTTTCTATATATGGCTGTATATGGACAGTAAAGAAAGCTGATAGGTAAAAAATCAACTCATTTGAAATGTGGTGCTGGAGGAGAGTTCTAAAGTTCAAGGCAATAAGTAATAAGAAAAGAGGGAGGCCACATGACAAATGGATTGATTCAATCAAGAAATCCACAGCCCAAAGTTTGCAAGACCTGAGCCAGGTTGTTGATCACTGGAGTTCTTGGAGATTTTTCATTCACAGGGTTACTATTAGTCAAAGTCAACTTCATGGCAAATAAAAAGAACAAAATCAGCAGCCAGGGTGATTTAATAATACCTAAGGCACTGGATCCTATCTGATCTTGGAAGCTAAGCAGGATCAGTCCTGTTTAGTACTTGGATGGGAGATTGCCAACAAATACCAGGTGCTATAGGCTATGTTTCAGAGGAAGGAACTGGCAAAATTGCCTCTGAGTATTCCTTGCCTAAGAAAACCCTATGAAATTTTCATGCGGTTGTCATATGTTGACAGGCAACTTGAAGACATAAATACACAGAGTTATTGTTCAAAAACAGTAGAATCTGTATTATTAATTCTTAAAGGATTGGACTTGAATCCCTGTGTGTTCAATAATGTTTGTGGTACTGAATTAGATTTGTGATCTCTTTTTTTTTTGCCCACTCCCCATCTTTTATAGCATGCAAGTATAACTGTACTGGGAAGAGCTATAGCTATTTACTTTGACTGATGCAAATGGGAGATAATTAATTTGGTCCATTTTCAAAAATAAGAAATGATCATAATTTGCAAACTTCTTATTAAGTGGAGCCAAAAAGTATATGATTTTTTTTTCAAAAACATTAAATTTGGAAGTAAATGAATCTGATAGTTTCACCCATCCTATTGGAAAGCATTCCTGCTGTCCCGCTATCCTACCTTTGGGACTTGCAATTCAGGACAAAAGGCAATAAGAGAATATTTTGAAAAAGGAGTGTTGGCATAATGGGCCCAGTTGCAAGAGTAGAAGGCCAGTTTGCAATCCAATTGTGCATCCCTTTGTTCAAATGGATGCCTTTTGGATAGTATAAATTGAAAATGCAGCGGTGCCTGATCCAGACTGGCAACACAGCAGAGACCAATAAGTAAAGTGCCTTCCATGTCTTGGTTTAGACTTGGGTCATTCTGCTAAAAAAGAGCTAAAAACAATTTCTATCCTCAAGACTAGAATCTTGCAGCCAAGGTAACGTGCACAATGAGATTATCCTTTTCCAACCTGGTTTTTTCCAAGTATTTTGGATCATAACTGCCATTATAACTTACTCTTGGCCATGCTAGCTGGGGATGATGAAAGTTGTAGTTCAACACATCTGGAGACTCCTAGGTTAGGAAAGCTTGATGTAGATATTTTAAGACAGCTGGAAGATTACTAGAAGAGGTTAATTTTTCCCCCTGGTTGTCATCCCAGTGCAGGTGTTACTTTTCATGTGACTAACAACCAGTTTTATATCTCTTGACTCCACAGAAAATACAAGCTCTGCCTCAGTTTCTCTGTCTGCAAAGATATTCACATTTATTTATGATAGCTTCCATAACATGCCAGGCCAGGAAAATGCTGTATCAAATGTAGTAAGTGCTGCACAGGTTAAATATATTTATTACTAACAGATGGCGATCCAGATGTATGTCTGGAGTTCTCTCTCTTTTTAGCCATGTCCCATTTCAACTAACATAGTCACACAGAAGAATTAAGCTGCCAAATCACGTACAATTTTAGGTAAAGGTATTGCTAGTATATGAAATTTGTACTTCTAGATTAACAAAGAGCAGAAGAACAAAACATATGCATTAAGGAAACATATAAATATACTACAATCCTCCCAAAGGTATAGGTGTGAGGATAGGGACATTGAGAGAACTGAAAGCATAATCTGTGTGTGCATGTCAGTTTTTCTGAATGCCTATTACAGAATATATTCTCATAGAATACCCTTACAACCAATCTCTTTGAAATGGTCCTACGTAGAAAAGAAAGAAAGAAAGAGAAAGAAAGAAAAGAAAAGAAAAGAAAAGAAAAGAAAAGAAAAGAAAAGAGGGCAATGGAAGTTTTGGACAGAAAGCTTAAATTTTTTTTGAAGATATTCATTCATCCATCTCCTGGTGTTCCTCTAAGAGGGTGAATATCAAACCTGTGGGGCTTATTTTTCCTAGATTCCAGAGACTCAACCATAAGCTGGTACAAAAGAAGGTCACAATCACTACATGCTTATAATTAAATATTTCTGAGCACAGGAATTAATTGTGAGTATTGAATTTTAGAGGAAGTCCTACCATGTAGAAATCTCTTTCAGAATACTGTAAACAGAGGTAGACAATCCATGGGTTGCATGCACCCCTGGCATGTTATGGTGCCCCCGTTATCTCCCTGTCGCAGGTGAATCCCTCTCCATGTGATCACAGCAGCTATAAGTTTCTGTGCTACTTACGGTGCCATGCAGAGAGTGACCCTGACTGAGGTGGTGGGACATATCTGAGGCTAATTTCTCTGCATACACGTAAGCCTGACATAGGTATAAGAGCTGTGCCATACCACTAATGCTAATGTGGGAGCAGAGATCCCAGTTTGGATCATTATGTGTATGGCGAGAGGGGAGGAAGATTTTGTATTCCTGTCTTTCAGTGACTCTAAAGCAGCTTAGTAAGCTTTCTAGGATCGGAGAGAGCTTAAAACTTCCCTACATTGCAGCAAACCTGAGCTTCACTCTCCTATGTGCATGTATGTGAAGCATGACTGCACCCTCCTAAAAATACTGGATGAAGCCCTTGAGCCTAAAAAGGATAGCAAAACCTTATCTTTTTGTTGTTTAAATAATTTCAGGACAGGTGAGAAATCTTTTGTTTCTGCTGTTTTTAAAAAATTGAGAACCAGAAGTCCTTCCAGATCTGCTGAGGTGATTGCCCAGTGATTGATCAGTAGATCCTGATCTTTTTGTTTTCTCCCACTGTGAAGATGCAGAATATGTAGCTCCTTTCCTCTGCTCATCATTTTTTCCTCATAACAATTTTGTGAGGGCCCACTATGTTTAATGTCAACAGCATGTTTAGAAATTCTATTGTGCATTAAAAAAAAAGATTAAATACAGGTACAACATCAGATTGCTAAGAATATTATAGTACAGAAATGTGTCAGTTTTTCCTTTCCAGCTGTAATTTCTGTGGAATCCCCACTACAACAGGGAACAATTAAGATTAAGCAAAATCTGTCTGTTGCCACAAAGTATGCCACATTTACTAAGGCTCAGGTATAGAACGGATTGAGAGACCAGTCCCAACTTACGATATGTTTCATGGCCAAGTGGGGATTTGAATGTGCGCCTCCCTAATTCTAGTCTAAGGCTATTTCCGCACTAGACTGTTATAGCACTATTATTCCACTTTCAACATCCTATGGAATCCTGGGCTTTGCAGTCAAGGCCCCTCCCTAAACTGCAAACCCCAGGATTCCATAGGATGCTGAAAGTAGAATAATAGCGCTATAACAGTCCAGTGTGGAAATGACCAGACATTCCAACTCCTACTCTGCATTGTTTTGCGCAAATATCTCTGTGAGGGAAAATAACTGGGAAACATACTTCAGGGTCATGGTCATTCTCTCGTGCTACGTAATATCAATGTTAAAACATCCTATGTATCCCACCTCCCCAAAAACTATAGAGCCTGAGGCTGGGGCATGTGTATAGTCCCTGCTGGTCCAGAGACCTGGCAGTAGAGAGCAATATAAAGATTTTGTCTTGTAGTCCTTAGTAGTCAAAAGCTCATGTGTATGTGTATGAATGAACATGCCCTTGGGACACATGCACCTTAAGACATATTCGGTACATATATCCTTTAAACCAGCGGTGGGAAACATTTTTTAAAAAATAATAATACCCACCTATTTCTAGGTGTTGACTTCTAGTTTCCTTCCTCTTCTGGGTTTAAAACAGCCCAGGGAATCAAAAAACATGGCAGATTTGCCCCAACATCTCCTGGGGAAGTGTGGGGAACAAGAGTGAGAAGAAGATGGGAGATCCTTGGGGACTTCAAATGGCCTGGGTGAGATTTGTTCCTTACAGCTGAAAGGATCACACAAAGTATCCATTCTCACAACCAAGATTTACCCCAATAGGATCCTTTAACTTGTGGCAAGGGCATGTTCCATCACTGTCAAAAAACAAGCAGTGACTTTCCAAGAGAAGGAGAAATGGACTGTGGAGAGAGGAAAAGTGACTGAGACTGGAGAGCTGGCAAGGGGAGAAGTAAGAGAACTGGGCCCACCTGAAGAAAGATGATGCTCCTGCCCAAAAGAATTCCCAAAGAAGTATTTGATCTTTGCAGAAAGCCCAGAAAATTTACAGAAGTTCTCACTTCAACAGTGAAGATGGGAGACAGAAAGGGAGAAGGTAATACAACAAGCATGTGCATCCATCCTTTGATGCCACGTGTAATTTCATTCTCCAAAGTATTTAATCCCAAGGTTCACATGAATTCTGTGAAGATAAACCAGTGGATACATGTCAGTGGTGGGTTTGGACACAGCTCAAATTGGGTGGGACAATAGCCAATCATATTCTTCCTTTCCCAACATGGTCCATTCATACAGACACATACACCTCTTTCAGAAACACACAGAGATATATACTCTTCATTTATATATCCATACCTTACTGAGTTAAACATAAACACCCACACGCACATAGCCTTGAGAGACTGATTCTGACACAACTGACTGAAGTGTTCCATGTTTTCAGCCTTCTCTAGTGCAACCCATCATCCACAGTCAGCATCACCAGAGGTAAAAGGAACAAATGAATGCAAATAGCCCCCAATCATATGCAAGACTATTCAGAAATAACTTCCACTGAAATAATATCACAGCCTAATACACCAAAACATTGCAGCCTCATGACTTAGTTCTTTGAACCAGATATGGCTATATATAAGGCAAAGGTATTTTAATTTATATGTGGTATTTAAATATTTGGGTTTTTAAAAAGTGTCTTTATATGTTAATCACTAAACTTTAACACATTGCAATAATTTTCTTTTTAATTGTTGTACACATCATTTAGTGAAAACAATGAATTAAAAATGGATAAAAATTAAAACAAATTATTTTTATTCTGTATCTTATTTATAGTGTGTTTGTATGTGCATAAACATTCACTGTAACAGATACACAGCTACTGGCCCTTACCATATTTTTCTTCGGTCATTTCCGCACTGAAGTGTTAAAGTGCTGCTATTCTACTTTCAATGCCCTGTGGAATTCTGGGGTTTGTAGTTTAATGTCACCAAAGAGCTCTCTGGCTGAGAATTCAAAGTGCCCTTCCCTAAACCCCAAAATTCCATAGGAGGTTGATAGTGGAATAGCAACACTTTAACACTGTAGTGCGGAAATGGTCTTTGAGTCTGCTTTAAGAGTAAGAAATATTTTAGAATTGCTTCAGTATTGTTTCTTTCATAGCCAAGCTTATATTTAACATTGTTTAAACATGATTCTTTCAAATCTAGCAAGAAACAATCACAGCAGTACAGTACATAATTTTATTTTTATTTTTGTTTAAATATAGTAGGAGGTAAACCACCTCTGAGTATTCCTTGCCTAAGAAAGCCCTATGAAATTCATGAGGTTGCCATAAGTTGACAGGCAACTTGAAAGCACATGCACACATGTTCTTAAAAGAAAAAAGGGGGGGAGTTGGATTTACACCCCACTCCTTTGAGCCTTTTCATCCAGGGAGAAACTCACCACTCCTTTCCCTCAGTGATATCGTATCAGCATGCAGTCATCAGCTTCCCTTATTCTAAACCTGAACTGGTTGTTAATTTTAAGGACATATTCATATCTGCAGGGAGTTGACACAGTTTCACATGGACTGCGAGACTTTAGTTTTCACATGACAAGTTGGTATGACAATGCCTGTGTAACAAAGTCATGTCCCATGTGAAACAGCAAGCTACAGCAGAAAGAAAACTACTGTTCAAGCCATGTGATGTAATGTGGTTTTATTCATGCATTAATTTGCCCTGAATAATAGTGACAAATGGAACCTGAACATTGTACTCCATCCCTGCATGGGAAAGTGGATTGTAATCCATGAAAGCTGATGCTGAAATGAATTTGTTAGTGTCACCCATAAGAAAAGAAACTAAACTCTTCATATCTGAGGTGATGGGGAGGAATGCCTGAACCTTTGCAAAACTAGTAGGTTCTAAATTATTTTAAAATAATGCGTTTTAAAATCTTACTGATAAGCCAAGTTGCTCTGCAGGAAATTACCTGTTTTTGTTTTTATTTTTTAAACTCTTCCCACGTATACATTATTATAAAGCAATTTAGCTTCCGATCATGTGCACATTTTCATGAGAGTAAGCCCAAATACAATTCAATGGCTTTATTTCTGAATAAGTATATTTAGCATTGCATGGTAAAAATAACTTCAAAATAATACATAAAGAAAAAACATTAGTTCAAGAGGGGAAAATTAGTACTCCATTATTAAAAATTAGTCTGAAATGTACTTAATCTTTTAGACTCTCTTTCTCTTTCTCTTATTATCTTTATCTTTGAGCACCATGTCTTACACTCTGAACAGAAAGACACCCAAAATATTTACCGCTATGCAATATACATACCTTAAAAGAGAGCTTTTACAGCTAGGCTTGGGATTTTGAAGTTTCAAAATAAGATGCAATTCTAGCACAGAGCCACACACTCTCTACTTCTATGCTGTTTGGGAAAAGGAGGCAGCCCCCTGAAGTCAGGCACAAACAGGAATCCTATTTACATTCATGCAGTGCTGAAAGCTCCCTCTGAATTCTCTGTCTGCTTCTGCAGATACAACCATGGAGCTGAAGGTCAAATCAGGAGGTTTGGAAGTAGACTGGGGTGAAGCTGGGGGTGGGTGGGGGTGTTCTTCAATAGGTTTCCAAACAACACACAAAATCAGCAGTACCAAATGTTTTAAATATGTTACAGGTTTGGCTAAATTTGTCCACAGTTTCCCATTTATTTCCCTCCCTTCTCTTTCTGACGTCTCACATCTCTAAGTGCTCAGTGACAGCCTGTAGAGGTTTCACCATAATCCACCTTTATCCATTAACAGACACTCAATCACTAAAGTGCTTACTAGACTAAACATATTTATCCAACCAAATCACACTTTACAATGCAAAACTGCCAATCAGACCTTGGCTATTAGCAAGAAACTGCTTTAAAAGGGAGGGGGAAGCTGGGTGGTTGCACAGTGAAGAGCATGCTTACCTCCAACAAACCACCAAGCCAAATTAACCTAGCTGTATCCTCATAAAAGAAACCAGATATCCTGTTGTGAAAATAGAAAGCTTGGTAGGACAGGCCTTCTTTGATGGCCAATGGTGTGGCAGACGAACAGCTCAGACTCCAAATCTGGTTACCACAGATTTGTATCAGCCCTCCCCCCAGTACCAATTAGAGTTTTGTTAAGTTTAAAAGCAATTCTCTTTGTGTCCCTCTTTTTCCCTCCCTCCCTCTCTTTAAAGTATCATTTGGGTAATTCAAGTAGGCCTCCAAGTTTCCTATGTTACTAGCATAATTGCAGTAAGTGCTGTACTTATTGGCCAAGGCTCCTTTAATTCTAATTGCTCTTTTTCTGTGCAATTATGTTGTAAAAGTGCTTGCATTAGCTATTTTTTTTAAAAAAACCCCAAGAGACACAAATGTGGTAGTAATAATAATTCTTTTTATTAGCTTGGCAAAGAGGAAGAGAGGGAAGTTTAAAAAAAAACCTCCAAAAAACTTCAAAGTTCTGATGGGGGAGGAAAAAAAAGTCAAGAAACTAAAGAAACATGCCTACATCTCCATCCTTTTATTAGTTGTATACAAACCGAGTGCCATCACCACAATGCTCCTGACATTTTTTCTCCTTCTAGAAACAGAAAAAGTTACAGCAGTGACACATTTGGGCTTATTTAAAGCCTTCTGTCAGAACTGCATAAAATGGCTCTGTATGTTTTCACTAAGAAGCCTTAATAGCTTTGGATTTAATAGTATTATGCCTCCTTTTAATACCAACAATTTTAAAGCAAGGCTTGAAGTTTTCTGAGCTGAGTGAATTCTACCACCGGTATGTCTGCTTAAAAGAAGTGAACTAGAAGGTGAAATTTTAACTGTGAGGAAAACAGCTACAGGAAGACATTGAAATTAATGAGGATTCTTAAAAAAAAAAAGGAAAAGAAAAGGAAAGGAAAAAAACAAAGACATAGTGATTTTGACTGCTAGTCCTGTGATTAAAAAGTGTGTTTCAGGGTCCTGCTTATCAAAAATAACAAGAGGGTTTCTTTCCAGCTAGCTCTTGTGGGGAAAATTTTATTAGCAATTAAAACAACTTCCACTTTTGGAAAAGAAAACTTTAGTTCAAATCACTTCCAAAATGAAAGAAAACAAAAAAAATAATCCTAACCAAATGCTCTACAACGGGCAGTTTTTTTCTCCCAGACATCACAGAACAGACATTCTCAGTTTTGACTGGAAAAGATTAAAGTACAAATGAAGTTGTCATGTCACAATGGTGTTTGTATGCCAGTGTTGGGAACTAACTACTAACTATGAGAGAGAGAGAGAGAGAGGTGCAGGGAGATTGCCAGAGTAAAACCTGGAAAGGACTCCAGTACCATTAATGGTATCATTGTGTAGAAGAGGAGTTTCAGCAAACCTTTGCACAGCAAACAACACCTGCTGAAATCCCTTTTTCTTCACAACCATTTCCTGTTTAGTTTTTCAGTCTGGCAACTTGAGGTGTGGAGTTAGCGTGGGCCTGGATGAAGGACAAATTGTCCAAATTGTCCAAAATTTAAAATCAATACATTGTGCACAGTATGAGGTCACAATCCATCTTCTGTTTGTATGAATATGTTTTTTAGCATAATCTTCCACAGAAGGAAGTATTATGTTTCTAGACTGTATCATTACAAAAGAGAGGTAAAACTTACATGCTTGCACATACCCTAAGAATTTTGGTTTGTAGAAGAGAAGAAAAGTTTCGGATATCTCCAAGTTTTCCATGTTCAAGGAATATTGCAAGGAGATCAATTATATGAATCCCAGTTTCTAGCCTAAAAGCATGGAACAGTTCAGAAAAAACATCAAGATGTTTCTGTGAAGTAAGCAACAAATGCACAGAGGAAGCACAACCCAAATGCTTTGTTCTACTGACCTAAATAGATGTGATTGACTCCAACACTAACTTTAAGCAAGCCCTTTAGAATATCATGTGTGAGGAAAACCAAAATGTTTGCAAACATGTATCATGCAGAAACCAGCTTGGCTAGGGCTTTTGAGCAAGTGTATATTTGGTGGCTTGTACATTGTATCATATATACAGGTTCTCATATATGCAGGTTGGCGAATGCCCTTTCTTTGTAAATTTCTATGATCAAACTTCTTTGACCAGCGCAAAGTAGCTGAAAAGAATATTTTTATGTTGTCTAGGCCCAAATTAACTACATTGCCTCTGGAAAAAAAAGCAGTAGATTTACTGCTAGATCTTTCAGCAGGAAGTTAAGACATGGTGCTTCAGGTTGTATTGCCATGTGCACAAATAATGACAGGAGCAGTAAAGCATAAATAAATAGCTAATATGGAGACAATGTAATCGTCTTAGAGCCATTGAACTCAACCAAAATTCAGGTCAATCAGAGTGATATTTATTTACAAATTGGATTACAGTGAAGGGATCATATAAGGGATATTTTTATAATGTTAAATGCCCTTATCTATATTTCTGATTTCAACACAGTTCTACATATTTCATATGGTATATTTCTATATACACAAAGTCAAACAGACACAGACTATTATGGCCTGAGACTATGGGTCTTTCTGCCCTACACCATTCTAGTGCTATTATTTCACTTTCAACCTCCTGTGGAATTCTGGGGTTTGTAGTTCACTGAGGCCAAAGAGCTCTCTGACTGAGAATTCTAAAGCCTTCTCCCTAAACTGCAAACCCCAGGATTCCATAGGATGCTGAAACTGGAATAATAATAGCACTATAACCGTATAGTGCAGAAATGGCCTTTGTCACAGCAATGGGACCCCGTATGTTACAGAAAGAGAGAGCACATCATCATCCTCCTCATCATCATTATCCTCATCATCCTGCCTTTTCTCATTTGGGGCTCAAGGCAGTTTATGACAATTAAAATAATTAAAGTCAAAAATTCACAGTGTAGAAAAGATTAAAAGCAATTAAACTATCATAAAATTAAAAAGATAAAAAATAAAAGATTATCTTAAAAAGATAAACCATTTAAAAAACACCAACAACACAAATAAAAGTTTAGCTCATTATAAAGTATTCCATTCTAGGACCCTCCCCCATAAATAAAAAAAATGTTTGTGTCATGTTCTGTTATCATCAATAGATGTAATCTGTGTGCCCATTGACTATAATGGGAAAGACACTTCATGTGACCACGGATTCATGTGTGTGGAGGTCGCACCAGAAGAGGTTACACTGTTAAAGGCCTGTTCCCTCTCCCTCATATATATATTTCAAAGGCAAGCCTGTGGAAAAACAGCTAGGGGCCCAAGCTCTTCCTCTTTGGGAAGAGAGTTCTGGGAACAGGTACAGAAAAGGCCCTTTCCCATGTTTCTCTCAGCTATATCTACGAAGATGGTGGGACACAGAGAAGGGTCTCCCCAGAAGATCTTACAACTTTACTAAAGCCACTTCCAGCTGAAGGAATTGGGTGGGTGTATGGTAGAATAAGCAGAAGCAGAGATGTTTCAGGTTGCAAATGACTGAAAGGATGTCAATAAGAAAGGCCTGAGATGATAACTTTTTACCAAACCAACTGAAGACAGGGTATGACATAATGGTTTTGAACAGGGTTGGAGATTTGGGTGAAGCCATGTGGAATATGGTAACACTTCCAGCCTTTCCCTAATAAAGATTTCCTCAGATCATTTTGCACAAGTCTGTTTTGACTGCAGTATTTTAAACAGTTAATGTAATGGAAGGCTGTAACACCTCTGATATTTTAACTGAAGCTTTTCTTCATGGTAATATGCAACTAATGAGGCATTCGGTTTCAACTTATGCTAAGAATCTTCATAAATTTACCCATAAATGTATTTTACTTTTTTTCAGCTTCTTAATTAATAAGGGGGTTTTCACTATGGCTGTTTGAAGGAGAACATTCCACACTTTCACTCCTTCGCCTGGTTCAAAGTATAATTTTCAACTGTCATCTAGGACAAGGCTGCCTAAGAGGCTAGATTTCCCTCATTTCCACTGGGCAATTTGACATGGCCTGACAAATTTGTTAGAGGAATTTGAAAAGAGCAGAAGAATTCACAGTGGAGGAACTGTAATGGAGAGTCTTGCACTGCCAAAGCAGAAAGTACACAGTGGCTTTACCCTCGTCTTTCTTTTGCTGCTTGTACCTACTTTTCTTTCCCCCTCCTGTTAGTTCCAAAGGGAGGGAAAATAAGTATGCCACTTCCAGGCATACTGATGTAAATTCTGGGGCCATGTCTGTGGATCAGTGAGGGTCTAGACCCAGCAGAACCAAGGCTCCTCCAGGCCATTCCGAGACATATCCAGAATATCTACTTAGAACTCTTCCTGCTGTTGGAACAAGGACACTGTGAGACCAATGGCAGAAGTTTCTGCTACCTCATCAACGAGAGATTTAAGAGTGGACATCACTGTTTCTCCTTCAGGAGAAGCAGGCCTTCTATACCTGTGGATTTTGAGATGCTATCCTAGGGATGAAAATATTGCATCCTGTGTCAAAGCATGGTTGGGTAACTGTTCTGGTCTCAAAGAAAGTAAATAATTTTCAATAAGAAATACACATAGCATTTGAAAGTAACATGCGGGTAATCTATGTACACTATACAATATATAAAATGTTCTACGCGTATTCCATAGTTGAGAACCCTAGATGGTACTTTTGAAGCCCAACTAATTGCACAGGGATCAGTTTGTGGAAAAAAATTGCACTCCTGGTCAATAAAACACTGTCTGGAGAATAGAGTAGCCCCAAAGATATTCAGACCTTCATTCTCCCTTATCTATGAAAAAATAAATCTGGTATTTTCATCTCTTTCACAAGGAATAACAAATGTTTTGGCAAAATAGCATTTAAAACCAACTTTGAAGCATTTGCTCATGCTTGATTTTGTTATTAGTGTTGTCTAGCGAATACCTACACACTCAGTCATTATTGGTTTTTTTGTGTGTGGGGGGTCTTGTTAGGGTCTTATTTTATTTGATAAAAGCAGCCAAATATAGAATCAAAAAAGAGAATGTCTTATTAGTTTTAAAGTACATGGGTATATTTGAAAGTTATATCCTTTTGCAAATTCCTTCCTTCCTTCCTTCCTTCCTTCCTTCCTTCCTTCCTTCCTTCCTTCCTTCCTTCCTTCCTTCCTTCCTTCCCCCCACAGTTCCTCTGAAGAAAACAGTGTGACTAGTAAGTTAAAACAAGTGACCAATGTAAAACATTCTTACAACAAAACAATGAATACAGACAGTGAACACTTACAATTGTATATAACAAACAAAACAGTGATAGTCCATGGGATTTTTTTTGAAAGCCATGATCAGATAACCTGCATTGGAACTACAAAAAGTTGTACACCAAATCGTGGGCATGCTGTCAGCACCTGTACTCAGCATTGATTGGGCAAGATGTTACAAAAATGGGAGATAGCAAAGAGAGGAAAAGTAGAGGTGACTTGAAATGGAAATCATGAATTCTGCATAGTCAGTGTGTTATGGCAGAGCAAAGGACAAGCAGAATTAAAGGACTTAGACTTTACACAGGGGTAGACAACTTCACGGTGTCAATTCTCTGCTTGTTTTGAAGGGCTTTTTTGCCACTTCCCATCAAACATCAGTACATGCAGTTTGCTGCCAAATATTGGCAATATTTGGGTGGTAGAGGCCTTCTGAATGATCCTGGGTGCTGCATATGGGTCACGAGCCAAGTGATGTCACCCTGTTGTACTAGGTAGCCCCATTAGGATGGTAGCGAATGAATGTTAACATGCTAGTGGGGAATGAGACTACTTTACATAGGGTTGGTTTAACCCGTACACATAGATGAATCAGGCCATTTTTTAAATTAATATTTTATGTGTAGTATAATGATACAAAATTAAGATCTCAGTTACATACCATAATGTTATCCCAACATTTAAAAGAGAGAGAGAAATGTTGTTCATAGACCAAAGGTCTAAATATAAATCCATTTGCAAGTTGCTTCTATATACTACTGTATACTACTTCTTACATGTTTCAAGCATTTTTAGGTTTTTAACCTATTGAATCATGGGTGGGGAAGACTTAGTCTTTCCATGCTGAAGTATAAATCTTTTGGCAGTCAAGAGGGTACACAATAAAATCAGTTTTTGTGGACCGTCTGTCTGCTGACCACAGGAAATAATTTAAAAGAACTTGGTCACTGATAAATATTAACAAGATTTCTAGTACCAATTTTGTTTCTGTAATGATATCTAACCAAAACAAAGCTACTATGGGACATTTGCAAAACATATGAGTAACAGAAGCATTAACAATATTACACCTCCAGCAGTTAGCTAATTTGGATAAACTTTTGTTGAAAATATATTGTGGTAATAGGTATAATAGAAATTTGTATATATAAATTGTTGGCTGAAATACTTGGTCAGCCTCAATTAATATTTCTAATAGGAGAATGGTTTCAGAAGCACTAAAACCTGCAGGACCAAATCTAGATTGTAACAAATGTCGCAGTGCCAAAATTCTGCACAGATTAAATGTTCTTGCCATGTTGAAAAAGGTAGGAACTCCTCACCGGCACCAAATAACTGATTTAAAATGAAACCCCTCTATCTGCCTGCCTTGTCCATGTATTGTCCTGCCGATCTTTAAGTGAAAATTTCCCCATAAAGTCAATTTAGTATAAGCAAATAGTTCACATTGTAGTTGACATGACAATATGAAAGGGTAAACATAATAGCCAATTTCCCCATTTTAAAAAAAATAGATTCAAAATCAATTATTACTAAGACTTGTCTCTAACATTAGAGCATATTTGAATGCTTCACTGTTTTGTAACAACATTTCCTCTTAATTAATGTCCTTAGAACTTAGCCATGAATATGTTGTTTTGGAATCTCTCTGCTCTGAACTAGACAACTGCTCCCTGGAAATTCTAATTCTCATTCTTCCTCATGGTTTATTTATTTATTTTTTGAATAACGTTCACTCTGAAACCTATGCAATTAGCAAAGACATGAAAACTTTCCTATCACCAGAGGGAGTGGACAGAAAATGTGAGCAGATATTGAATGGCATTTTGGAACCATTAATATGAAAATGAGAAACACAACAGGGATGTGTAAACATTTAACATTTCATCTTAATCTGCAAGCTTGCATGTTATAACTCAATGATAAAAATTTAAATTAAAGTCAGGTACATTACGCAACTATGGTTGCTGGGTCAAGTACACATGGAGAAAGGCACATTCCCCACAGACAAAGGCATGTCATGTGCTAGGTTTTGTGTAGTCTTCCTGTGTACAATCCTTTTCAAGATCACAGGACTTGTGTCAGTGTAGCAGAAAATGATATAATTCTTACCATTAGTATCTTTTCTCCTCTTACCTCAAAAGTCAGATATAATTGCAGCACTAATTGCAGTCACTATGCAGGCCTAGAGGGAAAAAGTCTGATCCACTTGCTTTCCATTTGCTTCTTGAAATATTTCTTCTTTACTTTATAACATAAGAAAGTCATCCAAACACTTTCCCACAAGCAATAGCTGGTTGTTTTATTTTTGAAAAAACAATAGAGATTGTATTTGGAAATTTAGCGTGCATTTCCCTTAAAAGTTCTTCCAAGTGTTCAGTTTCCACTAAATATGATGTAAGGAAGGCCACATTTGTAATGGTTCCATTGAATCATGGTTTTTCCCCTTCCAAATGATCTTTAAGTGCATTGAAAAAACAACTTTTCAATAAAGAAATCTCATTTTTCAGTAGTATCTAGATTAAGCCTGTTCTAAAATATAACATTTTTACAGCACAACCATATACATGTTTCTGCTCGGAAATACATTCCATTGAGCCAGTGGGGCTTAGACTTTGGGTCTGTAATTCTGAAAGGTACCAGATCCTGTCTGATCCTGAAAGCTAAGTAGGGTCAGCCCTGGTTCGTATATGAACAGGAGAGAGCCCATGAATACCAGTTGCTGTAGGCTCTATTTCAGAGGAAGTCACTGACAAAGCCACCACTGAGTATTACTTCCCTAAGAAAACCCTATGACATTAATGGGGTCACCTAAGTCAACAGCTGACTTGAAAGCACATACACACACACTACAACTGTAATTCATTATTTGTATCATTAGATACAAAGACCAGTCCCCACCTTTTACTGTCCTTTTTGTTGAACTTTTTTTCACTTCATATAAAAAAGCATTACAGGAAGGAATGTCCACCATCCAGAGTAAAGTATAACTTTACTCATATTCTAAAGTCACATTGGGCCTTTCTGCGCTTTACTGTTATAGTGCTATTATTCCACTTCCAACATCCTCTGGGATCCTGAAATTTGCAGTTTAGGAAGGGGCCTTTAGAATTCTCAGACAAAGAGCTCTTTGGCCTCAGGAAACTACAAACCTCAGAATTCCAGTGGAATAGTAGCACTATAACAGTGTAGTGTGGAAAGGCCTACACTATGGCAGAGTAAATGCAAGTTTACTCAGTCTACTCTGATAGTCTGTCCTGATGCATCCAGGCAAGTGTACAGGATCACAGCTTTGGGATAAATCCCCAGCCATTTAAGGGAATGATGTTGGTGTAATTATTTGGAGCCTTGCCTAGAAAAGTTTCAGTGTAAATCACTAAGAAATAAATAAAGTACTTTCCTGCTGTTATGAAATTGTATACATACACACATACATGATTGGTTAATAGTCTTCCCATTTCAAAAGAATGCAAGTTATTCCCTCCACATTTCAAAAGCTATGTTTCTCAGCAGGCCATTAACAGAGTGTCTGGTTGCATGATTATTTGCTAAACTCTTCTGCTTAACAATGTGGGAAGGACACCACAATCTGATTATAGCAGGAATAGACAACTGTGGACCTCTAGATGTAGCTGAAGTGCACCTCCCAGCATGCCTCACCTTTGGCTATATTGAGCAGGGCTGATTGGAACTGTAGTCCAACAGCGTATGGAGAGTCATGATCATCTACATCTGGGTTAGAGGATGCATGATTCTCAAACATGGTGGCCAAAAAATAATAATCCAAAATTTATTTCCTTTGCTTTTAAAGTCACTTTGATTTAAACATTTTACTAAACCTTATCTTTTCTAGGCTGTAGAAGTTGTTTTCTCTCTGTGTGATTGTTTCAAAATCTTTAGTAAAAAGGATAGGTTGAAACAAGCCAAAGGTAAAAACTAGCACCATTAAACACCATAAAATACTTTAACATCTTCTTAGATTTATCAGTTTGGTGCCCACTAGTGCTGGCTGAAGTAACAAGAGTTCAAGTTAAACACATGTGGGGGGGCAGCATTGGACCAAGGAAGGTTGAATTAAACTTGCACATCTGTACAAAAATTTTTTTATGCATGTAATTTATATTTCTCTCTCTCTCAAAAAAGTTGATAATGAATTACCATGACAAAGTAATAGGGAAAAATTGTGCTTATCCACTTGATCTTTTTTTCTAAGTACCCTGTAAAATAGTGGTCAGCAAATAAATAACTCATATGAAGTTTTTGAAACAGAAATACTTAGGATGTGCAATGGATCACATAACAGGGCTTTCTTGGTAGCAACATCCTGATTCAGCTGCTAGTTCAAAATAGATTGATTTATACAAGCTTCTGGGCAACAACTATGCACTTAGTATATTGTTTAAATTGATTCTTCTTATTGCTTTAATTTTTATAGTAGCAGACATTTTAATTTGTGATTTTAGAGCATTTCAATTGTAGATGTGAAATTGCTCATTTTCAATTTGCCACCTCAGGCGTTTGTAATTTGTGGTTTTAATTGTGTTTCCTTGTAGATTGCTTTTCATCCAGAGCTTTTGTGTGAAAGGTTGGGCCATGTAGTACTTTTGGCATTACAGAGCCAGTGTGGTGTAGTGGTTTGAATGTTGGACTAGAACACTGGGAGACTGGAGTTCAGATTCATGCTCAGCTGTGGAAACCCACTGGGTGACCTTGGGCAAGTCATACTCTCTAAACCTCAGAAGAAGTCAAGGGCAAACACTTTCTGAAGAAATTCTGTAAAGAAAACCCTATGATAGTTTCTCTTGAGGGCCACCATAAGTCAGAAATGACTTGAAGGCATACAACAACAACAGCAATGACAATTTTGACATTTCTTAAGGGCCCCTAAAAACATAGGCCATTTATGCTCTACACTGTTATAGTGCTATAATTCCATTTTCAACATCCTATGGAATCCTGGAGTTTGCAGTTTAGGACGGGACATTTAGAATTCTCAGCCAGGGAGCTCTTTGGCCTCCGTATACAAACTCCAGAATTCGACAGGAGCTTGAAAGTGGAGTAATGCCATAACAGTATAGTATGGATATAGCCTTACAAAGGAGATTGCTTACTTTAATTACATAGTCTTTTCTGGTTTTGGTAATAGAATACCAGGGATTTCACTCCTCACTGGTCCTGTTCTATCTACTAGTACTGGTAGCAACTCCCATTCTCTGAAATATATTTTATTATAAATGTATTTATTTAAAAATAAATAACCTTTCTTCCAGAGTTAGGAAGGTATTCTTTCTGAAACCCTGGGGTGTATACACACTGCACAATTATGGCAGTGTTATACCATTTTAACTGCCATATAGCCGTCTTGTGGTATCATGGGCTTTGGAGTTTGATGGAGTACCTAGTGCACTTTCCTTAACTACATCATTAATACTCTCTGGCAGTATCTCAAAAAACTACCAGTACTGGGATTTTGTAGCATGGAGCTGTGACAACTAAAGTGATATCAGTGTGCTGTAATTCTGTAATGAGGATATATCCACTGAAGAGCTGCTATCAGAGCTAGGTTAGATGATCTTGCTCAGCATTAGGCAGTTTCTTATATTCTCAGTTCTTAGTTATGATGATGCAGGAACAGCAAAAAGCCTTGCCTTGGTAGATTTTCCAGTGTTCAGAATCTTGTAGAGGCCACCCATGGATACAAGACATTCTCCTCTTGAGAAAGTGAGGATCCAGTCATGGAGGGTGATAGAAATTTCAGAAGGAGGGGATAGGGTTAGCATAGTCCCCCTTCTTGCGTGTTTAGGCTACATAGTTCAGTAATGTCTGCATAGGTTCGACAGAGATCTGAAGCTGAGCAGAGCAACTATTTGAGGTCTGCTATAATAAGGGTGCAGAGTCTTAAAGAAGTTTGTTTTACACTCCAGTCTCCCACAGTTTCATTTTGTAAGTTTCCAGTAATATATGTAATATATTCTAAGATGGTTAAACTGAAAGTGAAACACTGATGAAGCAGGGGAGGAAGGAAATGAACCACTTAAATTCTCCAGGAAACCTGATGTTTGAAAGAAATGCTGAAAAGAGGGTGTGAAAGTGGATAGAAAGATTTTGTTCTACATCACAAGTGGAACAGGTAAGAGGACAGCAGTAGTTTCTCATGTGATAGGTGGTGAAATAAACAGATGAAACAAATTTATATTTTTCAGTATTAAAATAACAGAAAAGGGGAAACATTCAGGTTTAGATTAACACATTTGATACATATAGGGCACCTAGAAGGAATGGTACTTGTGAAAGTCATATCTTTTTCATTATAATTCAAAGGGGAAGGGAAATATAATCTTTATTATGTACCATTTCTTCTGAGACTAGAGCATCCTTGATGTTTATGAATCAAATCTTGATTTGGGCTTAAATCCTAGGTACTCTTAATGGGAAGCCATTCCTGTTGGAACTAACTTTTCAGCAGATGTGCAAAGAGTTTGTGACTGATTACCCAAAACTTGATCTGAGAAGTTGCTGCAAAATAGTGGGGATTCTCCTCCCAAGGCAATTAAAGTCAGGACCCCTTGTTAAAGGGAGGGAGGGGAATGGCAAATTGACAACAGCAGCAGCACCATAGAACATGAAGAGACCGGAGTTCTCAGCAGTGGAAATTGCTGCTTTCATGTAATTTTACAATAGAAAAATGGTGCCCAAATTCCAGTCTTCAAAGTTAGTACCTGGGTTTTTGACTTTAATGTTTTTTAAATTATGGAATTGGAGTTGTGTTTTTTCAGGAAGTCTTTTAAAAAAATTAGAAGAAGCACATTGAAGGGAATTACTACAGAGAACTCCAATCGAAGGCAGCAGCCATTTTCATATTAGGGGTGGCAAAAGTAGAAGAGTAGATTATTTTGTTGTGCAGTTCAGCACATCATTTTGCATAGATTACAGCAGGAAAAACTGCAGATTATAGAGAATACATTGTGCAGTTGCTTTGTACCAGCATCTGATACAGTTGTGGTAACTGAAAGTGACACAATATGATGTCTATACTGATAAGGTATCAAGGAGACCAGGAAAGGTCACTCTTTGGCAATATGGCTCCCAGAATCCCCTCAAAAGTGCTGCTCCTGGCCATACTGGCTTGGGGTATTCTGGTAGTTGTAGTCCAGAAAGTGACTTTTCTAAGCTCTGACATTAAATATTTTCTTCAGGCCTTCCTGTTGCTAAATGACGTCTCTTTCAAATTCAAATCTTGCATTTATATATCTTGAAGTAAAATATAATTCAAGCAATCTGCACCTGAGCGATTTCTGCAATACACTTACATAGCTCTCATTCATCTGGATTGCTGGATTGCTGTCTGTGCCCATGTGAGCTCAAAGGGTCAACAGCTTACATGAATAAGCAAAGAAAGTCCATTCATGAGTGAAATCTTGGAACACCTTCTAAAACACTCAAGTGAAGGCTGCCTCATTAAAGCTCTCGTTTATACAGAAGTAACCACATTTGTTTGCCTTAAAACCCAGTAAATGAACTAAATTTGACTGTTTTACAGAGAGGAGAACTATAAAATGATGAGGTTTCTCGGCCAAGTCTCTTGCTATTTATACTATTTTATTTTCAGTGCTTTTCAAAAATTTCAAAAAATGGTGTCAAGTAGTTTGACAATGTACAGCAATGATTAGTGGTGTTAGGTAATACAAATAATATGATACTATTGCTCATTTCAATCAGATTGAACAGTAAGGCTTTAACTGGTCTCCCAGTACTAAAAATCCAGACATCAGTAGGAAAGATCCATTTGATGTTCATCCCATTGCTTCAACAACAACAACAAACAGCAGCAGCAGCAGCAACAACAATAATCATAATAATTTCTTACCCACCTCTATATGCACTGAGGTTGGGAACAGTGACGGATTAAAATACAACATATAACATCCATTAAAAATCCATAACATTAATTCAAAAGAACCATAAGACCAATACATATTAAAACAACCAGTCTATACTTTAAAATACATAACTTAAAAATAATCAACGTAGTGAAAGAAAGGTAAAGATTATAAAATAACTCTGTGTATGTGCAATAGTGGCATCACAACTTAAGTATGTGCATAGGAAGGGGAACTGAATATGTGCCCTAAATTCAATTGCTAGTCCTAACATGGACCCTTTCTGCATGGCATTTGCCATGCGAAAGGCCTGGAGCATCGCATGATTGTAAGGAGCAATCTGCATGATGCACTCACAATTGCGTGATGCTCCAGGGGCCGGTAGGCGACAATGGCGCACCTTTTCATTTTCAGCTGGAAACTGAAAATAGTGCACGATTGCACATTGCTCCCAGGCTCCGTGAGCACTTACCTGACATGTGGAGCTTCAGGAGCTGTGCCAGTCGTGCTTCCTGCCCCAGTGCAGCCTGGGAAACTCCCAGGCTGCACTGCGGAAAGAAGAGGTGGGGCTCTCACGCAAGCAGGCAGCTCGTGTGGAGCTGAAGCAGCAGGGACGCGAGAACCTCTTACTGGAGGCTGCTCGTGCGATCCCCGCACCCCAGCACCAGAAAAAGGTAAGGCGTGGAAAGGGTCATGGATACACATTCATGGAATCAATTGTTGAATAACAAACCTACGTTTTTAAATCTGTGGGTTGGTGGTTGCTGGGAGGACAATCTGGGGCTATTGCTCTCTCAAATAATAAATCTGCCTTCCTGAATGAAATATCCTTTTAGTCTCTAAATTTCTGGCATCAAAAATCATTTACACCTAGAACTCTTCTGTTTGCTGTGTTTGCATACTCTTGGTAGCTTTTTGTGATTTGCTGGATACTTTGAGGAAAAATTTGCTCACATTCACTAAGAATGTGACACCATACAGAGTCTAGGGAATCTGGTACAGCATTTGGTCAGTTTTTATGGGATCAATTTCAGTTATTGGGGCCTGATTATGTGGGCAAGATGATTGAAGCTGTTTGGCCTACCATATGTAAGCCTGACCCTTTCCTTTCTTAGATGACAGAATTTAGCAGGGTGGATTGACTGGGTTGGTCCAAGTGGTGGTGAATACATCACAATGTTAGGGGGAGAAGCCCGTTGCCTTGAAGGAGGCAGTGTGCACCTTCTCCTAAAGAGGACATCCCTGGACACAGAGGTATACAGAAACTACCACCTTATTGCAAATATCCTCTTTTGGGGAAAGGTGGTTGGGAAACTTCAGGTCTTCTTGGAGGAAATAGATTATCTGGACCATTTCAGTCTGGTTTCTGGCCACAGTATGGCACCGACATGGCCTTAGTTGCTCTGATTGATGACCTGCTCTGGGGAAAAGGTAGGAGGATAGCTAACCTGTTGATTTTCCTGGATCTCTCAGTAGCTTTTCTTTTCTTTTCTTTTCCTTTTCCATGATATCTTACTGGACCAGCTCTGTGGGGTGAGAGTGAGAAGCACTGTTCTACAGTGGTTCCACTCCTAACTGAAGGGTCAGTTACAGAGAGTAGCATTTGAGGAGTCCTGTTCAGCCACATGGCTATTAAGCTGTGGAGTACCACAGGGTTCAATCCCCCATGCTGTTCAATATCTACATGAAGCCACTGAGTGAAGTCATAAGGGGGTTTGGGGTGTGGTGTGGTGCCAACACACTCAGTTCTATTTCTCCTTGTCATCCAAGTCAGATTGGGCTGTGCAGGTACCTGAATGCTGTTATGAGCTAGATGAGGGCCAATAAACTGAAGCTGAATCCCAATAATCTAGAAGCTCTGTGGACTCGTTCATGGGTCTAGGAACTGGGTAAACAGCCTATTCTGGATGAGGTTGCACTGCCCCTGAAGACGCAGGTGTGTAGCTGGGGAGTGCCCCTAGAGCCATACTTGTCACTGCAGGTCCAAATTGACTCTTTGACTTGGAGAACTTGATGCCAGCTCCAACTGATGTGCTAGCTATAGGCTTTACTGGACAGAGATAATCTGGCGACTGTAGTCCATGCACTGATAATCTCTCAATTAGACTGTTATTTGTAGTTTTAAAAATTTTAAAAATGTGTTTTAACTCATTGGATTGTTTAATATTTTTAGCTTATTTATGCTTTCTTACGTTTCTTTCTCACATCTATACTTTCTTACATTTTTAACCTGTTTAACCTCTTTTAATGCCATTTGTTGGCCACCCTGAGATCCCCTGATTTAGGGCAGGGTAATAATAATAATACTTAATAGTTAATAATAATAATTTCATGGCAGTAGCAACATTCATATATGGGAGGGCAATGCACCCCCTTTGTTTGTCCCTGTATGTATGCCTCTGATTATATTGAGTCAGTGGATCTTTTCTAGTTGGAGCTAGATTGGGTTTAGGCCTAAATGCACCCAAGACATCAAACCAGGATATCAGACAAAACTATTAAAATGGAAAGAGAGCATTTGGTATCTGTGTGTGTGTGCGTGTGTGTGTGTGGCAGTCGGGGGGGAGATGCAGGATGGTGATTCAGGAAAGAATATGTCAGTGGTGTAACCACAATTGGTCTGCTATCTCAATCTTGTAATCTCACCTGAAATGAAAAAGATGCTGCAGAACTGGAAAAGAAAAACAAAAAAAATATTCCACATATGGAGAAGATAAAAGGCTACAAGTCTTCTCTTACAAAGGTGTAGGGTGAAGGATATGATAAAGCTGTATGAAATCACAAGTGATTTAGAATAGATGAATGAGAAACAGCTGCTTGTCCACTTTTGGATGACAATAAATAGGGGCTGTTTGGTGAAATTAGGACATGCATTATTTATATAATATGGAGAATATTTTCTCTCTCTCACCCACTGCTCACAATGTGACTAATGCAACTCACTTTTCCTGGATATAGTGAAAACTTACATTATAGTTTCTATCAGCCTGCTTAGTCACTATTTTAAGCAAAGGAGTGTCCCCTTGAAATCTTAAACAGCTGGATGGAAGATGGGAATGAAAGCCTGTAGTTCTTCCTCTGTCAGTTGGTACAGATCACAGACGGAATGCTGAGCTGTATGAATAGTAACCTGATGGATTTTCATATGTTTTTACCACAGTTTAGAAATGTTACTTTTTGGGTCAAAACTTCCAGAATCTTTCAGAAAAAGAAAACAAAATGTCCATGATCAGGCCACACTGCCTGGGACATTCTATAAGCCATAGTCCAAAAAGAGTAATTGTCCCAAACTTTGGTTTTTATATTTTGTAAAGAAGGAAGAAATTAACATAGATGGCATAAGAGAAATGCAAGTACAAAACAAGCTCTAGTAATTGGATTATGACACAAAATAAAGAAAACTGCTCTCAACAGTGAAGAAGAATTCATTGATCTGAATGGTGGACTGGGAAAGATGGCAGGTTCTCTTCAGAAGCTGGGTAAGCCCCACCAGATGTAACCAGTTTGGAAATGACTTGGACTGCATATTGTCCCAAATTTTCTGCCAGTGTCTTATCCACAAGGCACCATGATGCTCCTCCAAATTGATGGGCACTAACCTTTCCTTAGGTTAGAACCTTAATACAAACCAATCAAGAAATTCATATTTCTATAATTTCTTCTGAACCCTAGAAGAATGTTCCAGAAGCTCCATCAGACATCTGTTCAGAGCGCTTGATCACTCTAGCATTCCTTTCCCTTGATTTTTCAGAAAAGCCTCTTTCTTTTCACTGTAATGAGCTTGAAAATATCATTGCTGAAATTTCCCACTTGGCTGAAGTGTCCATCACACAGTGCTTCCTTAGTCCCTTATTCTATTTTGTAGTTCCTTTTGTATGAGAGATGGATGGGGTTTATTACAGCCACGTGTAACTGTGCATTACAGTGTACAAATGTCTCTGTCATTAATTTAGAATACAATCCTAACTGGCAAAGATGGTCCAGGGACAGCTGAGGCAACACTGTGAATTGAAACTTCTCTCAAACTAGGGATGCTGGAAATAATTTAGGACTATCCTAGACAAATATTATGTTGGCAGTGTCACTGGGCTTGGGAAGATGTGACATAACTTTGTTCCTCCTTTTCCTCACTCATTCTCCACCTCAATTTTGGCTCTTCTATCTTAGCCATTGGAGCAGATCTGCCCTTAGATTTCTCTTTGGGCAGATCTCCAAAATCAACCAACAGAAGAACATTTCTGTCAGCCTAAGACATTTGTGCCTAATTCTAAGCCACCACAGTATATACTTTATAAGGTTTTCCTCTTATTGAAAGTCAAAGAGGAATTGCCAACCCCGACTACCAGTCCAGTGCCCACCTGCTAGCCACGCTGCATGACAAAACTTCATCCTGCCTTTTGTTTGTTTTTTGTTTTTTTGAAATATTTTTATTAAAGAGTTTAATTAAAAATAAAAAAAACCTCTCCCCACTTCCAAGCTTGTTTTCCAGCTGAATCTGAGTGTATCCATTTTATTCATACATAATTGTTGCTTACTCAAGGGATTTGTTACATCTTACATTGTTAGACAATTGCTTTGTTACCTTACTACCTTGTTACATTGTTACATTATTTTACCTTGCTACATTATTAAATCACATTACTTACAATCTTGCTTTATTCTTATTTCTTTTCTTATATTATGTCTTTATCCAATCCAAAACTTCTCTCCATTCCCTTTCAAAGTTCTGGATAGGTTTATTTCTCAAAGAAAATGTTAACTTTTCTGTCTCTACCATATCCAGGACTTTTAATTTCCATTCTTCTATATCAACATATTTCCTTTTTTTCCAATATTGCGCGTATATCAGCCTTGCAGCAGTTATCAGATCTAACAGTGTCTTCTGATGACATCTTATTTCTCTTTGTTGCCCAAGCATATTTAACAGATAAAATTCTGGCTTCATTTCAAAATTTACATTATAAATGCTTTGAATTTCATCATGTATTTCCTTCCAGAATTTCCTTGCTATCTTACAAGACCACTCATCTTGCCTTTTGACTTCTCATAGAACCATACAGTTGGAAGCATCCCCAAATGATAGCCATCCAAACCCTGTTTAAAGACCTCCAAAGATGGAAAGTCCATCATGTTCTGAGGCAGTTTAGTCCACTGGTGAAAGCTCTTACCATCAGCAAGTTTTTCCTAATGTTTGGGTGGATTTTTTTCCCTTATAATTTGAATTCACTGTTTTCTGTCCTGTTTCTGGAGCAGCAGAAAACAAACCTGCTCCCCAATGACCAGGAGGTCCTAAACTCTCTGATCACTGGAAGATGGTGGAATGATGATGTTCTCCACACAAATATGTATTTGGGTACAATGACACAAAAAGATACCTACTTTGAACCACCTGGGGCTTGCATAAGGATAACACCCATCATTTCCATCATTTGAACTAGGCCAAGATATCTTGCTTGAAAGAGGACAAGATAGTACATTATCCATTCCATGTATTGCCTGGAGTAGCAGCTGAAACTTTCTTCAGTATGGCCAATGGGAGAAAGTTCTCTACCCTATCTCAGGGCACATGGCCAAGTTAAGGAGTTAATATAGCAATAGCAATAGCATTTATTTCTATACCGCTTATCAACTGAGTGTTATCTAAGCGGTTTACAATGTATTTTTAGCCAATTGCCCCCAACAAGCTGGGTACTCATTTTACTGACATGTGGAAGGATGGAAGGCTGAGTCAACCTTGGAGGCCGGCAGGATCAAACTCACAACCTTGTGGCTGCAGTACTAGCATTTAACCACTGCGCCACCAGGGCTCCTTAAAGACAGGCACACATAGCACTGTCCTCACAGAAAGGAGAAAGGTCCTATATCTCAAAAACACATGAGGTGATTGACTCAGGCCATTTCTGCCCTACAATGTTATAGTACTATTATTCCACTTTCAACATTCTGTGGAATTCTGGAGTTTGTAGTTTACTGAGGTCCAAGAGCTCTCTGGCTGAGAATTCTAAATATCCCTCCCTAAACTGCAAATCCCAGAATATTGAAAGAGGAATAATAGCAATATAACAGTGTAGTGTGGAAATGGTCTCAGTCTAACAGTAGGGCCAGATCTAAGATTATGGCCAATTTTACTCAAAGATCTAGAAGCTCAAAACAGTGGGGATGTGCACATGGCTAGTTTGTACCAAATGTTTTCCATGTGATTGTGTTTGTGATTGTACTGATAATATAAACAGTCTTTGAGTATGTGTGTGAACAGGTACTTAGACTCAACAAATGAAGGTAAATGTATAACACATTTGCTTTCTATGGGGAAGGGCTGAAAAACATACCAAATGTGCTGTTCCTTCTCAAATCCCCTTGCCTTGTGCCATAGCATTGATCATAATAATCAGCATTCCAGAAATAGAGCCTTGACGTTGGCATGGAACCAAGTTTTGGCCTTTATTTAGCCAAAAAGCAAAGCAAAACAATTAATTCCTCTCTTTCTTGCAGTATTTAAAGAATGTGAACTAAGTCAGCCATACAGTAAAATTACTTTAAGAGTTTTCTAAACCAGTAAAAATAATCCTAGTTCTTTTTGTGGTAGTACAATTAAGAACAGGTCCAATTATTTCAAACCTCAGAAAAATCCAAAACATATTTAGAGTTAAGAAACCTACCCTATCAGTGGACAACTGCAACAAAATTACAGTTTAATGCTTCTGATTATGTTACCTGAGTATTTCAGCTAGTGAAAATCACATATTGGACAAGTGTACAGATCACGTTTGTTTTTTTTAGGAAGCATATAGAGTTTAATTATGAGATTCCGTAAGATTTTCATGTGACTGCAAAAATATCACATGGATCTGATATGGACATTACATTTAGGGATTTCTGGTAGCCATGGTTCTGATAGATAGACACATGGAAATATGAATATAGCATCTAATAATTCCATTTTTTTTTTAAAAAAAGAAACAGTTTTCTAGGGGCATGAACTGGAAAGATAAATATTTCATCCATCAGCAGCATGGGGTTGTGTTGGGGGAAACAAAGGATAAGCCAATCAGGACTGGGAAAACTTTGGGTAGGGGGAAGAAAACCAGGAGGGAATATCAGTGCTTCCTAGAAGAAGGCATAGCTAGCTGTCTGTCTGTCTGTCTGTCTGTCTGTCGGGGAACCAGAACAAGAGCATTTCACTCTGCAAAGTTTTGTTGTATGGTCCATTTATAATCCATTGAAAGCCAATGTACACACTATAACAAAAAGTAATCTGTCCCACACACTCAAAAAGTAAAATAGACACACTAAAAGGCCCTAGTGAATGACCACTGAAATAAAGCCAGAAGTGAGCAGTTAAAGAGAAGGTGAACAATTAAGAAGAGATATCAACTTCTGCAGGGAGGTTATTCCAGAACTGACATTACAATTGAAAGGGACCACAAGGAATTTTACATAATAATACATGGTAGAAATTGCATTCTCTTGCTCAATCTCCAGAAGCACATGAAAAAAATATTCCAGCACTTTTAAAATGTGTTCAACAAGCACACAAGGAGGGAGACACTAATCCCATCCTGTCTGTTACTATTTTAATTTCCCTCTTGTGCCAGAAAGTCCCCTGAATTCAAGGAGGCTCTCCAGTTGATCTGAAACTATGGAAAAACCACAGTTCCAAATCACATGGTGAGTCTCCACAAAGAGTAGAAGCTCTCCTTTTCAGACTGTCACCATTGATACCTTGAGATAAGAGAAGTGATGATGGAGAGTAATGTGGCTAGCCTATTTCTCCCTTCTTATATGTTGATGAAACACATTTTATGAAAGTTGGGATAGGGCTAAAGCTGAGATTTTTACTATATATGTTGCATGAGTGAATAAACTGAGATGGTGTTCATACACACACCAAGTACTATTGGATAAAAGCAGCATCTTGGAGAGTATTTGTAATATGCATTCATAGGCACCCCCTTTTTTCTCTCACTCATATACACAGAGTATTTTTTGACCTTCCTAGACATTCAGTGTAAGACACTACTCAGAGGTAGCATTTGACCTTATTAGATGCTGGGTGCAAAGTGAGTCTCTGTGTCCAACACACCGTTGTCTTCAGGAACTCAGGTTAGCTTGGCCACGGAGAGATAGGTATATACATTGGATGAGCAACAATAGAGCAAGTGGAAGCCATTTTCCCTGCTGTTTCTGCCCCTGACCCAGGCTGCCCAGTCACTTCCCATGTGATCAGAAAGGACATAAGGTCTTTTTTGGAAATCAGTCAAAATACTACCAATTTTCAAATTTTTTAGGGAGAGAAGGTTGGGAGGTTGAGTGTAGTGGAGGACAGAGACCTTTTTTGAATGTTTGAGTGGTTTAAGTTTCTCTGGCCATTTTTCAGCCAATAAAATTGAATTGGAGGAGTTTGGGAGGCAGTGACGGAACTTGGAGTGCATGGAGGGGGGTAGAGTGGCGAGGTGGGGCTACAACTTGCAGGGCCCTGGCTATGGTGTGTGGGAGTGTGGCTATGATGTACAGGGGCATGGCTATGGCATGTGGGGGTGTGGCTATGATGGATGGGGCAGGGCTACGACATGTGGGAGGCAGGGCTAAGACACGTCGAGGAGGACAAGCAAGGACCTGCGGTGCTCCCCAGAAATTGTCACCAGGGTGCACCGTCCCCATCGCCCCCCATCCCTACATGACTGCTGGGAGGTTTGGGGGTCTCAGGGAGGGGGTAAAATGGCCCATGGCCCAAGACAGCCAAAGGGCTGCACTTTTCCTACTCCTGCCAACAAGAAGTTGAGGATTAAGACCTGCATAAAGTTTAAGCATGTCTGACAGGATTCTGGGATGCAAATGTCATGCAAACCAACTAAGGTCCTTGTGAAGGTCTCTAATCTGGAGTCCTTCAAATCCTGGAAGCATCCCTGTTTGGAAAGCATGGGTCTACTTATCTCCCTTCTCTGCTGGACCACTACTGAAAAGCAGAACTCAACATTTCAAGTTTCAGTCTTCTGGTTAATGTGGGGAACAGGCATTTGTGGAAGGGAAGCAGGTGGGCAGTTGAGGTTGGGGTGATATGGTAGTGGGATAGGATTTCTGTAGTTTTACCTCTAGTTGACCTGAAAATGATCCTTCACCATTTATGGCTCTGAGGGATAGCAAATAACATGGTGTATTTGTTTTGGGAATGTAGTGTATGTGCTTTTCCGATCAACGTGCTGGGCGTGCCAGTTCTGGGTGTGCCAGTGTCCTGAACTATTGCACGCAACTCATATGATGCCCATCATCACAGGCCTCTATACAGCTGAGCCAAAAAGTGTTTTGGAGAGAAAAGCTTTATGAGAACATTAGAAAGCAGAGGCCGTCTTTCATGTTATTTATGATCTTGCCTGGCTGTTCTTCAATATTTTCCTCATCTTCACAGGGATTGAGTTTCCCTTCAGTGAGTTTTCATGTCCTTTGGGGCCCTTAAACATTCATGCAAGCACTCAACAGGTGAAATTAAAGATACTGTACGTGACCCTATAGCTGATTGCTAAAGTCCTCTGTTCCTCTGGAGTCATGAAGTTTTGTCATGTCTTGTGTGTTTTGGTTCTAAAAATAAAATAGCTCTGATGTTAGGCTACATGAGTCCTGTAGGCAGATCTGTATGACTACACATCTGCATCCATTGTTATTTTAAAAGTATTCCCATAAATAGTTTTGTTTGCAGCACAGGCCCAAAAAGATATATAGGGTATCTAGCACCACAATTTGTGAATCAACCTCTGTTCTAATTAATGCATCAACTGAAAATGAGGAGCTAATATCCACAATATATGAGAAATATGTTATGTGCATCTGAGCTTCTTTTTCTGTCCTCATTACAAATGAATTTATGGGCTCTGATATGGATTGGGAAACCAATGTAGGGGAAGGGGAGCATGGAACACCTCCTATCCAGCTGCTCCTTTTCCTAAATTCACTCCTTGCCATGGTAGGGGAAAAGAAAAAAAGAACCTGTTGCCACTAATGTAGGCTTTTCTTCCATTTTCTTTTAAATCTTGAATGTGCAGGAAAGAAGCTGTGGCTGAAATTTTGAAAAGCTGTTGACAATCAATTTGGGGTTGTAGTCCAACACACTGGGAGGGCACCAGGTTCAAGAAGACTGTTATAGTACGAATGGTCTAATAAGTCAGCTTCTGTTGTTCACAGTTAACTATAGTTTTGCAGATCTTGAGGCTTCATCCCAGTTATTGGACTTCATATAAATACCTACCATACTGGCACCACAAAATTCTGGCAGCAGCAGAAAATCTGAAAGAGCACAGTATGACTTATATTATCTGCGCTATATGCTTCTGTGCTATATGCAGCCATTAATGCAATCTTTTATACTATGAGTAGTAAAGAATGTTATGTAAGAATTTCACAGGTAGCCTTGTCTTTTTATTTACATGTTACATTTATATCCCACATTTCCACAAGACTGCATACCTGGCTCACCTGCTTTCCACTTTTTATATGCGCAAGAAACTTCTGAGGTAAGTTAAGTTGACAGAGAGTTACTTGCCCAAGTTGCCTAGTGAGTTTCATGGCTCACTGGAAACTAGAAACTGAAGTCTCTCAAATGCCGGTCATGTACCGGTACCTTATCTCTATATCACACTGGCTCTCAGGCTGCAGTGGCATTTCTCTGTATATTATATCTACAGCAGCCATTTTGAATCACAATTGCCATTTGCAGAGCACTTGGTTCACTGCACACGAAAAGTTGCAACTTCTTCATTTGGCACACAGAATTACTATGTACAGAAATATCTTGCAGGGAAACAATGTACCAGTCTTTTAAACTTAAAAACCTTAAGACTTTTTCAAGGCTTAGAATCATAAGGCATTATTAATGAGAGGAAGGCCCTCCATCAACACCACTTTAAATAAAATAGATAACAATGCAGCAATGCTACCCTCACAATGTGTTGCCACCCCCCAAAAACACACACCTAACTAAGGCAACAGAGTTTTAAAAGAAACTCAAACTTTGGTAAATCATTAGCAATAGATCCATTCTTTCTGCATTAGTGCAAAGTTCATTTTGCATTTCAGCGAAAATAAACATAGGTGTTGTGCAAATGGAGAGAACACACATGACAGTAAAACCCTGTTGATGCCTGTTACTAATCACTACATGAAAATTCAGCAGCTGATTCAAGAGTCTAGATTTGATATAATTTGGATTACATATTATCTGATGCATTCTTTTTCATCAGTTACTCTTAAATTTCAGGAACCATGTTGCAGTCTGCCTAGAATTTCTATTTGTATGTATGTACTGATGTTGCCTTAACAGGGAAGCTATAAATTGCAGTGGTTTTCCACCTATCTATTGCCATATATATGAATGTTAGATTTCCGTGCATAATATTTTACATGTTTGTTTAAAAAATACACAGATTAAATTTTATTCTTTATTCAAAAATCTGGAATTGCTTTTTTTCTTCCCATGTCCCCAGTTTTAAAAACAATAATACACATAAAAAGTAGCCAGTAAAAGCAAAGGAGAACGATCTTAAAAGACCAAATAAGAAAAAAAAAATTGAAGTCCAGACTACTGACTATTATTAGTCTACTGTAGTCCTGTTGTCTTTTACCATGCACTCCATACCTTGAGACAAATTCCTGGTATCATATGGATATCAAAATTTGTCATTCCACATCTTTATTAGTCTTTATATTAAATCAATGCACCAAGTACTATGGAGAGCTATTTTCATTGGTCCTTCTGGTAGGCATGAAACCTCCTTCCCCAAGATTTAATAGTATTGGGGTCTTTAATGTACCCTTTTTTTTTCTTGTTCAGTTGTCTTTCATGACTGCACTGTCCAGGATTAAACTTTTAACTAGCTAATATTGAATATACCCAGCACATTTGTATAATTTCATCACATCTTCTCCTAGGTTCCCTCCACTGGATAAATAATATGACTTCAGTTTTCCACAGACACATTTCATAAAGGAAAGCACACAATATAGTACAACAAACTGTTTGCAGTGCCCGATAAGATAAAGACATTTTTCCTGTGCGTTTGTTTTGAGGAAAGAATAATCTAGTGATAGTGATAACGTGGTGGTGTTTTATCAGTCACTTTCCTTCATCTGTGCTTGGCTGTTAGAAAATATTTAGATTTATTATGGAACCTTATTAACATTGAACTTCTTTGAAATCAGAAACTTGTAGTTGGGTTCATATCAGTTTGACCAACAAAGCATAGGAAATTGTAACCTTTCCTGCTTTTAGCCTATAATACTGTATTTTACAAGTCAATTGATCTTTGCCATGGAAAAGCAAGATATGAATAATCAAAATTATTCACAAATCAACTAACCCCATGTGTAGAATCACAGCGAGATAAGTGAGTTACATTATCTTAACACACAGGACTAAAATTTAGAGGACACATTTTGACCGTTATGGAAATAATACTTCTTCGTGCTTAAAAAAATGAACAAAGTTGTTTTGTTGGGGAGATTTTCTTGCTTAGAAATATTTACACTCATGTACCCACGTTTTAAATCTGTACCAATTTGGAATTGTGGGAACCTCTCTATGAAGAAACATTATAAAGATTTGGCATTTGAGCAAGCATTCTGTTAGAGAGAAAGCAGCCTTTGTAACCAAACCTGAAATGTGAAGTGTAGTTAGTCACTGTTTACTGTTTTTATTCTAATACCTGTGCACCCGCTATGTTTATATAGCCTGATAAATTAGGAGGAAATGACCAAGACATTATTTTTTAAAAAACAGACTGAAAAGGTGCTTGTGGTGAACCTAGATTTAGGATTATTCTAGAATTAATATTTCTACCTCTGGATAGGTATAGCAAAACCATGTTGACTATTTGAAATACTGTTTGTTTTTACTTGACCTGTTTGATCCAAAAGATGAATAATCAATCTCAATAATTTATTATGGGGGAAAGGGTGGAAAAATCCTGTATTAGGTATAAGTTTAAGATGTTTTGATCTTGAATATTTGTTTGACAAAAAAGCCAACATCCTTCTAGTAGCTTATTTTTGTTTAAATGTTTATTCAACCATAGACTCTCCAGTATTTAATATAATGTGTTTATTAAAGGTGTAATGTTAACTGAAAATCCCAAATAGGGATTGGACACAGGTCCCTCTGGCCAGCTGAAATGCCCTTCTGTTGGGAGAAATTCCCTTGTGCCAGATGATCTCACAGATCTGCAGCAGAAACCTGCTGACGGAACTGCTTTGCCATCTCGGTAAAAAGAACCCTGAAAAGGACAGAGAAGGGAGGAGGGCATAACTGCAGTGGCCATTGGCTTGAAACAAAATTTGACTCAATTTGGAGAGGGGCAAGGAAAAGGATACTTTATGCCAGATTAAACATCCTTCATCTGAGGGCATAGTCAAAGCACTGGCATGAGAAGTCATTTCCTGTTTTTGAAAAGGCTTGTCTCTGCCCTAAAATGCCTAGGGGAGGCAAAATGTGGTGAAAGTGCCCCCATGTCTCCCAGAGAGAATTTGAATCCCCCCATTTTTTTAAACCCCAGAGGGCATCTTGGGGCAAATCCCTCCTCTCCCTCCTTCCTTCCTTCCTTCCTTCCTTCCTTCCTTCCTTCCTTCCTTCCTTCCTTCAAATGTCCCCCTTTTGATTCCTGGAAGGCCCTTGGAGATAAAAATTTCCTTAGTGGGCAACATGTAGCTTGCAGGCTGTGCTTTTCTTGCCCCTAAGGAGTTTCCAACATCCTTGAGGCTGAGAGGAGTTTGGATTCAGCAGAACTTCAGTTGGCCTAGTTTTGGCTTAGCTGGCCCTTGACCATCTCCACTAGTTAGGATCACACTTCAGCAACAAAAAAATTTCTTTCTTGTCATGTGATGTCTCTCCAAGTTTCTACAGACAATGACTTTGATTGGATGTACTGTCAGCCTTCCACATTCACTAGAGTTAGGAGCACAGGACCGCTGCAAAAGAGAGAAAATACCAAATATCAAAGTGTGTGACTGTGGGAAGGGGGACGAGGCATGGTGGGGAGAGTGGGCATCCATGGTTCAAGCCAGGTCAGAGAAAGGAGGTGGTTTGGTATGGCAGTCCTCTCTCTCACCTGTCTCCTTCCTTGGGGGTGTGTGTGGGGTAATGGGAGAGGATTTGTGGTGTGGAGAAATTAGGCTACAAACCATCTTTAGCAGGGAGTGGCTGGTGGAGGAGGAGGACCAGAGGCAGGTTTTCAAAGGGTTGCACAGCCTGATCAGAGCTGCCAAGAGGGATGGTTCCTCCTGGAAAAGAGGTGCCAGGAGGCAGGGGTTGGGTAAACTCACAAATAATCAAACCCATGAAAGTGAAACCTTCAAACGTGGAGGCCTGACGCTAAATGAAACTGCGGGCATGAGGGAAGAAGGAGAAGGGAGTGGAGTGGAGTGGAGTGAAGAACCAAGGCTTTTTTTCATGTAACTCTATAGTTTAGCAGTCTAAACATGGTAGAAATAGTCCCACAGAGAACAATGGTTCTATTTTTATGTTTTGTTGTTTTTCATTACTAGCTAACCAATGAATATCTGATTCAATTAAGTTTGACACCAAATGGCTTCAGTAGAAAGTATATTAAGATGGACCATCTGAAGAACAGTAAAGGAAGGCATGGTTTATGGAATGCTGTATTTAGGAATATGCTCACGAGTGACAGAGGGAAACTTGTTCTTTAATAGTGTGCATACATGCACCCACACTTTAGGAAGGATAAAAAAAAATTAAAAATATTATACCAGAATCTTCATTATGTTGTTCATACATTATCATTATCATTATTTTGTAACAAGAGAAAACTAAATGAATAAACAAGATGAGAAGTTGGTAAAGAGGAAAAGATATAATGATATGAAAACCATGGCTTCTCTGTCTTGTAAGATTATGATTATTTGAAATGATACTCTTCAAAGTATCTGACTCAGTAGTGCTCTGAGAGTAGGACTTTGGAGCAGAGGTTGAAATCCCACTCAAAGATATGTGTATTTCTGTGGGGACTCTCAAATGGAGGGAGGTTGTAGCACTGTGTTTTGAAGTAAGCAAAATAGTATGGTTTGCCATCTAAAGAGAGGAGCTCTATAAGACCATTAAGTTCCTTCTTAGTTCTTTTCATTCACTATTGTTGGGTATATGGAGGAAGAAAAGGAAGAGGATGCTTCATGTCACATGAGGTTCTCAAAGCGATCTTCTTCAACATTTTACATTAAGAGATTTAACATCAGAGCTTGAAAATTAACTTTTTGGATTACTTTTCAGATCTTTCAGGCATCAAGGCATTATGGGGGTTATGTGGACCAAAAACTTTTCCAATATTCCAGCACATTAAAAAGTGCATTGTTTTTGAGGTTCATTCCATAGGATATCCTGAAAAAGCGAGCAGCATGGTATAATTGCTACTCTCTGCCCATGTTTACCATCATATTAAGGCTAACATTTTTAAAAGTTTGGATGGTTGATGAAACCTAAGTTTCACTCTCAAAAACATAGTTAAGCATCACTATAGATATGGTGTGATTCTTTTGTCACAACATATACTCTCTCTCTTTAAAACAGAGAGTAGAAAATGTACCATTTGCTTGAAAAATGATTTCACATAAACTTTGTTAGATAAATCTTGCTCTTACTTAGTCACAATAATGAACTGTCTTGTGTCAGATAAAAGGGTTTATGAAGTCTAGCTTTCAGCTCACACAGTGACTAATCTGTTGCCTATAGTGAGCCTACCAGTAGGACATGAATCCAACTGTATCTTCCCAATTGTAGCTCCTCAACAAGTGATAAACAGATGAATACTGCCTATGATACTAGAAGTGACAAACAGAAATCTTGACTAGTAGCTCCATGAATTTATCCAACCCTTCTTTGAAGCTCGAAAATGTGGCAGCTATTCTTGCATCTTGTGACAGTGTGTTAGGTGGTTAATCAAATGACTCTGTGAAGAAGTACTTTTTTTATCCATCCTGAGTTTGTCACTGACATAGATGCACCGCTGAGAATGAGAACACCATGAAGTTCTCTGAGTAACCATATTTTGGACCATAGGTAGTTCCGTCATTGTTGCCACAGTCTATGTTCTGCCTTCATTTACATGATCCCACAGTGACTGTCAGCCAGCTCACATCCTGCAAAGATATTCACTGTAAAAGAATATGTACTTTTTATTACATTGAAAATTTAAATTCCTCCATGACAAAGTTCAGACTGGTCTCCCATGATATTAAAAAGGAAGAGCTTCTACATTATAGGTTGTGGAGAATTTTAGAGTCCACCAAGGAAGCAAAATTAGGCAAGCACATTTCCTGTTTTAAATTTGCATTTATTGATTTTATTACATACTTCTAAATCAATAACATATGTTTTAAGCAACTTATCATATGTTTGTTTTTCTTGGTATTTTCCTTCTTCTTTAACTGCCAAGTCCGTTAACTCTATCTAGTATCCAGAGATTTATATGTGGTTCAATTCTGTTTTTCAGCTTGCATGTTTTCCTCTTGGTAAATTTCTTTTAAAGAAAAATCAAGGTATTCTGCTATTTCTCTTTTCATTGATATAGGCATGTTTTAACTTGATGGAAGCCACTTACATTAGCCACTTGTGGACACCCCATGTGATAACTCTTGTCATATATTGAATAATGTGTGACAAGGTCACCATGTTGGGTATAAACGAATTCTACCACATTGGTCTGTGAGAACCAAACCAAACCCACATGTAGGCCTTACTAGCCATATCAGGACCAATGAAAAGACCATGGAAATGTGAAATTTTTCAAGTTCTCCTGAATTTTTTGATGCTACCTAGACTGATGAAGAGTTCTGGAAAGTTCAAAGCTTGGACACTTTTTTGAAATTTAAATGGGTCACACATACCCCCACTCCACTGTTCCGATTTGTCATTTGTAGTCCTGATTGATCCTACGTCACCCAGCTTTTTCAGCTGATTTTGAAATGTCCCAGTTTCTTTCTCTTCTTCCCACTTTCTTGTTCACCTGCCATTTAATTCAATTGGGCCAAAGTGAGTTCAAAATGCAAAAGTAGTTTGCTCTCAGTTAACTCAATGGATGAAGAGATAAGGATGGGGTAGCATCTAGTCCTTCCCAGTTGGCTCAAGCAACGGCAAACTACTGCAGCCTCTCCTGGCTAATGTGTTCTTTCTGACTGACTAACCACTGATGTAGCTTGTCCATATGTGTCCTTGTTTTTGTCTGGAAGATGTTGCAGAGTATGACCACACAGCTGTGGAGAATTTTCTCCAAAGTTGTTTCTTTTAATATGATGAAGAAAATTAGCTGCTGCAGTGAAAGTTTGTTCATGAATAGCTTACTAGGTGATAGCTACTACCATGTGAGTATGATTTAAAGAAGATCTCAGCTGGTTGGCAAAAGGTATAGACAGACCCTAAAACTACTATTGTTCTGGGTAACACAGGATATTATACGGATAATGCAAAGACACAAATATAGGATGGGGGATGCGTGGCTGGATAGCAGTATATGTGAAAGGGATCTAGGAGTCCTGGTAGATCACAAGCTGAACATGAGTCAATAGTGTGATGTGGCAGCCAAGAAAGCCAATGCGATTCTTAGTTGCATCAAATAGGAGTATGGTGTCTAGATCAAGGAAGGTAATGGCACCACTCTATTCTGCATTGTTTAGACCTCATTTGGAATACTGTGTCCAGTTCTGGGCACCTCAATTCAAGAAGGATATCGATAAGCTGGAACGTGTCCAGAGGAGGGCGACCAAAATGGTGAAGGGTTTGGAAGCCATTGCCTATGAGGAACAGCTTAGGGAGCTGGGTATGTTTAGTCCGCAGAAGAGAAGGTTAAGAGGGGACATGATAGCCATGTTTAAATATTTGAAGGGATGTCATGTCGAGGAAGGAGCGGGCTTGTTTTTCTGCTGCTGCAGAGACTAAGACAAGGAGCAATGGACTCAAGCTGCAGGAAAGGAGATTCCACCTGAACTTCAGGAAGAACTTCCTGACAGTCAGAGCTGTCCAACAGTGGAATGTGCTGCCTTGGAGTGTGGTTGAGTCTCCTTCTTTGGATGACCATCTGTACAGGAACACACATCTGCTTTGTGTGTTCCTGCATAGCAGGGGCTTGGACTGGATGGCCCCTGGGGGTCTCTTCCAACTCTATGATTCCATGATTCTAAGACAGAGTCCTGACAGTCAAGGCACTACTATGTAGTCTGTATTCTACCTCTTCTTGCAAAGAGAGGGAAAGAGCAATGCATTTAAACTTTTATGAAAAATATGAAAAATTCAAAAGACAGCTTGATTCTCACATACACAGTATTATTTTTGTTCAAAGGGCTCCAGCCAGAAGTATTTCCATTTGTTGGTGTTTTATCCTCAATAATAGTAACAGGTTTAAGAACTGCTGCAAAACTTTGTGTCTGCTTGACAAACACGCACATGTTTCTCTGTTACATAAAAAGTCTAACTTTAAATGTCAGGCTAGGCTATTATCTGTGAATGGGCCTGGCTTTTGATGATGCAGACATTTGGTATTTATTATGAGAGCTATTTGTTAACTGTTATGGAGCCAAATGCTTCCCTTGGACACGGCCTCGGAGCTCATAGTGGTGCCAACAGGAGCCATACACGCACTTTTAAGGAATGGATTTGGACTTTCATTTGTAAATACCCCACTGCTGTAGGCTGTGGCCACTGATAGGATACACATGATGTAAGTGGGAGAGGAGGTTCAAAACAGACCAAACGCTGATATTTGATTTTTATTGGGTTTAAAGATTCATTTTTAGATTCCATTAATAACTGGCCTTCATTTTTACAGAGGTTGAGTCTTGCTTCCTTTTAGTCATTCTGGTTCTGTTTTCCTTATTTTCAGCCAAAATCGACTCATTTTTTATTCATATGGCAATTCTGAAAGTGAGCAAATATTTTCTTACTAGGTTGTTGCTTACCATTTACATAGCAGCGTGTTTCCTGACACTAAACACCAAATAAAATGTAAGAGAGTTTTAAGTGGATTTAAGCTATATTTGGCTTTTATGTTGCTGAAAGTGAAACGTATTGCTTGCCAAAAGTCTGCAGACTACATCAGGGCTGCAGTCCTGCAAGTGGTTTGCATATACTTCAGCCCCATTGATGTTAATAGATAGAGACGAAGGAGGACAGATGAGACTTTTCCTTTGATTTTATGGGACCAGAAGATGACTCAAAGGCAATAAAACCCAACCTCTGTGCTGAAGCAGTAACTCACAGGCCCAAGATCCTCACACCCCCCTGAAGTAAACAACCTATTTTCAATCCTTAATGAAATGTCTTTTTTAGAAAAAGAAATACATCTGTGGACACATTTAATACATTTTAGGTGTGAGGAAGAATTGTGAAGAATCATGGATGACAGAAGTTCCTATATTATGAATTACTAAAGTGCAATCCTATATTATCTGCCTCTTGGCCCCTCCTTAAACTGCAAACCCCTAGATTCCATAGGATGTTGAAAGTGGAATAATAGCACTATAATGGTCTAGTGTGGAAAGGGCCTAAGTCCTGAAGGTTCAGAGAAGTTTATTCCTGAATAAGTAGGTACGGTAAGGATGGGTTTGGGGGCAAATTTTCCCCCTGTGGGACCACAGACTGCTGCAATTCCTCCATTTCCACAGTGACAGCAGAAAATAGAAGCTCTGCCCTCCTCTCTCCACTTTTGATTGGTTGCAAGGGCATCCTGTTTCTCCAGATACTGCCTGCCACCCACCAACTTTTTGATTATCTTATGGTTCACTCTGAGGAAAATATCCAGTATTTTTAATGCTGGAGATGGACAGAATTCATACAGGAGATTCGAATTCATGAATCTGAAAACACAGCCAGTTTACTGGGAATCCTGTAAATTCCCTGGGACATTCCAACAGTTTCTGAGATATTTGATGGCTATGTGATCAAGTTGCATTGGTGAACCCTTTGGCTACTGGTTGTACACCCAGTGATGAAGGCATTGTGCAAGAAGGTATAGGAGACTTCCTGTAGTGTCCCTCAAAACAGAGATGCTACAACAGAAGTCACTTTTTGGGGTCAGTGGCAGCAGGAGGACTGCAGTAAGAACCATCACCATCAGGAATTAAAGCTCCCTGGCAGTTTCTTAGTAGCTCAGGAGGTGTGAAGGCAACTTTATCATCTAACAGGAGTAACTTTTGCTGTTGGTCCCCCACTCCATTGTTGCTGTGCTTCCTCATCTTCTCTACCAGCTTAATTATGCCAGCAAATAGAATCTTGGCACCAGTATTTTAAAATTTGCATGGCTTTTCCAAAGAAAATGTTTAGTCCTATACACTAATACTGAAGTTGACTATCTGAGAGTGGATTCTTCTCCTGACAGAACACCACCCAAAAACAAAAGGGGAACAACAGTAGGATTGAGACAACTCATGGTTTGAGAAATCCCACACACACAACAAAACAAAAATATCCTGATGTGGAAAATGCCATAAGTGGAATCTATCAAGTAGCCCTTCAGGACTGAGCATGCTCAGTTACCACAAAATACTGGCTGAATTTTGGAAGGTGAAAATACAAAACCAGGAGAGTAAGAGAGAATGGAATGGAATATCTTGTTAGTGGGCAAAGCTAGCTGGTTGAAGCCATAAATTGAAGCATTCCACACTATAACAATTTGTTGTAGATTCAATTTGTCATAACATTATTTACGTATGTTTCTGTGAAAATGAAAGGAACTTTTCAGCCAAAAGTTCAAACTCTGGGGTGAAGGTACTTTTATAAAGTGGGTCACTGTTTCCCGTTGGAACAGAAAAATATCACTTCAGAAAAATGTGAAGAAATTTATACCATAAGTGATTTGAAACCATAAGAGTTTTGGAACTTTCTGTTTTTCATGCTTGCAAATGAGCATTCAACGAGAAGTCAGTGTGCAGATATAGGGAAAACTACCTGGTCCCTTAGTAACAAGCTCTGTAGCTAATATGAAGCAGCTGTGGGAATTTTACAAAATACCTCAAACTGTTGAAAAGCCATTAGGGAGCTGATATATAGAGAATATAAAGACCTATTCAGCTTTAAAAAGATTACCCAGTGTGTAGTGCTATGCTATTTCTTAAAATCATATTCCTAAATTTGTATGCTGCAAAAAGCTATTTATGGCTATGGATTGGAATTTTTGGAAGAGTAAGCCAAATTCCATAGCTTATCTAGAATTCCCCTTGAAAATAAAGTTAGAGCAAAATGGAGGTGGCTTTCCAGTGGAGATGAAGAGATCATACCTGAGGGGTAGATACAACTACATGTTCACTAAAATGTTCCATGCCAACCAGCTTATATTTCATTAATGGTAAAACTGACACACCATGAATAAAGAAGCTTTTCCCAGATTTGTTTGCACAATTGATCTGCCAGTTGTTTGCTACTACTTTTTTCTAATTAGCTCCTTTAGATGCATTGATTTGTTTGGTTAAATCATATTTCTGAAAGTATGTGGATGCTGGGAGCAATTTACTACATCTTTTTAGAAAAGTGATCATTGAACAATAATAATAAAAAAAAATCTGTTTCAAAAACCATTTATTTCTTGATCCTATAAATGATTGTACACTCCATCATGTCAACAATAGAGTTCTTCCCAGTGTCTGTCCTGCACTCAGGGTAAGTACAACATATCTTGATGCCTAAAGGAGAACAGTGAATGGTGTCATCTACTCACAGAAGTCAAGGGGGTGGGGAAACCCAAAGAAAGACAAGTTATTCTGGCACCTGAGACAGAAAATAAGTATCTTTGTCCATCCTCCAAATGAGATCTATTTATATCTATCCATCCATCCCTCCATATTCATCCACCCACTCATTTACTAATTTCCATCTTACCATGTATTGTGAGGCCATTAATCTTTAAGGAAAGTCCTTAGCTTGGTTTAGTGACATCAAGCTGCATTTTGAACAGAAGAAATCATTTTTTAAAAACATAGCTGTTCTTACACACTGTGGTACTGTTAACTGACCCAATTTATGTAGTTGGCTAGTTAGCTAAATTATTTGCACACAGCCCATCATACACTGCATTCCAAGGTGGTGATTTAGTTCTTTTCTTCTGCTCAGCCCACAACAAGGTACAATATGAAAGCAGTCATTCCTGTTGTTGGCTTCCAGATTTCGGTATTCAGAGATACACTCTTTTGGAACATGAAACGTATCCTAAATATGAACAAACTGGGCCCTTTCATACAGGACAGTTGTAGTACTGTGTTGGTATTATGTGCCTTTAAATCACCTCTGAGTGTTCCTTGCCTAAGAAAACCCTGTGAAATTCATGGGATCACCATAAATTAAGAGGTGGCTTGGAGGCACACACACAATAAATTCGAAGTTTTGACTATAGCCTAGGTGTCAGTTGGCCATTTTCAGGCTCCTTTAATGTAAACAACCTTTCCTCAGTCCTTGCTATATAACCTATTCCCCAGTCTCTTGGCCTCCAAGGGAAAAAATACACCATGTAAGCTTCACTGTGTCTCATCTTCTTCTGGAGGAAGGCCAAGGCAATACAAAATAATTTGCTGGATTAGCCCATGCAAAGCCATGTCAGCTTTCTCTTCAGTATACATGTTTACTTGGAAGTCAATTCCACTGATTTCAATGGGGCTTGCTCCCAGATAAGTGGATGCAGGAGTCCAGCTATGTTTATTAATGTGCAATATTTTTCAACCTTGCTATCAAGAGAGGTTTCTATCTGCCCATCCGTAGAGATTTGATAACACAAATAAGAGCTAAACCCTGGAGGAAGAAAAATTAAATATAAAATCTTAGACAGAACAGCATTAGAACAAAACCAACAAGAGATAACAGTGGATTCACTTTAAAAGCTGTGAGTTTAAGTAGATTGAAATTTTAAAAAACTAGTGACCAAGTACCAGGGGAGAAGAACCTCTAAACCCTGCGTCTAATCTGGCCAATAGAATATGAGCATCTACTTACTTGAGTCTTCCTACCAACCCTCCCTGAAGTTCTTCCTGTTTAATCCTGTCCTAGCCTGAATCTTCTCTTGCACCTAGGACTGCTAACAAGGAGAAGATTGTTTCCCTTTTTTCTTCCTCATCTGGAGAAAGAGAAGGAAGAACGGTCCAGCCACTGTTGGTATTTCTAAGGACTTCTGGGAGAGCTGCTTGATTGCAGACCCCCTGATGTGAGGAGAAATGACCATGCGCCCCTACCCCTGCCATCAGGGACATGGACATGACCACATGACATCATTTAGCCCACATAGGGCTGAGGGTGGGAAAACACAGGCCCCATCCCATTTCATTTCCCAATGCAAGTCCTAGTGGCCATACATCTCACTTATGTAGATAGCATCCTGAGAAATCTGCCTGAAGTCCAGATAGACAGATCTGAAATCCAGGTGTAACACATGCTTCTGGGACTTGTGGGGCACTTCCATGGGTACATGGTCAGTATATGAGAAGCATTAGCCACAAGGCCATTTGTTGCCCTGAGTAAAGTGAATAGGGCCTAGAATACTTACCTGGACTTGCACAACAAACGTCACTGCAGAGGAAGCTAAGCTTTTGATGGACTGAGACCAGAGTGTTATTTTTGATTGGTGCTAAGCACCAAATCAAGACATGTGATACAGGCAAAGGAGACAGTGAATCAGTTCGCCCCCTATACATGTTATTTGGTGCTCGACGTTGAGCATGGCATAGTGGTTTGAGTGTTGGTATGACCCTGGACACCAGGATTCAATTCCCTGCTTGGCCGTGGAAACCCACTGAGTAACCTTGGGTGCATCACACGTTCTCAGCCCCAGGAAAAAAAAAGCATGATAGGGTCTCCATAAGTCAGAAAAGACTTGAAGGCAAACAACAACAATGTTTTAGAAAAAAAATGGTACTATCTATCTGTTTTCTCAGGGGAGAAGTAATTATCTTTTAGGAAGGTAGTCTACCACTACTGATGATATTCACTGAAAAAATTCCTGATAGGTTTTGAAGAAACTTTGGGATCTTCTAGAAATATAACCTGAAAATCACTGCACTAACTGCACTGTGGTATTGCTCTACAATACATGTGCAAATTTAGGTTCCAGAAAACAAAAACAGTATAAGAGCAGAAATTAAATCCTACTGACCTTACACATACATGTTGCCAACTTTTCTCCTAATTATATTACTAAATTGCATTATAATGTTATCCTAGATTGCTAGTTAATAATGTGCTAGCAATTTTAATTACGTCCCAGTTCCTATGCAATATGACTTCGAAGAATTTTGTTTTCACCAGAACATTATCGCATTTCCCTGGGAAAAAGTATTAACTTAAACAATGGCTTTTCTTCACTTACATTTAGAGATGTATTACATGATTCCCGAGGCATTTATGATGTAGAGGTAAAAATTAATAACGAAAAGGCATATTATATTTTGTCTAAAAAGACTCATTCACATTTGTTTGCATCTGTTTTGGTTTTTTCACTGATGTTTTACAAAGGTTTTAGGCTACAGATTTCAAAGCAGGTTGCAGACTGCCAGAGACTCTTTTTCAAACACGTACATAAGCAAACATGTAAAGGAGCCTTTGTAGGAAGTGAATCACAAACTTCCTAGACATCTACAGTTAGGTTCCTTTATAATATTGGCTGGTCCTTCATCATAGGGGGTGGTCTAGTTGTAACTCACTAAAAAAAGAGGGATCGTGTACAAAAATTAAATTATGATTTGACCCTGCATCATTATATGCCACATAACTAATTAAAGCACACATTAACAATGTAGCCTTAATGTACTTGTCTGTTAAGCTGCATGACTCACTCCCTTTTTACAAAGAATAAGTGATTTGTGTTAGGCTTCGAGGGGTTAGAGATGTTTTTCAAGACGACCAATTGCTGTCATTGCTATGCTAAATTGCAGGCCCCAGCTTGGGATAGAAAGAGACAGGCTTATCATGAGCCAGGAAAACAGCAGCACTAGGGCTGATAGCTTTGACTTAGGGCCTTGTTTCCAAACATATGACTCAGTGAAAGCAGCCAAGCACCCTTGGCTTTCTCCAGCTCACTCCAAGTCAGCCATTAAGAGCTCTAATGTTCAGGTTGCGTGCCTTGCTCTGATTATATCCAGGAAACAAGATCACAGAAAGCTTTTTATACATACAGAGAGACACAAATACAACATTCATCTTCATTTACTGGATGAAGGAACATCTCAGTGAAAGTGCTATAAATGGTGCAGCAATTAAGTACCACAAAAGGTAAGAAACATGTTCAACAGGAGCTTCTTCATGTACTTCAAGAGATGCGGACAATCTGCACATCAGGATGGGATGCCTCATTTGAAGAGGATAGCAGAGTCTCATGCCCATCCAAATTTATATATCAAAGCCACACACGGTTCTGGATGAAAAGCATAGGTGGTGAGCTTTCTTCCTCTTTTCCTTCTTCCTCTTCTTGTACATTATTATAGGAATGAACCACAGTGGGTCTTAGCAATGTGTAGAACTAATAGCTCCATTATGAGGATGTTACATCAATTAAGTTTCAAGCAAGGAGTTTTGTAGTATGTGTCTGCCTGCATGCCTGCCTGCCTGCCTGCTTGTCTCTTCTGTGGGGACTGAGTTAACCAAGTCGGAATGTGCCAAATTTCAGAAGAATTTGTTGTTAGTTGCCATCAAGTTGACTTTGACTTGTGATGGGACAATTTATGAGGAACCTCAATGGATCCTATTGTTCTATAATAGGCTCTTCTTCTTTTCCTACTGCCTTCTACCTTACCAATCATTGTTGTCTTATCTAGTGACTCATGTCTTTGCATGATATGGCCAAAGTGTGACAGTCTCATTTTACTCATCTTGGCTTCTAGGAAGAGTTCAGGATTGATTTGCGCTAGCATCCATTTATTTGTCTTTTTAGCAGTGCAGGATATCCACAGCACCACATTTCAGATGAACTGATTTTCTTCTCATCAACTTTCTTCACTATCCAGCTCTTACAACCATACACAGAAATTGGAAATATGATGGCATGGACAATCCTAACCTTAGTATTCAATTATATATCTTCATACGTTAGGATCTTGCTTAGTTTCTTTATTACTGCTTTCCAAGTCCTAGTCTTCTTCTGATTTCTTGACTGCAGTCTCCATTCTGATTAATGACTGAACCAAGGTTTGGAAAATCTTGACCAATGTCTTCATTGGCTACTTTAAAGTTATGTAAATCACCAGTGGTCATTATTTTTGTTTGCTTAATGTTCAACTGTAAACCTGTCTTTGCACTTTCTTCAGTAATTGTTCCAAGTCTTTGCTATTTTCTGCTAGTAATATGGTATCATCTGCATATCTCAAATTATTCTTGTTCGTTCCTCCAATTTTCATGCCTCCTTCTTCTAAGTTTTATCCTGCTGTATGTATGATCAGCATACAAGTTAAACAGGTAGGGTGACAAAATGAAGGTTGTGTGACTCCCTTGCCAGTTGGAAACTACTCAATTTCTCCATATTCTGGTTTGATGGTAGCCTCTTGTCCTAAGTACAGGTTACATCAGGACAATCAAATGTTGTGGTGCACCTATTTCTTTATGAGTGATCCATTTTTCATGATCTACACCATGAAAGGCTTTGCTCTAATCTATAAAACACAGGATGATTTTCTCTTGAAATTCTTTGGTTTGATCCATTATTCAATGTATGTTTGCAATATGATCTTTAGTGCGTCTTCCTTTCCTGAACCCAGCATCAACATCTGGCATTTCTTGCTCCATATATGGTAGAAAGTTTTTGCTGTTTTGAACATCACTTTGCTTGCATGGGAAATGAATGCAATGTTCCTATGGTTACTGCAGTTCCTGGTGTCTCCTTTCCTGGGGAATGGAATGTATACTGAACATTTCCAATCTGTGGGGCATTCTTTTGTTTTCCACATTTGTTGACAGATTTTAGTTTGGACTAGAGTAGGTTCTGTCTCAGTAGCTTGAAGCAGCTCTGTTAATATGCCATCTGTTCCTGGTGATTTATTTCTCCCAAGTGCCCTGAATGCAGCTTCCACTTCACTTTCTAAAATTATAGGTTCATCTTCAAATGAATTATTTGAATGAATCTGCCATCCTTTCATCTCTTGTATATAGCTTTTGTGTATTTCTTCTGTGCTGTTTATATTTCAACATGGTTGTGTCATACGTCCCCCTTCTAGTCATAAAGCATTCTCACTCTTGATTTAATTTAATTTAATTTAATTTAATTTAATTTAATTTATGCTGCCATTTTCGGTTTCTCTGTATTGATTATTATAGCAGTTCTCCTTTTTCTTGAGGATGGATCACTGAACAGTTGCATTCAGGGTTCTGACTCCATTTCTGTCACTTTTTACTTTTGCTTCTTAAGTGTCCTTAACAGCTTGGATAATGTCACTTGTCATTCATTCTCTTTCCTTATATCTATTCAGAAAAATAGACTTTGGGAAATTTGTGCAAGAACAACTTTCCTGTTTGTTTGTTTGTTTCTTTATTTAACTTTCCTATTTGTTAATTTATTTAACCAATCAATCAATCAATCAATCAATCACTTAGCCTGGCAGATCCTCCAACACAATTTTCAACAGATTAAAATGGCACTTAAAATATTAAATGTGGACAAGTGAAATAAATAAAAATTATATCTAAAAACAATTTCTTAGAATGTTTTTGGCTTTGTGGGGAAGTGCTTCCTTCCCTGTATGTATGTATGTATGTATGTACGTATTTATTTATTTACTTACTTACTTACTATGTGGTATTTAATGAAATCTGGAGAGATGGAGGCAATTTTTACAAAACAATGACATATAGCATGGAAGTAGCTCTCTTTCAGAAACCTGCAGATTTTCAGAAAGATAGGTCATTTCTACACTGGGTAATAAAAACGGTGCAGTGCATCCTCCACAGAGGTCATCTGCACCTTGGAGTGGACTGGGTCTGGACTACTTAGTGTAGATCCGCACCTCAGTCCACTCTGGAACAACCCCAAGTGGTCCTCCAGCATGCTTTTGAAAGACCTGATTTTTCCAGACTTCCAAAAGCCCAGAGCGTGTCACTGTGTGCCTGCTCTCCGGTCCAGTGATCTGCGGAGGGCGGGCTTTAGGCTGGTGAGCTTCAGCGGTTGGTCGGGACCCATGACCAACCGGAAGCTGCCATTTTGGACACTGGAGCAGTGCGGATCTATGACCACGCACTGCTCCGGAGCAGCCAGAAGATCCGGTAAGTAGCGGTACGGGTCGATTCCCTCACCCCGTGCGGAAATGACCATACATGCATGATTTGCATGGAAAGGAAGTGTGAAACTGAAGTGACATGATTTATTTATCCTCATCCATTTTTGTTGTGTTCCTTTGTTTGGCAATTTGTATAAAAATGAGATGTGTTATAGAGGTATACCTGAGTAAAAAGAGAGCAAATTTTAAAAGGATGAGTGGAGGAGGAAGGGATTTCCAATGAACAAAAAAAGTTATTTTTCCCCACATTGAATAAAAAGCAAAACATTGAACCCTTACAAAAAAACAGATTATAATAGAAGTTTTCTGCATTGAATGTCTGTGTAGGGGGGATGCATCTTTTTCTAAGCACTGTTTTTAACGTCTTATAGTCACTTAAGAAATAGGAGTTCCAGTGTAGCCAATAAAGTTTTTGAGGCTCTACTTTGAACAGACAGGAGTTGATAGTAGGGGCTGTAACAGCGGGAGAGTGAAAAACACACATTTATGTCATTGTTTGTGTGTGTGTGTGTGTGAGAGAGAGAGAGAGAGAGAGAGTAACAGATGGAGAAACAGACAGACAGATTTTCAAGGCAATGCTCTTGCCCTGAGATACCTCACTCTCAGGCCCAGAGATCTGGAAAGCCTAACTGCCATGGATCCATTTTCTGGAATCTTGGGAGCTGTGAGGTACTTAGATTTCTATACTAGAAGAGTCTAGTGGTGTAGTACAGATGACTACAGTATGGCTTACCAGCAGAGAAGTCTAAGGACCTCATGAAGCTCACTAAACTACAGTCCTCTTCGAGCATCCTCCAGCTTGTTAGTAGGACTTAGGGCCTTTCCACACTACACTGTCATAGTGCTTTCCACTTTCAACATCCTGTGAAATTTTGGGGTTTGTAGTTTACTGAGGTCAAGGGGCTCCCTGGCTGAGATTTCTAAATGCCCCTCCCTAAACCGCACACCTCAGGATGTCATGGGATGTTGAAAGTGGAATTATAGCACTATATAGTATAGTATAGAAAGGCCCTTAATGGGTGTCGGGGTTTAGGCATGCACCAAAGTCTTGCTCTTACCTATCCCCACTCATTCAGCAGTATCTAGATCTTCACGTATGGAGCTAAAAGTTCTGAAGAAGCCTTGGTAATCAAGTTCAGCTTCAGTGTGATTCTGTGACTGAAAAGTCAGGGTCCTGGTCATGGGAACTCTGTAACCACATTCAATCAAATGTGGCTATAGAGGTCTATAGTGACCTACATGCTCCATATAAGAACTCTGGAATTTTGTTGGGAATATGAAAACATCTTTTGGTGGAGGAGAGCTTGCACGTGCATGTATATCTCTACCTCCCACTTAGCTATATGCATAAACAGGCAAATGCCTGAACAGGGTTTTCATATCCCAGGATGGAGCCATGATAGTTAAAGTGGTATCAAAACTATGTTGTGAATACACACTCTTTATCCTTTTGAATTAAAATTGCCAACAAATCTTCAAGTAGTGTCCACATTCATACTGAATGCACTTTGGTGTGGACCTATTTTGTTTTGTAACCTCTCAAATCTGTGTGAAATGCCCCAGTTCACTTCTGGATTTAGAAATCATCCAAATCCAAAGCAGATTCCTAGACAGATGTGCATTCCAGTACTAGAAAAAGGGAACAGTCTTCAAAGCATCAACAACATAAATAGAAATCAAAGCATTTAACAGCATAAACAAGATAATTGACCATTGTTTTTGTGGAATAGGGATTAGGTAGACTTTATCAGTTTCTTTAGAGAAGGAGAACAATATTCATTGTCTTTATTTATGTAGTTATTATTTTTTTATCACATCATGTGACCATCCAGATGTTGTTGGACTGCAACTCCATTTTTCTCTACCAGTGTCTATACTAGCTAGAGCTGCTGAGCTTTGCAGTCCAACATCTGTTATGAGTTCCATCCCTGGTACACAGAATACTCAAACAGACAAATAACCTCATTAAGCAATCACACATAAAGGAAACTTTTTTTAAAAAGATAATCATAGATTAAGATAATCTTATTAATACATCACAACTAACACAATAGCAGAATCAATAGATCCTAATTAAAATACAGCACTCAAAAGTCAAAAACATACCAAAACACATGATTCTTAGTTTCCTGCCAAAAAGAAATCAAAGGAAAAAGACTGTCAGGGAAAAACAAAAAAAAACAAAATGAACCACTTGGCTTATTTCTGAGCCAATCTGTTCATCCGTTTGTCCCTAATATCCCCTAATCACCAGCCAAGCCAGTCTTCTTTGCTTTAAACAGCTTCTTCTTTTGAAACAGGCAGCCCTAGGGCTGTTGCCACTGATGCAAGATGCCAAGATGAGCAAAAAAACCATTTGGGAAATATAGGGGTTTTTTTTTTCAATAGTAATACAAGAATATTAACTGTTGAGATAGTAAAAAATGTGATACTGACTTGCTGAGATTGAACACAAAACTTTTCATGTAAAAGGCTATGCTTTAGGCCATAATCCTATTTATTGTTTCAATTGTGCTTATCTATGTTATTTCTCTAAGCTTTTTCCCCATCACATGAAAGAAAGAAAGAAAGAAAGAAAGAAAGAAAGAAAGAAAGAAAGAAAGAAAGAAAGACTGTGTAAATGAACCTGACCAGCAATATAAGCCCTTCCTTCCCAAACTCCATCCTTAGATATAGTTGTTCTTAGAACAGGTCAGTAGCAGTCTCATCGTCATTATCATAAAATAGTTAATAATTAATAATATCAGTTTTAATAACAATTGTAAATCACCATCACTAGTGACAAAACCATGTCCCCAACCATTCTTGTGATAGATAATAGATTTCATTACACACACACAGACATGCACATGCACGCACGCACACAATTGGTGATAGGTGATATGTCTATCTGTGAGCTTCACATGCATGGATGTTCATGAACATGGTTAGTTGAAGGAAGATATATTGTAACATACAGAGTAAGCCTAAGTAAGATGTACATGTCATTGGGCAATGTGTACAGGTGTGTTGCATAAATTGATTTCCATGAAATTAAGTGTCAGTTCTGCTATGCCACACTTATTATGAATACTGACATTGAACAACCAATGGTGAACCATTGTGCATTCTTATTGTCCAATTATGCAATAAAGAATGCGGAATGGCAATCAAATGGCTATGAAATGATGACTGTCTTCCAACCCCATCTGCTCTGCCTCAGCCAAGAATGTGCAACCACATACACAATTGTTGTTATCTGTGGAAGTCTACTTGCACAACTGTGAACTGAATACAACCATTTCACAATGACCAAACAAGTACAATCACATTTATATGGGAGCTTATGCACATGTATGATACCAACAGAATTCTGGCCATCAGTTCCAAATGTTTCTAGGAATAATCAGCAGGAAGGGCAATAGAATGATAATCTGAGCCAGCCTGCAAATGATTTACAAAAGCTTACAAAACAGCATGGGGAAAATAGGACCACCCCTAGTTACATGGACCACATTTCCCAACTTTATAAGCTCTGAGGTCTGTATGACTTCACACGACCTTGGTCCTCCCTTCTGATGCCAGCAGAAAAATTTCTTCTTCAGTCCAGGTGTTTCTGTGGAGTAGTGTAATAATGCAATACATTCAAAAACAAAAAATAAACAGGGTAGATAGGAATGCTTGTGCATATAACAAGCTTCTGAATCCATCTTGGGAAACATTTCTTTGTTCAACACCTTTCAAGCCGCACTTGTACCTCTTTCACCCACATACATCTGCATATTAGTCATGCACTTGGTGGTAATGTGAGAAACTCAAAATACCAGCTTTTAAAAATTTACTGGGCTGACTTTATAAATGTGTTAAATTAGATGCAGAAACAAACAGACACACCTAAATAAACAAAAGGACAGAGGGAATAGGAATAATGCTAGCAAAAGCAGGTGGAAATGGGAGTTTAAAAGGACCACTGAGCACTATGAAAATTTCCATGTCACAGTAAAAAAGGAACACCTGGGCCTACTCAGTTTGCACTGATGCACCAGAGAGTAGGCTCCATGCTGGGCTGTTTTACAGCTCTGACAATGTACAGTGTATACATACCTAAAGATAAATGTTGCAACAAGTGAACAACCTGGTAGAAAAATCAGGAGAACAACAGATGAAATACAGCCAGAGAAATTCAGATCTCACAATGAGTTGCCTAACCTTGTGACCAGGGTTAGAACAGGGAAGGGGCAGTATCTCCCCTTGGCTAAGAGAAATCCTATTACCTAGAAGGGCTATACTTTAGCATTATGTCAGCTAATAGGCTGCTTCTGAGCAAGTATATTTGCCAGCATGGTGTATTGTTTGAGCAATAGGCTATGGCCCTCGAGACCAGGGTTCAGTTCCCTGCTTGGCCATGGCCCACTGGGTGACACTCAGCCCCAGAACATCCCATGATAGGCTCATCTTAGGTCAAAAACAATTTGCAAGCACACAGCAATAAATTTGGCAGCAATCTCAGGCTTATACTAATACTAATATTGTAATGTAGTAATAGAACAATGGAATCTGATTGTTATATTTCAACCAAACTTTAAGGAAAGGGTATAAAATAGTAATGAGTTTTCATGGACTGTAACTCATTTTGTTGGATCATGAAGTGTTACCCAGAATTTCAAGTATATATACAAGGCGCATGGTTCATGGTACAGTTGTAAATGATGAGGTCAGAAGGAAATTAAATGCAGAAAGTACAATGTGGAGACAAGGCTTGCTGTTTCTCTTTGCTGACTGGTATGGCAGCTTCCCATCCCCCAGTCTACTAAAGTGCCTTGTTACTTTACACAATTCTGACCTTTCCTAAAAACACCACCTTCGTGCATTAAGGGTAAAGCCTTTCTCTTGTTATTTAAAACCCCTTTGGAATTTATGGTAGTGTGGTTTTTCAGCTGAAAATTATTCAGCTGAGTCCAAATTATAATCTTTATTAAATCAACAAACAGAATAAAAATATTGGTTTTGTGTGTATGTCCAAGCGCACAGGTCTCTCACACTCAGGCCTCTGGTGACCTTTTTGCGAAAGGCTCTGTTCCCAAATCTAGGTCACTCTCTCTGACCAGACTCAAAAGTGGGATGATTTCACTTCTGCCCCCCTCTCGTTAGGCTTTGTTTGAGAAAATACCTCTTTCATTCAACCCCCCCCATTTTTAGTGAGAACTCTCTTTGGTTAACAACTCTCCTTGATTTAAAGCTGAGAGTTCAGTCTTTTCTCCTGAAGTCTGACTCCTCTAAATTCAGTGCCTACTATTTATGCTCCCCCCCGAGCCCTCCAACCCCTCCTCCCCACTAAAGGGGCTGAGTTTCTTTCTGGAGTGGCCATTCTGGTTGCCGAGCAACCTGTTGCTGCACAGCTTTTTACCACTCAGGATACCACTCCCCCCTATACTCCATCACATATAGGTCATTGTGATTTGTTTACTCTTTAAGGTGACACATGGCTCTGTCATTATTGCTACAACAGACTAACATGGCTACTCCCCTCCTCCTCCTCCTCCTCCTCCTCCTCCTCCTCCTCCTCTTCTTCTTCTTCCTTTAAAAAAGAGTCCACATCAGGTTGAAGGGCAGAGAATCTATGGCCCTTCACATGGTAGTAGACCACAACTGTCTTCACACCTGATGGTAATCAGAGACTAGCACAGAAGAAGGGGCACAGATTCCCTGCCTGATGGAATAGAGATATCCTGCTTCTGTAGGACAGCACGTATTTAGACTCACTTGCTTGAGTCAGCTAGAGCTCTCACTCAGCTAAATCCATTCATGTAGTCCTTGAAAAGTGACTTTAAAAGTAAATCATTAGTCTTGGAAGTATCAGCTGTTACCTCCATCGGACTATTTCATTTGTGAAAGGCTTAAAGTGCAATAGCAAGAAGCAATAATCCGTCTACGCTGGTGTTGGCCTGCAATATAGCTCTAGCCCTGGGAACTGGGTTAGGATAGGAGTGAGCAAATCACTATCCATGGGTGGATGTTGCTCAGAAGTTTTGAGGCACAGTGCAGCCTTCCACTGTGGTTAGAAGCTCTCCAGCCCTGGTTTAGAATTATGTCAAGTTAGAAACATAGGATACTGCCTTTTCATATAAGATTCTCTAGGGATTTCTAAACATTGCATCTATTTGCAATACTGAAGACTTGTGACCCTCTAAGCTGGTTTGAACTGTATAGCCAATAGTGGGAGATGATGGGATATGCAGTCTAACAACATCAGAAGAGCTACAAATTGTACACCTCTGGTCTACTCCTGATGGGTTTGAGTGTTGGACTAGGACTCCCAGAGACAAAGATTCAAATTCCCTACTCAGCCATGGAAACCTATGGATAACTTTAGGCAAGTCACACTCTCTCAGTCTTTGAGGAAAGCAAAAGCAAACTTCCTCTAAATAAATCTTGCCAAGAAAGCACTAGGATAGGCTTGTCATAATTTGGAGTTTACTTGAAGTCATCTAAGAGCAACAGGAGATTCTCCAGGGTTTCGGACAGTGGTCTTGTTGTTACTTGTCTGCTTCCTGATCCCAAAATGGACCTTAATCCTTTTAGTATTTAGAGAGCCTAGTTGTTTGGGAAGGATGTAGCTTATGAACAAGATTTCTGAGGCAAGCATCATAGGTTTTTCCCTCGCTGGCATTATTGCCCTTCCATATATTATGCAGATATATATATATATATATATATATATATATACTGACAGAACAGAACAAGCCATGCTTTCTTGAAGAAGATTATCAATTTGCTTCATAAGACAAGCCCAGCTACTGTAAAGGCTAAGTAGTGTTCTCATATAATCACATTCAAGGGCTGATTGGGCTCCCTCTGCTATCTGAGGGAGCTTTCTCATTGATGCCAGTGAATTTTCAGATAAATCCCTTACAAGGATACAATCTCTATAGTGCCAGAGGATTTGAGTCAAATCATAAATTTCCTTCTATTTAATAAAAAAGCCATTGAAAACATGGAGGCGTTGGAAACATTTTCTTTACTACATTTCTCCTTTTTCTTGCTTCTTGGCAATAAGATCTGCTTCTAAGAAGTGAACATATAAAATTTAATAGGATGATCTGTATGAAGAGATTTTCACCATGTCAGAAAGAAGATGAATTGCTGTATCTGCTAGGCGTGATTAAAAGTAGTGCAATAAAAAAGACAAAAGTTCCTGTGGGGATATATTAAATGGATGTACTTCTTTGAGCTTAGATAAACAGCAGGACAGCCAGCACGGTCTGGTTATGTCTTAGCACTGTGTAGCATGACCCTTAAAATTCACCATACATTTTTTATTTTTCATTCATCCTTCATTCACTCACACAAACAAACACATACTCAGACTTTAACCCTGCCTAAAGATTGGTAGGGAAGAGAGAGATGAATAGGGCATAATCACGGCCACCTCATCATACAAATAATACCTATATCTCAAGCTGACCCACAATTTCACATGCAGACAGAGTAGTGGGCCATTATCCCAAAAGCTGTTATGTGTTCAGATCAGTCAGAAACAGGATGAAGGCCTGATCCATCCATGCCTTCTTCTGGGGCTATTCTGCACTAGACGGTTATAGTGCTATTATACCACTTTCAACATCCTATGGAATCCTGGGGTTTGCAGCTTTGCAAACTCCAGGATTCCATAGGATGTTGAAAGTAGAATAATAATGCTATAACAGTCTAGTGCAGAAATGGCCTAAGATTTAAATGTACATTGTCTGTGATGGAGTTAGCTCTATCAAAATGAATGTATCAATGAAAGACATGCAAAGCAGCACTGCATACAGGAGGGAACAGGAAAACAGGATTGTTTTGAGTTGCATGCAGCCTGAAGAAGACCTGAAAACCCCCCATGATGCTCCCATGCCAAAAGTATTCCCCCATGGCAAAATGCAATTTCATATCCCTAGATGGCATACCCTCCTGCTGTCATGATTTGGTAGAGGGAATCTCAGTTAATCCTCTGTCATCATACTTCTTTAACTGCTTTTAAAACATCCCTGCTCCTCTCTTTTCCTCCCTCTTTCTCTCTTTGTGTTCAGATTGCTCTCCTTGCTGCAAATTGAGTTTAAAGAGCAACAGTAGTTTGCTTTCAATTAACTCAGTAGAGAGGAGAAGGGGGGAAGAGGGAATCTTGTCCTCTCCTCTAGACCCATGCAAAAGCAAGCTGTTGCAGTCTCTCCTGGCTTGTGCGTTTGTTCTGAGTAACAACTTTCACTGTCTTGACTACGTTTTGAAGTTTCTGGGCCACATATATTCCAGTTTTCCTCTATAAAATGTTAAAGGGTTTTTGATGGAACAGGTGCTTTTATTCAGAACAGGGCACAAGTTCCTATCAAAGCTCTCCCTCTCAATTTTTTTTAAAGATAAAGTGGATTTCTAGTCACTTCCACTTTGGATTTTTTAAAATGAGCATATCCAGGCCTGATGTGGTTTGCTGTGGTTCCTGGAGATGAAAAATTGGTCTCTAGACTGATTTTAGTTGCCCATAAGATTATACAACATTGTAATGTAATGTGTTCAGTGACTGAGGTGGGCACAACTACTTAGGCACAAGTAGTAAGCCCAAGCACAAGTAGAGATTATGTCTCTGAGGAAACACAAATCATTACAAGTCCTTAGCTGGGATGAAGACGTAATGAAGGTCACAGAATAGCTTTTGTGGGTGGACTGAGGATTGGAAAGTGGGCCCAAAATGTAGAAAGTCTGGAGGCAAGGTGGTGAATGGAATAAATAAAAGAAACTTCCAGGATGGGTGCATGAAGAAGTCTTTCTCTCTCCCCCTCTCTCTCTTTCTTTCTTCCTTTCCTTGAACAAAGGGCAGATGAAGGGCTGGTGAAAGATGAAAACTGTGGAGCCAACAGAAAACAGGATTCTTTAATCTTGACCCTGATATACTAACGTAATTATCAGTTATATCAAAAGAACTTCTGCTAGTTCCAGCTTTTATGTTTACTCTTAACAATGCAATCTGAAAACCCAAAAAAGACAATAAGGCCAAGTAACAAGTGCTGATTTTCATATATTCGTTTGAACCAATTTATCAATTTCCTAGGAACAGTTAATTTTAAAAAATCCAGACATAGAACCCCTGCAAAAGTTGCAGAAGCCTGTGCTATTACTGCTGCATTGGCTCTTTTTTTAGGGACACTATGGCCTCCTTTCCATTGCTAATCCTTATTACAGCAGATCCAATGAATTAATTGCTAAATGAGAAATTTACACTTATACGGTCCTCACTGATTCAGCGAGGCCACTTTAGTCGGGACTAGCAATTGCATTTGGACTTACTAGCAAAATCTGATGAACACTTTCTTAGATTAAAAAACAACACCCCCCAAAAAAAACCCCCAAGTCAGGAGGGCTTATTTTATGCCGGAATTGTACATCAAATGAATAAAATATCAGCCTGTTCAGTAGTGTGGTTTATTCTGAGAGCTCTATGTAAGTTTAACAGGCAAGGTCTTTCAGAATCTGAAGTGGTGGCTATACTGCCTGTAGGCATATGCTAAAGGTTTCCAGAGTTGTGGGCTATAATATGCCAGGAAGATGCATGTTCATCAATCAAGTGCCCTGAGTGAGTAAATTGGGAAATGGGGTATTAGGAATAAACACTGTTCTAAAAAAGGAGAAATGCAGTGACAGTCAGCCTTAACAGAGCAATTTTGTTTCTAAACATAGTAGCGATTTCAAGGCGTCTCTTAATCCAGAGGAGACAATTATTGCCTAAACAAATAAACTAGTGTCTTTGAACCCCAGGCACTTAGAGGGTGCAAGTTTGAGACACTCCTTTGTGGCTTTCATTGCAAAAAGACATTATGCATTATTTTCCCCTTTGGTGTACTAGTATGTGCTCCTCTAGGAGAACGAGTGACCTGATTAATGGAGAACATTTGAAATGGGGCTACAAGTTTTGCACAGTTCTGTTATCTTATATTCTTTATACACACACACACACACACATACATACATATATGTGTGTGTGTATAAAAAAATATTTGGGGCATTTTGTAGACATGGTGTTGAGCTGCAAAGAGAATATGATTCTTGAGTTACCTTACTCCATACCCCGCTTCTCCCAATGAAAGAACATTTCCAACTTTCTAATCAAATTCACCCTCTTCTACAGAACGCATGGGGAGTCTATGGCTCTTCATGCATTGGCCCTTCATGTACGGGGGGACTTCAAGTTCCCCCCAATTCCATCATACCCTTTAACATTTCACAGATGAAAACCAGGACACATGTCAGAATGTGGTCAAGCAGGCAAAGGTTATTAAATCAGGAAGAACACACAAGAGGCTGTAATTGTTTTCTTTTGCCTAAGCCTACTGGGAAGGGCAAGATTCTGCCCCTTCTTTCCTCTTTCATCTGCTGAGCTGATTGACTGCCAATTACTTTTGCACTTTGAACTTACTTTGCAGCAACTGGAGTAAGCTGAGGAGAAAGGGGAAAGTAGGAGCAGGAGAGAGAGTCTGGGACATTTTAAAAGTAGCTGGAAAAGTGGGAGTACAGAGCATGAATTGAGACTTACCATGCTAACTCAGAAGGTTGGAAGATTAGCATTGTTGTGGCCAGAGATGATGGCCCAAATTGCCCCAAAACACAAACCCCAGGATTCCATAGGATGTTGAAAGTGGAATCATAGCACTATAACAGGCTAGTGTGGAAATGGCCAGTATTGGGAAGAGGAGACAGGAAGATAAACCTTCTGTGACCAGCCCTTTATTCTTCCTCAGATTGGGAGAGGCGGGATAGAAATAAATTTTTATTATTATTATTATTATTATTATTATTATTATTATTATTATCATCATCATCATTATTATTATCATTATTATTATTATTATTATTATTCCAGTCCAAAGAGGCACCTTTTCGGTATGACTTTGCTCTGACTTCTCCCTTTTATCACCACTTTTGTATAACAGGACTAGAGTTTTAATTGTTCCTCAGAACCAAGTACTTTATTTAAGGTAGTGGTGGCTTTAGATAATTCAAACTGAATCTGAAATTATAAAACAAACTGTAACATTTATTATAATAATAGTGGAAATAAAGTATCTTGTTGGAGTTCAGTTGCAATACCGTGCTGATACATTAGTAGTTTAAACTTATTTTAGTCATCTAATTCGTGCTTCAGATACCACTTCCCTGGGTCTTTTCCTCAGCTGATAATCACACTCAAGATCACCCGTTTCTTTCTGGCTAGTTCTCACTGAAGGCTTCAACACTTTGCCTCATCCATCAGCCCCTTTCATGCACATCATTGTGCTGGGTTTCATCCCTGAGATGCTATTCCTGTTGCCTAGCAACCAGCCATCAAGATATTCTGGCATTATAAATATCCAACCCCCAAAACAACTTTTTCACACCTTCCCATTAGCTAGGAGATCAACATTAGGTCAAGAATAGTAATCATCCTGTATGCTTCATCAAATGCTCCAGCCTTGTGGTGGCTTTTTTGCTCCCACAGCCATTCTTTTAACAAAGAAGTTAATGGTACCATGCAGGAAAACATTTGGCCTGATGTGCCTTTTACATTGCATCTGTTCTTGGAAATGTGTCAGGTTGTAGAGTTTCTCATTTCATCTGATCATGGTGATCTTGATCTTGTTTAATATCTTTTCTTCCTTTGGGAAATTTATGTCTTGCTCTGGCACAGCCTCACATCCTCCTTAGTGAATTTAATTTTGCTCAGTATCTACGGTACTTCTGCTGTCAGTTCATAGCGATCCTCCTGGTTCCTCTGCTGACCTCTTGTTCCTAGTACATGTCTAATGTTTAGTACAATTTCTCCTAACCCCCTTGTGCAAAGTGTCTTTTTTTCTTGCTAATTTTAAACTTCATTTCACAATTTCCTGTGTTGCACTGACATGCATCTTGTAGCTCTCCTGTATCCCTCACTTGCTGTCCTGGCACATTAAAGTGTCATTACTAGTTTGGCTGGAACACAATTTAGAAAACCAATGTCTACCTTGAGCAAATATATGAATGGTAATTTCATTCAATGGTGATATGCATTGAAAAACCACTTGCAGATGATAAAAAACAGAATAGGGATCTGTTTGGTTACTAGGATTCTGAACATGGTGTCACTTGTCAATAGAATTATGGAAATTATTGTCTTGCCTCGTATAAAAGGACCAGGTTCCAAGAAAATAAAATTAGAGCACTGGGGGTTTTAAATTTAGCAATCCATCTATCCATCCATCCAATAGTGTGATCTTCATACCAGCAAAGAGCTAGATAGATTTAGTATATGAGAGTAGGTTCATAATGTTTCTACAAAAAACTATTGACCAGTTGACATAGGTTTTATTGTAGCTTTCCAAAGAAACATTGCAACATTAACCTCAGAGTAACTATCAGCTCAAGAACTGTCTCTCATGAAATATAATGTGAACTATATTTAATATGGGGGGGGATATGTGTCTCTCTGTATGCATATTTATTTATTTATCTATTTAATCTATATTCCACTTTTTACAAATATGAGATTCAAGGCAAATCACAATATGAATGAAAACAAAATACAGTTAAAACAGTGGATAATACAAAAGTTTTTTTGGGGGGAAACAGCACATCACAATGAAAAGACCTTCTGTATGAGACAATTAACACTAAAATTCCTAAGTAAAAAGAAAGGTCTTCACCAGCTAGTGGAAAAAAAAGCTGAGGGGGTGGCCAACCTAAATTGCCTTGACAGGGAATTTCACAGTCTGTGATCAGTGACTAAGAAAGTTTTCTCCTGTGTCCTCATCAAATGTGCCTGTGATGGTGATGGGACAGAAAGAAAGTCCTCCTCTGAGCATCTTAAAACTTATATATTATACTCTCTAAATTACTCTAAAATTTAATTTTTGAAGTTGTTTGTATATTTTTATGATAAAAATCAAACACACGGTAGCATTGTTGTTGTTGTGTACCCTCCAGTTGTTTCTGACTTACGGTGACCCTAAAGCAACCCTATCATTGGTTTTTCAGGGTCTGAGAGTATGTGATGTGCCCAAGGTCACCCAGTGAGTTTCCATGGGTGAGTGGGGAATCAAACCCCAGGCCATCTCCTCACTAGACTGTTATAGAGCTATTATTCCACTTTCAACATCCTATGGAATCCTGAGGTTTGCAGTTTTTTGAGGGGCTGGCTAGCCCCTCTTGAAACTGCAAACCCCAGGATTCCATAGGATGTTGAAAGTGGAATAATAGTGCTATAACAGTCTAGTGCAGAAATTTCCCCAGTCTCTAGGGTTGTAGCTCTACACCCAAACCACTATACCACCCTGGCTTTCTTCATGGTAGCTTACGTCTGCTCTATCTTGTTTCACTGTTTGTGGCCAATGGCTCTTACCATGTAAGTCACAAATTTCCATATACAGGAACATATGCACACCCTCTGGTGGCAACATTATCAACAAGTCACCCCCTCCCCCCAAAAAATAAAGTCATAAAAGGAAAAATAAATCTAACTCAGGGTGAATTATGTAAAGTTATCTTCGATCTGTCCTGATTGCCATATGCAAAGGTATTGATTTACTGACCTATTTTATAAAAGTAAGTGCAACCAGAATGGCAGCTTACCTAGAAAAATATAAAACAAAGCTGATAGTGATGTGTGTACTATAGATGAAATGGTAGGGCTAACTAGTATAGCACCATGACCATGCGTTCAATCAGAGCTGGGAGAAGTTTTTTTGTTTTTTTTCCAGATTGTGACTCCCAGAATATCCTATAAAAAATAAGTTGTACTTCAGCACACAGTTCAGTTGTGGCAATCACTGTCACAGGGTATAATCTGAATAGCGGCCAGCTGTAACAGCTTTAAAATGGACTATACAAATTCATGGACCATGTGTACATATTACCTCCTGCATCAGAGGCAGTGTACATGAATGGGAAGGTGCTGGTGCAGTCATATCCTGTTTGTGCACTTCTAATAGGCATATATGGTTGACCAGTCTGTTTATATCCATTTGATCTCCTCTGTTTCCCTCTCTTTGTCAATCTTACTCAGTACTTTTACACACCAATGAAGGCCAGAATCCCACTGGTTAGTTTCAGCCAATTTCAGTCCACTGAATCAACTATAGAATGTAAAACACACAGTTGAATTCCATTGCTACAGTAGTCTGCTCTAGCTGAGACTGACAGTAGGACTGAGGCTTTAGGATGCCCTCAATATATTGGATATGTGTTGTTTAATTATGTAAAAAAAAGGGGAAAAAAAGAAAGTTAAAATATAATTGGCTTTGGGGAGTGGTTACCTTTAGAGATAGTTTGATATGTTAAGTAATAAGATTATATTTAGTAATAGCAATAGATTAAATTTAAGGGAAAAATATAGAATTAAGAATGAAACTATTATAATAAAAATGAATATAATGAGAATAAGAATTAAAGATAGGTAACAAAAATATATAAGTAGTATGATATAGAATAAGCTGAACAGGTTTATGATTTTAAGGGTAATAGAGAGAAATAAGAATGTAAGTTTGCATTGGTTGAAATTTTTTTTTTGTTCCACTATTATGTATATCACATGGTGTTTTAATTTTTTGTTTTTGTTTTTTGTTCTTTGTTGTATAATCAATAAAAATTATTTTAAAAAAAAGAAAAAAGGATGCCCTCAATATGCATGCTTCTTTTGGAGTAAGGGCCTTTCCGCACTACACTGTTATAGTGCTATGATTCCACTTTCAACCTCCTGTGGAATTCTGGAATCTGTAGTTTCCTGAGGCCAAAGAGCTCTCTGGCTGAGAATTCTCAAGACCCCTCCCTAAACTGCAAACTCCAGGATTCCATAGGAGGTTGAAAGCGGAATCATCGCACTGTAACAGTGCAGTGCGGAAAGGCCCTAAATCTCACCTTGCAGACTAATTTCTGAGTAGCAACCATAGGACAACATTGTTAAGATTCTTTACACATCAGATGAAATAATAGACTCTCTTCCAAAAATGTGATGCTCTCATAGCTTAATCTCTAAGATTTTATAGGAGTTTTTGTTGTTTTACTTCAGAGTAGTTTTTTCCAACTTCAGGACAATACCTACAACCTCATTGCATGCATTTAAAATTCCATTTTTATTCTGAACAAAGATGACCTCATTTCAAAGTGGCGGGGAGGGGAGAGAAAGGCAGAAAATGTTATCTGTAGTTTACATATCCATTTCTCTGGTCACCTGATGATGATGAACTACAGCAACACATGGAATTAATCAACCTGCACCATTAATAAATGCTGATGAACAAAGAACATCTTTATGGCTTGAATTCTAGCAGTTGTAGGATAGGCTTACACTGCAATCCTGAAATACATTTACTGAGAAAGATGCATACACATTAAAGCTGCCAAGTGGAAGCCACTTTAAAGTGCTCCATGTGGTGACACATATCACATGGAAAGTCATTTTGAGCATAGTAGCTCATGAGACTAGTGACTAATTATTTCATTTTGGGGGTGTTTGAAAAGGACTTGGTTCATCATGAAACAGCAAGTCACTGCATGATGCCAGTCAGCCCATATTGAATGTATAACAGCTTAGACAACATACACACCATTGAAAGATGAAGGATGTCTGGCCCTCCATGTGCTGTTAGACAGCAGTTGCCATGATTTCTCACCTTTGGCTGTGCTAACTAGGGCTGGTAAGTCAAACAACAACTGGACGGCCACAAGTTTCCCACATATTGTATAATCTATGCTTAGAATGAATCCTACTCAATACCACTGAACGACCTAAATCTAACATTATTCGTAGCATCTGACTGCCAAAATAAGAGAGCTTTCTCTGCTCGTTGCAGCACTCTCTGTTCCCTGACAACCAGCTACAGAAAGTTTTCCAGATCTTCATGGTTTGGTAGTGCAAAAGGATTGTGGGGTAGGAGACTTACCCCTTCCAAGTTCCATCAACAGTAGCTGAAGTGCTCACTGAATTCTACATTTTATTGTTTTAAAAAATCTTGTAATTGTGGGACATTAGCAAAATTATAGAGTTTGAGATGGAAGGAAGTGGCAAAGATCAAATCCATCCTTTTTTCTCAAGGCACAATCATCTACCGAAGAAATTGTGATTGCAATATTATATTGAACGTTTCTATTTTATTTTATTCATGTTCTGTCTGTCTGCCAAAACTGGTAGTCAAGACAGCTAACATTCAAGAATATCATGAGAACAGACTACAAACACAAGCCACACTAACCAAAAGAAACACATCACCTGAATAGTCTCCAGCAGCAACCCAGATTAAATCCCAAGTGCCTACTGAATAAATAGATACCCAACATTATCTTGATTAAATTAATCACAAATGGTGATCAGAAAAAAATGTGACACTCTATGCTGGATTGATCATTTGATCCAAAAATTATTTAAGCATGCATAGTACTCTCTAGTAAGTGTTCTATCACTCCACTAACCATGACCATGCGTCTGGACATATACTGGTACATTTAAGTATAAATTTACATAAATATAATTCAGTGTATGGGTGATTAAAAAATAAACCAACAGCATTTCTCTCACATTTGTCCTGGATCACAGGGGATGTTTCACATTTTTCATCTTCAGCAACTAAGGAAAGAAGAATCCAAAATGTTTTGCTTATATTATATTTTTCAATCCCGTTTGTTAATTGCTTTAATATATAAATATAATGCAGTTGCATACATTTACTTGAAGTACTTGAAGTGATGGTCACAACTGCCAAGTATGGAGCACAATTATTTTGCACAAGAGTTATCAAAACGAGTGGGAGATGACATAAAGGCCTCTCATTTCATGGATCTCAAACTGAACAAATGCTAGTGGATTTTTACTGCTCCTTTTGTTTTTTATTGAGGGTAGGTGGGCAAAACACAGGAGAAGCATTTTATTCTTTTAATTCTGTGTTTCATTTAGAGGAAGAAACATGTGTAATAGACTCCGTGAGAGAAAAACTGAGAAAACATATCCGTTTTTTTTAAGGTACTGTGCTAGAACTACCACTTAGGCTAAGAACAAGTAGACAGTAACATTATGTTTTCGTGAGTTCATAAGGAGAGTTATATATTGCTGTGTAATACCCAAAAAACCTAACTCTCTGCCAAGCTCAAGGCAGCTGAGATGACTTAGAACCTTTACATGGTGATTAGTGGTGACATAATTCCCAGTTCTGGAAATATGACTTGCGATGTCTAGAAGCACATGGACTCTGTGTGCTTCCACCTTGTCTTAAGGCATGGATTGTTTTATCTGGATCACCTTCCAGTATAAGGATCTTTACTGTATGGCTATGTAAAACCTTCTGCATGTCAATTGGAGGAGACACGAGGGCTTAGGCAGCTCATGCACAGCTTTTATAAGATGTCAGAACAAAATGATTCTTTTATGGAGGAAAGGTCAAACAAGTTGTGCTTTTTGTTGTATCATGCTAAACAATATAGGAAACATGCTTTAAACACACACACTGAGCTACACAACCCACATTGAGCTCCCACTTGGAGAGCAAAGCTGAAAGAAATGATTTAAAGCTGCATTATCCTGTTTCTAATTCCTTTCCTTTCTTCCTGCGGAAATGTAATTGCAAAAGGCTGGGAGAAGGGATCGGAGCACCAGCTTCTATGTCAGTCTTGCAGAGAGTAATAAAGTCTCTTTTTATGGGCTTCTCCCTAGCCTCGTTCCCCATTTCCAAATTAGAGGAGACAATATGACAATCTTAGCCAGCTCTGATCTTATATCTTAATTTGCAAACTCAGCAACAATATCAGAGCCCAATTTAAGCAGCAGCAATAAGAAAACGTTCTTGAATGTAAACTGCTTCCTATTGAGTGGCCATAAAAGGCACTGTGGGTAAAAACAAAAGCAAAAGCATAAAAATAATGATCAGATTTCTTAAAGAATGAAAGGAGAAAGAACAGTGTAATCATTTTTGACTCCTTAATAAAGCCAAAGCTCATGGATTTGGTGATAAGGTGTAACTTTAGAGGGTAAGATTAGTCCATGACAGTTCAAGGATTTAGAAACTCAATAGAAACACTGTGAAATCCTGGTAGTGAGCTTAAATGTACTGAAATGACATAGATATAGGATGAAAAACACACTAACTGTAAGGTTAATGTTAAATTTTCTACTGATATGAGTTGAGAAAAACTGGACTGAATCCATGCTGGGTATAAATAGGCTATTATTACTTTTGCCTGATACGTGAATGGTTATTGCAAGCTCTGTGAGAATTCCTTGAGTAGTTCTGTTGCATTATTCTCTGTACCACGCTGGACTGTATAATAGAGTTTGAACCCATTTGGCCAAGGAAACCTACTGGATAACTTTGGGCAATCACTCTCCCAGCTGGAGAGGAGAACAATGGCAAACCCTACTCTGAATAAGTCCTACTAAGAAAAAAACTAGGATAGAATCACCATAAGTCGGAGGCATGTAACAACTGCTGTAGGCTTGCATTCATTGTCAGAATGAGAGTTATCATGTCTATGCAGGGCATCAGAACTAAGATGTGACAAAACAGATAGAATTGTATGCTTAGTGGTGACTCTAGCTCTGCTTAACAAAGAACACACTTAGACAAATTGTTGGAAGAGAAATAGACCATAATTTTACTGGTTACAGCTAGTAATAAGCTTTGCAACCTCATGGGTCCAGATCCAGGCATTAACTGTCTTGCCAGCTAGTTGAGAAGCTGCATTGCCCAGACTGCAATGACAGACATGTGATTCCACATGGGCAGATACCACTGTGTTGTTCTCCTGCACTTGGGGGTGAGGCAAAGGAAAATGTCCCCTGAGCTGGACACAACCTTTTGCTCCCAAGATCCCATAAAGGGACCCCCAGTATCCTCATGCTGGGTAGTACCAACCTTATCATCTTCTTCTAGGATCTAGATCCCCTGCCTAAGCTGCCTACCTAAGTTGTGGCAAAGAGCAATAATCAAACAAATCCCAACAAATTCCCCCTAAAATTGAAGTGGGGATATGCTGGGGATGAAACTCCAAAGCAGCTTGAAGATGAAACAATTGGGAGCCTACTTGTATACCCTGTACCCAACTGGATTGAAACCTACACTTTGACTTCTCCAATCTCACCTACCAGCCAATGGATTCAAATCTTACTGGCTGGCATTTCCCACTCTTTTACAAAGACTGTGCAAACCACAAGCACTTGTGGAAAGGATAAACTGGCTTCAATGCACCAGAATATGGTGTCCCCCTGTTTTAGTTTGCTACAAGCCTGCAAAACTGCTCCCCAAGAAGTCAAGGAGTGATATAATTGCCAACAGGAGCCTCCTTCCCCATATCAAGTTGTTCCTTCCCCTTGCCAGTGCTTCACAAACATAAGAAGAACTTTGAGGAGCAGCTGTGTTTTGCTGCCTGGCACTAACAGCAGCAGGTATTCTCACACAGAGCAGTCCTCTCTAACTCATATTATTGACTAGACACATTCAGAAGTATGGCATGTGACAGAGGTAGAAGGACAAAAGAACAAAAGTATGTAAGTGTCTCCTGCTAATCACACTTGATTCTGGGATATACCAGGTTTCGAAAAACAGCTGTGGAAGTTTTCTAGTTCTAGCCTTAAATATGAAAAGGCTGGGAAGTGATTTTCTTTTGGGACTCTCTTTTTTCCAGTCTTAGATCTACCCATGCTACAACTCCACATGAACCTTCTTCCTCTTCTTCTTCCTCCCCCCATCTTGTCATCAGCAGAAAAATAAGATGGATCTATTTCAGTTTTGGATGTGTTTGTGCATACTTCTATTGTGTGTGTGTGTGAGAAAGAGAGAGAGAGAGAGGATTTTGCTTTCAAGACCTTGGCCATTTCCTCACGACATTGTTATCCTGCAATAGTATTCGGTTGTTTCTGGTTCAGGAGCCATGCCACTGTACAAGGTCATCGCTATCCAGCTGCTATTCCATCTCTACTGTTTGGTGCCTCCATTAGTGCTTCAATTCAATTAGTGCTCAGTGCAGAACCATAATAGTCGCTTGATAGTGCTTTCTGTTGTCCTGGATGCAGCAGTAAGTGGGCTGTGGGTAAGCCTAGCTTGTCCCTCCCTCAGTGACTCCCATGGCCTGGTAACTTTGAAATCTATAATCTCTCTTTGTTTATTTTAAAGTTCTCCTTTGAGTTAAAACTTTTTTTAAAAAATACATTTTTAGGCATTATAGCATAAAACTGCAATAGTGTACTGCCATGTTTAATATGGCTTCCAAACAAAAACAAAACAAAAGAAAACCCAAACCAATCTAGAGTAGCGGGGTGGGGTGACGGTGGGGACAGGGATTGACCAAGGACACTGTGGTGTGGAGGAAACACTGGTGGCAATACTGCTACTCATTGGCTTAATGGAGAAGGGTGCAGGAAACAGCGTTTCTAACCTGAAGACATCACACAAACGGCAATGCCGCAATTGTAATAATATATCATGCTAATAGCCTCTAGTGCAGAAATGGCCCAGTGTAGGCTTCCTAGAGATACTGCCTTGAGGTAAAAAATAAACAATTTCACTGTTTTTGAAAATACAAATCCACATTATTACTTTGTTTATAGTATGGAATTGGCATTTAATTACGGGGTACAGGATTTTTCTTCCATTGTTTCTTACATGGTAACATAGCAGCCTTAAAATTCATATATCATGAACAGATACCAGTAAGTACTGATTATTGGTTTGAGCCATTCTGCAAGATAGCTCATTTTCCTGTATTTCTGTACACTTAATGAGGAGATTCTTAACATCTTGGGTGAAACAAGCCACACCTCAAAACAGCTTTACCAACACAGATCTTTTCCAGGAGAGAGATGCACAGTCTTCCTGTACTGTGTTAACATTTTCTGCTCCCTCAAACAGCTTTGCTGCCATCAATCTTTTAATGTGAGAGACAATGTGGTCATAATCCTGACTCAAGAAAATGCAGCATAAATTTACAATCTTGAAGTTACAACTCAGTTGCAGTACCCCAATTCATTAGGTAATTATGACAATATGCAACTAAATACACATTTTTTCATTGATGTGCAATGTACAATACATGACAGTGTGCATATGTAAAATGTACAGCCAAGCAGAATGGTGATGTATGTATTGTTCCACTTTTGCAGCCTTGACCTGAATACAGTCATCATACAGAAGAAACAAAGAAAGTCCAAGAATGTTCATAGGGGAACTTGCAACAGTATATGTCACCAACAGGATATCATCCACAATCTCCTTGAATGAAAAGTGTTTGTTGTGTGGTGATGGGGTAAGGGAGAAATTGGAGGGCATGCTTTAGGGACTGCCAACCCAGGATGAGAGGACTGACAGAAGGATAGCATAGAGTGAGCCAGGATGGGTTCATGATCACAAACAAAACAAAACAAAACAAAACAAAACAAAACTGAAAGGAAACTAACTGATAGTGATATATTACAGAAAAGAGGAGAATTTCTTGAGAAGATGATCTGACAACACTCTGGGTTGCTCCAGGTCAGCTCCAAACTAATTTTAGGAAGGATTCAGCACTCTGCATAGATCCTGTAAAACCTAAATGAGTACCTGTAAAACCAAGTATGGATTTACTGCTCGCCAAGCAATGCAATCACCAGCCACTTTGGGTAATAATAATGGTCAGCCAGAGAATAACTATGCAAAAAGATGCATTTTAGATTTCCTACAGTTTCTGCCTCTCTGATCATGCAGAGGAAAGTGTTCCAGAGGGTGGATATCATCACAAGGAAACCTGCCTTCATGGTTTTACTGGATTACATTTAGTTGTTTGTGGGAAAGCCAATAAAGCCTCCATTGAAGCTTTCAGCAGTTTACTGAACACATATAAGGGAAAGTGATATGCTATTTACATGGTCCAGAAGTATCTCTGTAAGAGAGAAACTTCTTCCTGATGTTTTTATAATTACTGCAGTCTGCAGATGAAGGCATCATTTCCATAATGCCCTTCTTACAGGAGAGCATAACAAGGCCACTCAGAGATTTATTCTCATTGGCCTATTCCTGTTTCTGAAACTTTGTTCCCATACAGATCTGGCTGAGCCTGTCCCAATCAATTGGCACTTCCTGTCATTTGATGCTGGTCATTATAAGTTTGTGCTGTGTGCAGCATTCCATAACAGTGCCATTATGTGGCAGGGGAGCTGAATTGCCTCACTTTTTCCATAAAAACTTTTTTTTTTCCTTTTCATGATGGGCTATCCCAGGACCAAGACAAGGTAGCGTAGCCCTCCATTGCCTGCTTGCAGCTCATAGACTTGACAAGTTGAGGGGAGGGGAGGGGAAGAACAGGAAAAGCTGCTGTTGGAAAATTCTGGCATTCTCCCCCACTTGTTCTAGGGCAAGTGGGGCTTGCTAACATAAATTTTCCTTTACATGTCAAAGCCTTCTGCCTTCTCACCTAAAGCCTCACTCTTGATCTTTGTGTTATTTAAATGCATGGCTATTGTATCCAGGTGACCAGACCATGTGACCCAGGACAGACCCTGGGGTCATTGGCCTTACATAAAAGACCACACTTCTCAGACATCTCTCCTTGCCCTCTTTGCCATTTTGCATCCACTCCCTTCATTCTGACTATGCTTTGCCTCTCCACCAAAAAGATGGTGAGTTAAGAATGAAGCTACTATCTTACCTAATCTTCTTGTTAGCTAGTTAGGATCTAGGCTCTCCAATGCATACGTAATTATAAAATTCATTAGTAAACTTTTATAAGTTTTGTAACCTGAAACTGCCTGCCTTGTTTTGCTTTCTAAGTCAGTCTCAGTTCAGGGAAGCCACACAGAGATTGGGACATGCTTTTTCTGCTACTCAGCTGAAAGAAGACTCATTCCTAACAGTTGCATAGAATAGAACAGTTTCATAGAATTTCCCCCAAAGGGCTAACACCCTGGGAAACTCTAACTCCCAACAGCAGGAAGGGGTGTTCAGTATGAGATGACAAGGACATGGCACCCACTGGAATGACTGATCAGAACTTCCCAGTTATGTAAATTACCCTACCAAGTTATGCTACTCAGGCCAAGACATAATATTCTCCATCCTCCATCCTTCAAGTTGACATGCCAGGTGCTTATGGACCATCCTCTCACTTCACTTGTCATTCTTCTTCAGTCCTGTCTATCTACCTGCTGGTGAGATCACCAGATGTACATAAAAAACTGATGTAGGCTGAGGCTACATGTTACCCCTTCACAAAAGACTACTTACCGTAATATCTCTGCTATACATACGATACTTTACAAAATTTTACATTATTTCCACAATAAACACTCAAAAACATCAGTCACAACATCACAACTACAGGAAGAAAAGTGCTTGAAGCTTCCTCAATCTGATTGTACTTGTGGTCAAAATTATTATGAGGTTTCGTATAAAAAAATGGGATGGTATTTTTTATCATAAGCTCTAGCTTGGTAATACTCCTAGAAATCTTGGCTTCACCAGAATTATTCTCAAATACATAAAACATGATTCCCACAAAATACCACAGGATATAATATATCACAGTGTATTATTCTTTGTAGTACAAAAGACATACAAACACGCAAACTAAATTAATTATAGTTAAGAATTATCTTAAACAAAGGATTATTCAATCCAACACAAAGTTTATATTCAGTGATCTTGCAAATCAAAATTAGTCTATGAACAAACATCAAATAAAGGGAACAATGCACTAATTGGAAAGTTGATCATTTTAAATACATTTGTTGGCATACGTTATGGGGTTGCTATCTTTTAGCGGCATTAAATCATTGCAAAAGAACTCTGCCAAAAATCTCTTCATTTCCTTTTAGTGACTTCTTACTGCCCTCAGTTCAAGTTTAATAGAAAAGGAAGGACATGATGTAGTTTTAATGACAGGAAACCAATGCCTTCCAAATGAATAAATTCCATCACTGACTGCCACAAAGTGTGCTAATTATTTCCTTTGATAAATTAAACACCATAAAAGTCTCTAAACCATAGAACTTGCATCTTATAGTCATTGTCTGCCTCACTGCAGAAGGACTGAAAGTTAATATTGAAGTGACCATTTTAATGCAACCCACATCATTCTCTTTCAATATTGATGGCTTGTATGTAAACCAAACACATTAATCGTCATCCAAATGAAAACAATGAGTGAATCAAAGTACTTTTATTTTGTAAAAGAAAATACATGACCTACTTTGTAAATATCCTAGTAAATTATTTTGGGGAAGTGAAATGTCTATTTAGCAATAGGTCACACAGGTCAGACCAAATCTTTTGTCAATTTCATTGGCTTTTTGTTTGTTAGAAGGATCAATTGAAACAGCTGATTCTAACCTTTACAGGTTTTTTTTTAAATAATTTTATTTCCACCCTAACATTTACAGTTTTAAGTGGCATAAGATGAGAATGCCATGGGGATTCTTTGCTCCCATAGATGGTAATGACTATTGGTGACAGGGTTTTCTGTAGAACTAGTAACTGTGCATAAAAGAAGGGACTTTCTTTGTGGCAAGGCCATGACTCTAGAATACCTTGTCATCTGAAACTGGTCATATTCTCCCTTTGTGTAGATGAGAATACTAGCCTGGATTGTATTAGGCAGACATAGCTGTAGTAATCTTTCTCAGCTTCACCCACTTGGGTTCCGCAACAGATGAGACCAGAGGAGTAGGGAGGGCATAGAATTGCACTGGTCTGTCTTGATTCCATCCCTCTCACCAGGTTTACTGTCCCACAATCTGCAGAGTTTGATGATGTGTACCTGAAACTGGATGCCCAGAATAGAACAGTCCTCTACACAGTGTAGTCAACTGCTCAGCAGTCTCCTCTTCTGAGCTACTTGAGCTGGTCTTAGGAGTGGTGCTTGGAGTCTCCTAGGCTTGTTGTATTGTCTGTCTTATTAGGAGTGGCCCAGGATTTCACATCTCCATGATAACCATGGGTTTGTCTCAACTAGTATCTATATCAACATGTTCTCCAGAACACATTGTGAACCTGATCATTTCTACTGGATAGTATAACAGTGGCCTTCGTGTGGAGAAGCTCTCAGTAATCCCATGATGTGGACAGATTATTACCTGATTTAGATGTCTTGAAAATCAATGCTTCTAAAGGATGGGAGAACAATTAAAGGGTTCCATTCTTGGAAGCAGATAGACCCAGACGTTTTCTGACAACTCTTAGGGACTTTCTTGACATTCTTGGTTGGTGTTTGGAATAGGGAAATGCCAAGGCAGAAGACATGATTGGTCTTGAACCCCTGCCCGAAAGTAAAGCCTTACTAGGAAGCTGGTGATGATAAATTAAGTAGGATAGTGACTAGAGTGATAATGGCCAAAACCTCAGAACAAGTTCATTCAAACATGGATAAAAACTTCTATGAAGATCTACTCCATGGGAGCATTAGCAGAAAAGAAAGCATATTTCAGTATTAGCATTGAATCTGCTTAGAGTCATCCACTAGAGCAGTTTTGAATAGTACCAGGCATCTTAGGTCTGGTCACAAGGGGCAGTGCAAACCACCCAAAAGCATATTGTGAACAATTTCTAAGTACTTTTGAAGATGAAATAGCTTGGGTTAATTCTGACTTGGGCACTATACTTGCTATAGTCCCAGTGGCTGTAACTTTGGCCCTTACACGCCAGTCATAGGTGTCACTGGCTTCCAGGACCTAGACTCAGAGTCTGAGGCAGCAGAACCTGCTCTGAGCCCTGACACAGAGACTGCTACAGCAGAACCTGCAGAGTAGACAGTACCACCACCTGCCCCAGGGACAGAAGTGTCATCCCCAGCAGAGAGCCCTGCTCACTCTGACACAGAGAATGATCTCTCCATACCTACCTTCACCCAGCGTAGACACCAAAAGGGTCTCCTGCGTCACTCCTAGCAAATTTATGCCAAGCACCAATTAATCAGGCACCAGTTGTGCTGACCTTGGAGCCTATAAGAACTGAGCCTTTCTTCTCTATTCTTTGTCAGCAATCAACTGAGCATTTCTCCCATGCTTCTGTTTGCTTCCCTTGCCTGTTATTCTGCTGCTTGATCTGTATTTATATTGCCTTCCATTGATTTATGGACATTGCTGGGAACCGTTATTTGCTTCTCATTTGTAAGGTTATTTTCTTCCTGAAGTAAACTGACTAATTACTAAACAACCTGAGCTTCTTGACCAGTATTATCAGCTGCTTCTGGCTGCCAGCCCAGCCCAGACATGGACAATAGAAGATATTTTTCAATTTATATAGCACCCTTGAAGATGTGAGGCTTGTATGTGCACTGGATCTCTGATCTTCCTAATTTACAAAAGGTTTGGGGTAGGGGAAAGACTAGCTGATTGAATAAAGGGAATGGAGAATGCTTCTCAGCAAAATGGGAGTGTTCCAACATGCCCTGAAAAGGCAATTGAAAGACAATTGAAGGTGGAAAAAAAAACCCACATTGTGTGCTCCACTGTCTTGGATACCTACTTGAAAGTCTGCAAAATTTCATTCTTGGGAAAGGTTCTTCATTATACAACTTCCTCTCAGATCCACAGGTTCCTGGCTGAGATGGATTATCTAGATCCATTACAGTCTCACTTTATCTTTGGTCTCCTTGATAGGTGAACTGCACCAAGAACTGCTTAGGTGGAGCTATATTCTGCTGGTCCTTTCAGTAGCTCCCAATACAATTGATCCTTGTATACATTGCAGGCTCTGTTAGATGAGGCTTAGAAGCACTCTTCTGCAGGGGCTTTGGTCTTTCCTAGAAGGACAGGTTCAAATGGTAGTGCTGGAAATGTCCCCTTTGTTGCCCTCTGACAGCCTCTGGGGTCTCTGCTGTCTCCCATGCTATTAAATATTAACCTGAAATTGCTGGAGCTGGTTATCCGGACATTTAGGGTTCAGTACCACTACCGGTTTTATTTCTTTTTTTAAAAATCTAAATTCAGAGAAGCTCTTTTAATTCTAAACCAGTATCTAATCACTAATGGACTGGATACAGACGAACAAACTGAAGTTTAATCCAGACAAGACAGAATATTCCTTATCAGCTGAAAGACTGATCAGGGAGTTGTGATTCAGCCTTTGATGGATGGAGTTATACTCCCTCTTAAGAGGAAGTCTGCAATTTGAATATAGCCTCTGAACTCCCTGTTTTTGTGGTGACTGAGAGTACATTCACAGAATCAAAACACACAATTAAAACTGCACCTGTTCCTGGATCTGAACACAGTAAAACATGGCATAGTTGCATCCTGTATAGCTTACTATAAAATGTTGTACATGGGGCTAAAGCCATGTTGTTGACTGGGGCTAGTTACTTATACATCTCCAGTTACAACAGTTCCACTGGTTAACAGTCTGCTCTGGGTAGAATTCAAAGGGCAGGCTATGAACTAGTAGTTGAACGTTCAGAACTTTATGAAGACCTATATAATTTGGCTCCAAGATATCTGAAAAACTGTATTTGCTCTTAAGTGAACACTTTGAGATCTGTAGGAGAGCCCTTTCCAGTGGCAGACAGAGTGTTAACAGTGCCCAGGGCAAGGGGGCAGAGTGATCAGCAGGGGTGGGGCAACCAGCAGGTGGAAGTGGGCAGGGCGAGTAGGGGCAGGCTGGGAGGGGTGAGTGGAGGTGAGTGGGGCAAGTGGCAGGCAGAAGTGGGTGGGGCAAGAGACAGAAGTGGATGGGGTGGGGGGCCAGACAGGGGAGGGCCAAGTGGAGGTGGGCAGGACAAATGGCAGGCAGAAGTGGATGAGGTGAATGGTGGCAGGGGCGCGGCAAACGTTGGGTGGAGGTGAGTGGGGCAAAGAGCAGCGGGGGCAGAGGAGATTCCTCTTTTTTGTGCTCCCTACATTGGCGCCCAGGACAGGTGCCCCAGTTGCCCCACCCAAGATCTGCCTCTGGCCCTTTCCTTCAGTCCTGCTGCTTTTAGAGAAATGTTTGGTGAGGATATGAAAGAAGGGCTTCTTGGTGATTGCTAGGAGTCTCTTGCAAGGGAGGCTAGACTGGCCTCCTCACCATTTCCTTCTGTCAGCAGGCAAATCCCTTTCTGTTTAGGTAAAGAGTTCTTTGATAGCTGCTTGCCTGATGCAATGGATGTATTGATCTTTTTAACATTTTATTATTGAGCTGTTTTAAAACTATTTTAACTGAATTTGTAGGCTAATAGTATAAATAGCTGACATATTTTAACATTTATAATTTATTGTAATTTCAATGGCATTTGTTATTAAATTATCTTGGCAACTACCTTGCATCCTAGTCATGGGAAGAAGACAGAATACTAAATAAATAAAATGCTGATACTCATGTTAATGACAATAAGGATGACAGAAGAAAGATAATGCCAAAGCCTGGTCATTTAAAATTCAAACATTTTGTTAGTTTTTTTTAAAAAATAAAATCTTTTCACCTTTCAAATCACTGAAGTAACTACACACAAAGTATGTGAAATACCAATTCAGAGATATATTGCAGCTCAGAGATCCCCCTTCACTCAGATGCAAGTAACTTCCAGTGGCATAGTTGTTCCATTTATTCCTGTGGAAGGAACAGATCGAGGTATACTGAGAGATCATGCACACAGAAGAGTCTCCCTCACTAAACTGAGGGGGGAAGCTGTTGTAAGGTGCAGAGGAGCTCTGGTTGCGCTTCAGAGCTTCTGCACCTGGAACAGATTGCTGGATTAAGATGACAGGCTAACTTTGATTACCTGTGTACACACAAATCTGTTCTAAGCTTGCAGCCCACAAATGACTCAAGGCAGCATATTTGTACTTAAATTAGTTTAGCACCCTTGAAGTCTTGAGGACTGAACCAAATTTTCTAGGTTTAGCTAATTTATGAACTGTAATATTGAAACACTCCACTTCCCCCACACATTTAAGTGGAACTAAATTGGCTTAGCACCAGGTGTGCATTAGCTGATTTGGGAACAGCCCTGTTTCTGCTAGGATAGTTTGCCCATTGCTTTAGTGTAATTTCCCAGGCTGCAACACATTATTGTGGTTTAACATTGAATCTGTACTTCCAGATTGGAGACAGTATGTGCACAAGGCTGTTCTGAGTTTAGTGGGTCTGACAAGTAAGTGTCTACAGGATCACAGTCTAAGGGCCTTATCACACCATACTTAAATATCATGTTGTTGTGTTTGAATCCCTTGATGGTATCAGTTATGAATGCTCTCTGCTGCACTCTTTCAGCTTCAGCAGATGATTAGCGTTATTCACACAGGTCGTCCCTCTGCTTTACAGCATCATTGCTGAGTCCTTCCCTTGCCTTTTTCCCACCCCACGCCTCATGATTGTTGGGGTGTTTTTTTTTAACATTGTACTGGCACAGTAATGTAACCTCATGACATTTTTCCTTTCAAGCAATGCCCCTTCAATTTAATGTTCCCATGCTGCAACACTATTGCATTTTTGTGCTATAATGTTTAAAAGGGTATTTAAAAAAATAAAAATTGAAATTCAAATAAAAAGTTAAAAATTGCCACACTGTGTGATCCTCTCCCTGCCTCTCCTTCCATGTTCACCCCTGAAACAACAGAAGTGGTCTGAAAGTTATTGGGCAGAGTTTGCCATGGGAGTAGCTGAGGAACATCCATCTGGGAACATCCATACCATGCCCACTAGTGAATTGGCTGTGGAAAGAAGCTCTATCAAGAAACTGCACTGCCATAACTAACAGGATTGTTGCAGGAAAGGGGGTCATTAACGGATTATTTCCAGCATTGGAAAAAGGCAGATTTTGAATGGATTGCAATGTGATAGCTGCTGGTTAATAACAACATCATGCGATAGCACTGATCCTGAACCAATAATAATGTGTTGCCCTGTTGTATGACACTTTTATCTAGTGAGGGCCTAAGTCTCTGATATAAGGATGGGACCTTCGGCTATTTAGATATTGAGGAATTGCTACTCCCATCACACCTCAGAGTTGCTCTAGCTGACTGGGAGTAATGGTACTTAGATTTCAAAAAACTGGAAGACTACCAGTTCCCCACTGTCTTGTAGCAGAAACAATTATCTGCTTTGATCAGAGGTGGGCATGTTCCATGGGTTGGAAGATCATTTTAGTGCTTTTTGGAGGGTGGCAAAGGTGTCCAGAAGTCATGTTGTGGGCAATTGTTGTTGTGATTTTTTCTGTTTCAGGGTGGTGGGTCTTCCAAGACAGTATTTAGAGGACAAAATCCTCCTCAGACAATTTGAATCAATATTTGGCCAGAGAGGGGGGAAAAGCATCTTTCAATCGAAATATGTTTTTCCCCCACATATGTTGGGATTTGGGTAGGCTTCAGGTAGGTCCAGTGAGCCACGGATGTCATGGTTTTCAATCCAGTTTAGAAACTTAAATCCAATTGAATTCTAGACTTTAAGAATCTGCCTGTTCTGATGGAACAGATTTCTGGGTTACAAGTACACAGCACCATGTATGAGCCTTGGATAAGTCTGTCTAGCAGTGCAGCGCATGCCTAATGACAGTGTGGTTTATTTATTCTATTGTTATGTTTGCCTTCTACCAAGAATCTGGGATATATGCTCTCTTCATATACTGTGTTACCAAAAAAAAAAAAAAAATGGGGGAAAGGGACTAGTCCAGGGTAATTTCATAGCTTAAATGAGGTTTGAACTTTCCCAGCCTGTGTCCAATCCTAATGTGTGGAAGCAGTTGGTAGCCCAATGTTTTTCAGTGTACACAAGTCTCAAACCAATAAAGAAGCACAAAGAGGGTACATTAAGTACATTAACTCCCTGCTCAATGCAAGAAATCCAGAGCTAGAATACCACCAATTAATATCTGACTCAACTTTGCTTGAAGGATAATTGTATGCAATTAATAGTCAAAGAAGTCTAAACGAATGCATAAGCACAAATTGACTAGATTTTTTTCCTTAATGACAATATAACCTGTTTTTAAATTCTACTGCTTGTCTAGAAAGTGAATTGCAATACAATGTTACCTTGCAATGTAAAGTTGCCGTTTGTGTCAGGTGTAAAAAGAGCAGAGTTAAATATCAAATTATTCCCTTGAAGCTCTAATTTGAAATCCCATCAGGGTCACTTGTTTACTAGCACTAATAGTTGTCTAGCCCACAGCCTTTAAATTACTCCTTATTACAGCAGGGCTGTTCACACCGCTCTAGTTAAGGACCTGTCGGCATTTTCACTGAAGTAACCTGTGTTCTGTGGTTTATTAGGGTTTGAGTGAGACTACTTGCCAAGAAACCTGGCAAATCTTCTGACTGAAATTAAAGTCTTCTCTTTAACTGTGAGAACTCAAGTTTTTTTGTGGTGATGGTTTGTTTTGTTATGGTGACACAACAGTTGATGGATTTGTTTCACCCTATTTGTGAAGGAAGTCTTGTCTTATAAAAAGTACCCTCTGTCAGTCCAGTGTGTAATTTGCATTTTTTCTCCTTCTCAGTCAAAGTGGCAGTTTTAATTCTACCAAGCAAGATCATGAACTAGTTTGTTATGCTTCAAATCAGCAGTAAGCTGGAGCTGGCTTGGCTTGTTTTCTGATGAGATTTGCCTTGTGTTCTTCTTGTGCTGATATGAAACTGGCTTCAGAGTACTAGCATTCTAAGATGGCATGTAGAATCGGGTAGCTACTAATGCTTTAAATCACTGGTTCTTAACCTGGGGTCCACAGACATCCATGGGTCCATGATGCCCTCAAAGGGAGTCCACAAAAGGCTGAAGGACTGCTAAGACCATATCCTCCACCTCAACGGTGTGACAATGTGATAGGAACCAAGGCAAAAGGAGGCAAGCAGGCAGACTGACTGGCTGGCTGGATGGTGCTGTGCATTGTCTGTCAATTGGCTGCTCCATTGCAGAGAGGAGGTGGGCTCAGCAGCTGAGTGACAACAGAGTTGACAGCCTGCCAACCAGTCAGTATTTGCCATCGGCGTTGTCCTCCTCCTCCTTCATCTTCATCTTCTCCTCCTCCTCCTCTCTCTCCCCCACCTCCTTTCCAGCAGAGAGCAGTCCAGTGTACTATTAACCTTTTTTCCCCTTCTTCATCAAGAGGAACTGTGGCAAGGAGTCATTTTTACTAGACTTGGCTGGCATGCAGCCAAATAAGAACAAGGGGCACTACTGCAGCAAGTGCCACACCTGGCAAGACACTGGCAGGTTGGAGCAAAGGATCGCAGTTGGCAAAATAAGCCACAACTCAATTCAAATGAAAGCATACACACTTATGAATGGAAATGAGGAGGTGTACTCAGGGTTTTTTATAGAGTGGTTGCTTCAACCTCCCCTTTTTGCCTTCCACCCTTCTCCTTTCCTGCCTTTTCCCCTCCTTCCTTCCTTTTACCTATCTCGATCTCCTTTCCTCCTGATGAAGACAGAAAAAAAGGAAGAGGAGGTTGCTTGAACATATCTGTTAGACTTGAGGGCTAGGAAAGAGGGGAGGGAGAGAGACGGAGAGACAAAAGAGAAGGGCAAATGCTGGCTGGCTGGCAGGCTGGGCCTGCATGTTGCTGTTCAATCCATTCTAGCCTTAAACTGGTGGGAAGAAGCAGAAGAAAAATATTCCTTCCTTCTCCAGGGCCTCTCAGGAAAACATGCATTTACTTCTTTCTTCCTTCTTTCCCAGTTTGAAGACCCTTGATGAGCAATTTTAAAAAATATTTGATGTATTTTAGGCTTTTCAATCTTGAGTTAAGTCTTAGGGGTCTGCAGCAACAAATGATATTTAAAGGGGGTTCCTAGTAAAGAAAAGGTTAAGAACCACTGCTTTAAACTATGTAGGACCTCAGTACTTGAAGGAGAGCCTCTCCCCACCTATGCCTGATCAAGAGATGAGTCTCCTAGAGCACTGCTTCCCAAAATGTGATCTTCCAGGTGTTTCAGAATTCAGCTCCCAGGATCACTGATCATTGGCCAAGGCAACTGGGTCTTCTGGGACTAGAAGTCCAAAACACTTGGAGGACTAGAGCTTGGGAATCACTGTCTAGAGGGATCATCCTCTGTGTCCCATCAGTGTGGATAATAAATTGTGGGAAGATGAGAGATAAGGACTTCTATGGCACTCCAGCTGTGGAATACCCTCCTCTTGGAGGCACAATTGGCATTGATACTGACTTCAGTCCAGCATCAATGTAAAACGTGGCTTTCTATCACTATCCAGTACTGATATCACCAGTTCAAGTGGGGTTTTGTTCTGTATTGTTTCTGGTGTGTGTGTACGCAAAAGGTAGGCAAGATCCAGAGGTGGACTTCTACTGGCAGAATGTTAGACTCATGCAGAACTGGGTGGGGAATGATCTCCATTCTGTCTGCAGGGCTTTGAAACTCTCTGGAGCAAATCTTCAGAGGCTGAAGAGAACTGCAGAAGGGAATGAAAGTAAGTCCTGCAAGCTCAATTACTAGAAGGTTGTATTTAGCTCAATGATCTGGGATGTATCCATACTACAAAGTGTAGCAGTTTGACACCACTTTAACTGTGATGTAACTATGGTACTCTGAGATCTGTAGTTTGGTGACATATTCAGACTTCTGTGCCAGAGACCTTTAATATTATATTTCAGAAGAGTGCACTAGAATTCTCTGGCAGAAAATCTAAGGCTCTCACTCAGTTACAAATCTTATTAATTTGTAGGATGTAGCCAGGACAGTGAAAGTGGTATTAAACTGCTATAACTGTGCCAACTAGACATACCGATGGTATGTTTTAAAAGTTGCAGTGCTCAGGTTATCTTTTGCATTCTGCCATTTGCTGGTAAAAATACTGAGCCAAGGGAAAGAAAACGGGAAAACTGTTGAGAGAAGGTATTTGCTGAAGATGCAGGGGTAGGCTAGATAGAACTGTTTCAATAGTCAGATGTTGTGTCAATACATTGTAGCATAGGAACACAGAACACTTATAAAGAAAAGATTTGAATGCTGGGATGTTACTTCACAAGCTTTAACCCAGGGATAGACAAATAAGTCAGTTTCTCCTCATTACAAATTCAATCACAAGTCTGTTCTGCCCAATTTCTCTGACCTTGCAATTTAAAGAAATCACAAAAATTACATTAATATATGCATTTGTGCAGAATTTTCCCATATATGCACAGTCTGATATGCAACATTCCTCAACATACATACATTTTTCTATGTGATTTTCTGACTCCAAAGTAAAATTCAGAGAAGAAAATAATCGGAATGATAACCATGTTCTGACCAGTGTATTCTTCTTGGAAATGTGATTAGGTTGTATCATTTAAAACCAAGGACCAAACAAAATTATCTTACCTTTTTTTGTCATAAAAAGCAAATACTGCAGAAAATCAATGTTTAAATTATCAACAGAGTAGTTTGTACAGGGTTTCAAGTATTCTTTAGAATGCTCATTTTTGATACTTCCTATCCACTCCAGGTATTCCATTTTATGAGTATCTTTGAATATATATTTCAATTCCATCTTACATCTAAAAGCTTCTAAATTATAATAAACCTTATGTCTTATTGAAAGAGGGAACTTCCTGAAAGGCACTTGTTCTAATAAACATGTAGAGATAAGCTATATTTTGTAAAACTTGCATTATGTGTCTGACCATCATATATATGGATATACATGACTTGGTATGTAAAATAGTTTTAGGATGCATAGTTGCCTCAATACAAGTTGGAAATCACATTTGTCATTGGGATTTTCTAACTCAAAAGAAATGTCTCCAGTCTAGGACCTAGACTCTTTAAAAAGTTTGCAAAAAATGCATTAATAGTATTAAGACAATGAGTACTGAACGTGAATTTGGACAAAGTGTGAATGACTTTGAAGAAATTGCATCAACTGCTAGGATTTTTAAAAAAATCATTTTCACCAACTTCAAGATCATGTGTGTCTCTTTAAGGAGAAACATATAGATAGAAATACTTTCCCTCCCAAGTATAAATGTGTTTGTGGCTTAGCTGCCAATCAAGATAACATTTAGTCCTTTATTGTTTCTTAAAAGCCTTACTGGGGTGAATCCTGCTTAACCAAATATGTGCCTGTGCTGTAGATGGTCGTAGTCAGTTGCAAGTATTCATTCACCTCTTTAAGCACAGAAAGAGCACAAATGTCTTTTTGTTATAGCCGCTTTCTCTCATCCAAATGATTTTTTTAAGGAAACCGAAGCGATCTTCACTGGAGCTTCTCTAATACAGAATCCTTTACAGAGTTAAAAGTTCTTTCTGTTCAAGCAAGAATAGGATTTGATAAATACAGATTGTGTTGTTCTTTTGCTATAGCCACTTAAAATAAATCCTTCAACAGAACTTTTCTTTAGCTTTAGTTTTTCATTATTTCCAGAGGCAAAGCTGGCAAGGCAATTTATAATTCAATTTTTGCTAAATCCGCAACACCTAATATATATGTCAGGCATTTCAACAGCAAGGTACTTTGGGGGATAGGTGATAAATTGTACTGATTATAAGTGCAAGTTGTTATTCCAAACCATCATATTGAAAAGAAGGTATAAGTGCTATTAAGAAAATGGAACATATCTTTAGAATGCCGAGAAACATGAGAGATAATCACTTCATATGACTAGATTCTTCCTGGAGCTTTACAGCTCAATAGTAAAGTCTTAGAGACTTTTCGATAACACTCATCTAGTGGGGAGGCAAAACTTCTGACAGCTGCACAAAGCCATCATGTGCAAGCAGTATTTTGGTGGGCACAGGGCAGTAATTCATTGCAGTCTCAAGAAGGGACTTACTGTGGAACCTGGACTATTTTCTGATTACACCAGTGGGTGTGAGAAATATAAATGTTATGGTAGAATATAATCACCTCTGGCTTTTTTTTTCTTTTTTTAAAATATTTTTTTACAGAATAATCCTGCTCATATATCTCTAGAAGCAGTCTCCTTTGAATTCAATGGGACTTCCTCCCAGACACACATGATCAACCTTGGTATGTTCATATATTTTTCTCTTAAATGTACATAGCATATGGTATTTACTAACTGGACAGGGGGAAAAATATCAATGGCTTCCTTAGGTTCTGTTAATCACATGATAGCAAAAAATGGAGGGAAAGGTTAGGGCAAGATATCAGCTGATATAGCCTCTCTTAGGCCAACTATCAACAGAGGAAGAACAAGCTGTGTAAGATTAGCTAATATGAGTGGGGGGGGGGCTTTTTATCTTTGATTCATCTTTAATTTGGCTGTTCATGATTGGAAGTCTCATTCTATTTAAATTCTACTAGTGAAGGTTCCATGCTATATTGCAGGAAATTATTCCTTCCTTCTAGGAACTTAGGGCCTCTCCCATTTTGAATCCATTTTGCCAGGGTATTTTGTTGTCTGAGGGAAAGAACAAGCAGTAATGTTCACAATAACAAACTGGATTGGCAGTTGAACTTTACTTCAACACTGGTGATGAGGCTGCATTGTCCACCACATCTAAGGGAAGCAGGCTAGTTCAGGAGGTGCAAGGCAAGCCATGTGATACACACAGCTTGGTCCTCAAACAAAGGAAAATGTCTCAGAAGAAATGGTCAGGATGGCCATTACTGCTGTCTCTGCCACCTGAGGTCATTGCCTTAATCTCTCCAATGGCTGACCCTGCAGTTTTCCTAACTCTCTGGGGGCTCTTTCCCACTAACGCAGGAATGGGAATCATGCGACCTACCCAATGTTCCTGGAATGCATTCTTAACCATTGGCTATGAGAATTAGCATTGATTGTGGTTGCAGTCCAACAAACTGGAAGGTCTTCATGGTTCCCACTCCTGCCTATGGCCCATGGCAGTGAGAAACAAGCCATGACAGTTAAGAGAGTTTATTCCAATGCTGTGTGGAATAGACAACTCTCCTCTCCCCACATAATGTATTATTTGTAATATTTACTATCACAGATGTCTGTAATATAATAAGAAAAACACTTAGAAAAGCTTTGCTCCCAGGGCAAGTTATGGCCCTGAATTAGGGGTTTTTAGCCCAAGTCTCAAGTCATTAGCATCTAATTTCATAATTATTTTAGCTCTGCTGATAAACATTAAAGAAAGATGTTTAAAAGAGCATTTGCCTAAAAGGTGCTTCAGGTATGATGGTTTCTGTGGTATAAGTAAGAAGCATAAATTTTATGTTTCTTGAATATGCTCTTCTTTAGTAATAACTGGCTATGTTTCCAAAGAAATTGTTTCAGATATAATGATATCAAGACCAGACAGGAAGTTCAAGTGCTTTTTACTTCCTGTTTTCTGTGCAAATTATGATTTTTGAAACTTCCTTGTTACAAGAATTATCTAAACATAATCCTGGTTTTGTCTTGAAGAATCTGTAAATGAGGATACATGATAATGGTCTAAACTGCTAGTTCCAGTTAGAACAGGCCTATTGGTACAAAAGGAATGGGTAAATCAACACTGAAGTGAGTGGTTAATTGGTGGGTCTACTCTAATTGGGATTAGCAATTGGGTTGAGGTCAATATTAGGTCTAAAATATTTAAATAGCAAGCATTTGTGTTACAGACTATTCAGATTTCTCTTTAAACAATTGCAAGATAGAACTATCATTTGAAAATGGCCTTGGTTGCAAATGATGAGGCTTCTGCCAGTTTATCGTGTCATGGAGAAAATGAGTTCCCTTTCTTCTGGAGATATATATATATATATAATTAAATCAATTAAATAACTGGTTATATTATGGAATGTTAGTGGAAATGCTGGAATTGTTGTAATACTAATGTAACAGTTTTTAATAGATGGAATAAAAACATATATATGTATATATATATATATATTAAAAACTTTCTTCTGGATATGAAATTAAACCAACTTCCAATTAAGAGGCATTTAGAATAATAAAGATGAATCAAAATATTACTTAGTAATTCAGAATTAAAGATGACTGAAAAATGAACATTTGAGAGCTCTGTTGCAGTAGGAACTAGCACAGCTTTAATTTACTTCACTGAGTGTGCTATCTAAATATTAGTGGTGATCAGAGAAATAATTATTGAAGCAAATATATATGAAGTGAGAGTTTGCATTTTTCTTTCTTTCAGCAAAGCTTTTAGCAGTAGAAGCAGTAGATGACTTCCAAGGTTCCTCCAGCTCTATATCTATGTGAGACAGTGTGGCTTTTCTAAGACTGTCAAGTAAGTACTTTCATCTAATAATCTTGCTCTCCATTTTTTAGTCAAAAGTTGTAATAAGTTAACCATGATTGATCAGTTCTCATTTATTTCATTTTTTAAAAACTTGAATTATGATCCATCGGATTTGGATTCACATTATAGAACTGATACTTGAAGATAACATTTCTGTCTGACTTTAAGAATGTTATTAGAGCTCTGCAGCAGAGCATTGCCAAAAGTTGACTGCTACATGTCAAATATTGCCATATGTTGCTTGCCACTGCACAATAATTGATGGTCACATGCATGCTGTTTATATATGATCATTTATATAAACAATATAAACAGAAAAAATATTTCAGGAGTAGCCGAGTTAGCCATGCAGCAAAATACAACAAAATCCGAAATCCACAAGCAGCGATATCTTTTTTGGGTCAGCTCCAAAGCACAAAATACATTATGTAAACTTTCAAAGCTTCACTGGCTTCTTCATTAGGCAAAGATGTTTAAAATCATACAGGAATAAAATGATGATGATGAAGTTAAGAGTCACAGGCCTATATTTTGTCTGAGATGTTGTTAGTTAAGATGATATTGAGGGATTTAAATCCATGCAGAAGCCACTGCTTCTATTGACCTTTTGAAGAGTAGGGACAAAAAGCAATAAAAGACAAGTTATTAAATCTCAACTCCATTAGCACCAGAAAAGTAACTTTTCTTGAGGTCCAACTGTCCTTGTCCCACATGAAGCTAACAGCTCCCTTAAACAGAATTTGTGAACAGAGCCCTCCTGTTCTTGTTGGGAGGGACTTTGAGGGTACTTTGTGGGATTTATATCCTTTTCCTCATCTCTGTACTTAGCCCATGCTGGCGTCCGTACATTTTCTTTTTTTACAGGATAACATTAAAAAAAAAAGAGGCAGATTAAAGTAGTATGCATTGCTGGCATGCATCCTCCTCAATGATTCAATCAAGTTTCTGACTGCATTTTTGCCCATACTTGTGAAGTGTGCATATTTTTCTATGAACGGATTTTAAATGTGCGCATTTTAGCACACACATTCACAGCCATCAAGTAACGTGCAGATTCCAGAACACAAAGGGAGTCCAAGTCAGTCAAGGAAAGGCTGCACAAATCCTTTGCTATACTGTATTCTCTTCATATGATTATTTCTTATAAACAGGGCCACTGTAAAGGAAATCTCCTGGTTAAAAATGGGGCACCAAAGGTAGGGAAAATGAGTTGAATTTCCGGAAATGTGCATTAAAATGGCAAAAATAAATTCTAAGGTCACACCCAGTACTATCTTGTTCATTGTGCAAGTGACTAGACTGAACTCTATGCCTACAATAACATATTTGCTAGTTTCTGTAGTTATATATCTTTTTGTAGTATTTCTCCCTAGGTGAAGAAAGGGGATATGAGAGGTTGCATAGAGTAACAACAGTTATCAATACAAATAAATTGTTATAAAAGGTTTATGATTTTTTTTAAAGAAAGAAAATCCTTGAAACATGGCAATACTGAAAAGAGTAAGTATTGAATGGTTACATGAACAATAAGAGTACAGATAAATGGTATCAATTAAACCCTAGCAGTTCCATTTTATTAGCTGGAACCTGACACGGTGGTCTAGGTCTTTGTGAGTCCAACAAACATATGTGTTTAATTAAATGTATAATTATTGCACATTGGAGTTCTCAGAGGCACAGTTGTTTCCTGGGCTGATCCACTTTGCTGTTCCTAGAGAGAGATAAAGACCTTGAAGAGAAATATTGGTTAAATGTGGCTTGCCAAGAAGTACTTCTAGTTACTTTACTAACTTCTGGTCTGAGACCAATACTATTACACTTTACTTTTGCATTTTAGTAATCATTATAATCCCAATTATTATGGAATACCTTACCAAGGGAGGCCGTTTAGGTCTTTAAGAGAGACAATAAATTTTTAGATAAGCTTTTCTAAGCATTCATTTTTAATTGTTCTTTTCCATCCTGTCCAATGAGATACATAGTTGTCTTCTGCAGCTATTTCTGTTCCTTTGTTTGTAATAAAGGTGCTGCAGTTACTGCTAATAATCTTTCTTCTTTAAATAAGAGTGTCCAACTTATCTTTCTGCAGTGTCTCCATCGATAGAGGGCAGGGAGAGGCATGTGGTTCTCTAGTTGATATTGGACAGCAATTCTCATAAGCCCCAGTTAGCACAGCAAATGGAGACAGATGGTGGGAGCTGAAGGCCAATGTCTCTGTGCTGTCTGTGCCATACACAGATCTCAGGACTGACGTAAATAGTCTTAAACATAAAATTCAGTTTTCTTGATGGAATGAGATTCCACTCAGTTAAACTGTGGCCATTCCCACCCGTTACCTGATCCCATCATCTTCCAGTTGCAATCTCAGAAGCACCTTTGGTGGGAAGGGAGCATCACAGGAAACACTCCCCTCTGCCCCTGACTGGCTCCCTGCAGAAGGGAGTGCGAGGAACATGCCTCTTCCTTCTGCTGCGCAGCTGGGTTTTTTCCTCTGCTGTGCTGGGAAAGAAAGCAGCTCTATCGCACTTCCAGCCCTTCTGCATGGCCAGGAGGTACGGGGCTGTTGTGCAATTGAGGGGTCATTGATGGAGAAACTCTCTCAATGATTTACACCACGATTGTGCTGGCTGGTGATGGAAGAAGGGTGGGACCACAATGATGTCATGCAGAAATGTTGTCGTAGTCCTGCTCATCTAGCATCTCCATGCAAAGACTCAGTTGTCATGCAGAAAGGGCCTGTGTCATGCTCCAGTAATGTGTATTTCTCCCCATACATGTGCCCTGTCCTCTATAGGACTCAATGAAATTCATACTTCAAAGTTAATCTCTCTCTTTCTCTCTCTCTTTTTGAAATGCAGGTAAAGTACTTTGGAACTGCAAAAGGCAATGGTTTGATCTCAACTCTGAATTGCCCTAATTTTCCTTTTGTAGAGTGGAGCCAAAGGAAAGGAGAGTGAATCTTTTTGGCTACAAGGCCATATTCCATAACAGGCAGAGCAGCAGAATCCCTCTAGGGTAGCCAGTGATGAATCCACTTTTGGTTTTATGGCTACTCCCTCTACCACTGTTGCAAGTGGTATGGGAGCCATTCAGGCTGCTGGATCCTATTCCTGACAGAGGTTCAGCTCTGGAAGAGCTCCTGTAGGGGTGAAAATGAGAGCAGCCTGAACACATGCACATAGTCACTTTTGAGACAAAAATGAACCACAGTTGAGGGAATGGGGAATACGTGGCCCTCCAGACGTTCTTGAATTGCACCAGCCTTAATAGGCTATGGTGAGGGAACCATGGGAGTTACAGGCCAGCCACATCTGGAAGGCCACATATTCCACATTTTGTGCTGAAGATCCATTTGTAACAATGAAACCCTGGTTTAAGACACCCATCTTGTGCTTTTCGAAACACCTAGGGTAGAATCCTGTTGGTTAATCCCAGTTAAAGTAGACTGTTACCCTGTTTACTGGGGGTCCCAGGAGGGACACCTAAATAACCAAACAACAACACAACTTTGGGGAAAATTATCTGGAGCACTCACAAAAGCTAGCGAGAGGCAGGGTAACTTAGCAGGATCTTGCAACCCAGCGTCTACGGGGTCAGGTCAGTCAAGCACTCAGACGGTTTGAAATAGCAAGAATGATGTTTTATTAAATACAGACAAATATTAAAGACACCACAGTCACACAGCTAGCTAAAGAATCAGAGATTGGCTTGAAATAGGGATTTTTAGAGGGAAATGGGTGATATGACACCTGTCTCGTAGTCCTTGACCTTGAGAGCGAAGTCGGGGTGCGAAGAAGAAGCTGAGCGCGTATAGCTGAGCGGAGCTTGCCAAGCAGAGTGGCGGCAAGGCTGGATGGAACTCGGGAACAATCCGAGGAGAGTCTCGGAATCAGGGGTTTTTATAGGGTGAATTGTGACTGCAAGCCATACCTTAATCGGTGAGAAAAATGCAATTTAGGAGTGGGACAAAGCTTTGGAAAGGTCAGACTTTAGCATGATTGACTTAGAGCTGGATTAACAATAGTGTAGCCAGTATGCAAATGCGGAGTGCTTAGTGCAGCTTTGTGAGGCTACCTGCTCGGGGTAGGGGAGCCTTTGTTAGTATCGTGCATAAGCAAGGAAGTGTTTGCCGGAGAGGTCCCTGAAGCGATGAACCGGCTCTGTCCGGCCTGCCTGGGTGGAGAGTGGAATGTCCAGCAATTATCAGCCGTGCCTGTTTACGTGCTTGTCCGGAGGCCTCACAAACATGTGGAGCGGGGTGGCAGAGGAAAGCCGAATTATTTGATATCAAAGAGATATCGAGTGCTGTTTCTGGGTAGGCCTGGACCTCAGTAACAAGACCCATTAAATCAATTATTGAAAAGCAAGTAAATGCATATCTAAATGCAATTCATTAAATGGATCTACTCTATTTGGGAACTACCAATAGGATTTTGACCAAAACATGACCTCTACTTGGGCAGAAGGGGCATAAACAGCTGTATTCTGCTGTCAAGTTTAGTATAGCATGAAATGTTCCAAGATAGCATAGTAATAACAGAAATGCAAAATGCAGATCCTGATAGTGGGGGTATGAAATGTGATAACCATGGGAGCTCTTGCCCCAGAGTGCATTTGCCCCCCACTCAATTTTTAAAATTTTAAAATATTAAGTCTAGTGTTCTGTCCAGCAAGTGCAAAGGCCCTTGTATAAACTGAAAAATATCAGCACCATAAAAAGTTCTAAAATGAACATTTAATACAATTAAGGCTGCAAAACTATACCCACTTAGTTTTAAATAAGCCCCACTGAATTTAAATGGGGCTTACAGGAAGAAATACATAGGATTGTCTCATAATCATGTTAGGCCTCTGTAGGTCCTGCAATGATTTCCTGCCCCTTTAGGGTCCCATACCACAAAATCTCTGGCTGTACTCCGGAGCAGAGTACATATCCTGTGAGTTTAACATAGCATCAAAATCAATTGCTGGGAGCAGGAAAACTTTTCTTTTATTGATTGAATGCTAAGTGTTTAGCTTCCTTTGCTCAAGGCACAGCCCTTTTACAAGGATAAAAATGCACAACGCCAAATATAACACCTTGCTAAATGACAAATACAATTCCTCTTTGTCGCTGCAATTTTTCACTGCAGCTGCATTTTAGCCAGAGATAGAAAATACAGCTGTGCAGGGAAAAAAATTCCTTGATGGTCTGTGCTTGGATAGCATATGTCATGAAGCAAAAAAATAACTCACTCATCTTCACTATCTGGGTTGGATTTTGTGGGTTTTGGAATGGTTTCAGTGACTGGGGTCAAGTTTTCAATATTTTATTGCTGCTGGGAAGTATATCCTTTAATTAGATACGAATAATTATTTGTTCTGTTGACTCCTATTACATGAGGAATTTTCTAGCCTTTCCCCCCGAAAGGCTTGGAAACCTATAGACTAATTCCAACTAGAGTACGCTCTCTGAATTTAATAGGTAAGTCAACACTTGTATAACTTCCATTGATTTAATGGTTCCACTCTATTTGGGACTAACAATTAGATTTGGGCCAGAGGTGGGAATCATGCTGCCCTCCGGGTGAGGAATGTTTCCAATGAACAGCTGGAAGGCCATACAATCCTCACCCCTGGTGTAGCCCAAAGAAAACAGATTTTCTTTTCTTTTCTTTTTTTAAACGGCTTTTAGAAATACTAAACAGCTGGCCCAAGACATTTTACTTCTTGGGGGTAAAGGAAAAGATGGTTTGATGTAGATTAATATGTGACAAGACTGCATATATTGTGTTCTGATGTTGGCAATGGCTGAGTGTCTGACATTGTACCCTAGGGAAGGGTTGTATAGGATGCTTAGTTTTGGCCAGGTGACACAAGTAGATGAATCCTTTAAAAACTTGCCATGACCGCCTGCACTCTCCAATATCTATTGCGTGTGGCAGCCAACTCACTTCTCCCAAGATTATGGCTGGCCCTGTATCAAAGGGCAGAAATATATGTGGACTGTACTGAAGTCCATAATGAGGACTGCAATATGATATGCATGTACTGAGGTCTGTAAATTCAACAGAAGATACACTGACTCCTGTGATAACTATTATTGAGTGGAATTTTTAAACTTTCAACAGGATTTGCACTTCTACTTTTTACCATATCACGTCCTATTCCAAACTGGAAGGTGACTATCTCTACTTCCCAGGAAGTGAGACATATAATTATATTGTATATAAATAAAGACATAGAGGAAGTTTCCTTGTACAAAGTAGAATTCATTGATTTACCTGCCTGAGTACTTTCTACAACTATTGCCCACACAAGTTGTTTTCTACTATAACTTCCCACATTCCTGAGCATTGTCTATCTGGCTGGGAAAGATGGGAACTGAAGTTCCCAAACATCTGGAGGGTACTGGACTGGAGAAGGGTAAATGGCAGTTGTTCCACTGGGTTTCAAGCAAGGAATCTTCACTGAAGCTCTGTGTGGAGAAGCCAAGGAACTTGACTTGGGAACGTTTACATCAAACATGCTTGCACTGTGGCATGGTCAGTGGCATTACAGTTTAGTCTATTCAATTCGTCTCCTGTTCCACAAGAAGCAAAGGGTTGGTACCAAGGAAATGTATTTCCCCAATCTATATGGTACCATGCACTATTTTGTAGAACTATGTAGTCATGGATGGAGCAGTGGGTAGTTAGTCCTGCAAAAATACAATTAGGTTATGACAGTAGTCATTTTCTTTCTTTACCTTTTTCTCAAATATTTATTTTAAGAAGTAACCCTGTTCCTGATTAAAGTCCATATTGTCAAATGCACAAAAATGTATTTCCTACTGCACAAAATGTACCCAGTTCTACATTAGAATCATGCCCAGATAGAATGACATTAATCATATATCACAACTTCCCCAAAGAAAATATTTCTAGAACAGATCTGAATGTATTTAATATGTAAACCAAAGTCCACAATATGACAAGTACTGGATTCATTCAAATCCCAGTGAGATTAAGACATGGTCCAAAATCCATTCTCATACAGTAGTTCAGTGGAGTGAACTAGAGCTCTGTAGCAAAGAATTCTAAGTACCTCACCAAGCTCAGTAATTTGTAGAAGGGAGCCAAGACAGTTAAAATGCTTTCAAAGTGCTATAACTGTTTAGAGTAGATACACTCTCATTTTCAAAGCCTTGTGGCATGACTGGGAAACATGCTGATTTCAAAGCAACTTTATTCTGCCAGAGAAAGATTAGATCACCTTATATCATGATCCTAAATTATATGGGGGAAGTAGCTCTTGACTCATTAAATACTTTTAAATCTGAGAGATGTGTCATGAGTGCATAGCAACTGTTTCTGTGCATATACTTGTGGCATGTACAGGCACTAGAATACTTACAAATGGCTGTGTAATACAACAACCAGTCAGGGACATTCTGGAGTCTGTATAAGTGAATATTTAAATATTACTGATCACTATTGAACTAATAAAAATGATTCCCTTTGGAAAACATGATGAAATAGCAGTGGACACAATCATTCCAAAGCATTCACTCTCACAGAATGGAACCAAGCAAGTGTATCTGCTGTAAACAGTTATAGCTCTTTGAAGCAAATAGCTGAGAAATTAGAGTGCTGATGGCAGAAAACAAAGAGAATGTCTGACCAAACATGGGCTAGAGCCCATCAGAAAGTTTATGCTGTGATGGTGAAGGAAGCAAAGAGATCATACTTTTCTATCACCATTGCTTCTGCACAGTGTCATCCACAGTATTGTCCCAAGTAGTCAGAGGCCTTTTATGTTCAGCCCCAGAGGAAGAGAATATAGACCACTCAACAGCCCACTGTGAAGAACTTGCATAACACATTGCGGATTAAATTGTTTGGCTCTGCATTGACTTGGATGCTGTAGTTGATGCAGGTCCAGTGGATGTAACCTTGTCTCCTGCTTTTCTTGTGCTGTTAGATACATTTCAATTTGTGTGGCCAGACGATATGGGCAGGATCCTTGGAGAAGTGGGAGACACCACATGCATATTGAACATGTGCCCTTCCTGGTTCATAAAAGCAGTCAGAGAAGGACTGGCTAAGTATGCAAGGAAGTAGTGAACGTCTCACTACAGCAAGGCAGGTTTCCCGAATCCCACCATACTGGAGAATTGTCACTTAATCTCCAATATTGCTTCCCTTGGCAAGGTTATAGAGTGTGTGGATTGCCTCCCAGCTCAAGGGATTCCTGGATAAAATGGATTATCTAGATCCACTTCAATCTGACTTCAGGTCTAGTTTCAGCGTTGGTCACTCTGGTGGATGGCCTATGATGGGAATTGAATGGGAGACTGTGTCCCTGTTGGTTTTGCTGGACTTCTCAGTGCCTTCAATACCCTCTAAGTCAGCTTCCTCGGATAGAGCTTGGAGGTATTGGTTTACAGTGACCCTGTTCCTTCCTGGATGTGTGCTTTCAGAGTGTAGTGCTAGGGGATTGCTTTCTGGTCTCCTTGGCCATTGGCCCGTGGGGTCCCTCAGGACTTGATTTTGTCCTCCATGCTATTTATAATTTACATGAAATCTCTGGGAAAATCTATCTGGAGTTTGAGGCTCGATGTCACCAGTATACTGACCCAACTCTTTTCTCTCCTTTCCATCTAACCTTAAGTAAGTAGTTTCAGTGCTAAACCAGTGTCTACTGTAATTGATGGACTGGATGACAGTAAACAAACTGACACTTAATCTAGACAAGAGAGAGATACTCCTCATCAGTCAGAAAGCATATTATGGATTCAGCCTGTGTTGTATGGGTTTACATTCCCTCTGAAATTTATGCATACTTCTGTACCTAGGTCTGAGCTTGATGCTCATGTTTCAGCATCAGCCAGGAGTCTGATTACAGCACTAAAACTGTGCCCATTGGTGGAGATAGCAATAGCAGTTAGCAATAGCAGTTACATCTCTATACTACTTATCAGTGCTAAGCACTCCCTAAGTGGTTTACAATGTGCTTAGCTAATTGCCCCCAACATGCTGGGTATTCATTTTACCAATCTATGGAAGAATGGAAGGCTGAGTTAACTTGGATCCCTGTAGGATCAAACTTACAACATTGTGGCTGCGGTACCAGCATTTAACCACTGCACTACAAGGGCTCATGGAGATGTTGGATCTGGCTACAGTGACACATTTTCGTTACTTTCCATTTGGATTAGTATAACACACTTCATATGGGACTGACTTTGGAAACTGTTCAGAAACTCCAGTAGACCAAATACTTTGGCTAGACAGGGACCAGGACTGGTTACAGGGAATAGTTTTAATTCCCATGTTGCAATAACTCATGGGCTACTCTTCCATTTCTGGCCACAATTCAAAGCACTGATTATGCCATTTAAAACCTATACAGCTTAGGTCCAGATTTCTGAAATGCCATGTCTGTTTCTATGAGCCAGGCTGACTTTTAAGATGGTCAAGGGAAAGCTGCCTCTTTGTCCCACCTTTGGCGCCTTTGGTGAGCATGACGGAGAGAGCCTTCCAGGTGGCTTTCCTCACAATGTAAAATTCCCTCCCATGGGAGGTTTGGTTGGCCTCTGGCCTGCCCTCTTTCTGCTGGCAAGTAAAGACTTCTTTATTTAGGCAGAACTTCTTGGCTCTTATTGTGGCAGAAGGATCTTTTAATGGAGTGAGTCATATGTTTATCCATTTACAATGTTTTAAACTGTCATAATTTAGGCCATTTCTATGCTACACTGTTATGGTGCTATTATTCCACTTTCACCATCCTGTGGAATTCTGGGATTTGTAGTTTACTGATGCCAAAAAGTTATCTGGTTGAGTATTCTAAACTGCAAACCCCAGGATTCCATAGGATGTTGAAAGTAGAACAATAGCACCATAATAGTGTAGCACAGAAATGGCCTTAGTGTTGTTAATATAATAGTTAATGCATTTTTTTTAAAACAAACTTTTGTACTGGATAGAATTTAGCTGTAGTTTGTTTATAATTTGATAGGACCTTCCCTGGGTCCCCTACTGGGAGAAATATGGGATATTAATGAAATAAGTAAAATAAAAACTCACAACTATACACATGGACAAAGAGTGTGAGTTGGATTTCAGCTCAGATAGTTCTAGTACCTTCTACTGAGTAGTAGATCATTTCACATAATATCTATGAATTCCAGTGGGAACTCCAAATGTCTCAGAAACCCTTTATCAGTTTTCCTTAAACATCACTGCAAGTGCCTGGGGAGAGAGGAAAGGACAATAGAAATAACACTTTAACCACTTATAGTTTACAACAGAAGTCTCTATACTCATATTATTCATTTAGTGGGGATATATATGTTCCATTAGTTTAATCTTGACAAATGTCTCTGCTGCCCAATAGTCTTTAGAAAGAGACCATAATTATTTCCTGCATATAGAAAAGTAGTTATTTGAAATGTGGGGAAAGGTTCTCTCCTTTGAATAGCAGGAATCAAAAAGAAAACTGCCAAGAGCACACTATCCTTATACAAATCTACAGTATGACCATACTTGGAATATTGTGTTCAGTTCTGGTCACCGTGCAGGGAGAAGGATAATGTAGCAAAAGAAAAAATGCAGAGAAGAGTAATAAAAATGATCTAGAAGTTGAATTTGAGCAGGATTACAACAATTAGGGTCAGGAAAAAAAGATGAGTAAATGAGTGAAGGGCATAAAATTATGATTTGTATATGGAGGGGTTTTTTCCTCCTTCTTTCCTAATACACAATCTGGGTCATCTACTGAAGCTGAATAGAAAGAATTTCAGGACAGATAAGGGGAGGTTCTTAACACACTCCATAGTTAAACTATGGAATCTGTGACTACAAAGAGAGAAAGAGAGAGAATGGAGTTTCTCTCTCAGCTATTACTCTGTCCTCCACAACTTTCATGAAAACCCCAACAAATTACTCCAGGATCAGGGAGTTTATCCTTCAACATAAAAAAAGATTGCTCACCTTCTGCATCTGGATAGTGGCTTATAATATTGCACCAAAAGATAGAGCAGCCAACATGAATGGCTTTAAAGGCATACCAGACAAATCCACGACAGATAAGGCTATCAGTGGCTGTTAGTAATGCAGTGGCATAGCTTGGAGCACGTGGAGGAGGAGTGGGGCAAGGCTATGGCATGTGGGGCAGGGCTGCCGTGCGCAGGACAGGGCTACAGCGGATGGGGCAGGGCTAAGGTAGATGGGGTGGGGCTATGGCATGTGGGGGTGGGGTTATAGTGCATGGGGGAGGGCTGCAACATGTGAGGCAGGGCTACAGCACACCAGAGCAGGGCTATAGCATGTGGGGAGAGCAAGCAAGGAGCTACAGCACTCCCAAAAGATTGCCACCAGGGGCGCATTGCTCCCCCGTCCTTATGCCACTGTAGTTATGATTATTAGATATTATGTTCAGAGCATGAATGATAATGCTTTTCTACTTCAGTTACAGGGAAATAAAAGTAGAACGGTGTTATGGCCTTAATCTATTGTTCAAAGACTTCTCATAGGGATGTTGCTGGACACTGTCAAATTTTGGCTTGGAGACCTTTGGTCTGATCAAGAGGAGCATTTCTTACATTCTTATGCTTAAAATCTAGTTTTTGTTTTTGTTTTTCTAAAAGAAACCTAGTGTTTGGTTCACATATGTATTTGTATCATTTTAATTCTGTATTCTCATTTACTATACACTTGACTGGCAAGCTGGCAGGTAAATGTGTGGATGAGCTCCATTCAGAAGGATTATATTTATTGTGATGTGAAACATTACACTTGTATATCATTATGGTGTTGCAGTTATTGCATTATGAACATGTTTGTCTGAATCACCTTAGGCTATGGATAAGAATGACTGCATTTTTTCCCCTAATTAATGTTCTCTGCACAGTTAGACACACATATGTTAAAAGTTAAGCAAAGTATTTTCATACTAGTTCCTTCTTTAGTCATTTTCATCTACCTGTAATTTCCAGCAGAAGCCCCAGTGCTATTATTATTCATTCAGTGGGAATATTTATGCTTCATTAGGTTAGTTCTTACAGATTTCTCTGCTGTTCTACAATTTTTTTAAAGAGCCATAATTATTTCCTGTGTACAGAAAAGCAGTTATTTCAAGCATGGCATAAAGGTCCTGTCCTTTAAATACCAGGAGCTTCTTCCTACAACATTCAGGAGCAGGAGGCAGAAGTTTCATCAAATTGAGTCCAAAGTATCTGCCAAGAAAAGAGGAGGTAGTTGTTCCTATCTGCAGCCCAGTTCTGATGTAGAGGTTGCTAATGGATAACATTCATAGGAAAAACAATGGATGTAATCCTGAATTATTGTATGTCAGCCTGAGAAAGATGAATGCCTGAAAATTCCCTTAATATTGATTGGATTGAAAGCCCTAACATTGCCAACTGGATCTAAAATATTGTGCACATCTGTCAAAGAGCTCAAACATCGAGCCTGCCATTTTGTTACTAGTTTCTGGGATAGGGAAAGCATTGACCCTATCTGCAGAGAAAGCTGAATCATTGATTATGGTTGCTAGAAGGGACGCTATATATGAATTGACCATTTGTGGATAAGTGCCTCCAATCTGTACACCAAATAATATATGTCCAGTGGCTTGCAATTGTTGCAAAGTTTGCTTTAAATAATTAAAGTCCAGTTTGTCACTGATACTTCTTGTGTTTGTAATTTGTTAATACTTAGAACACAGACTATTTGCAAACAAAATAAAGTGCTACATAAAATGAATAGCACATAGATCTTGAATATTTTTTTAAAAAATCAATATAATTAAAACACAGTTAATATGAACAACAATACTATGCTTACATAAGAGCATCCTCAGAGCAATCAACTGAAATATCAACAATAAATCTTACTCTAATTTTCATTGCTGAGAAACCTTGTGAATTACTGTTCTCAGAAAAGAGATAGAAACTCTTTTCTAGAATGGTATTAGAATGTAGAGAAGACAGACTAGATCACCAAAATTTCATTCTTGAATTCAGAACATAATTAACAAAAGAACCATTAATGAGGCAAATCCTCAATTTCTGAGGCCCCAGAAAAAGAAAAAAGGCAAAAGCATATCTGTCATCAATCAAAGCTGGGAGCACGGTTTGAAAGCAAAGGGCTGTTAAGGTTTGCTGAACTTGGGGGCATGTAAACTTTGTCAGGTAAACAGTTCTTTGATGGTCAAATTTAGAGTCTATACCATTTTGAGAAATTAAAATTATTAACAACCTTTTTGTCAAGCTGAGCACTACAGTCAAAATTTCAAGATACAAAAATTGACAGGCAGAGTAGGATACAACTGAAGCAACTTGTGATATCTCGAACGCCAAACTTTACAGCTTGTTAGCTGTTCAGAACATCAGTTGAGGAAAACCTGACTGAAGAATCTTTTGCAATTTTCCGGTAGTTAAATAACTAACCTCTGCCCAACCCAAGTTCTTGTGCCAAGAAAGTGACAATTTATTGAGAAGAGTATTCTGAAGAACCTCAAGTTTAGCCATCTGAGAATCATCCCATCCACAGACAGCAGCACCATATAGAATCTGGGCAACAACTTTTTTCTGAAATATTTTCAGGGCTGGAACAACCCTACAGTATTGTAAAATCTAAGCATTACTCCAGCAGATCTCAAAGTCACTGCTTTAGCAGCTTTTATATGGAGCTTGCAGGAGTGTGATCTCATTAAAAGGTGGAGGAGGAATACCACATGGGTCAAGTGCCAACTCATCTTGTGCCCTATGCTGTTATCTCATACTCTTTTGTGGGTATTCAGATGGGCAGGAAGAGAGTGCATTTTGTACTGAAGGCAACCAGGAAAACAACCATTTTACTTATTTTTGAGAAACAGGAATGAATTACCTTTAAACTGTTGTACGTATAATGGTACCTGAGTGCTATTGGCAGCTTTGGAATTATAACTGTAGCTAAATACTTTAATATAAGATTTTATAATCATTGGGCAGACAGATAAATCAGACAAAAATTAAATTCCTGTGCTTCATATTGATATTTAATCAACAATTGGTTCTTTATATACCCCTCAATCCAGGGTCCAGTAGAGGCAGTGATTCAGGTTATAGCTCCACCACAATGCCAAAATTAACCTAACAGCTATACCATTCATACTACTTATATGACTTTAGTTATTTTAGAGAAGGTTTTAATTTAATTTTTATTTTTTAAAAAACCTTTGAAATTTTAATAAAACTTTTTAAAACCCAATTTAATTTTTAAACTTTTTTAAAAATCTCACTGATATTCTACATCAACTGCTTACATATATATAACTTAGTAATGTCTTCTGCCCACCCCCTTAACAACCACAGCCAGATTGGTTGAAGGACGTCTATTCAGTTGCTGGGGTGCAGGAAGATGACATTTCTGGCCCCCTACCACCAGTAAGCAAGGCTGCGATGAGGAATAGTGACAGGATCCTGCTTCTGATTGCAACCCCTTTGCTAGTGGGACGCTGTTGGACGTCTCATTGTCCTTGTGCCTCGATTGGCAGCTTAACCTTCTTCACCTTAGGGACCTCTTGGCTGTTAATGTGGATTGGGGGGCATTTATATAGTCTTATAGTAAGACTATGCAGTCTTCCTAAATATGTAGTAGTTAGGTATCCATAATTCTAGGTTACAAATCCACAACTGCAATACAGAATGCCACCCTCTGTTATCCCTCATCTTGCATGGACTACCTCCATCACTGCATAAGCATAGCATAGAAACAACCCTATCTAGCCTCTGGTTTATTTGTTCATGTGACTCTAGTCAAGGAAACAGAAACTGAGAAGTTTATTAAAAATGACAACAACAACAAGTGCTTATAGTCTGGACAGAGCCATTTAATGACATGAGAAATTAAAATAGTTCCCCACCTTTCATTGACAGATGATTTCCTTTCATTTATACCCCGCCTTTCTCGTTGCAGAGAACCAAATATGTGTCTCCATGTATGGCAGATCTATTAATTAATGTTTTTGAAACTGAGCAAGCATGGTATAGTGATTTGAGCATTGGACTACAACCTTGGAGACCGAGGTTTGATTCCTCACTCAGTCATGGAAACCCACTGGGTGACCTTGGGCATGTTGCACACTCTCACCCCCACAAAAATCCCATGATAAGTTTGCCATAAAGTCATCATAAGTTGGACAAATTTGAAGGTACACAAGTTCAGAATTTTTGTGATGATACAGAATTGTAACTATGGCCATTTCCACACAGGGCGAGGGAATCACCCCATGATGCTACTCACTGGACTTTTGGGCTCCCTGGTCCAGTCCACGTTTCTCTGGAGCAGCACGTGGCCGCTGCTCTGCACTCCTCCGGGGACAAAAACGGCAGCTTCCGGTTGGTGGAGGGTCTCGACCAACCACTGAAACTCACCAGCCTAAAGCCTGCCCCCGGCAGATCGCAGGCTCGCACCAATGCGAGCCTGCGAATCTGCGTAAGGGAGCAGGCTCACAGTGGCACGCTCCGTGCTTTTGAAAGACCTGTTTTTAGCAGTCTTTCAAAAGCATGCTGGACGACCACTTGGGAGCGGGCTGGGGTGCGGATCTACGTTAAGTAGGTCCGACACAGTTCGCTCCCAGGTGCAGACCTCCTCCCTGGAGGACGCTCTGCCCCGTGTTAAAAACCCTGTGTGTAAATGGCCTATGTTATTGAAGAGAAATTTTCTTTCTTTTTCTTTTTTTAGAAAATAAAAATTCTGGTTTATTTTTATTTAAAAAAACCCTCTTTCATTGGTTTTATCTACCCTGCAAAATTAATACATTGTCTCAGAACTGATAAGGCCAGTTTATCTCAAAAAAGGGGAAAAAAAGAATTAAAGCCCACCCAGTGTTGTCAGTTCTAATTCTTAATCTAATAACGCACTTCAGCATATTTACTTGCTGGATCTGGTTCTCCTCCTAGATCTTTGCATATTTGCCTGGCATACACATCGCATTGTCTTCTAATTCAGCAGGATGTAAATCATAGTTGGAGTAATGAGATCAGCTCTAGTCTCTGTGCACTGAACACCTGACAAAAAAATTCTAAGTGCTCTACAGACTACACTCTGCTTGTGATGACTGGTAATTTAAAGAACTGCCTCTGAGAAACTTTAATTATCTCTCTCAATCCAATTAGTGATGACTGTTCTTCCAGGCCATCTGAAGAGAATATACCAAAGCCAAAGAACATTGTCATTTCTGCATCCTTGTCCTTTAACTATCACTGGTGGTCAAAATCACCTTCATAATAATCCTTTTTAGTAAGGTCTGTGATTATGGTTTTTATTGCCTCACTTAGACTTAAGAGTTTATTAGCGGTGTTTAGCCTCTGGCCGGGGGAGTTTTAATGTCTCCAGATGGTACAATGTCTGGCACTTAACATTGTGGAGATTTAATTTTTCTGCCCAAATCAGAACAGCATAAAATAGTTTTCCTGTAATGATCTTCTTATGTCATTTTCCAAACAATAGTGTTGGATTAACTTTGTGTGTTTACCCTAACATATTTCTTTGTTGGCTGGATGGTAGAAAATCAATGCAAGCCCATGTTCGCTATTCAAAAAATGTGATTGTGTTCACTGTATAGACTATGGATATTTATTGTACTTTGGCACAAAAGCTCTGTGGTTAAATGTTGACAGAACTCTCCTCTCTAAAACTGAAATGCTACAAATTGGAATCAGACTGGGACATTACTATAACATCACTTCATCTCCATAAAGCCCTAACATCAAATACCATAATGTAGAGTGGTTGCCCATAAACACTTACAACCAGTCCCCCACCACCATTCTGTGTTCTTATGTTAGGGCTCACTTCAAGTTTGAGGGGCCCCAACAAAATGGCCTCTCTTCTAAATGGGAGCACAATCCCAAATGTTCTTGGCTGACTTATCTTGCTGGATAGTGGAACAGCAGGCTTCTTCTTCTTCTTCTTGCTCCTCTTCCTCCTCTACTTCTTTTTGCAACTGTAAGAAATGCAGCAGTCCACCATTTTAGTTTTCATGCAATGTTCTGCATGTTTTGTCAGCCTAATGCACTGTAAAAGAAACAGGCGATTTGGAGGAGAATAATTAATACAGGTCTTCACCAATCACTAATATGACATCTAGCTAGGCACCATACTCTCTGGAGAAACTCTCTGGGGATAGCATTCCAGCTTGTTCCCCTTTCACATCTGGCCCCCTGCCTCACATGAGGAAACTTTCAAAAGACTTTGTCCCCTCAAGACCTTAGCACAATATTTTATTAAGCAGAAGTGTGATGTGTTGCATGTGTGTGAAACAATGATGGCAAATCTTTAGTTTGTGTATTTATTTTCAGGACAGCATTGCTGCTTTACTGCTTCATCTTTCTGTTGAGCCTAGTGTCAAAAGATGTTCATGTTTATATCACTGTTCTAATTCATATCATGGCAAAGTGGCTTAAAGCTGAGTAATTCCCTGTCCTGTTCTTCATTTCTTCATTCTTCACGGGTGTTACTTGATTTTTTGAAGAATCACTTTGAGACAGTAATGTCTGTGAGAAAAGGGGCAGGAGAGAAAGAGAGAGAGAGGGAGAGAGACTACTTGACAAGAGTCTAGTATTTTGTTTCAGACGGACTTCTCTGTTGTCTCTGGTTTGGCATAATTCTAAGACAGGACCTTTCATGACTGTTTCCACAGCACTCAGACCCTCAAAACTCTGCAGGCTGCTCTCTTCTTCTTCTTCTTTTTTTCTAACTAAAGGAAAAAAATGGGTGATGGCTTCTCCTAAAAGTCTCCAGGAATGGCAATTCACTTGTTAAAATAGACTGCAGCTCCTTCTGCTCTTTAACATTCAAAACCACCCATTTTCCAAAAACATACATGAACTTGCAGCCACTTTCCTTTTTGATTTTTCTTTTTGTGGCTTTTTTAGCAGTCCATGTAACCTCCCCAACATCCTAGAGGCATAAAATTGGCCCCCAAACCCACCACAGTTGCCCAGCCCCATTTTTGGAGCTTCAATTGGCCAAGAGGATACCAGTTGCTGACTTCTAATGAACAAGAAATATGACTTGAGTGGAGTTTATGCCTTCCCATTCCATGTACATGGAACTATATAATTAAAGAATACCTATTACTATAAGTTTTTTTTACACTAGGGAACTGAACTTCATGTTTAAATAACAGTGAAACCAACTGACACCACGGCCAGTAGGCAGAATATTGGCTTATCAGCCACCATTTCCCTGACCGGACAACAGTACAGCAGCTCTGTCCCAGCTGGCTTTACATGCAACTCTGAAAGGAAGAGAGAAGTTCTTTGTGTGGTGGTTGATCTCTGATGGTTGCAAGCCACATGCAAGCTATCTTCTGTAATATAAATAATAAGTGACTGGTCAAAAAGCATATAGTACATAGGATAGTGTTTTATACTAGGGATACTTTTAGTTGGATAGTGTCATGCCCTGCTTCCAGAACACAGACTCTGACTCAGAGTCTGAAGCAGAGGGCACGTCAGAGGCTGAAACAGAAGGCATGCCAGAGCCTGCTGTACAGCAAGAAGTTACAGTGCCAGAAACAGAACAGGGGATGGTGCCAGCTCCAACAGAGAGCCCCGCCTCTTCAGATACAGAAGAACACTTACCTAGACCCAGCTTCACACAGCACAGGCAGCAAAGAGAGACTCAGCGTCACTCTCTCAGAAGTTATAACCGGCAACAATCAATCAAGGCACAGCTGCACTAGGCTTTGGGTCTATTTAGCTGGCATCCTTCCCCTCCAAGAGTTGTCAGAGCTTATCTGACCTGCTACCTGCTGGATGCCTTGACAAATGCTTGAATTGATCTTGGACACTCCCTTGCTGTGAAACCCTGCTGGACTTTGTTTATGTTGGGGTTTATTTATGACTCTTTATTTACTGCCTGGAAGTAAGTAACAAACTGGGAGATATTCAGTTTGTTTGTTTGATTTGTCAGCTGTACAGGACTGAGATAGGACAGACAGATCCAAGAAGTTACCAATCAAATTGGATAAACAGGCTTTCCATTCCATCATCAAAGTCATTGATAAAGATGTTGAACAAAACCAGGCTTCAGGGTTCTGTCCTGGTCTCAGTGTTGTTTAATATTTTCATAAATAATTTTGATGATGGAATAGAAGGTAAGTTTATCAAATGTATAGATGAAAACAATTTGGGAGGGATATGTAATACTCAGATGATTGAAGAGCTAGGCTAAAACTAACAAAATTAATTTCAGCAGGGGTTAAATATAGAGTACTACATCTATGGAGGAAAAATGAAATTCACAAGTATAGGATAGGTGACACCTGGCTTGAAAGTGGTACAAGTGAAAAGGATCTATGTGTCTTAGTAGACCACAAGCTAAATGTTAGTCAATAGTGTAAAAAAAAAAAGTGGTCCAAAAAAACTGATGGTATTCTAGGCTGCGTCAACCGGATTAGAGCATTTAGATCAAGGGAAGTGGGGCAATTCTCTTCTGCTTTAGGCTACTTCTGCATGAGGTTGATACATTATAGCAACATCAAATTATTACCCTCCTGTCTGCACATTGAACTGTTTTAGCTTCGTAGTTTTCCTTGTGGTTCTGTACATTTTCAGCTCCTAGAACGGTTCACTGAGGTTCACTGCAATGTGAAACCACTGTATGTGAAACCCAGAAAAACTCCAAAGTAAATCTCCCAAACCAGTTCTGCTTCAGTTTTCACCTACATGCAGAAGCGTAGCATTGATTCACATTGCAGAAGTGGCCAACTATGGGCGTTCCCAGGCTGTCCGTTCCATCATTTCTGTCCCTATCGCTCTCTGCCCATCAAAGGACAGGCTGCCATCATTATTGTCTTCCTGTGTTGAACGGACAGCAGGAAGAGACTGGATCTGGTAGTGGACTTTTAAAACGTCTTTTTTTCCACGTATCAACAAACGTACATTCCTATGCACAAACGTAGCAACACAGAAATGTGTTGAAAATGTGTCTGTGTTTTTGAAAAAACAGACTAATCAGTGATGGTGGGGCGGGGTGAGGGAGGGTAATGGGAGTGGTCAGGGACTTGCTGTTGTGGATGCAGCAACTGCTGTTCTCCACAGTAGTACGATGTAAATGGGAGGGGAGTACAGACAGCACAATTTTTGAATTTCTGAATTCAGTTTCCAAATCAGAATATAAAAACACCACTCTGAACATGCAGTGAACCGCTCCTCCCCACTGGTGCAGAAATGGCCTTAGTCAGACCTCACTTGAAATACTGTGTCTCATTCTGGGCATCACTGTTCAGGAAGGATAATGATAGGTGGCATGTCTTCTCTGGCACCTGTTCAAAGGTGGGTGATGAAGAAGATCAAAGGTCAGGACAGCATGCCCTGTGAGGAAAAACTTAGGGAACTAGGGTATGTTTAGCTTGGAGAAGAGAAGATTCAGAGGTAACATGATAGCCTTGATCTGAAGGGCTATCATATAGAAGGTGGAGCAAACTTGTTTTCTGTTGTTGCAGAAACTAGAATGCAATTGATTCAATTTTTTTTAAAAAAAGTTTTCACCTAAACAGTAGGAAGATCTTCTTGACTGTAAGAGCTGTTCAACAGTGGAATAGATTTCCTTGGAGACTAATGACTTCTTTGGAGGTTTTTAAATAGAAATTGGATGAGCATCTCTCAGGAGTGCTTTAGTTGTACATTCCAGCACCACAGATACTGGACTGAATGAGCATTGTGGTCTCTTCTAGCTCTATAATTCTATGATTATAGGAAAAGACAATCCATCTTTCTTTCCTTAACAGAGTCGCTTTGGGAAAGAAAAGATGGATCTTTATAGAGATCAATTGCACTAATCTCCTATGCCAGAAAAGTGATGCTCAAAATTTTGCAACAAATACCAAAGTCAGAATCATCCGTGCCACAGTATTTCTGATTTCTATGCATGGATGTGAAAGCTAGACAGGGAAGAAAGCTGACAGGAAGATAATCCATTCGTTTGATTTATGGTGCTGGAGGAGAGTTCTGCAGATCTCATGCACTGCCAAAATGATTTTTTAAAAATGCCAACAAATCAAGCCTGTACTCTTACTAGAAGCCAAAATGAGCAAACAGTAACTGTTCTGCTTTTGAAAATGTATGAGAAGACATGACTCACTAGGAAACACAATAATGCTTGGCAAAGTGGGAGGCAGTAGGAAAAGTAGGCAGCCACATTACAGATGGATAGACTCAATCAAGGAAGTCAAAGACCTGAATTTGTAAGACCTAAGAAGGGCTGTTGATGACAAGGTGCTTGTAACCCAAAACTGACCTGATGGCAATTAACAACAGCAACAAATTTTCAGCCTGAGAACTCTAATGTTTTGTCAAATTTAAAACCCAAGAGTTCAATTGGATGTTGCCATGGCAGTAAAAGTAGAATATAGCATACATAATTGGGTAGTGTGAACAGAACCCAGAATTCAAGCCTGGTTTGTAGGCTACTTAGGTTAAAATAGGCCATTATTGCCTCCTGGCTTCTCTCAAAGAGGATTGTGTGATGGGTATTGGTTGTATTTATTCAGGACATGTGCACTTTGGACATTGAATTTCATGTCCAATTATGAAGCCTTTCTGGTTGTACGACAAATTAGCTACTACATACGCAGATCAATGTGGCAGTATCTGAAGTTATCAAACTGAATTGTGGCATTGTTACTGTTGCTGTTATAGTGACAAGGATTCCATTTAATAAACACAGTGCCATATAGGAGTAATTAATCAACCAACTAAAGTGTCACACTGAGGTCAAAGAAACCAGTAGACCAAAGGAGTGGGACACTGAAACTGAGCTGACATAGAAAATGACAACACTGTGCCAAGGGAAGTTTGAAGGAATTAGTATTAGTGAAACATTTAATCCAAACTTCATTTTTAACATTTCCGTTCAGAAATAATCACATTCCCATAGTTCAAATTAAGGTCACTTTTGTAACTTTCAGATGCTATTTCCTCTGAATAGCATCTGAAAGAGATTCTTCAAATGGCAAGTGCATTTTACAGATGCTGTTCTGTTCTGGTTCCCTCTTAAATGGATTCCTCACCCGGCTGATTTTGTTCCTAATTTATTCTGAACTCAGGAATGAGTTGTGAAAGAACTTGATGCAACACATACTCTAGAGAAGATGAACAAGGTTATACAGAGGTAGTTCAGAGAGGCTTTTCTCTTTCTTCTTCATTTTGTTTAAGCTAGTTTGGCTAACAACAGAGTACCACAGACACAGACTGAAATCCTGTTTCTTCTCCATCTTGTGAGATAGTATTAAAGTGGCCCATCCTGCCCTGTTTCTTTGTTTGTTTTCTTTCTGAGATACCAATGATACACTCCTATCAAGTATACAGTTTAGTGAGATGGATCACACTTAGGTAACTGGCAGTTCAAGGAAGTCCTACCTTGGATTGTTTATATGAACATGTTTTAGAACAGCTATTTAGCTTCCATTTATTTCCTCCCTCCTGCCCAGCTATAAGTGTGAAGGCCTGCAGTGAGCACATAGGTAGATGATAAACTGAACCCTTATTTGGCAGGCAAGGGAAGTTAGAATGATAAGGCTGTTGATTTATGTTTTTATCTGTCACTACCTCTTCAGTAAAGTTGAGCAGTCAGCCTTAACAGAGTGGGGTTTGTTATCACTTCTTTCCTTTTTCCTTTAAGTGAACCAGATTCTTTAGCCTTTTCCCTTAAGAACAGCAAAGATATAGATCAGATAAATGCCACATTCTCCAGACCTCTTGTTCTTGAATAATCCTATTACGTGTCTTCATGGAAGCCTTCCTGGGACCCAGTCTAACTTCCTAATGCTAATGTGGTTTTCACACTGTATGTCCATAGAAGAGAAGGAGTGTTATGTACTGAAATACAGTTAGAATTTATGGAGCACATTTTATAATTAATACATGAACTACAGTTATTAGTGAAAGGAACATAAACTGGTATCTTACTTCATTTTGGTTTATTAGTTAACTAAACAAGCCTACCTCAGTTAGCAAACACAGCAAGATACAAAATACAATTTAAAACAGCAATAACACAGAATACAAATTTTCAGCTCAACAACCAACCAATGGGAGTCTCTGTTAAATACATACATTCCAGGTATGCCCAGTGTGACAAGCCCTTATTGCTCCCTGATTGGTGTGGCTTTCCCAGTCTGATAAGGCACCTTGTCTTTATCACACAGCCCCATTATACCACCTTTGTTGTGGTATGAGGGTTTTCAATGTTTATTTAGAACCACTTAATAATTCTATGGTACCATGCCTTCTTTGTTGCCTTATGTAATGTATACAACTGAAGCTGAGTCAGGGTTTACAAAGATAAATTGTAACATTTGTTTAGATAGTAATAGGAATAAAGTAGAGTATTAAGGTTCATATAGAGTTCAATGTGGACACATTTGTTCAGTGGATTCATCAGATAGTATTGTTACCTCATTGCTTAGAAACAGTTCAAGAAATATATCTTTAGACTTTCATGAAAGGTACAAGTATCACACAACAGCCTTTTGGCTAAACTCCCACCAAAACCTTAACCTCCACATTAGATCACTCTACTTTCTGATCAGATCCTACTAAGGTTAAATTACTCTTCTGTTATCACGGTTATGATATGTCTGGTGAGAGCACTAGATATCCTTTTGGTATCAAATAATTTGGCCTTGCTGGACCTCTCTTTGCCATCTCACTCCACGTGTTTGCAAGAGGTCCCCTGGACGAGCATGTACGAGCGCGGCCGTTAATGACTATACATTCCAAAACCTCATTCAGGCTAGCAACTTAAGCCTCTCCATTGCTTTAGGGAAAAACCTCCCTGCAAACAGGCGCTGCTCGGCTCAGAGCTACACAAAGCCTCATAGCCCAGAGCCAAGCCATTCCTTTGTATTGGACTATCAACGTACCGGCCACGCTATTGTCATCAAGAGCAAAACCAATCATGCTAAACTTAACCTTTTCCAAATCCTTTGTCCGGCTCCAAATCTCCTTTGTTCTCACCGAGCATAACATAGCCTGTAGGTAAACTCCACCCTATAAAAGGCCCCCTTTTCCAAGTCCTCCCCGGAGTACTTTGGATCACCCTGGACTTCCATCTAGCCTTGCTGCTGGCTTGTCTATGAAGCTCCCCTCAGCCAGCCACGCTGAGCTTTCTTCCCTGGAACCCCATCTTCCTCTCCAGGACTACGAGACCAGGTGTTGTATTGCCAACCTCTCTATTTCTGTTTCCAAGTTAGCTAGTGTGTGTGCGTTGTTTTATTTGCTGTTTATCTCTCAATAAAACTGTTATTTTTGTTACTTTTAAACTTGCCTGCTTGCTCTCTGACCTGAAGCCATAGACATTGGGTTAAAAGATCCTTGCTAAAGTTACCCTGCCTCTCGTTTAGCCAAGAGAGTGCTCAAGCTAAATCCCCCCAACTTGTGTTTTTATTTGGTTATTTGGGCGCCCCTCCCAGGACCCCCAACATACAGGTAACACTTCTGCTTCTCACTAGGCTTCTGTTGAGAACGAAGCCTCCCAAAATAGCCATACTTTCTGACTGACTCAGGGACTCTACTACCTTGTTCTTTGCTAGACTCTCACAGAAGGAACAAAAATACTCACAGGTACTTGGCTTTATATAACTTTTTCTCAGCTACAAGACCCTCCCACACACTACTGGGCTGGATTTCTCTCCTGAGGTGGTATTCTGATTTCTTAGCAACCTCTTCCAGGCTGCACTGGCACTTCAGATAGCCACACCTCCAGAGCTTCATCACACCCAGTTGACCCAAAGGAATGCAAATCTGAATCTCCTATTTCCTAGTACTTGCGGATCAGGAGTTTCTATTTTGAAACTCAAACAATACTTTGCTTTGTGTTTCCGACAACTTTGTCTATTTAAAAAATTGTCTTCTCCTGTGCATCATGATCTTCATCATCCAGCCCCTATTCTAGAATTCAGTCATCATTCAGTTCCATTACCCACTTGTTTGCAAGTCTTTATTTTATCAATTGATTAATCCATAACTGCTGTCATTCTTCTGAACAGCTGCTGCCTCTCCACTCCTGTGGCTTCCCTTTGCCCTATGGTAAGCTATAAAACTGTTTATAGCCATTGCAGAAGTATTTTCTCTATGTGTGCTTAGGGACTATAAACCTCAAATATTTCTTTACCACTAATGGGCACAGAAAGAAAATGTTTCTAATCCTTTGTTTACTGGCAGTACAGACAGTGCCTAGTGTTTTACACTAGTATGTGCACATGGATTAAATTCTTGCCAGCATCTGCTTAAAGCCACAGAGCTAAAGAACTTAGTTTTGCAAAAATAAAAGGGGAAACAACTGCCGTAGCTATGCCAATTTAGCCTTGGTTCTTTAAAACAGGCTTCTTCTCTAGATTAAAGGGTTTTTTTTTTTAACTGAATGAAAATTGCAGCTAGCTCTGCCAGTGTGAACTTATCTGATCTTATCTCAGTCATCTAAGAGGTACTGAGTCCCCAGTAACTTTAAATAGTGCTGGATTTATTTTCTCAAAAAGGTATGGCTCAACAGTGTGTTTCTGAGCACAATTCAAACAGATTTAAATATTGCAAAGCCCTTTTACTTTATAATCTCTGGCCCTCTAGATGTTGTTTGACTGAAACTCCTGTGATCCTTCCTGATTATGTCATTATGTAAAACCATCCAGGTTTTACAACATGGACCTATCCAACCAGAAGATAAGGAAAAGATAGAGGAGTTTACTGATATGCAATTTTTTTTCTTAGATACAGTAAAAAGATTTTTAGAATGATGACTGCAGGAAAACTCTCATCATTCCAAGTGTGTTTGCTGAGGCTTCTCAGCACAATAGGCAAACTACTTGACTTGCTTTTAACCATTTTGCTTAATTTTTATGTTTTTTTTCTCCCTGCTTTTTTTCCTGCTTTTGATTGATTTTCCATTTCACGTTTATGTTATGATTTTCTTTTTTGTTTTCCTGTTTGGCTTAAAAATAATTTTAATAAGCAAGCTAATTAATAAATGAAACAATATATGTGGGCCTGAAAAATTCAGGGATATCCAGTGGACTCTTGTCTCTTCTTCACTGAAGCCATTGTCAAATCACAACTTGTTTTTAAAACTTCATGCATTTTCAAAAATGGTTGTCCATGTCACATGAAAATAAAGGAACTCCAAATCCAGTGCTCATTTGGCTGACACAACTAATTTGCCAATCACTGTATCATATCATCCAGATTCAGTGATTCAGTTTCAGCTGGACACTATAAATCAAGAAGAGGAGTTGTCCTTCAATACCACTTTTATATGGGTACATCTGGAGCCAAATGACTTATAGCTAGCAGTAACCTGCAGCCACAGGGTCTTGGGCAATTTCTGGCAGGGCTTGATTCTTCAGGGCTTTGAAAGAAGAAATCAATTTCTTCCATTGTATCCTGCTGGGGGGGAAAGAAAAAGAAGTAAAGGGTGGCTCTTCCCTTTTGCATCTGGTAGAATGACAGGCTTTGAACAGATTAGTCCAAACTCAGGAAATGTAGTTCTTAACAGAAAAGGGGGGAAAAAACCCTTTGAATTTAGAGGATCAGAGAGTGCTTAACAGGATTTTAATGGAAAATGTCCTGATGATCACCAGCAAAATGGATGTCATTAAAGGGGGATTGGACAAATTTAATAATATAAGGCTATCAATAGCTACTGACCATGACAAATACGACCTCCTGTACTGGAACCCAAGGCTAGTCTAAATAGCCTAAAGTCACCAGATCCCATCTGATCTTGGAAGCTAGGAAGGGTCAGCTCTGGTTAGTACTTGGATGGTAACCACCAATGAATACCAGGTTCTGTAGGTTATATTTCAAAAGAAGGGATAGGCAAAACCACCTCTGAGTATTCCTTGCCTTAAAAAACCCTATGAAATTCATGGGATCATAATAAATCAACAGGTGACTTGAAGGGATATATACACACACACTGGAAGCCACATGCCTCTGAATAATATGTGCTAGACAGTACAAGTGTAACTTCCGGTATGGCACGGTAGGTGAGGACCCCCAGATATCACTTTGATATCATCTAATTCAGCCTTAGCTGGACTAGTTTTCAGTCACCACACTCCGTGTGTTTGCGAGGTTCTCCGGACAAGCACGGACATGAGTGCGGCTGCTAATGGTTTCACATTCCAGACTCTATTGAGGCCAGCAACCCAAGCTTCGCTCATAGCTTCAGGGAACTTCCACTTGCAAACTTCACAATAGCTGTGCGTCTCTCAGCAGAGCCAGTCCGGTAAACAAGACATTTACATACTGACCAAACTATTGTCATCAAGCACTAAGCTCATCATGTTAAATTTGACCTTTCCAAATCCTTTGTCCAGCGCCAAAACTCCTTTTGTTCTCACCTGGCTTGCCATAGCCAAAGGGTACCAACTCCCCTATAAAAACCCCTCATTTCCAAACAGTCTTCGGACTCCTTGGATCACTCGAAACTTCCATCCCACCTTGCTGCCGGTTGCCTAAGGAACTCCCCTCAGCCAGCCACGCTGAGCTTTCTTCTTTGGAACCTCATCTCTCTTTCTCCAAGACAACAAGACCAGGTGTCGTATTGCCTATCCTTAAGCTCTCCAATTCCGTTTCCCAGTTAGTTAGTGTGTGTGTGTTATTTATTTTCTGTTGTTTTTCAATAAAACTGTTATTTTTGGTTACCTTTAAACTTGTGTGCCTGTTCCCTGACCTGAAGCCGTAGACATTGGGTTTCAAGATCCTTGCAAAGTTACCCTGCCTCTCGTTAGCCAAAAGAGTGCTCCAGCTAATTTTCCCCCAATTGGTATTTTATTTGGCAATCTGGGCGCCCCTCCTGGGACCCCCCAAAACATAGGGTAACACAAGTGCACAGATGCTGTTGTCCTCATGTTCTGCTTGTGGATTTCCTGTAAGTATCTGTTTGGCTGCTGCAGAAATGTGATGATCAGGCTTGTAAATTCAAACATATTAAAGTTTGGTCAGAATTACTGCAACAACAACAACAATTATTCTTAATCTTATATAGTACAGAATATGCAAGTGAGACAAAGCAAAAAATAATCTGTATTGTTTTTTAATCCAGAAATTCCTTGTGTCTAGGGGAAGTCACAAAACCACCTTTACTGATTCAGTGGAAAAATCCTCTATATACATAGGAGTGTACACACTCAGAAATTCCCCCTTCACTAAAGTGAATGAAGGCTCATGCCCAGTAGCAACATAGGCAAATCTGACTACACACAGAGTTCAGGATTTATAGCCTTACATTGAGTTTCTGCAAGATTCTTTCTATGTTAGTCTCAGCTATGTTTGTTGAACATAAGAAAAATGGATCTGAGAAATAAATGGTATGTTACCCAACCTCAACCACATGGAAATTCTTTGTCCAAGAAAATCCAAGCTGTTTGCTGTTTTGATGCATGGCTAGTTTAATTAGGTCTCTCAGACAGTAGCCACAAAAATATTGTCTTTCGGCTACTATGGAAGCCAGGAACATTTTTGTCTGAATGTGCTATTCTTTGGGGATTAGCCAAAGCTATCTAACAATGTAAATAACTATCCTTTATGTTCAGAAGAACCTCAATTTGTACAGACTGTTTGGGAACATCTCAGAATATAAATCATGTAGACTAGTCTTTGTCTCATAAATAGCCCATCCATGGCTTCAGGGAGCAAAAAAATAAATAAATTTCATTTGAACCCATTGACTACATATGGCTTAAATTAATTTCATTTTCATTTTGTGAGTTTTACAAGTATTTTAAAAAATAATTTTCCTGTTTTCTGAGCAAATTACACAAGACATCTGTCCTATATTTAATCTATGAACCTCATAAAGGCAAGAGGCAGACATTTTATGAGCGATATTATAAAAATTAGATAATTATCTTGTTTATTTTAGCAGTTTCTATCTGGTGTTTTAACAGTAGTCTCTCATTAAAGACATGTATGTTCAGTCTTGCAGTTGGCCAGTGAACTGCTCTGAATGTTAATGCTAAAACTCCTACAGCCTAGCCCCTGTCTTATGAACTGCTGGGGTTGGGCAGCCAATTAGGGTTAAAGATCACCTACCACCTTGAATATACCCAATCACATCTGATTTTAGAAGCTATGTAGAGTCAGGCCTACTTAATACTTAGAGAGGAGACCATCGGGGATCTCAAGGCCATTTCTGCACTAGTCTGTTATAGTGCTATTATTCCACTTTCAACATCCTATGGAATCCTGGGATTTGCAGCTTCAGGAGGGCCCTCTGGCTCCTTCTGAAACTGCAAACCCCAGGATTCCATATGATGTTGAAAGTGGAATAATAGCACTATAACAGGCTAGTGAGGAAAGATCCAAGGCAGTTCTACCTGAAGCCCTACCTAGAGCCACAGCCAGTCACAGTTGAAAATAATGGGTAGAATGAACTAATTGTCTGCCTCCAGTATAAGGTTGCTTCCTGTGTTCTTAAGGGTGAGGAGCAACATATTAAGGCCAAATTAGACCTCTCAATACTAAAACTCTTTGTTTAAATCCAGGTTTACCCTGACTACATAAAACGTAGAAAGTGGGTGATAGAGAACTGATTTCTAAATTTAAAAAAACAGGAATTTGGGACTAGCCACAACTTTACCACTGGGAAGGGAGGACCACGGCTGACCTCACAGGCACCATCCCAAATACTTAAGTAATCAAAAAAACTGATCACATTTTCTGTGTCAGGGTTTTGCTGATGTGGAAAGTACTTGACACAAGGGTATTTTAAGGATATGACATGAGAGATTGTAGGGATCCAACCTAACCTTTCCTTTGTACGATTATTTTCTGTTAAGATCAGATCATCATCCCTAATTTATATGCAAATGAGGGAGGTCTCTCAGTCAAAGGGTCACCATAAGCTGAAGTCAACTTAATGGCAAATAACAACACAAAACATCTGTAAATGTAGTTATGCTGAATCCTACATGTATGCAGCAGATTGCTCACTGGACATCAAAGTCATGAGCTCACCTGTTATGCAACAGCTGATTAGCTCTCCTTCCACCAAGTGAAAAGTGCAAGAGAGGACCGTGTGTGCACTTCTGGAACGGTTAGGTGCACTAATGACTACCTTTGAGCAATGACTTTGAGCAATGCCAAAAAGATTCCAGCCAAAATATTCAGAGAATGGTTAATCTAATGGTGGTGAAAAACAAATCTATCTGGAAAACTAGGCTTCAGACTTAGCTTCTTTATGACATCCAGTGTGATAGATAGATAAATAGATAGACAGATATAGACAGTTATTTGATCAGAAGGAAGAACCAGCTGTGTTATTCTGCAGACTAAAGTGGCATAAATGACATGCTGGTTCATTTCTTCAATGAGAAGCAGCCATAGCTTTTAAACTCTGCACTTAAACATCAGAACAAAGTCTCATTGGACAAAAGATATCATCTAGCATCCATGTTACCATTGTACTCATGGAAGCAGTGTGCACAACTGCAGGTAAGATTGGACAATCCCCCTCAACCCCTGCCACCACTTCTGGGGGTGGGGAAGCACAAAAGTACCAACACTACCATAGCCACCTTGTGTTAGGAAAAATAGGTTTCTCATTCCTTTTTTATTTGAATAAATGTTCTCGGAGCAATGAATAAGGAAGTATTTACCCAAACACACAAAATGAGACAGTTTCCTGGATGGGATGGGATTCAGTAGGTACAGCAGAAAGAAATATTTAGAGTCTGAAATTTAGCTCTTGGTTCTAAAGCAAGCATTCCACTGTGTCACTCATATATTGTTTCTGGAACATGTGATCTGGGTCATTCATGTTTTGGATTTTTTTCATCCTAAAAAATGCAGTACTTGAACTGACAAGCATATAACATAGCTTCCATTGCTTTATGCAAATTATTTTTTGAAAGAAGGCTGTGCAACCTAATCATAACCTAATTCTGCATTTTGGTGACAATTCCATCAAGTGTTTTGGCAGCACCTCTGGGTTCTCCCAGCCACTTTTCAGGGAACCTCTTGAGGTCAACATAGGTTAACAGAATATGATGTAACAATGCATTTCAAATAAAGCTCCTTTAAATTGTTGACCTAAGAAGTATAAGCTCAAATTTAAAGGTGAAAGATTCTTATAAGTTAGTAAGTTAAACTACCAGACAACTCAAGGGTAACCATTCTGTTTAATTAATTTCTTCATGCTAATGTTCATAAGACATCTTGAGCAGACTGTTCTTCTACTAAAATTGGCTAAGAAAAGGGGAGAGGAAAACCATATTTTCATACCTTGCAAAGGAAAAAAGTCAGCCAGATATAATTAAACTGTATGAAACTTTCCCTCCAAAATTACATCTCTTCACCACTTCATTTTAAAGAACAGTCCTACTAATGAATAGTTTCTAATGAATAGTTAAATGAAATTTGTTTAAGGTTAACTATATGAACAAGAATATTGTAAAAATCCTAGAAGTGTGAAATTTTTAGGGCAGCAGCTTATAAATTTGCTGAACTAAATCTTTTTTCCCCCCAGACAAGTCATAAAGCATCTCAAAAACGAGCATTACACTGTTAGATGTTTTCTTTTTCTTTTCTTTTTTTTTAATGATGTTATTTCCATGTGACTTCTATTCATCTGACATCATTACAGACATACCTGATATCTGATTCAGACTTTCAGCCACATTGGAGCCAGTTATTAGTTCAAGTAAGGTTGCAAAGAAATGTGTGTGTGTGTGTGTGTGTGTGTGTGTGTGTGATTCAGAGGTGAGAGAGTATGCCTTGACTTCTGTTTGGCAAGATATGATTGAAATGGTCATCAGAAAACATTTGAAATTATTTGAAGACTGGGAAATCTTCCATTTTCATTGTCCTTTCAACATGCCACCAATCACTGAAAGAGGAACCAATTCAGTGTTGTCTAGCAAGCGTTCATTGGCCAGCTGCAAAGTTGTAATTCAACAAACTAATTGTTGAATGCTCTGAACAAGAGTGATTACACACACATGCATGCACACCACACATATCTATATAATCATAGAACAAATAGCTGACCCCTCCTGAAACTGCAAACCCCAGGATTCCATAGGATGTTGAAAGTGGAATAATAGCACTATGACAGTCTAGTGCGGAAATGGCTAGAGAAACCTCTGTCCAAGCAATGTCAAAGTGTGATCAAAGATGGTAAAAGTTATTAATGAGGAAGAACACCCAAGCTAGGGGAGGCTGTAGCACTGTGCTTTTGCCTAAGTCTAACAGGAAGGACAAGATTCCATCCCCTCCTCCTCTTCCCCTCTGAACGCAGCTTGCAGCAACTGAAGTAGACAAAAAAGGAAAGTGAGAGGAGGCGAGACAAACCGAGATGGTTTAAAAGCAGGTGAAAAAGTGTGATGACAGAGGATTAATCAGGACTATCACTGCAAGACTGGGATAGTTGAAGAGTATGAAATTGACTTAAATTGTACACACCATCTCTCTTCTCTGAAACCAAGAGTCAGCAACAGTGACGGTTCTGCCAGTGGGACCCTCAGCAGAGAGAGAGATGCACAGACTTCTCCAAATACCCAAAATATGAGGGCAGAACACAACACAACAAAACAATTATTCAAATTCCTCAACCAGCATACAGAGTTGTACTTCAGCAAACTAATTGTTGAATTCTCTGAACAAGAATGATTACACACACATGCATGCACACTACACATATCTATATAATCATAGAACAAACTGTTAAAATAAGAATTATGCAATTATACATAAGTATCTCCCTTGGATTCCTTTGACAATTCATGATGCAGAGCAGCTAACACTGCAGAGTTGTTTTAAGCAAGGTTCACCAACACATTGCTTAGATGAAATTGTCTTTCAGAATGCAGTGGGTTGGGCTCAAGTAGTTCACTGATAAGGCACAGAGTTTTCACTTACAAGACCAACAGTTCAAGCCTCTTCCAATTTCATAAGTTAATTTAGTTATGCCAGCTATGCCCCCTTCCAACGATAATACGATAGACATGCCACACATAGTTTATCCTTTTATGGCTACGCAGGGCTATAATGATAACGATAACAATTAACTATAATTGAAATTAATACCCTAATTTGCTTTCAGATAAATGTTTTGGATGGTGGTTTGTGTTTGTTTCTACTAATCAGACAAACTAACTGATAAAAATAAGTGACAATGAAACTGACAAATTTATTTCAAACCATGGCTGTCATTTCTTGGCTTCAGTGAAATATTATAAGTCATTGCTTGCTCAGACCAGTTGTAGCAAAGATATGCAGATTTTCAGAAGTTCCTCACCTATCCATGCCAATTTAAGTCCTTTCACTCTGGGCAACAAACAGAAAAAGACACAGATCCCTGTGTATATATGTTTGTGTGTGCGTGCATGCATGTGTGGGGGAGAAAGAAAGAGAGAAAATTAAAATGTTATAACTTTGTAGAGATCTGCAAGGAACTGCAAACAAGTATGATGTTTCAAAATGATGGAATTCAAACACCTGCCGTTGAAAATTTGTGATCCTTCTGAGAGTCAACTTTCTAGGTATTCTAATGTGGGAGGCAGTTAGCTCTAATAAATTTATAGAAATATACTTTGGAATAAACATTCTCAGGATGTATTGCACAGATATTTGCTGATGATCTAAATCTGAGAATCACAGCACAATGCTTTTTATATTCCATTAGCCACATGCCCACTGAATTCACTTCAAGTTACTTTGAGCATATTCAACAGTGTGTTAGCATGTCCAGAGGACAATTGTCTTCCCAGGGACACTCCAGGGGGCTTTTTTTTTAGTGCCCAAAAGTCTACTTCTGATTTAGGGTGGAGGTGAGCAGGCTTTTTCTTTTTTTAACTGTTAGATATGAAGGACGACCTTCCAGGAGAGCGGCATTCTCCTCTTCCCTCTCCCCTACCCCTCATTTCCTTCTATTGGGCTATGTATCAAGAGCCACTGTGATGGATTTCTTCTCCAGGCTGCCTCTGCATTTCCCAACCTTTGGACTTCTGTTGCTCACCTTGCCCCCTTGCCCCTTAAGATCCCTCCCTAGATTGGGTACTTGTGCCTAAAGATGATCCCTATATGGATCAGCCATTGTATTGTTGAATGGGTTCACTATGGTAAGTGTGACCAGACTCTCTATCAAAATTTAACAGGCAGACACAGATGTCAGAATTAATACACAATTAGATCACACATTAACCCTTGAAGTATGTTATCATTCACAGCTCCCCAAAACTCTATTCAGTTTTCCCCCTGGTTGATTGTCCTAATTCTACTACAGCTTTTCCATATCACTAGGCCATCTTTTCCCTATCTGCCTTCTGCCAGAGACAAACCTCAGTTTTGTATCCTTTCTCCTTTGTTGTCCCTTTCACAGGGTTTTCTGCAGCTGAGAGTATATGGCAAGCCCAAAGTCAGCCAGTGAGTTTCCATGGCCAGGATCATAGTCCAACACTTTAACCACTACTAAAGTATTTTAGGCCAGTAGAAATTAATCTGCTGCTTGATTTACATGAAACCTTTCATTGATAGAATCCTATAAAGTTCCATAAGAAATTTTGTAGAACCTGAAAGTAAGCATACAAGTTTACAGAACATATTCTATCTGAAGGTATTGCTTAATTTTATACAATTTGTGAATTACATACATTAAGGATTATGATTAACTCCAGGCATTTTGCTCTGTTGATTGTATAAAATAAATTTTTTGAAAAAGCCCTAGAGTGCAACAAGCATTTAGATAAGCAAATTTGGTAACTATTCCAAAAACTAACATGCTTCCTTTCAGCGTACATCCATAATCCAAAATATTAAAAATCAACTTCAATGGGACAGACAATCAAATATTGTCTTTTCTTGTTCTATTGGTTTCTAATCCACTTATGTAAAAGTGTATGGAAATTCAAAGCTGAAGAGATATAGGGGATCACTTACTTCTGTGTCATATTATTCACTTTAGTAAGAGTCTGGTGTAAATGCTTTGATGATGGGATCTATGTAACATAAATGGGACATCAAAAATTCTCCCATTGCTCTTGGAAAGTAAATAATACATCAAATGACCTTCTGTGTAATCTACGTTTATATTTTGTGGACATGATTCATATTTCTGGGTAATAATCCTTCGTGATTTGCGTTACTCTCTGTGATGACCAAATCTTTCAGGAATGAAGTACTATGACATGTAATAGTTTATTAAGTTTTCACATTTGTCTTGGAGCAAATAATCTGGTTCTAAGCCAAGTCTTCAATTTCCATGGAAGCACACTAAGATGAATCTAAATCCTTGTTGGAAATGTACTTTCTATGAACTGTTTTGGATGCATTCAAGAATATAGCAAAGCAGAAAAATTTTGTTTTTATATTATTACGATCCAAATCTTCCTCCTCATTTGTAGCTTACCAAGGTAAATATCACTTCTATGTACAACAATCCAACATAACTAAGAAACCACTCCTTTTTCCATGACCTGCTGTGGTGATCCTCTACTCCAAAGGGGCCTGATTCAGCTTGAGATCTGAGACTGGTTTGAATCCAATCGATACTGTTAGTCACATGTTAAGGTGGCTTAGCAATTTTAAAAGATCTGTCATAAGCATAAGACTTAATTGGGATCCAACCAATAAAATTTATTTTCACTTGAGCAAACTCAAATCATTTGACTCATATCACTTAAGTGAACTCTGATCACATGACTCAACTCACATATCACATTAAATAGAAAACCAGTTTTGTATGTTCTTTTCCCAGTTTTCCTTGGCACAAATGTTTTGTACAGAAAGCCTGTCACTGCTGGTTTTGTACAGTACTGGTACATCAATAGTAATTGCTAAACAAAGTGAAGCAAAAGAGCAGAAATCCTTGCTGCATTGAGTTGGAAGCAATAACTAAACGTCTAAGCACCCTGTTATGCAATTCAGAGTACCTCTGTAATTGTGGTAGAAACCAAATGCCAATCAACCCATGCAGTGATGTTATTAAGCTCTCGAGAACTGTTTTGGTGCTACTTAAGCTAAAGAAGGTTCTTAAGCTACCTGAATGGAAGCTGGATCCTGGATGAAACTTTTTGGAAGATTCTTTGAAGTTTTGTTTCTACAAAGACATGAAGGGTGGTGGGAGACAGGAGAGGGAATTATAAGACATAGTGACACAACCAGCTTCTGTTCCTAGGGCATTTTTACCTGGTACTTTTGAACCGCTGTACTTGGAGATCAGATTTTGAGTTGCATAAATACATAGCTGCCTTTCACAAGAAAAAAAATATTTCAGACTTCAGTAGTGGATTGTGAAGTAGGGTGGGTATTGGCTTCAAGTTCTATATGTATTTCACCTTTGTGAATCCATAAAGTCTGTTCCTTCCTACATACTTCCAGTCATTTCTGATTTTTTTTTCCTACAGTGAAAATATTTATGTTATTCATGACCAGGTTGTTATTTTTGCTTTGTTCACTGTGACATTGTGTGTTGTGTAGAAATTTGGCAGCAAATCTGCCCTTCATTTCCCCTAGTTAGGAAAAAAGGAAATTATTTATTTGAATTTTCTCCCTGTCTTATGTGTATTCATTGTGTGGTCTTGCAAAAAGGCCCCTGCACTTATTGAAATGTTGGAAAACTTGATTCCTGAAGAAAAGCCAACTAAGCCAGCATATTTCTTCCATTTCTCTCAAGAAATAACAGAGTACTATTGGCAGTTCCTTTAAAAAATAAATACAACATTGCATACATGTAACACAAGAAGCACTGTATATATTTATTAGAAATTTGGCAGACAACCTTAAGGGTTACTGTGCCTGCAGATTTCATCCGGTTAAGATAAAGGGGAGAAAAGATACTCCCCCCCCCAGTAGTAGTCAATAGAAAGTACGGACCTTTTGATTTTCAAATCTCTGCTTGGGACAAAAGTCAAAGGAGACTGGTTTCAAACAAACTCAAGCTGAAATGGATTTATTTCCAAAGTGCTAAACTGGATTGCGAACTGAATATAGTGCAAATCTCTAGTCGTGATTACCTTGCACGATCAACTCTGGAAGCAACTGAATGAAAAGAATTTTTTTTATAACACTTACCCTATCGTCTGTGTGCTGATAACCAACAACATATAACAGTTTGCTGCTGACTTGCCTTTTCAAGCATGTTGTGTGTGTGTGTGTGTGTGTTATACTACAGTGCATTTTTACTCAAAGTGCAAATACCTGGCAGGACTAAAAAGGCTCTTGGTATTTTTAACAAAGTTTATGTGAGCAGATTTTTTTAAATGTGTGCTGAAAATGCCAAAAGTCTGTCATAAGAGGAAGGCTTGAATCATCTTGGTCTAAACACCAGCATATCAAACATATTTTATCACTGTTTGACAAAGACTAACCTCATGTCTGGTGAAAAAGAAGATGAAACTCATCTGTCTGCTGTTCCCAGTCCAAGACTTGTTTTTATTCAGCCTTATTAAATTTTCATCTTACTTTGTCTTCTTGAAAGTATTTGGCTGCCTTTTCAATTTTACATTGTTTTACAATGTTGCATTTTTTTGGAAATTCATAACAGTAACACACATAATGTGAAGATTCTAATAACTCCTATACCCAGAGCTATTAATCATGTTTAATTGCCAGTCAGGTTTCTTTGCTTTCTGAGCCAGAGTTTCAGTGAACCTTCTTTTAAAAAGAATCTCTAGCTTTACTACCACATAGATACATGATCAGAAATGTAACTGTGATGTTCCTCTTGTTAGAAAACTTTAAAAACAGCTGACTGTTACTTCAGATAAATGTTCCTCAAGCATTGGCAAATAATGTGCGTACAAAGTCATCTTAGCTTGAGTTGTAGGAACAATGTATACTCTATTTGCTGGTATATGACTCATTTTTTTCCCTGAAAAATACTGTTTGAAAATGAGGTGCATCTTATATGCCAGTGCATTTTATATGCCCACAAATAGTTTATGGCAGCATGTAAATGAGGTGTGTCTTATACGCTGGCAAATACAGGTAATTGTCAGTTGCCATGGACATCAGTTGCCTATCTATACTCTCCAAATTTACATCCAATATGGTCTGGATATTTATGTGGAGAAGACCAAGAACATCCAACTCACCATCATATCTTTCTAATCATATCATCCAGGAGAGGGAACTATTGGCCCTCCAGATCTTTTTTGGATTGAACTCCTATGTTCAGCTGTAGCCAACATAATCAACAAAGAGCAATGCTGAGAGCTGTAATCCAATAACATCTGAAGGACCATACAATTCCTATTCCTGCTCTGGTATGTCAAAGCATTTATTTAAAACATTCACAGATACACACACACACACACACATTTACAGTGTCACAAACAGTGGATCAGATATTCTAGAGCTTGGAGGAAAAGATTTTGGGGGACTACAGGAACCAGAATTCCCAGCTATCATGTCAGCTGGAGAATTTAGAAATCTTTAGTCTCAAATAAGAGATATTTAAGTTCTATTTCATATTCTCACACAAAGACTTATAGTGGCCTTCCTAAATAATGTGTGCTTATCATTCAGATGTGGGAATTGTGTCTCCCAAAGATCACATGCATTTCTTGGTGGGGTCCAGTGTCATCTTTGAGACTGGACCACCCCCCAAAAAATTACCAGTAAAAAAAAAAAATTGGGTCCACCCTCCCCACCAGAAGCCACCTGGAGAAACACTTGAAAACACTCTAGAACACTTTTAAAAACAAAGAGTACATCCAAAAGTAACTAGGAGTGATGCAACATCACTTTTCTTTGCCCAAAATGGTAGCTAATGATATTAGGAATGATATTAGGATTGACATGTACCTGAGGCTTAAAATCGAGATCAGAGTTACAGAAACAATTCTGAACCAGGTCTATAATCCATAATAGTAATAGGAACCACAGTTTTGTGCTCCTGGGCCTACTGCAAAACCAGCACAAGTGGCTCTTGCTTGAAGCAGCCTGGAAAATTGAACTGTTAGGCCTGGTTTTTACATTACCTTATGGCAATGAGAACCACTGCAATACAAGTCTTTCCTTCACCACCAGGTGAAGGAATGATGTGGCAACAATTCCCACACAAGCAGAATGACACATATCCTGTCCTCCCAAAGCCTTAGTTGATGTATCTGTGGAAAATTTACCTTCCTAGGCTTTTTTGAAATTAGGCAAACCAAACTGGCTTCAAGATAAGCTTTTATCTGTGCAATCTTGCTGCCTTGTTCAAGTTTTTGGGAGGTCTTCAGTTTGCAACCTTCATACATTTTCTCTTTTCCAGAGAAAATCAGTTAACGAAGCACCCCAAGTTGTTCACTCACAGTAGAGTGTATTAATTTGACAGAATTGTGGATGTATGAAATGTGGATGTCAGGCTATATGAGTGTTTTTGTTCACTGTTAAGATCTGGAAATAAGTTTGCACAACAAGAGTTCTCAGAACTTGAAACTGACTGGGGGAAAAATTATGACTGCTGTAGGCAAGTATAAATCATTTTTTGTCACATTGAATCAAAAAGTCAAGGTGATGTTATCAGATCTTAATTTTCTTCTGGAAATAACTATATTAACACTGGAGGTGGTGGCTTTTCTGTGAGTAATGAGAAGAATATGGAACATACCACTGTAAGTCATCATCTGTTGCACCATTGCATTAAACCTGATAAGACAAGAGTTATTACTTCCTGCCTTCCACCCCCACTCCCCAGAAGAGACTGATAATTATCTGTACATTTGTAATGAAACAGTAGGGATAAATTTTGAAGATGATTAAAACCTTTCCTTTAATTTCCATGATTCAGAAGAATATCCCATCCCTTTGCGTATTGATCCAGACTAACATGGCTATGCCTTTGAATTCTACCACAAATGAACTTTAATTTACCATTTATGCAGAAAAGGGTAATGTATTTACAGTATGGTACAGCAACTCAGTACTACCAAAGACATTACCAGGGCTTGCATCGACTTCAGGGTGATGTGAGTTACTAAAAGTCATGGAGATCATGGACTTCAGCCTATTGATTAATCTCCACTAGAGTAGATCTACTGAATCAGCTGTTAAATGTGAGTTAACACATAAGTAAATTCTGGCTAGGACTAATAATCAGGTCCATATTTGAGTGTAGACATAATTTTGCACTATACCATGAGCCTTATTCAGTGATCTTGGGAAACCTAATAGGTTCAGTCCAGACTTAATTACATGTAGGGTAAATCCAATGAAATGACTTAAGTCAGTCATTATTACTTTGAATCTTGTTTGATTTCAGTGAGGTCTGTTCTCAGTACAACTAAGTCTGAATGCAACCCATTGTCTCTCAGGCTAACCTAACACATGATAAACAGTTAGATACAACGGAAGATGCCATGGGGTTGAATATGCACTTTGATCACTCTTTTAGAAAGCCATACTCACATTTCTAGTTTTCATCTACAGCTGTCAGAATGTTTACTCTCTCCCCAGATAATTAGTAGCCGCCACCCTTTAGGGCAGGATTAACAGCTAATTAAAATGCTTATTACCATTGAGAAAACAATTTCAGATGTCCATGTGTTTGAGGAAAATGAAGTAGAATGGAAACTCAGAATTGCTGTGAAGATGTGTTCAACATCAGCCACATACTTTCAAAGACATGCCTCTCATCTTTGTCTTGTTTTGCACAAGCAAATCTGTCATGATTATGTAAACTTATGTTTTACCAAGATCTGATGCTCAGAGCTATATAAACCTTGCACATTGATAACACTTCTAATATATAATGATGGAATGTAGTCCATGAAAACCTATAACATGATGAATTAAGATACTACTAGGCCATTTTGTGTCACCAAAAGAAAGACATCAACATGAGTGAATTTCCTGCCCTGTAGTCCAGCTGATGCGAACATTTATATATCCTTATTCATTTTCAGAATTCAATTGGTTTCTTTAATTGGTTCAGCACCTTGAACACCTCATTTAAAATTCAGACTAAAACTTAAAGTGGATCCACTATCCCTCTAACATGGAAGCCACCAACCAATATGAACAGAAGCAATCTTTGCTAGCACATATAGCCTCAACTAATTTTGTGTATATTTTCTTAGAAGTACATGGGTGTTAGTTTTGTACCTTTAAACCCCTTTTAAAGTTTAAAAATAATATACCAAGGTTCAGATTTGTAGGGCAACAAGAGATTTCCCACCATGTCACAAGGCTTAATTGTTTAATACCTGTTTAATGGCAAATCTGATTGGTACCATGCTACTGGGTTTATCTCTCTCTTTATGCTGTTTCCCCAGTGAAAATAGCAAGTCTTATATTTTCTGGTTTACCCCACATGGCAAAAATAGAGTTTAGAAGTTATTTTTGGACAACAATACCCAGTGGTCATGCTGGTTGGAGGATCCTGGGAGTTACAATGGAAAAGTCACTTTTCCAGATTTGTGGCCAAGAAAACCTGGAGCTGGGTTCTTAACTGAGAAAATGACATGGTGAACACAAGGAATAGCTATAGTTCTGATCAGGGATGAAACTCGCCACATAGGCTGTAAAGACAGTGGGCAACCAGAACATGCGTCACAATTGCATCAAAATCGCAACATTTTGCAGTCTAAATTTTAACGTTATCTGATACCGTTAATTTGTTTTGCTTACATTTACCCTTACTCTTACCCTGGTTTTTTTTTTAATTCCTCATGTCTTTTTTGTATGTTGTATGATTTTTAGGAAGCTGTGACTGGATTACAATACACTCATCCAAATGTGTCACATAAAATACCTAGATGTCACCATGTTTATTATTTATTTTAGAAATATTGGAATCAGCAAGGTAATATGAGAATAAACTGAAAATGGCAACATATTTGTAACATATCTCAATTAATTTTACTATCATTTTCAAATACCCAAACTAGACTGCATGACACTCACAGAAAACTATAGTTTGAGCATGGTCAGTCCTACCATCAGTGATGTAGACTCAAGTCAACTGACTAGACTCAAGTCAGACTTAAGTCACTTCAGTGACCTGACTTGGATTTGACTTGGCAAAAAATGATGCACTGACTTGACTTGACTTGAAACTTGTATATTTTTAATGACTGACTAGCTGCCCTTGGTTCAGTAATATAACACATTCATCCAGAAACCTTACAACGTTGAACAACGCTTCCATCTCTTTTTATCTACTGGTCACATGACGATCTGTCTCAAGCCCAAAATGTGGGTACATTTCTTAGAGGGGAACAACAAACAGGTTACGCAATGGGCTTGAGGCAGGCTTGAGGTCTGCTCAGCAGCCTGTCCCTGCTGCGTATTGGAGAACTTTTCCTAAGAGCAGCAGACAAGGCTTGCCCCCAGAGTGCAGCATGCATTTCTTAGAGGGGAACAGCAAATGTGTTAGGCAACAGGCTTGAGGAGGAAGGATACTTCCTTCTAAAGCTTTTGAAATGGGAAGCATGAAGGACCCTACTCCTCACTTCCAAAGCCACAGACTCTTTTATGCCCAATGGCAGAAAAGCCCCTAGTTTCAGGAAGGAGGAGTAAGAAGGATCATATTCCTCACTTCTGAAGCTGCAAATGGCAAAATCGCAAATGTGGAGGGCTGACTCTGAGTAAACTGTTGAAACTGACTTTATGCAACTTTGTCCAGAAATTCTGGAATATAGGTTGAGGTATAAAGTTGGCTCCCAGACTTGAGACTTAAATACATCACTGCCTACCATTATCCAAAGTCAATCAGGCAGCTCAGACAGCAGTTGCCATTGTGTGCCACTAAGTCTCTGCTTTAATTGCTAAGCTAGATCACTGCCCCCAGATGTAATGTAGCATTGGTTCGCTATTGTTTATGTTGGTGTTAGTTTTAACTGCCCATATAGACAGTATATACATAAATGGAATGGGGAGAGGAATTCAAGACAGTATTAGGAACTAGATCTGTGAAGTAACTAGTTATTTCTAAGCTCTAAAGTCTGCTGATTACATTTAATTATTATTAATTCCCATTAAAAAAATAATGAAGCTATAACTTTGATACTGTATGATTGTTACTTAACATGGAACAACTTTACTTCTTTTCTTGTGTACTGTAACTATAACTTTCAGTTATTCTTCTCATTATGTGGGTGTTACTTCACTAAACAGTAGGTGAGGTATGATACATGGTTCAAACACTGGCTCATGCTATGCCTCTTGTTTTATTGTGAAGATTCAGATAACAATGAAGTAGATAAAAGAAGAATACTGTTCAGATACAGGCCAGCAGTTTATGGAATTCAGATTCAAGTGACTGCAAATGTCTCTTTTCATTACCACTGAGAAACAGGGAAACAAAAAGGTACATTTTTGAAATTACAATTTTAATATTAGCTACCAATTTCAGGGCCTTGAAACTATAGCTGTAACTAATTGCTTTTAAGAGTAACTTCATATGCTCTGCTTCTATTTTGGTACAATGATGGCTGTTTCAGTCAATGGAAAATGTTGGATGCAAACACTCTTCATGGATTCTAGGTAGCAAATCCTTCTGCTTCTGGATGACAAACCATATAGCTTCATTACTTCCCCATTCGATATGGTGGGGAACAGTATGAAAGGAACATTCTTAGTCTCCAAAATGAGAGCTATCTGACATACCAATATATTTTTTTCAGTGAAATGTCAACAAAATGAGGTTTTCTATGGAGAGTGGAGTTAATTGTAGTCTTGTTCTGCTGGAAAGTTCTGCAGTAACCCTACTTTGCAGTCCAAATATATTCCATGTACCAGATGTGAGATGTTTAGGAATCTTAGTCTCAGTCTCAGGCACGCACACACACAGTTTAAATTGTCTACATAAGTGCATGGCTTCAATATTCAAGTTCCACTAAATGGACAAATGAAATACCTTTAAGAATTCTATTTGCATGTATTTGGGGACTAGGTGGGGGAATAGGTAACTATTTTTTTTTATTTACTTAGTGTACCACAGCTAAGATAAAAGTATTTGGTTTTAACAAGGATCTGCTTATTTACTAAATGTCCCAGATGGCCACAGTGAAGCACAGCGTGGTGAAATTTGGATTTTCACAGAGCAACCAAGCTAATTATTCATTCCAGTCTTGCTAAAACTGATAATTTTATAGGTACTAAATCATTCCAGTGAGGAATTATTTTCCCCATCCCATTGTTAAAATACATTTCCCTTTTTTGATGAGAGTCTACACATGTTACATTAAAAGCTTCATCTAGGCGAGGGGTGGGAAAATTTTGTCCCTCCAGGTGTTTGGACTGTGGGCCATATAGGCTGGAGTTTCTAGGAGATGAAGTCCAAAACACCTGGAGGGACAAATTTTGCTGCATCTCTGGGCAACACCAGGTCCTCCACAGATCATCCCAGGGGAAACGAGGGTGGAGCAAAACAATTTCTCCCAAAGCAACAGTGTTGCTTCATATGGAATGAACCTATTTCTATATGATAATATGAGCAACTTTAAACTTATATAGATGTTTACCACTGGTTGAATGTACGGTCACTAGTGCATCTATCCAGTGGTGTATTTTAGTATCAGAGGAGGTATTTGTATATGAGATGGACATCTTCATCCTCCAGATTTCCCTCCTTGATGATGCCTTAACAGTTTAAGCTTCGCAGTCTTAGAAAATTTCAGTGCTTAAAGATCTGTCTGTTCTCAGTGATATTGAGGCCACTCCCATAAATCCTTCTCTACGCTTAAGTTTCACAGATAATTGATAATGTGTCATATAAACAGGCTAACTAAAACCTCATTTTCACATTTCCTCAGGTCTGTGAAGGAAGTAGTCAGCTTTCTATGGTCTCTCTTTCTTTTACTCACCCACACACAATTCACGTAGGGCAGGTTTCTATGTTTACCAATCTCAGGGGAAGACTACAACCTTTTCTGCAACTCACCCATTTTCAGCGCTGGGGTGCAGTGCTCGCTCAAGCAGCCTCCAGAGAGAGGCTCTCACTTCCCTCCTTCTTCGGCTCTGCACAAACTTCCTGCTCGCATGAGAGCCCCGCTAATGCTTTTCACAGTGCAGCCTGGGACCTTCCCAGCCTGAACTGGACAGGAAGCGTGACTGGCCTGGCTCCTGAGGCTCTGCATGCAAGGTAAGTGCGCGCGGAGCCCCGAAGCGATGCACAACCATGCAGCATTTTCAGCTTCAAGCCGAAAATGAAAAAATGCGTGCGCGGTCTGTGTCAGGCCCTGGACCATCGGGCAAATGTAAGTGCTTCATGTGAACCACTTGTCACATGTGCGTGATGCTCAAGGGACCCCTTTGCATCGAAAATGCCGTGTGAAAAGAGCCTAAGTCTTGAGAATTGTGTGGAAAATAGTTTCCTGTTATCTAGGCAGTCTACTGCATTAGAGTTATATTTTACTGGCAAAATTCAGTTAGGTTGCACAGTTTGCTTGTGATGAGAATAACAATGATGGAAATTTTGTGCATATGGTGCACATACTACTTTGAATGTGCTGCAAGTGTCTTTAGCATGGACTCCATGGACATCCAGTGGATGGGGAGCATGGAGGTCCACAAGGGACAGCAGCCTATTCTTATTCCAGCAGCCAGATTCATGAATATGACATTATCCTCCTAGACCTCATGAGGACATCCAGAGAGGTGCCTAATGTGTAGAAAGATAGGTAGCTTTGGGATGGAGTGATAGTGGATGGAGCTATTTGGTTCCTGCACCGACCCCAAGCAGGAAAGTGTATTTGTAGGTGAAAATTTCAGTTATGTTGGCATATGTCACTATCAGGATGTCAGCCAGTAACTTCATGATTATACTCTGAGAAAGATTGTTTCATTGAACCTCAGAGAATATCCTGCTTCATTGGATTACACAGCACAAATGAGTAGATCGTTTTGTACAGCGGTATACTTCTGAAGTATGTATTTATGAAATGCATTGGGCTGTTAAATTTTGGCAATTGTAGAATTTTGAAATTTAATCTCTTCCCTCTGATATTGGTGCCTTGTGTCCTTATTCTTTTCTTTCTTGGAACAGGCTGCCAAGTGAATCTGAGAAGAGGGTTTAATTGCACAGAAAAGTTTCTGGTAATAAGTACCTACAACAGAAGTGGCCAGCTTGTAATCTTGCAGCTGCTGAATTGTTGGTGTTGGCTCTACTCATGGCAACCAGTACTGAAAGCTGATGGGAAATGTAGTCCAACAATCTTTAAGACCACAAGTACTTATCCCTGATTGCTAGATGGGGCATTTTATTCTACCTAAGGTCCTTATTAATTGAAATATTGCAGCCTCTTGAGAAATTTTAGGAATGACCCAGAACGTCTGTTAGAATGCAATCCTATTCAGGTTTAACTGGAAGTGTGTACCACTGTGTTCACTGCAGCTTCCTTACAAATAAGTGCCCATATGACTGCAGCCTTAATGTGGTTGATAACAAATCACAGTCAAAATAGCATTTTAAAAAATGCAAACATTTATACTTTGTTTCAGCAATAGAATTTGAAATTCAGTGCAAAAATTACTCCTACTTGTATTAAAATAATTGTAGTGACTAGGAAAATCTCATCTTCCACCCAGACTAAAATATGGTAAAATGGTATAATCATACTGAAAATCCTGTTGTAAACATCTTTTGAAGGACTGCATAGAGGTAAAAGAAAGGTAAAAGAAAATATGGCTTAGCCATTCCCCTTCTCAAGTGGCCTAGCATAATTACCCTTAAGAAGAGATAATTTCAGTTCATGGGGTTTGCTGTTTTAAACCTTTCAAGGGAAAACATGAATTTTCCATTGACAGCAGTTTGAATTTGTGACACTGGAGCCAGAGTAAATTAAATGGAAGAACTACACAGTCTAAACAAACAGAGGTTCCCTATCAGAACGGAAGCCTGACAACAAAATAGCACAACCCGTGGTCACAAAAATGTATGGTTATAGTGTGATGACCACACATTAAAGGGATTTTTGGTAAGCTTCATATTTCAAACATTGTGTGGTTTGTTTTAATTTTTTTTACCTTTTTAAAATATTTGCTATATTAAAAATACCTTCTTTTAAATAACTGCTAGTTTCAGCATTCCAATATTCACAGAGCAAATTAATGGATATAATGCAAATGGTAAAACAAAACAAGACAATTATTATGTATTGCATTGTAGATGCAAGCAAGACTTGTGAAGTTTCATATATCCTCAGGTGGTTATAAGATGTTGCCCTATACACGAAGTCCTACATCCATCTGAGATTTCTGGACAGAAGGGAGGACATAAATATTTTAATAGAAAATACATACATACATACATACAGTTAATTCAGCCTGTTAATGTATGAATTTGTACAGTCAGCCCTCCACATTTGTGGGTTTCTTTTGAGGATTTGATTATTCACAAATTATTTGCTGTCATCTCTGCTGCTGTCCTATGCCATTTTTAATAGAGACTGCAAGCCTTGTGAGACTGAGAAGCTGCAAACAAGGCTAGTAAGACTCTATTAAAAATGGTGTGGGGCAGCAGTAGAGGTAGCAGTAACCACCAACAGCCACCCACTTCTGTCTTATGAAGGAACCCTGCTGCCTGAAAGGAATCCATGGTGGGTTGAATATGGTGATCATACTTTTTGTGTGTGTTAAATATGGTTTGGGAGGGCTTAGAGTTATTCATGTTTTTTTCACTTTCACAGGGATCTTGTGCCCCTAGCCCTAGCGAATGTGGAGGGATGACTGTACAGTTTAACTGCAACAATGAAATGTTTCCCTTTTTCTGTATTTGCTTATATCTAGAGTGGTCAATGAACTTGTGTGGTGCAATGGTCTGAGTACAGTACAAGGACTCCAGGATCTGAATCCCCATTCAGCTATGGAAACACACTGGCTGACCTTGGGCAGGTCACACTCTCTCAGCCTCAAAGGAAAGCAACAGCAAATCTCTCTGAATAAACCTGCCAAAAAAAACCCCCTCATCATAGAAGTCAATTGGGTACATAATAATAACAGCAAAGACCACTTAACACTGCATGTTTGGAATATATTATAACCTCAGCTTCATATGTCATATGTTATCAGCTACTAGATGACCTAACACTGAATTTTATTATATAAGAAGATAATAGATTCCTCAAGAATATAATTAGTGATGTGATCAAAGTCATTCCTAGGTCATTATTATATGCATTAGAATCAGGGAATAATTTTTGTCAGAATCCTAGCTGGACAGGGAAAAATTAGACATTAACGTCCTGCACGCCAATGAGCACACACACAACTGCACTTGTTTCTTTTTTAAAACAACAACAGCTACTTACAATGGATTGATTCCAGATGAATAGCACTTTAAATTGGCCCATTTAAATCAATGGGCCTTATGTCAGCATCACTGTCTCAAAGGCTATTGAATTTGATGCATCTGCTCTAAGTAAGCTGGAACTAATTAATCCATGGTCAGTTATTAAAAAATGAATAGTCAGTATACAAGGAAGGAATCAGGATTTTAGTATATGGGGTGGGGAGGTTTAATTTCTTTTCCTTAGACATGACCCTAATCATGGGGACTGGGGGAAATGCCCCTTTAGTGTCAGCTTTTTTTCTCCTAAGGATAACATACAATATTTGTCAGAATCAATATTCGGACAGGAAGAGTTAAACCTCCCTTTATGTATAGTGCACTTCTGATTAAAATTTTGTTTCCTTGGCACCTAGTATTACATACAAATGATCCTGGCATGGTTTGTAATGACACACTGCATAGTTTGACCGTAAGTATCAATGTGCATGATCAAACTTAATATGGGAAGAGGTTTTCATACCTCTATGCATAGCTATGTATATCAATGTGCATGCATATAGATATAATATAGATTCTCATGTTGCTTGTCAAGTCACGCTTTGATAGTTTGTGATGGCCATGACCAAGTTAACCCTTCATATAAACACTTCACTATGGAGAAAATGAAATCTGGAATTAAAATAATAAATATTCCTCCAAGTGGGCAAGTGGACATGAAAAACATTGTTATATAGACTGCTCCTAGGTTATTCAGACTATAAAACTTTGTACATTACAATGTTCTAAAATTCATACATAGGTAGACATCAGTTCTGTTTCACTTCTTGCTGTTTTTACTATTTGAGATGGGAAACAAAGCTGAAACTAGACTTGAAACTGCAAATGATCTCCTGAGATGGATACATATATGAATAATGGTTTCCAATTAACCTCTCAAACAGCCCCTTTAAACAGATGCAGTAAATGTTTCATCACTGATAGTCTTTGTTCTTAAAAAAACAGACACAGTCCTTCTGAAGGAGATGAATGGTTCATCATGTGTATCCTGATGAAGTCACATTGAAATGCATGGAACTATACCAATCTACCTGGGCTCACTGCAGGAAGAATTCCTGAATAAAAATTATGACTCATTGAAGTATTAATCCTAAAAAGTATTCTTTTTTGTTTATAAAACAAAATGAATTAAAATCCCTTCTGAGGACCAGAATTTTAAGACATAATCAGAATTAGACCCATTGAAATCAATGGGACTTAAATTAATCTTGACCAGATCAGAGGACCCCACACCCCATTTGCTTGTATGAGAGATCATGATTCTTTCCTCATCTCCACAGAATTTATACAAGAAGTATTGGTAAAGCACATGTTAAGTTTGTAAAAATTAAAAAGACTGTTGGCAAACAACTTCACGAATCTCCCACCCCCTCGTATTATTTGGCTTCAGTTTGCTTTCCATAAAAAATAGTTAAACAGTGGCTCTCTTTCTCTTTTCTTTCTTTCTCTAGTTCTTTCTGGTAAGTTTTAATATGTTGCATTTAAACTGCCCTGCCTGAAAACCCTGATTAATTATATGTTACATATGTTCCTCCATTGCAGCATTTGCCTTTGAAAGTAACCATGGGGAAGAAGGACTGGTTCTCCTCATTGCAACCACTCCCATCCTCTGTAAATGCTGTAAAAGCACTGGAGGACAATGGTGAATGAGGTAGGCTGCGGTGTGGTATCACTAAAATCAGTCAATACCACCTTTCATGAGTGAAGCTCTACTCATAAAAAAGGCCTCTGCCCCATTTTGAGAGCCCTCCCCATTTCCAAGATACTAACTGAAAGAATAAATAGTATTGTAGGACACACATCTAGTGAACATGAGGTTGTGTAAGCCTGATCTAAAGTATGTCTTTATCTGGATCCGGCCCTTATTAATAATAATCTTCACATAATATGATTGATCATGGCTTTGCCCTTATTCCCATGATGTTTTGTTGCCTAGTTATTCTAGGCAACAGTAAATACGCACTTTGACCTATAAACCAGTTCCGTCTTAAATTTTAAATAACGTAGCTATCCAAACTGTTACAATAAATGTCATATGGAAGTTTCAGCCCAGTTAAGTATTCCTGGTAAATATATTCAGAAAACCATGCTGACATCAGGAAGATGGTTCAGTCTTTGTCCGTAGTCATCTGAGAGCTTCAGCACCCTCTATTGGCTACTGTGATTTCTGCTCTCTACCATGCAAAAGAATATTGTCTGCAAAACTTAAGCATGTTGAAGTAAACAAAGCAAAACACTTATTGGCTTGCACCCCATTCAATAAACTAATGTGGCATTTTAAAAGAAGAGAGAGAAGTCTGTCTTAATTATAAACAGTAAGACAACAAATAATAAAAAGGGATTGATAGAATCCAGCAAATTGATGTTTCTCTGCCATTTTCCCTTCAAATTCAAAAGTGTGAGCGTGAAAATATATATGCTTAAGGAGTGAGGAAAGGGGGGGGAATTGGCTAAATCCTGCAAAATATGATGAAAACAGAATTTAAAAGTACGTATAACACCTCAATCTCAGTGGTGTGTCAAAGCAATTTTAGTGTTGAGTACATTCAAAGATAAAACACATGGCATTTTAGATGTGCACGAGCTAAACGATTTCACATGCATTGACCTTTATTGGTGCCTCCTGGAAAAGAACAATCAGAAAGGGCCAAGAGAATTCACAGCCAGGGTATTTGCTTGTTTCAGACACATCTTCTCTCTTCTCTGTGTGGATCTCTCTAACACACAGGAAGGCCCTGACTAAAACCCAACAGCTGGATTCTGTCAATCCTGATGGAGGCCAGTCTTGTTAGTGTAATGTGACCTCTGGAGCACTAACACAGATAATACTGGCACCTCTCTCTGTCCTAATCTACTACCAGTCTGAGCAATTCAGCAGGGGATGGGGGCATTAAGGCCAGATTATTCCAAACAAAATTCAGCAATGGTAGCAAAGTATTATGACAGTGTAAGATGGATTTTACTAGCTAGTCTTTCCCAAGACATCCTCTCACATCTTTTTTTTTTTTTTAAGACTGAATGTAAAATATTTTGCTGAAACCAGACTTTTGGAAATATATAAAAACAATAGCTATGCAATTTGAACTGAATTGGGTTGAAGCGTGTCCGATTCTCTCGAAATTGACTTACTTCCAGGTAAGAGGTTTATGATTGCAATACACACACATACACTCATTTTAGAGTAACTCCACTGAAATCTATCTTACGTCTGAATAGACATATTGAATTGTTAGTATTTAAAGTTTGTACAGGAAAAGCACAACTGATGTATTTGATTGGATTTAAATAATGCTGGCTCCACTGACACTGTGTTTTATTTGTATTATTTAAAATTGAAACATTTATCTTGCTTTGGGTTGAACTTTGGTAAAAGCTACATCTCAAATTTTGGCAGGATTTATAGTGAGACCATTTTGCATTTTGAGGATGTGCGGTTAATTTCAAGGCTCTTTATGATTACTGTTGCCATGTTTAAATCACAATGTAGCATGATTCTGGGAGTACTTTGGAAAGGAAAATAGCAGGCCCTACTGATGTGGGATAGCATTTCAATTTAGTTCGGATTTATGCAGAACAGGAACACATCCAGTTGGAGAATTTACAATCTTTATTTGAATGAATCAGATGCAATCTATTTCATATGTAACGTGAAAGCACTTCTGCTCAGATATGATGCACGCATATCTAGGGTTGATGTATTACCAAGTCAGTTAGGTTTGGTAGCCTAGTGATAATGGAGCTGGCAGAGGTACATTGGAGTAAACAACCAACATGAACAACCTTGCTGGGGAATAATGAGGCCTCAACTTTATTATTTACAGCTGTATAAGGCCTGATGCTGCACAGAGCATGTATTCAGATGTTCAACAGCCAGCCTGCTATCCAATAGGTACACATCTTCCAGCTTACCTACTGATGGCAGTTCTGAAGTGGCAAACATAGACTGTGTAATTTTCTTGCCATCTGGGAGTGAGTTGGACTCTCAGCATCCAAGTTGGGCTTGACCCTGTTCTCCTACATCCTCAAAGTTCCTTAAGAGGACTCCCAAATGGGGGGGGAGATGATGGACACTCAGGTTCCATCTCCCCAAAAATTAGATGTGGGCCCATGCAAAACCACCAAAGTTGTGATGAAATAATTAGAAAAACACAATGCAACTGAAAAAAATGCAAGTGAGTGAGCAAAGACTATTAGCAAATAATATTGGTTTAAATGGTAATCCCCAGAGAGCCTACAATAAGATCAGGATAGTGGGAAGACACACTCCAGCTAAATGCTGAAAGAACATCAAAGGCCTGACTTAAAGGCCCCTCCTGAAACTGCAAACCCCAGGATTCCATAGGATGTTGAAAGTGGAATAATAGTGCTAGAACAGTCTAGTGCAGAAATGGGCTAAATACTCCTCACTGGACCTGAATGATGCCTGAAGCCTCAATATCTAATTGAAAAGCCCACCCTTTAAAATAGATAAACAGCCTGCTGATTGGATGACTTCCTAGAGTCCTGTGAAAACAGCAAGTGGAACCCTGGGAAGACAAACAGCTTTGGGAGAATAAGATGTTGCTCCTTGTTCACTGTATCACTCTCTTGGATCACAAAAAGCTTCCCTCTGCATCTGAGGGCCTATATTTCACCTATACTTTCAGCTATGCCTTTCCTCTCCCCTGCAATGTATGCTTACACTAGTTGCCCTAGTCTGGCAACTTTCATTTTCTAAAAAGCAAGGCTTTGGGCTCTTCTAGAATTTGAACTATGAGGCAAAATGTGCAGACACTATATCTGATCTTGGGATAAACCAACTGCAATATTTTGAGTTTATTATCCAACTATTGAAATCACAGCTAACCCTAGAGATATGAAGAAATATAATAATATGCACACCTGGAGAAAGAGCTCCTGGTTCATTTTCAACCATTTTTTTTAAAAAAAGTTCTCTGGTGGATAATGTTTTCTTGTGCATGGAAAACAATTGTTAAATTCAGAATATTAGTGCAGATGTGATTAAACAGTATAGCCTCCCTCTGACAAAAAAAGAAAGAAAGAAAGCAATTAATGCAACATTCCATATTCATTCTGACTTGGGCCTTAATTTATTTAATGGCACCAAAACGGATATTTCCATTCTAAACATTTAAGCAGCACCAATGCCACCATTACCTTCTTGCCTACTTCCTCTGTTAAAAGCAGCACCAGCTATTTTTGCACCTTCAGTCCTGCTTTACAGATGGTAGGCAGACAGTGATGCAAGCAAGGAAGAGAAAGGAAGGAAGAGATATTGAGGGTCATGGCAGCAAGGTGTAAGGGAGAGGGGCACAGCAGCATCGCACAGTGAGACAAGAGAGGGAGTGGCAACAGAGGTGAAGTAGCAGTAGCAGAGACCCTTCAGGAGGAGTAGGGGAGTGGCATAAGTCACTGTTCCTGATACTTTGGCAACTGAAAGAGTGATCCCAATCTTCCTAACAGATAGACCAGCTGTGTTACTACTATTCCCCCATCCCATTTGTCACTATATGCCAAATGGCTGATTTGGTTGGCCAGACAAAAGTTAACCCCCAACAGCAAGCAAATCTCCACATGTGCCAGACTTCATCTGTCAGACTCATTCCTGACCCAAATCCTATACTCAAGCTGCATATCAAAGCTTCATGTTCCATTGAGTTGATTGAGCTTCACATACATTTTACTTTTGCGCAAACAACTCATCACATGACAATGCCAACAGCATCTCTGACCTCTACAGCTTCAGGGATATAGAAACTACATATAAGCGAAAAGTCTGTATCTGGACTTGGTTTCACACAGATCACAGCTTCAGTTTCTGCCCTCCAAGTAGGCTGATCAGATACAAATTAAATTCAATTGTTTTTTTTTTTAAATCAAATGTACTCATTGTTGCCTGAGATTTTCCAATGCCCATTAGACCAGTGCTACTCAATTCAGTAGTCCATGAACTGGTGTTTGTCCATGAGTCATAAGTGCCAGTTTCTGGTGCACATTCAGGAAATTATGTGAATATGATAATAATATAGTGTAAACATCAGACTGGTCCCTGCCAGATGGAGAAAAAACTATTTGCCAGGTAATTTGAGAAGGACTGGCCTGGAGGATTCCTATAAGCAAAAGTATGGCCCTTTCCGCATGAGGCGAGTGAATCACTCCGTGCCATTACTTACCGGCTCTTCTTGGGCCCGAAGTAACGCAGACTTTCCCTTGAGCCCTTCCGCAGTGCTCCTCCATTAGTGCAGGGCGAACTGGAGCAGTGCGAGGTCTGTAGATCCGCACTGCTCCAGCTCAAAATGGCAGCTTCCAGTGTCTTCGTGGGAGTGGACCAACCGCTGACGCTGGCCACGCTCACAGCCCACCCTCCACTGATCACAGGCTTGCATTGGTGCTAGTCTGCGCATCTGCACAGGTAAGTAGGAATGCAATGGAAAGAAAATGTAAAGACCTGATTTTTCTGGTCTTTACTTAGCGCAGGGGAGGACCACTTGGGGGCGGGTTGGATCGGACTGAGGTGTGTAACTAAGGCCTTTTCCACACCGGGAGAGGGAATTGCCACGCACCGCTACTCACCAGACCTTTTGGCTCACTGGTCTGGTCCACGGTGCTCCGGAGCAGTGCATGCTCATTAATATGCACTGCTCCAGCATCTCAAAGTACACTGGAGGACCACTTGGGGTCATTCCGGACCAGACTGAGGTACGAATCTACCTTAAATAGGTCCGACCCAGTCCGGTCTGAGGTGCAGACCTCCCCCTTGGAGGACGGACTGCACCATTTCAAAAACCCCATGTGGAAAAGGTCTAAGTTAAATAGTCTGCACCTAGTCTGATCCAAGGTGCGGACGACCTCTGTGCCGGGATGCCTTGGCCCATTTTAACTGCCTCGTGCGGAAAGGGCCTATGTGGCACTTATTGGTAGGAATGTGCTTGGTTTTGAAACAAGAAGCCTTTCTTAGTTGCTGCTCACAGGCTCTGGAACTCCTTCCAAAGAGAGGAGAAGAATTGCTTTCAATTATGGCATATTCTTTCTTCAACACAACTGTTAAAGCTTTTAAGACCCTCATTCTTTTTTACATATAGCCACCCTAATTGAGGGTTACTTTGGGGTAGGAAATCAGCAGGGGTTTGTTTGTATGATCCTTTCCCAACTCAACATATGTTTTGCATAATTAGCAAATAATTTGCATAACATTTTTTTTAAAGGTCCACTGGTTTTAAGAAGATGTAGTAAGATGTAGTTGAAGATGTAGTTTACCTGACCCCTTACCATAATATAGCAATACACTAAGGCAAGGCCACTGGGTATGCTTAGTGCTTAATGCACTCTTTTTGCTACCTTTAGGTTGGTTGGTTGTTTTTTAAAAAGAAAAACTTGCATAGCTCTATTCCCACCAATACCTCCCTGCTTGCAAACCAGTGGTGATCTTTTGGTTGCATATCGATCTTCACTTGCATTATTGTTTGATATGTGTGTATGTGTTTCAAATGCATATGTTTAGGGAGGGCAGGTCTAATTCTAGAGCCCCATAGGCCAGTTACAATTGCCACATTCTGGGATAAATATTTCCTGAAGTTAAGTAATCATTCTGAGAATAGCTTGATTTTGTACGTCCTGAATTCACTCCACTTCCTTTGGTGAAGGTTGTAGCATTATGAATGCAGGGGAGGAGAAATTTAGGTTTTCCATATCACAGTTTTTGTAAATTCCTGTTTTCAAAGTATGCAATAATTTTATTTTGTTTCCTCATTCTGTTAGGTTTTCTTTTTAATGCTTAATTTTTCATTTTTTTCTATGATCATATTTATTGTCCTTAATAATATCTGGTTTTTATGTGTTTTCTTATTTCAGCTTTTTTAAAATGTAGTTTTTTAGTCAGTATGGATTAGATATAGGCATAGTAATAATTAGAACAGACCTAGTTAAATCAATAGGAGAGAAGTTCCTTGTGAGTAACTTCAGTCCCACTGATTTCATGGGCTGATCTAAAGTATTAAATGTGTGGTCAAATATGTATAATAATACAATAGTACAATGAAGAACCTGTTTTAAGATACTCTGAGTAACCTGCACTGCTTATAATCATAGACTCTAAAACCACTGTCAACAACAATGGCAAAATATTTAAGCCAGAGATTAATATTGAAGACAACTGGATTTGCAGAGATACATTCAGACCTTGAAAAGCTGGAACGTGTCCAGACGAGGACGACCAAAATGGTGAAGGGCTGGAAGCCATGTTCTATGAGGAGTGGCTTAGGGAGCTGGGTATGTTTAGTCTGCAGAAGAGAAGGTTAATGATAGCTATGTTTCAATATTTGAAGGGAAGTCATGTCGAGGAGGGAGCGGGCTTGTTTTCTGCTGCTCCAGAGACCAGGACAAGGAGCAATGGATTCAAGCTGCAGGAAAAAAGATTCCACCTCAACCTCAGGAAGAACTTCCTGACGGTCAGAGCTGTCCAGCAGTGGAATATGCTGTGTCGGAGTGTGGTGGAGTCTCCTTCTTTGGAGGTTTTTAAGCAGAGGCTGGATGGCCATCTGTTGGGAATGCTTTGATGTGTGTTCCTGTATAGCACGGGGCTGGACTGGATGGCCCCTGGGGTCTCTTCCAACTCCATGATTCTATGATTCTATAGGTAGTAAATTACAAATAACAAGTTGCTTTCCTCAATAAATTAGTTATAGTTGTACCATAAGGATAGATAATTTCACTCCTTTTTTGTTATAAAATATTACAGACTGTGTATGGCCTCACTACTTAGCTGTGCTTTGCATCATATATCAGCATTTTGTAGCAGTTTAATGTATTTCAGTAACTAAACAGGGAACTATTTCAATTACTTCTGAATAATGATAAAATAAAGCATTAACTAGAGTGATAACTTTCTGAAAACTTAAAACTATACATGTGACTATTTTGTCCAAGGAACTTCTCAGAGTTTGTAAATATTCTCACACTGCATAGAACCTGATGGTTTAGCTCTGAATCGGCAGTGTCTAGTAAGGGCATGCTGCAGCTCATTATTCTGGAGTGTGAGTCATTGTTTTCTGGGAAATGTTTATAACCACTATCCTTATATCAGTATGAACTATGGCTTACTGTGGATTTTACAGTTCTGGGAGTACAAACATTTTAGAATATCTGGAACTATATTTGTAGACCTTGGGACTATTAACGTTGTTGTACATAGTCATATTGCCACACAATTAAATTGTATATCTGTGTCCAATGAGTGTCAAAAAAGAGCAAGCTACATATATAAAACAGTATGTAAAGTTGTGCCAGCTGAAGGCACTTGTGCAAAAGAGAGTAGTAAATTAGTACTACCACCCAGTGCTGGTTCTGTCCTTGTACAGAATAAGGCATCTCAGAGAGCAGAAGCTGAGGGGGAAGGGGGTGGACAGAGCTGTATGTCCCATACAACCTGAACAGAATCCCCTTTGCAAACAGTTAAAACAACTAGTGCCAGCATGCTGAACCTAATACCTGAAAGCTGTGACCCATGAATTTGTGCCATCCTGTTTATAAGCATCTAAACTGGTGTGCAAATAAATCCGTATATACCAAAGACAATAAAAACAGACTTAATGTATTTCAGTTAACTAATATGAGATGCCAAGGTAAATTTTTTAAAAAAACATTTCTTGGCCTGTCTCTGTAAGGCTTCTAGAATACTTCAGATTCAATCCCTCCCTGCCTCAAGTCCTGATTAATCTTGTGAATAATCTGACTAATCTTAAATGTACCATTTGACCATCACATTTTTGGTAAAATGCACAGGTCTATTGACACTAAATTCTAAGTACCCAGATTTCATATACAAAAAAAAGTAGCTTTTACAACACCATCCAGTATATAATAATTGTGCAAATTCTTTTTCCCAATCACGATACCAAATATTCTTCAGTCCTGCCAATGGATGTGCCCCCACTTGGACTATTTTTTTTCAAGTTTTGATTATTGTCACATTCTGTTCCCTTTAATATTGGTGCTTAGTTGCTTAAATGAGCTGTTTAGATGAACTGTCTTATCATATTGTGTTTTCTCCTCAAGATAGGAGTTACTAGAGGAAGCATTTGGATGGCTTTATGTGTGGTTTGGGAAGAATAGCAAATTTTAAAAAGTAATGGCACTAGTTCAAGGTTATGGCACTACAGACAAACTTAGAACTGCCTGCCTTAGAACTGCCTTTTTGCCTCATCTCCCTTTCTGTATGTAATATTCAGGAATACCTAATTTTAAAGAGGTCATTTTTACAAAGTATTTTTATGCCTACTCAGCTCCCCTTTTCTTCCTTGTCATCTATCTAGCTAGAAATTTTTTAATCAGCATGAGCACAAAGAGAAGAGCTGGAAAAGCACAGACATTTAGTGAGGGGTTGAAGTAGCGTGATTGCGGTAAACACCGCAGTAAAGCTTGAGCTAGGAAAGAAGGGGTTCTACTCTTGCCCATCACATTGTAGCTGTATAAGCCTCCCTGAAACAGGCAAGGTAAAAAGTAGCTGACTTTGAAATTCCAGAGTAACCATGCATGAACAGCAAAACAGAAAAAACGAAAGCAGATATGCCTGCTTTGCCAGCTACCATCAGCACGTTAAAACACATAGATCTGTAAGTCTAAGGCCCTTTCTGCACGATGGGGCTCAGCGACATCCTTTCACCGCAGGCCTGGCGGGAGGGAAAGCATGCCAGGAATGCTCCCCTGGACACCTCGCCAGGTTGCTGCAGAGGGGAACACTCTGGCCCTACCTCTTCCCTTCCACAGTGCAGTCTGGCACTTCCCATTGCTGCGTTGGAGAGGGAGGCATCACTCGTGCACTTCCACCCTTCCGCATGGCCAGAAAAGGCAGCGACACTATGCAATGGTAAGTGTAAAATGGATTTTTTCCATTTTACAAATACCATGCTCATGTGATGTGCAGGGACAAAACGTGGCAGGCCCATGATGACATCGTGCAGAAGCACGACCCGTGGAGCACTGCAATCATGTCCCCATGGCAGGGCAGCCACATGGTGCAGAAAGGGCCTAAGCCAGCAAAATGGAAATCATAAGCAAAGTGGATGCTGGTGAAATTAAAAATTATCCCTGGATGCATTTTGAAAGAAGCTTTCAATTCATCTGTAGAAGGTTTAAAATATATTTTGTTTACTTATGCAAAACTTATCTGACCTGATTGTTTCCTTTCACATGTGCACGTTGTCAGTTCTGAATAAAAAGTTTAGTGAAATATGTAAAGCTGGGTTTTTTGTGGGGTTTTTTTTTTTTTTTTGGTGGTCAAGAACTTGTCTCTATTCTTTCCATATTATTTCTGCCTCTGATACCAAACTGTCTGTTGAATGCTCAGGAAAACATTTACTTTGCTAATTGAGGTATACTTGTACTTTATAGCCTTTTCTGGAGGAAACAGACCTGGAGCCAGCACCCCTGGAGCCTGGGGTCTCTTGTGGGGTCAGGCATAGGCAGCAAGAAGCAAACTGCATTCTGAATGTCTCAGTAATGGTTATGGATGGAAAACCATTTCTTTGGATCTGACACTCTCAATGCAAGTAGCCTTTGTACTTCTTCAGACTTGTCATGAGAATAAATGTGCCTTGCCTCACAAATTCATACACTTACAAGGCCTTATAGGGCATTTTGAAGAAATAAAGCATGCACAAAATAAGGTGCACATTTTAAAATATTGTCAAATGCAAATTTGCTGAAATGGCTAAAAGCATTCTGTTATCTTTTGGAGTTTAAGAAGTTATGTATCATGAGGGTGCATATGTGCAGTGGTTAGCAATTCTGACTAAAATGGCTGAAGAAACAAAGGTTTTGTTGTAAAATGTAAAATAGTTAAAATATGCACCTTTTAAAAAAAACATAGGCACAAACATTCGTGAGAGAAGCAGTATGATAAAAGTAGAAAGAAATGTATGTGCATGAATTTTAATGTCCCTTAACCACAGTTCACCACTTAATACAAAACAAGTACGGAAATGAAGTACAGGTGGGATTCAGAGGGATACACCAAAACTGAGACTGAGACATTTTTGTATCAAAATGTGTTGTTTTTTTCATTTGTTCAGCATGCAAAAATCATACTAAGGGGAAAAAAACAAGAACAGCAGAAGAATGAAATAAAATCCTAGTATTAATAGGTTCCTTGTTCATCAAAGTTTTTCTCCTATGACCTAGTCTCCAAAGAGACACTCTAAATCTGACAGATTGATAGTTCCTAATCCCACTACCTTGGCTTGTCTCTATAATAAGCCCTCTACATTCGCAGGGATTAGGGACAGAGATCCCTGGAAAAGTAAAAAAAAACACAAATAACCGCAGGCAGCCAGGAGAGCACAAGGGGAGATGTTTCCTCCCTTTTCCTCTCTTGCCACCCACCGCCCGCACGATGGCATGAGCAGTGGCACAAGAGAGCATGAGGGGTGATCTTTCCCACTTCACTTTCTCGCCGTGGCCAGCCTGTGCAATTGCACAGGGAATGACAGCAGAAAAGCACAGGGAGGAAGATCTTCTCCCTTCACTTTCTTGCTACCCCTGCATGCACGATCATGTGGGCAGTGGCAGCAGAAGAGCATGGGGGCAGATCTTCCCCCCTTCACTCTCTCGCCGCCCCCATACATGCATACACATACTGTAATGCAGGAGATTGCAAGCAGAGAAATATCTGCCCCTCTTAACTCTTTGGCTGTCCCCGCCTGTGTAATCACGTAGGCAGTGGGGGCAGGAGAGCATAGGGGGAGATCTTCCCTTCCCTTCACTCTCTTGCCCACTGACAGTGCAATTGTACTGGGAGCTGTGGGCAGAAGAGCGCACAGGGAGGAGGCAAGCGGGCACTGCAAATAAATCTGCAAGAGTCAAACCCACATATGTTGGGGGAGAACTGTAGTTCTTTGTCATGGATAGCATATTATTGACAAAGTTCATACCTGAAAAGATATACCCTCAAGTCTTCCCAGTCATTTGGGACTCTTAACTTGTTGCCAGGGCAGACCTACAGGTTGTCTTGTTACATCTTTTGTAAATAAAAATAAGTAAGCTCTTGTTTTGTTCTAGATCTTTGCAATCTTATGAGAGCTGACCAAACTGATTTCAAGAAGAACTAGAGGGAAATGAAAGTTGAATAAGTCTGTGTCTGAACAGGGGGAATATAAGAGTTGTAAACAAGGAAGAAAGGCGTACTTGTTTTTTAAAAATGTGAGCCTGGAACTGATGGAAAGGAAATTTGTTCAAAAAGAAATGCTTTCCACTAGTGCAAAGCCTCCACTGGAAATCTCAAGAAATCCACACATTTATTGAAAAAAATCTTTCACAGGGTGGAGAAGGCACCTGTGAAGCAATTCCTATGGAAAATACTGCTATTAAACATTCATTCTCTAGCCAAGCCACAAAGCTCGATAGTTAAAATTGAGGCCTTTACACTTCAGTTCCAAACTAATTGGAAGCCACTCCTAAGCACTTACATGCTGATAATTTAGGATTAGGCTGTGAAAGGAACTAAAGTACTTACGCCATTAGTACTCAGTCATTAGAAATGTCTACTAACTGACATGTCTCCCGGTTCTGAGGGAGCTTACTCATTATGAAATGTCCAGTAAAATTCCTGTTTGTTTTCCTTCTCAGCTTCTTTACAAACCTACCTGGTAGATTTATTGGTTGGTTTCACTCCAGTAGTCTTACTCCCTATGGTGATTCCCAAAACTTCTGCAGGCCCTAACAAGTGCTTACTCCTGCAAAAGATTATGACATCATGAAGGTTAGCAAGGGAATGAATGATGTGGCTGGCTGTGTACTCAATATTAATAGAAGAGGAGGTTATATGCAAACATGGCCTTTCTGTCAGATTCAATGAATGAGATATATAATTTGTTTTACCCTTCTTTTTTAAGAGCAAGTAGTAGGAGATAATCTATCTTAATAAGGGCATGCTTATAGTCTTAGCCAACCAGACTGTAACATTTTTAAACCATCCATATGTGATCCCATTATTAAATTAGGATGCTGAACTCAATGTAAATTATCAATTTATAAATCAGTCAGTCAAGTAAATTAGCCAGTTTTATACTGATAAATGGGAGTTAACAATGCAATTACTGCTTTCTGAACCATAAGGCATGAATTTTCACATCCCGTCAAATCAGGACTGTGAATTATAGATTACTGACATAATATATGTTTCCATTTACTTGATTTAGCTTCCAATATTTAAACATGTCTATATTATTATTAAAGACAATAAATCTACAGTTAGGGAACATAGCACTGAAGTAGTAAAGTATCAGAAGTCAATGGCTGAAATCCAGCACATAATTAGGTACATTTTAAACTTCACTGAAACCAGTAGAGTTTAAGCATGCCTAAATCCTTAGCTGGAATCTGACCAGTGTATTGCCCAATAAGGGTGTCATTTCATTCTTAATCACCAGACAGCTGTAGCACCTATTCCTTTTAGTAGAACTTGCACAAGATGTTAACTTCACTTTGCTAATTCTGAAACTGCCAGTGCTGTGCATTAAATAGTCTGTCATACTGATGCTACTAGTTCTAAAGTATGAACCATAAAGCTTTTTATACTCTAAAAAATAGGATTTAGCTTGCAGCAAAACCAATATATGTTCCTATCTTTTGGAGTTTTAAAAAGATCTATATCATGATAGACAGTGAATGCGCAGCAGCTAGCAATTCTGACTAGAATGGCTGAGGAAACATACTAAATTTTTATTGTAAGAACTCCACTAAAGCTAGGAAAACTCTCTGAGGGTGCTAGGCAAAGCAAATTTCTAAGTAGGCTTCAGTTTCAGTAGAAGTGAGAAAATAAGAGAGCAGGGAAAGAACAGGTGGAAAGATTTCTAAAATCATCAGTTTACATCTCAGAGAGGTTGAGATGAGTGGATAAGAGAAGGGGAGACTTTAAGTCACTGGAAACGAATTAATCCTATCCCTGCTGCACCCTTGTAAAGTATCTTTATCTTTTTAAGCACTAATAATTGCGGCATTCCAAATATATGAGGGGCATCTGTGGTCTTTATGCCAGTTTCAGCCCCTGTTCTGGGCCTTCCCAGAAAACCTCCAAAGTCCCCCAGACTCCCTCCCAGATTTTTTTTTTTAAATCTTTTGGAATGAAACAGATCATCCACCAAACTCCCAAACTGTCACTGTTATTATTTGCTCTTCGCTGCCTTCCACCCCTGCAACCCCATTTTAAAAAATCCAAATGGTCAATCTTTGGGTAAAACAAGAAATGGCATCACATTGCTCTTGGGTCAGGTGAAACTTGTTCATATGGCTCCCTGAAGATACAGCAGCAAAAATGGTCTCCAGTGCCAACTCCCCACCACCACTTCCATATGATGTTGAACTTTATAAAATGCTGATTCTGATTCTTTATAGCTCCTTTCATGTTCTTATGAACAACTGAGAATTTATTTTGGGTTTTCATATTGCGTTAATTGCTGGTGGCAGTTAAGTATGATATGTTAGTCTTGCCAATAAGAACAGATTGGTGTTAATGCTTTGACCTTCACAGGACAGTTGGAGAGTCTGGATGAAGAATGTTAATAACACATACTTAAAATAACCACAGTGCTGCTTAATAAGAAAACTAGACTTAAGTGAAACTAAACTAACCAAAAACTCCTATAAAAATGGAAATTATCCTAGTAAAGTCATTTTTAAAACCTCTTAATAAAGCTCATAAAAAATAGCAATGTCTAATAGACCTAACAGAAACTGAGGAAATGAAGCAGCCTTCTTCAAGTGCAGTAGCAAAAATGGCCACACTCCTTTGTGACACAACTTTATTCTGGCTTCAGATCCGAAATTAAAGTTACAGGGTGTGTGAGATCAGTCCTTTCATGTACAGACTCATTATGAAATTTATGCTAAGAACCAAAGTTCCTACTTAGCCAGAAACTTCCTTTTTCCCAGTATACCCCACGAAGTATGATAGCTATGTGGTGATAGCAGTGTTGTTTTCAACAGAAAGCCACTATTAATGCACTGTGACTAGCAGGCCAATAAGTTCTTCACTAAACAGACCTTATATTGACCCATCCTTTTAATTTTTCAAATTAAATAATCACATGAACTGGTCCAGTCTTATAAGAGAGGCATTGCCCAGGTAAAGGTCTGTGTACAACTAAGGATGCTGTGGGAGGCCAGGGACTCCATGGAATGACAGTATTTTAACTCACTTGTAGTAAGCACACATGTATCTAGAAGCAAGGCCCACTGAAAAGAATAGCAGTTCTGTCGGTTGAAATGTTATAGAAAGTGATCAGTAGAAATCTTGACCTGGTGGACCTTTAAACTGATCCACCAGGACTCTTCTGATGTTCCAACAGTTATGTGCTTAGTTCAGATTCCTGTGTTGACAATTTTATTAGAATAGCTTTGAAGGTCCTTTGTGCCATCTGCAGTCAGGAACTTCTGGATTCCATCTTGCTTTACGTTGTGTTTATTGTTCTAGGTCATGAGTTCTGAACTTTCCAAGTTTTATAGGAAAGGACCAAACAGAATGTCACTCACAATGGGTCATATTAATCCTTTGGAGGGCTCCTGATTGAGACATGATTAAGAGAGATAATTTTTGCCAAGTTCCCCTTCCTTCCAGACTCCTGGAGCAGACATTGAGGGCTACCAAGGGAAGAGGGAATTACTGACAATGATGGCTAGTGGCTTCCATTGTCAATTGAGCAGTGAATCTGCTATGAGTTTTAGTCTGCATGTAAAAAGAGATATTTAAGGTGCAGAACCATGCTCTCAAAATAAATCAAGCTCTTTAAAAAATTCAGACTAAAACCAAGAGTAGAGTCACCACTATCTTAACAGGGGAACTACCAATCACTACTGATTATTCATAATCAGCTCCACCCATACTGTTAGCAAAGATCTCCACTGGATAAAATCTCCTGTTGTGAATGGAAGGGCAGCAACAGATGTAGCCCATTCTTTCTTCTGGATACCATGTAGACTCCAAAACAAATCACAGAGTTTGAACTTTTTGTGAAAGTATTTCCATGAGAATTTATCTTGTTGTTATGTACCTTCACATTGACTCCAGCTTGTGGCAACTCAGTCATAAAGTTTTCTTAGCTGGATTTATTCAGAAGAGATTTGCCATTGCCTTCCTCTAAGACTGAGAAAGTGTGACTTGACCCAGCTGGTTTCCATGGCTGAGCAGAAATTCAAACCCTGGTCTCTTGGAGTTCTAGTTCAGCATGCTAACCACTATATTATGCTGGTTCATGGGTATTTCTCTTACATTCTCCTGAAATGAATGGGATCTCCTAAGATTACAGTTGAACACAGACTACACTTGTGCTACAGTGTATAATGTTTAGAAGGGAGGCAAATGTCAGCTTTACATAGAGGTGCCTGTGGACAACACCTCTTTTTAATCTATTTGTTGTTTGGCATAATATAAAATACTCTTGATCAAGTTTTAGTTCTGTATTACCAAAGGAAGGGGGGATGCTTAGTGCAAATGGGGGCTGGTCAGTGGTGTGGATGGTTTTACAACCTGCCACCCCCTTTGAACAGCATGAGAGCCTCCATGGGTTTTGGCACGAAGCCCAGAAATATTGCCCCAGGAAAGTGGAATTTTCACCTTGTGCAGTGAGACCGGCTGATGTCAAGAAATGTCATTCCCTGCAGGAGGCAGCACTTCTGGGAATGATATCATACTAACTTCATGACCATCAGAAAGACAGAGGAATCAAAGACCATTTCCTTTGATCTGCTGATAGTGGGCAATTAGATTCCATCTTCCTCACATCTGTTTCAGCCGCTAACTCTTGCTGTATTCCCTAGCCATGGAAAAGTTAAAGGGAATTGTAAAAGGCATGTTTTGCTGGCAAACAGCAGCAAACTTGCTAGGCTTTCTTCATTAGGGCTAGCTATTTAAACCATCAGCAGTATTCTGGGAGGACATCAGACATGTGTCCACCAGATGCCTGCAAACAGAGCTACACTAGGGACCTGACTCAACTTAACAATAATCTGCAGACAGCGGGTGTGAACCTGAGCTGGGCCAACACCTCATCAGGCTGCATGGCTAATTGATTTCAAAATTAGACTTGGTATTTCTGCACAATAATCTTAAAAGGCAGCAATAAAATACATCAAAATCCTTTGAGCTAGCCAAGCTTTCATCCAAATGGCTTATTATAAAGAGCTGGCACACCTGAACTTTGGCATAGACAAATAAATTCCCAAACAGCAAATGGAAACCACATTTGGCACTGAAGGTTTTGTCAAGTAAAGTTTGTAGTCATCAGGAAACAAGATCTTGCTCCCCCCACCCAACCAACCAACACTGCCCTTAGTGACAGGAAATAATTCATTGAATGTGTTTTGCCATTACTCTAGTGATCTTTACAATAAAAATATATGTAGCAACTATTCAGTAATTTGGGTTTCAGCATCTCCTAGTCCATGACACTTGGAGCTACCTCTTAATATGCCAAGAGTTACAGATGATTCAGCAGGGATAACATAGTCACACACGGAGATCTACCCCTTTGAACTCTAAAGGTTTGCATTGTGGGTCTGCAGTCCAAAATGATTTAGATCTCTCTTTTTTCTGCCTATCATAAATTATACCTAGCCTCCTGAGCAATGTCTGGAATCTTATCTAAAAGCCAGGATGGGCACAAATTAACACTAACGTTTCAAAACCTCTGAGTGCATAACTTTCTAGATTTAGCATTCAGTCTAGGTAAACTTGAGTTTACTTTTAACCTAGGCACGTAATAGGTACGCAATGAAAGAGAAATGAGTATCAGTTAAGAAGAATGTAAAAATGACAAGGAAATGGTTATATGATTAGCGGTTCATTACACACACACACCTACACAAACACAATGCATATATATGTGTGAATGAATATATACTGGATAAGGTAAAATGTCAGTGGCTGATGCAGAATACTTTAGGAGTTTTGGGGTAGAATAGTTTAGTAGTTCTACTCATTTTGAAAATGAATATATATATATAATCTGTGTGTGTGTATATGTATATGTGTGTGTACCTCTGTGTGTGTATACATATATGTATATGTATGTGTGTATGTCTGTGTGTGTGTATGTATGTGTGTATATATATATATATATATATATATATATATATATGGGACGACTGGCATTCGTTGTGGCTGAAGACAATGACAACCCACCTCTGCATATTCCTTGCCTAAGAAAACTATGGAATTCACTGAGTTACTGGAAGTTGACGGGTGATTTGAAGATACACATATAGCACAATAACAAAGGTTGTTTGTCTTATTCTATTTGCTTTTCAACATTTAAAACAAGAGTTCACTAAAAGAGTGGCTAGTCTGAATTCTTGAATGCACCTACCTTAAAATACATTTCAGTTCCAAACTAGATTTAATGTTAATTGCATCCCCACATTTAATGTGCATGTTTGTTTTAAATGCAGAGAGTTATATCAGGGGGGGTGACTGTTACTGGATTTCAGTGAGGGTAAGTGAGAGCCAGTGTGATGTAGTGGTTTGAGGATTGCATGACCACTCTTGAAAGCTGAGTCTGAATCCCCACTAACCATGGAAACCCACTGGGTGACCTTAGGCAAGTCACACTCTCTCGGCTTCAATGGAAGTCAAAGGTAAACCTTCTCTTAACAAATATTGCCAAGAAGCCCCCATTATAGGTTCCCCTTGGGATTGCCATAAGTTGGAAATGACTTAAGGATACACAAGAAAGAGAGAGTTTTAAGAGAGCCTTCCCAGTGGTATCATCCCAGCTATGGAATAGAATCATCTCTCCAGAGGGGTTTGCATTGTCCTTTCTTTACAATTCTTTTGGCATCAGAATTTTATTTATTTCCTCAGATTGTTGAAATGCATGGGCCCAAAATCTTAATTATTGTCCCATAGTTTATATGTTGTGTGCATATGTGTCCATGTATTGTGATGGTCTACTTGGGTTCTAGGTCTTTGTCTACCAGAAAATTTATCTTGCAGTTGTTTTTATGATATATTGAATGTGGCATTTATTTTATCTTTACAGGCCTCCTAGAAAGTTATGTCAATGGCTGACTGATATAAATACCATAAAAAAGCAACCAACCTTCTTTCCACCTCCACTCTGCTTCAGTCCTAATGAAAACTGCTCTTTTGATAAAACTATTTTCATTGGGAAGAAATCCCTCCAGTGACACCAACAGAGGATTTCCTCCCAATGCAAAGCCTCAAATAGAAGAGTGGTAATGCTTGCTGTGAATGTCATAATTATTATACACATGCACATGCATACACACACACAAATAACAAAGGTACATCTCATTTGTCCCTCTGATTTTGTGCCTCTGCTCCAGTCCCCACTGTAGCAAATAACTGGCTTACCTGCTCTGAGTAAAAGATAGAAGGAGTGATGCCATGTCTCAGTTGCTTTCAGTATACTGAACATGGCATTATGTTAGACTAACCTTGCAAGACAGGAGTAAGAGGCTTTGTGTTAGAATGGTTGCACTTGCTCTGCAAGACTGATTCTAGAGAGTAGCTTTAGGGGATTTCTATTCAGCCCTAAGTCAATTAAGCTGTAAAGTGTCACAGGGATCCATTCTGTATGCTGTGGTATTGAACATCTATAATGAAGTATCTGGATGGTATAATCAGAAGTTTTAGGATTGGGTACCATCAATATGTTAATAACTCTAAGCTCCAGTTCAGAGTTGGTTGAGTCTTTGCAGATGTTGGAATGGTGCCTGGGTATTGTAAAGGGGTGGATGAGGTCTAATAAGCTAAAACAGAACCAAGACAGGAACCATGTGGAATGGTGGTTCTCGGGTCTAATAACTGGGGAAGAATACACTAGATGTGACTGAACCTTCCTGAAGTAACAGGTATGCAGTGTGATAGCAGTCCTGGAGCCATCTCTTCCAATGGAGATCTAGGTAGATTCTATGACTTCAGCTTCAGCTGGGCCACAAGCTATGGCATTTCCAGGAGAAAGATAACCTAGCTACAGTAGTTCATACACTGGAAATTTCCTATTTAGAACCACTGAAAGGTGCTCCATGTGGCTGCCTGTGAAAATTACACAAAGGCTGAAATTAGTATAGTATTCTAGACTGTTGATGGGATCACATTTTAGAAACAGAATGACAGAAACACAGTACGTGAAAACACAGAATGGCCTCCTCTCTTGTGGAATGCCCACCTTTTGGAGGCCTGATTGCCACTACTATTGACTTAATTTTAATGTCAAGCTTAAACACGGGTCTTTATTAAATCCTTTGAGGTCTAAGGATCTTTGTTTGTATAGATGCCTAAGTTCTGTTTAACTATATGGTTTTTAACTGTTTTAATTTGTGGAAATTGCTTTATATGTGTTACATGTATTTCAAATTGTTTTAAATTTTAATTTATTTATTTATATTTTTTTGTCGATACTCTGTTCTGAGATTTTATGGTATAGATATTTCAATCAAATCAATAACAATTATTTAGGTGCTAATACATATCCTTTTGCATGTGTTCAAAAGCTCAGCTAATGAAAATGAAGAACAGATGTACAATGCAAGATATTACAAACCAAATTCTGACCAATGTTACAGCTGTGGAACCCCACAGATTATTGAGGGAGCTTAGCTGGGTGTAAATGTGGGCTGACTTTGCTGAAAATTCCCATGGCAACCCATCACAATTACAATCTTTCATCTGGAGGTAAGGTAGAGACATAAATTATATGATATGATCGTACCACTCCAAGAAATGTCTTTTTTCATTCTGGTTCACATTTTATATGTTTGCCTACATGTAGAATACATATGTAGGGCACAGGAAGGCTTTGAAGTGGTACAAACAGCCCAACAAAAGCTTCCTAGAAGTCGTGAACCAGCTGCTGCTCTTTCTTATATGTTTTAGATTAAAGTCTCGAGTCTACTAAGACTGGACCACCACAGGAGAAAAACTATAGGACACTGTGAATGTTCTAATGCAGGGTGTTACAGAAACATCTGTGGCAAATTAATCTATCCTTATCCTCTGTGAAAATTCACAGGGTTTAATAGCTTTCTTACCTGTGAAGGGGTGGTCTAGTTATTGGGCTGTGACACAAAAATATAACAGTGATACAGGTTTCACTGGTCTGTTTGCGTGCTATGCTTCCAAGTTTCAGGAAGATGTGTGAGCAATGGAAGTGCTACACCATGCAGAACTGATCTAAGATTATTAAAGATGGGTGAACATAGAATGTTGACCTGAAAACAGAATTCAGAAAGAATTAGAAATGATTTGACAAATGTGTTTTATAAAAGTTTAACAAGACAAAACAAAACAAAAATCACTAAATTCACAAAAGTGAAGTTTTGATAGTACTCAATAAAATGTAACAATTATAATATGCTTATTAGAATATTATAATCTAATGATGTTAAGCTTTATTTAAAAATTGCAATGATGTTGGTGCTTTTACTGCATTACTTCAAAGCTCTTAAAGAGTATACTTTTAGCAGCAGTGTTTTTAGTACGGGAAAATTGAAACAATCTTTTTCTTAAAAAATATTTCAGTATATTTTCTTTTGAAAGTGGTAGCAACCTCTGTGCTACTACTTTATTAGTCAAAACAGTGTATATGGAAAGGAAAGGATGTAAACTGTTGCAGATAATACAGATCCATTTAAAAGTTGCCATTTTTTCATAATGAAAGCTTCACACCAAGGGAAATAGACTTATCTTATTTATTGCTGATGTCAAAAGTAATGTGGCTCTTTGTGTCACAATTGGTAGGAAAAGGAAGTAAATGAAGGATATTATTACAAAAAGAAATGATATGAAGATTATCTTTTCCAATTTATTGGAGAAAAGACTCATAACAAATCCAAGTTTTTCATAATAAATGCAACTTGTCATTTAACACAAGCATTAGAAGGTCAGTGAGCAAGTGGTAGGTTTTTCTACAGATCTGAAATCTGGCAATGTAAAACATCAGAATTCATAATCTAATTTTAAAAAATGGTATTTTGTTTAGCTGCCCTGAGTGTGTGCTTTTGTCATAAAGGTATTATGAAGGAGAAGGAGAAGGAGAAGAAGAAGATCATCAACAAGAACAGTAACAGATTGTCTTTCTGTCAAAAATGCTATTTACGGTAGATAAGAGCACCACTTGAAACAAAACAGAATAGAATTAAAACAGAAACAAGTTAAAATAAGTAGAAATATATCAATACAAAGAAATAATCATTTTTATCTTTTGGATTTTTGATTTTGATCAAAAATTTTGATTTTTGATAATTGATTTTTGATCATTTTATTTGGGGAAGAGGGAGTTACCAAGAAGATGTGGAATAAATCAACTTAGCCTCCTTCTAGCAGTCTTGCATCTCTCTCTGTAGCAACCCTGCCATGCTCTTAGGACAAGAGAACCAAAGAGTGTCATGTTTCCAACTTTCCGTATTTCCAACTGAATTATTAGTAAGGAACACCACTACTCAGTCACAGAGAAGAAGTTTGGATTCAGTCTATGGGATCTCCAGTTGAAAGGATCAGATAACAGGATCCTGACTCCATGCGCAGCACTACCACTCAGAACAATCAATACTAAATTATGGGGCAGTAGTCTGGTGATCTAGTAGAAGGAAGCTTATACTTTCTGGTACAAGATGTTACAGCTGCAACTGTTAGATGCACTCTACAGATTGCCTTCCCAGTGGGATAAGACCAGGAATTCTCTTTATACAGAAATGTATTTTCAATATACATTGAAAAGATAGTATGAATAGTGGATTATATCATTAAGAATTAAAGTGTATAAATAATCAAGCAGGTATTAGAACAACAAATTTGTGATTTAAAGGACTGTGTAAGATATTTTTGCAGGCTTAGCAAGCTTTACCATTTAACAATCCATGCAACTGTAATTTAAACGTAAGTCCATATGAAAATATCAGACTATGCCATTTATGAGGTTTGTGCAATGTAAGTGAGGTATGTAACTTCTGTGGTTTGTAAAAGACTGTATATTTTGTGGGAATTGAAACACATGCTTTTTATATTAATGTTAGGACTTTGTATGAAACATAATTTGATAACCTAGGAATTCAAGTTGAAGTTGTAGGATAAATATTTGAAAAAAGAAGGAAACACTTGGATATATAGTTTTGGAAAAGTATAATAGAACAAAAGATAAATGCTACATTAGCAAACAGTACTAGCATGAATAAGCAACCTGCCTTCTATCTCCAGCATCTTGCCTGAGATGGTAATGTCTGACATATTTCAGATCTCCTTCTAGGCCATCTTGCTTCAGGGTTCAAACAACTAAGATCAAACAATGGTGGTACAAAACCATTTGCTCTTTTTGTCCACCACAGAGTAGGTTCTATATAGTGAGTTTCTACTTGCATGTGATAAAAAATATCAGTGTTTTCCTCTACTGTCATCCTAGCTGTCTACCAATCTACTTCAATCCTCTCAGTATAGGTTATAGCTGGGAATCAGATGACCACCTCACATTGGGAAACAGGACTTGGAGAAATTGTTTCAGTCTTTGTATCCCACAAAGCAAATAGGGCTCCAACAAGAGTGATGGACATACCAGCCAGATGTTACAATTGCAGATATACCTGTCCCAGCCTCTGAACAGTTGTGTAGGAATGGGGGGGTGATGGGGGCAGTTCACTCCCAGCGGCAATGTTTTTGGGGCATCCTGGCTCATAACCATGCCCCTGGGCACCACAGCCAAACCCCCATGCACTGCAGCCATGCCCCCGTGCATTACAACCATGCCCCTTCCCGCCCCCCATGCATTCCAAGCTCTGCCGCTGCCCCAGAAACAATTCTTACTCTATTAAAACAAATGATTCTAATTGGTTCTTCACTGTGAAAATAAGAAAACCATAAACAAAAATCTCAGAAAGGACTGATATGAGCTGGACAAGGAACTCTCTTTTTTTCAGGTCACCATCATCATGTCTACTTGAGAATATTTATTCCAGAGTCTGTCTTGCTACATGTGTCAACTCAACAGGACAGCTCAATGATTTAGACCAATCATCCTGGATGTCCACAGTAACAAACATGAGAATACCCATCTCCTCTCAGCTCATGAAGGTAGGGCTCTAGACAGGAGAATCAGAGTAAACCAGCAGAATCTTAATCTGTCTTGAATGCTTAACACAAATTGTAAACTTTCAACATTAGCCCACAAATAGGAAACCTGAAGATGAAACTGGAATTCTCATAAATCATGGACAACTGACAATCTTGACCTTCAAGGAACTGAGTAACTAGGAATGCCAGAATTTAGAAAGTTCCATCAAATATGTAATTAGTTACAATTGTAATTCTAGTTCCCTAGCAGTTAGTATTATAGTTCTATGTTAGTAAAATAATCTTTTCTACTTTCCTCCTCCTCCTCCTTCTTTATCTTCCTCCTCCTCCTCAAAAATGGCAAAAAATGCTTCAAAACAATGCATTAAAAGCAATGTTTGGTGAAAAATGAATGCACAGATTAACTTTAAAGTGCAACAATAATTCATTGAGCTGAAAAAGTAAAAACCTTATAAATAATAACCTCATTATAGTATGTTGAAAAACATCTTCCTGTTCCTTTTCCCCAACAGTAATGTGTTCAGGATTGCAACATTATTTCTAACACTTTTCTGCCAAGCTCTTGAAATGTTTTAGTGAATGAACTTCTGGAATCACTAGAAAAATACAGAATGAAGCAAGCTTCAGAGCTTTCTTTCTAGCAACGTTTTGTATATCAGTGTATATGAATGTTTTGGAAATTCAGAAATTTATTTAGGCTGAGATTTATTTTATTTTATTCTTGCAAGAAAGTTGTTATATCACATGATCAATATACAGAAGTTTTAACTTTGATATTTGCAAACTGAAGTGAGTTTAGGGTGGGAAAGAAGTATTCTTCCAGTGGTAAAGAGCTCTGCTTGTGCAGATTTACATTCATTACATCAGCGCCAAGTCTTTTTGAAGGAAAGGCAACTTTATTTATATTGGGTAATTTTGCAGCACAGGAAAAGTTTTCTGAGAATTGGTAAAGGAAATTTATGGAAACAGTGTGTGTTTATTTCTTTTTAGAACAATCAATATTATACTGTATTACATAAAAATGGCTTTTCATGTACTCTTAGAAAATCCATTCTGATTGTTCTGATTGCTAAGACTAAATTTTGCCAGATATTGGAAATATTATAACCAAATAAATGAAGTAGTGAATAAATTACAGCATTATACATTTATTTATATTGATTAAGATTGCAGTTTATCGAAGTACTGTTTCAAAATGTAAGGAAGGTTTAGAGTTCAAGCATCTATCATTTAGTAGCAGGAATATATTTTGGCAATTTGGAATGGAATTATCTGTATCTGAGCTGTTTACAATATTTCCTTTTTTATTTCCATTAACTTTGAAAAAGCATTTTAGGATAACCATGTTATGCTATATCCAAATACTTTCTCATCAGCCTTTGTTTATTTTGTTTTTTTGTTTTTGTTTTAAAAAAACCCTCCTAAATCCAATAAAATTCATACAGTGACAGTAAAGAAGAGAGAGATTTTTCTTTGTCATAATTTTTATTATTATTTTATCTTTAAAAATTAGAATAAGAATTTATACAGCTTTTTTAGAAACCTCAAGTCACTAAAAACAAAATACAAAGGGAAAATGCTATTATAATTCACAAAAACAGCATGTGTCAAAGCAAGTGAAATACTAAGAACTTTTGTCTCTTGTGCAAACTAGTAGTAGAACATTCCTCTGTGACTTTGCATATCAGTCATGTAGATATGTGGGCAAAAACCAGAACCACCTTCTCCTCAAAGGACTAAGGATATTATGTAATTCTGTTGTAATACTGAACAATTTGACAATACCTCTCCCAATCCAGAATATTCAATCAGCTTCTCATTTCTTTTTCGTCTTTTTTCAAGAATTCAGTTTCTCTTCACGTGCTTGTTTGTTTGACACATTTATGTCTCTTTCGTTTTGTATCTGTGAGCTGATTTACAATACAGCAGTTCACAATGCAATTGTTCACTAGCCAGTCAAAAGTAAACACTGCTGAAGCCAATGGATTACAGTCTTACCCACATTCCATATATGTTCAAGATAATCTAAATACACTCACAAAACAACAGAGTAGAAGTAACTGGATAACAGTACCATTAAAATAGGTTAAGGAAGGAACCATGAGAGAATAAAACATTGGAGTTACAGCCTAGGATAAAAGTGAATAGCCTGGAGCTGGCCCAAGGTATTTTATTGTCTTCAGTGAAGGACAAGATAGTGTTCCATCTCCTATTTCATATATACAAGCTGACAAGATTGGCAGTTGGATCTCACTTCAACTCAGAAGATGAACAGCTTCCTCTACTATACTGGAGAAAAATTAATTTAGTTGATGGTATAGGCATACCACACTAGGAGACAGGGACAGACCACATGTCCTCCTTACCTTGCTGCCCCTCTCAGCCAGGGGTGGCTGCCAATTCCATAGCTTCAGTAGAAAGAAGGCTCAAGTCCTGGTGACCGCCCACACAGCAGGGCTCAGATGAGCATGAATGACTTCATAAAGGAGAAGACCATTCTCATGTATTCACAAAGTCAGAATGGCATAACCAGGTCAGAAAGCCAACTTTAGAGATGTCAGAAAAAGTTTCATATATTTAATTTTTTTTATCCTTGTTTTCTTATTGCCAGGCATGAAAATACATGTTTGTGGGATTTTATTTTACATTATTTATTTTTGGCCTTGCATGCCAAAATAATGTGATAGACTGTCAGTATTATGCACCTGGAGTTGGAAGGAAGTTATTCTTTGCACCCCTGTGCCTCAGACAGCAAAATACCTTAGGTTAGTCCTGAGTTGGACAACCTCTTATGAAATTCTAGGAAATATGTGTATGCATGGGATAGGGCTTCAGTAATCTTTTACATTTCCTATCATAAACAAAAGTGGAATCAATTATACAGAGCAAGAGAGGAGAAGCACATTTCATATAAGTCCCAGAAGTCATTGTTCCAGAGCTCCAGGAACTGAATGTACAGTTTTCTGGGTAGAAAACATGTGCTTTACCACTGAGCTACAGCCCTTCCCCTGGTGCATTACTCTTCCAAAATGCATGGAGCTCTCTCCTGCAAGCAATGATTTATTTATTGTCCACTCCCACAACTGTCTTTGGGAAGCCATTCCAGGATTTTACTCCTATTAAATTTTCTTCTGATCACTAGCCAGCAATATATTAATGGAACACTCACACACATTAGATCGTTTTCCAACAGTCTCGTATTTTTCATCCACAACTGTATTAATTCTCCTAAAATGGTGGTATCAATTATAATCACTAGCACCAGGAAAAACACATGAACCTGCCATACGCTGAAATTGACCCATTTGTGCCAATACAGTTTACTCCAACTAGCAGTTGCTCATAGGAAGAGGTTCTTCCCAGCTGGAGTGACCAACATTTTTTAATCGAACCATTCTGTATGAGAACCACATGCTCAACCACTGAGCTATAGCATCCCCTCTGAAGAAAATCTACTTGCTGCTGCCTTCTGATTAGGCTTATTATAAACAGGTAAAATAGGCAGGCAATTGAAAAAAGGCTGGATTCAGACATGGTCATGTTCAGAGTAGACCCATTCAAATCAGTGGGGCATAGCTTTGCTGATTTCAGCGGGTCTGCTCTCAACAAATCTGGATCCATTATCTGCATTCTTTAGATTGTGGTGCCTGACTTTTGCTCTTCATCTTCTGTTGTGGGTTTTACTCATTTGGAGATCATCTGACAAGAGTGAAATGCCAGTGGTAAGTGGGGTCATTGTCTATCACCCCCTCTCTTTCTCTCCCTGACATCCATTTTTTTTCTTTCTCTGCCACCCAGATTGATTTAAATTGATTTAGCCAACCTCCATTAATATCCTGCCCAAAATAAATTTCCTCCTTCCCACGAATCATTTCCCATCCAGATCCTCAAACTTCAATTAATTTATTACCCTGAAATTAATATCCTATCCGGAAATCCTCCCCAAATTATTATCCATCCAAATCTATTCTCTGTCTTTTTTCCCCTCAAATTTTTGTTTTATAAACTTCACTGCCCCCCACCCCCCACCCCTATTTTCCGGATTCAGTCTTATCAAGCCAAGCAATAGATGAGTCATGATGATGCCAAAATCCATGCCCCTGGCAAAGCAGAACACGCCTCCCCCCAAAAAGCCCCAACTCACCATCGTACACACCAAGCAACCCATTAGGCTAAGTGAATTAAATGAGCATCTGGGCAGGTATCTGGTGTGTGTCTCAGTTCAATCTCCCGTAATAAATGATGTTCTCTCCTTCATTCATTTGCCAGTCATAAGAACTGAAGATTATTATTTGCTGTATGTACGTGACACCAGCAATTTGCAAAGCCTGTTGGCAAGAAAATCAGGTTAAAATGACAGAGTGAGAAATTAAGCAGAAGTCTGATGTAATTAGCTACAACAATCAGTGCTCTAATTTCTGATTTATTGTTTCCTGTTTTCCTGCTGCACTCGACCCATGCATACTGTATGTGTTTCATATAGGTCAAACAATTCCCTTATCAGTTCCAGTAAAATCAAGAGGTCACAGTTAACAATATTTATTTAAACATGCAAGATGCTTCCCACTGCACTTAGGAAATTTCTATTGCTAATAGCTTGTTGGCACTATTTCCTTATTTATGTAATTTTTATGAAGACCAAAAGCCCTTGATCCAGCCAGTGCTGGTGGTGGTGGTGAATGATTGCATTACTAATATTTCTCATGGTAGAAGACCTGCATTTTGGTTATTACCTGATTGTCTGTACTCATATAATTACTAAGTAAATTCATTTAAACTACTTAAATTTTTAAAAGAACTTTCTCAAACATCTGGTTAGAAAACAATGGGCACATAGAGTTCTTTTGTATTAGCACTCCAAAATGTTTTCACTTGAGAGCCAAACCTTGATCCTACTGAGATTAACGAGAGTTTGCCACTGATTTCAATAGGATTAGGACTTGGCTCTACAACTCAGCTCTGGCTGCCACTTTTGTATTATACATAGTCTGAAGCTTTTGGATGACAGTCTCATTGTGGTAATCTAAGGCCGTTCATAAAGTGTTATTATATAATCATTACAAATCCACTTGTATTACAAAAAGCTGTTCTCTTTCGTATAACAGTTTTATAGCCATGAACTATTAAATGTTTGAAAAGGAATCCATCCAAGAATATTCATTTAATTGGGATTATATGTACTAGAGAAGGGAAGGGTAAACACTGTTGGCAATTAGGGAAAGCAATTATGGAAAGGATCTTGTAGAAAAATTCTGCCACACTTGATAGTTACTTACAATGGGGTGTCATTTTAGGTTTTTCCTTTGATACTCATAGTCTAGACAAAAATTAATCACAAAGCCTACACACACTCTCTCTCACATATAAGATTTCTACAACAAAATGTTGCAGCATAGAAACCCCATTATATTTCTACTGCCACTTTTTTTTTTAAGGATCCCTCCCACCCTCAGTCGACTGAGACCAATGGTACTACTCAGGTTTTATAAATATTTTCTCTCTTAGGCAGTGTTTATTGTTACTGCTGGAAACCTTGGGGTTCTGCCAAGCTCAGAACCCCACAGCATCTTTTCTGCAAAGTCCTCATTGCCCTCCCCCAATTCTTTTAATGAAAAATGGAGAGTCAAATGCCTGGAAGCTTCTAGTGGGCAGGATTCTCAGATTAAACAAGGTGCATGCATGCACACACACACACACACACTTTACCCTTAAATTACTTTAAATAAAACTGTAAGTGACTTTTTGATATTTTTTTTAGGTTTGTTTTTTTTCAGAGGCTAGAGAGCTGCAAAATGGGCTGAGTCCAGGTTTCTCTACCCCTGAACAAAATGCACCCTAAACCTGATTATACCTTTTTCTTCAGTTTGGATGATGCATTTTTCACTATATGTGGACTGGAACTTGAAAACTTGTAAAATAATCTCAACAGCAATCCCTGTGTGACTTAGGCCTTCAGGTTGTTACTATCTGCACCACAATAGTCTCAAAAGTATTTGTTTTCCTGTACAGAAAAACAAATACGGTCCTCCCTCCACATTCGCTAGGGTTAGGGGCACAGGACCCCCATGAAAGTGGAAAAAACGTGGATAACTCTAGGCCCTCCCAAACCATATTTAACATGCAAAAAAAAGTTTGATCACCTTATTCAACCCACCAGGGATTCCTTTGAGGCATCAGAATTCCTTACGAAGGCAGAAGTGAGTGGCTGGTGGGGCTTACTGCCACCTCCACTCCTGCTCCACACTATTTTTAAGAGAGACTTACAAACCTCGTTCACAGTTTCTCAGTCTCACAAGGCTTGGAGTCTCCATTCAAAATGGCATAGGGAGGCAGCAGAGGTGACAGCAAAAAAATCCTTGAATAATCAAATCCACAAAAGTGAAACTCACAAATGTGGAGGGCTGACTGTAATAGCGTTCTTCTTTACTCCAGAGTAAGCCTGCTGAGACATTGAGACCAACAGGTGAGGCATTTCTTCCTGTCCTACCACATTCAGAGTTATGCTTGATGCAGACATTTGACAAGGCTGTCTCCGGGACTGCTCCCAGATTGTGTAATTCCTTTCCAAAGAAGGTTAGGCTAGTCCTTCCATCAGTTGTTCTGAAGACAAAGATCTTCCTTCACACGCAGACTGTCAGCCACTGACTGCCAGTCACATTCAGTGTTGTTTTTTAATGGATTTGTTGTGCTTCTAAAATGTGTTATTTATTTTAATGTTATGTTTTAAAATTGCTTTAGTTGTTGTGGTGGTAGTATAACAAATTTAATTCCAACTTTAACATGTATCATTAACGTTGTTTTGTAATCTTTTAGAATTAAGTTGGATACCAATCTGTTTCTCAACCCTGGGAAAAGGGATATAAATTAAATACAGGAATAAATACATAGTTCCATAGAGGATTTTTAGAGGATTTGAGTTTATGTGGGCTTTATGTGCAGTGGCACTATGCTTGGGGACTATGGCGCCATGCAATAGTACTACCCTATTTAGCATCTAAATGAAGAATACAGTGCGGATACAGATTGTCAAGGAACAAAGAAAGGTTAAATTATAAGGATCTGGGAACACAGCACATATGGGCAGAAATCCGAAGTGAACCTCAGAAATTGGCCATTGTAATTTTGAATGAAGAAGCTAATTGAAGCCCATTTAGTGATGGCAGCAAAACTTCTGTATCTTCTTTCAAAAATAAGATGTACAGAGACTGTGCTTTGTTTTTAAAAAGAATAACACTTTACAGCAGTGGTTCTCAACCTTCCTAATGCCGTGACCCTTTAATACAGTTCCTCATGTTGTGGTGACCCCCAACCATAAAATTATTTATTTATTATTTACAATGCCTCTTCCCCCACCCCGGCAAAGGCTGCCTCGCCGGCCAGGAATGGATGGGGGCGGGCAGGGAGAGAAAGAGAAGCCGCGCGTCTTCCCCGGGAAAAAACTCCGAGAACTCCCCCAGGCTCTGCTTCTGCTTCGCTCTCATTTCTGTTGGGGGAGCAGTGTGGGAAAAGGTTCCAGAGTGTTGACCCTGGCCGGGGGGGGGGGTGGAAGAATCCCAGCACCTTTGTCTTTTGCGCCAGGCACAGCTCGCCCCCCCCAGAAAAGTGCCGCCTTGTGGCCCCCCGGCCCTTCCGCAGTGCCCCCTCCGTGGCAAGTGGGGCAGGGGCCATGGCGAGGAGGGGGCCTGCCCCCCATGCTGCCGCTGCCCCCTCCAAGCTGGCCCATCAGATGGGAGGTTCTCCCGGTAGTGGATAAGGGGAGCGATTTCAGTCCCTTCTGAACAGGGGGCAGGAGGATGCGAGCGCATGGCTCACGCTTGCGCACCACTACCAAGGAGGGAATGGAACCTAAGACCATCGGAAATATGTATTTTACGATGGTCTTAGGTGACCCTGTGAAAGGGTCATTCGACCCCCAAAGGGGTCGCGACCCACAGGTTGAGAACCGCTGCTTTACAGAGACGTATCCTCTTTAAGAACAAGGGGCATGGCCCCTGAATTCTTTGCATGTGTATTTAAAAAATCAGTAATTTTGCTGCCATCCCTGGACTGACTTCAGTCGCCATGGTGGGGTGCAAACCTCAGTGCGTTCAAGGGGGTCCAGTGCAGCCCTCAAGAGTTTGAAACTTAAACAAACATGCTTTTTTATCTATTCTTTGATATCACTTAGATTCTGTCCATCATTTTTAGGTAGGTAATCACAGATTTCCCTGCCTTTTCCAAAAGAGCTTTACCACAGGTGGAGCCTCTCTTATCCAAAAATCCAAAATCCAAAAACCTTCAAAACTGAAACTTTTTGTCACCATCTGCCCACTTCCCCCTTCAAGACAGTATAGCAGTGCTCCTGCTCATTCATCTCTCAGGTATGAGGAGCACCACAGCCTCTTCCTTGAAGGCAGCAGCAGGTGGCTGGTGGCAAAAAGAAGGAAAGAGTCTGAGGGTCGAAGAGATAAGTAAGAAGTAGCAGCTGCCACCTCGAAGGCAGAAGTTGGTGACAAAAGAGAGAGAGAGAAAGAGAGGCTAAGGATCTGTGAAATGGTGGAAGGTGTGGATTCATGCTGAACACTATTCTTGGGTTCCCACCATTTCACAGATCCTCAGTCTTTCTTCAGGCTCATGTCTCATATACAACACAATTAACAAACAAATAAAACACAAGGCTATTTCAAAAAGGTACTACATTCCAAAATTCCGAAAAATCTTAAATATGGAACACTTCTGTTCCCAGAAATTTTGGGTAATGGATACTCAACCTGTAGAAGAATGTTACTTTTGAAAAGGAACCAGTTATATTACTCATTACTCTACTCATGCAACAGTCACTACTTTGTACTATTTGCACCATCTTGAAAGTAACTTAACAATTATTGATTACTAATACCTTCTGAAATTCATTAAACTCATTGTATACAATAATGTTGTCAGTATGATGTTGCTCAAATGCCTCTCACCTTATGAGCTACCTAATCCTCATCCATCTACAAGCTGTGGGGGAAAAGGTTACTAATACTTTATTATTACTGTTCCTATTGCGCCACTGAAAACTACAGAAGCATGCTCTCTGGTTGTCCCCATCTCTGATCATCATTATTCTAAGTGGGCTATGCAACCACCAGCAAGCACCATCTGCATAGGCATAGCATAACCAACCATGGGGCTGCCACATGCATTGCAGACAGATGCTTTAGGCAAGCACACGGAAGCACTCAGTCCACATTCTTTCTCCATCACCCTTTCTTCTGAATCTCAAGCTTGAACTGATCTCAAGTGTGGAGAGAAATACCTCCTATGCTTCTAAAGTTCTTTTCAGAGCCCATACCAACCCACCCAGACCAAATGTGTGCTATGTGCAATTATTTGGAGCAGCCAGTCTGGCAAGGCAGCTCTTTCACGCACATCCCCACACACTGATTCTCTCTTTCTATTTTTGGTGGCAGGAGTGCCATTTTTCATCAGGACAGAAACAAAAAAGGCAGGATATTTTGTAAAGTTTTTTTTAATTCAAAGTACTCTAAGTCTCTAGTGAAGTTAATGTTTTTTAAAGATGTCTCCTCTCTCCCCCTGCCTCCTTGTTACAGGCTTCTCTGCTCCTCCTAAGCTGTACCACGTTCCACAAAGAGGTAGCATGAGGCATGTGACCATGTGACCCTTCCTCCTTCCCCTTCAACAGCTCAGATTGGGTCAGAACACACACCTTATAAGAAGTAATAGGCAAAAACCCAAATGAGTTACATTGAAAAGTAGTGAATTACAGCCCTATCTATTACAGACCAAAAAGGAATACTCCAGCTTATTATTGAAAAAGAACTAATTACCAAAACAATATAATGCAAGTAATTGACCATTTCCACTCTACACTGGTATAGTGCTATTATTCCACTTTCAACATCCTGTGGAATTGTAGTTTACTGAGGCCAAAGAGCTCTCTGGCTGAGAATTCAAAATGCCCCTTCCTAAACAACAAACCCTAGGATTTCATGGGATGTTGAAAGTGGAATAAGACCATTCTAACAGTGTAGTGCAGGAATGGCTGTGAATTACTTCCAAGTTCCAGTATAGATAGCCTAGTGCTGGTTTCTCTCTTGGCCCTTCAGAAGCAGATGCCTTGCTTACAGAAGGGAGATAGGAATGGGGGCTTGATCACTCCTCCACCAACTTGTACCTTGAAACTCTTTCTGCTGCTTTTCCTTGCGCCACTATTTTGGACCACAGAAATACAGATTCAGAGCACAATGGGAGGAAAAGCAGACTGAGGAGGAGAATCTGGATTTGCAATGGACTCAGGAAGTGGGGGCTTCTTTTAGACATGACTGAAGGGTAACACATAATCTCATACTTAAACAGATCATGATCAATATCAAAAATACATCCTTTATAGAGACATTTGGAATAAAGATGATGTATCCTTATGCTAAGGTCCATAACTCACCCAGTCTGTAACAAGTATTTTACTTCTTCTGGTCTGAGAATTTTATCTCATCTTCTCTTGCCTTCTGTTTATAACACAGCATGAATAAAAAACAACTACTCAAACCCTCAGTTCAGTATATAATCAGACATCTTCATTTGAGAGAGTTCGGCTCTGTTGACTTACTTCATTGCTAGTCTGTGGAAATGGACATCAGTTTGAACTATCACACCAGAGATAGTTTCTACTTAGTTTTCAAGGTAACAGTCCAGTTCTAAAGATACCTACCTGGAAATAAATCCAGAATTTGTAAAAGTTACTTTTTGAGCCACAACTCACAAAACACCCTGGGAATCATGACCAATGGCTATGTTGCCTGGGAAATTCATTGTAATTATAACACTTTTTTCCTAAGCTCTAAGTCTCATTGATTTCAATGGAACCCATTTACCTAGTAAATACTACCAGTTGCACCCTTAGGTGTCCATCATTTACTTACATATCTGTTCTTAGTCACTTTGTTTACCAAATATTACAATATTACAGTTAACTTTTAAAACTCATTTAAGTTCTAGTAGAAGGAACAGTTTCACTTACTTCCAGTTTTTGGCACACTAATATCTGACTCTTTGGAAAGAAGGCAGCTTTTGTGCACAAGAACTCCTTTAGTCCAGCCAAACACTAGAAGGTGCTGGATTGAAGTGAACACAGTTTTAAGCTTTGTTCTACAAGAAGTAGACTATATAATACAGTACAAGCCATGAATCCAGTTGTGAAGCAAGTACAGATACAGATACAGACTGATCCTTCACATGAGTTGGAGCTAGAATTTTGCTCACAAGAACCTCCAACTGAAGGACATTGTTTTCATGGATTCTGAAGGTTCTTGAGAATTTGCACTGGAGGGAAAGTAGGGAAAGTGACGTGGGGAGGGAGCCCTACATGAGAAGGGAGAAATGGAAGGTGTCACTTTCTTCTTCTTTCTCAGCTTCCTCTGGACTGTGGACCCTTCCACAAATGGATGGACACTCTCTATTCAGAAGAGCAACACTGGACCTAAAATGGTGTGTGTGTTTGTTGTTGTTAACTGATGTCAAGTGGACATCAATCCTATGGCAACCCTATGAATGAGAGATCTTCAAGTCACCCCATCATCAACAGTCTCACTCAGGTTTTGCAGACTCAGGGCTGTGGCTCCCTTGACTGAAGGCCCTTTTCACACGGGCTTTCTGTTGCGCGACAGCCCCGTGAGCCTCACGGGAGTGGGAGCATCGCTCTGCACGACGCACTCCCACTTCCGCCGCTCTCACAGGGCTGCAGCGGCGCGATCGCGGGTTTTTTGATTTTCGCCTCGAAGCGAAAATCACCCGTGCTCGCGCAACGCTCCTAGCACCCGAGCGCACTTACCTCCTGTGCGGAGCGTCGGGGAGGCGGCCAGGTCGTGCTTCCTTCCCTTCGCCCCTGCGGAAGGAAGGGGCGGGGCGGGTCGCTAGCGTGACGGACGCAACAGCCTCCTGCTTCGCGGGAGGGGCGGATGCGCGAGCCTCCTGCTTCGCGGGGGGGCAGACGCGCGAGCCTCCTGCTTTGCGGGGGGGCGGATGCGCGAGCCGCCGCCGCCACCTCCTCCTCCGGGAGGCTGCTGCTTCTCCGCTCGTTCCTTCGCCTGCGGAAGGAAGGAGGGGGGAAGCGGCAGCCTCCCAGAGAAGGCTTCTCGCACGAGCCGCCCTCCCCCGCTTGCGCGAGAAGCCTCAATGCGAAAAGGGCCTGAGTCTATCCATCTGTCAACATAGTTCCTCTTTTCCTATTCCCTTTCACCTTGTGAAGCTTTCTTGTCTTTTCTAGGAAGTCACGTCTTCTCGAGATACGTCCAAAGTACAACAGTCTCAGTTTAGTCATCTTTGCTTCCAGGGACAGCTGAGGCCTTAAACAAGTAATATTAAATCAATTTGAGATTACAGTATATGGAAATATAGAATTAGCAAGTCCTCTTTCCCATATTCTGGTATATCTGAGATGACATATACATTAAATAATCTATCAGAAACAAAGCTTAGTCTCCATCCTCAGAAGGCTCCTACCAATTGCCTTCGGAGGGAGCTTAAATGTGCCACCCTTGTTACATAATATTACCCCGTGTTTTTCTTCTGATTACCTTCGAATAGAAATGAGAAATGTTAGCTTTTGCCTCGCTGGTTGAATAATTTAATAGCAATATTCCCTCCATTATTAGTTTTACTGGCAAATCAGGGAGCAAGTTGGCGGAGTCCAGCTGTGACCCCAGGGCAGGAACTTTCTGCCTGCTGTCACCTTCTGACAGTTTATGCTGTTAATTACCTCAATCAACTGGAGCACAAGCACCGCTCTGTCTGCCAGCTGGCAGGCTTGGCCTCAGAAAACTGGCAGCCTTGAAGATTTAAAACCTGTAACAAAGGGCTCTTAATGTAAACAGTTTATTGAGTACTCCACCCAGGCATGGGTAGACCTACCTCAGTAATCAAAGGCAAGCTCTCCTATCAGGATGTGCTACCTTGACAAAGAGGCAAGGCCTTGTTTCTATCTCTCTTTCAGTCAAGAAAGAGAGTGTCTGAGGCTGGGTGTTAGGAAAAGAACCTGCCTTATTACATGAGACTCAATGCATTCAAGACAAGGTCTCAATGTGTACATTAGGCTGGTGTGTTAAATTTACAAGGCAACATTTTAATTAATTCATGGCTAGCGCTAAGAAGAGGGTGACTGAAAAGCATCTTTGAAGTCATTTTTTATTACAGAATTTTGCACCGCAAGTTTCCTCAATGGGTATTGTTTTAAGAGATAGTTACCACTTAGTGGTAATAACATTATGTTTGGATTAAAATAACATACCCTCTAACATTTCCCAGATGAAAACTGGGACATGTGTAGCTGAGCAACATCAGTGTGTGGTGGAAAGGGTGTGGCCAGTCAACAAGAGGACAAAAATTATTTATGAAAAAGAAGACACAAAATTACTCTTTAAAGGCAAGAAACCTTGTAATTTATGTACTTTCTTTAGGAGCATCTGAAAAAGAAAAAGAAAAAACCCTAAATGACCCTTCTGTGAAGGACAAGGCTCAATTCCTTCATCTCCTCTTCCTCTTGCTGAGTTAACTCTAAACTGAGTTTTCAGCCTTGAAGTGAAGTAAGGACAAAGAAGGAAAGTGGAAGGAGAAGAGAGAAACCGGAACATTTTAAAAGGGGCTGACAAAGTGGGACACTAGAGGAGTAAGTGGAAGTGGGTAATGAAGACCTTTTCCTCTAGCAAAAAAACAGGCATTACTCAAAGCTAAGTAGTGGGAGATACTAGACAGAAAAGAAATACTTCTTCATACAGTTAATGATGGAATTCTATACTTCAGGACGTAATATGGCAACTTGGATGACATTCAAAGGGGGTTATACCAATTTACGGGGAGAGGGTAAAGCTCTCAATGAGTACTAGTCATGGTGGTTTTGTATTTATCCAGTATTGAAGGTACCATGTGGAAGAATTATATTATTTGCATGTCTTGCTTGTGGGTTTTCCACAGGCACTTGGTTGACAACTGTTTGGACTAAATGCTAGGCACATCTATATCTCAGGTTTTATTCAACAGAGCTCTTATGTCCATATGGAATCCCCACTGAAATTCATGAAAAAGTAATTGATAAGAGGAAAATACCCATTCTAATGCAGAGCGTCAAGGCCTTTTTTATGTGCACAAAGGTTATTCTTTTTGCAAGCATTTGCATTCCTCACTGTACATCAAAAATGTGAACATGAAGCAGCCTTTTCAGTGGACGCAACTGGAGGAGCTTTTACAGGCATACTGCTAAAGTTGTGATTTTTGTGTGTCATCTGTGCACAGGGGCCATGCTAATCTTCTCTGTATCGTTCCAATTTTAGTACATGTGCTGCCGAAGTGAGCACATATACTGAGGCCCTTTCCACAATGCACCTTTTCACAGAGCTAGGGTGTGGGGATTGTGCGAGCAGCCTCCAGCGAAAGGCTCTCGCATCCCAGTTCCTTCAGCTCCTCAGCTGCTGCCCACTTATGCGAGAGCCTCGCCTCTTCCTTCTGCAGTGCAGCCTGGGAATTTCCAAGGCTGCGCTGGGGCAGGAAGCGTGAGCACTGTGGCTCTGGAGCTCTGCACACACAGCAAATGCACACAGGGCCCTGGAGCGTGTTGGAAAATTCCAGCATTCTCTCTCCCCCCATCTTGTTTTTTAGAACAAGTGGCCAAATAGCCAGATAGGGTTTCCTTTTGTTCCCTGCATGCCAGATCTTCTCCATTTGCTTTCTCTGTCTTTTATTGCATGATCATAAATACCTTTAGTTCTCAGGTGATCAGATCATGTGACCCAGACTGTGCTTAGGTTATTGGTCTTAAAGTTAAGACCCTTCTCTCAGACTAATTCTCCTCTTCGATTCTTTGTTTGTCCTCATGGCTGCTTTCTTCTGAACTATCTGCGTGCTTCGCATCCCATCAAGCAGGATGGTGAGTTAATACCGAAGACCCTACCTATTCACTAGTTAGACAAGTAGCAGGCTAGCAATACAGATGTAAATGAAAAAGCCATTAGTAAAGTATTTTAAGTCTTTTATTCAAAGTTGCCTGCGTTCGTGATTATTGCATCAGTCAACTGAAGCCACAAGTCATTAGACAAGCTTTTAACCGCTTCTCTGTGTATCTCTGCTAAATGAAGGCTGAATCCTAACAGGTTTAGTCTCATTTCCTACAGAGCAATGCGCGATTGCACACCATTTTTGGCTCAGAGCCAAAAATGAAAAAGTGTGTGAGTGGCACCTGCCAGATCCTGAAGTGTCCGCAATTGTGAGTGTGTTGTGTGGACCGCTCCTCACATTCGTGCGATGCTTGAGGGGCCCTTTCGCATGGCAAATGCTGTGCGAAAAGGGCCTGAATTTTTAAAATGATGTACTGAGATCCTGTGTGCTGTGAGAGGTTAAAGCAGAGGTGAGAGTTGTGTTGATGGACTGCAGCTATTACCATTCTTCAACCACTGGCTGTGCTGGCTAGGGCTGTTGATCATTGCAGTTGAACTACATCTGGAGGACATCATGATTCCTTCCCCTTCAAGGACAGATTGAGGGAACTATTTCTGGGCTTCCAGAATTGGGTGCAACTACCTTGGGCTCCCCAGCTACATATTCAATTGGCCAGAACACAAAGGGTAAGTTCATCTTCACTTCTGAAACTTCCAACATGGATAATCAGTTAAATTTAAAGTTTAATTTTTTATCTTTACTTACTTCTTTACTGGACATTTTAAAATAGTGTTACCAGAGTTCAGTAATATAGCTTACTCTATTCAACATACTGAGGAATCAACCAAAGTTTGCTGAGTAAGAGTAAGATGAGCCCAAGGCTTTCTCTGAAGAGAGGGGATGAACTCTCAGACTTCTCCAGCCTCAATGTCCAGCTGAAGCCTGAGATTTGGTTTAGCACTGCACTTGTCATAGGTCAAAATGAAGTGGTCAGCCATGTACATGCTTCACTATAACTGACATTAGTCAGTGCCTCGCTTTGCACAAGATGAAGTGAAAAACAGTTTTGGATATAGGCAAGAGCATGTAAAAGAAAAAGAAATGATTCTATACTTGCATCATTCTGTAAAAGTATGAATTCACTGTTCCACACAAAACTTAAATATATTAGACTTCAAAAACAGTGCCATTTTTTCATCAATTTTATTTTCTATTATGGTTAATCTAGACTATTAACAGCAATGAATTCAGAGGGAATCTTTCACTCATTCCCTATACTTGTAGAATTTGCATTTGTGTCTGGTAAACTCATGGCTTAATTTTCTAATTGGAAAATGTATCATAGAGGTGCCTTTCTTTCCTTCACATTCCAGTGGTAGACCTTGTTTTGTATATATCCTCTTGCAGCAAAACCCAATATGTATCAATTCCAGGAATAGTTAGTTTATTCAGTAGGTTTTCCTAATGCAGTTTTTTTCCAATCTTACCACAAAATGACACATTCAGAAGATAACTTAGAGAGGCAGTGAGAGATAATCTATTTATATTTTTAAAATATTCTTTGCCTTTAAAAAAAATAAAATTCTTTATGGATAATACTATTAAAAAAATAAAAAATAAAAAAGCTGTAAAAATAACATAGCCTAAAAACAAAGTACAGTAAAGAGCTCTATTAAAAATGAATAATTTAAAACCTGCCAAAATAAGTAAAGAAAATGTTTCCAAGACATTTAAAAGCACATGGCAAGGATATTGATGGGTTTCTCCAGGAAAGGAGTTTTATATATATAGTGTCATATCACAATGACCTTATTGTTATCAATAATCTGGCCCTAAATGAAATATGAAAGCATGCAAGGGGGAAAGTGCAAAGCATTAAATGTGAACCTCTGTTTGGAGATTTTTCTCATATGTGTTTCTTACCTTAGCCATGAAAGGCTGTGTTGCACTATCTTGTTATATTTTAATATATAATAGGTCCAGCTGTGCCTTCTAAAATAATTTTTTTAAGTAAATCTTGGAAAAGTAACCCATCCTTGATATACCTTAGATAAGAACACCAATTGTGATTAGCAATAATTCAAGGCTTTTTTGTTTTTATGTTCATCATTCGTAACATAAGACACAAATGTAAACATAGATTTTCTGGAGTATATAGAAATGTTGTATCTACATTTGGTACCAACATAGTTTTGTGACAAACCAGCTTATTCTCTTCTGATGTTACTCAACAGTTTCTACAATCGCATTATCACATTTTACAAGTCCACAAAAGTTGTGAATTATAGTTAGACCTCATAAACAACAACAAAAACCCTAAAATTTATATATACAAGAGAACATTGAAGAGTTTGCAAAATGCTGTCAACACGTGACATGCCAATGATTTTTTCTTCCTTCCTATTATTGTGTCTTTTCTGTAGATAGATGCACATCTGCCAAGTATGTCTGCATAGATTTATGCTTCTAAATGAAATAAAGCTGTGCCGTTGTTATTTCAAAACCTCTCATAATGTCCCTCAGTCCACATATTTATTACAACTTGGCTTGTTTATAACTTCAGACTGAGTTTCTCTTTCCTATGTAAGACCCACAAACCAATTCAATGAAGAACAATGTTGCTCAAGACTAGTGTTGGTTTTTGATATCATCACCTACAATGCAGATTCAAGTGGTTACATGGGGAAACATATGAGTGTTGAATAAGACAGTAAGGAGTTAAAGGACCATTATTAGATCAATGTTTGACTTAAATAGCCCTTTTTACAACACAATCCAGTGTGCAGACTCTGAAATTTATATCCTGCATTATTTCTGTTGGTCTGCTTCTCTTTCTGTCTCTCTGTCTCTCTTTCTTTCCTTCTTAGCTTTTCAGCAAGTGTTGGCAGCTGACAGCTATGAAATAAATACACCCAAGTATTACAGTTATCATCATGTTAGTGGAGTATCACTTGGTCATTTGAGTCATGAACATGTAAATCTCCCAAAGTCCATTTCCAGGCCCACTTGAAAGTATTGGTGTCAGCCATAAAGTCTTGGGTAGTTTTTCAAGCAACATTTTCTCTTGTATATATTTCCCTTGATCCCTAGGTCATCTCCAAAGGCCCTCCTTCAGTTGTTCTTGCTAAAATAAAGTCAAGTATCTGGCTACAAGAAAGAGTTTTGTTTTCAGTTTTGATGTTCCTTTTATGGAATGACATCTCTTAAGCTCGTTTCATACTTTTGGAGCAGACAATGAGGACCTTTCTTTCTTTTTTTCCCCCCAGACACATCAGATTTTTATATTGAACATTTTGTAATTCTTTCTATATATAAATAGCCTAAAAGCCAATCTGATCTTGGAAGCTAAACAAAGTCAGACCTAGTTAGTACTTGGATGGGGACCACCAAGGAATATCAAGTTCTATAGGTTATATTTCCATGGAAGGCAATGGCAAACTACCACTGAGCATACTTTGCTGAAGAAAACTCTATGCAGTTCATAGGGTCACCATAAAGTAACAGGTGACTTGAAGGTACATACACACACATTTTATTCTTTTACCTTTTGAGACAGTCATTCCTGAAAGTAGGACTTCATGGATGTACAGTCTATGCTCTGTCACTAAACTTTGGAACTTGTGTCTCAAGACACTGGGCAAAGTGACTAGACTGTGAATCTGGCATCTACCAAATGTAAGTGTTCTGCCCTAACCTTCAGTTCTTTAAATCTTTGCTGCTTGCAAGATGCAGGAAGACCAACAAGCCTCAAGAGGTGACACAATGCCATGTAAGAAACAAGTTACAAATCCAGGCTCTCATCTTCTGTTTTCAGCAAAGGCGCTTTCTAGCACATGTCCCAGATCCAAGTAAGAAGGGCACCATCGACTCACTTTTATTTACTCAACAATAATACATTGAAGTATTTGCTGCAGCTGCTCCATTTGGGATAAGTGGAGATTGTTTCTGGTAGCTGAAACTATATTTAAGTTCCATTTGATGGTAGATTTATGGCTGTTCTCTTCTAGGGCCCTTTCTGCACATTACCTGCTTGCGGGGGTAGGGGGTGCCGTTCGCGCAAGCAGCCTCTTGCGCGAGGCACTTGCATCATTCCTCCATTCTCCTGCAGCTGGGTTGCCGGTCGCACGGCCGTTGCGCGAATGCCCCGCCTCTTCCTTCCGCAGTGCAGCCTGGGAGCTGTAGGCTGTGCTGGGAGAGGAAGTGCAACCGGACCGGCTCGCCTGACACACCGCAGGGCAGGTAAGTGTGCGAGGGCCCCTGGAGCATTGCGCAACCACACAGCATTTTTGGCTTAGAGCCGAAAATAAAAAAATCCATGCGCGGCCCACTTTAGGCTCTTGAGCGTTGCGTAAATGGGAGTGCGTCGTACGGATCTCAAGGGGCTCTCTCGCGAAAGAAACTGCGTGTGGAAAGGGCCTAGGAACAAAAACAGCAAAAGATTGTATGAACAGGCTATCTCTCCTCCTGCTTCCTTAAATCACCCCTACTTGTTTCCATTTACAGAGGCCCTTTCTGCAGAACAATGCTCTTGCGCATTGTCCAGTGGCAATCCCAGCAGTGTTTCTGCTGGGATAAGAGCATGTCCCCATTGCTCCTCTCTGCACCCAACCAGCTGCCTGCAGAAGGGAGAGTGAGGGACACGCCACTTCCTTCCGCACTGCAGCCGGCCTTCTACCCATGCTGCAGTGATGAAGGAAGTGCCTGATTGCATTTCTGGCCCTTCTGCATGGCTGGCTGCAACAGAAGGCTGGCATGATTAAGGGTCATTGATGAAGTTTTTCCATCAATAATATACCCCACAATCACAATTGCTGGTGACACAAGATGGGTGGGACCACAGCATCATAAGGAAGCATTGTCACGGCCATGGTCCTCTCGTATCTCCATGCTCAGACAATGCTGTCCTGTGGAAAGGGTCAAAGTTATGCAGTGCTTCAAGGAAGTGAGGTGGAGGGCAAGATGTTCCAAGCCATAGAGGGCTTTAGGGGTTAAAATATAATAAGGTGAAATAACAATGAGAGTGAAGTTTGCGGGGAGAGGGCAGAATAAAGTTCACAAGTCCCATTCCTTGATTCTTCTGGTTTTAGCTAAATCGTAACTTTTGGTGGCCTTCTGAAAATTCTACTTATGAGCACTGAATCTCTCTGCAACTTATAGCATCTTCTCAATCTTATCTTTGCTGACCACCCACGGAATAACAAGACTAGATATAGAGAACTAGGTTGAATAAGGGCCACTTTATATAACCTAGAACCTATTTAAACTGCACTGAACCTGGAAAGGAGCAAGAGTGGGGAGCAACCTAGTGCAAGATCAGCTGAGGCAGGCATCAGCCCTTGACTTCCTCCTCAGCCTTCTCCTGGGTGAACCAGCTGAGCCCTAAGGGCAGGCCAATAATTGGGCTGCATTCTGTCTGGCCATGAACTGGAAGGCAGACCCCAAGGAACCTCACCCAAGTCGTAACAGCAGTTCTTTTCATGGCAGATGTACAGTCAGGAAGATTGTACTCTACTTTGTCTTACTACTTGGATGGACCTGTTACCTGAAATAGCCCCCCAACAAAACATGATCCAGGCAAAATTAAGCACACTTAGTTTCACTAATTACAATGAAATCAAAAGGATATTGAAGTGTTTAATTCTGACTAGATGGTGCCCATAAATAAGATGGCGATCATCTAATAGCTATTAGAAAAAAAGCAAAAAAAGTAAGGCAACATCATATTATGCCAGTAAGATTATACTTTGCATATGCACTGACTGCCTGGCCATTTCTGGTCCCAATTCAGGTTTTAAACTTTAAAGATCTCAGTGGCTTGGAGACAAATTACCCTGCATATTTACCACTTCTGTCCTAAGGCTTTTCTCTAGATGCCTCACTAGATGTAATGAGGTGCATAGCTACAAGGGGAGAGCTTTTTCAGTGATGCCCCTCATTTGTAGAATGTCCATCACAGAAATGCTCACCTGATACCTGCATTACAGTCCTTCCCACATCAGGTGAAGACCTATGCATTTCATCAAGCATTTAAAACATTGTTTCTTGCCTAGCGCTCATTCATTTTGTTGTTTCTTCTGTTTTGATGTCATGTACTAATGGTTTTATCTTGGTTTTATTATGGGATTTAGGTGATTCTCTCATTCTTTGTGCTGTTTTCAGTCACTACTTGATAGGCTGTGTTTTGTCTTTTAATGTAGCATACATTACCCAGAGAACTCTCATTACTGGACAATCAAAGGCCATTTCCGCACTACACTATTATAGTGCTATTATTCCACTTTCTACATCCTATGAAATCTTGGGATTTGTAGTTTAGGGTGGGGCATTTAGAATTCTCACCCAGAGAATTCAGTAAATGACAAACCCCAGAATTCCACAGGATGTTGAACGTGGAATAATAGCACTATAACAGTGTAGTGTTGGAAATAGCCAAAAGTGCAATACATGGACATATTTTTATTAGCAAAAGCAAAACAAAAGCTAATCTCCAGTAATGAACTTATGAATTATGGAGAGAGCCTACAGAAGTATTACTTATTTACTTACTAATTTATTTAATATGCCACCTTTCTCCCAGATTGGGACGCAAGGTGGCTTCCAAGAGAGTTCCATGGGGTGGGAACAACCACTGAGAAGGCTTTCTCCTGTGTCTTGATCAGGCAAGCCTGGGACGGTAGCAGGAGCAAGTGAAAGCCTTCCCCTGCAGATCTTAGGGCTCTGGCAGGTTTGTATAGGGAGATACAATCTTCCAAATAATACAGACCTAAGCCCTATAGGGTTTTATACGTCATGACCAGCACTTTGAATTGTGCCCAGAAATGAACAGGTAGCCAGTGAAGCTGTTTTAAGAAGAAAGTTATGTGTTCCTTGTAACTGGACCTGGCCAGCATTCCAGTTCCTGCATTTTGAACCCGCTGTAGTTTTTGAACAGTTTCCAAAGACAGCTGCACATAGAGTGCACTACAGGAGTCAAGATGAGATGTAATCAAGTTGTATGACAATGTAACCAGCTCTGAAGTCTCAAGGAATGCATGCAGCTGGCACAGAAGTTTTAACTATGCACATGCACTCCTGGCCACTGTTGAAACCTGGGCATTCAGGCTGAGAATTGAGTCCAGGAGAACACCAAGGCTGCCAGCCTTCGATTTCAGGTAACACCATCCCAGTAGATGGACAAATGAATGGTTACATCTGCGGTGGTCTGTAGCTATATTATTTGAGAATTATTTGCTGCTGCTGTACCAAGAGAGTTGTTTTTAAGGATAGATACACTAATTAGAAATGGTTTAAATTAAATAAATAATTTCATATTGTCTTTTATGTGTTTGCATGACTAGATGTTTATTAAATCTTTACAATAAGCATTGTATTTTTCTTGCTTCTGTGTTTATCCTTCCACTACACAGAGAGAGAGAGAGACATTGTGTTCCTAGATACCAACAAATGAAAATAATCATTACGGCTCAGAAAAACTTTAAACAGCAACAGAGACTGACTTTGTAGAAAGGATTTGGGGTAGGAGGAGAAAAGAGGAGGGAGAATGCTAAAGCACTGACAGCAGTGAAATTTCACAGATAAATTTCTCAGTTCTTTTATCTTGTAAACATCCTAATTATCAACTTCAAAGGAAGAGGGAAGATGGTCCTTTTTCTATGCCAAACAAGGAAAGACAAGGTTCCTTTAAATCTCATATAGGAGATATGAGGAGCCTTTGAATGGATCATTGATTTTTATGAGTAGCAATGAGGTGAGAAGTATTCTGCTGTGTGGCACAGGCCTTCATTAAAAAGTGTGAAATGGAATGGCTTATAGTTAAAAGGAGCAATTTGTTCTAACATATTTTTGAAATTGTGTTGTAAGCTTGCCAGGTGAATGGACTACATTTTCCTCTGATGCATGTGTATGCAATTCATTTCCCCATCCTGGGAGTTTACCAACAGTTCCTGTTAGTGGCTCACTAACAACTTGACAAAACAATGTTTATCCTTACAATGAAAGCACATTAACAGAGGAACAGAACAGATCTTGAAATGTTTTCAATCTGCTGCTTGAGTCTGTCACTTGCTGTACAAACTAAAGTGTTCTGCAAACACATTTTTACCAAGGCAAATGAATAGGTAGTTCAGGTGCTATTATTTATGCATACTCTTTTGCTCACATGAATAGTTTATTCACTTAACATACCAGGTAACCCAAGTATTCACAGACCAGAGACACATGGGTGTGTTAATTCTGCACTCTGGATTTGCTAGTCTTACATGATCCTTGCTCTTTAGAGAAGGGATAGAAATTATTCAGCCCTCCAGATGTTATTGGACTATGGCTCCTAGCCTCAGTCACCAAAGCCAACAGTGAGAAATGCTGGGAGTTTCCATCTATGAACATCTGGAGGGTGGGGTGTTTCCCACCCTTTCTTTAGATGGTGATGTCTAATAGATCAGTTTCTTTGAGAGTAAGGCAGTTGTGCCATATTTGGTGGCCACACTTTCTTATTTTTCAGACTGTGATCTTGGTGTTTTGCCCTGAAAATTTGTCAAAGCAGCACCATTTCCCAGAAGTTTCAAATCGTGCAGGGCAAACATTGGGATTTATACCCTCATACAGTTCAAGACCCCAAAATCCATACTACTTGTATATTTGAGGAAGGTCAAGCAAATAATCCATATTTCAACTACTCAGGGTCACTTTATAGAACTGAAATTCTCCATACAGTCATTAATACAGCTACCTAGAAAGTCTGTATGAATTTCATGGCATCTAAGGTGCTTTTGCAGCTTAACTAGTAGGACTTCCCCTTTGAGAAGTGAAAAGCAAAATTCCCATCTACACATGAGTAAAAGTTAATATTGAACAGGTGAACACTGTGATCCGGTAATCATCTCTGCAAGCAGAGCTTCTGGAAAAAAGAAACTGAACTGGACCTTCCTACAGCATAGAAATTTTGACTTTCTGACTTGATTATAAGAGTTAGTATTGACTGGAAAGAAGTTATTGGGTTTTCCATGTGTTTTTTCATTGAAGGTTTTAAAAGAGAGGTTAGATGGCACTTCTAAGGGGTGGTGGATTCATGTTTTGGCAGGGAATTGGATCTAAATTGGCTTACAAACTATATGATCCCATGATTATGTAAATCTGTGAAGGCTCCCCTAGAAATACGGCAGCTCCACTTCTCAGTATGGCATTGCTCTGGATTAATGATAATTGGAAGAGATTTGTAGTTAGTTGACATTTTATGACAGATTGTTATACCAAGAAACCCGAAAATGATAAAATTAAAAATGACAGCAGATAATATGAGATCCTCTGACATTTGCTTTTGAATTCAAAGGCTGTGTGATATATACAGCCTCTTTTAGCATCCAGATTTGGCTATTGCCAGAGAAAGCATTCTGACTGAATGGATTTACACTGAGCCCACTTAAGAAACTGGCATAGCAGGTTAAGCAAATGTGGTCATTTCAGGGGGAAAATAATATGAATAGAAAGCTCTTTTCAATCCACCGCTCACTAGACGACCAGTTGATTCTTGCAGAAGCTGGCAGAAGCTGGGTGAAAATTTGGGCCATGCTATTGAAAATTAGTGAAAGCTGGGCTCATTATGGGTTTTTCCTCCTTTAGCTTTCCATTTTATTGATTTTGTTCATATATTAAACAGAAAGTGCTGGCACACATTAGCTTTATTTAGCACAACAGGGAAATATTACCTGGGCAGGCCTTTTAACACAGCACAGGCCTAAATTGAAAACAGATCTACTGCAATGAAATTGAAGGTATTTTACAGCAGAGTGTCCAAGAAAATGGGTGCTATTTAAAGAGTTGACTTTTCCTTAAACATACAAGGGAGCAGAGAAGAATGTCTGCATAAGAACAGGCTTAATCTTAGTTTTAGGCTTGAAAAAAAAAGTATGGTTTACATTTCCCCAGACAGTTTCTCTTCCTTTCCCTACATAAATATTCAGTCCCTTTTCTTCACTTCAGAGAATACATACTCAGTTTGCTTCATGTTTGGTTTATAAAAAGGCTGCTTTGAAATACACAATAATTCAGCTGGTGAAGTATAATTCCTTACTTTGTCTATTGGAGATTCCTGACTAAATATGATATTGTTATTAATTCACTCCATAATTTATTTTTCCTCCCCCTCCTCCCCCTCCAGAAAAATCAATTCCCAAAGTAACCCCAAAAGCAACTTCAAAAGAAAAGGCATTTCAATTGTGGGAACATAAGGCATGATGTAAATCAAGAAGTGCCTGTCAGAACTGCTGGAGATGCTCCACTGCTGTATCATTCCACTGCCTACCAGAATTCAGGAGGAAATGTGAATCCTTATGTAAATGAAGCAGCACCATCCAAACATATGAAGTAGATATCATCAGGCATGGGGAAAAACACACATTTTGTAGAACTATCCTGCCAGAAGAAGCTTTACAAAGACCCAAAGAGAGGCCCAAAACAATCCAATAAGGAGTAAGCATGATCAGACCACATAACACTGACTGACTATAGAAATGGGGAGGGGGAGAGAAGCCCAGGTGTGTGGGAATGGAACTGAGTGTCCTGGAAAAGGGCATGGCTGGTTGGCTGGCTGGCACATGAACAGGAACTCTTCACACTTCATTTTGCTGATGTTACCAGTTGTAGAATCCTGAGACTCTTTTGGATGGAGATGCTAAAAGTTGACCTTGGAAGCTTCTGGTTTAACAGATGGTCTGACATTCAGCAATCGCTATTGCTGAGCTGAAGGGTTTCTCCAGCTCAAAGCTCTTCTAACAACAAGATGTGACTTACTGTTCCTCCAACATTTATCAGATGTGAAAGTTAACTTTCAGCTCTCTCCCAGCTGGTTCTCTACAGTTATCCCAGTCCTACCAGGAGATGACAGCGAGATGCCAGTGACTGTTTCTGGACTTACTCCATGGAAAACATGTTCTTCACTACTTCACTGTGGCCCATGGAGAAGTCCTAAGATGTTTGTCGGATAAGCCAAGCCTGGAGTAATATCAGCTTACACATCAAGTAGGTTATGCTCAGAAGACAAGTAACATTGATGCATCTAGACACATGCTCACTTATACTCTTCTCTCTGTGCCTCTGTCCTTTTCTGTCTTGCCTATAGGCCAGAAAAAATGAAAATAAATGGCCACACATACCCTTTATTTTTTAAAAAGTGCCCGTGTAAAATCTATGGAAGAATTTTCACAGAGATTACTAACTCAAATCCCCGCACTCACTTTTTTCCTCAAACATTTCTCTCTCTCTTATCTGCTATATAAGAGAGATGTTGATATGCTAAACTGCTGTGTTCAGTCTTTACCTTTTTCAGTCCTGGGATGCACCTTGATGGGCAGAGCACCATCTTTTAAGACAAGTCATGGCACAGATGTCCCAAGCCATTTGTTGAAGACTATGTTTTATTTGGGTACATTGGCTTCTGCTTGTATTAAGCTTAAATGCAATGTTAGTGCATTACAAAGGGAAGCATGGACAGCGTAGTACAGAATGTTGTTTATTAAAGCCTATCAAATGGCCAAAGGTACTTGAATTGACTTACCCTTTAGCATCTTATTCTGTAATTTACTAAAGTAAATTTAGGAGGGGAGATGTTCAGACTCTGACCTTATCTCTCTGTTTATTACTCAGAGATACAACACATGTGGTACAGTATTGTGCAGCCAGTTGGTAATTATGGATCCAGTAACACAGTTCTTGAGGTCATCGCAAACAAATGAGGGCACAGATTCAGCATTTGCAAATATATTATAAATCCATAGAGTACCCAACAGTGCTAGTGAGCACACCATTGCATACATCCAGAAGGAGGGTAAGGAGGAACAGTTCTCCATATCATGATTGGTTCATGATTACATTTGGTGGTGTACTTGAAAAAGCCATGGCTTTCCAATTGTTGTTGAATCAATCCCATCCAGCCTCACAAAGGATGATAGCAGTGATACATCAAAATCTGGAGGGCCTCAGATTTCTCAGCCCTAGCATATATAGTGCTAACAATGCCTAAAATATCCATGAAAACAGAAGCTGATACTAGGAAGGACTTTGAACATTATATATACTACAGGTAGCATTGACAACACACAGAAGGAGAACTTACTATAATTAGACATCCACTTTATTTATGAAAATGATATAAACTACGTTGAATGGTTAGGCCCAATAATTCCACAGTCCAGTGATTTCAATAGAAGAGTTCATCTGCAACTGTTGGAAGATCTTCGGCTGTCCAAACATTTTGCCTCAGAATTTGTCCTAGATAGCATGGCCAGTAAGGGGCAATAGAAAGTGTATGCCACAAATTCTGGACACCACATACCCTTGCTTGACAAACGTAGTGCCATTAAACTCAGTGGCATTAACCTCCAAATAGACATATACAGATATGTGCTCTGATGCACGTATTCAGGATTTGGATCACTCTACATTTCCATGTGTTCTATCTCTTTTGCATGCAGGTTAAGAAGAGCAGAAGCAGAGAGAGCTATTAAACAATCAAAAACAAGGCAAAATTAAATATTTGTCAGTTGGCACAGATTTCTGAGCTTCTAGAATCCCATTTTTCTCCAGTGACAATAATTAATCTCACCCCCAGACTGCACAGCCAAACATTTTTTTAATGAGCTTGTTAAGTGTGCTTACCTATCCTTGTTAACTCTGGGGTGGGAGGGTTTTATAGGAACTTGGAGCAGATGCTGGCAAGACAGATCTAATGTGTGGTCGCTTAATCAGAAATACTGAGCTATGAAATATAAAAGATAAAATATTGGCCTTGGAATATTTGGCAGCTGGTGGAATGTTGTTCAGTTTATGCAGGAGCTATTACAGCTACTATTCCCAGACTTAAGAAAAGGAAAACTTAGATCTTGAATGCCATGCAATGAGTGTAAATTATACAGTGGTTTCACATTTTCATGTGTTGGAGGCCACAGAAGTAAGCTCATAAACAAGATATTACTAATTATACAGAGGAGAAGTCGTAAAGTCACCAGTGGATGTATGCTTTATATTTGTGGACACATCATTAAAATGTTCAGGCTTGCTATCAAATTCAACATTTAATACTAGATCCAACAGCATTCAACCCTTCCAACAAGAAAATCAGATTGGTTAATGATCCTCTTTTGTCAAACAAATTTTATGTGTCTGCTGCTGAAGCAGCAGTAGAATTTTCTGTTGCAAAACAGCATCATCACAGAATAATTGAAATCATTTTTATCTGCGCTACTTTGTGTAGACATTTCAACATCAGGATGTGCAGGTAGACATACTTTATATGCATATAAACCCTATGATGGGTCCAATGACTTGAAGGCAAACAGCAACATGTTGTGATATTGTATGAGGTAAAGGGTAATGAACACAACCCCAATTTGTTTGTACATGATATGTGTTTTCAAATCTTCTTTGCTTTGGGGAAGTAACTATATTGTTCATTCATTCATTCATTCATTCATTCATTCATTCATTCATTCATTCATTTTATTAGAATATTTATACCCTGCCCTGCATCAGGGGATCTCTGGGCAGCTTATGACTAGTATTAAAACAGACTGAACAGGTCAAAAACAAAAAAAGAAAGTATAAATAAGCTAAAAACATATTAAACAATACAATGAGTTGAAAACAGATTTCAATATTTTAAAAAGTTTATAAAACTATAAATAATAGTCTTGGGTTGAATTAATAAGGCCCAAAGTCTTTGGTGTTAGGAAATGTCAGGAACTTCAACAATGTCATCTTATACATGTCCATGCAGAAACGCTAGGTCTGTGCTCTTTTTTAAATATACATTAAATATACAAGGAGCAGCAGCCTTGTCCCCTCCTCATGTTACTAAAACTCTCCTCATGTGGAGAGTGACTTTATGAAGGAGAGAGAATTTTCTATGTATGGGGGCTCCCCATGTGATCAGGAAAAGTAGAAAACTGTCATTTTCAACTATTTGGAGAGCTTCCAGGAGTAAAGGAGTCTCTCCTTTTCAGAATATCACCCTCTGTTGTGGAGGGTAGCATTAAGTAGCAACAGAAGGGGCAGGTCTACAGTACTTCCTTTCCTTATCTGGTTTTAGAGTACTTCATTAGGGCTAGAATCTCCCAGGTAAGTGTATTTGGGAATGCAGTTCAGGTACTAGTTTGATGCTAGACAGTTCTGCTTACTTTTCTCACCTTTGAAGATTATTTTTAAATTAGCAGGTAGTTAAGTTTCAAGGTGCAATTTTCGGTCTGTTATATTAGGAACATCATTTTATGATGTTGTTTCAGTTGAAGGATGTAGGACCAATGCCCCATTTCCAAAAATGACCTACTGCTGAATCATCCTACAATCACTTCCCTTTCTCCACATATCAGTAGAATCAGCATAATAAACCCTCCTGTTTTCTTCATCCTCCATCTTTAATGAATCTGTCTCTGTCTCTCTCTATCTCTCTCTCTCTCTATCTAGATATCTTACTTTAGAAGAGTAAGCAGGATAATCTATGCTGACAATTAACACAGACAGCAGTATCCTCCAAGATATGTTTTAATTTAAACACTGCCAGCTGTGTTATTCCTGCTCCACCAAGATCTGATATACAGTTGACCATCTACTTTCTCAGGGATTAGGGGCACAGGACCCCCATTAAAGTGGGAAAACCACAAATATTGTCAGCCCCACAAATCATATTTAAAAGTACATGTATTGGTGGGGTGGCTGGGCCTGGATGCACATGCATTCCCTTGCTTGCTCACTCACTCACTCACTCACTCATGCAGCTGGGAGCATGGAAAAGGGGATGGGATGGGGGAGTGGGAGGACAGAGAAAGGGGGCACCCATCCCATCCCCTTCCTGCTCACACGAGTAAACGAACACATGCATGCGTGTGCCCTCCTCCCATCCTATCAGCTTCCCCCTGCCCAGGTTAGTGAGCAAGTAAGTGAATGCACACATCCTCCCTCCTTCTGTCCCATCCCCTTGCCCTCCTCCCACCTATATGAGTGAGCAAATGTGCAGGGCCTCCCCCTTCTATCCTACTTCCACCTGCACAAATGAGTAAGTGAATGTGCACACCTTTCCCCCATCCTCTCCCTTTTTCCTTTCCTATGCATGTGAGTGAGTGAGAGAATGTATGCGTGGCCAGGCCTTGCCATCCCACCAGTCTGGTTTCCTCTCAATGACACCGGTGTTATCAAACTCCCTTTTAAAAATGGCAACTACAAGTAGTGGCAAATACAGTAATTCACAAATAATCAAATTCACAAATTCTTATGTGGCGACCCGACTGTACGAGGTAATATTTTCCAGCCTCTGGATTAAAAGCTGAAAGGTTTTCACTTGGTATTGCAGGAGATATTTGCCGCTTAATATAATATGTTACAGTCCTAAGCACTTATTTGGTTAACCACTATGGTCTCTTTCATTCTACACAATAATAGCACTTCCATGCCACTTTAATTAACACAGCTTCATCCTATGAAATCCTGGGATTGG